>OX382296.1:23180109-24478609 GCA_947507805.1 Aporophyla nigra
ATCAAATTTTGAGCGAGCCTTTGGGATTGCTGGACTTCGGCTTACCGTCGTATGTCGTATACATAATTTTTAGAAACGTGTTCAGTTGCAAGTTAAGCGTAGTGATTTGACGAAGCACTTTCTATAAAGAAGTTTTTTCTATAACCATGTCTCTGACCACGTACCTACGTAAATATTATCGTTAGAATGTCCAAAATATTCTCTTTTCTCCCTTTCCCTTTTTGAGACTTTCAAAAAGCCATTAATTCAGCACTGCAATTGCGTAACACACTTTTAATCACAATCCGAAGAATTTTGAAGCATATTGCTGCTGCTGTGCTTCACAACATATTATCACGCCTTGTTTCCCTGAAGGGCTAGGTAGAGGTGTACCTATAGTACACCCACATTTCGCTTGTTATGTTTGTAGTGCTTCATATGTTTGATTAATTCGGCTGTTCAGCAAAGTACACAACGCAATGTATGTTGTTGATTTGTCGAAATGAATGGAATGGCCATAATAAGTGTTACGCAATTAACCCACAGGTTATAGTCTAAGCTAAAGAAATTGTACTTGAGTTGTTGTGTTAGGCTAACTAACATCAGCAATTCTCGTAACTTTAAGATCGTTCACAGTCTCATCTCAGTGTCAATCTATCAAAAATACCTCGAGTTTCCATACATTTTTGACATTTGATTGTCGCCGGAATAAGACAGCGAATAGATTTGGAACGTTTTTAATTATGAGAATTGATCTTCAGATCACCTTAACATTATTACTAAATTTGGAACACAAGGCAACAGCAAATCAAACGCCACTCACTCATAAACCTATTTAATAAAATAATATATTACTTACTTAACTTAATAAATCAAAACGAAATCACATGTTGATAAACTTATCATCTTTAACATCACTACTGGCTAGATAATTGTCTAACCAAGCCTCTATCACTGGCAGATTCTGTGCAGACCACTCTGCCTCTACCCTGATGTTCCTCATAGACTTCTCTATGATGTGTTCAGCAGAACCGAACTGTCCTTGATGACTGACGTATAATTGTGTCACTAGTTCCAGCCCTTCTTCTGTTTTGAATTGAGATGTGGCTGAGGTGATGAGGTTGTCCCAGAGGTTCGTTCTGCTTGAGTACCTGTGGAATATATTGAAAAATTACGCATTTATCCTCGGATCTTGTTTTTGAAGTAAAACTTTTTTACACACGCTTGACTTGGGGAGTATGCTGGTGATGCGAAGAGCGTTACGAAAAGTGTGATCGGGCGAGGCGAACGGAAGTTGAGAGGGGGGTATAAGTTATTCAAGTTAGAAAGAGAGAGATAGTTACGTTTCGTTTAGTACTGTAGGGGCAAAAGAGAGAGGTGCGCGTACACGTTTTCTTTCTCTCTTTCTCTCATAGCCAGTTAAGAAAGCTAAAGAAGTTTTACTTGAGTCGGATTGTCTAAAGCACACTCGTTTTTTTTTTGTGAATAGTATATGTCATGGTAAACAATATTTGCACTAGCAATGTTTATCATGACATGACGGGCTAACTGTAGCAAGATGCTGTCATACTGACTGTATTCGGGATAAATATTATGATAATGCCACTCGTGGAAGCTAGTTTAGAAAAAAGAAGAACATACATACGTTGGTATCTATGTATCTATGAATTCTTAAGTATTATTTTCCGAGTTATCCCTCCCTTATGTTGCACCTGCCATGTTTTGTCTCTTCATCACCCTAAGGTTGACTGGTAGAATATGCCTTGGGCATTAAGTCCGCCTTTGTACTGTTTTTATTGACTTGTGCATAAAGTTGAAATAAATAAATAAATATTCGATATCCTGAGATTGTCATGAAAGTCAACGGATTACGTATTGAGACAAAAGCCAAAACCCACAATCATTTGGAACAAAGTCCAGGGTTAATCAATGCAGACAGACATAGCATACATTTTAGCGTTAAACGTGAATTTCCCAAACTTAGTTTGGGCTATTTACGTTACTAAACTAGCCCGCAAAACTACCACACAAGTTCACTTTGTTTTGGCTCGCGCATCCGAGCTAAATTATCCAGACAGGGCTAGACACAAATGAGGAAAATTGGCGGCTGTGATGCATAGCCATTAAGCTGGCAACCTCTCCCTACCTGTGCACTCCGCTGCTAAACCCTTTGAGTGATGCAAACGCGATTAAGTGAGGCTGTGACTATAAGCGATAGTCGGAAGCGACGCGATCAGGATTTTTTTCTTTTTAACACGCTTTATATTAGCTTCACTTGTATGTTTGTATGTTTGTTTGTAACCGACTCCTTATAGCGCGATTTTGACCCACTTTAAACGACCAGATTTCATTCAAACTTTGCACACCTGTCAAGGACCGATGACAATGCAATAATTTCATAAATTTGTGCCATTATCCTTGCCAGGGTTACCAGGACAGCAAAAAAACTGTCTTCGAAAACTACGCTGACATACGTCACAAAATAATTTGTGCCATTATCCTTGCCAGGGTTACCAGGACAGCAAAAAAAACTGTCTTCGAAAACTACGTTGACATACGTCACAAACTACGCTGACATACGTCTCAAAATTCGAAACACCCTAAAAAATAGAAAATAAATAATAGTTTAAAAAACTAAAAAACACGCTTCAATTGAAACCCAAACTAAAAAGTACAAAATATTTTTTTTTAGTTTTTTTTAACTATTTTTTAACACGCTTTTATTAGCACCTACATATCTATGTAAGTCTTTTAAATAATTTTATTACAGACGGCTAAAAACTAAAATACAGATATACTAAAATAAATAACTAAATATTGGAATTAGCATTGCCATTCAACGTGGCAATGCTGCCAGTCTTCTGGGCACTTTTCCAGATGAAAGTGATACGGACGAGTCCTTCGACGCCTAAGTGTCCTTTAGTTTTGTATTTATTTGTATAGTTAGTTATATACGTATACGTTTGTAACGGAATGTTTGAACGTAGTTTTCAACTACTTCAAAACATCAGATCAAATTGAAATTTCGCACACTTAACGATTATACAATAATGCAATAACTTTATCCCATTATCTTGACCAGAGGGGTAATTGTGGAACTTTTTATCGGTAGGAATTGGTTTAATAGTCATAGTTAAACAACATTCATTGCGTTATTTACGTTGCTGAGCCGACAATTTATTCGAACAAATGACGCAATGGTTTAGAAATAATCTTCAATCCCATTCAGATTCTGATAAATTGTGCGTTTCGCAATTAGGGTGCAGGATCTTCAGGATTATTTATCTTTATTAAATTATCTGGACAAATAGCTCGAGAAACGGTAACCACGTCCAAGGATCTCCACGCTTTTTTGCGATAAGATGTTTTATTTTCTCATTCACTCTATTCTTATTTTAAAATTATTGAAGATTATTTTCAAACTTTTTAGTTTGGTTTTCTATTAAAGCGTGGTTTATTGAACTATTAAATGGCAAGCAAAGCGGATATAAACTAATCTGCCAATGTTAAAACTGAATTGGAAACACAATTGTGGTGTGGATGATAAAAACAAAAATAAAAGAAAAACAACAAGAGCATAGTATTCACAAGCATTCTATAGGCTATCGTATCGTCAACACAGCCTTCGGAAGAATCATCATGATCATTTCAGGAGAAAGACGTCCACTGCTGGACAACGGCCTCTCTAACAATGTATATATGCTTAAACAGATGCCTGTTGGTATATTGTGCTCAAAGACGTGTTAGTTTCAAAAGTTTGTTGGCATCAACAAAACTGCAATGACTTCTTTATCAAACTTTGAACCTAACTTTCCGATAACTATAAGTAATATTCTTATTACCCATTAACCTCTCAAACGTCCTTATGAGCCCCCGGGGGATCATAAGAAAAAATGCTCCAAATTTCCGCGTGTGTACCCGTTGGATCATAAGAAATCGGTTGCCATTGGATGTAATGTTTTGATGTTTATTCATGTGGCAACATCCTCACGACATTAACTTTTTTTTTTCTTTTTTTTTTCTATTTTTTTACTATTTATTTACTTTGAATCGAACGCGCGGAACCGAGCGACGCGCGAGGGTTTAATGTCCCAATGCTAGGCAATGATCTTTCTACTCTCAATCCACCTCTCGCTCTGTCCAGAGGTGCCAAAAACCAATCTTTATTAAAGGAGGTCAGGTCATCCCTCCATCTCCATCTGGGCCTGTCTTGTGTCGTTTGCCTTTCAATCCGGAAATATATAACATGCCATACTGTTTATGTGATCGGTGTGGTAAATACAAAATGTGATAACCATGTAATTGCACTTCAAAAGGCTGCCCAACTTAAATGGGACTGAGCAAAACATGTTTACCGCAAGCCAGATAAACTGAGGGACCAAGTAGCACAGAACTGGTGCCCTGAGAAAGTGAGACGGGGTCCCGGCAGACCACGTAGAAGATGGCGAGACCAGAAGGAGGACACACGGGTTCGCGAGCGATGAAAGGAGTGGAGGAAGACCTTTCCCCAGGATTGGGACAGTGGAGGGAGCAAAAAAAATGTCCTTTGTTTCAAAACTATAGAAATAAACACTGAAGACTCAAATTACTTACTTTTCTTTCAACACATCCCAATTATTGCAGAGGAAGTTGAACAGCGTAGTGTACCCCGTCGCGGACCCCGTCAGCATACTGAATATGAGGAACGCATCTGTCTCCGTGAAATTCGCGTGACCCTGCAGCAGCGTTATATTCAGGAGCCTGTTTATCTTTTCTTCAGACTCTGGACATCCAGCCAAGGTCTTCAAGAGGTATGTCCTCTCACTCTGCTTCCGTGATGGAGGGAAGTTTATAACTCTCTGCAGTCCGAATTCCCATTCCTTCATTGTTCCCCATTTGAAGACAGGGCAGATGCACTGGTTTGATAAGCTGGAAGCCAAAGAAGTTAAGTTATTATTTTGCAAGACGAAGATATTGACGTTGAGGAGTTGATAGCGTAGTGATTGGCTTCTGAAATACGAATCAAGTGTTGGATTTTTGCAATTAATCAAAACAACGGGTGTAAGTATTTGTGCATGTGACATTTTGGTCTATAAACGCGAAACGTTAATTTTTATTTAATTTAATCAGTTCAACAATGATCGGCTTTCAAATTATTTACAACTTGCTTTTGCCAGCGGCTTCGCCCGCATATTAAACATATACACCTTTCTCTCGAATCACCCTGTCTAGAGATGAAAACAGCATTAAAATTTGTTGCGTAGTTTAAAAGATCTAAGCATAGAAACGCAGGAAGCGACATTGTATTACACTATGTAAAGAAGATGAATATCATACTACAAAAAAAAACGAAAGAAAAGAAACGAACAAAATTTAACTAGTGGCGTATATAAAATGGAACTCTTAACAGAACGTGGTGTATTTGTAACTAAAATACATATTATTTGTAATAATAATAATAATATGTTTAGTACATAAAAAAAAACAACAATACAGAACATAGCATATGAAAACAATGGGTTGTACTACCATGCTTAAAATTATTTTCAGTTTTCCGGGCTCCTAAACTAGGTACGCAGACCTGTATTTTAGGATTCGGAGATTTTGCGGCTTCAATTTATATAATACAACGTGACTTTCCTGTTTGTTTACAATCGTTGTTGACACAGCAAATGGAGTGAATGATTGTGGATGTGTATTAAGGAGTGTGTATATGAAAGTAGTTTGTGTGTAGTGACGTGTGTATGTGAAGTGTGAGTGTTTGATAAGCTTTCTTTCAAGGTATATTTGATTAAGCTATGATTCTATAGCCAATAAATGTTCTGTTTCATTATAAGTTAAGGATAAGAGCCATTTTCTTAATTTATTTTTAATATCATGTAAGTTACATGTGTACAACGGAATAATTTTATTTATTTTATTATACATGCGTGAACTTTGAGCCAACCATTGTCGACTTGTAAATGCAAAACGACAGGGGTTTGCTTTACATATAGGGAAACCCTGGCGTCTTAGAAGCAGATTTTTATCTAATGGAAGGTTAGAGTGTCTCCGTAGGACAGAACGATAGACATATAGTTGCCTTACTGTGAGAACTTCGGCTTCAGAGTATAATTGATCAGTTGGGTAGTCTCTAGGTTTAAAGAGCATCACTTTAAGAACTGCTCGTTGTGCACGTTCTGCAAGGACCATTGCGGTTTTGTAAGTACCACCCCACACCGGGATACAGTACATAATGATAGACTGACAAAGACTGAGGTACACAAGAGTCAGGATTTCAGAATTGGCGGAGTGCCTGAGTTGTTTAAAAATATATATAAGTCTCCTGATTCTAGTGCAGAGTGCCTCTATATGCGCGTGCCAGTTAAGTTCTTCGTCAATAATTACTCCCAGGTACTTAATATTGGGAACTGAGCTGAGAGCAAGACAGTTACAACCTACTGACTGAGTGGGAGGACAAGTGTGAGCTTTAATTTTGTGAGAGACAGATGATGGGGTCTTTGTAAGCAGAGGCGACTAACCTATTATATCAAGCGTTCACAAAACATAGTCAGCAAACAATCAGACGACAGAACAACGGCGGCAGACGCCATTTTGTGCCTCACTGAGCACATAAGTCCATAACATGACGATATTAATATGTTTAGTAAAGTCCTATATTTAATGTGTTCGAAGAACTACAGTAAGATGGGTAATTACAAAAGTTTCATAATAAATTATTTTGGAATATGAAAGTCTGTGAATCAGCTGAGTGATTCACATCACACTGCGAACAGACTCACACACACACACACACACATACACTAACCCACGTGCAAATACACCATCAGTCACGTCACCACACAATGTTTCTGACACACGCACACACACAAACTCACACACACTTACACGCACTTTTAAATTATATATTCGTCTTTTTCGATTCAGTGGGATTATGTATACCCTACACCTGCTGCAGACCCCTGCTGCCCTGCTGTAGACCACTATAGCATTTTGCTTCGTGCCTAAGGAGTAGACTCCTTAAGCACGAAGTTCGTGACGATTATCAGTCCAAAAAATTTTATCAGACACTTTTCCTGATAGATCAACTACTTTAGAACGACCTTGTATTTCATTTGACGGATTTACAGAATTGACTCCCGGGTTCTAGAGTCATTTGTACAGTCCGAGAAACGGTTTACTTGCATACTGACTTACCAAAATGTGATTTTTTTTTTAAAATGGTGCTCTTCAGAAATATTTCATCTACATTTGATGTTAATTAAAAAACACGAAGCCCTTTACGACGTGATAATGAATTAAGGTCGCTGCAAACAATATATCTCTCTTAATAAAGACTTCAATGGGTACATGGAAAGCCAGAGGCTTATAGAACGTAATAAACAAAATCATCCGCGTCACAGAATTCATAAAGAAATCTATTTCGGCTTTCATCTCCCTTTTTGCGGATGTGGGTCGAAAGGGACCCACTTCAAATGCTCTGCGGGTCACATGTTCAAAGTTAATTGAGTTAAATATTTGTAACCAACAAAAGTACAGTGGGCGGAAACGATTTACTCGATTTTTGCTCAATAAATGCCCTTATGCCTACACTAAGTTTAAAACATGGATTGCCTTTATTGATGGTACTTGAAAATTAATTAAGTTTATTTAAGTTTCGTTTCCAGGTAATAGTTTTCTCAAGCACAGCAAAACATTTTGACACTATCTACGTCGTGCTCGCCTAAGTTATCAAATTCAATATCATAAGTCGCAATAATGTACATTTTCACTAACGTGACGCCCTTATTTTGATAGGGATCCATACATTTTCGCTTCTCACCCCGGTGATCCGGAAGAACCTGAGGACGCAAAATTGTCTCATTTTCAGAAACTGCGAGATAATTAGCGGACCGGATAAACTGTATGAAAACAGTTGAATGGCTGAAAGATCCCAGTTACACGTTCCTGTCCTTAAGGCGATGTTGTTATCAAAGGTGAATAATAAAAAAAACGTGTCAAGAAATTTATTCATATTTAAAATCATCGAAAACTAAAAATATAACTGAAAAGGAGATGTTTCATTTTTATATGGGGCTACGGCCATAACGTGTACCTTTTAGCGAAGCTGGGAAACTTACCCCTGGATAGAATAAAGTAATATTTTTTTCATAATATCAAATGGTTTTTGTGTACAAAATAAAAGTTAAAAATGTTTGACGTTTGCCATAAGAGTTAGCAAGCGGTTATTTTGAATTCGTTTAGAAACACACTTCAAAAATGGAGACTAAAGATTTTTGTAACGATGAAATAGTTACACTTAATTATGTTTACTCAAATATATGTATAAGAGAATAATAGTAATTTACTTTTAACACTACAAGAATGCACACATTTTTTAATCATTTCTACGTTACATTGATTTGATGAGACATGATTTCAGAACGAACGAAGTCTGCAAGCAAACGAGACGCCATGTTGAATAAAATATGGCAATAATTGAAAAACTCCTATTTTTTGTACACAACAAATCAGGCTCAAAATCACCAGAGAATATTTTTCCCCAATATATGTTATTTTTTCCTCTTTTTCGATAAATGTACATCTGATGGCCGAAAATGAAACATCTCCTTTATCGCGCTTATGTTTTTGGAATAAATTATTTTGAAAACAGAAACTTATAAAATGTTTTTTTTTTTTTTTGTCATTGAGCACCCAAGCTGGTATTTCCAAATTTGAATTTCCTGTGTAAATCGGGCCTACTACTTGAGATATGTAAATAAACCGATGCACGATGTCCCGTTTTGAGACAAACAATAAAATAAATAATCATAATAATCATTTGTTCTGTGTCTGGGTGTAATTTATCTATAATATGTATGTATTTAGAAATACATAAGTATGTTTATCAGTTGTCTGGTTGCCATAGTACAGGCTCTGCCTAGTTTGGGATCAGATAACGGTGTGTTGGTTGTCCTAAGATTTTTTTTTTAATGGTCACGTTAGTTATAACTTATCGTTATCACTGACCTTTAAATACAATGATTTATCCATTGTCTGTACTTATGACATGAGGTAGCAAATAAACATATTTTTCTTCTTTTATCTTTTTAGGGTTCCGTACCAAAATCGCGAAAAGGAACCCTTATGATACGACTCAGTCTGTCTGTCCATCTGTCTGTCACAGCTGAATAACGCAAGACTTACTAATGCTATCATCAACGTGTTATTTGCATTCTCAAACATTTTTCTTTTTTTTTAGACCGCATAGTTTTCATTTCATAAACGTATAAATAAATACCGCTCCCCTTATCTCCGAAGTTTGCATAGAAAAAAATTATTATTTGTAATAGAAGCATACGTAAAGATTACAGGAAAAATAAAACGATGTCTCTAAATAACATATTATACTTTTACAGAAATCAAATTTAAAAAAAAAAACATCAACAAACAAAAATCTGAAATTATTCTTTATAATAGAAGCATACGTAAAGATTACAGGAAAATAAAACGATGTCTCTAAATAACATATTATACTTTTTCAGAAATCAAATAAAAAAAAAAAAACATCAACAAACACTTAAGAGGTATATAGTACTGAACCCTCGGTGCGCGAGTCCGACTCGCTCTTTACCGGTTTTAAATGCTTATGGAGAGTATGTACATACTAAAATCTCACGTCTTCTCCCCGCGATCCTTACATCTCCTTTTGCTTCATTTACGTTCATAGGTACATCTGCACCCTAATTGCGAAACGCACAATTTATCAGAATCTGAATGGGATTGAAGATTATTTCTAAACCATTGCGTCATTTTTTCGAATAAATTGTCGGCTCAGCAAGGTAAATAACGAAATGAATGTTGTTTAACTATGAATATTAAACCAATTCCTATCGATAAAAAGTTCCGCAATTAACCCTCTGATCATAAGCCCACGCTATTTGCGAGTTCGACGCACCTGAAGAACATCACCATTAAAGTCAACATATAGTGGTGTCCTCCTTAGGCGTCCTCTCCCGGCGTATCCACTCACATCTGTCTTGTAAATACCTTTTGTTAGTCGCGTTTCATTCATCCTCTTAACATGACCAAACCATCTGAGAATACTCTGTACATTTTTGTCACTACATCTTCTTTCAAACCGCAACATTATCTTATCATCATAAATCATCACAATCAAACATCATATGTCTGCGACTAGAAGCTGCTTACCACAACCTACTAAGCGTTATGCCAATCAGTTATTACATATGGCATATCCATCTGGGGAGGATGTGCTAAGACACTGCTTATTAAGGCCGGGTGGCACGGTTTTCACCTGTTTTAGAATTGGTTTTTAATAGGCAAATTATTACGTCCAGAATCTGAAAAAAATATATATTTAAGATACATTCTTTCTCCTTAGCTTGTACCCGATCAAAACACGATACAATCAAATTTACTCGATAGAAAAAAAAGCCGAACTTACTTCGATTTGCAGTTTTTTAACAAGCCTAATTTCATTTTAAAGAAGTACTAATACTCTTATTTTTCTATAATTAGTATCAATGTATAGGTAATTTATTTTAGAATCGATTGAACCCGATCAATTTTTTTCATTTTATTTCAAAAAAAAAATATCGATCGTTCAAGTGATTTTTGATCGGCGCGTCGCTTGCCACTACTTGCCAGTGTCCTGCGAGACGTTATCGAGGTGAGACCTGTGACAAATTTTTGCGCGCGCGCTTCCTTTCTGCTGCGTAAGTAATAATAAGAGAAAACAAAATAAATTGTAAATAAATATTGTTTTCAAGAATTTATATAGACCATAGTTGGTTAAGCTTTTGTTTTGTGTATGTGGTTCTCATTGTGTAAATATTTGTAAAACTTTAAAAACAATGTTGCAATCCAATGCAATATTATTATGACATAGAGCTGATCTGATGATGGAGCTGGAAGTTGTCCATAGGATCTCTGTAATTAAACGACGCAGCCCCATCGAGATTGGGCTCGTTTGATTCGTCTTGACGAGTACTTTGATACTATATGGTAACCAGGGTCTGATAATGGAGTTGGAAGGGGCCATAGGAACTCCGTAATTAAACGACGCAACCCCATAGAGTTTGGGCTCGTTTCATTCGTCTTGACGAGTACTTTGATACTATATGGTAACCAGGGTCTGATGATGGAGCTTGAAGGTGGCTATAGTAACTCCGTAATTAAACGACGTAACCCCATCAAATTTGGGCTCGTTTGATTCGTCTTGATGAGTATCTTGGTAGGCGTGAATAGAAAGAGGTCGAAAATTATTCCGCGGCAACGTACTACCGGGGTAAAAGGGACCCAATGTGATAATCCAGATTATAAACTATCTTGGTGCAAAATTTCATCCAAATCTGTTCAGTAGTTTTGCGTGAAAGAGACACACACCACCATACATCCATCCATACTTCCATACACCCATACTCACAAACTTTCATAATAATATTAGTCCAGGTTATAAACTATCTGCTTGCTAATTGGAACGAAGTTTCTTATCGCGCATTGTGAAAGGGGGCTAGACGGAAAAAAATCTCACGAAAAGTTATAACGACACTTTTTAACCGACTTCAAAAAAAGGACGAGGTTTCTCAATTCGACCGTGTATATTTTGTTGTTTGTATTTGTTTGTATGTTGTTGTTTTTTTTTTGTTGTGAGTAGAGAGAGAGAGGGAGAGAGAGAGGGAGAGAGAGAGGGAGAGAGAGAGGGAGAGAGAGAGTGAGAGAGGAAGAGAGGGAGATAGAGAGAGAGAGAGAATATTTTTGTTGAGTCTATACAGGTTTTTGTACAGAATAAATAATAAAAAAATTATAACAGTTATGAATCCTGGAAAGGAACTTCGTTCCATCCGGGTGTCCCTTGACACCTCTAAAGTTTTTTTTTTTTCATTCAAATGCGTTCAGTAGTTTTTGCGTGACAGAGTAACAAACATCCATCCATACATCCACACTCACAAACTTTCGCATTTATAATGTTAGTCCAGGTTATCAAAATCAAATCAAATCAATTTATTTCGGGCTACAAAGACCCACATCATAAATACCTTACACACTAACATACATACAAATAAAAAAAAACAATGGTAACATAAAACTATTGTACACGAAGTGACGGCGTCGTGTTGCGCTGCGTGGTGTCGCGTAGCCTTCCGCGGAATCGCCGATACACGACACCCCTCGGCCAAAACTCTTCCTTGAGGAAGGTCTCGATTTGAAGAGTTGGAACTCGCACTACAAAAGACTTGAAGTTCGTGTTATGGCGTGGTTCCAACTTCTCAACCCTCAAGGTCCAGTTAGTCTTCACTCGTACATACTCCACGATCTCCTCAACCTTCGTGGTGTAATGTAGACGGGACACATAGAGCTGCGTCGTCGGTGTAGCTGGACGCAGCAGCATATTGGGTCCTGCAAGCGCGGTCCCGCACTGGTTCCGACTAGGAGGCTTCCTCCTCTTCTTCCTCTCCACCTTCACGAAGCCATCCTTGTCACACGTGCCTGAAGCCGGGCCTAACTGTTTCGAGCCCCTGTTGTCAGTTTCACAGCAGCTCTGCTCATCCCCCTTTCTGGTTCGCGACACAGGTTTGTGCGTGGCAACGATAGCAGCGTAGGCACGTTTAGGGGTCGACGTACCTACACGAGTCACTACCTCGACCGGTGTCGAGTCAGCGACGGCGGCGGCGCATGTTGCTACGCGCGCAATATCAGCAGCGGGTGACGCAGTGGAGCTCGCCGACTCGAAACTGCCGATGCTAGCGTTACTAGCTCCGCGACGTGTGCCCACGTTGGAGGCAACAGGCGACCTATTTACCTTGACAGAGTTGCGTAACAACTCTACTTCGGCACGTAGTTCACCAATGGTGTTATTTGACACCTCCAATGTTGACTTTACCTCGGCCAGGCTTGCCTTGAGAGTTGTAATGTCCTTCAGCAACCTGGTGACATCGACGTGGTCAAACGTGACTGGGGGCAACTTATGTAGCTCCTTCGCCACAAAAGCGGGAACGTCATCCGGGTCGGTGCTCTTCAACATCGTGATGATGTCTTGCACACACTTCTGGCCACCATCCCTGCGGCGGGACTGCATCTGCTCGACTTTGCCGAGCGATTGGAACAGCAGCAGCTTGGCACTACTGATCTCCTCCTCCTTGTAGCTGGATTTGCAGATCTGCAAGATGCTGACTTCGTCCATATAATCGATGGCATGATTGATAAATGCCAAGACAAACCAAAACTAAACAAACTATCTGCGTGCTAAATTTCATCCAAATGCGTTCAGTAGTTTTTGCGTGACAGAGTAACAAACATCCATCCATACATCCATACTCACAAACTTTCGCAATTATATTTTTTTTTTTTTGTTTTTTGTGTGACTAAGTCTTTTGTGTAAGTTATTTGTGTGTTTTGTATTATTCCAGGTTATAAACTATGTGCGTGCTAAATTTCATCCAAATCCGTTCATTCGTTTTTGCGTGAAAGAGTAACAAACATCCATTTATACTCACAAACTTTCGCATTTATAATATTAGTCCAGGTTATAAACTATCTGCAAACTAAATTTAATCCAAATACGTTTAGTAGTTTTTGCGTGAAAGAATAACAAACATCCATCCATACTTCCATACATCCATACTCACAAACTGTCGCATTTATAATATTAGTCTTGTATTATCGTTTCTTCTGTGGTTTCTAATACTGTGGACATACTGATGTCGCTACACTATGACCTGTCTGTGCTACGCCCGCCGCCGCCGCCGCGCCGCCCGAACTTTTGGCGCGCTATCGTGTTCGACAAGAAGGACGCGCGGGAGGCGCCCCGCGGATTTCCACGCACCTCACCCCCTCAAATCTGTATGAGTGTCGAATCACCTAGCCTTAAAGCAGAAAGAGCGCAACGGGCCATTTTAAAAACTATGCTGTTCAAAAAACATACATTTGCGACCAATGAACTGTACAAGCTAAGTGCTGTTCTTAGCATTCGACAACTGTACATTGAGAAGATCTTACGCATTCAACACAGTAAACCACCGGATTTTCCAGATGCTATACGACGAGCTTACAAAGTCTACAAACAACCTATATATAGGACAAAATTTGCCCAGCGTTTTCTTTTCTTTCTAGCTCCATATATTTATAATAAATTTAATGAAACTCTAGGTTTTCGGAAATATAATTCTCACATATTTAATAAGATTTTACGAAACCACTTACTCCGCTTAGACTATAATAGCACTGAAGACACATTTATAATTCTGAAATAGCAAACTCCATGCACTCATACATACAGACACACTATCAAACATCACAATCACAGACAAGCCAAAATAGTAATAAGTGTAGTAATTTCATTGCTAAATTATTGTAAGTTTTTTCATTTGTTTCTTTTTTCTTTCTTATGGAGCCTACTATTTTAAGTTCTCACTCGTTTGTTACTGTACGGGTCACAGCAATGAGGAATAATACCCCACTGTAATACAGTACAAACTAGTACGGGGGGTATTGTGACTGTTACTGGCAGCTTTATATATTGTAATGTGAACAGTCATCATCATCATCATTTCAGCCGAAAGACGTCCACTGCTGGACATAGGCCTCCTCCAAGTGAACAGTATCTTAAGCTAATAAATTGTGCACAAACAAATAAATAAATAAAGAGAAATATCCGCAGATTATTAAAATAAATCTGAACCCATATTTTTTTAACAACTCAATCAGATGCCGCGTCTCCAGGCGCCTATTTTAACACAGTTCTCGCAGAAACTTTGCCAATTAATTTCTCCAAACATTTTTATTTCACATTCCACGAATTCCACAATTTTTTGTGAAGATATTCTGATTCTGTATTGTTCTGAATTTAGAACAAAATCTTCGTTATTTTTGGAAACTGTATAATGAGAGCAGTTACATCTTATGACGTAAATGGTATTTCTATTTACGTCACAAAATACCCAAATTTTCTAATTACGTCTAGAAACTCAAAGGAAATATTAACGTGACCTACAACTAGTAGCCATTAATCAAAACTTTTCTAATAAGAAAAACATCATCAACACAAAAAAAGGCTTAAATCAAAGTCCACCATTAAAAACCTGTCTTATACTAAGCATGATTTACTTACGGATTCCCTTCATCAGGGTTCTTGGCTTGCATCCACTTGCTGAACTGCTCCTGTGCGTCTCTGATGCAGGGCTTGTACCCAGCTTGGCAGAGGAACGTCTTGGTTAAAGACCTGAGGTTCTTACGCCAAGGTTCCTCGTCTTCCTTCTCATCTTTAGCTAACTCCTCGTAGAGAGGACTGAGGAGTACTCTGACGTAGGCCTAGAAATTATTGAAGATTTAAGTAAGTGAAATTATTGCTAGAGATATTGAGAAGAAATATTCGGTAGATCCATATGTCTTAGAATTAACGGTAAAAGGTTTAAGATAAACCGAATTTCAAAATTATCGTGACAGAATGTTGGAATGGAAACTATGAAACAAAACTAAAGAAAACCATCTACAAAGATTTCACAAAAGAACAATCAATCAATGACTAAATGTTATTAAAACTAGACTCATTTATAATATTACCTGGAACTTCCCATGCAGACATTGACAGATATGTCTTCCAAGATGATCGATCATCGTGAACACGGGATCCCAAACTAAATGATGCCTCTCATTTTTCAAGAACAGTGTCATATTGAAGGCAGTGACGAATGACAGCTCCCCAGCATACGCGAGGTTCCATGCATCATGGAGAAGCTTCGCTCTTGTCAGTTCTGGTATCAGCGTCCTCTCCTCACTTTGAAGGAAGTTTGAAAGAAGGTTCCAGTTGTCTTGGTCGTAGTTTACGGGATATGGCGCTAAAACAATTTGAAATTACAATTATTTTGTAACTTTCATCTTCTTTTTCTGGTCTATGGTCTATGGTGATCTTCTTCTCTTTTTTCTTTTTTTACCTATGTTAACAAATAAATAAACTGAACTGAACTTCTATTTAGTATGATACTGGCCAAGTGTAAACCTCAAACTCACACTCAAGCATTAAATTCAATTTCATTTACAGGCAATTTTGAATTGTCAGGGAATCGGTCAGTTAGTCAAAAAAGTAAAGATAGTTGCCCATTCCAAAACGTATATTTTTAGACTATATTTAAAACAATATGTTCGATAGACAAAAAATACAACTGCATTATGCAACCAATTTCAGCCGCGTTACTGCATTCAGCAAAGGTATGTATGTGGGCTGAGGCAATCCGTATGGTGCCGAACGTAAAGAATAACACCAACCCATTTCTTCCCGTGGGTGTCGTAAAAGGCGACGTTCTCAATAATTTTTTCTAGCATACTGCAATCGCCAACCCTCCTGCCCAGCGTGGCGATTATGGCTAACACCCCCAAATTTAATCCTATGTCCAGCAGGGGACGTCTGTCGGCTGAAATGATAATAATGATGTGGGACGGTATAATCAGAGGTACATGAGACATTTTGAATATTGTGTCTTGCATGACAGGAATTTGTTGCAGATGTTTACAGCTGGTATCGATTTACCAGGAAAATTTTTGTCCAACTAAATACGAAATAACGTGTCGTTTTATTATTGAGACCAACTTTTACTGGTAAATATTGAAACTACACACATTAATTCTTGTTAAAAAATCACTTGGGACCCGTTAAAATGTTTAAACAGCTGTAATGAGTTAAGTTTATTACAAAGTCCCTGAACACTGAAATAAAGATTTAAACATATTATTTGCACATTCAGTCAAAAAAACTTTAGAGGTGTCAAGGGACACCCGTATGGAACGAAGTTCTTTTCCAGGATTCATAATAGTTATAATTTTTTAATTATTTATTATGTACAAAAAACCTGTATACACTCAACAAAAATATTCTCTCCCTCTCTCTCTCTTCCTCGCTCTCTCTCTCCCTCTCTCTCTCTCCCCCTCTCTCTCCCCCTCTCCCCCCTCTCTCCCTCTCCCCCTCACTCCCTCTCTCCCTCTCTCCCTCTCTACTCACAACAAAAAAAAACAACAACATACAAAATATATACGGTCGAATTGAGAAACCTCGTCCTTTTTTTGAAGTCGGTTAAAGCATGTCGTGACAACTTTACGTAAGATTTTTTTCCGTCTAGCCCCCTTTCACAACGCGCGATAAGGAACTTCGATCCAAAAGTTTTGGGGAATGGATGATTTGTTTATGGTTCCAAATTCTATTTTCTGTTTTTGTTGTTGTTAGATTGGCACAACTGTTTTTAATCGATATAAGACATAAAGGAGAACTCGCGGCAAGAACTGAGCTCGATTCCGGAAAAAGCGTTTAAAAATGTTTTGATGATTGGTTCAGTCGTTGACGTAAGTGTATCTTTTCTAATATTTTGAGTATTATTGATCTTTTCTCGGTACTTTCTTGACAGAGTTGTATAACTCCTTATATAAACACATAACATCGCACCTTGTTTCGAATAGTTCGGCAGATATTTCCTATAGTAGGTACACATATATTTCGCCGGTTATGTTTAAGTCCGTAAGTATAGCTCTTGCCAAACTTCTGGGCCGCCCTGAAGTTGGCTTTCCGAAGCGTAAGGCACGGATCGGTGCTGTTTTTGTATTAGATTTACGACTGCGCAGGCATTGTAGCCATCTTCAGGGCGGCCAAGAAGTTTGGCAAGAATTATAAGTAATGTAATAGACGGCGAGCCTATTGCCACCATCGGGCACAAATTCCAGACTTCGGGCTATTACTGAGAACTTGCAGATGCAAAAACTCAGTAACACTGCCTGAGCTGGCATTCGAAATATTATAGCTCAAAAGTTGCTAAAGATTGATACAAAATATAGGGGGCAGGGTCATCAACGCGCAATCATGGATTCAGTACCTACATGATTCTCAACGGTCGGACAATTTCTTTTAAATTAGGTGATCCATAAATTATGTTCAATTGTGTTGTGTTGTTAATTGTGTTGTGTGTTGGATATGCAATTTTGTAGCAAACAGCAGATTTCTACGCTAGAGGGGGTGTAGTCATGTGCTGAATTCATGGTTACAGTTTGCGAGTTGATGTCCCTGCGACCATGTATACCTACTTAGACAATGTCTATGTTCATTTACGCATTGTATTTTTCAAAAGCCTTATTTGAGCAACTACTTACTTATAAATTCTGTGTACTTATCAGACAGACAATTTAATATGATTTCTGTTCTGTTAGAATGTATCTGGTAAATAAGTAGGTAAAATAAATAAAAAATAAATAAATATCTTAGGACAACCAACACAACATTATCTGATCCCAAACTAGGCAGAGCCTGTACTATTGCAACCAGACAACTGATAAACATACTTAAATATTTCTAAATGCATACATATTAAGTCCGGATATTGAGAAACAAGCAAGCACAATCCTCCATTGTAATACATTTTCTGCCTCCAAAGTCAGTACCGATCAAAGAAACATTCAAAATCTCAAACAGTATAAATATTTCACGGAACCTTCTAACCGGGACATTATAGCCTACAATATTCAAAGCGCATTGAACCGTCTTCATTGAGGCAGAGGTGCAATTAAGCCGAGCTCTATCAAAAGTCAAGATTACAATACAAAGATAAAGATATGCTAATAATAAGGCCATTTCTCTATTCCGTTTTGGACAAAGAAGCTGAGAGAAATATATTAAAGCGAGTTTCAGTGGACCGATGACCTGGTGAAGGCCGCAGGAATAAGTTGGATGCGAGAAGCACAGAATAGGTCGAAGTGGCGGTGCTTGGGGGAGGCCTATGTCCAGCAGTGGACGTCTTTCGGCTGAAATGATGATGATGATGATGAGTTTCAGTACTGGAGTGTCTGTCTTCAATTCTGTTTCATAATTAAATGGAAATGTTTACTATTGTGTTCGGAAAATGCTTTGATATCTTCAAACAGTACAAAATATGTTTCATTATGGAAACTTCAGCTGTTTTTTAAATCTCTCATCTCATGGTTCTCATCAAACGATACTTTCGTTGATGATCGCTAAAGCAGCTATCAATTTGTTCTAGCTTTTTTCAAATACATAGCGGTCGGCTTCCAGTATATCCGGACTGCCTATCTGAGCTCCACAACCCAGTTACTGAGTAACATGATACCCATTAGCAAGATTTCCCTATCATTGTAATCAAGCAATACTCACGCCAGGACACTTTCGCTGTTTTAATAAATAAATAATAAATGAAAATAATCCGCTTTTTCTTAGTACGTAAGTCATCACCTACCTTGCCTTTTCTCAACTATGTTAGGGTCGGCTCCCAGTCTGACCGGATGCAGCTGAGTACCAGTATTTTACACGGAGCGACTGCCTATCTGACCTTCACAACCCAGTTACTAGGTAATACGATAACCCTTGGTAAGACTGGTTCTCAGATTTCAAGGCTCCTGACGACCTGTAACGTCTGTCAAAGATCCAAAAATGACAAACGGGACCAACGGCTGAACGTGCTTTCCGAAGCACGGAGAGGTCTTGGTATGTAAAGATGATCACCCATCCACGGACTTACCGCAGCAAGTGTAGCTTAACCTGATCGTTTGACCCCACGGATGTTATTTTATTACATAGCCACAATCCTCCCCCCCCCCCCTACTTCTTAAGCGCGGTAATCTTATCATAACTGCTGAGCTTGGGGTCCTGGGTTCGATTCCCGGGTCGGGCAAAAGTGTTACTGGGTTTTTCCATTAGGAATTTCTTAGTAACAGCCCGGAGTTTGGAAGTTGGCGGTGAGATACTACCCCCGTGCCTCGGTAAGCACGTTAAAGCCGTTGGTCCTACGCCTGATCTCACTCCGGTCGTGTCGGATTGCCGTCCCATCGGACTATGAGAGTGAGGGAAGAGTGAGTGCTCCTGTGTCTGCGCACACACTTGTGCACTATAATATCTCCCGCGCCGATGGCTAGTCTTCGTTGAGATTGGCTGCCGTGACCGAAATATCGTCTGGAGGACTATATAATCTTATCATGTTAACTTCCACTTACCAATCTCCTCAGGGTTGATAATTAGGAACTTGTCCTTATCAGGCACATCGTTGATCACCAATGCTGACTTTTCCTTCATCCATGCAGGTGGGATGGTCTTCTTCCCTTTCAAGTTGCATTCCTGTGTAACTACCACAGGTAACCACCAAGACATCGTATCCGCTTCAGGAACATCGTGGGGTCTTTCACGGAGGTAAACTTTCTGTGAAATGTGAGAGGTACAAGTTTGGCCATTGCTATAAAACGGTAAAGGAGAACATAGAAAATCTGTTTGTCCTAGAACCTTTTTTCCTAGAGTCATAAATTCGAGGACACGTGACTTCCATTAACCCTTACTTATTCTGCATGCATGGTGGGTTACATAGGTAGATACGTTCCGCTTCCCCCCACAGAAGGCTTGAGAATCAGGCATAAGCAGTAACATTATAGGATCCAGGGTAGTCATTATCCCTTTTTTGCTTCCCAATTAAATTTCAGTTAATAATTTTAATAAACTTTCAATTCGTCGTCAAACTGCTTCAAACGAAACAAGTAACGCCATCTATCGCGTAGTGGAGAAACTACTAAAGCTAGTGAAAACGTGTCGTGAACGTGTTCCACGTTTTTTTTTTAAGAAGTTCGCATTGCTCTTTCACTCAATTCCATTTTGTTCCTTCCTAGGCTTTATTGTCTGACTAATTTGGGAGTTTTCCGAAATCAATCCATGAAGTTGTCACAAGAACAGAATTCAATCGGTATTCAGTAAAAAATAGAAAAAACATTATTTATTTTGTAATCTCACCTGGGTAACTACAGCTGTATTATTCTCATAGTGCCTCAAGACATTGACCAGAGGCAGCCTGTCCTTGTCTATCCAGCTCTTAGCCACGGTCTTGATCTCCACCCAGTCTGGTATCTTTTTGTCTTGCTGAGCGGCCGTGTTCAGGGCATTCCAGATGTCATCGCCCGAGAAGGTTTTGAATTTGCTGTTGGATAAGATAATAATGAGTAAGGTACTTACATAAATATTTGTAAGTAGAATTATTTTATTTTCAATTAAATTGCATAGTGAAATAAGCAGGGCTTGGTTAGCGGCAAAGAGCTGACGACAACCAGATAAAGGTTATCTAATTAAAATTAGGCATGTATTTAATAGAAACCTGAACAATTCCCATTTTATTTATTTATTTTGGGATCTTCAACAAAAAATGTGCATAATACATTACAAATAAATAAAGGACAACATCAAGTAGGTGTACTCCCTCACTTACCTATAGGAGACCACAGCATGCACAACAGAGAATTTTCTTTGAGAAATATACAACGCGCAAGGGGCACGTTTGACTAATGTCTTTTGACATTAGTCCAAAGAGTACTATATGATATTGGGTTGCATTAATCGTCAGACGTGTGTCAACTGGGCTGCAGACCAGAAACCTTTATAAGTACTCCAATTAACAAACCTTCTATTTTCACCCCGAACCTATCGTTTTTATATACTTTTACAGAACATGTTTGTGTTAAATTAGCGCTCATTACCGTGACTCCAAGAAAATCCTGAGCCCTTTCTTGAATGTCTCCTCTCCCAGCGTGTAGTTAAACATGCGGAACAGCAGCTCGATCTTGGTGCACGCCGTCTCCTGCTTCATGCCGGTTATGCGGGAGTGAGGGTAGCGCTTGCTGAACTCGTAATACAAGGAGTACAGGACCGTGAGGGGCCACTTGCCTTCCATTTCGGATCCGTTATTGATCTGTTTGGAGCAATGTTGGTAAAATTACAGTCCATTTTTACACAGAAAACCGTGACTTAAGTCACATGTGCTATAAAATAGTAAACGATACGTGTGACTAAGGTAGTATATTACCGTACGGAGTTTAGGACCTTTACTGCGTTCGGGCGCTTACCTATATCACGCCGTGCAATAATAGGTCACATGTATCGTAATGTTCTATTTTTTTTTTACAATCATTTATCATCGTCTACCTAGCCTTTTCCTAACTATGTTGCGCTCGGCTTCCAGTCTTACCGGATGCAAATCATCGATATGTAGCACAATTTTGCTGAATTTGCAAAAGCGTTTAACAAACAGACAAAGCTCACTATATTCTGTGGAAGGATAACATTCAGTCTCTTCAATTTTTTAAAGGTCAACTGGTGGTATCATATACAGCGTGTAACGGAAGGGGGGTATCAACCCTGAAGGAGGTGAATGTGCTCATGAAACTCAACAACTTTCCCCAAAGAACATAGGTCGAAATATGAAAAAAAAATTTGGCCCTCCCATAGTAAATCAATCAGCTGGTAGTCAGTTTTGTAAGGGAGGGCCAAATTTTTTTTTCATATTTCGACCTATGTTCTTTGGGGAAAGTTGTTGAGTTTCATGAGCACATTCACCTCCTTCAGGGTTGATACCCCCCTTCCGTTACACGCTGTATAACCGAAAACTTATTCTTAAATCTTCACCCTAATTTCGTAACACACTATAAATCAGATTCTGCATAATTTTGAAGTCTAATCCGTTACTCCATATGTTCGAATAATTTGTCTGCTGAACAACGTAGATAACGCAACGAATGTTGAAGAACTGTCAAAATAAATTTCTTTTGTTAGTATGTTACCCCTCTGTTCTAATAAGTGGATTAACTCGTGATTTTTGTAGATCTAAACGTTCATTTCATCCCTGTAGGTTTAGTTTAGTTACCTTGAAAGCTGTAGCAGCAGCGATATACCCAACAAGGGCCTTGTTAAGATGAGCATCGGTCCACCAATTAGGTGTGGTCAGTGCACCCAACCACTGGTACGACAACTCCTGGGCCAGCTGGATATAGCCGCGACTGCTGAGGTCACTCTCCCTGTAAACAAACGGGATAGAAACATCTTGTTTTCACTTTAATGTACAATTTCATGATATCCTTACTCTTATTGTTACACACATACAAAGGTACTGTTACTTCTTGTAAGAAGGTAGGTAAGGAGATAAAGTTTTAGAACAGCAAAAATTTGACATGATCTATTTAATGGTTAGTTTAAATTCTTAGTTTAGTAATCTAAAGAGCCACTTAGCTGTATGATAAGCGTTCGTTATAAAATTGAGGTGCAGGCTCACTAAGTCACCATGCGCACCATAACATTCAATCACATGGCATTTTGCGGTGTTTACACGTTCATCATTTGTCATTTGATTTTCAAAGGCCTCTAGAAAAGTATTCGAATACTTCGATGACAGCTGATAGAAACTTCCAAAATATTCATATCTATTTCCACAAACTAAACAATGTACACAGTACCAAAACACGTCTTGCTTTTTATGTGAATCTTGTTCGGTCTTGTTTTAGTGAAATAAAGCATATTCTATGCAGGTTGGTAGATGATACAAATGTCGTCAATTTTTTGGTGTACAAACACCAAAAAATTACCGCCACCATACAAATGGTTACTTGCCAGTTTCCTCACGATGTTATCCTTCAGTGCTTTGAGAGCAGTGGTGACAAAATTGTGAGCATAAAGTAAATTGCATGTCTGGGTTCGAACTTACAACACGTAAGTTGTTAGGCCACCACTAGTCTTCAAATAGAAAAATAAAGCAACGTGCTAAGAGAAATCTTGTTCGATATTTTACAGTGTCATCCTATAAAGATATACTGGCAGGAACCCGCATTGCACCATCTTACCTGAACACGATGAGCCCCCAATTATCAGCAGGCTTGACTCCTTGGTAATTGGGCAATGCGACGATGTCCAGTCTCTTCAGAGGTAAGGGAACCCGCCAGAAGGCAGCCAATTCCGTAAACACTCGCACCACCTTTTCATTGATGCCTGCTAGGGCTTCCAGGTACTCTTGTCGACCCCAGACGCGGATTTCTGGGAAGAAAATTAATGATAAAATGAAAATAAAAATGGAGGTGTAGGAGATTAAACCAATAAACCTATCGTAGAAGCAGCCTAGGTCAGTGTTCCCGCCAACGCAATGTCGCGAGATTTGTTCGACAGAGTTATCGTGGCCCTGGCATAGGTAAGGAACACAGGTGGGTTTTATTCAGTAAGTCTGGCACGACCTTCCGCTCCACCTAGAGCGAAGACGTCATAGGATGATTTCCCATCCTTAATAAAAAAACCCTGGCCCTGGCCCTGGGTCATAGTAACGTGACCACAAAGAAGTTCTAAACTATCAATTTGTTAAGCATAAGTGACCAAAAATTGTTATGTTTTTTTTTT
This sequence comes from Aporophyla nigra, assembly GCA_947507805.1. Taxonomy (NCBI): domain Eukaryota; kingdom Metazoa; phylum Arthropoda; class Insecta; order Lepidoptera; family Noctuidae; genus Aporophyla; species Aporophyla nigra. Next base: position 23,204,246 of record OX382296.1, read on the forward strand.
GTATATTTATTTAATAATCATTTAATTTTATTAATACCTTGTGTAAATAGTTGCGTGATAAATATCGTGATATTATTTACTTAATTGATATAATTTGAAGAAATACTTTGCCAGCATTTCCTATCGCTTCTATTCGTTTTTTTTTTTTAGTAACCAGATTCTTTTGTCACAGATTTTAAGTTTTTTTTTTTTTTTTTTATAAATTTTACAGAAAATAGTGTGGCAGTATACAAATCTAAGTATAATTTTCTGTTCATCATAGCGCGTTTTATGTCAAATTAAGCCGTAATCGACGTTACGATGGTTTGCAAAGAAGAGAACAACTAGAAAGAAAATGTGTTGAAATTTTGTTGTGTGTGCAGACTTTTATGCCTCTAAGTCACCTATAATTTTAAGGATTTCTTATGTAGATATTTTATCTTTCTCTTTCATTTAACATTTAAGCTCTATTCATCGCGATTTGGTATTCTTCTACTGAAAACTAATTTTGTATTTTAATTATATATACGAAATTTATGCTATAAAAGTAGGTATAATCTTTACTGTAATGATTAATACCTATTGTTTACACAGAGAGAGAGCAAATTCTGTGAATTTGTGTTTAAATGAAGGGTAATCTCGAAAACCACAACCCCTTGAAAAAGTATGAAAGGAACATTGTTCCAGATGAACGTAGGCTATATATTATGTTATATACAAACAAAACGAAGAAGTTAATTATAATAACTAAATACTATTTTGAATTCGTTCAAGCCTGGTACTTTTTGTCATCAATACAACTCTATAATCCCTTTAAATTCATGTTACAAAAGTTTGTCTCCTGACGCGATAGATGGCGTTACGGGCCACTTTAATACTCGCTATGGTTTCGTTACCGACGCTAGTATAACACTGAGCTGGGATAATCATGGATAACTGACACATATGTATGATGTGGTGTTATGTCTAGCGTATATTTGCGGCAATTTTTGACCAGTCAAACATTATAATAAGTAATGTTTTGACTGTATTTGACTTGTATTGTATATCGAATATGCAAAAGTAACTCTGGCTGTCTGTCTGTTTCGTTTTCATACTTGAATCACTGATCCGATAGTTGTTAAATTAATAAAAAGGTATCCTGGGTCTTGAAGTAGGCCATCTTAAGCTATATTTCACCCTGAATTATAATATACTAGCTTCTGCCCGCATCTTCGTCCGTTTTTCGTTTGCTGCTCCGCTCCTTTTGACCGTAGCGTGATATTATATAGCCTTCCCCAATAAATGGGCTACCCAACACAAAAATATTTTTTCAATTCCGACCAGTAGTTCCTGAGATTAGCGCTTTCAATCAAACACACTCTTCAGTTTTATAATATTACTAGCTTCTGCCCGCGGCTTCGCCCGCGTGAATTTAAAAAAAAATCACCATTTCAACCCCCCATTTCACCTTCTTAGGAGTGAAATTTCAAAAAACTCTTTCTTAGTGGATACCTACTCCTCACAAAAAACACACCCTCGAAATTGCATATCTTTAGGACCAGCGGTTTAGGCTGTACGTTGATACATCAGTCAGTCAGTCATTCAGGACTTTGATTTTTATACCGGATGACATTTTTTACCGTCTCGACCTTCATATGGTGTGTTGTGTAACTAGAATAGAAGGCAGGAAGGCCTTCAGATTCATCGTAGGTGACTAAAGGAGCGCGGGACACGGGCGGAAAGGGATGCGTGTGCGGCTCGTGCGTCTGCGAAACATCAATGAGGCCGCCTATTGGCCGGCTTCAAAGGGTAGGACCGTGCTACGAAATCATTGATACATGCCGCGCATTGAGTAGGGTGCGTGTTTCGATAGGTTTTTAATTGTTTTTTTGTTTTTTTTTGTCCAAATTTCTGTTTTTGTTGTTCCACTATGAAAATGTTACTTTAAATGTGTAATATTTATTGCTAGATCAATATTATTACATGTTATTCAAAAATAAAAATACCAAAAATTTCTATGCCAAAGGCTTCTACTCCGTTCACCTATTACCCCCATTTTTTTTCAAGACGTTAAAAAATGTCACCCGGTATATATAGATTAGTATAGATTATATTTCAATGTAAATGTTGACATTCAAAAGTGCCCTTTTATGCCTATTTGAAATAAATACTTTGGCTTTGAAAAACAAACAACAGAAAATATAACATATTGTATGTGCATATTGCATTCCAGTGTACTCGAGGAGTCTGTGGTTCAGATACACCCAGAAGTCCTACAATACTCTGCGGATCCAGTATAACAACGCATTTAGAGTGCTGTTGCCGCTGCCTCGGTTCTGTAGCGCGTCACTATGCTCGCTGAGGCACGTACCGACTGCTTCAATGTTGTACGGCGTATGAAAGCTGCCTCGCTGCTAAACAGACGCCGTGGTAGCCCCAACAGCATTCTAAGCGCTATAGCCGGAGACATGATAGCCGACTGGTGAGGTCACATGTTCACAGTTAAGTACTAACATAGGTTAAGACTATAGTTACTAACCTAATGGATCTTTGTTATCCGAATAAATAAAATGAAGTGAATAATCTCTCACCAATATCATTGCCAGCTTCGTCCTTTACTTGCGTTGAGTTGTCCAACTGCTTAAGGTTTGCTATGACCAAGCCGAGCGTGAATGTGGACATCGGCGGTGTCCTCTCGAAGTGGTCACATACCGCGTCCGGTTCATCAGGACTGTTGGCAAATAATTTAAATATAGAAGATGTCTACAAAGCTTCTGAATTGCTAAGAGCATTAAATTGTCGTCTTCTTAACACGTTGAGTGCCGATCACGCGATATCGCGTGCTTGCTACTAACAATTTTGTATGCGCTCTAAATCTGTGGCCATATGTGATTAACTATCAATCTGTGTTCGGCACTCAACGTGTTAAGGAGAAAAGGCTTCATCCTGTGAGCCAACACGTTATCGAACGTAGGTGAATCTAGACTTCACATGGATTTATAAATTAGTATGCTACAGGAGCGTTGACTTGCAGTTGTATCCGCATCTACACAACCACATTAGAACTAAGCATAACAAAACCTTTATTTCTACAACTTATGTACAATAGAATGATAGTAAGCACACGTTCACCGCGAAACTAGCATATCGACATTAATCGTCGGGCCATTCACCAGACACGACACCCGTCTAGCTGTAGGATCCTCCATTTTCTATGAAGGTATAGTGAACTTTATACCCTGTTCCTCATCCTCCAAATAAAACCGTACTTATTCGTAATACCTTTGGAATTACAACAAAGAGAGATAGGATCAGGAATAAAACAAAATTAGTCACGTACTGTACAGACGCCAGCACTTCAAGGTACCCGAAACTGTCAAAATCTCCCAATCAACATTGAAACTAATGCTTTAGCGATAAAGTTGAAAATCGATAAAAAAAAATTGACAGATTGAAGTAGCTCGATAAAGTTCGGTCAAGTCGCTGTCATGTTTTGCCTTAATAGCGTACAAAATATTCTATAAATGATTAAGAAAAAGAAATCATCACAACACTATTCTCATTCATAAATGCATTATTTAACAACAATCGATGTGCTGGCATCTGTTCATTTTATGTCATCATAGCACAATCTCCAGAACTCATTTGGAATTAACGTATCCTGAATTTAACTTCGAAAAATATCAGCTATAGTTTCCTCCTTGTTTGAAAATGAACATGAAGAACATACAACAAACAAATTGGTTGAGCTGATTGGTGCTGATCCATACGTCATATTCATGAATGGGCACAGTCAGTAGGGACTGGTCATCTCTTAGTTGCCAGGGCTTGTTTTAATTTCTAAATGGTTTTTTTTTTTATATGTTTCTTTCATTTTAATGTGCCCGTCTTTTGACATCATTCGAACGAAACTTTTTTGGTAACAATATTTTGATTTAAAAGAGTATCTGTCGAGTTTCTTGCCCGTTGTTCTCCACAGATACCTACTACCCTTTAGAATGGGCAACTAACTTCATCTCTTTGACTGACTCACCCCATGACCATTCAAAAGTGCCTGTAAATGGTTTATTAGCTACAAATGCTCAGAGTTGGGTTCTGAGTTTGAATAAGTGAAGGCTTATAAATGTAAGTGCTAAATTCTTTTCTTACATCAATATAACATAACGCACTTACATGTTCTCAGTCCTGGCTACAGGCACATTGCTGAGCGCGACCATGTCCCTCGGTCGAACCACGCTGAGCTCGAACGGAGTCTTGTATCCTGGCTCGTCGAAACAAGGGAACATACGACGAGCGTTGTTCGGACGAAGCTGCGTAGCTGCTACGATCCTGAACAAGTAAAAAGAATTGTGAAGTAGTTAAAGATCTAAAGAGTGAAGATTTCAACGAGGTCTAGCCGGCGTGGATGACAAAAATCGAAATCACACATCCCGCGGGAACGTGCTATCGTGCTAAAAGTGACCTATTTTAATTCTTATAACATCAGTCCTATCCTCAATCATACCAATTTTATCTGCTAATGGAGTTCCTTTAAAAATTGGTGTAGCTCTTTCGAAGATTAGCCGAAACAAACAAAAATAGATAAACACTCAAAAAATTTAACAACTGTTTTTGTTTTTGTTAATAGTACCGTGTAAACTTTTATTTACACATTTAGTTAAAAGCTACTGTTTTGACATTACGAACGGATACTTCACGTTTATTCACTTGTTTATTTATTTATTTAAGGATCACCAACAAATGTTACATTCAACAGTTTAGATTGTACATCTAGATGTATCTCTTATCGGCTCTCTATAATAATACTCGATTTAGAAAATTGGCACCCAGCATAGAATAATTAAGCATCCAAAGCATTTCGTACATTAACTGTAACTTCTAATGCATTGTTAAGAGATAGAAGAAGTTATGGAAATTATCCCATAGAACTTACTTCCGGAATAAAAGTATTCTACGTGTTAATCCAGATTATAGGGGCTATCTGTTTGCCAAAGTTCATGCAAATTCGTTCAGCCGTTTTGGCTTGATTGAGTAAAACACTTTCAAATTTATAATATTATAGAATAGCTATTTCAGTTTTTCCCATTCGAAACTTACCTTTCCACCTCCTGCTCAGTCATGTAGCTGGTTTTGAAGAATGCCTCAGTGTTGGTCGTCTCCAAAATGCCCTTGAAACTGAACTTCAAGACCCCGGTGGATCCCTTGGGGACTGTTCTCTCTAGGGACAGGGTAACTATCGGTTTCTTTGGGTCCGTTGATAGTCTATTGATCGTGATTCTTCGGGACTCCTTACTAAAAAAAGCAAACCAAGATTTAATGTATATTTTTAATAACTGAAACTGTCAATTTGGCCGAAATGAAGAAAAAAACTCAATTATTTGCTTTTGAACCGACCTAAAAAAGAAACACTACAATGTTAAAAATAACATTAATTTCGGAAGTCGTTGTCTTTTTGTATTTTCGTTTTTTTGGCCCCGACTTCCAAAATCAAAGTTATTTTTAACATTGTAGTGTTTCTTTTTTAGGTCAACAACAAATAAGTGAGTTTTTTTTTTTCCATTTTGAGCAAAACTGTCAGTTTCAGTTATTGTGACATATTGTAGGTTAAGCAGTGCAGCTTTTGTATACCTACTATTTATATTTACCCATACTAAAATGTGTCCCAAAGAAAAATCATCCCAACTTACGTATCTCCAGGAAAATGGGCTCTAACTTCAGACTCCAAGATCTCAATTTCATGTGCGGAGTGCACAGAAACCTCATTGCTATCCTCCAGCCAGGTGATATTGATGGCCACATGGCCCTTGAAGAGTCCATCTTCTAGATAAGGTTCCAGATCTAGGCGGTAAGCTGTAGGTTCTACTGTCTTCTCCAGGCGGGTTTCCATGGAAAGACCATGGGCATTATTGAGGTCAATGCTGCGGGCTTTGATTATGTGAAGTGGTTGAAGAACCTGAGGGTTGAAAGGTCGGTTTAAGATTCCATTTAAAGTTATGGCATTAGTGTCATTACCTATAAAATGCTCGTAGCTAAAGAAATCCTCATGCTTATCGCAATGCATGAGGCAATAGAAAAAAAACTACAAAAATCTAGTAGTGGGCTTGGACTAAAGACATAGTAAAAGAGCATAACATTACAGCTCGCTGTCGTAGTTGCAAATCACTCCAGGCATCCTTTTCAAGAGCTTTTTTAGAAAGTTCTCCGCAAATCTTTAGCATTTCCTAGATACAGAATATTCGATATAAGTGCCATACATGATTATAAATATACCCACAATCAAATTCAAAACCCTTCTGATGTCGCGGTCCCAAGGCCCGTGAACTGACAGGTCGCGCGGCCAACAGGCCGTGGAAAGGTTGACTGGTAGAAAATGCCTATGGCATTAAGTCCACCTCTGTACATTTGTGTGCGTCAAGTATTCAATAAATAAATAAAGAGTCGCATCCAATGAGGCACTTTGCTGCTTCTCCGATAGGTCGGAAGTCGGTAAGTTTAAAGGAGGCCTTTAAACTACGGGCGATTTGCTTCTTACTTTGTTTATATAAAAATACTCGTAGTCGTAATCATCAACGCCTGGCCCGGCCTGTTAGTTAACGGGCCTTGGGAACGCTCAGCACGAGCCTTGAGAGGCCTCGTCAGGCTCAACAACGCCTGCGGGGCGAGCACGGCCTCTGTGGTAGGTTTGAGTCACGCATTTTATCGCGGTTTTTGTTCCCAAAATATGATAAATATGTGTGACTTAAGCCTATCACAGTAGAGCGGGCTTGCCCCGCTTCTGGTGCGGCCCGTTGATTAACGGGCCATGGGACCGCGGCATTAGTATCAATTTGAAACGTTCAATTAAAACAAACAAGGTTTCCCCAATTAATTAAAAACGTACATACCGATTTAATTTATTGAAAATACCTTAAATAAATATTTTAGTATACTGTATAATGACAACGTGATGTCACAATCGTAACTTGAAACGAATATTTGCTAAATACTTCATCATTATTTTCGAACAAGGTAAACAAAATATTTTGAGGATAAAAGGAATAAATAATAAAGGTTTATTGTAGGAGAGCAGCGGTGGCCTAGTAGTGTCGGCCCCTGACTTTCGAATCGTAGGTCGTCGGTTCGAATCCAGGCAGGCGCTTTATTTTGTGTAAATAATTTCATCACCACTGCTGTCAAAACGGTGAAGGAAAACATCGTGAGGAAACCGGCATGTCCTACAACCAAAAATTCGAAGACATGTGACATCTACCAACCCGCACTGGGCTCGCGTGTAGACTAGGACCGACTCCCTCTCACCGAGAGGAGGCCTGTGTCCCAGCAGTGGGAACAATATAGGGTGATTATGAAAGGTTTATTAATTTTACTTAGTTGTCAGCTACCGTTAGATACGATACGATCTACGTGTGTTTGTCGACAGCAACCGTCATCGAGAACCAGGTGACGTCGCCGTAGTAGCAATTCGATGGTCCCTATTAACAATATCGGTTCTGCAAAAAGACAACTGTTCAGTAGAGCAGGTCAAAGTTTGTTTTACTACTAACACTGTTGCGCGGACAACCGACAATATTATCTTTAAAACTGGCTAAACACCATGATAAAAAAAAATACTTATGATAGATCTTTTTATTGTGATTCTATTTATGTAAAAAAGTGATAATGGTAAAAATGCATATCCGACATTGTTAATAGGGACCGTCGAATTTACAAGGTGTAACAGAATAAACTAGTCCTAAAAGCGGTTTGTTCATAATTGACTACTGAATCGATTTGAGCAACATTAAATATGGGTTTTTTGTTTTCAAATTTGTATTTTGCCACGCCAATCGCCGATTGAGCCAAAGAAAATACAATCACACTTCCTCTCACCGAGATGAAGCATGTGTCCGAGCAGTGGAAACAATATGGGCTATGTAATGCAACCTCATTCCTAATGACTGTTTACATTGCAACAAACCCAGTTTGCGGAACGCCGAGTTATTTTCTGCAAATTGCAGTGCAGCATAATTTGAATAATAGACTATCTTTGGTTCAAGGTAATGTAAACAAAAGGCGATCAAACAGTTTAGATTTTAGATGCTAAACATCATGCGGTTAGGTCTGGGATTCCCCATCTATCCATGTTAATATTATAAATGCAAAAGTAACTTTACCCGTCGGTGTGTTTGTTTGTCCATTTCCTTTTGACGCCTTAAGTCTACTCCCAAGAACGTCGAAATATCGCCCGAGATTCTTCGTGACTAGTCCCACATACAGCTTAGCACCGAGAGATGAAAATCGGACACTGTCTTTTTTCGACGAACTAGTATGCACGCTGTTGCATACTCGTTGCTCGGTTCTACACCGAGAGTTGAAAATCGGACACCATCTTTTTTCGACGAACTAGTATGGACGCTGTTGGATACTCGTTGCTCGTTTCTACACCGAGAGTTGAAAAGCGGACACTGGTACCGATTCCCTTGTTCACAAAATAAACTAAATTTAAGTTCAGTGCATCTTTTTCTTTGTATTTCATTAAGAAGAGGACAAAAGAAATTTTTTAGTTTAGTCCTGTCAAATTAATCAGCGCCTGTCACTACTCCATACAAGTTTAGACGTGATTAAAAACTTGCCTACTAAAATTACGTCAATTTAAGTCAGCGCTGATTAATTTGACAGGACTAAACTAAAATTTATCTTCTGTCCTTTTCTTAGTGAAATAGAAAGAAAAAGATGCACTGAACTTAAATTTAGTTTAGTTTGTGAATAAGGGAATCGGTACCAATGTCTTTTTTCGACGAACTAGTATACACGCTGTTGGATACTCGTTGCTCGGTTCTACACCGAGAGTTGAAAATCGGACACCATCTTTTTTCGACGAACTAGTATGCACGCTGTTGGATTCTCGTTGCTCGGTTCAACACCGAGAGTTGAAAATCGGACATTGGTACCGATTCCCTTGTTCACATACTAAACTAAATTTAAGTTCAGTGCATCTTTTTCTTTGTATTTCATTAAGAAGAGGACAAAAGAAAAATTTTAGTTTAGTCCTGTCAAATTAATCAGCGCCTGTCACTACTCCATACAAGTTTAGACGTGATTAAAAACTTGCCTACTAAAATTACGTCAATTTACGTCAAGCGCTGATTAATTTGACAGGACTAAACTAAAATTTATCTTCTGTCCTTTCCTTAATGAAATAGAAAGAAAAAGATGCACTGAACTTAAATTTAGTTTAGTTTGTGAATAATGGAATCGGCACCATTGTCTTTCTTCGACGAACTAGTTGGCACGCTGTTGGATTCTCGTAGCTCGGCTCTACACCGAGAGTTGAAAATCGGACACTGGTGCCGATTCTGTTATACAAAATTCTCTAAACTAAACTAAAAATCACTAAAATTTGGTTTATTTCTGTCAAACGACGATTTCCTATTCTGAAATAGACTAAAGTGACACAACTTAACTATATTTTAGTTTGACGGCACTGAGTTATTAGTTTAGTGAAAATGACAATTTTGCTATTCTGGGTTTGCCGGTTTTCACCAAAAATTTAGACTATAATAATTTATTTTGACTAAATCTGACTATTTTTAATCGCGATTAAAAAGGTGTGGAATAAAACTAGTGGTCATGAAAAAAATTTCACACCAACGCCTCGCCTTCACGTGCAAAAACAGTGCTGTATTTTTTATTTTTCTTTTGCTTATATCTCGAAAATGGCGTGTCCTATCGCAAAAATAATGAAATTTTCGACCCCCTTTATGAAACCCCGGAACATATAAATCTCAACACGTGGGTAACATTTTTTTTTATTTTTCAAACAAAAAGTTAAAAATTCCATATAAAAGACGTCCAGGCTGCCCCCTTGCGCGCGCCTTCGTCTCTAAAAAATTAATTGCGTAGCGCACAGAAGTACCACAGTAGTCCACGTTGGGAAAACAAAAGAAAAAAATACCATGTTGATTGCCAAATTCGTTTTTAGTCGTGTCAAAATAATTTTTAAATTTAGAGATTTTTTCTTGCAGAATAGCGTTAAAATTCTCATAGCCAAAAGTAAGGAATTTTAGAGATAGTTTAGTTAGTTTAGTTCGGTGTACAACAGAATCGGCACCACTGTCATTTTCGACGAACTAATATGCATGCTGTTTGATTCTCGTTGCTCGGTTCGCCACCGAGGGTGGAAAATCCCTTGCACGATCTAATCCCTTCACAATAGTTTTACGTTTATGCGAAGGTGGTCTATCTGCTGAACGAATTTCAATGTTTGGTACACAGATAGCCATAACCAGGGTAATAAACTTGAGGGGCAATCCTCGTAATTTTAAGAACGTTCACAGTCTGATCTCAGTCTCAATATGTCAAAAATATTTGTAATTTCCATACATTTTGACGTTTGATTGTCGCCTAGATGAGACTGCTACTACACTTTGATGTATTTTAATAACAAGAGTTGGTTTTGAGGTTATGGCTATCAAGACGGGGCTAACAATTTTTACCGGGCATCCTATGCACTAACACGGGACATCCTTTTCATCCCCATAGCACGTTCCCGTAGAATAATTTACGAACTCTACGCGGTCGGAGCCGCGTGCATAAGCAAGTTTTATTTAAGTCTGGATACCTGCCAACTATTCCTGTGTTTGTTGATTGATTGTGTATTTCAAAGTCGGAAGGTGACTCCTCACTTTTTCGGAAAAGATGTTTAGTTTTTCCAAACATTTTTCTTGCAAGTCTAGGTTTGTTATTGTTTACTTTAAGGAAATTCATGAAATTGAGCGGATATCGACGAGTTAACGTAGAATTTACACTAGTCATGGAAGAATTATTATAAGGTCTTCACTACTGGGCTTATCAATTAAGAACTTCTCATTAGAAGCCCGATTCCAGCATTTGCTGCAGTCAGTTTGTATTTCTCATGTAATTGATGATCTAGTCAATAACCAATAGGCATAACTTTTGTATAAAACTAGCTTTTTCTGTGGCTTCGTCAGCTTGGATGTCGGTTTACCGGAATAAAAAGTATCTCATGTGTTAATTCAGGTTGTAAATGATCTGTGTGCCAAATGCCATGTAACAATCATCCAAACATTTAAACATAAAAACTTACACATTTATAATATAAGTCGGATGTGAAAGTTTGAATGAATAGATTTTTTGTTGCTCTTTCACGCAAAAACAGCTGAACGGATTTGGATGCAATTTTGCACACAGATAGAAGAGACACAGAGAATATAAATAACCTATGATGATGAACACATAAGATACTTTTTATCCTGGTAGTACGTTCCCATGGTATAATTTTTAAGCACCCGCAGGCGGAGCCTCTGGCAAAAGCTAGTTTTTAAAATTAGTGGGATCACAAAACTGGGCAAAAATCAAAGTACTTTGTTCAATACGTTCTCTGCCTACCACTTCTATTGAATACGGGTATAATGTTGTTTGTATTGTCAGCTCATTGCCGTTTAGTGGCCAGTTATGCACATATTTGCTGCTGCTCTAACTGCCGCTAATCAGACTAAATAATGAGCGATGGTCAATGTTTACTCTCGGTTGGCGTGACGTCATGCGTGGAATGTATTCACTTTGATTTTGGAACAACATAGCGTTGCGTTCTTTTTCTGTTTCTGACTGACAGAAAACGCTCTGCTACCCACATATGCAGCGTTCTGATCTATTTATTATTTAACTAGCCTTTTTCATCGGCTTTGCCCGCATATTATGCATAATATAAATAAACCTCCCTCTTGAATCACTCTGTCCATTGATGAAAACCGCATTAAAATGCGTTCATCATCATCATCATTTCAGCCGAAAGACGTCCACTGCTGGACATAGGCCTCCCCAAGCACCGCCACTTCGACCTGTTCTGTGCTTCTCGCATCCAACCTATTCCTGCGGCCTTCACCAGGTCATCGGTCCATCTTGGGGGAGACATTCCAACACTCCGTCTTCCAGTACGCGGTCGCCACTCCAGAACCTTCCGACCCCATCGGCCATCCGTTCTGCGAGCAATGTGCCCTGCGCACTGCCACTTAAGTTTGGCATTTCTTCGGGCTATGTCGGTTAGCTTGGTTTTCCTACGGATCTCTTCATTTCTGATTAGATCGCGTAGGGAAACTCCAAGCATAGCCCTCTCCATTGCTCTTTGGGTGACTATGAGCCTTCTTATGAGGCCCATTGTGAGCGACCACATCTCAGTGCTATATGTCATCAAAATGCCTTGCGTAGTTTAAAAGATCAAAGCGAACAGACATGGGAAGCGACTTTGTTTTATACTATGTAAAGTTATAATAAGAATGATAATACAGTTATTTATTTTATATAGTGATGAACCAAATATTCCAAGTTTTTTTCCAACACACAATTGGTCACTAGATAAGTTGTTAGAGTCTATTTTTTTGCCACATGAGTGCTGTAGAGGTTTTTTGCTTGAGACAACCTTACGATTGTATAGGCTGGCTATAATTACTTGAAAACATTCGACCTGTTAAAGTAATTTAGAATAGGATAGAGAAAAACAATTTAAGGGAGATCGGCATCACAAGCCGTAGAAGGAAGTGATAAAAATAAGATTTCCAACCAGTGCTAGGTTGTATGTTGATTAAAATAAAATTCGCGCCTGTAAGACGTATGTCGTTACAGAATTATAATCATCAAAATCGCCACTGGCCTGCAAATTGCAAAAAACGTAAGAAATTTTGAATTTCGCGGGCTGGTTTGGAGCATTCACCTTATAAAAGTATTTTGTTAATAGTCCCGGAATCAGGGACCTCCCACAGTACTGTGTAGAATTATATTTATGAAGCTTAGTACAGACCAATGGTAGCTCAGTGGTAACGGCTGCGACTAACGAGTTATTAGTCGTAGGTTCCGAATCCTGATAGGCGCTTTACCTACTCTGTGTATATTATTTCATCATCAAACTCTCAATACAGGGAAGAAAACATCGTATGAACACCGACAGGACCTACCTACAACCAAAAGTTTTGAAGGCATGTGGCTTCTACGAACCTGCACTGTGCCGCGTGGTGGATTACGGGTCACTCCCGCTCACCGAGAGCAGACCCAAGTCCCAGCAGTGGGAACCATATAGGCTGATAATGAGTACAGAACCACGAAAACTATGGCAGTTTATCATAAAGGTTTGGTGAGTGATCTGAAAAGCGCAAACAACATAATACTCTAATCTAATAAGCCCACTATGTTACCTCATATAAATTTATTATGGTGGCTAGGACTATTCTAGGAAAAGTTAAGACGTACATTACTTTGTCATAATTCACCAACACCATGGTCAATGTTTGCTCCGAATCTAACCAATGACACAATGTGAGATGCCAAAACAGTGACGGCATAAACAGAGTATACAATGTATGTTTGATTTTATCTGTACAAATCTATACAAATAAATAAAATTGGAGTGTCTGTTTTTAATATTAAGATAACCACTTTTTACTAAGTGTATATGGATGTATACACGGTACATATACCAAAACAACATTTTTTACAATTTTTGTCTGTCTGTCTGTCTGTTTGTTCCCGCTAATCTCTGAAATGGCTGGACCGATTTTGACGGGACTTTCACTGGCAGATAGCTGATGTAACAAGGAGTAACTTAGGCTACATTTATTTTAGAAAGATTCTTTTATTTTAGAAAAAAATAACTGTTTTCGAAAACTACGCTGACATACGTCTCAAAATTTGAAAAACCCTGAGTGAATCCTACGAAATAGATCAAAATAATGTACTACAGTATTGTACACCTTAAAAAGGCCTACATAAATGTCCGGAATGGTATATGTCTAGCTCTTAGGGATAACCCACAATAACCATTTTTTATCCTTTACATTTTACGAGAAATAAGGGCTTATTTACGAAGCGATTTTAAGCAATACAGCATTAATCCTTATCCAAATAAGTACCTTAAATACATTGTGGATTTAATATAGATCAATATGGCCCTTTACAGCATGTAATTTAAATGAATATCTTAGAAGATATCAGAGATTTAAAAAACTGGCCAAGTGCGAGTTGGACTCGCGCACCGAGGGTTCCGTACAAACCTGCAGGAATTCACGGTTTATGCGTAAGGTTTATGTTTATGAAATTAAATGTTTTTTTTTTTAAATTTTTATATTTGAGTTGATCGAATGAAAGGTAAATTGTGGTTTACGATTTATGATGTATTAAAAAAAAAACTACTTACTAGATCTCGTTCAAACCAATTTTTGGTGGAAGTTTACATGGTAATGTGTACATCATATTATATTTTTTTTAGTTTTATCATTCCCTTATTTTAGAAGTTACGGGGGGGGACCCACATTTTACCACTTTGGAAGTGTCTCTCGCGCAAACTATTCAGTTTAGAAAAAAATGATGTTAGAAACCTCAATGTCATTTTTGAAGACCTATCCATAAATACCCCACACATATGGGTTTGATGTTTTTTTTTTTTGAGTTTCAGTTCTATGTATGGGGAACCCCAAATATTATTGTTTAAAAAAAATGATATTAGAAACCTCAATATCATTTTTGAAGACCTATCCATAGATACCCCACACGTATGGGTTTGATGTTTTTTTTTGATATATATGTATGGGGAACCCCAAATATTATTATTTTTTTTCTTTTTTTGTGTGAAAATCTTAATGCGGTTTACAGAATACATCTACTTACCAAGTTTCAACAGCATAGCTCTTATAGTTTCGGAAAAAAATGGCTGTGACATACTCGGACAGACAGACATGACGAATCTATAAGGGTTCCGTTTTTTGCCATTTGGCAACGGAACCCTAAAAAGCAGGGTGTAGCGGCTGGCGGGCCGTAGGTGTAGGTACGTCCGTCCCGCTTGGTAGCGGTCGGGTAGTGCAGGATTAGTAGGATTGTAATTCATATTACTGAGGCTTCATAGTAAATGCGAATATTATGTGTGTTCATTTACTCAAAATAAACCTAATAGAGAGAGACCGCGAAATGGCTTAGATGTTTAGATTTGTAGATGTTTGTTTCTCAATGATGCAAAGACGGCCAAACGGATTTAGATTGAATTTGGCACAAAGATATGTTATATCATGGATACGTAACAGATAGGATACCTACTTTATCCCGGTAGTAGGTTCCCGGGTGATATTTTCCGACAACTATACGGGACAAGCCACTGGCAAAAGTACTATTCCTATAATTATGTTCGGTGTCTGGTAAATGATTGAGTGTCTGTATAGGTAAAATAAGAGCGTTAAGAAAAACCAGGAAGACTTATATTCAACTAAACCAAGCCCTATGTCGCAGTCTTCTTACCCTGAATACTATTACTCTTATTTTAAAAACACCAACACACATGATGTTCTCATAAACTATGAATCCTAAGTAATATGAATTATAGTCCTACTACTACTAATATCATAAATGTGAAAATATGTATGATTGGGTGTTTGTTTCTCAATCACGCAAAAATGGCTGAATGGATCTGGATATAAAATAGCACACAGAGTCTATATTACCTATATTACCTGGAACAACACATTCTTATCGCGGTAGTACGTTCTCTTGCATTAATTTCCGACATCCACGCGGGCGAAGCCGCGGGCAAAAGCTAGTCGAGAATAAAACCTACAAAAATGACGCCGATGTTTACGTATTTAGCTAAACGGAGGAATCCAGCGCACTCTGGAAATAACTGCGTCTAACAAAGAACCAACTTCTTCAGGCTTTTTGGAAGACCGTTAAAGAGGTTTTATGAAGGGATAGTACTAGCTTATAGTTCCACTAAATAAAATAAGTTCTTTTAAAATAGGATGACAGAACAAAAACGTATAAAAATAATAATTTGTTAAGTTTGTTTTGCGTATAAAGTACTTAAGAAATAAAATAAAAACTACTATTGTCCGTTATCACTGATGCGTGACAATACTAAAGACACTTACAAAAACTGCTAGAAGTAGATTTAATCAACATTACGGAAATTTTTAGTATTTGGTCACAGCAAAAGAGTTTTTTAATACATTATCATCCCATAATAGTACAAAAGTACGTCTGATCAGGCCATGACCCACCTGCTGGAGTGTCCCAAGTGCCCGTTCACCTGCACCTCAGATGATCTCAAAAACGCCACTGATGCCGCAATAAACGTGGCCACCTACTGGGCTAAAACGATATAGTATAAAGTGTACGAGTACCATCGACACGAAAGAAGAAGAAGAAGCCCATAATTTTACCACCGCTGGGACACAGGCCTCCTCTCGGTGAGAGAGGGTTGACCGTAAACCACCATGCGCGCCCAGTGCGGTTTGGTATACGTCACACGCCTTCGAAATATTGCAAATTGGTTCCAGAACGTGCCGATTTCCTCACTATGTTTTTCTTCACTGTTTTGAGAGCCTTGGTGATGTGATAATTGGTGAGTGGTTTCAGAAAGAGTTTGTGATACAGGAAAGAAATAAATATCTTAGCATTTCTAATAACAGCAGCCCGGAGTGTGGATTTGTTATCGGTTAATGGCTACGGTACCATTGCATGGAACATAGAGGAGCGATTATTTGTAAATAAAATCGATCTATTAGATCTATCTTTAGGATTTAACTTTTACTATAAGGTATCTTAGCCGCACAGATCGTTCGATCAAGTTAAGCTACGCTTTTTGCCGTTGTTGGTCCGCGCATCAGTGACCATCTTTACATACCAAAACCCCTGCGTGCCTCTAAAAGCACTCTGTACATTTATGTGCTTGAAGTATTAAATTAATTAATCAATTAACCCGTTGGTCCCGGCTGACATTTGTGGATCTATGACTGTCGTTACGGGTCATAAGAAGGCCGAAAGTCTGACAACCAGTATTATCAAGGGGTATCGTGTTACCCGGTAACTGAGTTGAAGAGGTGGGATAGACAGTCACTCCATGTAAAATACTGGTGATTAGCTGCATCCGAAGCCGACCTCAACATAGTTGGAAAAACGTAACGCAAGTGATGAGTATACTTACTATAAGGTGTGCTTATCTGCACCCTAATTGCGAAACGCACTATTTATCAGAATCTGAATGGGATTGAAGATTATTTCTAAACCATTGCGTCATTTGTTCGAATAAATTGTCGGCTCAGCAACGTAAATAATGCAATGAATGTTGTTTATCTATTAATATGAAACCAGTTCCTACCGATAAAAAGTTACGCAATTACCCCTCTGTTCGGTGAACACAGAAAAATAAACATAAACTCCTTTCGATGATAACTGTACTATGATCTCTATCTACTGTACTCTAAATAGTTATAGTATGTACTGTAATCCGCGTCAATATCAGCTAACAAGGAGACAATCAGGATGTGTCGTCACGTACCTTATCCGGTGGCAGAGAGTACGTGACTCGAAGGCACAGGCACACTAGTGGAAGGACGCGGCCCAACATCGTTGTCTATGGCTCTTCTTTATTTGTACCTAGAAGAATTTTAGAGGATAAGTAAATGTGCATATTTTTCGCAAAATAAAGAATAATAACATTATGAATAATACTTAAGAACACTTCAAAGTGAAAAACTTTAACCTTATGCATAAACATAAACCTTATGCATAAACCGTAAATACCTGCAGGTTTCCGGCTCTTCCGGGAGTCCGACTCGCACTTGGCCAGTTTTTAGATAAAGTACCTACCCCATACCAATTCGTTTACAATTACTTGCTATTTAAACAAATGGTTCAGGAAGCATTATAAAACATCAATAAACAAAGTGAAAAGTGAATTGAATACGTACAATTGACAGAGATATCGCAGAAGAAAAAACAAAAAAATAGACGAATATAGATCCTCGTTTTTGATGTTGGTTAAAAATATCAGATGGGAAACTGTTGAGCATTGTCAACTACCATGTTCAGGAGTGGAGAAGAGCTGGTAGGCTGGGTGCAGGGTTGGGTCATAAATAACCGTCGATATACCCGTCTACATAACAGCCAATTAAGAAATACATACTTTAATCAACTATTCTTGCTTTGTCTCGAAAAACTTCTTTCGACACCTGTCTGTTTTGTGCAATCCCTGGCCGTGTGCACCCTGCGATCGATTTTTAGATCGAAAAACTTCACATCAAAACCTTTTTGTTAAATCAAAATTATAAAGTTTTCTTTAAACGAAAAAACCTATTTTTGAAACCAACTCAAAAACCAATAATCAGAACAGTATTAAAAAAATTATCTTTTCAAACTAAAGAAGATTTTTTCAAATCAGTTTATAAATGACGAAATAACGGCGTTCTGAGCTAACAAACATTAAAAAAAATACAAACGAAGCCTCCTTTTTTCTAAATGATGAAAGATGCCCAATTTCGGACATGGTCCTTCCTAGAACTGCTTTACTTACGTCTATATGGGTTATTACGTTCACCAGACGAAATGTCCTGGATTAGCAAATGACAACACACTGCAACTAGGTATAACCCTTGTGTCCTGATAGGAAGATGCCGCTTCAAATCCTCTCCAACTAATCTGATCTAAGCTCCTTCCAGGAAACAACATATACCAGGAAGTTTTTTGCCCTGGAAGCACAGTCTTTGCCAGATTATTTACGAGAGACATTCACACGCCTATAAATCGATTTAGCTAGTCTAATTACTACTACTTCCAAGAGCCCCAGCTGCTCAATTGCCCAAGAAAATTACTTAACATATTCTATATGAAAACACAACAAACTAGACAGACTGGATGTTCAAGGTATGAACTTGGAAGAGGCCTGTATGTCCACCAGTAAACAGCAAATTTGAAATTATGGCACCATAAATCTTAGTACATTAGAACAGCCTACTGCTACACAAAAGCCTCCTTGAAAACCGAATTAAAACGGTAACGGTCGCTGCTAGTCTGACTAACATTCTAAACTCATAACAAACTGCAACAAAAGACCAACATCGCTTCACGTGTAAGCAAACGCCCAGAGGACATAACAATACAAATTACTAAAGAGGTTACTGGTCCACAATAGTAACTACTTCCAAGGACACTCAAAAACGAACCAGAAAAAAAAACAATTTAGGCCGACTAGTTCTGAGCCTTCCCAAAAAAGCACTGGCCAAATTTTCCGTCAAAAATATTTGAATTAGGAAAAGGATTTAAAAAAAAGGATTAAACCAAAGAGCTTTTACTTACGTGTGCGGTTGAACGTGTGCAGATTGCCACTGGAGTGTCCCAAGCGTTGGTCCCCCTCAATTGTCAGCAGGATATGCCTCATTTGCACTGACGATTCAACTGCTGTGAACCTCTTACACTCTATTGCTAATGTTATTTACGCGTCATATTGTACCGACAATTTGTTTTCAATGTTCCTATCACGCATTATTCGTGAGGATGAGTTATGGGGAAGAAGAATGCGGGAAGGACAGGAAGACATCTTGGATTGTGCTAATTTGGTACGTAGTAGGTATAGTTGAATGAGTGGTTGCGGATAGAAATAGATTTAATGGATTCCCACGTTTGTTTTTCGGACGTAGGTCAGTTTGTAACCTTGGTTGTACCTACATTTTACCACTTTTATTAGACTCATACCATCGTCCATAAAATTCAGTGCAACAAACGTCTTAACAGTAAACCAGTTTAAAGAACTGATGTTCTTGTTCTGCAGCCATAAGGTCGGTGATGCACCGCCAGTGGGATCCTTTCGCACTTACTATTCTATTATTTTCCGTTTTAGGTACTTGGTATTCTTGCTCATTTTATCAATGAGGACTGACTGTTTATAGCATACATCAACTCAATCTTATTGTAGGTACCCCACATTCAGCAAATAACGTTTATGGAGTTTCGTCCTGCCTTCCATGTTTCCCAGTCCAAAGACAGAAAAACAAATGACAGAAGATTTAGAATTAAATGGCGTGACGATTCTGTTGACGTCACTATGATAAATCATAATTAACTGGCAATGAACTACCTATTACCAGCAGAGACATCAACAAATAACCTTCTGATTCAGTAGGTATAACTGAGTACTGCAGTTAGTTGGGTATTTGAAAAGTGCGCACGGGCAGGCGATTGTATGCTTCGGGGTGGGTCGGGGAAGCAAGAATTTGACGCGGACGAAGTCGCAGGCAGAAGCTAGTATATTATAAATGTGAAAATTTGTATGGGTAGATGTTTGTTACTCGTTCACGCATAAAAGACTGAACATATGGCACAGATAGATTAAAACCTGGTCACATAAGATACTTTGAACCTGGTACGTTCCCGTGGGATAATTTTCGACCTCCACGCGGGCGAAGCCGCTGACTGTAGCTAGTACTAGCGCTCTTCCTCCTCTCTCCTCTTATGCTGAGCACATCTGGGACCATAATTGGTTCATTAATTTGAATCCTACCAACATTATGAAATTCAATAAAAAATTGGAAATTTACTCAAAAACTACCTCTACCAGACTGACTCAAAATAATAATTTTACGAGTGCATTATTCCGGGAATCTGGACCTCTTCCGAGTTCATTCTGTGTTTAAATCTTACACGAATTAGTCAATATAATACTGTAAAATTACATGTTCGGTAAATATTTAATAATTATAAGACTGTTGACAAAAACACAGAAAACATAGCATATCATTATGACTGTTTCCCTGAAGTGTTTGGCAGACGTGCACCCTATTTACGCCAGTTATATTTAAGTCTCAAATAAAATACTAGCTTTGCCAGCGACTTCGCCCGCGTGGATGTCGAAAAATTCACCATTTAAACCCCCCATTTCACTCTCTTAGAAATGGAATGTCAAAAAACCTTTTCTTAGTGGATACCTACTCCTCACAAAGAACACACCCTCCAAATTTCATGTCTCTAGGACCAGCAGTTTAGGCTGTGCGTTGATATATCAGTCAGTCAGTCAGTCAGTCACTCAGGACTTGGAATTTTATATATATATAGATATAGACAGACAAGATCTAAGAATCATGTCAGCGAAAGTAAATGTACCCACAGACCAAGTGAAGAGTTTAACTTATTTCTTCAATTATTTATTAAACAAACAAGTATCTGCAACAGTCAGTCATTGCTCATTGGTCTGTATTGATCCAATTTTTACTCCACAGTAAGTGCTCATGAACACGAGTGACAAGTGCCATCGGCAGAGCCAACTGAGCGGCATGGTGTCGAAGACAGCTGTCAAGACTCTTCGACGGCTGCAGTTGCTTCTGCTGTTGACACGCGTCGCTCGGATGTAAGCAAACTAAATTATTCTGGGTCGTGGGTGGGGCTTTCGGCAGGTTATCAAAAAGAACTTTGTGCAGAAACTGTAGAAGACAAAAAGACATTCTTCATCATCATCATCATCATTTCAGCTGACATACGTCCACTGCTGGACATAGGCCTCCCTCAATTTTGGAGGGTTTGCCTTAATCGCCACGCATGGCAGGCGGGTCTGCGATCGCAGTATGGTAGTAAAATGCATGAATAACGCTGCTACCCATTCTCCAGTAAGTCCCTTAGTCGCCTCTTATGATACGACACTCACGGAAGAAATGCGATGGTGTTATTATTTACGTCCGGCAACAAACAGAACAGAAAGACTTTGTTAAAATGCAATAACGGCAAAATCTGCCTGGAAATGATCCTACCAGAGGGGTAATCGTGTAACACAGTACGAATGGTTTTGATGTTGACAGTTCAACAACAATTATTGCGTCATTTACATTGTTACACAGCCAACTTATTCGAACAGATGGAGCAATGGATTAGCCATATCCTTCAAGATGCTGATTGATAATAAATAACTAAGGACAACCAACACACCGTTATCTGATCCCAAACTAGGCAGAGCCTGTACTATGGTAACCAGACAACTGATAAATCTATATATATAAAAATTAATCCCTATTTCCCTTGGTCACGCCATCACGCGTGAACGGCTGGACCGATTTCACTTTTTTTGTTGTTGTTGTGTTTGTAGTTGTCAGGAGAAGGTTCTTATGAAAGAAAAAAATTAAAAAATTGCGCGGAAAATTAGAAAATTTAAGAACACTTATTTAAGAATACTTAACAACCATATAATAGGACAATGTAAACTTTTTTAAAGTAACATTATGACATTTGACATATAATTGACAGAATGCGTGCTCAAATATCATCAAAGAGACAGGACAACGTCTGTCGGGTCAGCTAGTATACTTATATATTTCTAAATACATACATATTATAGATAAATTACACCCAGACACAACAAATGATTGTGCTCATCACACAAAGATTTGTCCTGGGTGGGAATCGAACCCACGACCTCAGTCTTTGCAGTCAGGGTCACTAACCACTAGACTAACAAGCCAGTCAATGTGTAACGCAAGGATTGTGCTAACCTGCAGCCTAATTGCGAAACGCATTATCTATCAGAATCTGGATCGTATTAAAGATTATTTCTAAACCATTGCGTCATTTGTTCGAGTAAATTGTCGGCTCAACAACGTAAATAACGCAATGAATGTTGTTTAACTATCAAAATGAAACCGATTCCTACTGATAGCAAGTTACGCAATTACCCATCTGTTTCTGCACCAATAAATCAGAGGACACCCGTCTGGTCGTAGGACCCTTACCTTTGCTACGGACGTTGAGAAAAAAAAAACAGTACCAACCGTATCACCTTGAAAAAAATAAACAAACAATAATTTATTTCACGATAAATAATAAGTATTCGAAAATGCTCTCTAAAGCCGTTTTAATTGCAATTTAATTTGATGCGGTTTTTAATGAACGGTAATGACTTCACGTGTAACTAATAATAATTAGATGGAAACGCTTTGTGGTTTCATTATGATTTATTATGGAAGGTCCCACATTTTAGGGAACCTTCGGGGTAATATTGAGTTTAAAATTCCAGAAATTCGTTCTGTGTTGCTACATATCTTTATATATATAATTCTACTGTACGTGTGTGAACTCCTCCTAAACGGCTGGACCGATTTGAATGATTTTTTTTGTATGCGTTTGGGTGGCACTCTGGATGGTTTAGATACATTATTGACCCGGTAGGTGGCGCTGCTATCGAGTTCTAGGAAACAGGACAACGTCTGTACGGTCAGCTAGTATCTTTTATATATTCTTAAACACTCCTACCCCGTGAATATTCTGCTCGAAAACAACATTTTTTTTTTACAGATAATAAACTTGTTTGGACAAAGCATAGTTAAATCAAGTACCGACGGGTAATCCTTTTAATTATAAGAACGTACACAGTTTTTTTTTTGTGGGTGGGAAATCATCAAATGACGTCTCCCGCTCTTGGGTGGAGCGGAAGGGCGTGTCAGACTTTCACTGACTAAAACCCACCCGTGTTCCTTCAGTTGCCCATGTGCCAGGGTCACGGTATCTCTTTCGAACAAATCTCGCGACCCTGGCAATAGAAAGTACCTACACAGTCTGTCCTCAGTCTCATTCTGTCAGAAATACCTCGAGTTTCCATACATTTTTGACAGATTTTTGACATTTGATTGTCGAGATGAGACTGCTACTAGATTTTGAACGTTTTAATTTAGGAGAATTGGTCTATTGATCTCAGAAACAAGCCCGTCAGATAGGGTCGCTTCAAGCTCACTTCAGATAATAACGGTGTTAAAGACTCCAAACGGAAGCCTGACAAAATAACAACACTTTGCCTATTCAAACACGCAGACAAAAAGATTAAATTACTACGATAAAGTCCACTTTACATCGCAAGAGTGACAAGTGACGCACTCGTGACATACGAGCAACTATCAGAGTTATTTTCAAATTAATAACCCAACGAAACGTGTCGACTCTCGTTCCTGGGTGCTTACTCTCGAATATAATTCCAATAGTTCGACATTGGAATTGTCAGTCAAACGTCAGTGATTGGCTGGACTCACTGAGTCTAGCCAATCCCTGACGTTTAACTCAACCAACTGACGTTTGACCAATGTCGATCTATTGGAATTATATTCGAGAGTAAGCACCCAGATCCATTGTACAGTCAGCCTAAAAAGCGGTTTTTTTAAGGTCCCAATTCGTTTTGATATCATAGCTCACTAATTAAGTCGTCATCTCGCCTTTTCCCAAATATCTTGTAGTCGCTTTCCAGTCTAACCAGATGCAGCTAAATACTAGTATTATGCACTAGCTTCTGCCCGCGACTTCGTCCGCGTTAAATTTCTTGTTCCGCCGACCCTTCCCGTCGCGTCGAATCGCCTACCCGTGCGATTTTCCCCGTTTTTGCAACATTTTTCATTACTGCTCCGCTCCTCTTGGTTGTAGCATGATTTTATATAGTCTATAGCCTTCCTCGATAATTAGGCTACCCAATACAAAAAAAAACAATTCGGACAAGTAGTTCCTGAGATTAGCGCGTTCAATCGAACAAACAAACTCTTCAGCTTTATAATATTATTAGTATATTAGTACAATTACTATATTAATATAGATGGAACGACTACCTCCATAACATTCCCACTGGTAGGACATAGGCCTTCTCTCAGTTAGAAGGAGTGAGCCGTAATACACCACGCGGGCCCAATGCGGGTTAATAGATGTGACATGTCTTCGAATTTTTGATCCTAGGACATGCCGGTATCGTCACGTTTTGTTCACCGTTTTGAGAGTAGTGGTGATGAAATAGTTCACGAAAAGTAAAACACCTGTCTGGGTTCGAACCTACGACCTAAAACTCGGTAAGCCACAGCCTTTACAACTAAGCCACCACTGCTCACATCTGCCCAGCCTTTTCCCAAATATGTTGCGGGTCGGTTTCCAGTCTAACAGGATGCAGCTTATTACCAGTATTTTATATGAAGCAACTGCCTTTAAGACCTATACAATCCAGTTATTTGGTCACACAATACTTCTCGGTAAGACTGGCAGTCAGACTTTCGGGTTTCTAACTACCCGTAACGATCCTTTCAAAGATCTTCAAATGACAGCCGGGACCCATACCTTAACGTGCTCGTTTTTCACCGCCAACTGCCAAACTCCGAGCTGTTACTAAGAAATTCCAATTAGAAAATTCTAATAACATTTTGCCTGAACTTGGAATCGAACCCAGGACCCCACGCTGAGCAGTCGCAGTTGCGACAAGACCAACGGGGCATTCATGGTGACGATAATGATGATAGTGACGTCATACAAACGTTCCAATTGACATGTCGGCTTGTCAACCAGAGGGGTAATTGCGTCGATTGCGGACTCCCGGCCACCGTAGGCGCGAGCTTGCGGGTGGCGAGCAATGGGTAGCTCGCCGCCCGGTAAGGACCAAGCTCTGGTCGACGGCGACGGCGCGTAGTGTTCCACGCGCGCCTCAAAGAGATGTCAGCAGTACTGAAGGGGTCTGCTAGGACCGATGCCTGCCGGGGTCGCGTGATTGTTCGAAAGAGATACCGTGACCCTCGCACATGGGCAACTGAAGGAACACGGGTGGGTTTTAGTCAGTAAAAGTCTGACACGCCCTCCCGCTCCGCCCAGAGCGGGAGAAGTCATTTGATGATTTCCCATCCAAAAAAAAAAAAAAAAGGGGTAATTGCGGAACTTTTTATCAGAAGGAATTGAACAATATTCATTGCGTTATTTACGTTGCTCAGCCGACAATTTATTCGAACAAATGACGCAATGGTTTAGAAATAATCTTCAATCCCATTCAGATTCTGATAAATTGTGTGTTTCGCAATTAGGGTGCAGTAGCGTGGATTTTCCTTCGTATGAAGAAAAAACAAAAATGTTAGACCAATTTCTTAGCCGACCGTACAGACACATACTTATGTTATATGCACATATTTAACATATGTGCCTATGTGAGATGTATGAACTATTGTCATTGAACTTGACTTGTACAATAGTACATACATAATTATGTCATTGTTAGTGCATTCCCGGTATTTATGTAGGTATATGAAAACATAAACATAAATAAACAGATAAATTTTCCTCATCAATCATTGTATACGTGTCGAAAGTGTTGACGTAAAGTGGCGAGGGTAAAGTATTGCCAGCTATTTAATTTGACCCTGTATAAATTGGGTAGTCAAAAATGTTGTGGCAGAATTCTCGCAGACTGGTCGACAGTTCACATGACCATCAAAGTGGCAATGCTGCCAGTCTTCTGGGCACGTTTCCGGTTGACTGGTATAAGAAGACTTCTGAGAATGAGGATCCTGGTTCGATTCCCAGGTAAGGCAAAGTATTGCAACGAAACCCTTTATTTACAATGTTAGTTTTATTCTTGGAAAATTGATTATATTAGGTTGGGGAAAAAGTCTTTTCGCATTATAGTGTGTATGAACTTGTAATAAAATCTCTGGCTATACTATTTGTATCTGGCTGGTTTTGGTATCATTGAAAGTTTAAATTTTAAAGAACATAATTCCAAATTCAAATTAGGAAAATGTGTGATTTTCATTTGTTTTTCGTACCGTCAAGATGAGTGAATCTAATGAAGAAATTCGATACATTTTATAATTTTACTACAAAAAAGGTAAAAATGCAACGCAAGCCGCGAAAAAAATTTGCGATGTTTATGGACCTAGTGTAGTGTCTGTGAGAATAGCACAAATTTGGTTTAAGCGTTTTCAATCCTGAAATTTTGATGTCAAAGATGCACGTGGCTCTGGTCGCCCTATTACGGATAAAATGGATGCCATTTTTGAAAAAGTGGATTAAGATTGGCATACCAGTAGTTACGACGTAGCTGAAGAACTGGAAATTGACCACAAAACAGTTTTGGCGCATTTGAAAAAAACTGGGTACACAAAAAAGCTCGACATTTGGGTACCTCACAAGCTCACTGAAAGAAACCTAATGAAACGTGTACTCATTTGTGATTCTTTATTACGACGTAATGAAACCGAACCATTTTTGGAGAAGCTGATAACTGGTGATGAAAAGTGGATCACGTATGACAAGAATGTGCGAAAAAGGTCGTGGTCAAAGGCCGGTCAGGCTTCACAGACTGTGGCGAAACCAGGGTTAACTCGCAACAAGGTGATGCTGTGTGTGTGGTGGGATTGGAAGGGCATTATTCATTATGAGCTGTTACCACCAGGCAGGACCATTGATTCTGAACTCTACTGCGAACAACTGATGAGATTAAAGCAAGAAGTTGAGAGAAAGCGGCCGGAATTAATCAACAGAAGGGGTGTGGTTTTTCATCATGATGACGCTAGACCTCAGACATCTTTAGCCACCCAACAAAAATTAAGAGAGTTTGGCTGGGAGGTGTTAATGCATACGCCGTATAGTCCTGACCTTGCACCTTCAGATTTCCACCTGTTTCGGTCTCTTCAAAATTCTTTAGGCAGTGTCAGGTTAACATCACGAGAGGACTGCCAAAACCACTTGTCGCGGTATTTTGACCAGAAGTCCCAAAATTTCTATAGCAATGGGATCATGTCGCTACCTACAAGATGGCAAAAAGTTATCGAACAAAATGGTACCTACATACTTTAGTTAAATGTAAATAAACTTTATTAAAAAATGTTTTGAATTTTCTTAAAAAATGCGAAGAAACTTTTTCCCCAACCTATTAGAAACATAAATGTGTTTTTTTTTTTTACTTAATGATTTTACTTGTGCTGTGTTCTTACCGAACCTTCAGTCTGGGATACAAAAGAAAACAACGACGACGCCTTAGTGATCAAAAAACAAAACGATTGTATAATTAAATACCTAAGACCTTTCATTTAGTATTTAGTGTAAATAGAGTTAGTTGCTGTAAATATTGTTTAAAATAATTTTAATGTTTATGAAATAAATAGGTTTCTAAATTAAAAATTACTTATGGAAACGCCTAATAACAATGTCAAGGGATCCCAGACTGAAGGTTCGGTAAGAACACAGCACAAGTAAAAATCATTAAGTAAAAAAAAACACATTTATGTTTCTACATATAAACAATTTTCCAAGAATAAAACTAACATTGTAAAAAAAGGGTTTCGTTGCAACACTTTGCCTTACCTGGGAATCGAACCAGGATCCTCATTCTCAGAAGTTTTCCATGTAACCACTAGACTAACAAGGCGAACAAGCTATAGCATATCCTACTTAATTAAAATTCATCTGCATTCTCACAAGAGGAACAAGGCAGGGTCACTTATACCAAGGAGATCAGTAGTTCAGCTAATATATTCATACAGCATTGCTATTGTTTAAAAAGCCGGCCATGTGAGAGTCGGACTCGCACACAAAGGGTTCCGTACCACATAACAATATTGAACACTGGGTAGAAACGAGTTTATTGTATAGAGACCCCCATACACAAGACACGTTAGCATTGTAAACGGAGTCTCCTACTTGGATGTCAGAAACTGTATCAAGGTAACATACTAACAGGATAAAATGTATCCTAATCCATCCATTCGAATACGTTCAGCCGTTTTGGCATAATTGAGGAACAAACACGCAAACATAAAAACATTAACATTTATAATATTAATAATAGGAGTTGTTATAACGACCAGAAAAATCCGAACATTGTGAAAATTTGAACTGTCTACTTATTGACATACAGTAGTTCTTGACATACAGTCCGCTAACAGACAGACGGACGGTCGGACAGGAGACGCTTAGTAATAGGGTCTAGAAAGAAAAAGAAGAAGAAATATGGCACCTTTCGTTACGGAACCCTAAAAAAGGCGTACATTGGCATTAGACCAAGCATACTTAATCATCCGTGACTAATAACGTTTCAATGTTCATCCCGTATTGAAACACTCGCAAGGCTTGACAAGTTTGACAGCTCAATGAAAGGACTTTGAAGACTTACGGCCGAATTCGCAGACGCAGCTCATTTCTTCGGCGTCTTTAAGCGACTTCAAAAAAGGAGGAGATTCTCATTTCGTAAAAATAAACCAACTTGAAAAAATCTTCTTTTGTTTGAAAGGATATACTTATCAAAACTCGACTCAAGTTCTTGTATTCTTAACCCGGTACCCGGAATGCTCCATTCCATATCCCTCTGGGAAAACTTGAGCGTGCACCTCTGCTGAATTGTCAAAGAATATGTCTGTCTACCATACATGAGGGCCAAACTTACGACCTAGTAGGTATCGCTCAGTGGCGTGCATTGGTTTTCTGTATAGATATTAGGTAGGCCCTAGGCCGCCTGTAATTGTCTAGGTAGACAAACGCGGGTTTGTTTTAGAGACACACATATGCTTATGTGCAATACACGCCACTTGTATCGCTTAGTGGCAAACGACATCGCGGCAGGCCCAGACGAAGATGGCAGGATGAACTGGACTCGGTTAAAATAGGTTGGTCCGGTGCTCTGGACAGAGACAGGTGGAAGGAAAATAGGGAGGCCTTTGCCCAGCAGTGGAACATTCATGGCTATTCAAAATATTATATTAATAGTAACTGTTCTGTAGTTTAGTAGTGTGATTAGGTAATCACTGTTCAGACTGCAAATAATTCATGAGCTGAGCCTTTCCTACATAATTTGCCCCCAAGGGCAGACGCGCAATTTTTATTACATTAGCAGTTAAGTACTGATAACAGCTGAAATTTCATACTAACGACCACCTTAGATGTACCAGCATCCTTCCTTATTGAAGATATACATAAACCATGGTTATTAGCTTCAAGTAGGCCCTCTCACGGCACAAAGTATTGTTGAGAATCAACATGGGTAAAATCTATTGTCTAACTAGCTTTTGCCAACGGCTCCGCCTGCGTGTAGGTCGGAAATTATCCCGCGGGAACATACTACCGGGATAAAAAGTACCCTATGTGTCAATCCAGGTTATAAACTATCTGTGCGCCAAATTTCTAAATCCGATCAGTAGTTTTTGCGTGAAAGAGTAACAAACGCATCCATACATTCAAACTCACAAAATTTCACATCTATACTTCTATACTAATATTATAAAGCAGAAGAGTTTGTTTGTTTGTTTGATTGAACGCGGTAATCTCAGGAACTACTGATCCGAATTGCGTTCTTCTTGTGTTCCTAAATCTTAAATCTTTTTGTGTTGGGTAGCCTATTTATCGAGGAAGGCTATAGGCTATATAACATCATGCTACAACTAAAAGGAGCGGAGCAGTAATGAAAAATGTTGCAAAAACGGGTAAAATCGCACGGGTAGGCAATTCGACGCGACGGGAAGGGTCGGCGGAACAAGAAATTTAACGCGGACGAAGTCGCGGACGAAGTTTATAATATTAGTAGGATTATATGGAGTGGCCTGACTGGAGACATTGGGAGTGGGTACTGCATGGACCTTTCTCTCTGTGAAGATTCAGATTTGGGTCATAATTCACCACGTGTGCCCAGTGCAGGTAAATATGGTAGCATTATATAGCGTAAAAAAAAAACTTAACCCATGTGTTGGGAATGTTGGGTATTAATATCGAAAACGAGTCATTTCTCAAAAAAATAATTATTCGATGGGCGAAGCTCAAAGTACACGATCAGGTGTTTTTGTAATTATTAGAGGAACATAAATATTTCTTACCAATTTCCAACAACCAAAGTTGGCAGTATCATAAAGAGATTTGAACAAAGTTGGAATGAAGTTTTTTTTTTTTTTCTTTTATTTTTGATATCGATACCAACGTCGGGAAAGAACTAGCAGCTAATACAATTTGACCCTGTATAGTCACTTTCTATAACACCAAAAGGGTAAATGGCTAAATAGTCTAGATACAGACCTAAAGAAAACTTCTACGTTAATACATCATCAGAACAGTTAATATTACCGATCACAGTTTTTATAATTCCAAGGCAAAGATATTTCATAACAATCCGTTTAAGAAGTGCGATGATCGGAAATGTTTGCGCTATCTATTTTTATCCAAAAGCACGCATTGGGTTCTTTTTATTTTGGTTGTGGATGCCAAACATAACAATCGATACATAGAAATACATTGCAAAAGTTTTTGGGAAAGATTTAAGTTTTTTTTTGTCGCCATTTTCATCATCATCATCATCATCAGCCTATAGCAGTCCACTGCTGGACATAGGCCTCTCCAATTGCACGCCATTCAGCTCATTTCTCGGCAACTCTCATCCAGCTGCTACCAGCCACCCTGCGAAGATCGTCGCTCCACCTAGCCTGAGGGCGTCCTCCTTAACATTTGCCGATTCGCGGTCTCCGCTCAAGAATACGTCCACCCCAACGGTCATCGGTTCTACGGCTAATGTGGCCGGTTCATTGCCACTTTAGCTTGCTAATTCTATAAGCTATGTCGACAACTTTGTTTCTCTGCCGGATCACCTCATTCCGGATTCTATCCCTCAGAGATAATCCAAGCATAGCTCGTTCCATAGCTCGTTGAGGACTTTGAATTTATGGACCAGCCGTACTGTAAGTGTCCACGTTTCGGCTCCGTAGGTCATAACAGGGAGTACACACTGGTTGAAGACTTTAGTCTTTAGGCTCTGCGGAATACTTGATGAGATGACTTTTTTTCACAACTTTCATTCATTAGGTGAGTACTCGAAACATCCACGTAATCAATCAAGTTGAAATGGAAAAACAGCAGAATATTAAACATTTTCTCATTTTTTCTAACGCACTCTTTTTGTTTTTAATTAGTAACTGCTTCGTGGAATCTTGCTTGTAAAATATTTCAATTGAATTAAGAGATTTGAGAAATTAGTTTTATGATTAGAAAGAAAATAAAAGGTTGGTTTAGTTGCAGAATGCTGGGTCGTTGGTTTAGTGGTACTTGCGACTACTACAAAGCATGAAATCTAGGTTTCGATTCTCAGGTCGGGCAAAATGTTATAGGGTAGCCCGAAAGTCGTAATTTGTGCCAGGTAATACGCTCGCCTCTGCCATCAAGGTTTACTTCGGGGGAATATAGGAGTAATGTCCTATGTGTGTGTGAGTGATGTATTTCGATGTTCAAATGCACGTAAAAATATCGTGGTGAGATTTTATTGCGCACTGGATTTTTAACCCTCGGTATTAAACTGAACATTAAGAATCTAATCCAATAGAGTGCATCGCACCGCATCGAAAAACACGGCGTTGAAGATTCAGTGACAGTTTGTTAGTTGACTGGCCTGTTAGTCTAGTGGTTAGTGACCCTGACTGCTAAGACTGAGGTCGTGGGTTCGATTCCCACCCAGGACAAATGTTTGTGTGATGAGCTCAATCATTTGTTCTGTGTCTGGATGTCATTTATCTATAATATGTATGTATTTAGAAATATATAAGTATATTTATCAGTTGTCTGGTTACCATAGTACATGCTCTACCTAGTTTGGGATCAGATAATAGTGTGTTGGTTGTCCTAAGATATTATTATTATTATTTTGTTGATTTATAAATTACTAGCTTCTGCCCGCGACTTCGTCCGAGTCAAATTTTCGCTTCCCTTCCCGTCGCATCCCGCCTGCCAGTTTTCGTCCATTTTTCGTTTGCTGCTCCGTTCCTTTTGACCGTAGCGTGATGTTATATATATAGCCTTCCTCAATAAATAGGCTACCCAACACAAAAAGAATTTTTCAATTCCGACCAGTAGTTCCTGAGATTAGCGCGTTCAATCAATCAAACCAACAAACTCTTCAGCTTTCTAATATTAGTATAGATTTAGCTGCAAAAATAAATAATTAACTAACTAATTCGTCCGATCACAAGGACACAAATTATTTTCAGTATACCTTTGAGCCTTGAGGGCGGGTTTCGGCAATTTAATTGTATTTTGTGTCCTTACTAACAATACTAATATAGACTTTAAGGCGAGGTTGCAGTACTTTTTAACTTTTTTAAACCACTGTAAATCTAGCAAAATGGCTAGTTTCCGTAAAAAAAAATATTATTTAGGAAAATTAAACATACTGTTAAGCGCTGTGTGAAGATAGAAACGTGAATTAAAACAATTGGCTCGATAAAAAATAATCATAAAGTTGACACTAAATCGTCATTTAAAACGTGTTCCTTGAAGAGATTCCAGCATTAAACCATGTAAAACTCATACCAAAAGATAGGTCTTATTGTTTTTTAGGGTATGTTGAGAAAATATTTTATAATTTCCTTATCATTTTGTCTCCACGAAACAATTATACACAAAATCTAGCAGCTCAAGCGCTCGCAACGACCGGCCAGTGTTCGCCGAAACGTCTTCAACTACAAACGACAAAAACCCAACGTTTATTTTATTCTTTCTCTAAAATCACAAATGTGCCTCTTCATTACTGTACCTGAATTATAGTATAATAACTAGATTTTTGTTACGTCTTCAGCAGACAAAACTACGGCGCAAGGTCAACGGTAGCTACTTCTCAACATTCATTGGCCAGTTCAAAAGAACTCGCGTTTCAATACCTACAAGTGTATTATTGATACAGCTGTGGTTTTAAACACAGGTGTGCTAGGGATCAACTTATAATGGTCTCTGAATACGTAAATTACACTCACGTTGAATGGTTCATATCGCCATAGATTGGAGTCGTGCACGCTCGTTGCTGTTCGGTTTATTTGAATTTCGAATGATGTTTTGTTTTTAATTTCAACAAGATTTTTTGTGCTTATTACTTTTTTATTGGATTTTGAAAGTGACAGTGTTTTTTTTTTGGATCTTCAAATTGGACTGTGACGGTAGGTTTTATTCCTTTCGTATTTTTTATTAAAAAAATGTTTTCGGTCGATTTTTGTTATTTATACGTTACAAAATGAAAAGCCTTATGGAATATTATTGTTTACATCAGTATAAGCGTGTATTGTATGGTTATTACCTACAATGTCCTCTTTGTATTCAATGAATCAGTTTCTGTTCGATCGCGAAACAATTGCAAGCTAACAACGGTTACCTACAGAATTTGTGTTAAATTATTTAACGAATATTTATGAATAATGCTATAATTTCATTGATTTGGCCACATGAATGTTTAAATAGGTATCATTTGATAGTTACAAAAATATATGTTATTATGAAAATACTAGTTAAAAACATCGATAATTTGTCAAAAGTGTGTTGTGTTGTGGGATTAAAAAGTAAAAGTGTAGTAAAGGCGACTGAAAAATAAATTAACTAATTATCGTAAAAAAAGAACGTCACTAAGTAGACGAAGGTGGGTACCATTTTCTTTAAAGATAGTTCTACCCTACATAATACATTTTCTTTTTAGCAACTAGGTATTAGTTTAAGTTGCAGCTGAATATATATATTTTATATAAATTGTTTAGTATTTTTACCTACCCCAAGTGATGCTAGATGACATCTGTTTACTTCTTTATATTATTTTATTACGATCTGGTTAAGCTACGCTTGCCGCGGTTGATCTAGGATGGGTGACCATCTTAACATACCATTACCGTTCCGTGCGTTCGGAAACCACGGTAAACTGTTGTTAACGACTGTCATTTGCGGATCTTTGATAGTTGTTACCTGTCGTCAGAAACCCGAGTCTGATACTATAGGTAGTACCTATTACCATGGGGTATCGTAACACCCAGTAACTGTGTTGTGGTGGTGAGGTAGGCTGCCACTCCATGTGTAGTACTAGATTCATTCAACTGCTTCCCGTTAGACTGGAAACCAACCCCAAGATAGTTGGGAAAGGCGTTTGATGACTTTCATTGAACTGCACCCTAATTGCGAAACGCACAATTTATCAGAATCTGAATGGGATTGAAGATTATTTCTAAACCATTGCGTCATTTGTTCGAATAAATTGTCGGCTCAGCAACGTAAATAACGAAATGAATCTTGTTTAACTATGAATATTAAACCAATTCCTACCGATAAAAAGTTCCGCAACTACCCCTCTGAACATGCTTTTATTATGATTGCATTCTGTTGGCCTTATCAATTTATTTGTGGCTAGCAGAACATGTCTTCTTCCTTAACTTTATAATACCTATCTCTCAGCGTTGATGACAGTAATAAGTTCTTGACAAGAAGATTATTATTTAAAATTAATAATTTCATGCAAAATTTTAAAATGCAATAAATTGACTACTTGTTTTACTACTTGTAAATTCATTTTAATATGCATGTATTCTAGGGCGATTGCAATTTGATGAATTCCTTTTCAGGTGATAGCATGGTATGACCCAAAAAGTCTTAACATTCGAGAAAACCTTTTTGTGTATTTTTAAAACTCCCAAGAATTCGTCTATCAATATCTCTTGAAAGGAAAACGTCAAATTACAAGTTACCCTTTAACATTTAGGTATTTATTTAGGAATTTTACATAGGCTATAACTTAGTTACCTATTACAGAAACACTTAAAATATTTCCAACGAAAGGTATTTTCACGGTAATGAAAAGATGTTCATATGTACATCTTGCGGACGTTCTTCCATACCTACCCACATATTTCTCGCCCATCTGGTTCAATTAGCCATTCAATTAATCTATTCGTAGCGCCATGCAATCATCACTATATTTAACAAACAAATACTTGTAAACGAAACATAATTTAGCATTTTCACGCCTAAAGGTATTGAAAAACTAATAAACAAAGGAAGATTTGTGTGTTGAACATGGACCAAATAAGATTTGCCTAGTATCTGATGTACCTTAAAGTTTCGACTGCGAAGAAGAAGCATTAGAGAAGAATGTTCACGTCCCTGCACGCTTTCAATCAGAATCTGAATCATTTTAAAGCATATTGCTAAAACATTGCTTCATATGTTCTAAACATTCGTCAACTCATTATCGTAAATAACGCAATGAATGTTTTTGAACTGTCAAAGTGAAACCATACCGTTAAGTGTTACGCAAAAACTCTTCTCTTCTTCTTGATCAGAATACTGGCGATAAAATATGCCTTGGCTGCAGTAAAAGAAAAATATTTAAGATTAGAGCCTCACCCGAAACTTGGTGGCAGATATTGGCGCCAATTTGGCTAGACCCCTGCTGTTAACAGTGGAAATCACTCAGTTGCCGTAGATTTTATGTTGATTCGGTAAAGTTATATCCGCGAGCAATGAAACGTGATGTAAATTACAATGTTATGGAAATTACACTATTTACAGAAGGAAAACAGCCTATAAATAATTATTGTTGTCATTTTCCATCGTTATCACAAATTAACCACTAGAAGTAAGAGCAGTGGTGGCCTCTACGTTCAAACATGCGCTTTACTTTGTATAAATTATGTCATCAACACTGCCAAATTACAGTTTTAATATGTATGGGAGAATAGTGTAGGCCTGTCAACAAGTACGAGGTACATGATGAAATAGAAAACAGTTTGAAATCTACAGTCTATAAAGCCTACAGAACAAAGGTCAACTAGGAAAACGTTATGATGAAAGAAAAAGAAGCATTAGATGCTCCCTACCTATATTTTGCAAGCAGTACGCACACCCACACAAGTATCGTTGATAACTGTCACTACAGGTTACCCTCCAACATTTTTACCATACATAAACGTTTCAGACTGTTTTTTTTTAATCGAATGAAAATAATTTTCAAAATTAGGTTGACAATCAGAACTTTTCGAACATCAAAATCACATCAATTAGTTTCCCCCAAAACATCCGCCCATCACCACTTCCTAGTGCTTTTACAGTAAAGAAGTGGTAAAATAAACTCACCAGCAGTATATCAGTTTTTTAGAAGAACTTTAGATGGAAGCATTCCCTAAGAAGATAAAAACGACATTTGTTCATGAATGGAAATTGAAGATAATTAGCTAATTTTAGCAAGGAAACTAGATGAAGGTCGAGGACCTGTCATAAAGAAAAATAAGCCGCGTAGGTATACGTGCATTTTGCATCTCACCAGCGGCAGAATATAAATGAATAAGTTTTAAAAGAAGAATTCCCCAAAGAAGAAGAAACCCTACTAATATTATAAATGTGATACTTTGGATATATAGAACTCCATCACGTTATAACGGCAGTACAGATTTGAACTGAATATGGTACAAAGATAGTTTATAACCTGGATTATCACATAGGATACGTAGGATAATTTCCTACCTCCATGGAAACGAAGCCGCTGGGCGCTGTCAAAAGCGAGTGACATAGTCTGTATGATGAGTTGAATTTAAACTACAGTAAAGTGAAGATAATCAGCTAATTTCCGAAAGGAAACTGGTTGAAGGTCGAGGACCTGTCATGAAGAGAAATAAGCCGCGTAGGTCTAAGTGCAAGCTGCATCCCGCCAACGATAGAATAAGGGAAATGAATTATTGTCCTCAAGTAGGTGATATCACTCCATGAGCAGCTGTAATCTTGGCATGCTTTGCGCAATGCTTTAAGTGATAATAATTGCCTGTTTAACATGCCTGTTTCTTCCGGGAAACTAGAGGAAGTAGTCTAAATTCTGCTAGCATGGCGATTAAGGATATGAAAGATTGATACATAATTAATCAGCCTATAATTTCCCAAGTACTAGGAAACATGCTTTTTCGAGAGGGAGTGGAATATTATCCACCACGCTAGCCCAGTTCGGTGGATAGATGTCCCATATCTTTAAATATCTGGCTCTAAGATATGCCGGTTACCTCACGATGTTTTTCTTCAACGTTTTTAGAGCAGTAGTGATGAAATTATTTACACATAGTAGGAAGAAAAATTGATGACTGTTGATGATAGTTTTCAAATTATAACTCACAATATCGTAAGGCGACACTGACCATTACATTAAAACAAGATGGCCACCTACTGATATCATAAGTGGTACCTAGACATAGGCAATTGAAAGAAGATGCATGATAATGATCAAAAAGACATAGGTAATTAACAAATCTGTCAAGCTGCCAAGAAAACATGGTTTTCCGAAAGAAGGAAAGTAAGAAAAAATATTTATTTGAGACACGTACAGGAAATGCAAACATTATGAAGGAAATTAAAACGTTCAAGTTAAAAATTTCAAAAATTGTGAAAGATATAAAAATAAATAAAAGAGGAAGACCTGCACCCTAATTGCGAAACGCACTATTTTTCAGAATCTAAATAGGGTTGAAGATTATTTCTAAATTATTGCGTCATTTGTTCGAATAAATTATCGGCTCAGCAACGTAAATAACGCAATGAATGTTGTTTAACTATCAATATGAAACCAATTCCTACCGATAAAAAATTACGCAATTACCCCTCTGTACGTGGTCAAACACGCTCAGCATAATGCTAGAATGCTTTTGAAAATCTCCTGCCAACAGTTTTTACGACCTGTCTCTTGTATTTTAAGATCATGTAGTCCCTCTGCCATGAAGAAATAGGAAGTCAACTTTCCCACACCTATTCCTTCCTCTTGACGATAAAATTGATCAATTTCGATGCGGGTTCTCGAACAATTTAGTGTTAGGGATACATTGTTTAATGCTTGGGCAGTTTCCATTAGTTCTATAGGAGAGATGTGTGTGGCAGAAAAAAAGGTAAATAATACTTTTTGGAAGTTTTATGATGATGTACGGTCACCAAAAGAGAAAACC
The DNA here is from genome assembly GCA_947507805.1 of Aporophyla nigra. NCBI lineage: Eukaryota > Metazoa > Arthropoda > Insecta > Lepidoptera > Noctuidae > Aporophyla > Aporophyla nigra. The sequence continues at coordinate 23,242,468 of OX382296.1, forward strand.
AAGGTAATCGAATATAGAAATCAATAGAAAAATAAACAGTTCATTTATCAAATCAAATTTCATTCGAAAACATCCGTCGGTTTCTTATTAAACTTCAACTATTATGTGTCGACCTTAATTATATACATTTTGGTTTCAATAGATTTCAGTAATTATGAGCTATTTAATGAACACTTCATCTGTCTTAATCGTAACCATATTGGACTAAAGTTACGTCTAAACACTCAAGTCTCCGCTGTTTATATCCAATCTACCAAAAATGGCGTACGTTACTTAATACAGCAAACTGACATTAGAATTTTGATAGCTTTGAATCTATTAGTTCCTATAATGACTTGATGTAATCCTCCCCCGCCACCTTCAGCTCTTTTCCAAAGTCTGCTCACAAAATATCACTAGAATAAATCATAATACCTTATTTTTTATAACGAACTCGCCACAGTGCGTTGTTATCGGAGAGCCCGTATGCACAATACGCACATTGGACACAGCGGCACATTGGACACAGCCCCTACGGTATCGATCGATGGCTGTTCTGCTTATTATATCGTGATGGTTGAAATCTTCAGATTCGTCGTAGTTTTGATTTCAAGGCCAAGTTTTTTCTTGATAATACAAACACAGATGACATCACTCCTTCGTTCGGAGCTAGCCTGACCCTTCCTGCCCTCTACCAGCGATGCCCTAAGCCGAGGTCTGTACCTCACATCCCTTAGTGAGCAGTCGCTCTTGTTTTATTTTTTAAGCCCTAGTTGGAGGCTTTTATTTATTCAGGTAGCCATAAGTAAGGCGGGTTAAGAACCCGAAAACCTCATTAGTTGACTTGCGAGGTGACATTCCCTAAAAAAAAAATATCATCCCTTGTTTCCCCAAAGGGTTGGATTGAGGTATGCCTATAGTACACCCATCAACACTAGACCAATGAGGGAAGTCAGGAGCAAGCAATAAGAAGGATTGCAATAAAGAAGAGAAAAATAACTTCCTTATTTAAAACAATGTCAGTCATCACTTCCTGACCACAAGAAAAGCCTTTCCGTAGCGTAGACGAATGTAACTTTTAATTTTGATAACCTTATTAACCTTAACAGTGACGTTCTGTAGTTTCTGCCCAGCCACATTACTACGCACGTTATTGATCCTGTACTCTAATTTTAACAATTCAAAATTGTAATCTGTTCTCACACGCTACATAAAACGGGAAACTCCCGTTTTCGTAAAAGCTAATTCTGTCCGAATGTAGTAAACGGGCAGTATCGTGCCGATTCCACCAATGAAACTAAACACTATCAGCACATCTAAACTACGTTCAAGACCTATATTCTCTCCATATTCTTATATATGAATCTCAATATTCCACTACAATAATGACAGTGACAGCTTTTGAATTTGAGTGAAATGTGCTGATCGATCGATCGTGTTTAGTTTCAATGGTGAAATCAGCCCTTACAATGTTACTTGGGAGCAGTGGTGTCCCAAAAGTATCAGCCCAGACTTCGAACCTTTGCGTTGTATAGTAATTTCATCATCACTACAGTGATAAATCATGCCCAGTTGTAGATCGTGGGAGGCACTTAACATTGTGTATTTAATATCATCTACACTGCTCTCAAAACGGTGAAGATAAATATCGTGAGGAAACCGGCATGTCCTAAAATCAAACAATTCGAAGACATGACATCCACGAACCTGCACCAGGCCCACTCCCTGTCACAAGGAGGAGTCGGGGAGGAACTCGTTACTTTAATCAGTATGGCACGAACACAATAGACATAAATCTCCACCATCGCGACTAATTCTTTTCCGGATAACAAACCTAAAACATACAAAACCACGGAAAATGTTGTGAACTGTAACTACAAATAATGAAAACAAAATATTGTGTTCAATATAAATCATAAAAGTCAATATTACGCACGTAAAGTTAGTTTTTGCTGAACATAATGGCTCTCGTTCTGTGTTATGTTTAACATCACATTATTTATGGGTTTCAACTACGTTTTAAAATAAACTCTGTTTTATAAATAATATAACATCACGACCGCTTTCCCAGAAAGGGTTGGCAGGTGTTTATAGTGCAGTACATACCATACATCCGAGGTGGGTGTATATGGTCTCGTTTTTTCAGTTATGTAATGGGCCTATGCCACTGATAAATTCATTCATACATTAATATAACATCCATTTTCCATGTGCCGGACTTAAAGAATACCCCGAGTCATCCCGTGGGTGACGTAGAAGACGACTAAGGGACTTACTAGAGAATGGGCTGTAGCATTCTCTATACATTTTACCACCACACTGCGATTACCACCCGCCTGCCAAGCGGGGCGATTATGGCAAATCCCTCCAAATGGAGGGAGGCCTGTGTCCAGCAGTGGCCGTCTTATGGCTGAAATGATGATGATGAAACAACATGATGATTGCAATCCCCGTAGGGGAAGGCAGAACCAAAACTGTTCGGGTTTACTGGTGTTCGTAACTTATACAAGATAGACTGTAGTATCTATTGAGGTGCTTTACTGAACGTTTATACAAGTAGCGATAGTCCACGTGTCCATTGGTCCGTGGTCCCCAATATATGAGATGTTGTATCTTTAGTACCTACACTCACATTTCACCAGTTATGTTGAAGTTCCATGTAATAGGGGGCGAGATGACTATCAACCGCGCACAAATCCAGACTCGGGGTTGCTTCTGCAAAATTCCTGATAGAAAAACCCAATAACATTTTGCTGGACCAGGGAACCGAACCCAGGACTTCATGCTCAGCAATACCTCTATCGACCACTAAACCAATAAGGCAGCAACTGATAAATTCTCGATCCAAAAACCCAAAGACAGTTTCCCGGCCCTAATATCGAACCCAGAAAACCCCACGATCAGAAATCGCAGTTGCGACCTATACACGAACGAGGCAATCAACTACATCTTCTTTTAATAAAAATAAATAATCCGGTATTTATTTCTTAAGTGAAACTCCCGATGGTAGGTACTTTCTTGACCTTCTAAGTAACCGACTGATTTCTAATTGCTACGGATCATCAACTCACTTGTTGATTTCGCTCTGCAACATTTCAAAACGGTTCACAGTACGGAACCAATCCAATAAGTATCACAGAGTGCCAATTTGACATGCAATGTCACTATAGCAGTAGACATAAAGTTCATGGAAATTGTAATACCAGAAAGGCGTCTCACCGTCACGTTGCGCAAGTCTGTGAGCCTTTTTATTTTTGGATGAGAAATCATCAATGACGTCTCCCGCTCTTGGGCGGAGCGGGAGCGTCAGACTTTTACTGACTAAAACCCACCCGTGTTCCTTCAGTTGCCCATGTGCCAGGGTCACGGTGTCTCTTTCGAACAATCTCGCGACCCTGGCAGGAAGTCTGTGAGCCTTAAAAATGTATTTTCAAAAAGCAAAACGCACTTATGAATGCCGGAATTGCACTCTAATTGCGTAACTCACTATGAGTCAGAATCTGAATCTATTTGAAGATTATCTCCATTGCTTAATATGTTCGAAAACTTTGTCTACTCAACAACGTAAATAATTTATGTTGAACTGTCAAAGTGAAAGCGATTCCTCCTGATAGTGTGTTACGCAATTACCCTTTCGATGAGTCACGCTAACGTGTAGATGGAAAAGAACGGGAATGGAACTCCCTGAACAAATTGTATCTGATCAAATAATGCCAAGAAATCAAAGAGTGAAGACCTATGCATTCCCCTCCTATTAATATGTGGTAAGAGTTGACAAGAACCCTAATTACAGTACTTTTTGGAAGGAAATTCAGTATCCTCCTTGTTCGGGTTATGTGGGATCATCCCAAAAACATGGGTAGCCAATATCTAGCTGAACCTACAAACGTCCTCGTGTCCCAATACATACATTCAGTTTTTCCCATCTCTAGGCAACTCTTCCGTAATTTGGTCGCCCTAAAAACTTTATTCGGACTTTATCGTATATTTTAAAATATCCAAATCGGTCCAGCCGTTTTCAAAGGGACCCAACGAACAGCGTTTCATTTTGAAGTGAAAACTTCTTTAGCGCCGTTGGTTGTGATTTGAAACTCAATGAAACGAAAAAGCGACAGTAAAAAGAGACAGACATAACTTCATAAGATTTAACGTGGGAGAAAATGAGATAGGAAATACATGACGTCATGACCATGGACGAAAGAAATATGGATACGGCAAATATTGTCACATCTGAACTTCAAAAAATTAAAAAACATACCGAACGCAGAAACACAAACCGAACGCAGAATATTGTCGCGTTAAATCGATGTAATATATACGAATAATAAAATGTTAAATAATTATCAAACTTTGTATCACTATAATCATTACTAAAACCTACAATTATCCTCTTCCCGTAATTTTACATTCGTATCATTATCTTGAAGCTAAAAATTTTGAAGGTTTCACTTCTACCACGTGTGAATTTTTTTATTTATATTGAAAATTGTATGACCCGGTGAACTTCTTAGCACGTTTAAATTTTTCTGAATGAAGAAGAAAAGATATAAAAATTGTTTATTCTGCACAAACAAAACGCACATTACGATAAAAAAAAAATGCACTCATATAGAGTAGCCAAAGGCCACGTATCAAATTTGGGTTTTTCGGGTGCTCCTTTGAGGTATACTAATTTTTATTTATTCCTAAACCGCTCCAAAATTGAGCCGACCAAAAAACAAATTTAAAAAAAATCGGTCGAGCCATTTATAAGTTTTTGCGAGATGGCCATTGATTTTTATTTTTATTACGATTATTGAAGTATTTTATAGAACTGGCTGCAAACAAAATCTCGTATACGGTATAATTGCTGTAGCTGCGCGAATCGTCAAAGTAAACCGAGTGAAATGGATTGCTATGGTGCTTATAGACAATGCCAACACAAATCGTAATTATACATTTCTTTGAACTTAACGAGTTGCTCGTATTATTGTTCGTATTACCGGGCATCACAAGGCAAGGACGTTTCTGCAGTAACTGATGCTTTACAATGGTCGTCCTTCCTTGTCGCATATGACGGATATGAATGCGGTGTCAGATTGTCAAGTTGTGACCTCTCTTTATGGATGCGTTAAGGTCATCCCTAATACTCAGGTTTTCTTCCTTTTTTGCAATGTGTGTGTGTCAGATATTATGTTGATCATAATAAGATTCAAGTCGGTGACAAAATATATTTTAAAAATTATTATAAATATAAACTGAACAATATAGCTTCCTAAGTTATAATTGACTTTAAATGTTCCCTCATCTCACGAATGAGTCATTCTATGAGGTTATTAAAATTAAAGAGTTGTATTGATGATTTTATTGATTATAATTCAGTAAATACATTTGTTAGGGTCGGTAATAATATTTTAATTCACATCTTACAACCTAATACTGACCAGTAAAGTGCAAAAATTTAAGAAAATTAAAATTCGTGAGATTTTGGAAACTAATAGAATCCTGTAATATCCCCTCACTCACTTTGTCCACCGCGTTGTCGCTTTAACTTCTCCTTCTTGTCAAACGTCCTCTTCTACTTCTTCAATGCATTGTATAGGCAGCTTCATATCATCTGCATTTACCTACACAAAATAATGATTTGATAACAATACCCATACAGTAAATGTATAGCTACATACCCAGTACGTTTCCCTTTTTCTAAAGATATATCTTCCAACCTTTTTAATTTTATATTTATTCTTGTAACATACAATTACCACTGAGTCGTCAATTATCAACAAGCTTATAAAACAAAATGTATAGAATATTCTTTATGTTTTACTTTTATACAGCTATAAGCACATTGTCTGCCCAATAACTGTCACATCACGACCCTCGTTATTTCTAAAAACAATACGATATTATGAACTTTTATATATCTTTGTTGTGATTTTCAAATTAATTAAACTCCCCGTTATTTGCTTAGACAACAATAGCCAATTTACATAGTCGTCAGACTTAATTAATATTGATGTTTTAATGAGCTCTAATTTTAAACAATATTCTATTCATGGTTTTGAATTGAAACGACTGTCTTTTGTGATCTATTTTACGACAAAGCATACAGGTTTCCACATAATATTATGACGTCTAAACACATAACATATCACTACCTATATTAATTAAAAACTCTCACAATACGTCGTAATATGTTTTTATTTCAGCATAGAAACAATTAAGATTTATTTAAAACATTAAAACAAAACATGTTTTAAATAAATCTCTCTAAGCTCATTTAATCCCATATAATGACTTTTTCATGAAAATTATTGTTCGTGTTAAGTTCGCGAATCATATTTTAATCAACATACACAAATCTAAACACCAACTTGTCAAAACTATACAAATAAATAAAATTGAAGCATCTGTCTGCAACGTCAAAATAATAGTTTTCTACTAAATGCATATGAAAGTATATACGGTACCTACCACAAAAAAAAAATTACACTTTTTCTGTTTGTTCCGGCTAATCTCCGAAACGACTGGACCAATTTCTACGGGACTTTCCCTAGCATATAGCTAATATTATAAGGAGTAACATAAGCTACTTTTTGTCTAATACTTTCCCATGGGATAAATTTCGACATCTACGCGGCAAAGCCGCGGGCACGGCTATTACATCATAATACAAGACATATACACAAAGAACACATGCCAAGTCGTGTAGTCCATCACTCTTAGTTTGGGCCCCGAACTAATCATTGTTTCCGAAAGTGATAGTAGGAAGGAAACGCCCGATATCAGTCAGTCAATCAATTCAGCCAATCTCAGTCCACCGCTGCACATAGACCTCGTCCGATACTCCGGCCGAAACTATGGATATCATGAGTAGACCTCCAGCACGCGTAGCATGACCACCGTAGAAAGGGGTTTTGTCGACGGAAGAATAGACAAAATTACAGATTGTAGAAAGATTAAAGACAGAATTAAAGATTGTAGAAAGATTTGTACCGTTTTATGCTGGCGTAGCATGACACTTCTTTCTCTATTCTACCAAGAATAGACAATTCTTTCTATGGTGGTCATGTTACGCGTGCAGATGTCTCTTAAAATCGTAGGTTCGTCATAATCATGAGCCATCGAAAAAGTTAATCTGTTACCTATTATTTCGACCTTCGGATTCAACCGTCTAGGTTCAAAGTTCTTGAACACTATCTTTTTGTCTAATTCTGTTTTTGTGTCTGCTAAAATATAACCATATGGCCAGTCATTCTATAAATAAGAATCAGCCATGGCGCTTCTTTACCTATTCTTTTAAAAATTAACAAATGGATAAGTTGAACAAATGGAGGAAGTACTTACAAAAAAAAAACTGCCAAAATGACAAAATTTGCACCGTCCGAAAAAATCGCAACAAAAACGACGAGAAACGATCGGACATGCATACAGACGTCTGTTAGCTGTCAATCCTGAAAATTAGTTCAAGTTTATGATAATTAACGACTGAAAAGACGGTGAAGGTTATTATTGTAAACATTTATGTGGTATGACAATGAATGTTATCTTGTAATATGAGACCGACAGGCGTGATTTGGGGTTTAATTATTTATTTTTATGGATAAATGAACTATCAGATTCCAACACGTGGTGATAAGAGCCGTGTTTGTCACCTCGACAGTTCAATGTTATTGGCATTATTTTTTACCCTTGTACGGAAATCTCATCACTATTTTGACGCTTCGCTGATCCATTGGCAGCAACAAATAATACTAAGCAAATTTTTTTGGGATTGGTACCCCGCAGGTCAACCTATGAGGTCGTCGGCTGCTTAACCGAACTTGCCTGTGGCTGCCTTTATGAATTAAGGCCTCCACCCAGGGAAACCGCAACCAAACCAACAGAGCTCCCATAATATTATCTTTGGCCATATTACAAAGAGATCTATAACAAAAATTACTATCTAAAGTCTCTAAAGGATAACTGCGTAACACACTAACAGTAGGAATGTCTTTCATTTTTGACAGTTCAACAATATTCATTGCCTATGAAGTAATAAATTGGCAATACTTATCCGTCAAAATGGTTCAGATTCTGATTAATAGTGTTACGCAATTCGGTTGCTGATCAACTAATGTAGGTAGGTACTTGAACAACCTATACGCAAGAATGATGTGTTTCTTCAGATAAATTCATGTTTTGCAGATTCCTCAGTACAGACATTAATGCAGTGAGGGCCTGTGAGGGCCCTACATATACAGCCATAAATCTGTAATGTCAAATTCTACAGATTTGGGAATTACTTAAAATATTTAAGAAATTCTTAACTAAATTCTCAAATAAAAATTATTAACCCAGAGATAGTACTTACTGAGATTTTGGTTATGCCACTTTATGCACGCGTCTGGATTGAGGGCCCAAGTTATTTAATCATAACAGTTTTAATTCACGTTTAAGAAATGCATGGCCCTTTGCTTTAAGTTTTTACTATTTTTAACTAATTTCCCTATAAATCTTATTTCGTTTCGCAAGGGTTCAAAAAATGGGCCCTCAATCCAGATGCACATAAGAATCTTGTAACCTTATCATTATTATCCTCCTGCCAAAAATAACTTTGATGTCTAGTTTATAAACAAACCTTACGTTTAATAGGAAACACGAGACGACACTTGCCTACGTGAAGTTGCCAATCATACTCAGAAAAACTCTATTAACGCTATTCTAGCTGCCCGCTACTCGGTCTACACGCATTTCAATATGAAAAATAGCAAAAAGAGAAAAACGTTAACAAACCTATGAACGAATAAATTTGTCACTTGTTCAAGGCGGTAGGCGACTAGGACGTTTTTATCTATAGTTAACCACATAATCATTGTTAACCAACTAATCACATATTTAACAGAATTTCATCTATGTATTGAAAATGAATAATATAGTAAAAGATCCACGAATAAAGTAACGGATACGGATCTTTCTTCTACCTCGGATATCCGCGGATACGGATACGGATATCCGGTGCATCACTAGTAGGTACCAAGCAAATTATTAGCTCAGCTCATCCATCGTTACTGTAGGAGTTTCGTGTAACTGGTGCTCAAGAAGTACCACCAATGACACCTGTCATTTTGCTTTCCTATCCTTCGATAGAAATCATTCCGAATTCCAACGTTGACATAGACACTTGTATTGAAATAATTACCATTCACCTTAACGTTCACCACAATTCACTTATGTACATGTTCACAACCATTCACCTACACGTTTACCATCATTCACCGCACCCCCTCTGACTGCTTCTGTTGTTACTTTTATTTTCGTTCTCATTTATTTGTTTTTTGTTTTCGGTAATTGTTTATTCATGTTATCTGCCTATTAATTTGTATCAGGCCACTAAGTTGGACCTTGTTAGCTGTACACACAGGTTTTTGTAGAATATTGATAACATTTTATTTACGTAATGAATTCCAATCTGCATTCAATACGTCTTTTGCAGAAAGACATAAGGTAAACCGCTGACACAAAATTCCTAAGCCAGATTTCAAGGAAACCGCATACAAAAATACCTAAACACATATTTAGAAGTTAGAAAACAATTTGTTTTTAGTTCCACAAACGTTTTTATCGTTCGGAAGGTTGTGAATTGTGATGACTAAGAATCATGATTTCATGAACAATAAACTACAACGCTGTGTAACCACAAAGTAAAATAATTGTACACGTAATGCGTCTGTTAATTACCTATCTGCACTGTGGCGTAATAATAACTTTATGCCAGCATGCCATCCAACAGCCAGCTCAAAACAGTCATCAAACACTTTTGCATGGTCAAGAAATCGGTCAGTCAAAAAATTAAGTAAATTGAGCATTGAGGAAGCTCAATAGACACTCTTTAAAACCAAAAGAATTATTAGTACAAATCATAGTTTCGTACATAATTCATATTCCAATTAAACGTTAATGTGAGAACAATGTAGAAAGAAAGACGTAAACATAAACCACGGCGTTATAGGTTCAAGCTAGGGGACTGCTAAGAATATCCGCCCTATATTCTCACTAATTCAAAAGATTGAGCATCGCTGGGCTCGATTGTTTAACAGACACTAGCTTCCCTAATTAATTCTCTTATTTACAACTAGGTGCTCTGTATTTCCCATAGTGTTTTTCCCACAAGATCAATACCTATCATAAAGGCTGTAGATAGGTACCAAATTCATACCTATTTCATGCCAAATACCTCAAAGAATCGTGATCAGGCAATTAAACGCAATTTAGCGAAGTAGTGTTCCACGAAGAAGTATCTACCTACATCCACTTAAGACTGTCAGTTTTGACTAACGAAAGGCACATAAGAAAAGTCTTCACCATCATTCTGCCCGAGAAGACATAGAAACTGCTACCACCCAGCATTAGTTGATTAATTGATTAACTCATCCCCAGCCTACAAAGCACCCCACCATTCCTTTTCTGCTGTTCTTCACAATTCCGTCGAGGCACTTTTCGCCTTGGTGCTCTCTATAACTTTGACGAAGTCATCAGCCCAACGAATTTTTAAACGTCACAGGTTTCTATAATTAAATAATAGAAACATTATCGAAGCTGGTGTACCCCATACCTTATCATCATTCTGTTGCCCTTATCACATTTTTTATGGGATCGGCGCAACTAGTCTTGTTCTTCCATTCTTGTCTCCGTCCTTCCCCTATACTTAACTAATGAGCTGGAAACATAACAACTCGACAGTAAGTCAAATTAAAAGTTCCCAGTCACCCCGTTCATTGAATCAGTTCAAATAAAACGCTCACGCCCATCCTTCATCGTTATCACTTCGATGTGCGCTCGTGCGTTAGTTTGCTATTAATATAATGTGATGCGCAGAATTTAGATTCCCACAAGACATGACGTAGATTAACAACTCATTGGTTTTCAACAACAGTATCGATTGTTAAGCGGATCAGCTGAGCCGTTCTGTTTAATTCTACAGCCATGCGGAAGTGAAAAATACCTTACCTTTATTGTTCCGTTTATGCGTCACCGGGCATTAACGCTAATCAAGGATAAATTCCTTGAAAGTTCTTCTGTTTTTAAACTATTCTCGTAATAATATGGCACATGTATACAATCGTTAGTATATTCCAACTTAAGACCTTTCCTTTCTTTGCCAGGGTCGCGAGATTGTTCGAAAGAGATACCGTGACTCTGGCACATGGGCAACTGAAGGAACACGGGTGGGTTTTAGTCAGTAAAATTCTGACACGCCCTCCCGCTCCGCCCAAGAGCGGGAGACGTCATTTGATGATATCCCATCCAAAAAAAATAAGACCTTTCGTTGTAAAGGGACAAGTGGATGATTCGACTTAACCCTATACCCTACTTCCTTGCCTAGAGTTTTCCAAACTCTATAGGGAAATATTCAAAAGTCAGTCTGCAGTAGTCTAGAAGCGTCATCGTTATCATAAGAATCATTATTTCAGCCGAAAGACGTCCACTGTTGAGCATAGGCTTCCCTCAATTTACTATACAAGGTGGTAAAATGCATAGAGAACGCTGCTGCCCATTCTCTAGTAAGTCCCTTAGTTGTAGACATGGGCAATATGTATCACTAAAAAGAAAAGATTGATATGTATCTTTTGATCACTGGGATATGTATCACTCATTCATATCTTTATGTATCTTTTGATCACTGGGATATGTATCACTCATTCATATCTTTATATCCTTTTGAATGCGCGCACGACACGAAGCGACGATACACTGATGCGCTGCTCAGCGTGGTTCGCTTCGTTCAATTCAATCTAACGACTCAGTAAGATTCACCGGGATATGTATCACTCATTCATATCTTTATATCCTTTTGAATCCGCGCACGACACGAAGCGACGATACACTGATGCGCTGCTCAGCGAGGTTCGCTTCGTTCAATTCAATCTAACGACTCAGTAAGATGTATCTTTCTGTTCTATTGCACTACTCGTTTCGTTCTTTTTAAGTATCTATTTTTATGATTGATCATTAAATACCCGAAAATAATGAACTTTAATTTTTAGTTTATTATAATTATATTACAATGAAATTAATGACTAATGAATACAACATTGGTAGATGACATATCGCACGCCTAGATGAAGGGTGGCACAACTCAAAATAATACAAAATCGAGTTATTGCGATTATCGGAATCAGCGTCGAAAACTACACCAACTCCAAAAGACACCTGTGTACAAACTCCATTCATAAAAAACTAGATGGGTCTGTAAGTCAGTATTTTTGATTAGCCCACGGTCACCCTCCACCAACAACAGTAACGCATCACCAGTTACGACATGTCAGCCGCAGGGGAAGTTGCTGTCAATACGCACACAGAGTAAATTATTTCCACTTAGTTTTGTATTCGTGGCTAACCGCAGTAATCAAGCGTGAATTATTTTGAATTGATTTTGTATTCGTGATTGCATCGGTCTTGTTTCTTGGGTGTTCTTCAAATTATTTCCACTTACCCCAGTAATATGGAATCAATTTCAGTTGATAAAAATATTAAACAATGATTTAGTCACGATTACTAATATAACACGAAAAATAATAATAAAAAAGTTATACGTGTATTTGAAGGTAAGTAATTGAGCAAATTAATATCTTAGTAAAATAATATACAGCATCATATACCAATAATTTAAATCGGTCAAATAGAAAACGAGTAAAACGTTTTTCGCACTTCCTGAAAAAAGACGAATTTTGAGTTGTGCTACTCTTTATCTAGGTGTGCGATATATCAGTTTATAATGGTCAAACACTTTTTCTCCGTATTGAGAAAGTGCGACAGAACATTCCAAGTAGGGAGGTGCGAAAGAGATGTCTGGACTTTCCGAAGAGACATCGTGTCGCCAGATACAAAATGACGACGATTGAACGAGTTGTAAATGATACACTGATACATTCGGATTTGAACTGATATAAAGAGTGAGTGATCAGAACGGATTGATACATATCATTTTTATCTATCACTCCTGAGTTACCCATCTCTACTTAGTTGCCTCTTACGATAACCACTGGAAGAATAGGGTTGGTGCTATTCTTTACTTCAGGCATCACACGGAATAGCAAGCACCACCACTGTGACCGATTCTGTACTAAATAGAATCATACTGAACAATAATATCTAAGCCTAATTGTAACCACAACATACGTAACATAGGTATCTATCTTTATGCAATTACCCTCATGGTAATACCTACCCACAATGGTTTTCTAATCATCAATTCGACATACTACAACTACCCACTATTACACATAATGTTTGTAATCGAAAAGATATTGCGAATCATGTCAGATGATTCACTTAAATATATTATGGAAACCACTCACGGTTACCAAGAAGTTCAATACTTCTAAATTGGAGAAACTGAGTGACGAATTCTACGTATTTCTTTACAGCCATTAGCAATTATTTATTTGTGTAAAATGTTAATTAAAACAAACATAAATAAACGAAGAGTTTTTGCATCTAATAATTAGGTAGGTGAAGGTCGTCAGACAGCTGTCTACTTAATTAAAATAAAAGCCCGTTATACCTAATAGGCAACTAACTGTATTGATTGCACGAAACATTAGGTAACGGCGCTAGTTTCATAGATATCACTCATTTCACTATCGTAACGCTAACTAAGTAAAGTAGTGCAGTTAAACTCCATGTTTCTTTAACCTAGAAACCTGAAAAGTGTTCTTATCGAAATGTTAATAGCGTAATTGTTTCAGAATGAATTAACAACATGACGCTCTCAACGAGCCGGCAGCAGTTCCTGGCATATGAATCCCAAACACCAGAAGATATCCAATATGGAAGAAAAGGGGGAATATTCGTGTCTAACTGCATCTGTGTCACTTTCATAATTTTCGCAGTGGTAATTGCAGTCATAGTGGGCGTCATTGTGCATTTTATCACCTACTTCAAGGTAAGTCCGAGCTTAATCTATCACGTCATATTTTATGTTCGTAGGTACCTACTATATAAAAATGTGCTCAAGCCCGCTGTTATCTAATCAGCCACTAACTCCATGAGACGTTGCCCGATTTCAAGTTCAGTTGCTATCTTGTAATAATATTTCTTATCAACTTTAATTAAAAGCTACCGTCTTTTATATGTAATTTTTATCGAACTCTAATTCCGCAGTTACACGCTATTCCCAGCCTTTTGCGGATAGAAGCGGTATAAAAAATCATAATCAAAACTACTTTGTCCGAAGTAAACGCGGTCTTTGCCTGTTGAACGAAGCTCAGCTCTGAAAAAAAATAAACGTCAAAATGACAATCGATCTTTGAGTGGTTGAAAGTGTACGGTGTTTTTAGCGAATTTTCTGAATAATTAATTAAAACACCGCTTAATTTTACCGATAGTGCAAAAATGAGAAACTGAAAAGCTTAAAGTTTTTTAGAATAATACTGCATTTTATAACCTGTGATATTTTTAGTTAACGCACGAAATGTTTTTGAAAACAATTTTCGTTTTATTTATATTTAGTGGAGTTATTATTAGTGGAGATCAGAAAGTAAGTATAAAGCGTCGCATTTTTATTATTGAATTAGCTCTGTGTTGCAATTTCTTACAATTTTGGGTCTTTCTATGAAAGTTTATCTAGAATAGCAACCATAATAATATTTATGACTATTCACAAGAACATTACGAAAGTTAACTTAAAAATAACGTAATAAATACAGCATATAAATATTATAATGTATTGCAAACCTTACAAGGTAATTAATTTCTCAAATTTCTAAATTAAGTTACTTAATTAAATTGATTATTTAACTGATTTATATTTTCATCAGATCTTACAAATAGGTTTGAAAAATGCTTATGTTTCATTAATCATCCCATTTATTATGCTGTTATGCTAACAACTTATTCATTTCATCATCTAGTCTCGTTAACCATAAATCACACATTAATAAAATGGAAGTGCCCGTTTGTAATGTCAAAAATACTTTTTTTACTAAATGCATATTTATAGAAGAATAAGCAGTACAAAAACCCATTTTAGAATCTATGTCTGTCTCTATTTGTTTTAAGTAATCTCCGAAATGGTGATACCACTTTTGTTGAAATAGGTATGGGTTTAGGTTGAAACCTGGGGAAGGACATGTACTTTTTATCAACATAGCTTATGAGAGAAACTGCAGGTGGAAGCTAGTTATTACGTTTTAAAAGCAAAATTTTGACTGGAAATTATTTAGCACTGTAATGCTCATAAGTTGCTCAAAGTTGTTTATGATAATTAATAAATTTGTAAATTTGTTCCATATGTAAATCTATTTCAATCAATACAAACTACTTGTTTTTTTACTGTAGACTGACAAAAACATTTAAAATGTACTTAACATATTATTTATTATTGCATATTACCTCGGATTTATTAAAAAAAAAAATTAATCTTCAAAATTCATAAAATGATATAAAATCTATTTTTGTTTCAGCTGTCACAAAAAACTGTAGACTTTTGGGATGAAACTGAACCATTTGGACAAACAAATTCACCATCACCAGACCTCAGACTCCCTTCTACCATAGTGCCAAGTTTCTACAGACTGAAACTAAAAGCTGAACTAGAAAACTCAACATACTCCGGTGACGTATATATTACTATACGGGCCAGTAGGAGTGTCAAGGAAATAATATTACATTCTAAGAACCTCAGTATTAGTAGCAAAGCTAAGCTTACAGAACAAATATATGAGAAAGTTGAGACTTTACGGTCTCCTAAAGTCAAACGAGAAATTAGTGAGGCTACAGTGACAGCAGCAGATAATGTTACTTCCACCGATGTTCCTACAACTACTACTGCAACAGCTGATCTGAATGCTACAACGGCAACTGTATCAGAAACAACTCCAGTTGCCAGCAATGAGACAACTTTAAGAACGGAAACAACACAGGCACCCCCACCAGCTGAAACAGAAATCACCCGCAGTGCAGTACGGACCATCAGAATATTATCTATAATAGAAGGAACTGGGGATAGACTGATACTGCCATTAGAGTCTGCGTTGAAAGCTAATGTAGACTACGTACTGCAGCTGTCCTTTGAAGGAAAGATCTCCAATTCAATGACCGGATTTTATAAGAGCACATACATAAATGATAAGCATGAAGTCAAGTAAGTTTCTCATATATTTATCTTTTTAGTATTAGGATGGGTAATTTATCCACCAGCTATTTTCCTTCTTATTTGAATAAATCAGAATATCACCATCTTAAAGGCAGTCATTAAGAAATCTGCATGACAAAAATCTCAGTAACAAATAGTAAATTAACCGTCATTTAAGTAAAGCCCTTGAAGTATTATTGTCTGTTATAGTAACTACGGAAATATCCAGATCTTTTTTAACTAGTTACTTGCACAGAGTTTTTGCAAACATTGTTTTAGTAGCATAGAATTTACTATAACCATAACATAACTAAGATACAGGTTGGTAGAGACATTGTCGCAGAAACTGTAACCACGAATTCGACACATAGTTAGAACTGAGAGTAGAATTTTTTTCATCTAGGAATAAAAGAAAAGAGCAATATTTACGCAGTCTTGTGTTCAATGTATCAAATAGCTAAGAAAAATGATTATAATCGATGAAAAATTGCAATGTAGGGGATCATGTGGTAAATTAATGGTTACAGGTTGTGCTTCGGTATTCCGGCCACCCAATATCTTAGTCATGTTATAGTAAATAAAGATTTGCTTTAGAACAAACTAAACTAAATATGACGTAATAATATAGATTGTTTAGTAAACCGCGCTATATCATTCACAAACTACTGATAAATCGTAGTTGAATCATTTTCTTAAGTGACTTGTAGATTTCATTCATAAATGATACACTTTTTTTTTGAAAAATCCCATTGTATGGGAAAAGTACAGAAAGAATAATTAATTGTTGACCAATAGGTAAACCAAAAGATATATTGGTTTTGCACAACACAACAGGGTCATCAGTTCCTTGCTATGGATTTATTTTATTTTGATTACCTATCCATGTACCAAGTACCTGCTGATCCTCCATTCAACTCAGCCTTCCGCAGTCTATTGCTAGACACAAGTAGGCCTCTCCTAAGCTGCGCTACAACACACTGTCCTCCGCCTTCCGCATCCAGTCTGTCCCAGTCACCTTTTATAGCAATACCTAACAGAGAGGCGTCCCACATTACGCTTGCCGATACGCTGTCTCCAATCCAGGACTCAACTACTCCACCTGCCATCGGTCCTCCAACAAACATGGCCAGCCCACTGCCACTTCAGCTAGCTTACTCTGAAAGCTATGTCAGTAACTCCGGTTCATTTCCGGATAACTTCGTTTCTAATTATAGCCTTCTAAGAAACTCCGACTCCGAGCATAACCTGCTCTATAGTCCACATATCCTCCAAATGCTAAGCAAAATTTGTGAACTGCAATCAAGCAGTTCCCCATGGTGCTTGACGTGACGTCACGTAGGTGTCGTAAGAGGCAACTAAGGGACTTACTAGAGAATGGGCAGCAGCGTTCTCTATGCATTTTACCACCATACTGCGATCGCCAACCCGCGTGCCAAGCGTGGCGATTATAGCAAACCCCCCCAAATTGTGGGAGGCTTATGTCCAGCAGTGGACGTCTTTCGGGCTGAAATGATGATGTGATGATGCGTCCATTAAAAAAAAAACCTATAACTTAAATCCCAAAAATCTCGATGCAAGAAGTACAGGAACATTTCCTCGCTAAAAACACAACGAAATTCTTATCTTTCAGAAACCTAGGGGTCACCCAGTTCGAGCCGACATCGGCGCGATCTGCGTTTCCTTGTTTCGACGAGCCAGCTTTCAAGGCTAAGTTCGAAATCAGCATCGCCCATCCTGAAACAGTCACTGCCTTGTCAAACATGAAGATTGTTACCCAGGAACCCATGTAAGTAGTTTAGTTATTGCATCATTTAGACGCTAATATGAGACAACAAAAATTGAGAGTATGTATGTTTAGTGATTTGTGGTGCAAGGGGGGCTTGAGACTCGGCTTTACAATCCGTTTTGAACTTTAATAGTGTTGTTATAATGTTGGCATATTTAGGCGAATTTGGCCTGACGTCACAGTTGACAGACCGCCATCATCACTGTGAATAGGTGAAAACGTTTTCGGCCTTATAACGAGATCAGACAGACAGGTTTCAGCCATGGAAACAGCACTTGTAAAATTTTGAACTTTATACCGACAATATTAATGTTCCAACCTGATTGTAAAACGAGTCTCACAACACACCACAAATCACTAAATTCAATTATCGCTAAACTTATTTAAAACATCTTTTTTTTTCTCTGTCTGCTCCAAACGATTGACAAAAATATCGATGTTTTCGTTTAGCGCTACATGCATTAAGCGATTTGTGGTACAAGTGGCCTAGTAACCTATTTTGTATTTAGAATATTACCTGGCTTGGGATAAGGTTCGAAATACAAAAAACTCGCTGTAAGTTGTTAGAACCTGTTTTCTAATAAATCAGCTTGGGCTTAAAAGCAAAATTATCAACTAACATCCAGATTGAGAGATGGGGTCCTTGTCATTTGGCTTAATAGTAAAGCACTAACTCCTTCAGGGTTTTAAGAAAACTATGCTTTTTGAAGTAACATAGAACCTTGGGATCCCTGGCTGAGTGTGATTATGACATTAGACACTAGATCAGAATAAAATTAAGACGAAAACAACTAAGTTAATTGTTATTCACCACAGGAACCCTAAAGTGACCAAGTGACTAACTATGAAATCGATTTTATACGCCTCAGCGCACAAATTGTTTTATTAATCACAACACAAAGATATGGCAATGTGCACTCTCTTAATCAAGTTTTTAATTAGTTAATTTCGAAACGTGTAACTCATTTTTCCATTCCAAGAAATCTACACACACAATATTTTTGATTGTTTGGTTTTAGAAAAATCTAAGAAACCCATTTATTTTTAAACTCAACACACAGATATGGCAATATGCACTCTCTTAATCAAGTTTTTTAAGTAGTTAATTTCGAAACGTGTAACTCATTTTGCCATTCCAAGAAATCTATACACAATATTTTTGATTATTTGGTTTTTTAAAAATTTAAGAAACCCATTTATTTTTAAACTCAATTAGTTTTACTCAAGATCGATATAAAAATTTATTTTTACCAATTATGCACTAAACAAAAAATTGTAGAATCTTGTTTTGCAAAATTAGACATGTATCCGTTTTCAGGAGAAAAAGTACCCTAGCACTAAATTAGGGACAACTTGCAAAATCAGCACAAGAAAGCTTTATCAAAAACCAATTGTGAAAACCCTTAATATCGTAGCTTAGAGCCAAAATCACAATTCATTTATTCAAATTAGGCTGAAAATCAGCACATTTTGACGTACAAAAGACAGTCGAAATTACATGAAAGATCCCAACCGCCCTTCACCACTCCCTATTGCTTTGACTAGGAGGAAGAACAACAGTCTTCAAAACACGACCCTGAATACATTGAACCAATTAAATACAACAGTTTACCTAGCACAATTTCTCCTCCCACAGACCCGAACAACCCGGCTGGCAATGGACCCACTTCGACAGATCAGTCAGCATGTCGACCTACCTAGTGGCCTACGTACTCTCAGACTTCAAATCCTTAGAAACCAGTTACACGAGCAAAGACAACGTCACCATTCCTATCAAGATATGGACAAGACCCGAGTTAATAGCGAAAGCGAAGTACGCGTCAACCATTACACCGAAACTTCTGGCGTACTACGAAGATGTTTTCGGAGTACCATACGCGTTAGATAAGATGGATTTGATCGCTATTCCTGATTTCTCCAGCGGCGCTATGGAGAATTGGGGACTGGTTACTTTCAGGTGAGTTATTTTATGCTATTATGAAATTTTAATCTATTAACACGTTAACTGCCATGTCGGACTATGTGTCCGACACTTTGTACCATTCAGGCCTGTCGGACTATATGACCGACAAACACGTACAAAATCTGAACATGTTGTTGCCTGGCGCCCATGTGACTTTTCTGATTTTAACCATGGCAGTTAACGTGTTAAAACCTGAAACTATCTATGACTGTTTTCCATGATCATATAGATGATCATACATTTTCACCACGTAGGTATTCCAACGTTTCAATGAAACAGCATTTTGTTTTTTTTATTACCGGCCAAAAATTTCCGAAAACTCCGAAATCTTTACGTCCGTGGTCCGGAAGTAACGAAAAGACGACGACGGTGACGTAAAGATTAGGACCATCCCATTTCTTCCCGTGGGTATCGTAGAAGGCGACCAAGGGACTTACATAGACAATGGGCAGCAGCGTTCTCTATGCATCTTACTACCATGCTGCAAACGCCAACCCGCCTGCCAAGCGTGGCGATTATGGCAAACCCCCCTTTTGGGGAGGTTTATCTACAGCAGTGGACGTCTTTCGGCTGAAATGATGATGATGATGATGAAAAGTTTTTACGCTACCTCTAGAATCACGTGCCGAATTCATGCTTACAGTTTGCGTGTGGATTTCCTGCCACCCTATATTATTGATATTATTGCCACTGTGAAAACGGATCCCATTGAGATTTAGATCCAGTTTTTACCCGTTCTAATGAGCTTAACAAGATGTCATTTAATACCGAGAACTCTCATAAATGATCGTTAAGCCTCGTTTAGAAGGTAAACAAAATTTGTGCAGTGTGTTTGTTGCAACGACATTTTAACACCAAGTGTTCCCGTGTTGGAAAGGTTAACAATGTTCATAGAAGCCGCTGTTTGTTTTTCTTTAAAAGTGTATTGTAGTGTAGAGGGCCAAATTTTAGGTGCTTTTTAAAACGCTGTAAATAAAAACGGTAAAGACTTTTAGCATCGGGTTTTTGATCAGTTATTTATTTATGTTTAAAGAGTAAGTACAAAAAAAAAAAAAAGTCAAAATTCAAAAACGGACAGGCCCGCAAAATGGAATCTCAAAAAAAAGCTGCCCTCCGGTTGACACGATTCCACCCATCTTAATTATCTGAAAACAAAAATCTCGGTTATTTCTTAAAGAGCAGGGATTCCATTTTCGTTTGACGAGAGCAAATTAAAAAAGAAAACGTTTCGCAAAATCGCGGCCAAGTTAAATAAAAGTTTTTTTTTTTTTTTCATAAGTTTTCAACTTTGGGATTTAAAAAAAAATATCATCACGGTATTTGCTCCCAAACTATGTATGTGCGACTCAAGCCTATCACGGTAGATCCTGCTCGCCCTGCTGTGTTTAGAATACACCTGTGTATAAAAACTTATGTCACCCGGACGATGCGGTAAACGGAATGACGTAAATAATCACATCTATATATATAAAAGAAAGTCGTGTTAGTTACTTCACTTATAACTCAAGAACGGCTGAACCGATTTAGCTGAAAATTGGCAGGGAGGTAGTTTAGAGCCAGGAGAAGGACAAAGGATACTTTTTTTTTTTTTTTTTTTTGCTTTTGGCAAAGGATACTTTTTATCCCCTTCGACCGCGTTCTCGTGTGATGTGACATAAAACGTCAAAGAGAATACATTTCACTATAAAACGTGGTATGACAAAAACTTTGCCTTCGAGGTACCAGGCGGTCATAACTTGGTATGAGCTTATTAAACAGCAGTGTCAGCCAGAAAACGCTTTATGCCTTCGAAGTAACAGGTTATCATAACCGAGTAGGAGCTACCCAAACATATGAGTATCAGCTAGAAAACGCTTACCAGATCACCACCGCGTACCAGGTTGTCAAACTTGGAAGGTTTATTACAACATTTTGAATCTTAGGCGATACGAAGTTCGCTGGGTCAGCTAGTAATGATATAAATTCCTATTGTTTTACAAACTTGATACGAAGCATGCTTGACAGAGTTCAATTACTTTTGTGACATCATGAATTGTTGTTATTTCCTCTTGCATATACGTATAAACGGTGCTGTTTTAAGTATGGTAGTTGGTTTCAATTTCAATTAAAATATATATCGACTTTAAAGCAGTATTAATTAAGTTCATTTTAGAATGACAGTACTATTCAAAACGTCCTAAAATTTGAAGTTGTAGCGCAAACTGATCCCTATGTGTATGTGTTAAAGTTACTTTTCCAAATACACATATTTGTTCACATTTTCGGAAACTAAGTTGCTAACCCAGAATCATTTTATTTTACGTTGAAGCTACGAAAGTTTATCGATAATCTAAGATCCTTCCTTATTACATAACGCGAACAAACTGCATTACTATACATGTAGGGTTCTAATTAAAAAACTGACTTAGTGGTTTAAACCTGATCAAAATAAAAATCTTGTTTTGTTATAAGAAGACCGTGTTTAAGACCCTTGAGACACCAAGTATGTGCATTGCATATTGTATTAAAATTGAAAAAAGAATTAGAGTTGACAAATAGAAAGGGGTTGACTACTGAGATGACGACTAATAGAGAAGTGTGGAAGAAAAAGACATGTTGCGCCGACCACAAATAAATTAGAATAAAAGAAAGAATAACACCACCCCATTTCTTCCCGTGGGTATCGTAAAAGGCGACTAAGGGACTTACTAGAGAATGGGCAGCAGCATTCTCTATGCAGTTTACCACCATACTACGATCGCCAACCCGCCTGCCAAGCGTGGCGATTATGGCAAAGCCCCCCAAATCGGGGGAGGCCTAAGTCCAGCAGTGGACCTCTTACGGCTGAAATGATGATGAAATGAATGAAGAGAATTAAGAACATTTTTGTTCAAAATAAATCCTCACGCATCATTAAAAAAACCGGCCAAGTGCGAGTCGGACTCGCGCACCGAGGGTTCCGTACAAACCTGCAGGTCATCATCATCATCATTCGTCATCATCGTTTATGAAATTAAATGTTTTTTTTTTTTAATTTTTGTATTTGAGTTGACTGAATGAAAGGTAAATTGTGGTTTACGATTTATGACGTATTAAAAAAAAACTACTTACTAGATCTCGTTCAAACCAATTTTCGTTGGTAGTTTTCATGGTAATGTACATTATATATTTTTTTTAGTTTTATCATTCCCTTATTTTAGAAGTTACGGGGGGGGGGGACACACATTTTACCACTTTGGAAGTGTCTCTCGCGCAAACTATTCGGTTTAGAAAAAAATGATATTAAAAACCTCAATTTCATTTTTAAAGACCTATCCATAGATACCCCACACGTAAGGGTTTGATTAAATTTTTTTTTTGTGTTTCAGTTGTATGTATGGGGAACCCCAAATATTATTGTTTAAAAAAAAAATGATATTAGAAACCTCAATATCATTTTTGAAGACCTATCCATAGATACCCCACACGTATGGGTTTGATGAAAAAAAAAATTTTGAGTTTCAATTCTATGTATGGGGAACCCCAAATATTATTGCTTTTTTTCTATTTTTGTGTGAAAATCTTAATGCGGTTCACTGAATACATGCACTTACCAAGTTTCAATAGCACAGCTCTTATAGTTTCGGAGAAAAGTGGCTGTGACATACTCGGACAGACAGACAGACAGACAGACAGACATGGCGAATCTATAAGGGTTCCGTTTTTTGCCATTTGGCAACGGAACCCTAAAAAGATGCCCTTCTTTTAAAAGTGCTATATTTTGTCAAATAATATAAGGTTACCCATACTAGTTAAAACCGGTAAAATATTAATCTTTCACACACATTTCTTGACGCATGCGTAACATCGATCTAATCGCAGTAGAATTTTAACTCGGCGTAGCGATAGGCAACCGTTTTTAACGCCTTCTAACGAGTTGCAGTGGCCATACAGAAGTAATAGAGAGCACGTCAAAAGAATACGTATTTCAGTGTTTTTTTTTTTTTTTCATTATTTGGCTTGATTATACATGTGACTTCATCAGCAAATAATATCAATTCCCAATTTTAGAGCTGAACAAAAAGGAAAAAGTCAAACCAATTTCTAAACCTAGCTTTTCATTAGCAGATAGGTGATGTTGTCTCACAAAAGGTATTTACAAGGCAGATGTGAATGGAAACACCGGGAGGGGACGCCCTAGGAGGATATATAGTGACCTTATTGGTGATGTTCTTCAGAAAGGTCAGGTGCGTAGTACTCGCAACCGGCGTGTGTGTACGACCAATTGTATGAACCTAAACGAGGCAAGAGGAGTATGTAGAGATCGTAGCAGGTGGCGTTCCGTGGTTTCTGCCTACCCCCATGGGAAAAAGGCGTGACTGTATGTATGTATGTATAGCTGATGTTATATTCTTTAGTATAAAACAATTTTTTAATAGAATGGCTTTTTAAAAACTGAACCGAATTAAAAAAATAGATATAGAATAGAGTTAATTGGTTTTTTATGGTCAATTTAAACGTGAAGACAGCTCGATGGTCAAGGTGGAGGATGAAAGAACGATAGAAAATACAATTTTTTAGCAAAATCAAAATCAAAAGTCATTTATTCAAACTAGGCTGAGAGTCAGCACTTTTTGAACGTCAAAGTCACATAAGACAGTCCCCCCAAAACGCCCGCCCTTCGACACTTCCTAGTGCTTTGGCTGGGAAGAAGAAGTGGCGGAACAAACTCCCCAGCAGCACTGCTGTCTGTTAAGTTAGAAGAACTTGATTCTATACAATATTGTATAAGTTATTAATATAATAAAACAAAACATACATTATTCGCCATATGTCAGCTAGCACACGCCATTATACCAACAAAACATTGAAAACTAAACTCAAGCTGAAATGAATAATGAAACAAAAATCGTAAACAGAACTTAAAACCTTACTAAAGCCTCCAGGCATATAGGGTGTGCCCGCTTACATATACAACGATGCAAATGATACATAGACACAACAAATGAAATTAAAAGAAAATAAAAATAAATTAACAAAAGCAGTTAAATAATAAAAACTTTTTTACAAAAAAAAAACAACCGACTTCCTTAAAAACACTACAAAGTGAAAAATAACTTTAATTTCGGTAGTCGGTGTCTTAGGATCTGTATTTATGGTTTTTTTGCCACCGACTTCCGAAATTAAAGTTATTTTTCACTTTGTAGTGTTTTTAAGGAAGTCGGTTGTTTTTTTTTTGTAAAAAAGTTTTTATTTTTAAATTTTTAGTTGTGGTATTCACCCTGCACTAATTCCAAACAAACAATGCATATTTATGCGATAGCAGAAATCGTGGTTGATTTCCTGTCATTTTTTAAAGAGTTCCGGTGTCTGTCTCCCGAACTCATCATCAGTAGTCCATCTCTAGTGTCTGCTGAGGAATCAATTCTCGATGTCAACGAGTATGTCTATCTAGGACAAGATATCTTCTAACTCCTGATCGATAAGGAGTTGTACCTTCCATCATCAGCTCAACGGAATATAAGAATACAAGTAACGGTCTAAACGTGCCTATAATATTCAAAGAATTATCCCCTAACCTTCTAACCTTTCACTGTAAGTTCCTATATGTACTGTTCACCGATGAGGAGTTCCATGCGGTATCTTCGAAGACTATAATTAGTTCAACACGGATGGATAGATAGAACCAGCAATTATTTTTGATCTTTAGTACAATATCCAAATCACATTACGTGTACTGTTTGTTTTTGAGGAGTTCCTTCGTTTATCTCCCAAAGTATACATCAAATCTTCACAAAATTAATATGGGACCACCTCAGGAGTATACCCTTACGAATAAAAAAAGAATTTTCAAAATCGGTTGACAATTGGCGGAGAAATCGGTGAACATACATAAAAAAAAAAAAAAAAAAAAAAAATACATACAGTCGAACATATAACCTCCTCCTTTTTTTGAAGTCGGTTAAAAAATATAAAAAAAACAATTATATGAACTACCCATATAAACTGTCAGTGTGTGACTTACAGTAATTACAGAATGTAAAACAATGTCATAGAAGAAAAAATAAATATTATCTACACAATTAAGTTAGCAACTAGTTTGATAAACTCTAAGACTGTCCTATGGAGCGAGACCAGCATGTTTCCAAGCGTCCTTATCTTGAATGTAGTCCTCTAATTTGTAATAAGCTCGTTTACAAAGTGTACTTTTAATATGACTTTTAAACCTCCTTTCATTTAATTGCAATATATCAGAAGGTATTTTGTTGTAACATTTAACACAGTACCCCATAAAAGATGTATGTACTTTTGCTAATCTGAAAAATGGTTGATCTATCTTGTCTTTATTTCTAGTATTAAAATGATGTCTATCGCTTATTTTATTAAAAAGATGTAGATTTTTTCTTACATACATAATATTTTCGTAAATGAATTGGCAAGTTACCGTCATAATATTAATCCTTTTAAATAGTTCCCTGAGGGATTCGCCGCGACATAGATTATAAATGGCTCTGACAGCTCGCTTTTGCAAAATAAAAATGGATTCAATGTCAGCAGCCCTACCCCACAGTAAAATGCCATACGACATAATGCTGTGGAAGTAGCTAAAATAGACCAAACGCGCGGTTTCTACATCTGTTAACTGTCTTATCTTTCTAACAGCATAAGCGGCCGAGCTTAACCGCCCCGCAAGAGATGTTATATGAGGTCCCCATTGTAATTTCTTGTCTAGCGTGATTCCTAGGAAAACCGTTTGATCAATAAATTCCAGTTTTTCCCCATTCAATAAGATGTCACATTCGCTACCTCTGACATTAGGCAATTTTCAATTTTAAATTTGACAGGCCTGTTGGTCTAGTGGTTAGCGACCCTGACTGCTATGCCGGAGGTCGTGGGTTCG
Source organism: Aporophyla nigra (assembly GCA_947507805.1). Classification (NCBI taxonomy): domain Eukaryota; kingdom Metazoa; phylum Arthropoda; class Insecta; order Lepidoptera; family Noctuidae; genus Aporophyla; species Aporophyla nigra. Next base: position 23,269,151 of record OX382296.1, read on the forward strand.
ATTCCCACCCAGGACAAATGTTTGTGTGTTGAGCACGATCATTTGTTCTGTGTCTGGGTGTAATTTATCTATAATATGTATGTATTTAGAAATATATAAGTATGTTTATCAGTTGTCTAGTACCCATAACACAAGCTCTGCTTAGCTTGGGACTAGATGGCGTTGTGTGATAGTTGTGGAATATTATTATATTATTATTATTATTGAAATCTAATGCACTTGGTTTTTTTTTTATTAAGTACCAAATTATTTACCGTAAACCAGTCTTGGACCTGAAGAATGCAGTTATTGACGTCGTCAAGATTTTGAGACCGTCTGTCGATTTTAAATATCAATGATGTGTCATCTGCAAATAACACCATCTTCGGTTGGTTTGGAAGTAGATGGGGTAGATCATTAATGTATACTAAAAAGAGGAATGGACCCAATATCGAGCCTTGAGGAACGCCCATTGCCATTTCAGACCCCAATGAGTTTACGCCGTTTACTTGGACGTATTAACCCATTAGTACCCAAGCATCGAAAACATTGGATTTTTTTGATCAAATCTTTAAATTAAGTTCTTATTACATAATGAAAAAAAAAATGATTAAAAAAAAAAAACAAAAAATTACCTTTATTGCTGAGTCAGCCTGTCCTATAAATATGACAATGGGAATATGTGACCAGAAAAAATGAAAGTTAACAATTATAAGAAAATCAGCTTTATTTGAAAACTATGACCACAAACAGTTGAAAAATAATATTTTATGAGCTTATTTTGTATGATAAGGTATAAAACAGTCACTGCAAAGTGTTTTTTCACATTTAGTACAAAAGGTTAGAGGTTTTTTTTTACAACCTTGTCCTTGGCAACGCCTCTGTTTATCCCTCTTCATCATATAGTGACCAAAATTGTCAAACCTGACAGGTTGTAAGAGAACTTCTGAAGAGCCTGGTGTTGGTTTACTTGCCTTGCCTTCCGATTTTTTTATCCAAGAAAAACAAACCCTTCGTCTGAAATCTAGCAGAGGGATGATCTCATCTTTGTTTACCTGGTTGTAAATAATCCATGCATTCACTAGAAACATGTCTAAAACACGGATGACTAGAGGCCAATACCATTTTTTACCTCTAAAGCGGATTGGATATTTAGAAATCAGCCAATCATGTTTATCCACTCCTCCCATGTTTTTATTATAATTATGAATAAGCCTTGGTTGATTCACGGCTATTTTGGCCTTTTCTGTCTTTGAGTACCTGTTAGTTTTTACAAAAGGTTCAACAGTATCAAAATTAGTCAAAAGACATACTACATTGTTGTCATGCCATTTCACGCACAATATTTCATTATTTTTATCAAAACGATGATCGGAATAACCTCTGTCTTTCTTTTTCATTTCTTGTTTGGTCATGATAGGACATTTCTTAGTCCTATTGTCTCTGACTGTCCCTGTAGCTCTGAACCCTTGATATTTCAAATCAATCAACAATTGCATGCTGCTGAAAAAGTTATCGAAGTAGACTACATGTGCGCTGGGATCTGTACATACTTCAAGCAACTTTTTTACCACTCTTGAACCCAAGCCATCGTTAGTACTGTTAGAGATTTGAGCATCCTTGCCTGTATAAAGCGAAAAGTTATAACAATATCCGCTGACTCCACACAACGCCCAAAGCTTGTATCCAAACCTCACTGGTTTACCTTTTATAAATTGCTTGATCCCATGATGACCAAAGTATTTGACGATCATTTCATCAACAGCTAAATTGGATTCAAATATTCCAAACTTTCGGAATGATTCATTAGCTTTATCGATAAATGGGCGAATTTTGAAAGCTTTGTCATTATTGTCAATTCTTGAGTTGTCATTGAAATGTAAATAGGATTTCATTTTATCAAAACGATTACGAGACATTGCTCGTTCAACAAATGGAATGTGCACATCATCATCTCTACACCAATAAAGTTTACTTTGAGGCAAATGGTGATACGAAGAGAAAAACAAAATTCCTATAAAGACTTTTAGCTCATTTACGGTTAGATTGAAGTTCAAATCATTTTTATAATTTTTGGCATAGGTTACTGTTTCGTGCACAATATATTCTATAATCTCGTCACACAACAAGTTTTCGAATATTTCTACCGCTGATTTTCCTTCCAACTCCGTAATCATATTTTCCAAACATTGTTTAGCAGTATTAGATTCCGGCTGTATTTCAGAATATACTGGGTTACACTTACGCCAAGTGACTGTCTTGCTTGTCCGAGATTTGGTTTGAGTAGGATGATCTTCCTCGACGTTATCAATTGTACATGAAAATTCCACTTGACCGGCTACATCCGACACTGGCAGAACTCCCATATCGTCGTCAGGACCTTCTTCAATGTCTGTCATTTCATCCACTTCTTCCGGGGGCAATATGACAACTTCAATGTCATCCAACTCTTCATCACTACAATCTTCAAGATCTTGAATGTAGTCTGTGATTTCGGACACCTTCAAAGCTTTTATATACTTTTTTTTAACTGGATCCATGATCTATAAATAATATATATATATAGCTAACACTTTTATCAACAAACGAATAGGTATATTTGATAAAGAACAAATCAAAATATTTTTACTTACCATTCCTTACTCTCCAAAATATTTTTACTACCATGCCTTATAAACAATTCACAATTTTTTAACTTTAGTTCGATAAATATATCACAATCGTGTCACGAGATGTAATGTGTTTGGCGCTGAGTTATCGACTAATACAAACACAAGACCCGCAAGAAACAAATAATTGACACGCGTACTCAGCGTAACAGGATCGAACACGCTTTCGCGGCAAATTGTACAGACATGTTCCCAGTGTCATATTTATAGTACGGCTTATTTTGAATGTTTACCACAAGTTCCCAAATTATATTTTGTTTTTGTTTTTATTTATTATATATTTGGTAGAGATCTAAGAATCAGTTTTATATTCTTTGAAGTTGGTAACTTTTTTCTTTTACGGTATATAAAATCGGAACATAATGCTTTCTTGAGGCAACAAAAATGATCAATTTGCAAAAAATCTATAAAATTACGTAAACATTTTTTCACAGTGAAAAAAATTTATTACATTAGAAAAGTTGTGTAAAATACGAATTTCATCAGAAACAATAAAAATAAAAAACTTAATGGTTTATAAAAAATGTTGAATATAGTGTCTTAAAAATAGGACAGTGGGGAGGAATGGGTTAAGCGTATGTAGCACGTATTAAAGGCACACAATACATAAGTGGTTATGAATCCAAATCCCACACGTTGCTCTATTGATTCTTAGCACATATTATTTAGTCGAAATCCGTCTATAGCTCCTAACTACGAAGGCAAACAAACGAACTGCCCACTTGTTTTAAAGCAAACAAATAATCGATTAGTAGTTTTAAATCAAATTCTAATCATTCGAGGTCGAGGCACTAGTGAAGAGGCTCATTAATCTACAGATAAATACTTGTCTCTCAGCCAATAAAAAGATGATAATGCATGATGCATTGTAGATGAGCAGTGGTGGCCCAATGATATCACCACTGCTCCCAAAAGGTGAAGGAAAATATTGTGACGAATGTCGGATTTCTCACGATGTTTTCGTTTACCGTATCCTACAATAAAAGATCGAAGCAAGTGATATCTCACACAACAATTTGAACTGGGCCCGCGTGTGCTATACGGCCTACTCCCTCTCACTAAGTGAAGGCCTGTATCCCAGTAGTAGGAACATACCACGCCTTCAGCACATCTAGATATACTGTCTATAGTTGTAAATAAACAATTTTAAATCAAAATCCATGGTTTAAAACCTGTTTTAAATTTCTTTAAAACCACGACCACGTGACTACGTGTGTATATTTAAGAATGGTGCCGATTCCCTTATTCACAAACTAAACTAAATTTAAGTTCAGTGCATCTTTTTCTTTCTATTTCATTAAGGAAAGGACAGAAGATAAATTTTAGTCTAGTCCTGTCAAATTAATCAGCGCTTGACGTAAATTGACGTAATTTTAGTAGACAAGTTTTTAATCGCGTCTAAACTTGTATGGAGTAGTGACAGGCGCTGATTAATTTGACAGGACTAAACTAAAATTTTTCTTTTGTCCTCTTCTTAATGAAATACAAAGAAAAAGATGCACTGAACTTAAATTTAGTTTAGTTTGTGAACAAGGGAATCGGTACCAATGTATAAAGGAGATGTTTCATTTTCGGCCATCAGATGTACATTTATCAAAAAAGAGGAAAAAATACCACAAATTAGGGAAAAATATTCTCTGGTCAATTTGCGCCTGATTTGTTGTGTACAAAAAATAATAGTTTTTCATTTATTACCATGTCTTATTCAACATGGCGTCTCGTTTGCTTGCAGACTTCATTCGTTCTGAAATCATGTCTCATCAAATCAATGTTAAGTAGAAAATAATTAAAAAATGTGTGTATTCTTGTAGTGTTAAAAATAAATTACTATTATTCTCTTGTAAATATTTTTGAGTAAACATAATTAAGTGTGACCATTTCATCTTTACAAAAATCTTTAGTCTCCATTCTTGAAGTGTGTTTCTAAACGAATTCAAAATAACCACTTGCTAACTCTTAGGACAAACGTCAAACCTTTTTAATTTTTATTTTGTACATAAAAACCATTTGATATTATGAAAAAAATGTTAATTTATTCCATTCATGAGTAATTTACCCAGCTTCGCTAAACGGTACACGTTATGGCCGGAGCCCCATATAAAAATGAAACATCTCCTTTATTATTTTAATTACCCTTAACTATAACCTAAATCAGGGAGTAGAAAATCTCTAGATCATTTCATGTGAAGCTTCAGTGCATTATATTTAAAAAAAAACCGGCCAAGTGCGAGTCGGACTCGCGCACCGAGGGTTCCGTACAAACCTTCAGGTATTCACGGTTTTTGCATAAGGTTTATGTTTATGAAATTAAATGTTTTTTATTTTATTTTTATATTTGAGTTGGCTGAATGAAAGGTAAATTGTGGTTTACGATTTATGACGTATTAAAAAAAAACTACTTACTAGATCTCGTTCAAACCAATTTTCGGTGGAAGTTTACATGGTAATGTACATCATATATTTTTTTTAGTTTTATCATTCCCTTATTTTAGAAGTTACGGGGGAGGGGGATACACGTTTTACCACTTTGGAAGTGGGGTATCTATGGATAGGTCTTCAAAAATGATATTGAGGTTTCTAATATCATTTTTTTCTAAACTGAATAGTTTGTGCGAGAGACAAGATGATAAAAATGATATTGAGGTTTCTAATATCATTTTTTTCTAAACTGAATAGTTTGTGCGAGAGACAAACTATTCAGTTTAGAAAAAAATGATATTAGAAACCTCAATATCATTTTTGAAGACCTATCCATAGATACCCCACACGTATGGGTGTGATGAAAATTTTTTTTTGAAGTTCAGTTATATGTATGGGGAACCCCAAATATTTTATTTTTCTATTTTTGTGTGAAAATCTTAATGCGGTTCACAGAATACATCTACTTACCAAGTTTCAATAGCATAGCTCTTATAGTTTCGGAAAAAAGTGGCTGTGACATACTCGGACAGACAGACAGACATGACGAATCTATAAGGGTTCCGTTTTTAGCCATTTGGCAACGGAACCCTAAAATACAATATTAAAACGCTAAGTGTGGTTCTACACCACATAAAACGGGAAAAAAGAAGGTTTAATACCAAATAATTAAAACATTTAAAATCCATTTTGCATCCCTAAGCCCATCTCAAATTGAACGTACTCTGTCAATTATTATCACATGTAAAATGTACCAAAAATCACACTAATAAATGAATTTGAATTCAAGTAGAAAATAGTGGTGGTTGAAACCTGAAGAAGTAAAGACCCTAACAGTTTCTGACAAGGCCATCTTTAAATTACATCGTGTGCCCTCTTGGTATACAATGTCAGTGCAAATGGTTTAACGTTATCTAAATCGGTATGAGTTTTGACGTATTCTAAGGCCGTTAACAACTACGGTAATTATACTTTACTAGCTCCTTATCACCGGAAATGATAGTTGAAGTTGAAAAAAAATTGTAACGCAGATAGGGATCATTTTTTTGTGGCGTCTTAACACTTGTCTATCAGAAAGCTAGGATAATGTTAAGGTTATCACCTAATGTTGTCCATTGAAAAATATTAAAAATAATATTATTATAAAAGATTCGGCTGTTACTATATATACTACTTACGTATTCATTTCCGACGATTATTTAAAAGCGTAAATTGTAATAATGACTTGACACAATGCAGGGTGGCAGGAATATCGCCGCGGAAACTGTAATTAAGAATTCAGCACATGATTTTAGACACCCTAGCGTAGATATACGTCGTCAGTTATCAAAAAAAAATCTGCTGTTTCATAGACAAGTGCAATACCTACGCGGTCAAATAGTATAGAACAGCATTTTTATTTTAATAACTGGCGAGAAATGTCAACCCATGGTTCACAATATGTTCTGAATCCATGATAACAGTCATTATTTTATGCCTGTACTTAGTTACTGCTTTGTAACCATTATTTGTCTGATCTACGGCGTGATAAGTCGGAGAAACGGGGCAAGTCACTTTAAATGAAAACTCTTTTTCCCAAGGCTGGTTAGTTGGGAAAGTTCCATATCTATCAAGTCCTATTGCAATAACCAATCTGCCTAGCCTTTTTCCAGCTATGTTAAGGTCGGCCTCCAGTCTAACCGGATGCAGCTGACTACCAGTATTTTACAACCCAGTAACTGGGTACTACGATACCCCTTGGTTAGACTGCTCATCAGATCCTATATAACATTTCTTTATTTTCCATCCTCCAGAGAAACCACCCTACTCTTCGACGAAGACGAGAGCGTTCCCCGCGACAAGCAGAACGTAGCCATCGACATAGCGCACGAGCTCGCTCACCAGTGGTTCGGGAACCTCGTCACCATGCGCTGGTGGACCGATCTCTGGCTCAACGAGGGATTTGCCACGTACATCGAGTATGTTGGAGTAGACCATGTAAGTAAGACCAGACTAGCAAGCATTACTAAACAATAATAACTGTCCTCTTGTGACTAGCCTCCGACGCGGTGGAAAGACCCACAGTCATAGATTCGAACCCTGATAGGCGCGTTTCCTCACTCCTAAGAAGACATGTGACATCTACCAACCCACTTTTAGCCCGCGTGGTGGTAATGGCCCACTCCCTCATAGCGACAGGAGGCCTGTGTCCCAGCGTGGGAACAATATAGGCTGATTATGCCAATCGTCTCTTAACTTTAAGCTTCATTTATAATTAAACCCCCGCATGTTGAGTCTTGTGTTTTCGTTAGCCAACTGAGAAAATAAAAAAAATAAAGATGCTTTAAGGCTCGTGCAGACTAGCGCGACGCGACGTCGCGCGCGATTCGGCGATTTATATCCGTAGAACAATTTTCAATACCGTGCCGCGTCGCGTCGCGCTAGTCATAAAAGCCTTTACCCGCTCACTCACCACTACTCATTACTGGCCTAAGAAAAGCCAGCAAGGTGGCTTAAACTATTGAACTAATTATCTCCAGTTTAGTTTAGTGATACAAACTGGGCTGGGTTAACTTTTTGTTTAGGACTTATTTTCCAAAATGGTCCTAAAATAATATTGCTTTTCCCTTGTAAAATGAATGTCAAAGCAAACTATTCCAATATACCCATTCTTTTTTCCAGGTAGAACCCGAATGGAACATGTTCGAATCCTTCTCCCGGGACAAAATGGACCTCCTTCGATCCGACGCGCTCAAGAACACCTCCCCAGTATCTCGCAAAGTGGAGGACGCATCGGAAATATCGCAGAAGTTTGACGAAATATCGTATACCAAGGGAGCTAATCTGATCAGAATGCTGAACCATACAATTTCTGAGGACCTGTTCCATCAGGGATTGGTGATCTATTTGAATCAGTGGTGAGTGTCGGACCAAAACTTATTAATACCTATCCTACTAATATTATAAACGCGAAAGTTTGTATGTATGGATGTATGGATGTGTGGATATTTGTTCCTCTTTCACGCAAAAACTACTGAACGGATTTGGATGAAATTTGGTACACAGATAGTTTATAACCTGGGTTAACATATAGGGTAATTTTTATCCCGGTAGTACGTTCCCGCGGGATATGTTCCGACATTCCACGCGGGCGAAGCCGCTGGCAAAAGCTAGTTAATAATAAAGCTGAAGAGTTTGTTTGAATGCGCTAAAGCCTGAATTGACTAGTTGGATTTCTTTTTATTTGAAAGAAAGAAAAAAAAACTATTTTACAACAAAAAAAACAACATACTTCCTTAAAAACACTACAAAGTGAAAAATAACTTTAATTTCGGATGTCGGTGTCTTAGGATTTGTATTTAAGGTTTTTGCCACCTCCTCCTTTTTGAAGTCGGTTAAAAATACGTTAATTCGTTTTTGGTTTTTAGGGTTCCGTTGCCAAATGGCAAAAAACGGAACCCTTATAGATTCGCCATGTCTGTCTGTCTGTCTGTCTGTCTGTCTGTCTGTCTGTCCGAGTATGTCACAGCCACTTTTCTCCGAAACTATAAGAGCTGTGCTATTGAAACTTGGTAAGTGGATGTATTCAGTGAACCGCATTAAGATTTTCACACAAAAATAGAAAAAAAGCAATAATATTTGGGGTTCCCCATACATAGAATTGAAACTCAAAAATTTTTTTTTCATCAAACCCATACGTGTGGGGTATCTATGGATAGGTCTTCAAAAATGATATTGAGGTTTCTAATATCATTTTTTTTTTAAACAATAATATTTGGGGTTCCCCATACATAGAACTGAAACACAAATTTTTTTTTTATCAAACCCTTACGTGTGGGGTATCTATGGATAGGTCTTTAAAAATGAAATTGAGGTTTCTAATATCATTTTTTTCTAAACTGAATAGTTTGCGCGAGAGACACTTCCAAAGTGGTAAAATGTGTGTCCCCCCCCCCGTAACTTCTAAAATAAGGGAATGATAAAACTAAAAAAAATATATGATGTACATTACCATGAAAACTACCAACGAAAATTGGTTTGAACGAGATCTAGTATGTAGTTTTTTTTTAATACGTCATAAATCGTAAACCACAATTTACCTTTCATTCAGTCAACTCAAATATAAAAATTAAAAAAAAAACATTTAATTTCATAAACGATGATGACGAATGATGATGATGATGACCTGCAGGTTTGTACGGAACCCTCGGTGCGCGAGTCCGACTCGCACTTGGCCGGTTTTTTCTTTTTTCATTGATAGTCCAATTCTTAGGAAAAGGGCTACTCAACATCACGCTGGAATACTTAGGAGCGCGGTTATTGCATCGCTTGCCTGCGCTTAAAAGCGCGGGCAGGCGACGCATTGCGACGGGGTTTGTCGGGGAACAAGAACTTTCACGCAGGCGAAGTCGCGTCATCATCATCTACCTAGCCTTTTCCCAACTGTGTTGGGGTCGGCTACCAGTCTTACCGGATGCAGCGGAGTACCAGTATTTTACATGGAGCCCAGTTAATGGGTAATACGATACCCCTTGGTAAGACTGGTTGTCAGACTTTCGGGCTTCTGACGACCCGTAACGACTGTCTAAGATCTTCGAAAGGCAGCCGGGACCAACAGCTTAACGTGCTTTTCAAAGCACGGAAGGGTCTTGGTATGTAAAGATGGTCACCCATCCACGGACCAACTGCGGAAAACGTAGCTTAACCTGAACGATCAACCTGTGCAGCTGTTATTACTTAGCCACAAGCTCTTCAAGGCGAAATCGCATGTAGAAGCTATATATGTACTCGATAAGGTTTTTTGTTCATTACTGCACTTCAATTATTCTTTTTTGTAACTTTGGAATTGTTGCTACTCAAAAAAAAAATATCTAACCGATCTCCCATTTCTCCACCAGGAAGTACTCGAACGCGGAAGAGAACGACCTGTGGACGGCGATGGCCCGCGCCACGCCAGACGACCCCACGCTGAAGGACCTCAACGTGGTGGACTTCATGAACTCCTGGACCAAGCAGGCCGGCTACCCTGTCGTCAATGTCAACAGAAACTATGAGAAAGGACGGGTTGAGTTTGAACAGGTACTAACTACACTTTTTTTCTATCTATATATATAAAATTCAAAGTCCCGAGTGACTGACTGACTGACTGACTGATTCATTGATATGTCAACGCACAGCCTAAACCGCTGGTCCTAGAGACATGAAATTTGGAGGGCGTGTTCTTTGTGACGAGTAGGTATCCACTAAGAAAGGGTTTTTTGAAATTCCATCCCTAAGAGGGTGAAACGGGGGTTGAATTTTCTGTGAAACTTTCTATTCTCTGGGTCGACTGACACGCGGACGAAGTCGCGGGCAGAAGCTAGTTTTACATAAAGCTACATCGAAAATTTGATTGTTCTATACATTTTGACCGCGTAGGTATTAGACTTGTCTATGAAACAGCAGACTTTTTGTTTTGACAATCGACAAAACATCTCAACAAGAATGAGTTCAGAATCCTGTGCTGGATCAATGGTAACAGTTTGCGCTTCGATGACCATGCTATATGTTGTATGTTTGAAAGCTGTAGATAGATTTGTTATATTCTTACCATTTCTAACGGTTGGCACGGCTGAGTGGTATTACATCATCATCATCATCATCATTTCAGCCGTGAGACGTCCACTGCTGGACTTAGGCCTCCCCCAATTTGGGGGGCTTTGCCATAATCGCCACGCTTGGCAGGCGGGTTGGCGATCGCAGTATGGTGGTAAAATGCATAGAGAACGCCGCTGCCCATTCTCTAGTAAGTCCCTTGGTCGCCTTTTACGACACCCACGGGAAGAAATGGGGTGGTGGTATTCTTTACGTCCGGCACCACACGGTACAGTGGTATTACAAGTATGATGTTTTTGAAAAATAGCTATCAGTAACGTTAAACATAAGCATACACATACGCTTACACCTTTTAGCTTTTTGGGATTCCTGACGCATCCGCCATGCGTCAGGAATCCCTGAAATTCAAATTTTCGTACATTTTATGCAACTTTCAGATCAGTGTCACATTGTATGTTGATTAAAACCTGAATCACAACCGTAACAATTATTATTATTATTATTTTTTGGATGGGAAATCATGAAATGACTTCTCCCGCTCTGAGCGGAGCGGGAGGTCATGTCAGACTTTTACTGACTAAAACTAAAACCCACCCGTGTTCCTTCAGTTGCCCATGTGCCAGGGTCACGGTATCTCTTTCGAACAATCTCGCGACCCTGGCAGAACAATTATTACTTTACAGATATATAATTATTTAATGATCAGTACAACTCTCGTAAGTTCATTTAAACACACTGATTGACTATTTCATGAAAAACTTCGCAGAATTCCCCGCTAACGTATTTCAAAAGACACTCGAACTATATGTACACCGTGACATTTTAGTCGTCTTACAAAGGTTGTCCACTCAAAGTAACCGACATAATATATTTCTAGGCGTGATTAAAAATTGTTACCATTAATTAAGACAATAGTTACTAAGAAAAATAAATGATGCATTAGAATTATGAAACATCCTGTTAATAATGTTTACATGTCATACGATAGAAAACGTACCTACCCAGCGCACGAGTCGACTAGATCATTCCATCTCCATTTTCCATGAGACAAATTATCAAATTTCAAACTACGTCATGCGTCATCAATCATCATAATGAATAATATTTTTATTTTTTAGTTATTCAAATGTTTTTTTTTTTTTCTTATGGATGTGTAGTAGTCATTGGATACATAAAGTGGGCTGCCGTTGTAAGACGACTAAAAATGTCACGGTGTATAATTTAACGTACCTCCCATTTTCCTCAGCGCCTCTTCACGTCCGCAACAGACCCGTACCAGAAGATGGTCGACCAGCTGTGGCACATCCCCATCAGCTACTCCATAGTGGACTCGCCCGTCGACACGTGGACCACTAAACCGAAGTCCTGGCTCAAGGGACGCATGAGTACTGCCGAAGTAGCCATCAATGCTACGCAGGCGCTGTATGTTAATGTTGATGCTATCGGTAAGTTCTTACTCCTTTTCAGTCAATCTGCCTAGCCTTTTTCAACTATTTTGGGGTCGGCTTCCAGTCAGTCAGGATGCAGCTCAGTACCAGTATTAAAAATGGAACGACTGCTTATCTAACTTCTTTCGATACCCTTTGGTAAGACTGGCTGTCAGACTTTCGGGCTTCTGTCGACCCGTAACGACTGCCAAAGATCTACGTGCTTTCCGAGGCACGGAGGGATCATAGTATACAAACTTGAAACGACAGAGGGGCTTTCCTTTAAACTGCCTATACTAGGCACCATGTTCAAGCCCTGTACCAAAAATCAATTAAATAGGAGCAATAGTTTAGTCGCAAATGATTTTTTTTAGATTTTGCCCTGTTTGAACACGATGTATCTTTTCTAACAGGTGATTATGCCTATACGCATAGGTCATGCACCTTAAAATGATAAATCTGAAATGCGCTGTTGCCGCTCTGATCCAAGTCACAAGTAAAACCAAATATTTTCGCTAAAAGATGGCAATGCAAACAAGGAAGCAATGAATACACACACTTACACTTTTATTACGAGAGTGACAGTTATACAAAAATTCCCATGCGTAAAAGAAATAGAAATACGTCACTGTTTTGCTACTGCATCTAAGATCCTTGCGATCGGCCTAAAAAACTTGTTTATTCAGTTCGCCGGCGCAATCCTTTGTGCGTGAATGTGCGTTTCGTAAGATACTCCCGCGCAGATTTTGTTTTGTGGAACGCGTGCTGACAATTGTGATTTTTAGTTTAAGACAAACAATATTTCTTTTTTTTATTGTGACAGTGTCCTGTACCGTAACGTAACTTGGGATTATTATTATTCAGTGTTAGTTTTTTTTTTGTGAAACGACTCGACTGTTCCACGATCACGATCTCCAGACCTCGCTCCCATGGATTTCTTTTTGTGGGGGTACATTAAGGGGTGAAGTGTATGCCTCTGAGGTAAATACAATTGTTGAACTAAAAATAGGATTATTTTAGCATTTTACAAAATTAAAGTGCTTAGCGACGGACAGTGATGTAATTAGAAAAATAAATAACAATATTCTCCGTCGGTATAATTTGTGCATTAACGTGAATGGAGGACACATCGAGATTTTTTTTTTTTTTGTGATCTTGTTGTGGCTGTTGTGCGCGTATTTCAAAACCTAACATAAAAACCCAGCGCGTCAGCCGCGCGGCCGCCCTCTTTGATACGAGATAACACACGCCACACGCGCGCGCGCGCCGTTGTCGTTCTTACCTAGGTATCTAAGGTCAGTTAAATTTATTTATAAAGGGTGGTTGCGTTTTACTCTGATTTGTAAGCTATTTAGTTTGTTTGAAAAAAAAAAACTAATTTTTGGTGCTTTTTATTTTTATACCGTATCGAATTAATACTAAACACGTATAGTATACGTAGTGTAATTTAATGCCCCTCCGTCATATAAACTCCGTATAGAGATGGTGACAAATTTGCAGTGCATTTAAATCAGCGTAATTATAAACATATCTCATAAACATCCATTAAGTTGCATGAGGAGTTTTAGGGTTGAATCGATAAAACACGAGCCGTAACGACTGCCAAAGATCTACGTGCTTTCTGAGGCACGGAGGGATCATAGTATATAGAGATAGTGACCAATTTGCAGAGCATTTCATCATCATCATCATTTCAGCCGTAAGACGTCCACTGCTGGACTTAGGCCTCCCCCAATTTGGGGGGCTTTGCCATAATCGCCACGCTTGGCAGGTGGGTTGGCGATCGCAGTATGGTGGTAAAATGCATAGAGAACGCTGCTGCCCATTCTCTAACTTAGTCGCCTTTTACGACACCCACGGGAAGAAATGAGGTGGTATTATTCTTTGCGTCCGGCACCACACGGTACAGAGCACTTGAATCAGCGTAATTATAACATAAACATCCATTAAGACGAAATGGGTCTCAAAGAAGATGTTTTGACGCATTTCGGATGCACGCAAAATCAATTTTTGTCCTCTAAAACTACAAATTTGCGTTCTTTTTTTTCATGATTATTAAAATTGAAGATATTTTTTAGTGAATTATGAGGGCCAATACACGATTGACATAATTTGGCTCGATACAAAAAAATCGCAAAGTTTCCTCAAAATTAGCGTTTTTATTAGAAAAAAACGGTTTTATTCGATTGTAATTAAAGCAATTTCAATAATTTTTCGTCTATACGTGCACCATTAAAGACATTAGGGGATTATGGGTTTATTTTAATGTAACAGAGCAAATAGAATTAAAAAAAGCTATATTTATAAAAAACGTGCAATGATATTGCACATCCCTCCGCTCCCGCACCTTGTCAGTCGGCCGCAGCGCGGCTTAGAGAGCACCCGTGTACAACTTTATTACGCCCGTTGTCGCCGACTACTCAAGCAAACATTGAAGTGTAAACTGATACTTTAGTCACAAAAATGGTGAATAAACGCAATAAAATAAAAAAATATGCAAGACTGAGGCTCAAGAAGCTGAAATTTATGAATTTGAATATTTATTTGTTTACAAAAAACACCAATTTTGACATTTGACACTGACGTAGTAACTCGTATTTATTGTATAAGCACACAACTTTCGTTTTGTAATAGAGATAGATATTATGTTCTAAAACTTCCGTGTAGGGTACATGGAATACCTAAATACAGGATTTTTTTTTACCAGTGCGCAAATTTTTTTGGTGGTTCAGTATAAGTAATAGAACACATTGGCATTTTTGTTTTTTTTCAAAACTTTTTTTTTGGTTATCCGACTTTATATCAGCATAGCATGGGCGCAAAATACCTATCTACCTACAATGTATCGTAATACAAATCATGAAAGCGAGCGGCGGCGGCCGACGCATGTGGCGATATTGCATTTTCGGGATATGGGGAGGAGAAGATGAAAAAATGGAAATTGTATACATCCAAAAAAGTTACGTCTTTTGGAAAAATAAAATGGTGCCAAAACTTGTCAACTTGTATCACAAACACATTCTTCCAGAGTTGGTAGATTCCCGCCGAAACCGTGGTATGCCTTTGAGAGGCTCTGAAAAAGAATTTAGAGCCGATAGTGGACCCGTTATAGAACCCCGCTAGCATTGAATGATTTTATTTTATTACTAGCTTTTGCCCGCGGCTTCGCCCGCGTGGATGTCAAAAATTAACGCAAGAGGACGTACTACCGCGATAAGAATGTGTTATTCCAGGTTATATAGGTAATATAGACTCTGTGTGCTATTTTCGATCCAGATCCATTCAGCCATTTTTGCGTGATTGAGAAACAAACACCCAATCCTACATTTTTTCACATTTATAATATTAGTAGTAGTAGGATTATAATTCATATTACTTAGGATTCATAGTTTATGAGATCATCATGTGTGTTGGTGTTTTTAAAATAAGAGTAATAGTATTCAGAGTAAGAAGACTGCGACATAGGGCTTGGTTTAGTTGAATATTAGTCTTCCTGGTTTTTCTTAACGCTCCTATTTTACCTATACAGACACTCAATCATTTACCAGACACCGAACATAATTATAGGAATAGTACTTTTGCCAGTGGCTTGGCCCGTATAGCTGTCGGAAAATATCACCCGGGAACCTACTACCGGGATAAAGTAGGTATCCTATCTCTTACGTATCCATGATATATCTTTGTGCCAAATTCGATCTAAATCCGTTTGGCCGTCTTTGCATCATTGAGAAACAAACATCCAAAATCTAAACATCTAAGCCATTTCGCGGTTTCTTACTTGGAATAATACTATTAGGTTTATTTTGAGTATAATGAACACACATGATATTCGCAATTACTATGAAGCCAAAGTAATATGAATTACAATCCTACTTATCCTGTACTACCCGGCCGCTGCCAACGGATGGACGGGACGGACGTACAACCCCCCCCCCCCCAGCTGCTCTGCGCCCGCTTTTTAAATCTCTAATATTTTCTAAGATATTCATTTAAATTACATGCTGTAAAGGGCCATATTGATCTATATTAAATGTACAATGTATTTAAGGTACTTAATTGGATAAGGATTAATGCTGTATTGCTTAAAATCGCTTCGTTAATAAGCCCTTATTTCTCGTAAAAAGTAAAAGATATAAAATGGTTATTGTGGGTTGTCCCTAAGAGATACACATATACTATTGCGGACATACTTGTAGGCCTTTTTAAGGTGTATAATACTGTCGTACATTATTTTGATCTAATTCGTAGGATTCAGCTAGGGTTTTTCGAATTTTGAAACGTATGTCAGCGTAGTTTTTGAAGATAGTTATTTTTTTCTAAAATAAAAGTAGCCTAAGTTATTCCTTGTTACATCAGCTATCTGCCAGTGAAAGTCTCGTCAAAATCGGTCCAGTCATTTCAGAGATTAGCCGGAACAAACAGACAGACAGACAAAAATTGTAAAAAAAATTGTTTTGGTATATGTACCGTGTATACATCCATATACACTTAGTAAAAAGTGGTTATCTTAATATTAAAAACAGACACTCCAATTTTATTTATTTGTAAAGATATACTAGCTTTTGCCAGCGGCTTCGCCCGCATGGAGGTCGGAAATTATCCCGTGGGAACATATATATACATAAAAAGTACCCTATGTGTTATTCCAGGTTATAAAATATCTGTGTGCCAAATTTTATCTAAATCAGGTCAGTGGTTTTTGCGTGAAAGAGGAACAAACATCCATACATACAAACTTTCGCGTTTATAATATTAGTAGGATAAAAGTTGTTTTAATTAGTTGTTTTTATTTCTACAGGGCAATTTTTTATCAATACCCAAATTTTCATAGGTTGTTCTACCCATGAATGAAATCTGCTAATTCATACATTTTGGTCGAGTATGTATTGAACTTTTGTTAAAAACAGCAGATTTTTTCCGTGATTTCAGAGTTGGTCCCATAGTAAAAGTTGTTCATATTCATGGATAGAGCACCCTATGAAAATTTGGGTAGTGATAAAAAAATATCCTGTGTAAAGAACCGATTTTTGGAAAAACCAGTTTGGATTCATCTTAATTACGAGTACCCATTCAAACAACAAACGAATTGGAATTATTATAGGAACTCATAAGTAGGCCAGTATTCGTATGTAAATAGATATAATAATAAAAACACTAGTGTATGCGCCTAATTAAAATATTATTTTACATTTATTTACTGCACCATATTATGTACTCATTACATACTTTGTGAAAATAAATATATTTCTATAAACTGCGCAACTAGTATCACGTAAATCTACAAATTGCCACGACAGTCCGATTGCCGTATGCGCGATCCTCTGCAGAAATATTTTGGTTCACGAGAGAGGGTCACGCTTACAGCGGTCGGACTATAGCTTGCTGGCCGAGTGCGGCAGAGAGCGGGGCCCCGCGTGCCACTTATCCGCCCGCGGCTGCTTCACCCCCTCGAAACATACGTGACCACGATACCATTTCGTCTTAAGGTGAATGCCTAGATAGCCCTCGCCATACATTTTTCAGGTGTGGAAATCTCGGTAAATAAACAGTTTCTGCAGAATAAAAGCAACTGTAATGAGACTTTATAATGTATTATGTTCGCGTATAGCCCAAATTTTATAAAAAAAACAGTATTTCTAGGAGAATTAGACCGAATAAAAAACGAAAAATCTTTACATGTGTGAGTGACCTGAATCGCGCCATCTGACAGAAATTTATAGAACCACTGAGAAAGTTGGTTGCTGTTGTGTTACGAGTTTACGATTAGTAAACATTCATAATAGATGGCGCTGTTTGATATTCGAACATTTTATCTTTTAAATTCGATAATGCGACGTTGCCATTCTAGAGGCAGCGCGCGCACACCGCGTTGTTGCCATACCGTCAATGCGTGATTACTTGAGTCTTGAAAACTTGCGAATCGTTTCCAGAATATTGTGTTTCTAGCAAGTTAGCGCCGGGCGCGCGGGTTTGCCCGCGGAGTTAACATTTTATGATTGATAAAATGTTTTTTATTATGGAATGAGAAAGAATGCTTTACATAAAGTGAAAAAAATATCTCTGCGATCTGCCCTTGGTTCACACAGATACAATACTAATGTAATTATTGTATTATCTAGTTTAAATATGTAGTAAGTAGTTACTAGTACACGACTTTCCAGATTTAAAAATCTTTTTAATGTATGTAAGTAGGTACTGATAACATTCTGATACGCTTAGGTACTAATCCATTGGTTTGGGTTGAATAAAATCAGAGAATAGAATTTGATGTATAAGTAAGTTATAACTAAATCAGGCGATCAGCGAAGCTACCTACACAATGGTGAAACGTAGGTACTACGTACATCTATTGATTGAATCATATTTATTCTTCTATTCTTTTATAATTCATGTGAAACCAGCAAGATTAGTGAATACACAGACAAACCACTTTGATTTTTCATAATTGCTTATTTTACTAGTATTATTAGCACACACAAAATGCGTCAAGCAGGGTTGCCAACTTTATTTTTTAGAAGATCGTACCATACATTTTAAAAGATCGTACTTTGCTAAGAATTCAAAAATAAAAATAGTACGCATTGAAATTTCAATAAAATAAATGGTAAACAAATGTGGTGGGTGTTACTATAACTTCAACGCAAAATTTAACATTTTGGTATAATATTTAAGAATCTGGACACCAATTTAGCAACTAAACTTTACGACGAGGTTTTTTTATTAAAGAAAAGGGGCTCGGAAGAGACTTTGTCATGAAATCCACACGAAACAATAAACACCAGTATCATTAGAACTTAAAACGAGATATTTACCATGTTTATTATTACTTAAAAAAAACTGTGCTACCTACTACTGAGAACCATTCAAATGAGTGCCATCCGTGAAACAGTTTTCATCAGGGCTTGTTAACGTTACCAAATTCACACTATAAGTATCGTTAAGTAACGTTATTTTCATAAAGTTAATATTTTAACGGTAAAACGGGTAACGATACTTTGGTATCGAATCTATAAAATAACGTTACCAATTAACGTTACTAGTATCGATACTTTTACATACATACATACATAGAATCACGCCTTTTTCCCATGGGGGTAGGCAGAAACCACGGAACGCCACCTGCTACGATCTCTACACACTTCTTTTGCCTCGTTTAGGTTCATAAAATTGGTCATACACACACGCCGGTTGCGAGTACTACGCACCTGACCTTTCTGAAGAATATCACTAATAAGGTCCCTATATGTCCTCCTAGGGCGTCCCCTCCCGGTGTTTCCACTCACATCTGCCTTGTAAATACCTTTTGTGAGCCGACCTTCATTCATCCTCTCAACATGACCAAACCATCTAAGCATACTTTTTTCAATTTTTGTCACTACATCTTCTTTTACACCACACCGTTCTCTTATCACATCGTTACCTAATGCGTTGTTGTCAACCTGCGCAACCTAAGCGGCACGCCATGGGCGGCGGCGCTCTACGGCAACATCGCCAATCAAACGGTGCAAATGCAACTTCAATAATGTAGACGAAAGAAAGAGATGAAAGAAAATAAATAAAAAATTAACGGTACTCAGTTACCGGTAAAACGTATGCCAAGTATCGTTACCAAGCATTACGTGACCTCTACTAATAACGTTATCTTCGTCCGATGAAAGTAACGATACCAAATTTTTAACGTTATTCAAAGCCCTGGTTTTTATTCAAAAGTGAAGCGTTTTTGTGTTTTATTGACGGTAAGTGTTATTTTTATGTGCAATGAATGATTTTCAAGGTGATATAGAGTATTATTATAATGGTAATTAATTACCCTTAAAACTTTACAAAAGTGTAAGATTTAGAAGATGAAATACAAAATCAAACGTTAGCAACACTCGTTGATTGTCGTCACATGACATACTACAATACAAATTTCAGATATTCTCTCTGAAAACAACAGCTTGATGGTGGTGTTATTTCTGTTTCTTGAAACATTTCATAAATAAGATACATTTGCTGTTGTTTGTAATTATTCTTTTTGATTTCAGATTGAATTGCAACTGAACTGCCTAAGATGAACCCGACTAATAAACTTGCATAAATGTATACGACATGTGTATTCAGGACCGCGAAAATCACGGAAAAAAGTGCAAGCTGTATTGAAAAGACATCATGGAAGTTCTTTTAGTGATCTATAGTGAGTAAATTAGATTCCCATAAGATTTCGAATCAGATTTACGTGAGTGGAGGTTATTTGATACTCGTTGGTTCGTGTTGTAGTCTTCGTTTACAGCCATTTTTCCTTGCAGCCGAAAGCAAGCGAAGGAACAACAAGCATGCAAGCATGGCGTAACAAGAAACAGAAGGTAGTGGAAGAAACCGCGGTTTGCCCTGTTGTATTTAGGTACCTACAGACCTATCAATATTTTTCTGCCTCTCAACACTGTTTTTTTAACATATCTTTTATTTCAGTCCACATTCAACTCAAGATCGTCATCAGCTGTCCAACCTTTCGACAGCTTAAGATACGCCCTAAACCTATTCGCGTGGTATACCAGAAATTCGATACGAAGCCATAGCCTGCAGCTCTAGCTTCAATACAGTTGAATCTGTTACAGAGCAAGTAGAGACTGTTGATTTTGATTGGCCACAACCCGATTCAGAGACTGAAGCTTATCAACTAACTGTGGAAAGAACATCAAGTGACAACTTATCAGGTTTGGTAGGGTACCGTATTGTTGACTTGAAGAAGGTCATATGGTCACAACTTTGATTCTTCATCTGGAATGGTAAGTCCCAACTTGATACCATATTTTTGTGTTCATTACATTAGTACGCTTTTGCTTGTTTGTTGTGATGAAGTTTATGTTTGACAATACCAAAGTACAACATATTTTACACAATGTTCAGTGTAACAAATATCATTATTTCTTGGTATGTATGTATAAAAATAATGTATTTCTTGGATTGTTTCTTTTTAACAGCTATTATTATTTTGATTCTAGGTCCAGGGTCAATTGCGAATTACCAAAATGAATAAATGTTACTTCATTTGCTTTATATCTGTCACCCAACCATTGACTGTCATAGAAGTTAACCGGGATGAGGAAGTTATCAACGCTATGATGCCGAAGTTGGTAACATTTTTTAAAACGTGTACTGCCAGAAATTATATTGAGAAGAGTTGAGAAAAATGCTAAATGTCTAGACATCAAGGAATTAAAAGGTATAAAAATATAAGTCTTACTCATTTCCTAACTTATTCCGCAGGTCTCTGAGGTGTGGGTTCAGTAAGAATAGTCTAACAAAACTGTGTAAATTCATTTGTTGCAGCGAAAACTGCGTCTTCCAGCATTTGATTCAGATCGCACGGAAATTATATAAATGGAAGTAAAAAGTGACAAGCAGAAGACTGATACGGCGCGGCGGCGGCGGCGACTGCAAAAAGTAGCGCGTAGAAAAGAAGATATTTTATTATAATATTTATAAGTATCTTTGTATGGTGGTACGAGTCGATGGTTCGAATCCAAGCCGGCACTTTGCTGAGTGTAAATTATTTCATCACCACAGTTCAGAGGAGGCCTGAGTCTCAGCAGTGGGAACATTATAGAATAATTAATAAGCTATTTTTGCACGTAGCGATGTATAGTTTGTGTTATTTTGTTAGTTCATAAGATTTTTCTGTGTAGATAAGTTTCACTCATGTATTTAGGTACCAGCCTAACAATTCAATTGTAAAAGAATATTTATTGCAGTTCAAAATTGTATCATAAGTAGGTATTCTTGAAACATTAATAAATGTTATGGTTAGCTAGCAACCCCTTTGTGTTGTTATGTAAGATACATGTGCCGTTATATATAGTTACGTATGATGTTATTTATATTGTAATCTACATACATAATTCTTTCTAATACTAAATTAAAAATCATAATTGTAAATATCAAAATATTTAAAAAAGTATGTTATCTTTGTATGGTGGTATGACTCGATGGTTTGAATCCAAACGGAAACTATCTAAGTAAATGTAGTGAGAGTAAATAAAACATTATTTTTATGAAAATATTAACCCCTTTTTACTAAATAAATATTATTAATTTATAGTAGGGTACAATAAAAAGCTTTACAATGTAATAAATAGTCTTTTATTTATTTAGTACACGTCACTATTTACACTTCCATTCCTTCTTCTGCCTTACATTTCTTCCCGTGGGTGTCGTAAAAGGCGACTAAGGGATTTACTAGAGAATGGGCAGCAGCGTTCTCTATGCATTTTACCATCACACTGCGATCGCCAACCCGCTTGCCAAGCGTGGTGATTATGGCAAAGCCCCCCAAATAGGGGGAGGCCTATATCCAGCAGTGGACGTCTTGCGGCTGAGATGATGACTATTTACACATTACAATTTAGGTTCAGTCACATTACTACAACTTATAGGGACAGTGTACCTATATTAATTTCATTTTAAACTGTTTGAATAAAACGACATCTAGTGGTGTCGAAAGTTACTACTATTTACTTTGCATGTGTGTGTAAAGAGTAAAGTCAAGCGGCTAAATCTTTAGAATGTACAAATCTTTGTATGAGACCAGTTAACAAGCACAGTGACTATCTAAAAAAATCAAGTTAATGCCCTAGGTTTCGCATATAATAAAGTTATCTATTAAAGATTTCTAAGTTAGGCGTAAAAATTGAAAATGTTCCAAATTGTGGATCTAGCGCCATCTAGCGACAAAATGGCATCTGAGATAATCATCCATCCACCTTAAGTTGTATGAGGCCTGATCCTGCAGACCAAATGAGTGGATATTGTATAAGTAAAGTCAAAAAGGTATTTAACAAAATACCATACACGGATACAGCAGTCAATAGTTTCAGCTATTTAAATATAACATCAGTTCCAATTTTGCTATTTCTTGTATTCAGATATGATTTAAAAAAACTTTATTGGTTGATTTCGCTGACGGTGGTACCGTCAGCGAAATCAACCAAAAAGACAAGAAATTAATTTATCAGTATTGTGACTAGAAAAAGATACTCGCTGTCTCCTCACCTCACCTTCTCATACCTTTATATATTTCAATTTAACCATTATTTCACCATCAAATTTATTCTCCAGGATACTACCGAGTAAACTACGACAAGAAGAACTGGCAGTTGCTAAGCGAAGCTCTGAAGGCCGGCAGTATAAAGTCCCCCATAACAAAGTCACAGCTCATCGACGATGCCTTCAACCTCGCCAAGGTTTCCCAGCTGAACTATAGTTACGCACTAGGTCTGACCACCTGTGTCATCAACGGGGAAGACTCAAAGATGGTCTGGGATCTCTTGTTGAATAATATGGCGTTTTTGAAGCATAATTTAAGAGCAACTTCTGGATATGTGCATTTCCAGGTGAGTTGGTTTATTTTATTTTGGGAATTAATTTTTACAACTGTTATTTAAACAATACAGAAATTATCATGATCAGTTGAAAAATGTATTGGGCAGTCATTTAATTTTTCGGCGATTAGTAAATTAGTGAGTCAGTAAAACATAAGCAGTAAGTAATAAAAATATTGGTCTGTTATTTCATCATTCAATGTCAGTGCAAAAATTACTCAATAAATTAATGAGCAGTAAAACGGTTGGAATGGGCAGTTCGAACCTCTAGAAGCAATAATACCTTGAAATACCCTACGGGGCAAATCCGATATGGTTTCGGCAGGTTAGGTAAGGTTAAAACTGTGACCTCCTACGCACGAGCCGAGCGAGCGAAGCGAGCGGTGCCGCGGCAGCGGCCGGTGAGTGCCAGAAACAATTTTATCTCATAAAACAACGTTTGGAATATGAGTCATTCATTAAATATCGCCCTGCTCCTCCCATTTTACCGCCGCATCGTTTACAGAACTGCTTAAAATAAAATTTATTACTAACCAATTACGATTTGTTAACTGTACGCGCCTAACCCCCCTATTGGGTTGGTGGGTAGTATATGGGTTCAACTATTCCACGGCTCAGTATTTATTGAACTGCCCGTTTAAATTATTTTATGACTCATTTTTATTTAGTATGCTGCTCAGTTTTTACTGCTAAACTAGTTTGCAAACATGCGTTTTTTATTTTTTTACCTACCATAACCCAAATATTGAACTGCCGCTTTAATTATATGCCTTTTATTTTTGTTAAGCGGCGTCTGATTGAGGATCTAAACATTGGAGTCCTAGATTATATTGTAGCAGCTTCTACACCGAGACTACTTTTGCATTTGGAGTATTTGTTAACCATTCACGTGTGATGCGCATGATGTTTGCATAATGCCGCTATAAATTTTACCATTAAATATGCTAACAGTCACTCTTTTGCAAATGAAAATAAACTTTCTTTCAAACGCCATAAGATTTATTTTGGCCATAAATACGCCTAAGTGCAATAGTAGTGTCTTTCGACGAGCCAAATAGGAGATAAATGTGTTGGTACTCGTTCGGTACACGTTGATACAATCTTTGGTTAGCTTTTCATTTATTTCCCCAATAACATCATCATCATTTCAGCCAAAAGACAGTCCACAGCTGGACACAGGCCTCTCCCAATTTGGGGGGGTTCGCCATAATTGCAACGCTTGGCAGGCTTATTAGCGATCGCAGTGTGGTGGTAAAATGCATAGAGAACGCTGCTGCCCATTTTCTAGTAAATAAATACCTTAGTCGATTTTTACGATACCCACGAGAAGAAATGAGATGATGCTATTCTTTACATCTGGCATCACACGGAACGCCCCCAATTACACTTGTAATTATTATTAATAATCAAGAAAATCATAATTACTATAATGTCCGTATTTATGCAAAAAGGAACCACCCAGCAAAAACGCACTTCTGAGATATCAAAGGATTTACAAAAACATGTGCAGCTCTGTTAGATGAAGTATAAATACAATTTATTTTATTTAAGTTTATTGATAAATTACTTATTTAAGTATGCGTATATAAATTTGCTCTGAATACTCTTAAACGTACTAGATAATTAAGAAAATGTGCATGTGGTTCCTTTTAACATTTACTAATTGATAGGTTTTCTCATACAAAAAAAAGAACCACAACCCAGGGATTTACTGATATCAATGAAACTATGTAACTTGGTTCCATTTGCTGTATTCAAAATAATTGTTAATAATAGAAATATGTGTAATGTCAGTGGCGTGCACAGGGTTTTATGACCGGGTAGGCAGTTTAAAAAAAAAAACATCTTTTGCAGTTGCACAAGTTGGTGAAGAAAAAACTCACAAGGTGGTTTAAAAGGTTGAAATGACTATTTTCTGATGATGCTAATAAAAGATTTCGGTCAGCTCAAATAACGAATCTAAGTGAGCGATTGTTACAGAACACGTCACTTGAAAGATATTTGATGTGGCCTTGAAAAAGGCCCTTCATGTGATTCGCATATGTAAATATATTTAATAAGTAAATTAAGTACTGATAACAGTAAAAGTAATAAAGTAAACCAACTAAAGTAGGTATAAATTAAATCTACGCGCCTATCCTTTTTTATTTAGATATGATTTTAAATCGTCGCCTTAAAGACTTGGTGCGACCAATAATTCTTCTTCGGTTGAAAGCATGGGAAGACGTGTAGTTGTTGTCGACTTTGTGTGTTTCTTAAATACGTGTAAAAATGAACGTTCTGTATATATGTTTCTTAATTATTACTATGAAACTTACGTGTGGCATTAACTCTTTGCTGTGTTAAATCTTGCAAACTGAGGTACACATCTCCCTTTAGCCTCCTTTTCATTAAACGGCAAATGCGAAAAGTTCCCATTTATTTTATAACCTTACACACACATTTTTAACACAAACGTCACAATCGACCAACATTTTGAAAAATAAAACAAAATCCAATTGTAAAATCAATTCAATAAACTATAATAACTGAAATTAGCAACAAATCGACCTAAATATTTACGTTTCAAAATGGATTAATCACAAGAAAAACATAAACAGCGAATTTCACAGATAAACAATTTCTAAATTTTGGATAAGTAAAACGTTGACAAATAAAATTGCATCATTGTCAAGCGGAATTTTCGTTAACTTTCGTACATTTTCAATTTGGTCGCATGATACTCGCCATTAAAGTCGCGATGACGCGCGTGTGGCCCGTGATTGGCTATTGCCAGATCCTGCCGCAGGAGCTCCCATTGTTATCACTCCTTTGTGTGCAATGTATAGACACGAAAATGTCTACTACATGCGTACATTTATGAATGAAATAAAGTCATTATCGTTCGCTGCCTTGCGTTGTGATCTGAGAACGCGTTGCCGTAGTAAATTACGGTATGAACTTTGCTATCATTTTATATTAGGATTTTGAATTTTTTTGAATAATTTTATTACTTAGTGTAATTTTTTTGTTCTTGAAATATCAGTAACTGGTCTCGTTCGACTAGGTCTAGGGTCTGCAGTGTCTTTATGCCTTTATGGACCGCACGCCACTGTGTAATGTATAATAGTACCAAGTATGTGTGGATCTGTTTTGTATAAAATAACATAGTAGTCAACAATCGAGTCCCGTTGTGCTGTGGTTCGGTTTTGCTTTATATGTAATATTTATCGTTGCTGTTGGTTCCATTCTGCTTTTAGTATACCTTGTTTCCAAGGGAAAAATCATGTGTTTTTTTTTTTTGTATAAGAATTTAGACCACTTTTAAATAAGTATTCTTCAAAAAAGTAAAAAACGAAATTTGTCATGTGGTTCCATTTTGCATAAATACGGACAATTATACTTTCGTTTCCAGGACTACATGAGGATAATCCTCGCCAAGCAGCTAGAACGAGTGAACTACGGTCTATCGAAACCAAAAGACGACAACGAAGCCTTCCTCATAGAGAACCTCGTGATGTGGGAGTGCTACGTGGAGTCCCCTCGGTGTCTCAACTGGGCCCGGGAGCAGTTCAACAACTGGACCTCACAGGCCGATATTAATAATAACCCGTGAGTAATAATAATAACAGATCGATATAAAATATAATTTCAGACCACCATAGTTTTTCTAATCTCTTCAACGACATATTGGTGCCGATTCTGTTGTACAAAATTCTCTAAACTAAAAATCACTAAAATTTAGTTTATCCCTGTCAAACGACGATTTCCTATTCTGAAATAGACTAAAACTGACTGAAAATGACAATTTTGCTATTCTGAGTTTGCCGGTTTTAACCAAAAATTTAGACTATAATAATATATTTTGACTAAATCTGACTATTTTTAATCGCGATTAAAAAGGTGTGGAATAAGACTAGTGTTCATAAACAAAAATTCACACCAACGCCTCGCCTTCACGTGCAAAAACAGCGCTGTATTTTTTATTTTTTCTTTTGCTTATACCTCGAAAATGGCGTGTCCTATCGCAAAAATAATGACATTTTCGACCCCCTTTATGAAACCCGGAACATATAAATCTCAACACGTGGGTAATATTTTTTTTTCAAACAAAAAGTGAAAAATTCCATATAAAACACGTCCAGGCTGCTCCCTTGCGCGCGCCTTCGTCTCTAAAAAATTCATTGCGTAGCGCACACAAGTACCACGTTGCGAAACCAAAAGAAAAAAAACCATGTTGATTGTCAAATTCGTTTTTAGTCGTGTCAAAATAATTTTTAAATTTAAAGATTTTTCCTTGCAGGATAGCGTTAAAATTCTCATAGCCAAAAGTAAGGAATTTTAGAGATAGTTTAGTTAGTTTAGTTCGGCGTACAACAGAATCGGCACCACTGGGTATCGACCGGTTTAAAAAAATAATGAAATAAAAAAAATAACAACCGACTTCCCTATAAAAAAAAAATACTACAAAGTGAAAAATTACTTTAATTTCGGAAGTCGGTGTCTTAGGATCTGTATCAAAGTTTTTTGCCACCGACTTCCGAAATTAAAGTTATTTCTCACTTTGTAGTGTTATTTTATAAGGAAGCCGATTGAAAGTTTTTATTTATAACTTTTTATTTGTGGTATGTACCCGCACTAATCAAAATTGAATGACCCAATCAAAAGTTTTTTGGAAACAAACATAAAAAAACAGTCGAATTGAGAAGCTCCTTCTTTTTTTGAAGTTGGATAAAAATAATCATTTTTTTTTCATCAACTTTATTCAAAACTTGCAATGACACTGACAATTATTACATTATGGCAACCAAACGACAATTATGTTTTGGTTTTTGGAAGCTAGAAATATTTATGTTCCACGAAAAATTACAAAAACAGCTGATCTATGATGTGCCATCCTGCATCGAATGATGTTTTTTTTTTCACCTTTATCCCTGTATATTCTATTTGTTTTTTTTTTTGTATTTAAGTATCCCGAGCTACCTACGCTCGCTGGTATACAACATGGTGCTCCGTCACGGCGGACGGGCGGAGTTCGACTTCCTGTGGGGAGTGTTCGTGAACTCCACCGACCCTAACGTCAAGAGCCTCATCATCAACAACCTGCCCAGCACGCGGGAGGAGTCGCTTATCACTATGTGAGTATCATGATCATTATTATTTATTTTTAACTAGCTGCACCCTGGGGTTTTACCCGTATAATTCTCAATCCTGTAAGAATATCGTGATATATATCATGGTCTATTGATATGCCAAATTTCATCTATATCCGTTGAGCCGTTTTAGCGTGAAAGCTTAACAAACAAACATAGAAAAAATCAAATATTTTCTCTTTATAATATTAGTTTAGAATAGCTTTTGCCAGCGGCTTCGTCGGCGTGGAGGCCCAATATTATCCCACGGAAACGTCCTAAGAGTATAAAAAGTCCATGTTCGTGTGCTCATGTGTTAATAGTCCGGTCAATTTAGACATTCGAAGGTGCATAAATTCCCAACAAGCTGGAAATCAGTAAAATTGTTCAAAACATAAATATAAATAAATTTTTAAGTTATCATTCCCGTGCATGGAATTTTTTTTACTCCAGGTCAAAGGTAAAAAAATCAGTTTTTCGCGATTTTCAGCAAAACGGTAAGTTTTATCATAAAAGTATCCCAGTCAAAAATTGTAGATCATAAAATTATCTATAAAAAATGTATCAGTTCTTTTCTTCCTTCGCATTTGAAGGTTACGAATAAGACGAATGAACTTCACTACTTTTTTTTTAAATCGCTTTTATCTTTTCCAATCTTTGAAAATTTCCGTTATTTTGCAATATTTTCAAATTAAACAGGATCTCAACTGACCCTACTGGCCTACTGCGGAAAACACGTTAAAAAAAAACGCGCTGAGTATACTACCTCATGAGTAGCGTGGAAACGTGTGCATATTATGACGATAACAACTTTTACAACTTTTTGAATCGTTATATCTCAGAAACGCTGGCTCGTAGGAAAAAGTATTGATACATTTTTCATAGATGATTTTATGATCTACAATTTTTTTCTGGAGTACTTTTATGATAAAACTTACCGTTTTGCTGAAAATCGCGGAAAACTCATTTTTTATGCCTTTGACCTTGAGTAAATTTTTTCCATACACGGAAATGATGGAAAACTTTGTCGAATGTTTTGAACATTTTTACTGATTTTCAGCTTGTTGGGAATTTATGCACTTTCACTCTCATTGCAACCTGTGTGCAAAATTTCATCCAAATCCGTTCACCCGTTTTTGCGTTATTGAATTACAAACATTTAAACGTACAAAAACGTAATAACATTTAGAATGTTAAGGACGCTACAACATTTTTGAATCGCTCAAGTTTAGGTATCTGAGTCGCCACACAACAACATTACGCGCACGCACACATTGAAACCATTGTCTGCTCGATTTTAAACATTAGTTACCTAATCTTGATACTAAGTAGAAGGTATTATTTATTTTATTGTACTAGCACTGTTGAGTAAAATTAGTAGTAAAGTAAATTTACGATCTGCATTTAGTGACAGTAAATAACTTTTACTACCATGATCATCAATATTTTTGGAATAACGTATAATTTGACATTTAAAAAAAAAACGAGGTGTAACAATAAAATACTTTAACAATATTTTTGGATAATATAAACAAATATAACTGCTGGTGATCGTAGAATATCGTTGTAATCGTTGAAAATATACAGGATATTCCCTAAAAAAAACTAAACAAATATTGTCTGACGCGCGAACCTCACCTTTGAGATTGCAGCGCGTATTCAGAATGTTTAATACACAAAAGGAAATGTACACATTTTTGTATGAAGGCTGTTTTTGTACTCTTCTATGTACCTATTTATAATTCGAAATGACTTTAACATTTTTGAGAGATCATGATTAACTACATGATTTTCAATTTATGTAAATAATTAAAGTTACGTTAAATATTTTGACTACATACTAGCAAAACCCCCAAAATTGATACTCATGTCGACATTTCATCATAACAGTACATCCGCCATTTTAAATTAAAAATCGAAGATTTTATAATCCCTGCCCCCAATATGCATAAAGATCTTTTTATAAATAAAAACTTTTTTACAAAAAAAAAAACCACCGACTTCCTTGAAAACACTACAAAGTGAAAAATAACTTTAATTTCGGAAGTCGGTGTCTTAGGATCTGTATTTATTGTTTTTTGCCACCGACTTCCGAAATTAAAGTTATTTTTCACTTTGTAGTGTTTTCAAGGAAGTCGGTGGTTTTTTTTTTTGTAAAAAAGTTTTTATTTTTAAATTTTTAGTTGTGGTATTCACCCTGCACTAATTCCAAACAAACAATGCATATTTATGCGATAGGTCTTACTGGATTTTGCTAAAGGCCAAGTTTATGTTGCGCTAAGTCGTGTAAAGACTCTGGATGGTATTGCTCTTTGCGACTTAGAGCCAAACAAATTGCTCAAGAAACCGCATGACGAAAGAGCATTGCGTGAAATGCAACGATTAAGGCAATTGTAAATTTGTATAAAAATATAATAAATGGCCAGGCCAAAATGATTAAGGCTGCTTTTTTTTTTATTAAGCAGACAGTAGAGTGGGTAAGAGCCCACTCTAGTGTCTGCTGAGGAATCAATTCTCGATGTCAACGAGTATGTCTATCTAGGACAAGATATCTTCTAACTCCTGATCGATAAGGAGTTGTACCTTCCATCATCAGCTCAACGGAATATAAGAATACAAGTAACGGTCTAAACGTGCCTATAATATGCAAAGAATTATCCCCTAACCTTCTAACCTTTCACTGTAAGTTCCTATATGTACTGTTCACCGATGAGGAGTTCCATGCGGTATCTTCGAAGACTATAATTAGTTCACCACGGATGGATAGATAGAACCAGCAATTATTTTTGATCTTTAGTACAATATCCAAATCACATTACGTGTACTGTTTGTTTTTGAGGAGTTCCTTCGTTTATCTCCCAAAGTATACATCAAATCTTCACAAAATTAATATGGGACCACCTCAGGAGTATACCCTTACGAATAAAAAAAGAATTTTCAAAATCGGTTGACAATTGGCGGAGAAATCGGTGAACATACATAAAAAAAAAAAAAAAAAAAAAAATACATACAGTCGAACATATAACCTCCTCCTTTTTTTGAAGTCGGTTAAAAACAATACCCGCCGTATTTGGATCAAATTTGGATGAATCATTCGTAATAACTATCCTAAAATTACCCAAGTTGATAGCTATGCCCACTTTTTATTTAAAAAATTAAAATATTCATCGTTTTGAATGAAAAACTTGTGGGGTCGCTTTTTTTTTACTCCAAATGTAATTTGTATAGAAATTTTCGGCTTCAGAACCTTCGAAAATCTTGAAAACGACACCCATGATGAAAATTTTGAAAATTTTCGTAACCACCATTTTTGATTTTGAATCGGATTCAGCACCCTTGTTTACCTCTACCGCAAGCTACATCAAAGAATTTCGTTCCAAAAATGGACGACAATTGCATAATTTAATTACCACATTGAAAATACATGTTCACATAACTTTTTATTGAATAACTAGCTTCTGCTCGCGACTTCGTCCGCGTAAAATTCTTGCCCCCGACCCTTCCCGTCACGTCGAATCGCCTACCCGGAGCAGTAATGAAAAATGTTGCAAAAACGGGGAAATTTTTGCAACATTTTTCATTACTGCTCCGCTCCTCTTAGTTGTAGCGTGATGTTATATAGCCTATAGCCTTTCTCGATAAATAGGCTACCCAACACAAAAATAATTTTTCAATTCGGACCAGTAATTCCTGAGATTAGCGCGTTCAATCAAACAAACAAACTCTTCAGCTTTATAATATTAAGTATAGATTATCCGCCATTTTGAATTCTTGAAAATGAATACATAATCATAATTACCCTACCTCCATAATTCCCAATAAAATTTGAGTTATTTATTTCTAAATCAAGGTCTGGGTAATAAGTTTGGTACTCATACTTTTGGTCCGAAAAGTATCAACATTTTTCAACCACAGTAAACAGCACGGCACTCACTTTATTATTATTTTGATCGTATTTATTTTGTACAAAAAAGCGATACGCCCGTGCTTCCTAGGGCGCGTCTGAGCGCGGAATGGCAAGCCGCGAGTTGAAAATGTATGAAGAAATTTGAGAGCGTTCTTTATTTTTCTCATAAATAAAAAAGTTATGTTTTTAATTACAAAATATTTAGGGAAAACGTAGAAGATTATACTAGCCACAATTTATTGTCATTTTGAAGTTAAAATATGCAGTTGATCTAGACCCCATTATTTTTCATTTTCTTCGATTATTGCGGTGGGGAAAACGTATTTTTGTGAAAATATTGTAGGGGACTATACAATTTTTATGGTACCATTATGGAGATGATTAAATTATCTATAATTAAAGACCATAATTGACCTCGCAGTTGGGATTCCTCTTGATGTAATTGGTACCTGAAAACCACCGATATTTGTAGAAAAATGTTATAGCGTCCTTAAGTCTTCATATTATAAAATTAAAGTTAGGGCGTCCCCTTCCCTCCTACCTTTTGCTAGCCGCCCTTCATTCATCCTCTTAACATAACCAAACCATCAAAGCATACTCTTTACAATTTTTGTCACTACATCTTCTTTTAAACCGCACCATTATCTTATCACATCATTTCTCAGCCTATCATTCACAGTCACACCAAACATGCTTCGCAACGAACGCAGTTGCACAACATTTATTCAGAATCAGATCAGAATCGTTACACTCTTGACAGAGTGGTCGTGGTCGTCATATCTGGTGTTGTGGCGAGCTTCACAATCCGTCGCCATTCCTCTCGTACTCCAGCCCTTCTCGTACATTCGTGAAGTGGACCATTGAGCTTCAACCTTAATTAATAATGGCTTATGTTTAACTTACCACCAGATATAGTAACATATAACAGACAAAAATAGTAAATGATCACCAAAATTAAAACCCGCATTTTAATGTATAATTATAACCAAAGTTTTAACATCTCGCTATCCTATTTAAGCAAAATGACTCCAAATAAATTATTGTTAATCCAAAAGTAGTAAATGATCACCAAAATTAAACCAGCATTTCAATGTAAAATTATAACCAAAGATTTTACATCTTGCTATCCTATTTAAGCAAATTGACTTAAAAAAAATCATTGTTAACCCAAAAATTGTTAATGAACACCAAATTATTAAGAGTGTACTACGTGAGCTCGACAAAATGGTTGTGCGAATAACACTTGAGCGACAAAACTGTATTGCGACTCACCGTAGTTCGAATGCACGCTTGTGCGGCACACTGAATCAAGTCGTTTCTAGCGTCACAGTTTTAACCTAACCTAACCTAGTGTACTATGTGAGCTCGAGTGTGTCGCACAAGCGTGCATTCGCACATTCATTTGTCGAGCTCACGTAGTACATCCAATTATTAAGATTTGGTGATCATTTACTAAATTTGGTGGTCGAATACAATTTAAAGTGGAGTCGTGACTAAAATAGCTGGTACTATTGTATTTTTAGACTTTATTTTTCTGGTGTTAAGTAGATATTTTTGGTTACAAAACTAAGGGTATCAAAGCATTTTATGGTGGTTATTATATTTATCCCCATTAATAATACTCACATTCAAATTCCTACCACAGGCTTCTCGAAAAATCCCTATCGGAGATCCCCAAGCAGTACGCAGTGGCGGCGTGGAGCGTGGAAGCGCCGATAGGAACGCGCCTAGCGCAGGACTTCCTGATGCAGCACTTCCACCAGGTGTACCGCAAGTTCACGGAGATGGACGCCTTCACCTTCCCCGCCGTGCTCAGCGGATCCTTCGGGTTCATCTCCACGGAGGAGGAGCTTAGCAGGGTATGTATATATTTAACTTGTTACCTGTCTAGCCTTTTCCAACTATGTGTACGTCGTCGTCGGCTTCCAGTGTAACCGGATGCGAATACAGATAAATACTATTTAATATGAAGCCATGTGTTAACAGCGTTCATCCCGCGCAGACTGGCCACTTTGTGTAAATAATTTCACCACCCACCACTCTCAAAACGGTGAAGGAAAACATCGTGAGGAAACCGGCATGTGCTAGAAACAAAAATTCGAAGACATGTGACATCTACCAACCCATGCTGGATCCGCATGGTATTACGGCATACTCCGTCTTACACAGACGAAGCCTGTGTCCCAGCAGTGGAAACAGTATAGGCTAATTATGACGAATCTTCTTATTTTGTTCAACCAATTTCAAAAGTTAAGATAAAATCTAACAGCATATTTACTGACTTAAACACTCTTATTATAAAACCTAATTTTTCTTTAGGGAAAGCTTAAACCATTGGACTTGTTCTAGGAATAAGAACCTTACAGAAATGAAAATACAGTTCAAACTGACAACTTACTCCAGTGCTAAGTGATCATTTTTACACGCTTTATATTAGCTTCACTTGTATGTTAGTATGTTAGTATGTTTGTTTGTAACCGACTCCTTATAGCGCGATTTTGACCCACTTTAAACGACCAGATTTCATTCAAACTTTGCACACCTATCAAGGACCGATGACAATGCAATAATTTCATAAATTTGTGTCATTATCCTTGCCAAGGATACCAGGACAGCAAAAAAACTGTCTTCGAAAACTACGCTGACATACGTCACAAACTAATTTGTGCCATTATCCCTGCCAGGGTTACCAGGACAGCAAAAAAAACTGTCTCCGAAAACTACGCTGACATACGTCACAAACTACGCTGACATACGTCTCAAAATTCGAAAAACCCTAAAAAATAGAAAATAAATAATACTTTTTAGTTTGGTTTTCCATGGAAGCGTGTTTTTTAGTTTTTTTAAACTATTATTTTTTATTGTATTAAGCACTTTACCCAAATCGAAATAAAGTTGGGAATGAAAAACTGACTCAGAGCTTTAGGCTATTTTGTAATAAGGTGGCTTAGGTTTAAAATAACCTGGCACTATCTGATATTTTGACCATCAAATATTAAGCAAATCCCTTTTTCCACTTCCAGCTAAAAAGCTTCGCTCTCAAGCACAAAGAGCAGCTAATGCCGATGTCTCAGACTCTCCAGAAGCTGGTGGACACAGCCACCTTCAGGATCGACTGGGTCAGGAAGCACGCCACTGGTATCAGCAAGTGGTTCCAGGATTATGTTTCTGGTACGTATTTTGTAGGTGAACAGATTGGTATTGATCAATGAAACCTTAGCTGCCAATTGGTCTAGTCACCCTTTAAGGTCGGTCTGCTAAGATAGTCCGCGTAAATGCAAATTTAGTTTTTATTTCCGTGTTTTGCATTTTGCAAGGCAGGTGGTATGATGAGTAAAATATGATTAGCGAGTAAAAAATATGGCTTTACAAAATTATAATCGTTTAAAGACATCATAGTCCGGTCAAATTAGACTAAAAATAGGGGTCCGACTAGGCTGAATATTGGTAGGATTGTTCAATACACTATTATAAAGGAAATGTGAAAAGTCCTCATCGATCGGGCACGTGCAAAAAAAAATACTCGGGGTCAAGGTCACAAAAACAGGTTTTTCGCGATTTTCAGCAAAACGGTAAGTTTTATCATAAAATTAGCTCAGACAAAAATTGTAGATCAGATCAGATCAGATCTATAAAAAATGTCTAAATACTTTTTTTCCTAAGAGCCACCGTTTTTGAGATATAACGATTCAAAAAGTTGAAAGAGTTGTAATCGTCATAATATGTATAAATACACCACATATATACATCACTGAAGCCGTAATACAAGCAAAAATATCGTTCTATCGGTCATTGTAACTTACACATATAAAATATGAGAATTTCGGGTAAAAAAAACCCAGTCCCTTATTTTCTACGCCAGTGTAACCTTCAGCAACATCTGTCTCTCATTCAATTGTCTGCGTGGCTAGGGTCGTATACCTGCTTTATTTTACTATGCCCAATACATTCAATGCTATTAGTCTCGAGTGCCGCTCTGGAGTGAAAACACGTGTTTATTGTAACCTATTTTTTCTAACCTATTTCGTGCTGTTTTGAATTTTATAACAAAAAAGTGTGCTGAAGTTTTTAAAAAGAGTAATTCATTTCCACAAGAAGTTATCACCAACGGAATTCGCTTTCTTCTCTCTATGTATGGAGCTCCTAAAAAAATTACGTGCTTAGATAAGTTCAGATATGCATGTTTCGTTCAAAATACTCGAAATAAAAAACAAGTGCAGTTAGCATGTCTTCCTCCAACCTCAGCGGCTGCTCATCAACATCTTTTTCGGGTATATTACCAAGTTCAAGTGTGGCTTGGTAATCAGTTAGACCCAAAAGACTGGGGTTGGAAGTTGGTCGACAATTCATTAGAGCCAGTTCAAACTTTGCTTCCACCTGCACCAGAAAAACTACTAAACACCTTTTTTTGCAACTGTAAAAAGGGATGTAGTGCTAAATGTGGTTGCAAAAAAGTTGGACTGTTTTGTTCTGTAGCATGTACAAATTGTCAAGGCCGGTCATGCTCCAATGTTGAATTGCCAACAATTGAAGGTTCATTTGATGCTGACGAAGAGACATGCGATGTGTCATTATTGGGACAATTTACTAACACCCAAAATGAAGAAGATAAACAAGAAGAAGAACAAGAGAAAGCAGAAGTTTATGATAATTTAGATTCAGGTGGATAATTTATTTTTTATTTTTTTAATTACACCCCTTTTATCATTTTCAACCCTTGTCAATATCTACAGTTATTCAATAGTTTCAAATTAAACAGAATCATAAAAGATCAGTGGAATAGGCCTACCAGGGAAAACAACATAAAAAAAAAACGCGCTAAGTACACTACCTCAAAGGTGGCGTGGAAACGTGTGCATATTATGACGATTACAACTCTTTCAACTTTTTGAATCGTTATATCTCAAAAACGGTGGCTCTTAGGAAAAAAGTATTTAGACATTTTTTATAGATAACTAGCTGACCCAGCGAACTTCGTATCGCCTCAGATTCAATAAATGTTGTAATAAACCTACCAAGTTTGACAATCTGGTACGCGGTGGTGGTCTGGTACGCGTTTTCTAGCTGACACTCATATGTTTGGCTAGGTCCTATCAAGTTATGATAACCTGGTAGGTACTTCTAAGGCATAAAGCGTTATCTAGCTGACACTCCTTTGTTTGGTAAGCTCCTGCAAAGTTATGATAACCTGGTACGTCGTCGGCATAAAGCGTTTTTTACCTGACACATACCCAGAGGGTACGTAATACACTATCAGTAGGAATCCCTTTCATTTTGACAGTTCCAAAAAATTCATGACGTTGTTTGCATTGCTTTACCATATGAATTGCTTGACCATATGAAAGAAAAGAAAGAAAGAAAAAAAAATGAATGATGATGAGCAATAAATAACCTTCATAATGATTCAGATTTTGATTGATAGTGTGTTGCGCAATTAGGTTGAGGTTAAGCGACCTCCAACAGAATTATGACTACCTACACCTAGTACTTCGAAGGCATAAAGCGTTTTCTAGGTGACTCTTCTTTATTACACGCTTTATATTAGCTTCACTTGTATGTTTGTATGTTTGTATATTTGTATGTTTGTATATTTGTATGTTTGTATATTTGTATGTTTGTTTGTAACCGACTCCTTATAGCGCGATTTTGACCCACTTTAAACGACCAGATTTCATTCAAACTTTGCACACCTGTCAAGGACCGATGACAATGCAATAATTTCATAAATTTGTGCCATTATCCTTGCCAGGATTACCAGGACAGGCTTCACTTGCCTGAGCGTCTTTTGTATGTTGTCCGCTAGAGGGCGCTAGTTAGTTAGTTGACGTACGGCTGTGACGCGTTCGAGCGGTAAAAATCTAGCTAATTTGTGCCATTATCCTTGCCAGGGTTACCAGGACAGCAGAAAAACTGTCACAAACTACGCTGACATACGTCTCAAAATTATAGTTCATTCAAACTTTGCACACCTGTCAAGGACCGATGACAATGCAATAATTTCATAAATTTGTGCCATTATCCTTGCCAGGGTTACCAGGACAGCAGAAAAACTGTCACAAACTACGCTGACATACGTCTCAAAATTCGAAACACCCTAAAAAATAGAAAATAAATTATAGTTTAAAAAAACTAAAAACACGCTTCCATTGAAAACCAAACTAAAAAGTACAAAATA
Organism: Aporophyla nigra; assembly: GCA_947507805.1. Taxonomy (NCBI): domain Eukaryota; kingdom Metazoa; phylum Arthropoda; class Insecta; order Lepidoptera; family Noctuidae; genus Aporophyla; species Aporophyla nigra. The sequence goes on from OX382296.1 coordinate 23,307,771, forward strand.
ATGGAAAAAAAGCGTGGGGTGCCTGATATCAATAAAAAAAATACCTTAAAAAGCACCCCACGCTTTTTTTCCATTATTTTGTACTTTTTAGTTTGGTTTTCAATGGAAGCGTGTTTTTAGTTTTTTTAAACTATAATTTAATTTCCATTATTTTGTACTTTTTAGTTTGGTTTTCAATGGAAGCGTGTTTTTAGTTTTTTTAAACTATAATTTATTTAGCGATTACAAAGATCATAAAGCTCCTACCCAATTTATGACAACCTGCTTCTTTGAAGGCATGAAGCGTTTTCTAGCTGACATTTTTTTTTTTTGTTGGTGGGCAGCCCACCCGTGTTCCATCAGTTGCCTATATGCCAGGATCACGGTAACTCTTTCGAACAAATCTCGCGACCCTGGCAATCAGGTGAGGTGAGCTCCTACCGGGTTATGACAACCTGCTAATTCGAAGGCATAAAGCGTTTTCTAGATAACTCTCCTATGTTTAGCAAGCTCCTTCCCAGTTATGACAACCTGGTACTTCGAAGGCATAGAACGTTATTTAGCTGACCATCAGGTTATGTGAGCTCCTACCCAGTTATGGCTGTGGTATTTAAAGACAACGCGTTTGCTAGCTGATACTCCTGCTTAATAAATAGCTCATACCTTACGCGCTCAGACGTGGGGTTGTGGAGACAGCCTGTTCTGCCTAACTTATACCATACCAAGTTATGATCACCTTTTTTTTGGATGGGAAATCATCTAATCCCGTCTCGCGCTCTGGGCGAAACGGGAGGCCCGTGTGAACTTTTATTAACTAAAACCCACCCGTGTTCCTTCAGTTGGCTATGCCAGGGTGAGGGCCACGGTAACTGTTTCGAATAAATCTCACGGTCCTGGCAAGAAGTTATGACCACCTGGTACTTCGAAGGCATAAAACGTTTTCTGACTGACACTGCGGTTTGATAAGCTCATACCAAGTTTTGACCACCTGGTACTTCGAAGGCATATGTGTGTATGTTTGTAATGAATAAACTCAAAAACTACTGTGCCGATTTCAATAAGACGTACAAACTTAAGTCGCAGAACATGCCAGCAATTAGACGTACAAACTTAAGTCGCAGAACTCAAGTATTCTTAAATAAGTTTTCTTAAATTTTCTAATTTTCCGCGCAATTTTTTATTTTTTTTCTTTCATAAGAACCTTCTCCTGACAATTACAAACACAACAAAAAAAAAAGAAGTGAAATCGGTCCAGCCGTTCTCGCGTGATGGCGTGACCAAGAGAAATAGGGATTCATTTTTATATATATAGATTATCTGATCTACAATTTTTGTCTGAGCAAATTTTATGATAAAACTTACCGTTTTGCTGAAAATCGCGAAAAACCCGTTTTTGTGACCTTTGACCCCGAGTTAATTTTTTTGCACGTGCCCGATCGATGAGGACTTTTCACATTTCCTTTATAATAGTGTATTGAACAATCCTACCAATATTCAGCCTAGTCAGAATTTTTGTAACCTTGGATTTCTAAATTGACCGGACTATCAATACAACCCTCTAAATTAATTTACACCTATTGAAAATACTATAAGTGTAACGGTAGCGAATCATATTTTTAACCGACTTCAAAAAGGAGGAGGTTCTCAATTCGGATGTTTATATGTTTTTTTTTTCTTTTTATGTATGTTCGGCCATAACTCCGTCATATATAGATGAATTTGCAAAATTCTTTTTTTGTTCGAAAGGGGTTTATTCCGAAATGGTCCCATATAATTTTCATATAGATCTGATGATGAGTTCGGGAGACAGACACCGGAACTCTTTAAAAAATGACAGGAAATCAACCGCTATTTCTGCTATCGCATAAATATGCATTGTTTGTTTGGAATTAGTGCAGGGTGAATACCACAACTAAAAATTTAAAAATAAAAACTTTTTTACAAAAAAAAACAACTGACTTCCTTAAAAACACTACAAAGTGAAAAATAACTTTAATTTCGGAAGTCGGTGGCAAAAAAACCATAAATACAGATCCTAAGATACCGACTACCGAAATTAAAGTTATTTTTCACTTTGTAGTGTTTTTAAGGAAGTCGGTTGTTTTTTTTTTTTTTTGTAAAAAAGTTTTTATGTTCAACATACAGCAATACCCTTTGATAAGACTGATTGTCAGACTTTCAGGCTTCTACCGACCCGTAAAAACTATCAAAGATCTACGAATGACAGCCGAGACCCAGGGCTTAACGTGCTTTCCGAGGGACTGACATGTCTTCCTACTAATATTATAAACGCGAAAGTTTGTATGTATGGATGTCTGGATGTATGGATGTGTGGATGTTTGTTCCTCTTTCACGCAAAAACTACTGACCCGATTTAGATGAAATTTGGCACATAGATAGTTTATAACCTGGAATAACACATAGGGTACTTTTTATCCCGGTAGTATGTTCCTGCGGGATAATTTCCGACCTCCACGCGGGCGAAGCCGCTGGTAAAAGCTAGTAGTATATAAAGATGGTCACCCACCCACGGAACAACACGAGCAAGCGTAGCTGAACCCGATCGAACGAACCGTCCGGTTTTTTTAGCTCTAACACAAGCCCTACCAACTAATAATTTATGTATTGTCCCACACAGGTAAATCCCCACTATCACAAGTAAGTCCCACCCCACCGACTCCAATCGCCCGCACCGACAACACGACGTCTGACGTCACAGCCCCGTCTGACGTCACAGCCCCGTCTGACGTCACGACGGCTGCGACCAACGTCACTGCGGCCACCAAGTAATAGGTAGATAGATGTAGTGGAGAGGTAACGTTCCTATGTAGGTAGATGTTGGTAAGAGGTTGAAGCTGTGAATACTGAATGTTGGCAACGTCGTCAATAGCTGTCAAATTCTAACTGTATTTATTAATTTCTCAATATTTCTCTAAATTTTTAAATATTGGTCTAAAATGCAATCATTGATATTGTAACACTGAATATTAGTTTTATGTGATGACAAAACTTTCCAAATAACCGCTTTACAACTGAAACGGTTTCAACACCTAATTATATGTTATTATAGCAATTCATAATTAATATTTTAATGCACTATACATGGTGGCAAGGACAGGCAAACTCTAAACATGAATTTAGCACATGATTCTTAGACCCCAAGCGTAGAAATTGTTCGTCGATTATCAAAAAAAATCTGCTGTTTCATTAAAAAGCGCAATACTTACGAATTTAAGGTACTAAACAGCAAATCTTTATTTAATATTACCGAAAAATAATTTCAACGCCGTGAGGTTCAGAATCATTTAGTGAATCCATGGTAACAGGTTGTGCATCCCTGCCACATTGTAGTGCGATATTTCCTATCTCCATTTTATTTTAAAAAGCATGTCAATATTTGACAGCTATTTGCGACGTTACGGACTTTTAGTATGCACGCTTTCAAGTGCAGACCATTTATTTTTAAGAGGTAGGAGAGTTCCAAACTGATCTAATTTCACTATGCCAAAGATGACTGTCTTCCAAATTAATTTAAATACACCGACTTCAATCGTAGGGTGGTCTAAAGTCATTTTATTTCCTTATGTAGTTGTGAACCTTATTTTAAGTGAATAAAGTTGAATTTTAATTGTTTCACTTGAATGGTCTGCATTGAACCTTTGGCAGTTATGAAGATTTACTTGTGTTTCATTTGACAACACAGTGGTGTTAAGTATCGCTTTACGGAAAGTAAACAACCAGCAATGTACATCACATACCTAAATAAATTGAAAACTTAGTAAAAATTGATCCATCATCATGTAGGTATCTCATTTTTCATATTGAGAGTATCCAACCAACTTGAAAAAATGGATCTCATCCTAATAGAATAAAAATACGAAAATTTATTTTAAAAATGCAGACAAAAATGCACAGAGTTTCAACCAGATTTTTTATTGAAAAAATATTAAATTTCTACCGTTTAAATAGTATGTTAAAAAATAGAGCTTAAACTATATTGTTTGTCAAAAGTAATGTTATTAATTTTATTAAGCAGTATACCTAAGAAGCGAGCTAGTCGCTAACATATCGCTCCGATTATTAAAAACAAAAGCCATGTCTTTCTTTTCTGTTGTAACTTCATAAATAAACTTTAACGTATAAATAATTCTGATTCTGACGTATGGTAACGTAAATCAAGTCATAATCATAATTACACAACTTAAACAATATCTATTGGTACGACAATGGGGAAGGCGACGGTCAAAATGGCGCTGTCGTAGCTAATTCCCAAAACAAGCTAAATAATACAAAAAATTGTGTGATGTGATTTTATTTTATTTTTGCAAACATAGCACGTTGTTGTGTTCCTAAATACTCCAAAATTTTTGTCCATCATTTCCTGAAAAACCTTAAAATTAGCTGATTGTGGTGTGTTAAAAGTATATGTAGATATTTTTTAAATTACATAAACAGATTTCGAGATTATGTCGGAATCATTTTAAAGAAACTGATTACGAAATGTTTAAGGTTCAAAATGCCGAAACATAAAATATTGAAACCAACGAAATAACGATACAGTGAAATAAAATCAAACACATGAATGAACGCAATTTTAAATTTATTTTAGGCCGCAGGGACCTAGGTATGATCACGCCATCTACAATTAGTTTTGCCCGACCTCCCCCATTACAGCTACTATGTAAAAGGCTCTACGTCAGTCAAATTCACATACTCTCATAATATTACATCTCCGTAATCAGGACAGCGTGTTCGAGATTTGATACTGACGGAAATATATGTAAATAGTACTAAGCATAATCGATTAAAGTTACAACTCGATAATCGCCACGAGAATCGATTCTTTTTAGTGCAATTTATTTTCTTAATCGATATTTTAAGTCTCCTGTTTTTAAATAAATGTATTTTCTCTATTTCTATCCATTTATGTCTTTCTATGAACTTTTAAAATACTTAAGATATTATTTATTAGCATTTCTAGCTTTTAAAGTGTGTATTTTATAATATTTGCCAAATTAGATAGTGCGTATGTGGAGCCAAAGCTAAATACATAATGTCACAAAAAAATAAAAACAATTTTATTAGATTATTATTATTATTCGGCAAAATCATTGTACTTATTAATTAATTTTTAATAAAAAATAAAGATAAATTGTTTTAAAAAATATTCAAAATGTTTGTTTTGTGTTTAAGCATCACGTTTTAGAATTAGTACAATTAAATATATGTTATGTTACTATAGTGATGTGTGGCCATACTATAAAATTATGATCTAGAAACTGGATCTGTGTACGAAAAACGAATACGATTTTAACCAAATGGTAATTGCGTAACACACTTACAGTAGCAATGACTTTCATGTAGAGAGTGCAACAACATTAATTACGTTATTTACGTTGTTGAGCTGACAAATGTGTCCTTCATAATCGTTCTGATCGACAGTGTGTTACGCAGAAAGGGTGCGGGTGTTAAGAGGCCGTATGCAACATTTTCCCGTTTTCGCTGATTAACGTGGTTTTATATAATTATTTGTGCGGTTAAAGTACTGTATTTCTATAAATTTTAGTGCACCACTGATATACCATTTCAGTTTTGATCAAAAAAATTAACTTCTTTCGTATACGGTCTCTTAAGTTATAGCCTACGTTGTAACAGCTAAGTTCGCAATGATTAGTTGGCCAAAATAACTCGTATATAGCCTAAAAATAACGGCAAGATGTCTAAAATTCAATGAAAATGTGGAAAGTTCGGAAAATGTTAGTATGTAAGATTGCATAGAAAAGGATAGCATTGGATGGAGTTACGGAAAAAAGTTTATGAAAATCTCAATAGTAGAAGATACCATTAAAAATGCGGATAGAATGAATAAAATAGAGTTTAAATAAAATAAGAAACTATGTAATGGCATTCTATCTTCCCAACCGAAAATACGCACAATACTACATAGTTAAGAGTTTAACTCTTCGAAAAATTATGCGAAGTTAAAATTATAAGAACACTATTATAAATTACGCCTTACATTCCTTCATCGTTTGTATTATAAGTACAGTTGGCAACACAATCTACTTAAAAATCCTACTTTTAATCTCACTTGAAATTTGTGCTGTGTACTTTTATACCAAAAATCTAGAAAATGTCTATATTAATTGTGTTGCTGACTGTAGGCACCTACATTATTATTTATATAATTGTTCCTATTTATAATTTGAAACCACTCGAATTTAGATTATTTTATTTGTAAAAAAAAAATGTATTTGTCTAAACTTTTATTATAAGTGTTTGCATGTGAAGGCTTAATGTTGAATAAATAATTTAATTATTATACAAGTATTTTATTACACCACTTTAAAACTCCTGTTAGGAAATACTACTAAACAAGATTATGTCTGGACTGATTCTGTTTCGGCATTTCTTCTCAGAGTAGGCAGATAAGAAACGCCGACCTCACCCAGTTTTATCTATACTAATATTAAAAAAGCTGAAGAGTTTGTTTGTTTGATTGAACGCGCTAATCTCAGGAACTACTGGTCCGAATTGAAAAAATATTGTTGTGTTGGAGAGCCTATTTATCGAGAAAGGCTATAGGCTATATAACATCACGCTACAACTAAGAGGAGCGGAGCAGTAATGAAAAATGTTGCAAAAAAGGGGAAAATTGCACGGGTAGGCGATTCGACGCGACGAGAAGGGTCGGGGAACAAGAAATTTAACGCGGGCAGAAGCTAGTTTTTAATATGATTGCCATGTATTTGTACACATTTATAGACCTACTTACTTACAGAATTAAAATCATTTATCAATCTATACTAATATTATAAAGCTGAAGAGTTTGATTGAACGCGTTAATCTCAGGAACTACTGGTCCGAATTGAAAAATTATTTTTGTGTTGGATAGCCTATTTATCGAGAAAGGCTATAGGCTATATAACATCACGCTACAACCAAGAAGAGCGGAGCAGTAATGAAAAATGTTGCAAAAACGGGCAAAATCGCACGGGTAGGCGATTCGACGAGACGGGAAGGGTCAGGGGAACAAGAAATTTAACGCGGACGAAGTCGCGGGCAGACGCTAGTTACTACTATATAATATTATAAAGCTGAAGAGTTTGTTTGTTTGTTTGATTGAACGCAGTTATCTCAGGAACTACTGGTCCGAATTGAAAAATTATTTTTGTGTTCGGTAGCCTATTTATCGAGGAAGGCTATGGGCTATATAACATCCCGCTACAACCAAGAAGAGCGGAGCAGGCGGAGCAGGAAAATCACACAGGTATTCGACGCGACGGTAAGGGTCGGGGGAACAAGAAATTTAACTCGGACGAAGTCGCGGGAAAAAGCTAGTTACTACATACATAAACTAATTATTTTATCAGATCACAACATGCTACCATTCTAACATACTCCTGTATCCTATTAAAGTATTAGAAAGTTAAATATTAGTACCAAGTTATACAATTCGATCTTCAGGCCAAATACAGTTCTGCATAAAAGAGAAAACTGCTTATCTGCCTAGTCTTTTCCCAACTTGGGGTCGGCTTCAAGTCAACCCAAGATTGCACATGAATAACATAGTATTTTACATAGAGCACCTGCCTATCTGACCTCTAAAATTCAGCAACTGGGTAAGAACGACCGCTTTGACCAACAATAGCTGTGAACATGCACTCCTATGGAAAGAAGTCTGCACATACCGGTTTTAAGAAGACGTTATATTAAATTATAGAATTTACCACTAGATGGCGCTAAATTACATTTTACACCCTCATCATAATTCCTCTCAAAATGGCTCGCACACGGTGTTGATGAAATTATTACCTGTATTAATATTTAATATTATGTTCAAGTAACCAAGAAAAGAAAGGAAAATAAAAAGAAAAGAAAGAAAAACTGTGAAAGCTTCAATAAATCGGTTAAAAAAAACCAGTTAACCAAACAATCAGTGTCTTTAAAACTATGGAGATAGAGCTTCAAAAAAAAAAAGACCAATTAATGACATTACAATTATACAAACGTACGAATAGTTACAATATTCTAATCGATACGTTCTCGATACTTCCCCCATGCCACGTCATTTTCCCTCCCTATCGCAAAGTATGGCAGCACCGGCCCTCAGCGCGAAAATCAATAATCTGCTTGTAAACAACTCGAACCAAATGTAGGGCAAACAAGTGTCCTAGTACAATTTTCATATTCCGCAATTATTGTTTCGTAAAACCTTTTAATTTTACCACATTTTAGTTGTTAGTGAGTGTAAAATAATTTAGCAAAGATGGATACAGCGAATGTTGGATATTCTTACCATTTGCCATCAGGCGGCTGGAACTATAAGATTCGCAACACATTGTCGCAATTCAGTGATTTGTTCAGCGAATTTAATAAATATATCGCACCGGCATATCATCACGATCGATGTGAAAGGTATTTTATAGTTTTATTTTAACTATTTTTGTAGTAACTTCGCAACTGCGTAATTAAATATTTACTTAAACCTACCCTGATCTAAGACAGGATTCTTTAACATAGGGGTCACATTTAAGATATTTTTTTTTTGTATAAGTGTAGGTACCTATACCTACCCTTTTGTTTATTTTCAATAAGGTGCATTAAAGTTTTGATTATTTTGTATTAACCTCCACTACGTAAGATATTTATGTAGATACTTAAAATGTTTTTTTTTTTAACATATTTTCAGGTCTGTCCAAATGAGAATATATTCGATGCACAAAGGGGAGTTTGTGATGGTATTTATTGCGTTTTTCGCTTGTTTCGGCTTAGGAGTATTTATAGGACTGGCAGGTAAGATATTTTACATTGTACTAGAATTGTTTTATAGCCTAAATATCCAACAACCTACCACGTGCATTGTTTTTGTCTGAACTAATATTATTTTTATAAAATACTAGCTTCAGCCCGCGACTTCGTCCGCGTCAAATTTTTGCTACCGTGACCCTTCCCGTCGCATCGAATTGCCTGCCAATTTTCGTCCATTTTTCGTTGCTGCTCCGCTCCTTTTGATTGTAGCATGATGTTCTATAGCCTATAGCCTTCCTCAATAAATAGGCTACCCAACACAAAAAGATTTTTTCAATTCGGACCAGTAATTCCTGAGATTAGCGCGTTCAACCAAACAAACAAACATACAAACAAACAAACTCTTCAGCTTTATAATATTAGTATAGATGTCAATATCAAATATTTTCTATGCTGTTTATTACGCTTTCACACTAAAGTAGCTGAACGGGTTTTGTTGAAATTTCATGGATAGATCATTAACTAGATTAAGACATAATATATTATGTAGTTTACTTTCATCCCGATATTTCCATGGCATCGAGATTTATATTATGGGGGGGAAACTGCGGGACGCAGTTAGTTTGTATTGAAATGGTTATCAAAATTACATATTATAAGGCCAAAGATACTATCAATAAAAACTTTGGTTCGGTTGTTTTTTTTTTTTTGGAAAAACTTTTTTCCAAAAAAAAAACAACCGATTTCCTTAAAAACACTACAAAGTGAAAAATAACTTTATTTTCGGAAGTCGGTGTCTTAGGATCTGTATTTATGGTTTTTTTGCCACCGACTTCCGAAATTAAAGTTATTTTTCACTTTGTAGTGTTTGTTTTTAAGGAAGTCGGTTGTTTTTTTTTTTTTTTGGAAAAAAGTTTTTATTTTTAAATTTTTAGTTGTGGTATCAACCCCGCACTGATTCCAAACAAACAATGCACATTTATGCGATAGCTGAAATCGCGGTTGATTTGCTGTCATTTTTTAAAGAGTTCCGGTGTCTATCTCAGGAACTCATCATCAGATCTATATGAAATTTATATGGGACCATTTCAGAATAAACCCATTTCAAACAAATAATTTTGCAAATCCGTGTATATATGACGGAGTTATGGGCGAACATACATTAAAAAAAATATATATATATATACATATAAACATCCGAATTGAGAACCTCCTCCTTTTTGAAGTCTGTTAAAAACGTTAAATTACATCTTGATAAAGCTACCTACCGGTATAAATGAGATTGGAGTACTGATTAAACTTTATTTTTTTCTTAATAATATCGTCCTTAATTTACTTCCATTATTGTACTTGTGATTCAAATTTACCGCTAGAAATAACCGTGCAATCACTATAGGAACATAATAGGGCATTATTAACATAAGTTTAATTAGATTATTATTACGCACTCTTTCCAATAAACTTTAAGTAGGTAAATATTTAAATCGTCTTTAAATTAATGATAAAGTAGTCGGTTGCGATACGTAAATGAGTTTGCATCGAAATGGGCAGTAGACACGAAATTTTACTAAAACGAATTCAATCAAACTCATCTCATGTAACTTCCACGCAATATTCATTATGGAAACTCACGTAAGTACCATACCACCACCGCACAACCAAATACTTAACGTATTTACGTTTTTTTTTTTTTAATAAATGCTTTGTCTTGGACTTCGTCCCAGTAACTAAGCTATGGCACCTGACCAAATGGCTTAGATTCGGTTAGAACTATGACCAACCATGTGTAAGCCAATAAGTTCACAGTAACTAAGCTATGGCACCACGACCAAATATGTTAGGTTCGGTTAGAACTGTAACCAGCCACGTGCAAGCCGATATGGTCACAGCAACTAAGCTAAGGCACCCCGACCAAATGGGTTAGTTTCGGTTAGAACTGTGATCAGCCACGTGTAAGCCGATATTGTTGCAGTAACTAAGCTATGGCACCCGACCAAATGGGTTAAATTCGGTTAGAACTATGACCAGCCACGTGCAAGGCAATATGTTCGCAGTAACTAACCTAGGGCACCCCGACCAAATGGGTTAGCTTCAGTTAGAACTATGACCAACCATGTGTAAGCCAATAAGGTCACAGTAACTAAGCTAGGACACCCCGACCAAAAGAGTAAGGTTCGGTTAGAACCGTGACCAGCCACGAGCAAGCCGATATGGTCACAGCAACTAAGCTAAGGCACCCCGACCAAATGGGTTAGTTTCGGTTAGAACTGTAACCAGCCACGTGCAAGCCGATATGGTCACAGCAACTAAGCTAAGGCACCCCGACCAAATGGGTTAGTTTCGGTTAGAACTGTGATCAGCCACGTGTAAGCCGATATTGTTGCAGTAACTAAGCTATGGCACCCGACCAAATGGGTTAAATTCGGTTAGAACTATGACCAGCCACGTGCAAGGCAATATGTTCGCAGTAACTAACCTAGGGCACCCCGACCAAATGGGTTAGTTTCGGTTAGAACTGTGACCAGCCACGTGTAAGCCGATATGGTCGCAGAAACTAAGCTAGGGCACCCCGACCAAATGGGTTAGCTTCAGTTAGAACTATGACCAACCATGTGTAAGCCAATAAGGTCACAGTAACTAAGCTAGGACACCCCGACCAAAAGAGTAAGGTTCGGTTAGAACCATGACCAGCCACGAGCAAGCCGATATGGTCACAGTAACTAAGCGAAGGCACCCCGACCAAATGGGTTAGTTTCGGTTAGAACTGTGACCAGCCACGTGCAAGCCGATATGGTCGCAGTAACTAAGCTATGGCACCACGACCAAATATGTTAGGTTCGGTTAGAACTGTAACCAGCCACGTGTAAGCCGATATTGTTGCAGTAACTAAGCTATGGCACCCGACCAAATGGGTTAAATTCGGTTAGAACTATGACCAGCCACGTGCAAGGCAATATGTTCGCAGTAACTAAGCTAGGGCACCCCGACCAAATGGGTTAGCTTCAGTTAGAACTATGACCAACTATGTGTAAGCCAATAAGGTCACAGTAACTAAGCTAGGACACCCCGACCAAAAGAGTAAGGTTCGGTTAGAACCGTGACCAGCCACGAGCAAGCCGATATGGTCACAGCAAATAAGCGAAGTCACCCCGACCAAATGGGTTAGTTTCGGTTAGAACTGTGACCAGTCACGTGTAAGCCGATATGGTCGCAGTAACTAAGCTAGGGCACCCCGACCAAAAGAGTTAGGTTCGATTAGAACTGTGACCAGCCACGAGCAAGCCGATATGGTCACAGCAACTAAGCTAAGGCACCCCTACCAAATGGGTTAGTTTCAGTTAGAACTGTGACCAGCCACGTGTAAGCCGATGTGGTCGCAGTAACTAAGCTATGGCACCACGACCAAATATGTTAAGTTCGGTTAGAACTGTAACCAGCCACGTGCAAGCCGATATGGTCGCAGTAACTAAGCTAGGGCACCTCAACCAAATGGTTCAGCTGTAACCGAACGCGTTGGTAGCAAGTCATCGGCTTTTAAGTATTAAGGAGAACAAAATGGAAGTTATTGGGAGTTCTATTAAAATACATGTAGGTATTCTAAAAATATTCCTAAATGTTTAAGGGCCATCACCAACTATGACGACCTCAATCACAGCCTCCTCCATGCTGACGAACGGTAGTACTATCTACCAGGGCCCGTTCCACCTGCACAGCAAGGCCTTAGGTCTTCGTGCACAGCAACTGTGGCTCATGGCGGAGATACTGACCAACAATGATGACGGTAAGACTCCGATCTTTAGAACTTTATACCAGACTAGAGCACTATATACCAGGACCCGTTCCACCTACACAGCAAGGGCTTAGGACTTCGCACAGCAGCTGTTCCTCATGGCGGAGATACTCATCAACAATGATGACGGTAAGACTTAGTCTCAAGCAATATGTAACAGACTAGTACACTATATACCAGGGCCCGTTCCACCTGCACAGCAAGGCCTTAGGTCTTCGCGCGCAGCAACTGTGGCTCATGGCGGAAATACTCACCAACAACGATGACGGTAAGAGTCTGGTCTCTAGCACTATAAAAAAGACTACTGCACTATATACCAGGACCAGTTTCACCTGCACAGCAAGGCCTTAGGTCTTCGCGCAGCAAATATACCTTATGGCGGAGATATTCCCCAACAATAATGACGGTAAGTTCTCTAGTCTCTAAAGTCTGATTGTTAGTTTGCTAGCCTAAAAGACAGTTGTGGTCGACCTGTTGTATCAGTCAGCTTCTCATATAGTTCGTACAAGTTCCTGCTGACTGCTACATTCGTGCATTCATCACTAAAAATGTTCTACACATTGGGAGTTTTTCCGTCTTTGGACTCAAAACCTATTGTTAAAAGTAATTCGATCGCAGCATTTTGAAATAGCAAATTAAAAATCAGAATTTGGCACTATATACCAGATGAGAGCTAGGTATATACCAGGGCCCGTTCCACTTGCACAGCAAGGCCCTAGGTCTTCGCGCGCAGCAACCGTGGCCAATACTCGCCAAAAATGATGAAGGTAACTACTGTTTTCTTAAAATGATTTCCATGTGATCTTTTTCCAAGATCAGAACTCATGGGAACAGACCAAACTTAACGCTTATTTTTAAAGACATGTCTACGGTGTATTCCCATTATGATTCTTCCCCTATTCCTCAGTATTAAAGACGGGAACAAAAACACAAGAGAAAAAAAAATCTTGGCCCTACGAGCTTGTATCTTCAGTACCGGACATATAGCAATAGAGACAAAGGGCTAAGAAATAAGTTTAAACGAAATCAGTTTCGTCAAAGAAGATTTCGAATGAATACAATAGCATTGAGCCCTTGTCACTCAGGGCTGTCGAAAAAAGCGACAAAAGAATCAAGTAGTGGGGATCACAAGGGCAAAACCCCTAAAAATGTCCGGTTGAATCTTTTTAGCAATATTAGTTTTTGACTGTTAATGTAACCATCATTTCCAAACTCTATTATTAATAAAGGGTTTCTAATTTTCAGAGGAGATATTCGATAAGAGCTTCCAAGTTAGTATTTCGATAGAGGGCGTGTTGGCAGACCATAGCACGGAAGATATATTATCCGAAGCTGACGCCCCTAATAGGTAAGATATACTTATGTAAGATGTCTATAAAAAGATGTTCGATATGAGAGATAGGAAAAATACACGATGATTAATAAATGAAAAATATTTAACTGGTCCTCTAATAACTTAGTGATCTTCTAATGAAGGCTTCTATCTAACGTCGCACACTATTAACACGCTTTCATTAACTTCAAACGTATTAGTATGTGCCTATGTAACGGAAACTTTGAACATGATATTGACCCCCTTCAAAACGTCGGATTAACTCGTTTGTGCTATTGTCTTTGCCAGGGTTACCAGGATAGCCAAAAGAAAACTGTCTTCGAAAACTACGCTGACATACGTCGCAAAATCCGAAACACCCTATAAAATAGAAAATAAATAATAGTTTAAAAAAAAAACAAAAACACGCTTCCATTGAAAACCAAACTAAAAAGTAAACAATAATGGAAAAAAGCGTGTGGTGTTTGATATCAGTTAAAACATACCTCAAAAAGCACCACAAAAAAATTTTTTTTTCGAGCTTCTTTTTAAATTTCTGGCTATTTTTCTCACAGTAGATCGCAGTTGATCTCGATCAAAAGGATTCGATTAGGTTAGAACGTAGCAGACGTAAAGAATAACACCACCCCATTTCTTCCTGCGGGTGTCGTAAAAGGCGACTAAGGGACTTACTAGAGAATGGGCAGCAGCGTTCTCTATGCATTTTACCACGATACTGCGATCGCCAACCCGCCTGCCAAGCGTGGCGATTATGGCAAAGCCCCCCAAATTAGGGGAGGCCTAAGTCCAGCAGTGGACGTCTAACGGCTGAAATGATGATGATGATGATGAGAACGTAGCAGGGCGGAGGATATCCATGAGGATTTCCAACCTGACAAAGCAAAAGGTTAGAACGAAACGCTATATCCCAGTCGGTCGCAGCTACTTGGCTATTTAGTATTTTAGGACCCCAAAATAGGAATGAATTGAGTTTCATAAAGAGAGGCGCATTCATTATATTAGAGTGTTCAATAATATTTCTAGGAAAGCAAAAGTGAATTATTCGTGGTTCCATTAAATAACTACGGAAAAACACCACCTAAGACCAAAAAGTTTTAACGTATACCAATTTCCCATTTGGATCAAGATCAGACAATAAATAATAGGGAATATGCATTTATGTTTTGTCTCTAAATCAACGTCAATACACGTCAATATTATATAACCAACAAAAGTTTCAATAGTAAAAATTTTACTATAGTTTGTTGCTCAACAATATTATTAAAAACAATTTTCTACTACAGTTCAAACGTCCGTTGTTGTCGCGGCCATATTGTGACGTCACTTACCACGATACTGCTTTGCACACATCTCTGTTTTAGCCCCAAATTATGAAATAATAATAATAAAAACTTTATTGTTCAAGAACTGCTATGTACAAATTGAAATAGCACTAGCCTCCACACTAGGATTCCCTGTGTCGTGGAGGCCAGTCTCCTTCGTCATACACTATTACAGCATAGTAGGGAGGCATATATATGTTGATGGGAACGATAACAATAACCAAATGCTATTCCTAAACAATAAATTAGCAAAGTTAAATGAGTGTTTAACTAAAATGTTTTTAAAAGGCGTGTGTAGTGTATTATGTACGTGTATGGTGTGAGTGTGTGATGAATGAGTGAGTTAAGACGGGTTTGGACCAGACGAGGACAATCAGACCACGTATGATAGCACTCCCTCTCAACCCTAGACTTCCCCTAGGCTTGAATAAACCCACGAGAGATTACTCCCACCCTATAGGCATTCACTCGTCTTGTCCAAATCGACCTTAATGTATTTGTGTGAATGAATGTGTATGTTGTGCTCATGTGTTAATGAATTTCTCCGTGCTTTCATAGTCCATTCTTGTCAGAAATTTTAAAAGTTGATTTTTGCATCTGTTCTTGGTCAGTGGCAATAAATCTATCTCATTATTGAGCTTACCGTAAATAAATGGTCCCATATACCGAAGGCATCTGTTGCCAAAAATGAGTTTACATTTAGGTTTATGCCATTTAGGCTTATTTGCATTTCTAAGAAAGCGGACTTTGGAGTAGCTTATCGAATTATGAGCATTTTTATGGTACCTCAATGCTACTGCCATTATGTACAATTGGCGTACACGACGCGTGTAAATTAAATAATTTTTGTGCTATATTCAAGCAGAAATCACGGTTAATAACTTACCTTGTTGGGAATTCAAGCAGTATTCTAAGAAAACATACTTAGTCACATGTCTTTTGAGGTCTCCACCGGCATTTTTGAAGACGACGCAATTTCAAGCTTGCGTTCAGTTCTACCAGAAAAACGTGAAATAGAATAAGAAAGAAAGAAGTAAATGCAATGCGCATTTACTTCTTTCTTTCTTATTCTATATATACAAATTGTTAAAAATACAGCAATTTTTTTTTTGACTCTTAGCAGCATTGTCATCATTCGCCTCCCCTTACCCCAATTTATTTGGGGTCGGCGCAACATGTATTTTTCTTCCACACTTCTCCATTAGTCATCATCTCGGTAGTCACTTCGTTTCTATCCATATCATTATTCATACAGTCCATCCGTAGTTTCTTTGGTCTCCCCCTAATTTTATAGGCATCGACATTCATACTCTAAAATTTCCTCACGACATTTTCCTCACTCTTAAACTATGAATATTTGTTTAATGAGTTTTAAAATACATGCATATTCCCTATTGCCACACAGTAGAATATTTATAGAGTTCAGGGCCAAGTAACCAGCCCTGATAAGTATAATACTTCTTTAAATTGCCGTTAGGTATCACGAAAGATGTTAATGCAAATCTGTATTTTTTTCTATTCCAGAACCCAACACCTAAAGTGCGAGAAACGTGTTTGTGACGAGGTGATGATACTTCACATCTTGTGGCTGGACTACACGCACTACGTATTTAATATTAACTTTTTTGGGCTCAAGGAGTTCCACCACCGATATTTTATTAGGGACATTATATTCTATGTAAGTATAAGAGATCATGCAAACTAAAAATTCCAATAATGGAGTTGGTAAGCCACTATGAAGAAAGCATACAGTAGTGTTAGAATTGCTACGCATTCCTCGTCATCAAGGCAGGACAAGTGGCAATGAGGGGTTTTGGGGAAACCAGCGAGGTTTTGTGGAGAAATATAAAAAATAATATAAGCATAATCCTAACTTTTTACAACGTCGTTAATGTCGCAAACGATTTAGAGCAGAATTCATGGGATGCTAAAGACCCCACGAGTACTTTTAAAATTTATCAAAAAATAGGGTAGTAGGGGAGACATCGACACGCAAACTATCAACTTAAATTCAAATTTGTTGTCATGATTCTCGATTGTAGCGTAGACATTTTTCGTTGGTTATTATAACAAAATGCTGTTCCATACAGTTGACTGCGTAGACGCGTGAGTATTTTACTTTTTTTCACTTTTTTATGAAACAGCAGATATATTCGAGTTTACTCCTTAAGAATAGATTTTCATATATAAAAGGGTATGAAAATTTATGGAGAGTAAAATGAAACTCTCCGTTACGTTATGCGTTATGTTATGTTTACTAATCTATATATTTTACAATCATTCGTAAGAAGTAAACTTCAGTCGTGCGTCGGGCCCGAGACACATTTTTTTTTTTTCAATACCTACAGATGTTCTACGTCGTGTACTGAATCCAAGGTTACGGGTTGCGAATCGATGTCCATGCCATCCTAGTAAACAAAATCTGCTTATGTATCAAACTAAACTAAATAAGTGCAACTTGTAGACTTGAATCAACCCCTAGGGATAATTGGCACACTTTTCAGCACCAGCAAAAAATAACGAGGTGTTTTTGTTTTCAGTTCAAAACATACAATCCAGCCTTTACACAAATGGAGACGTGGTTCAGGTTTATATTTGTGATGACGTCATTCTTCATGACCGTAAGTTATGATTTATGAAACAATAATATTTTTCATACTAAAATTGTTATTAAAAAATTAACGTAAATTTAAATTGTCGTTGGCCGTAACAGAAAAGATCTTGAAATCAGCCCTCACCAAACGATGCAATGAAGCATGGAGATTCTTTGGAATCCCAAGTACGACTTCTGAATCCACGGTCCTGGGTTCGATTCCCAGCGGGCAGTGTTATGAACACAGATATTCAAGGCCACAAATGATAAAGTAGAACCATTGAATTAATATCAGCAAGACGGCCAGTCACCACAAGGAGCACCCGTTCATGAGCATAACGCCAAGATCAGCCATTACCCCTCTCACCATATTTGAAAGAAGGTGGCAACCCGACCCCCGACGCTACCGCAAGCAGTGACATCTAAATCTATGGGAACATGACGAACTTGCTACCGGTTGCTCAGGCAAGAATAGAATGGTCAATTTTCAAAGTCGTTATCTAACCACATATTATGACATATCCCTTCGGGAAATGTGGTTGAAGTATTATAACGTTACTTTTATTTATTATTTTCAGTTCTGGTTCGCATACATGATGCGAAAATATCCCATGTCTGACTGGTCGATAGAACAAAGATGGATCTACATTTTATTGCCGTCCTTACTTACTTTCAATGGTAAGTAACAAATCATAATTCTATCCTACTACCTAATATTATAAATCTGTGAAAGGTTGTGAGGCTGCATGGATGGATGTTTGTTACTCTTTCATGTACAAACTACAGAACGGATTTAGATTAAATTTGACACACAGATAGTTTACAAGCTGGATTAACATAACATAGTGCCCCCGCTAAGTCTGTCATCTGGAGAAGAAGATAATATGACATTACCTTCGTTTAAATTAGTCAGCAGCTATTCTAGAAAAGACCAAAGGCGAGGTGGAATCTGTATACTAATGAAGCCAGATGTTAAATTTGAAAACATAGATTGGTTGAATAATATTGCAATGGAAAAACATTTCAAAATATGCGGTATTAAGATAACACAATATAACCTTAACTTATTCTGTCTTTAAAGAACACCAGATTCTGATATAATTGTATTCTTTAGAAAACTACAAATATTATTAGATAAAACACGTAGCAAAGATTAATTTAAAAATATTCTATGTGGCGACTTTAATATAGATATTCTAAGCGATAGTAAATATAAGAATACATTTATCGATATTCTATACAATTATGACTTACAAATACACATTAATAAACCAAGTTGGCAAAACTCTTGCATTGACAATATTATAAGTGATATCAAAAAAGCAAAAGGTGAAACACATGAGTTAGGTCTATCAGATTACAATACCGGACAAACATTATCAATAAAATTTAAAATAGAAAATAATATAATTCGAAAGCATTGGTTTGCATACAAAAGGGACCTGAGTAAAGAAAATATAGAAAAATTTAATCACTGTATTATCAAGCTATCTTTTCCAAAGTATACTCGGAATCAGACGCAAAGAAAGCATTTTCTTTAATGCACGATGAACTTTGTCTATTCTACGAACTGTGTTTCCCATTGATTAAAATTAATATGAACTCTAATTCTCGTAACCCAAAATGGGTGACTAAAGGTCTCAAAAAGTCATTTATAGTAAAAAGGAAGCTACAATGTATCTATTATAAAAATAAAACTACCCACGATAAACAAAAATTTAGAAAATAGGTATAGCAAGACTGAGGCAATGTGTAAATACCATACAAAAGCATAATAATAAAAAATACATAGATAAACCTGAAAAAAAATGTAAAGCTACATGGAAAATAATAAATGATAAACTTAAACAGGTGAGGTGGCGCGGGACAAGAGTTCCTGGAAGAAATTGCGGGAGGCCTTTGCCCGGCAGTGGGACAGTAAGGGCTATTAAAAAAAAAACTTAAACAGAACAATATTAGTAATGAAATTAGAGAAATTTTGGATGGGGAAAATATATTAAAAGAAGGCGATGATATAGCAACATACGTTAACAATTACTTTATCAACATTGCTAAAAAGGGAAACGCCCAAATCCAAAACATAAACATGTTTGCAAAAAAACAGTTGTGAACTCAATTTATCTAGAACCAGCTACTTGTTTGGAATTTTTATGATAGCTATGAAATTACGAAATACTAACTCTATCGGATATGATAATATTTTATTATTTATTAGCACTAATATGATCAAACAAAATCTTGAAATTACGAAATACTAACTCTGTCGGATATGATTATATTTTATTATTTATTAGCACTAATATGATCAAACAAAATTTATTAACTTTAACAAAACCCCATAGTCACATAATTAATTTATCTTTGGAAAAGGGCATATTCCCCGACCGTTTAAAATGTTCACTTGTAAAACCCCTCCACAAAAAAGGACCTAGATTTGAAGCAAAAAGTTATAGGCCAATTACTTTGGGTCCTATACTTTCAAAAAATATTTGAGAAAGTAATGAGCAAAAGACTTTTAAATTTCTTAGAGAAACATAATGTACTATGTAGTCAACAAAACGGTTTCATTAAGCAGAAATCAACAACTTTGGCATGTTTTAAACTGGTAAAAGAAATTATGGATGCTATCAATAAAAAAGAAATCCCAGTAGCAGTATTTTTGGATATGAGTAAGGCGTTTGATATGGTATATCATGAAACCTTATTGCGTAAACTTGAGCAATATGGCATACGACACGTTGCTTATACTTGGTTCGAAAGTTACTTAAGAGACCGACAACAATGTACGGAGATTAAAAAAATGTGTTTTAGAAACTAACTCCCGGAAAACATTTAGATCACCATACTTAACAAACTACAGTGGTGTACCACAGGAGAGTGTCCTGTGGAGAGTGTCCAAAGAACTGCCCAACTCCACGTACCAATATACTATATTGTTTGCAGATGATACTACCGTGTTGACAAAAGGCAAAACTCTAGATAACAGTAAAACAGTTACCAATAAAGCATTGACAGATTTAATCAATTGGCTAGATAGGAATAACTTAAAATCATAATAAATAATAATTTTAAAAAATTGCGAATAAAATGAAATTAAATACAATAATAATGACATAGAACAAGTTAATAATGTCAAATGTTTAAGAGTAGTTATGGACAGACATTGCAATTGGAAAGCTCAAGTAGATACTATATGTAAGAAAATAAACAAATTCGTATTTGCACTTGGGAGGATCAAAAATTTATCAGATATTCAAACAGCCTTATTGGTATACCATAGCCATGTCTGTTCTGTTTTAAGGTATGGAATAACTGTATGGGGGAATTCAACAGATGCCCAGAGGGCATTCATAGCCCAAAAAAATTGTGTAAGGTTCATTTTTCAATCTTAAGTAGACATACTCGTGTAAACCTGTGTTTATTAAGCAAAAGCTACTTACCCTCCCGTCTTTATATGTATTTGAAACCTGCAAATGTGTAAGAAACAATATCTCGCTTTTTGAAAAAGATGAAAAAGCGATGTCAAAGAGGAAAATAGCACAAAAGCCACTAGTAGTCCCGCGTAATAAACTAAAATTATGCAACAAAAAAAAATGAAAATATACATCCACTTAGCCGAAGAATTTAGAAGTGCTACAGAATTAGAATTCAATAGAAGGCTATATAGCTGGTAAGCGAAGCGTAAGGGCGTGGGTGTCGTAAATGCGACTAAAGGACTAACTAGAGAATGGGCAGCAGCGTTCTCTATGCATTTTACCACCATACTGCGATCGCTAACCTGCCTGCCAAGTGTGGCGATTATGGCGAACCCCCCTGAAATTGGGGCAGGCCTATGTCCAGCAGTGGACGTCTTTCGGCTCATGTTTCATTTAAAATTGCACCAGGACTTAAAATAATACCTCCTACTGCAATCCGCGTTAAAGAACTTTATTCCAATACACACTTTTCAATTGTAAAAACATTAAATGTGACAACCCTTTTCTTTGGTTGGGAAATCATCAAATGACTTCTCCCGCTGTGGGTTAAGAGGGAGGGCGAATCAGACTTTTACTGACTAAATCTTTCCCGTGTTCTTGCAGTTGCCTGTGCCAGGGCCACAGTAACTCGTTTGAACAAATTCGCTACCATAGCAGACGTCGGTCCTAGCGGACCCCTTTAATTTTTGCTGACGTCTCTTTGAGGCGCGCGTGGAACACGTCGCGCCGTCACACACCCACTAATCAATAATCAAAAATAAAAAAATACCATAAAAAGCACCCCACGCTTTTTTTCCATTATTTTGTACTTTTTAGTTTGGTTTTCAATGTAAGCGTGTTTTTAGTTTTTTTAAACTATTATTTATTTTCTATTTTTTAGGGTGTTTCGAATTTTGAGACGTATGTCAGCGTAGTTTGTGACGTATGTCAGCGTAGTTTTCGAAGACAGTTTTTTTGCTGTCCTGGTAACCCTGGCAAGGATAATGGCACAAATTTATGAAATTATTGCATTGTCATTTTACCACCATACTGCGATCGCTAACCTGCCTGCCAAGTGTGGCGATTATGGCGAACCCCCCTCAAATTGGGGCAGGGTTATGTCCAGCAGTGGACGTCTTTCGGCTCATGTTTCGTTTAAAATTGCACCAGGACTTAAAATAATACCTCCTACTGCAATCCGCGTTAAAGAACTTTATTCCAATACACACTTTTCAATTGTAAAAACATTAAATGTGACAACCCTTTTCTTTGGTTGGGAAATCATCAAATGACTTCTCCCGCTGTGGGTTAAGAGGGAGGGCGAATCAGACTTTTACTGACTAAATCTTTCCCGTGTTCTTGCAGTTGCCTGTGCCAGGGCCACAGTAACTCGTTTGAACAAATTCGCTACCATAGCAGACGTCGGTCCTAGCGGACCCCTTTAATTTTTGCTGACGTCTCTTTGAGGCGCGCGTGGAACACGTCGCGCCGTCACACACCCACTAATCAATAATCAAAAATAAAAAAATACCATAAAAAGCACCCCACGCTTTTATTATTTTGTACTTTTTAGTTTGGTTTTCAATGTAAGCGTGTTTTTTTAAACTATTATTTATTTTCTATTTTTTAGGGTGTTTCGAATTTTGAGACGTATGTCAGCGTAGTTTGTGACGTATGTCAGCGTAGTTCTCGAAGACAGTATTTTTGCTGTCCTGGTAACCCTGGCAAGGATAATGGCACAAATTTATGAAATTATTGCATTGTCATCGGTCCTTGACAGGTGTGCAAAGTTTGAATGAAATCTGGTCGTTTAAAGTGGGTCAAAATCGCGCTATAAGGAGTCGGTTACAAACAAACATACTAACATACAAACATACAAGTGAAGCTAATATAAAGCGTGTAAAAAACACTAAGAGTGACAACCCTTACACTCCGATGGAGCGTAATTATATTATAGATATTATGCGTGGGTAATTATATCAACAAATAGGGCCTAGTTTCTACACTGTCCATTTTTATACTGTGCCGTTTTTCCGGGCGTTGAGGTTTGTACAAACTTCAAAAACATAATTACCTATGTTCCCCGACACAAAATAAATATTTTCAATGTTTATTTTCGTTATATATATATGTATGTATGTGTCTATGTATATATCTATGTATTTGTATGTATTATTTTCCGAATTATCTATCACTATGTTGCACCTGCCATGTTTTGTTTCTGCATCACCCTAAGGTTGACTGGTAGAAAATGCGTCAGGCATTAAGTCCGCCTTTGTACAGTATTTTTTACTTGTGCATAAAGTTTTAATAAATAAATAAATAAAATAAAAAGGTTTTCATATTATACGGGGTAAGGCCCAAGGGACATCGACACGCAAACTGTTACCATTAAATATTTTTGTCAGTTATGTTTAAACAATCTGCTGTTCTATACATTTTGATCGTATTGGTATTGCGAATCATATTTTGTTCAATATACAACTTGACACTGCCCTTCAAATTGTATAAGACGTAAAAAAATTGAATTTAGCGGTCTACGTTAGCGCATCCTCTTTATACCATAGCCGTCATGATTTAAAATGCCAAGACGTGCGCGATTACCCCGGGGACCGGTTTATGTTGCCCCATTCGGCCGGTGCAGCGGTATAAGATACTTCGAACGTCGCGCGTCGGGTGCATTACGAAAATCACCCTTATTGCTACAATTTAAAGCTAAATGTCAAACTGTAAACATAGATGTGCTTTAGGGTTGACTTTACACTGCAATTTATAGAATACTCAATAGGAGTTGCACTCTTAAGATGATATTGTTCGAATTTTTTGCAACCTTATTTACAACTGGTGATCCAGTATCGAGCCAATTTTCTACAACCTGTTCACAGTTGTTTACCTCTGTCTACAGTGAACACAGCCACCCAACTGCAACCTTATTGCAACGAGAAACAATGATCACTTTAATATTGACAGACTAGTTAGTGGCAGCAACCCAAAACCAACTATATTGTAACGAGATCAAAGATCACTTTAATTTCGACAGCGACGCTAAATCAGGGATAAAATAAGTGTAAACGGATTGTAGAAACGATTGATTTTAAACCTTAGTCTAATTTGTCAATTTTGTATTAAGAACTTTATCTCAGTCGGAATAAGGTTTTAAATACGAAAACTGGCTGAAAGATTTAAAGTTGAATAAAGTCAGATATCGTTTTATAATGAGTCAGTTGATGTTTTTGAGTCACTCGATATGCCAGCCTACGCTTGTCTTCCCACATGTACTTTAGTTAGGACAAAATATACACAAGGGCCTTAATAAAAGCCCTACTGCGCAATTATTTCGCGCAGCAAGCTGTAGGTAGCTAATTTAAAATTCCTTTATGGTGTTCGGTGCAGATAAATGCGTCATTTTTCGTAAAGCAAAAAAATTGACATCTTATCAGAATTATTTGGGATGCCCTAAGCTCAGACCAATAAAAAAGTACCTAAGTTTAAATACCGAGAGTCTTACTTAACTACGTTTCTCCAATATTGGTTCTAAATGATTTTGAATGCAACATGTGTGCACAAAGCCCATGCACGCTACCAACTATCCTACCACCTTGCTATTCCATAAATAGAAACCCACAGACGGACTCAACCACAGACGTTTTTTTTTTTTTTTTGGCCCATGATTCTAATTCGACGGCCAGGGTTCTTAAGGTAGGGAGAGGTCCCTTTTTTATGGAATACAATAGGGCACCAAGCTGCCACAGAAATAGCTTCGAAGCGAATATCGTGGTTATGAAATACACTGCGCATTTGCAAAGATTGCGATGCACGCAAACGTTGCGATGCAGCTTATCTACAGAACGCTAAAGTAGCCCGCGAAATACAAATCAACTTAAAAATTTTGCAATTTGCAGGTCAGTGGTGATAATTCTGTTGTGCACCAACTAAACCTCATTTAGGCTATCGCTATATTTTTCCTTCTAATGAAACCGGGAAGAGACGGAAATAAATAAGAGCTGTCTTTACTTCAACTAAGATTTTCTCCGACGCAACTAAATTCTTCATGTTTAAAATCACGTCAAAAGGAAATCGAGATCTAATGTAGTTTTTAGGGTTCCGTTGCCAAATGGCAAAGAACGGAACCCTTATAGATTCGTCATGTCTGTCTGTCTGTCTGCCTGTCCGTCCGTATGTCACAGCCACTTTTTTCCGAAACTATAAGAGCTATGCTATTGAAACTTGGTAAGTATGTGTATTCTGTGAACCGCGTTAGGATTTTCACACAAAAATAGAAAAATAACAATAAATTTTGGGGTTCCCCATACTTAGAACTGAAACTCAAAAAATGTTTTTTCGTCAAACCTATACGTGTGGGTTATTTATGGATAGGTCTTCAAAAATGATATTGAGGTTTCTAATATCATTTTTTTCTAAACTGAATGGTTTGCGCGAGAGACACTTCCAAAGTGGTAAAATGTGTGTAACCCCCCGTTAGTTTTATCATTCTCTTATTTTAGAAGTTACAGGTACCCTGTAACTTCTAAAATAAGAGAACTACTAAAAAAAATATATGATGTAGGTACATTACATTGTAAACTTCCATCGAAAATTGGTTTGAACGAGATCTAGTAAGTAGTTTTTTTTTTTTAAAACATCATAAATCGTAAACCGCAATTCACCTTTCATTCAATCAACTTAAATATAAAAATTAAAAAAAAAAATAATTTCATAAATATAAACCTTATGCATAAACCGTGAATACCTACAGGTTTGTAAGGAACCCTCAGTGCGCGAGTCCGACTCACACTTGGCCGGTTTTTTTGTTTCTTTCGCGATGTGTCAATAAAAGATAGTAATAGTAATTTTAGTTTAGGTGACGAACAAAAGAATTGGCACCAGTGTCAAGTTATATATTTGATTACTATGTGGTTCGCGACCGTAACGAAAATATGGCTTTACAGAATTATAGGCATTAAAATCATCAATATAACCCCTAAGTCAAACAATTCCATTGAGTAACTTGCAAAAAGGGAACAAAAATTTAATTTTCCCGACTACCCAGGCGCTTCCCTTTAAGCAAAAATTGTAGTGCCTTAGATTTTTTTCTGCACTTATTTAAAGATAAGGAAAGGTGATAGGAAGCTAAATAACTACTTGGTACTGGAAAAAACAGACGTATGTATGGCGTTGCGTTTCACGTAGCAAAGCAAGGTGCAAAGAAAGTTGTGAAACGCATGGAGAAATTATAGTTCTCGAATAACCTAGCTATAAGATATAACGATTTTTCTGACGAATTAATCGTGACTGGCAACAACTAAAAAAAATTACAAAAAGAATACATCTTTAGGGACCAATTTTATTGTAAGGTTATCACAAACATCATCATTTGGATTGGTCATCGTAGGTCGGTTACTGAAACCAGAATCATGCTGCGACCTTAACCCCTTAGACACTATATTCAATTAAAGGAGACGTATTTCTCTTCCCTTCCTCGGCCTTCAAGGCCTACTTAATTAGGGTCATCAATCAATTAACTGTACGTAGATCTCACAATCTGTGTCACAAGATTAAGTACTCTATCCTAGCAATTCATCATCAACATCATCATCAAATAAATATACTATCATATCACTATTGCCTTTCTCCACTACTCAGTATAGGCCTGCTCCCTTTTATTTTATTTATATTTAAAGATACAAATAATAATTGTATGTAGTTATGTTTTATGCCTTGCTGGTCTGTCTTTCATCAATCTCTCCTACCAAATTATATATAAACAAATAAGTTTATTTATTTTCTCTGACAATGGCTATACATCATATACATTCACATTGTGAGAGCTGGTGCCTGATATAGGTCTAGGAAAAACCTATATTATAGGTCACCAGGCCCCACTTAGTGCCCTAATATAGATTGGCTAAAAAGTTTTGTCCAATAATTTAAAAAAGTGTTTATTTTTAAAAATATCTTTAATAAGCAATTTCAATTAGAAATATAATTGCCACAATTAGCAACGACACTGGCCCATCTAACAGGTAGGTAGGTCTTTAATGCCTTTGGCCCATAACTCTGGTTGCTGCATCTCAAAAAATGTAGCAACAGTGATTTGGAGGTCTTCATAGTGTTTGAATGATTTTCCGCTCAAATAGTGTTTCGTATGACGAAAAAGGTGGTAATCTAAAGGTGCGATGTCCGGTGAATATGGAGGATGTGGAACTGTTTCCCAGCCAAGAGATTCTAATTTTTGTCGAGTCTCGTTTGCTACATGAGGGCGTGCATTTTCATGTAACAAATAAACCGGGACTCGTTTCCACCGTTTTTCTAAGATAGCTTCGGCTAATTTTTGGAGTTGTTCCGCATACGTCGAAGCAGTGACTGTTTTGCCTTGTGGGAGCAACTCGAAATATAACATCCCCTTCGCGTCCCACCAGCAACATGATTTTTTTCGCCTTCGGAATCGCTTTCGACTGGGATGGTGGTTCTTCTCCACGAGGAATCCAGACTGCACGACAAAAAATGTTTTCGTAGAGGATCCAACTTTCGTCTCCCGTTACCAAATTCTCGAGAAATTCTGTACGATGTAAACGAAAAAGGAGTGACTGACAAATGGTTACACGAAACTGCTTGCTGTATTCGGTAAGACGATGCGGAATCCATCGGCTGAGAATTTTGTGATAACTGAGTGATTCCAGATGATTGTAACCGAGGTTCGTCGCTAAATCGGTAGCTACTAGCTTCGGGATTCTCTTTGAGACAGGCAAGTAAAGCGTTATCATCGATGGTCAGTGGACCTCTCTTCTTCTTCGAGGCTCAAATCTCCACCTTCGAAGCGATCAAACCAGCGTTTAACTGTGCGCAAAGAAACTACGTTCTCTTTACATGCATGGTTGATGCAGTATTTCCACTGAACAATTGAACAAAAATTAATATACAAAAAAAATATAAGTAACAACAGAAGCAGTCAAAGGGTGTTAAAGGTTGATGAATATGTAGGTAAATTATGTGAATTATGGTGAATGTATAGGTGAATAATGGTGAATGTGTAGGTGAATGGTGGTGAGTGTGTAGGTGAATGGTGGTGAATGTTTAGGTGAATGGTGATGATTGTGTAGGTGAATGGTGGCGATTGTACAGGTGAATAGTGGGATGAGTGTCTAGGTCTAGAATCTATATCTGATGGGCAAAGTACGGCCCGCGGACCAACCCCGGCCCGCGAAAGTATTTAATCCGGCGCGCCAAGGGTCCATCGACATGGATAGTAAATGGCCCGCTATAATTACGTTTTGACGATCAAGAAGTATAAAGTAGATTTTACTTAGTAGATTAATAGATGCATAACCTGTAACATTTGTATGTGCACTGCAATGTTTTTAATATATTATGATTAAAAGCTTTAACGCAAAATGTATTTTTTCTATAATTCTGGCCCTCCTCTAGAATTTAATAAACTTTGTGGCCCCTCATTAAAAAGTTTACCCACCACTGGTCTAGGTGAAGGCTTAGGTGAACGACTGCTGACCGTGGGATCCTGGGTTCGATTCCCAGGTCAGACAAAGTGTTATTGGGCGTCCATTAGGAATTTCTTAGTAACAGGCCCCGCGTAGTGGATTACGGCCTACCCCCTTTCACCGAGAGGAGGCCTGTGTCCCAGCAGTGGGAACATTATAGGCTGATGAGGAAACCGGAGTTTGGAAGTTGGCGGTGTGATACCCCCGTGCCTCGGAAAGCACGTTAAGCCTTTGCGAATTGCCATCCCATCGGACAATAAGAGTGAGTGCCCCTGTGTCTTCGCACACACTTGTGCATTATTATATCTCCCGCGGCGACGGCTAGTCTCTGTTGAAATTGGCCGCCGTGGCTGAATACGGTCTGGAGGACTATATTATATGTATAGATGAATGGTAAATGATAAATGACTTTATTTTTGCAAGTAGCTTAGGTTTGTACAAACACTTTTATACGTCATATTTTTTAAAACTAGATGAGAAGAAAGGCCGTAACAAACTCAGAGGTCACAGTCTCTTTTAAAGTCCAGATATAATCTTGGTATTATCGTAGTATCATCAAATGACTTCTCCCGCTCTGGGCGGAGCGGGAGGGCGTGTCAGACTTTGTCGTGTTCCTTCAGTTGCCCATATGCCAGGGCCACGGTAACTCTTTCGAACGAATCTCGCGACCCTGGCAGGTATCGGTCCTAGCAGACTCCTTCAGGCTGCTGGCATCTCTTTGAGGCGCGCGTGGAACACTACGCGCCGTCGACCCGAACCTGGTCCTTACCGGACGGCGAGCTACATGTGGATTGGTCTGAAGTGGTATTTTAAGGAAAGAAACGCACAGATTGAGTGGACCTGTCCAATCAGTGCAATCAGTGCACGCGTTTGTCAGTAATCAGCTCAACCCAGAACTTAAGGAGGTCAATGATTCGACGAACAATACCAAACAAAGGACATTTGTGTAGGTCGCATAAATTACTCAAACTGCCAGATCATGATTACTGAGAAAGAAAGAAAACAAAATTAAAAAAGGACCCACATAGTCTTGACATTCACAATAATTAAAACAATATGATACTTTACAAAGTAAATATTCATGTCATTGTAATTTAAAAAAAAACCGGCCAAGTGCAAGTCGGACTCGCGCACCGAGGGTTCCGTACAAACCTGTAGGTATTCACGGTTTATGCATAAGGTTTATGTTTATGTTTTTTTTTTTTTTATATTTGAGTTGATTGAATGAAAGGTAAATTGCGGTTTACGAATAATGACGTATTAAAAAAAAACTACTAACTAGATCTTGTTCAAACCAATTTTCGGTGGAAGTTTACATGGTAATGTACATCATATATTTTTTTTTAGTTTTATCATTCTCTTATTTTAGAAGTTACACGGGGGGGACACATTTTACCACTTTGGAAGTGTCTCTCGCGCAAACCATTCAGTTTAGAAAAAAATGGTATTAGAAACCTCAATATTATTTTTGAAAACCAATCCATAGATACCCCACACGTATAGGTTCGATGAAAAAAAAATTTTTGAGCTTCAGTTCTAAGTATGGGGGAACCCCAAAATGTATTGTTTTTTTTTTTCTATTTTTGTGTAAAAATCTTAATGCGGTTTACAGAATACATCTACTTACCAAGTTTCAACAGCATAGCTCTTATAGTTTCGGAAAAAATGGCTTTGACGTACGGACGGACAGACAGACAGACAGGACATGACGAATCTATAAGGGTTCCGCTTTTTGCCATTTGGCAACGGAACCCTAAAAATTATCAATGTCAATATGCAAATAAAGATATGAATAATATGAAGAAACGTTATTATTACACTATGAAAATAGGCAAAGTACACTAAACGGGCTGTCTCTGTGTCAGTTAAATTCCGAATTTTCTAACAGCATATGCAGCGGAGCTTAGCTTTTTCGACAATTTATCAATATGTGGGCCCCACTGAAGCTTGGGATCCAAAGTTAAGCCCAACAATACAGTGCATCAACACATTCGTTTTCACTTGCCTAACGTGAGGTAGCGTAAACTTAATGCATTTGGTTTTTTTTTTTTCAATAATAAGCAAATTATTTACATTGAACCAGTGGACTACTTTTAAGATCGCGCTATTAACATCGTCAGTAAACCAGCTGCTGACGCTTAAGTTTAAACAAAAGTGAGGTGTCATCCGCAAACAAAACTATATTATGATTATCTTTCATGAGGTAAGGCAAGTCATTAATATAAATAAGAAACAAAAAAGGACCAAGAATTGAGCCCTGTGGGGCGCCCATTGTTACGATAGATCCGGGAGACCTTTTTCCATGATATCGACACTCTGAATCCTATTACTCAAATATGAAGTAAGAAGATCCAGAGCGTTGTTCCGGATCCCGTAGTGGCGGTTTTTCCTGATTAAAGTTTCATGAAGAACGCAATCGAATGCTAAAGATAAATCACAAAAGATGCCCAAAGCATCGCATTTATCTTCCCATGCGCTATAAATATGCTCTAGGAGTTCAACACGGTGCCCGGTATTTGAACGAGTCCTTGTAAAACCAAACTGTTTGGTATGTAATAATTTATGTTTATTAAACAATCGTTGAAATTGGTCTAAAATTAATTTCTCAAAAATTGAACTGAAATAGATCTATAGTTAGAGGGATCTGATGTACTACCAGATACAGACATACACTGATCTGATATTTTACTATTCTTCATAAGGTCAGGAAACTCCCCACATACAAATCCAATTATCTATACTATGTAATATTATAAAGCTGAAGAGTTTGTTTGATTGATTGATTGAACGCGCTAATCTCAGGAACTACTGATCCGAATTGAAAAATTCTTTTTGTGTTGGGTAGCCTATTTATCGAGGAAGGCTATAGGCTATATAACATCACGCTACAACTAAGAGGAGCGGAGCAGTAAGGAAAAATGTTGCAAAAACGGGGAAAATCGCACGGGTAGGCGATTCGACGCGACGGGAAGTGTCGGGGGAACAAGAAATTTAACGCGCACGAAGTCGCAGGCGGAAGCTTTTTAAGGGTGCCTTCCGAATAAGAAAATATCGCTCACGGCGCTCACAACAATAAATTGGCGTTCCAATTTGGTTAACACGATTATGACAGTTGAGAACCGTCACAATACGGAACGCTCGTGAACGCGTTAACGGTGCTCACTCAACGTCAAAACCCATATGCGCCAAATAAAACTTGTTTACACCACTTCCTTCTTATTTGTTTTGGTGGCGACTGTAGCCAGAAGCACAATTTCTAATTAATCCAAGTTAGTTTAACATATGATGCGACCTAAAACCAAACAGCACAACTGTCATTTTTGACAGCGCTCACGGTGATATCAGTATAGGGCATGGTCGGCGTTATCGCAAGATGGCGCCTGTCATGACGTCTTCTATGACGATTCACAAGACGGCGACATCGCGCTCACACCATTTCGGAACGGGCGCGCTCAAATCGATGTGAGAGTAATACGGAACGCGGTGTAAATATAAGAGCTAAAGTAGGTGCTACAATGTGAACAACAGACTTGGCGACTTCTACAGAATTACCCCACAGGTCTGCAGTCTTTTTTAACCGACTTCAAAAAGAAGGAGGCCATAACTCCGTCATATATAGACAGATTTGCAAAATTATTTGTGTTCGAAAGGGGTTTATTCCGAAATGGTCCCATATAAATTTCATATAGATCTGATGATGAGTTCCAGAGACAGTCACCGGAACTCTTTAAAAAATGACAGCAAATTAACCGCGATTTCTGCTTTCGCATAAATATGAATTGTTTGTTTGGAATTAGTGCGGGGTGGATACCACAACTAAAAATTTAAAAATAAAAACTTTTTTACAAAAAAAAAACAACCGACTTCCTTAAAGAAAAATAACTTTATTTTCGGAAGTCGGTGGCATAAAACCATAAATACAGATCCTAAGACACCGACTTCCGAAATTAAAGTTATTTTTCACTTTGTAGTGTTTTTACGGAAGTCGGTTGTTTTTTTTTTTTGTCAAAAAGTTTTTATTACATTTAAAGTGTGGAAGGTTTTCATTATATCTTTACAAATAATATGTTCAAAATGAAATTCCTAATCGGTTGTGAATGTGTAGGTGAATGGTGGTGAATGTGTAGGTGAACGATAGTGAGCGTGAAGGTGAATAGTTATTATTTGAATACAAGTATCTGTGTGAACGTTGGAAATTGCAATAATAGTCCTATAAGAGCGTACAATATGTATCGAAATTTGTTACAATGATGCGGAAGGGTAATGGGATTTATTTAATTGTTTGGAGCAGTTTTTCCGTGTAATCATAGCTAACGGTATAATATTGAGTCTACGTAATTTAATTTTCAGATCCTCTCTACCCTTTGAGATTTTTCCCGGGGGCCGTCATGGCGCCTCTGATCGGGAACTTCTTCCAAACTGCATTTCTGGCAGTAGTTATGTTATCATGGCTCTCACAGTATCACGGATTACGACAGGTACGTGTCAATACCATGGTATTTGGTAGCAAAACGGAAAGGAGTGGCCGAATCTTACCTGCAATCCTAAGAGTATCCGAGGTCCTAAAGCATTGTGCTAGTCGAACTCACCGGTTCTTCTATTCTTCCATATGGTTCGTTGGCCCATTTGGCTTACCAATACCTCTTTCTGGGCAATTTAAGAGATCAAAATACGTTTTGGACGTCTGTTTCGTTCAATGATTGTTTTTATTCTTAGCGCTTACCATATCAATTATACAGGAAAGAATATTGAATAGGTGTGCCAAATAAAAATATATGATTGATGACACTTCAATACATTATAATTTAGAGTATATCATTATGGAAAATGATGCGTATAGGTATAAAACTGTGTAGGTTTTCTACCCCTTTTAACGAAAATTATGCGGACGGAGACACATGAAATTTGGCACGGTTAAAGTTTATATGGACAGGAGTGCAGAAAGCGAAAAAAAAAAGAATTATGGTCGAATATTGGCCACTGGGCGACCACTACCTAGTTATATTAAACACGTAAAATTGTTTATCTGTACAAGGTAATCTCTAGATTTCCTGATCCGGTTACAATAATTCTATTAATGACAGAAAGCTCCACTATTTCCGATTACCATAGGATAACTATGTTTCTTCCACGAGGATGAAGTCGTCGGCAGAAACAATTATTTTATCAAGAAATTTTTCTTCCAGAACGACAGAGGCCTCGTCTCCTTTTACCTGTTCAAGATCGTGTTGGTGGGTCTGTGCGTGATACCCGCCTTCATGCTCGGCAACTGGCAGAAGTTTAGTAGCTACCTGGACCCGACCTTCAACTACATGATGGATCCGGACTATCCCGTGAGCTTTGTTATGATATCTATTTTATTTCTGTATAGAGATTTGTACAAACACTTTTACACGTCAATCATTTTATAAACTAGATGAGGTCGGTGTTTCCATATGACTCCTCTGAGAAGAAAGACCGAAATAAACTCGAAGGTTACAGTCTCTTTTAAAGTCCACACATAGGTAATCTTGGTCAGATCATGTGAAGATCACGTAGATTCGTGTCTGAAATGGTATTTTGAGGAAAGAACCACACATATTGAGTCGGCGCACGCATTTGTCAGCACTCCTGCAGCTGAACTCAGATTCCATGGATTAGTTTAATATTGTACAGCCAAGTATTATCTGTCAGTTTTTAAAATTCTTACAGAACACGTAAATAGAGATAGACTGAGTGCCGATGCTTCTAAAGGCTATATAATAACCTCGATTTTACAGAACCTAAAATTATTCGAATGGCCTAGCCATGTAAAGAAGATGGCTGAACGTCAGTGTGTGGTATCGACATTACGAAGCAGTTTATAATGCTGAGACTATAAAGCAGATTCGAATTCCAGGCTCTTAAGTTGCGCATGAGTTGCGCTTACGATCAATTTTGGTACTGATGACTTAAGTTTAGGAATTGTATTCAAATACTATTAGTACTATTGGTACTATTAGTTTAGTTGCAGCAGCTCTCCTAAAGTTCTAAGTACTACCTAATAAAATTTTAAATGCTGCGCTGACCCTGAATAAATTGGGATAAGGGCAGGAGAATAATTATGAAGTGTTTTTATTTTTTTATTTATTTTTTTCAGCTCGTGAAACTATGGTTCTTCTGTGCAATCACGATATACTTCTTATACTTAATAATATTGATCATAAAATCGTATAGTGATTTGAGAAATATGCCATTTTTCGGTAAGTTTTACAACCATTAACTTTCCGTACATTAGTCTACAGCGTCTGACCGTTTAATATGCTTAGTTTCCCTTTAAAATATAGAACTTTTTTCCAGTGGTTGAGATTTTTTTCTGAACAATTTTACAATTATTTTTTTTAAGTCGCAGACTATCCTAAAAAAAAGTTTTTTAATTGTGTTTATTCAATTATTTCTTTTTATTTGCAGACATCCGTCTCCGATGCCTATCAATAGTGGTGGGTACCGTGACGTCCATCATAACAGTGCTGGCCCTACAAGGATGGGGCCCAGCAGCTTTGCAGGACCACTGGGCTTGCCAACCGAAGATACATTTCGACACCTCAGCACCTTTCATGGCCCTCTACGGACTGTTCAATTTTTATATTTACATACTGGCCTATTTATTCTCTCCTGGCGGTGGAAATATTCATGGTAAGAAATTATAACTTTGTGAGATTTGAATTTGAACCACTGAGGAGGTGGAAGAAACTTGAAAAGAGCCCAAAAATTAGGCTTTATGATATTTTGAACTGGTAACACTTTTTACCTCACTATCTTGGGTTACCAGTCCACACATGTAAGTTTCATTTTTAAACTATGTAACTATCGTGTTTTTAGAATTCCTAAACTTTTTTGCGCTGCCAAGACAGTGTTATAATTACCCAAACTCCGGAGCCAACGTATTCGAAAATATACCATGATGTATTGTTTCAGAAACGGCCATAACCAAAGACAACCCTGCATTCTCTATGATCAACGATTCAGACGAGGAGGTTATCTATGGTTCGGATGAAGAGAGCAGACGTCCACTCAACTCCCACCATAGGATTACAACTGACGAAGATCTATGAATAATTAAAATAACTTAAAATAATATTTTCCGTAATTGTAATTTTTTCTTGTTATAAAATTCTAAAACTAATTAGATGAAGTTGTTTTATTTAAGTTTCTTTGTAACTTCAACTGTATGTACTACCTACTTAATGCAAAGATCATGAACTATATAAGGTTTTCATTCTTATTGACCACAGTAGGAGTTTATTTAGGCCACAGGCAATACACACTGCGTCTACATATTAAAAACAAAGACGGTGCTGCCACTCAACACTTGCGAGCAAATTTTTGTTATATCTCGGCGAGCACCTCACTCACGCAGTCGCGCGGCCGGAATAATTCAAGCCTAAACTGCTCCGCGCCATAGAGCGTCCTGCGCGTAGATTGTGTTTTCTGTGCAAGCTGATACAATGGTACATCTGCCCGCGCTATGCGACGGGGCTCGGTGCAAGTTGCACCATAAATCCAAATAAAAATAAATACGTCGCACTTACATAAAGTTAATTTACTAATTGTTCATCTAAAGTAGGTACTTAATTACACAACACGCTTATTTAAACAATGTAGATAATATTCATTACTGATCATTTGTCAACAAACTAGTCTTACAGAAAAGGGCAACTATGCATGTATTTGGTAGATTGAAGATCAAATCAAAACTAAGATGCATGGCAATGGAGACATGTTTGTTATGAGAATACAGCTACCTACCTACTTTATGGTTACTAAATCGGTATTCTAAACAGTGAAAGAAATCGTCGACCAAAATTATTGGAATTTAATGCAACAAGGGTGCGAAAAAAAGCCAGACTCGATCCACAAAGCTTTATCTTTAAAATTATTTAGATAGGCATCTTGATTCAGAAAGAAATCTATTATTATACTGCTGTAAATTCGTATCTGGGTACATTAGGCGTTCTGACGTAGTAAAAGATATATGAAGTTGCCCTCTGAAAAAATAAAAAACTAATAAACCCTATGATAAATATTTAGAATAGTAAGACAGCAATAAAATATTATTTTTTATTCATTCACTCAACGTCAAATCGCGTTGGATATTAGTCATGGAGGTAAGCCTCGCAAACTGCCAACTACAGCGGTGTCAACGACCTGAGTTCCTGGTTGTTGTGAGCGTAAGAACCCAGCGTAGTGTTACTAAGAATTAAGTTACTAAGTATTCTCGGTAAGTTGCAATATGATGTCAGTTGCTACGCTAGAAAGCGTACCGAGGCGTAAGTCTAAGTAGTTCGTAAAGAAGTCTAGCTATTTTCCTATCTTGGTTCATTAGTAGTTTTTTTATGTTCTATTGAACCTCTTTCAGCTCTTGCGTATCAGAGTTTGAGTGTCAAGGGTAGACAAAACTTACATTATTTTCGAAGTTCACAACTCCATTGTTTCACTATGACTTGTTGACCACAAAAGCTTGTCGTCTTCAAATTAAACATCTAACTGCACCGGCAAACTACACAAAAATGATATGATTTGCTATTCGTGCGCTAGGTTTACCATATCGGAAGATGTGATCATCGATTGTCGAACCATACTTACATAAAAACACTGTAGCCTATAGACTTGTATTCAGGTCGTACTTGCTACGTAATACCATACTAGTTCGATCATTCGAATCAGGTCAGTTAGTTCATACATCGAAACAAAACGACAGAATGAGAATAACTAGACTTCAAGAAGGAAAAGAACTAGTGTAATTTTGCCCAAAAAGGGAAGTATACGTCTTCTAACTAAATTAATCATAAACCATATTTCGACCGAGCCATACTCACAGACCGCACAATACATTTTAATATACCCGTCAGACCCGACATCACATTAATAGATAAAATAAATAAAACTGGGTTCCTAATAGACATTGCTGTGCCTAACACGCATAACTTACAGACTACAATAGCCGAAAAATTATTTAAATACACCGAAGTTAAAGTCGAAATAACTAGGCTGTAGCATCTCAAAATCTCAAATCTCAATTCCTAAACAGCTTCATCAGTCCCTTAGTCCCCTCAACCTACCATCTAACACCTTTCACCTGCTGCAAAAGGCAGTGATCACATGCAGGCTAGTTAGAAAATTTCGTCAGTGTGACCCGGACACCTTGCACCAATACTCCCATGCAAATTCGTCTACCGTACAGTCTACTTATCATATTACTCCCCCCACACTTAACCCCAATGCTGGACACTTGGCTTAGTAATTGATGCGGCAGGGGCCATAGGCCTTCCTTAGTTCTTGGTAACCAGTCCATTTTAGCCGGCCAAATACTTAGTCTAACATCTTGGTTTCCATATCCTGCAATAGTCCAACACCAAACGGAGGTTGTCCTTGGGTGCACTTGCACAGCGCATACGGGGATAATCGTCAGTTAGTGCCTCACTTCATCTAAATTTTCTAAGTGGCCTCTGCGAGTTGGCTTCGGCCCCTCGTACGCCTTCCAAAAGACCGGGATTCTAGGATCCCGAGATATATTAACATATACTAAAATAATAATAATATTTTAGGACAACCAATACACTGTTATCTGATCCCAAACTAGGCAGAGCCTATACTATGGTGACCAGACAACTGATAAACATACTTATATATTTCTAAATACAGACATATTATAGATAAATTACACCCAGACACAGAACAAATGATTGTGCTCATCACACAAAGATTTGTCCTGGGTGGGAATCGAACCCACGACCTCAGTCTTAGCAGTCAGGGTCACTAACCACTAGACTAACAGGCCAGTCATACACAACACAACTAAATTCAAATAGTAAACGAGGCCTGTAAATACCCCGCATCTACCTTAAATCGTGAAAACCTTCAGAATTTTAGATAGCAGCTCGAAAACAAGGTTCAAAAACCAAACGACACCGTCAATCCCAGATCGAGACAAACTGTTACAGATATACAGACTGTCCCAGTTCGTTATAGATTGCCTCAGATCGAAACAGGCTATCCCAGGATGAAATTTGCAGTCCCAGATCGACACAGAGTGTATCACATCAAAACAAGCTCGCCCAGATCGATATAGACTTTCCCAGACCGGAACAAGCTGTCTGAGATCGACAGACCAGGGTGCTTACTCTCTAATATAATTCCAATAGATCGACATTGGTCAAACGTCAGTTGGTTGAGTTAAACGTCAGGGATTGGCTAGACTCAGTGAGTCCAGCCAATCCCTGACGTTTGAGTGACAATTCCAATGTCGATCTATTGAAATTATATTCGAGAGTAAGCACCCAGATGGGTACATACTGTCCGATGTCGAAACTTGGTGCCCAAATCGATACAGACTGTCTCAAATCGATAGACTGTCCCAAGTGGATACAGACTGTCCCAGATCGAAACAGATTATACCAGGTCGATATTGACTGAAGACTGTCTGAAATCGATACACTATCTCAAAACGATCCAGACTGGGCGAGGACCTTTGCTTCCAGATCCCATGGCGGCACTCCGGCAAGGAGGGTCGCCCGGGCGTCGGGAGTCGATAACGGACTCCCGGCCACCGTAGGCGCGAGCTTGCGGGCGGCGAACAATGGGTACCTCGCCGCCCGGTAAGGACCAGGCTCGGGTCGACGGCGCGTAGTGTTCCACGCGCGCCTCAAAGAGATGTCAGCAGCACTGAAGGGGTCTGCTAGAACCGATGCCTGCCAGGGTCGCTAGATTGTTCGAAAGAGATACCGTGACCCTGGCATATGGGCAACTGAAGGAACACGGGTGGTTTTAGTCAGTAAAAGTCTGACACGCCCTCCCGCTCCGCGCAAAGCGGGAGAAGTCATTTGATAATTTCCCATAAAAAAAAAACCCAAGCAAAGACGAGTTTACCAAGACTGACACTGAGTGACCCATGTAGAAACATGATGTAAATAAAAACAAACTGTCCCGGGTCAAAACAGTTTGCCCAGATACATACACTGTCCCAAATCGATAGACTGTCCCAAGTGGATACAGGCTGCTCCAAGTGGATATAGACTGTCCCAGACGGATACAGACTGTCCCAGACGGATACAGACTGTCCCAGATCGAAACAGACTGTACCAGGTCGATACAGACTGTCTTATATCGATTAAAACTGTCTAGAAAAGGATAAAGAATATCTCAGGTCGAAACAAACTGTCTCAGATAGGCACACACTGCACCAGGTAGATACAGATTATCTCAGGTCGAAACAAGCTGTCCCAGATCTATTCAGACAGATCTATGCCTAAAATTGGTAGGCTGTCTCAAATAGATGCAGGTTTTTTTTTATGATCTCGAGGTGGAAATCCTTATGGATATCACTCTCACTGGTTACAACCACCGCGGTGTTCCATCCACACCTACGTCGTGGACCACGGGATCTAATGCGACTTCCGCGATCCCACACTGGTGCCGACCCACCTCTACGGGCCTCCTCACGTTAGGGGGAGAGTGAGGTGTTAAACTCCCCCCACCCGTACATCATAGAGAGGCGCGCGTGAAACACTACGCGCCGCCATCTCGGGTCCTATGGAATAAGGGACGACGGATGTTCCCAGATCCGTCGCCCCTGGACCCATTTAGAGGAGCAGAGGGTATTATCCGCCCTCCGCCAACGCCTGGTGCGCCTGTTGGGGGCCGGGTGAGCGGAAGAGATCTCCCACTCCCTTTACGCAGCCTCCTTCTGCAACACGACTGTTTCGCAGAAGGTGGTATCCCTACTGCGTCCCAGGACTCCTCGCTGCCGACCATCGTCTCGACCATCACTGGTAGCGACATGTCACGGTCTACTTCTGAGATGAGGGCACGACGTGGCTCCTTCCAAGCGGCACACTGTCAGCGTATGCCGCACAGTGTCCTCCCGGCAGTCGACGCAGTGGTGACACCGGGCGTCCGGCTCCCTGTTTATCTGACACAGGTATTTCCCGAAGCAACCATGCCCTGCGTCACCCGAAATGACAGCCGTGCCTCTACCCGAGCCAGCGATCGAGTACCGAACGAACCGGCTCGACTGTGGCGAGGCCGGCCGATAGGGCGTGAAAGCCTGTCCCGCCAACCCGCCACCAAATAGATACAGGCTTTCCCAAGTAGATACAAACTTTCCGAGGTGGATACAGACGGTCTCAGAGCGAAACAGAGTCTTTTTCGATCTGGGACAGGTCAATACAGACTGTCTGAAATCAATACAAACTGTGTCAAGTCGATACACCACCAATGGATATACAGGATGTAAGGGTAAACACTGTTGTCACTTAACCCATGGGTAGTTTGACTTAAATATAAAATAACAGAGCGAGTTAAAAATAATAAACATAAAATATTTTCCTAAAAAGGTTTAGAATGAATCTACGCGCGAGAAATGAGCGACGCTACGACGCGGCGTTACGTGCGCTCGCTAGTGAGACTGACAGCTAACTAACTGGGGTCGTGACCCGTGCGTCGGTGTCGGGCAACGCGGCGCACAGTGGGCCCATACTGAAAATTAGTGGACTTAGGCAACAAAGTTTCAAAATTTCTTCTAAACTTGATAGTTTGTCTTGAAAAAAATTAATTAGATTTTTTTGTATGGAGCGAATCACGTTTAATTTTTTTTTCTTCAATTGTACTAATATGTTGAGTGTGTGGCGTGAGTATATGATAGCTAGGGTCATTCTCTATCCATGAAAAAAAAATCAGCGCCGGCCATCTGCAGCAGCGCGAGTAATCATTCGGTAAAAAAAAAATGATTTGGAAGAATTTTTTTGTCATTTAAAATAAATTCAAAGCATATTTTTTGTCTCATTTGGCTGTTTACACCTTATTTTTAGTTAAATAAATAGTTTTAATAGCGCATACGTACTTATAACTAGTAATTCTGGTAGAGATTTAGTTATTATTGCATGTTATCGGTAGCACCTGCATTGTGATTGATGACTCATTTGTTTGTGCACTCGGCTAAGCGCATAACTAATGAGTCATCGAAAAATGCTCGTCTCTGATTGGCTGAATAATTTTTACTCACTGTTATGTCCACTACTTGAGTAATTAACACTAACTATAAATATAAAGACATTCATTAAGTCCATCTAGTTTCGCTCTTGTCGCTTGTTTGTGAACACAGTGAAATACTTGTATTTTTATATTTACATTAGAACTATGGCTGGATTTTGTACCAACCTAGATCTTTTTGTGAAATTAAGAAGTGGCGGTGATCTGAAAAATCATATGTTTCTGTATGAAAGTATCATTTCTGTCTTGACTACCGAAGTTTCTGAAGAAGACAAGAACCGAATCAAGGAGTTCTGTCGACTTTTTTGTGTAAATTTAAATAAAAAGTGGATAGAGTCAAGTAGAAATCAAAAAACTTTTATGAATCGTGTAATTAATCGCAAGTAGTTGGAAAAAAACATCAACTGGCCTGTTTGTGACAGTGTTGATCTGAGAAGTGTGATGGGCTTTTCGGACGCAGCCTTATCTGAGCTTGTGGATATAGATTGCCATGTTCCTACTCTTGCAGTATGTACTGCGGAAGCGGGAACATCTACAGAAAAGGAGCACAGAAAACCGTTCGAAGAGTTAACTAATAAGCAAAAGAAAAGACGTTCTACTT
This sequence comes from Aporophyla nigra, assembly GCA_947507805.1. Classification (NCBI taxonomy): domain Eukaryota; kingdom Metazoa; phylum Arthropoda; class Insecta; order Lepidoptera; family Noctuidae; genus Aporophyla; species Aporophyla nigra. The sequence continues at coordinate 23,350,099 of OX382296.1, forward strand.
CCATAGTAGAAGAAAATTCCGAGGAAGAGTTGCAGCACTGGTACATAACAAAATTGAAAGACAACGGCAAAATGAATCTGGCAAAAGTGGTCGAATACCTTTCCAGTAATCCAGATGCGCTATCCGAAGTAGAAGAGAGACTATTCAAAAAGCAGAGCTTAAGTACTGTCTCTGAAGATAAGTGTTTAGCTCTTTATACATCAGTTGCGCTCTCGAAATGGAAGTACTTAGCTCTTCGACAATTTCTGAAAGAAGAAAACTGTGCTGCCTTTCCATCTTATCCAAAGCTTGTAAATGCCAAGAAAAGATGTTACCCACCACAAGAGAGTATGGAGATTACCGAAAACGGAGCTCACATTAAATTGCAAGCGCTATTGGACCACACTGTGGAGAGGATATTACTTGATATAAATACTGTTGATAGGTCTCAAAATGAAGAACTCAAGTTGACCTGGAAATGGGGACTTGATGGTTCTTCGTCGCAGAGTAACTATAAACAGAAAACGTCAAACACAGCTACAGAGTTCGATGATTCATCAGTAGTCATGATAAGCATCGTCCCTCTTCGGCTAGTGTCTACTAGGCCATCATCTGGGAATGAAAATCTAGTTTGGGAGAACCCCACACCTTGCTCAACTCTGTACTGTCGACCAGTGAAGTTCACTTTCACTTCGGAGACAGCTGACTTTATAAAGTCTGAAGAGTCTGAGATGAAAAAACAAATTGATGAACGAATATCTACACAGTGTGGAAATATTATTGTATCACATGAATTGCATATGACCATGATTGATGGAAAAGTGGCCAATATTATTGCTGGAGTACCATCATATGCAACGTGTCCCATTTGCTTGGCAAAACCGAGTGAGATGAATAATTTAGACGCTTTGACTTCTAAACCACTTCGTGAAGAAATTTACAAACAAGGAATTTCTTCACTGCATATGAAGATTCGGTGTATGGAATGTCTTCTCCATATATCTTATAATCTGGATTTTCAACGATGGACTGCTCGCGGCGAACATAAGGCTTTGAAACAAGCTAAAAAAAATACCACACAGCAAGAGTTTCGTGAGCAAACTGGAATGCTGATTGATATAGTCAAACAGGTATGTATTTAATTTTCGCTCTCTTTATGTTGTTTGTGAATTATATCTCTATGTATTGTATATTACAGTATTGTTTTCCCATTTTAGGGTTTTGGAACTACAAACGACGGGAATACAGCGAGGCGCTTTTTCCAAGATTACAAAAGATCTTCCAGAATAACGGGAATAGACGAAAATCTGATTTTCAGATTTTCCGTTATTCTACAAGCCATATCATCAGGCAAAAACATTGACTGTGAAAAATTTAGAAGATACTGTAGAGAAACAGCTGATGTGTACGTGCAACACTATTCGTGGTACTACATGCCAGTTAGTGTACATAAACTTCTAATGCACGGTGCAGACATCTGTAACCACTTTGGTGTTTTGCCAATCGGTAAGTAAAAAATAAATATAGTTTGATGTATTATTTGACTCGATTGCGTTTTGAAATTAAAATGTATGTACTTATTCGTTTTAGGTACCTTATCTGAAGAAGCTTCGGAAGCCCGTAATAAGGACTTCAGAAACGTCAGGGAGAGGCACACTCGGAAAACGGGGAGAATAGCAACAAACGAAGACATCCTCCATGGACTTCTAATAAGCTCTGATCCCCACATATCCTACATAAGGCCTAAAATAATGAAACAGGTTCATAATGAGTTGTTGCCTGAAGCAACTCAGTTGTTACAGACTACTGAGCCTCCCTGTGACAGTGAAATTATGGAGGAAGAAGAATGCCTCATAGCAGAGTCCGAAAATTTGCCGGACCCACTAGCACTTCTGGAACAAGAAATAATGTGATCCGGCTCTAAATTATTCCCAGAAAAGCCCATCAGGGTTAGGAATATGACAAACAGCCCTTTTCAGGGCTACAATTACTTCACAGTTTCATATTGATCATACGTACGATAACTTATACTATAATAATATACATACAGTTGATTATGTAGATAATTATCAACGACTTGCCCGTACAAATTTAAATTATTTCACCTATCATTAACAAAATTAGTATAACCTGAAACATTACGATATATTTATTCAACAATAGATAACGTGCAGTTAAAAAATAACACAGCCAATCAGAGACGAGCATTTTTCGATGACTCATTAGTTATGCGCGCACAAACAAATGAGTCATCAATCACAATGCAGAGCACCTGCATTGTGATTGATGACTCATTTGTACCGATAACATGCAATAATAACTAAATCTCTACCAGAATTACTAGTTCTAAGTACGTATGCGCTATTAAAACTATTTATTTAACTCAAAAGAAGGTGAAAACAGCCAAATGAGACAAAAAATATGCTTTGAATTTATTTTAAATGACAAAAAAAATTCTTCCAAATTATTATTTTCTTACCGAATGATTACTCGCGCTGCCGCAGATGGCCGGCGCTGATTTTTTTTTTCGTGGATAGAGAATGACCCTAGCTATCATATACTCACGCCACACACCCAACATATTAGTACAATTGAAGAAAAAAAAATTAAACGTGATTCGCTCCAAACAAAAAAATCTAATAAATTTTTTTCAAGACAAACTATCAAGTTTAGAAGAAATTTTATAAGAATAAAAGTTGTCAGGAATATTATAACACGTCATATAAAAAAAAAATCGCATCGATATGGTAACTTTGTTGCCTAAGTCCACTAATTTTCAGTATGGGCCCACTGTGCGGCGTATTGAGACGCAAGTTTGTTGCCCTAGCGCACAGGGTGAAATGTTATTGTGGAAAATGCAAAATTTCTTTAAAAAAAAGGTTGTTTTTTTTTCAATGATTTTACGTTCTATTAACGAAACCAAATCACTGGTTTCAAGGATAACGGTGTTTACCCTTACATCCTGTAGACTGTCGTCTCAAAATACAGACTATCACAGTTCAAAATTGACTGTCTCAGATCAATATAGACTGTCTCAAAAAGACACAGGCTGTCACAAAACGATACAGGCTGTCACACATCGAAATAGACTGGTCTCAAAACGATACAGACTGTCACGTATCGAAATAGACTGGTCTCAAAACGATACAGGCTGTCACAAATCAATATAGACTGGTCTCAAAACGATACAGGCTGTCACAAAACGATACAGGCTGCCACAAATCGAAGTAGACTGGTCACAAAACGATACAGACTGTCTCAAATCAATGCAGGCTGTCTGAAGTCGATACCGACAACTAAATATCGATACAGGCTGTCACAAAACGATACAGGCTGTCACAAATCGATATAGACTGTCACAAACCGATACAGGCTGCCACAAATCGAAATAGACTGGTCTCAAAACGATACAGGCTGTCACAAATCGAATCAACATAATAAAATCCGACTCACAAGTTACTGCGGCTTTTGAAAATTTCTTTTCAGATATTATATATTATATGGTTTCAACTACAAAATCCTAAACTCATCACCTTCTGTTGCTGAGTCTTTGCTTATTAAGAATGTTAATGTTTGCGATTCGGAATTTCATTTTGAACATATTACTTGTAAAGATATAATTAAAACCTTCCACACTTTAAATGTAAAAAAGACTGCAGATCTGTGGGGTAATTCTGTAGAAGTCGCCAAGTCTATTATTGACATTATGGCACCTACTTTAGCTCTTATATTTAATAATTGTAGTGACTGTGAGGAGTTTCCTGACCTTATGAAGAATAGTAAAATAATACCTTTATTTAAATCTGGCAGTACATCAGACCCCACTAACCATAGACCTATTTCAGTACTACCTACCTACAGTAAAATTTTTGAGAAATTAATTTTAGAGCAATTGCAACGATTTTTTAATAAACATAAATTATTACATACCAAACAGTTCGGTTTTACAAGGGGTCGTTCAACTACCGATGCCGGTGTTAAACTCCTAGGGCATATTTATAATGCATGGGAAGATAAATGCGATGCTTTGGGCATCTTTGGTGATCTATCTAAAGCATTCGATTGCGTTCTTCATGTAACTTTAATCAGGAAACTCCGCCATTACGGGATCCGGAACAGCGCTCTGGATCTTCTTACTTCATATTTGAGTAATAGGATTCAGAGTGTCGATGTCAATGGAAAAAGGTCTCCCGGGTCCATCGTAACAATGGGCGTCCCACAGGGCTCAATTCTTGGTCCTTTTTTGTTTCTTATTTATATTAATGACTTGCCTTACCTCATTAAAGATAATCATAATATAGTTTTGTTTGCGGATGACACCTCACTTTTGTTTAAACTTAAACGTCAGCAGCTGGTTACTGACGATGTTAATAGCGCGATCTCAAAAGTAGTACACTGGTTCAATGTAAATAATTTGCTTCTTAATGAAAAAAAAAAACCAAATGCATTAAGTTTACGCTACCTCACGTTAGGCAAGTGAAAACGAATGTGTTGATAAAGGGCGAAGAATTGAATTCTGAAGATAGCACTGTATTCTTGGGCTTAACTTTGGATGCCAAGCTTCAGTGGGGCCCACATATTGATAAATTGTCGAAAAAGCTAAGCTCCGCTGCATATGCTGTTAGAAAAATTCGGAATTTAACTGACATAGAGACAGCCCGTTTAGTGTACTGTGCCTATTTTCATAGTGTAATGTCGTATGGTATTCTGTTGTGGGGAAATGCCGCCGACATTCAGACTATCTTTGTCTTGCAGAATAGGGCTGTTCGATCAATTCATAAATTAAGCCCGAGACACTCACTCAGAGAGAAATTTAAAGAAATTAATGTAATGACTGTTCCTTCACAGTATATGGCTTTAAAAATATTAAATTGTTTAAAAAAATACAGTAGTATAAATACGAGGAAAAAACACAAATTTGTTGTACCTTCAACAAGGCTCAAGAAAATAGGTGGCTCATTCAGATGTCAATGTTTACGCTTTTATAATAAACTTCCAAGCCATGTTCAAAATCTAAGTCTCAATAAATTTAAATCATTCATTAAACGTAAGTTGTGCCAGAAAGCCTTTTACACTGTTAAAGATTATATTGAGGACGAAAAAGCTTGGGATTAAGCTGCTCCAATTTCTATTTTTAAATCCTTTATTCCATTATACAAACATATAAATTATATTTTTAAATATTAAAATAACAAAAATTATCAAAACATTTAAAGATAAAAAATAGTAGCCCACCGGTATCAGGAACAGGGTCCAAGCTACCGGCGGTCAGGGCTCCAGAGAGAGGAACCTCCTGACAATTCAAGCCGTGTCCAGAAGTACCGCTTTCTGAATCAAGCCCTTGACCCAACTGCTTAACGAGAGCCTCTTCAGGTGTTGGTCGAGGCTCTTGGCTATCAACCCATTGGCTGTGACGACTATCGGCACAATGATCGCTGAGTCCACATCCCACATGTCGACAACCTCGCGAGCCAAGGTTAGATACTTGATTTGTTTATCTTTCTCGGCTTTCACGAGGTTCTCGTCATGCGGGACCGTTATGTCAACAATCATTGTGCGCCGTTCTAGTCGATCCACCACCACGATGTCAGGCTTATTGGCAACAACAGTCCTGTCAGTGATGATGGATCGATCCCAGTACAATGTGATATGGCCATTTTCAAGAACTGGGTCGGGCACTTACCTGTAGTACGGCACTTCTGATTCCACAAGGCTGTATTTCAGAGCAAGTTGCTGGTGGATAATCCTGGCTACAAGATTGTGTCTATGCAAGTACTCTTCGTTAGCTAGACGAGAACACCCGGAGATAATGTGTCTAATTGATTCCCCTGGACGGTGGCATGCCCGACAGATGTCCACCGTGCCGTCTTTTACAATGAATCTCCGGTAGTTGTTCGTCAACATAACTTCGTCCATAATTGCACAGACAAAACCTTCGGTTTCTCCAAATAGATCACCGAAACGCAGCCAGGCTACGGACGCTAGAAAATCTACGTCGGGTCCGTGTAGGGCCCGGAAAAAGCGTCCGTGGAGCTCCTTACTCTGCCATACCTCCATGCGGTCATTAGTGTCAAGTACTACAGGCTTGCGCCAGTTCCTGTTAGCCAAGGAGAGCGGGGTGAGGCCCTTGCCCACAGCGACCACATCTCGATGCATCCCCACGTCGGCTTCCAGGAAATATTCTCTGAGACTGCATATCTCGCGATTGTGGAGAGTCTTAGCGTTTAAAAAGCCTCGACCTCCACACTTTCGCAGGATATACAGCCTCATAACCGATGACCGTGGGTCATGCATTCGATATGCAGTCAGCAGCGTACGGACCCTCCTATCCAGGGCATCGAGTTCGGTCTGAGTCCATTTGAGTATGCCAAAAGAGTACATCAAAACCGGCATGACCCAACCGTTGAAGGCGCGCACCTTGTTTCCGCCTGAGAGAAGACTATTAAATACTTTCTTCAGGCGGCCAAAGAAGCGCTCCTTCAACGATTGCTTCATGTCAGTAACATTGATTCCCAAAGCTTCCGACATACCCAAATACTTATAGGTTTCGGATGTGGAGAGGGCTCGAAAGTTTGTGGAATCCGAGAGTTGGGTTCCCACGGACTCCACAATCTCCCCTCGCTTTACATGCATGACTGCACATTTGTCCACACCAAATTCCATCCTGATGGCGCTACTGAAGGTTTCAGTTACCTTCAGTAGTTCCATCAGTTGCAAATTGTTGTGCGCAAAGAGTTTAAGGTCATCCATGTACAGGAGGTGAGATATAACCTGACCACCTCTTCTCAACCGATAGCCTATACCTGAATCCTCAAGCAGTGTGCTGAGAGGATTCAGAGGATTCAGATTTTTAAATTATTATTATATTGAATGATATTTTCTTTTCTTTTTTATTATTAATTATTTATTGGGAATATACATTTTGACATTTGATGATTATTGCTTAACTATGACATGAATATACACTATTATTTTAATGATTTTGAATGTGAGGACTATGTAGATGTTTGTTTTTTTTTATACCTCTCTTACTCATTTCATTTTAATGATAATCTGGCAGTTTGAGTAATTAATGCGGCCTACCAAAATGTCGTTTCTTTGGTATTGTTCGTCGAATCGTTGTACTCTTTATGTTCTGAGTTGAGCTGCAAGATTACTGACAAATGCGTGCATTGACTGGACAGGTCCACTCAATCTCTATGGTTCTTTCCTCAAAAGACCATTTCAGACACCCCCATGTACATGGTCCTCAAATGATCAGACAGCGACTATTTCCTGATTTTATATACACATTGACATTGATGAATTTTACTTATACAATGACGTGAATATTTACTTTTAAAGTATTATGTTGTTTTAATTATTGTAAATGTGAAGACTAAGTGGGTGTTCTTTTTTTCTGGTTTCCTTTTCTTGTCATTTAATTTTTATCACGATCTGGCAGTTTGAGTAATTTATGCGACCTACACAAATGTCCTTTCTTTGGTATTGTTCGTCGAATCATTGATCTCCTTAAGTTCTGAGTTGAGCTGCATGATTACTAATAAATGCGTGCACTGATTGGACAGGTCCACTCAATCTGTGTGGTTCTTTCCTTAAAAGACCACTTCAGACACCAATCCACATGGTGTTCACATGATATGAACAAGATTATGTCTGGACTTTAAAAGAGGTCTGAGAGGCTGGTCTCAAAACGATACAGGCTGTCACGTATCGAAATAGACTGGTCTCAAAACGATACAGGCTGTCACAAAACGATACAGGCTGTCAAAAATCGAAATAGACTGGTCGCAAAATGATACAGGCTGTCATATATCGAAATAGACTGGTCTCAAAACGATACAAGCTGTCACGTATCGAAATAGACTGGTCTCAAAACGATACAAGCTGTCACAAAACGATGCAGGCTGTCACAAAACAATAGACTGTCTCGAATCGATACAGACAGTCTCAAATCGATACAGACTACGATGTATTGATACAGGCTGTCACAGAACAAACCCGGCTGTTCTAGGCCGAAACATTTTAATACAAACCAAGACCAAAACTAAGTGACCTAAATGGATACAAGAAGATCCAGGCACAAATGCTGCCGTAAACAAAAACTGAACAGTTACGTGTTCTGTAGTCACGTGCTCATAATTCAGTCACATTTGCGTTTTATGCCAGCACGTGCTCATAAATATCTTATTAAAAGCTTCTTTGAATCACCAAAATGGAATTACAAGAGCAGAAATATTTACGTAATGGTCGAACGCACATTGATAAGTTATCTGCAGCATTGTATTGATGTCTAAACGAAACACCCTTCACACACGCGTTGAAACAAACGCTTACCGTGCAAACCTACTTTAAATGCAATGTTTAATGAAATCGCAACTAGGGTTTCCAATACCGAGACCGAGTTCCCGGTATTGCTGATTAACGATAGAACGAGATTGTGTCATTGTAGTGACACAATCTCGTTATATTGCACATTATATTTCCAACATATTTTTATCTGAGTGAGTTTTAACAATTAGCATTTTAATTATATCGTAAAAAGTCGTCGTATAAAAAGTGAGAAAGCCAACGCCGTTGCCCAGGGTTCAAATTTGATCAAAATGGGTCCAGCCGTTCTAAAGCTTATCGAATATTCCCAGTCGCCCCTAGATGTATTGCCACCAGGTGGTAATCGGGAATAAAATTCCCAGTTGCCACCAGGTGGCAAAAAACTAAAAAAAAACCCGGAATGCTTTTTGATGTATTTTTAATTATTATCAAGCACCCCACGCTTTTATTAGCTTCACCTGTATATTTGTATGTAACTATGTAACCGATTCCTTAGGACTTGATTTTGACCTATTTCAAACAGTCAATTTCATTTAAACTTTGTAGTTATCGAGGACCGATGACAATACAATAATTTCTTAAAGGGCTTAGAACCAATCTGGCATATCGACCCGCCGCCATTTTGATTTTTTTTTTTTTCAAAATCTCGGCGCTCGTTGAAAAGGGGTATGTATGTGTAGAGGACACAGACGAATAAAAAATGTTGAGTAACTACCGATATATTTAAACGTAAAGATCAACACATGAGTACAACGACAATCATTGAAATATAATTATTACGTGTCTATAGGCGTCAGGTTGTATCCAAATAATCGATCGAACCAGGTTAATTATTATTATTACTGGTTATTGGCAGAGAGCAGGTACATTACACACTACTAGGAGCACGAGAAAACTGCTACTGTAATTATTTGGCTACTAAATCGCAGCGCATCGCAATGAATCACTATATTAGGTACCTACTTAAAAAATGTTTTTCAAGCTGAGTATCATGTCACATGATTTGAAACCAACGAGACACGACAGCGACGTGTCGACTGCGGTTCATTGCGATGCGATTTTGTAGATAATTTCTAAAAATCCAAGTTATTTCCAATACCGGGATCCCGGAAATGAAAATTTTATATTCGGTATTAATACCGGTATTAAAAAAATCCCGTATTCGGACCCCTAACTGCAACAATTTCAATGTGAAAAATTTATGATTTAAAAGTAACCGGAGTTGGTTAGGTTTGTGTAAAATAAGCTGACAATTAATTAAATAATAAATCAATTGGCCTCTGCCCAGCCGTGCTCATTGAAGAACGTGTATCGATTATCTGCTTGATTTGGTGATAGCAAATTTCTGACTGGGTGACTTCCAGATGGGTTAATGGAGTCATTATCAATGTCTACATTCCAAAGTGGAATTTTTTGGTCCAAAGTCCAAACTTAGGAATCCGCTGGATGCGGGAAGCACAAAACTGGTCGAAGTGGCGGAGCTTAGGGGAAGCCAATGACCAGCAGTGGACGTTTTTCGTCAGAAATGATGATGATGAAGTCCAAACTGGCACCAACCGGTTTTCTGTTGATACCATTTAAAATACATTTTTCCATCGCTGAAGAACGCAAACAAAACATTCCAAATTCCGCATCTGCCAAGAAGTACAGTCATAACATAACGTAAAATTAACAAAGGGAGTTACGACTGTTACCAGCCTTGTTCTAAATAAAAAGTAGAAGAAAAAAAGTAAACGTAATCACGATTGTAGCTCCTGCACACAATGGACCAGATTGCAACATCTGTTCAACATCCGTCGCTCCCTTCTCATGGTACAGTGCCGCAAATGCAGTTACTAAAACATCGATGAACATCATTGTCGAACATGGGTCAACCTATATAGGAGCCAAGAAAGGCATTCTGAAGACGTCAGTAATTGAGATGTGTCCCAGAGACTAATGCGAAAATGATCCGTCAGTAATTCCGTGAATTTTGCGCTGGTAGTTCATCTTTTTTGACAAAGCACTCTCGCAAGAATATTTTAAAAATCATCGTATGAAATTAATTTACCCTACATTACAATAAGAACTTAATGCGCATATCGCATTTCGTTGTTGACCTTCTAATTACACCCTTGTGTATAAATAAAGCTCTCGCATGACATTTTGCTCAGAATAAAAATGTAATACGAGCAGCTACAGCTAAATATAATGCCACACTCATAAGAGGAAATCGTCAACAGTGATAATATTCACATTAACGCGTCATTATAGTTAAACTTTAAAACTAGGTCTGTAACTGCCAGCCCATCATTACGTAATTTTAAAAAAACCCTCACAAAATATATGTACTAGCATTATTGGCGCCATGTTGGACGTTCTTTTGCGATATAAAATGGCTGATCTCACTATTTGCAAAATGCGCAAACGCACTCGCACAGCAAATGAATAGAAGTTTCGTTTTACTTATTGTTATCTTTAACGTTAAGTATTGTTTAAAAATATTCCTTGATCAATAAGTATATTCTATTACACAACTACCCTATCCACCATTTTGATTACAAAGGTGCCATGGCTCGTAATAAATGTCTATCCGCCATTTTGTGGTATTTCAAGTTTTCAACAAAATGGCGAACAGCATTGCTTCCCAAACATGGACATGAAATGAAACCCTATAATTGACATTAAAATTTTAATCTCGAAGGAATAATAAATAATAATTAGCAATGTCCCTAATGATAATATTATTACAATTGGAAATTCAATCAATGGATATAGTCTGTAGATTGTTCAGAGGATGCGTGTGTGCAATGAGAATGACGGGATGGGGTTGGAGCACAGCAGCGGGTAGAGGACGCTGGCGCGCGCCACAGGGTTCCGCGGGCAGCGCCTGAGGCGTCGCCGCTGTACGCCGCAGAACTGCGCCGCCGCGCATCACGCACGACACTGCCGCGCGAGGGTCACAATTCTCATTTACACTAGAAGTCTCATCATCTGAACACAAGTCAATCACTTCACAATCATTGTCCAAACGCTTCAATGGATCTAACATCATCTCCAAATCTGCTGGCTGATCGCAGTCCAGTCCATCTACAAAAACAATGTCCTTGTCTTCCATCTGTGCTTTACTCTCTTTTTCTTTCCTCAAGTTTTCGAGGTATTCCTCTATACTTTCTTCTGACATCCTATCTATATGCACTGTGACCGGTCTACATTTGAGGAGAAGCAACTGAGCTTTAATATCGAGTATTCTTTTATTTCTCTGATTAGGAAATGCATAATTTCTGTTCCAATAGCTCAAGGGCCGTCTGTATCTCACAGGGAACTGTTGGTTTTTTACTTTAATATTATAATTTTTACTAAATGGACTTGTGGTGCAACAATACCTTTCAACCCTTTCCCTAGAGAAACTTAAGTCCCTCTGAGCATTTATTTTAGCATTCCGCCTGTAAGCCAAGGAAGAAAATGGATAAAGTACAGTCCGGTCAATGCTCACAGTATTTCTAAGATGTTTTGAGGTGATCTTCTGAGGCTTACTATCAATATCAGTGTGGGAATTCACAGAATCCTCAAATTTTAGACCCACAGGCTGCAGTTTCAAAGCAGAAAGAAACTCTGGTAATCCACCAATACAAGCACTTGTTGGTGTGGTGTCATTATTACATAGCCTCTCATGTGCTCGCAGTATGTCCAGATTATCAAAGTGGCTATCGCAGTTATCACACAGGTATATATCAGTTGCTGCAACTTGTGTGTCTTCGATGCTCCTGAGAGTTATTTTGTCATAGTGTAAATTCTCATTTCTGAATGTTACTAGGAGTCTCCCATTGGGCCGGTAATACAGAGAAGTGGTGTGGTCTCTGTTGTCGACGTACCTGAGTCTGTTGCGCGGGTACCTCGCGAGTTGCGCTGAGAACACCAACAGGAATGCGCTCTTGTGGTACTCGTAACATTTCCTCACCAAAAGTTTCAATTTTATGGCCCAGTCCTTGGGCACCTCGCTGGGTCTTACAAAGGGGTGCGAAAACGCGACATCTTCAGGCCACCACGGTGGTTGTCGAATGTCTTTCGCAGTATCATGTCCCCAGGAACATGTCACCATGAATGTTATGAACTTCTCCAGCTCAGTAGCTGTGATCTGCGTCAGTGCTGTCGGGTTGCCGTTAGCGAAAAGAAGCGGCAAGTTGGCGATCATGGTTCCCGCTGACGCTTATTGTCATCGAAACCCGATGGAGGCCAGCGCTTGCGATGTCAGTCCGTGCAGGTTCACAGTAACGGTTATTGCGTTACAATCCATTGTAGCGGTGGCAATCGGGCACATTTATCACTCATAAAGTCATAAGGATCGTCACAATTGTAGGGATACTTTAAACACTAAAACTAAACAATAATTACAACTAAATTCACGAAATTCTTCAGAGCGAGAGCACTAACTAAAAAGAGAAAGATCCATAGATCCACCACAGACTTCATAGATCTTTGTTGCGCTGATTGCGATTTTCCTAGTACACTGAGCGTCGATAGAGACGCGAGTACCGAGTACGCGGTACAAAACGATATCGACTTTTTTTTTAAACTCTGTCTCCAGACAGCATGCACCACGCATAATTCGTTCTTTCTTTCAATTCTTCATTGATATTTAGCAGCTCATCTTATTTGGAGAATATTTTGACCTCATGATAACTAATCACAATTCAGATCGAAGCGAAATTCATTTTTATTCTGTGGTTGTACGACAGCTGCATGACTATGTCTCTTTTTTGATGCAGCTCAGTACTTTTTACGTAACGAAAATTAAATAATCTTCTGGATAACAATAATAGAAAAGTATTACAGTTATATACATTTTTTTGTTTACAATTTTATTTTATTTATAAATACCTACAATTTTACAATGTTCTTGTGTAGATGATGTAGCGTGTCTGGCGTTCATCAAATAAAATTGAATTGACATAATGAATGTCACAACTTTTTTTCTAAATAAAAGGTATTTTCTGAGTTATTTTTTCTTTTTCAGATCACCTTACGGACGCACACGTGCGATGTCAGGGACGTGGTAGGGTTGTGGACTCTTGTGTGGGCTCGTGGCGTTTGGTTTACGTTGAATTAAATAAGCTATTATACTAGGTACAAGACGGCGCGGTGCCTGCAACGCTCCGTAGAGTAAATATGTCAGCCGAGTATCTCTCTTTGAAATATGTTTGTACTGCGACGGTAAAGGAACGGGCATAGCAAGATCTACTTTATATTACTTTCTTCTACAAACAATCTGTAGCAGCCAGCAAAAAGTTTTGTCACCCAAATCAAACTATCGATAATCGATCTTTTCTAGCGCAGCCCTCTGCGCCCTCAAATGTCATTGTCAAAAAAAATGTCACCCGTGGAAATTTTGACTTTGACTTGTCAATGTTGTCAATTTCGTATGTAATCTGCTGTTGTTATCGCGTTGAGAAACCAAGAAAATACAATAAAATAAATAATAAAACAGAACAGTTTAGCACCAGTAATTGTAGAAAATATTCCCATGGTCTTCTTTATTTGTTACTATTATAAATGCATCCCAGAAATTAGTATAAACGATAATGGTGAATATCGACAAGTGTTTGCCTTTTAAATTTTATTTTCAGTATATTCTAAGTTATAAAATATAATCGTTTCTCAGGAACACAACAGTGCTGATAGTTCTCCAAATTCTCCATCAAAGAAGTTTCCGGAAGTGACTGACTATCAGTAAGTATAATAATGGACCAAGGACCAAAACCAGAATGTTGTTTTTTTTCTTTGTCCAAGGTTCGTGCTGTAAATACCGACTACTGTTTGAAAGTTTACCGTTATTATGTACGATACTTAACAATTTTATTTAAAATACTATTATGTATCCTCTGTCTTTTGATACATCTATGTGGCAAATTCACTTATGTACTTAAATGATGTCCATCAGTGTATCAATCATTTGTACTGTGTCTGGGGGTAATTTATCTATAATATGTATGTATATAGAAATATATAAGTAAATTTATCAGTTGTCTGGTTGCTACAGTACAGGTACTGCCTAGTTTGGGATCAGATAATGGTGTGTTGGTCTTGGTTGTCCCAAGATATTATTATTATTAATCCTTATTTGCACTAGGTTGGATCTTCCAGCATGGAGTGTGGACAGTCTGAAGGCTATAGCCATCCAGCAGAGGCTGCCTCGCCCCCGCAGCTTGGCATGGGCCATTCTGTTGAATGCTCTGCCTCCACCCAACATGGATATTGTAACCAGGTACCAATCGAGAATATGTTTTTCACTTAAACTTATAATTAATTACAATTACATAAAATCACGCTTTATTTCCCTGAACGGTTGGGCAGAGATGTACCCAAGAGAGAGAGAGAGATGTAAGGGTTGGGTGTATGTTGGTGTACACATCAACATTTTGCCAGTTATGTAATAGGGGGTCCCATGTAATAGGGGGTGAGCTTATCGCCATCAACTGGGCACTAATTAAGACTGGGCTGTTACTGAGAAATTCCAGATAGGAAAAACCAATAACACTGCCCAACCTGGCAATGGAATCCAATACTGCTACAATTCATTGAAATAATATTCTTACTAAAGCATTTTGAAGTATTCCTAATAAATTATTTAACCGAGATACCTATTGTGTGTTACAGTAACAGTAGTAGACACTATTCACCGGATTAATTAAGAAATAGAGCAACATTTGTATCATATTATCTACTAGTTATGTTAATCAGAACTTAACTACATTATATTATACCTTTATTTTACTATCCACATTATTAAAATAAATTATTTGGATTCTGAAACAGCTCACTCACTCAAATGTCTCACTGATGGTAGCACATATGTTGAATCATTTGGATCCTTACAAAATGGTTGAATATCTGATCCACAAATTATCTGCATGAGTGGGCAACATCATTTGAGACTGGTCAACTCTAACTGTGGCTTATTTGATTATGTTTATTTTTCATTATTGTTTTTTATATTTTTCTCACATATGGAGCAACAAGAGTGATTTATGAGTGACCCCACATTTTGCAATATCTGGATTTGAAAGATTGCCTGTTAGTCTAGTGGTTAGTAACCCTGACTGCTAAGACAGACGTTGTGGGTTTGATTCCCACCCAGGACAAATGCTTGTGTGATGAGAATTATTTCTTCTGTGTCTGGGTGTCATTTATCTATAATAAGTATATATTTAGAAATATATAAGTATATTTATCAGTTTTCTGGTTACCATAGTACAGGCCCTGCCTAGTTTGGGATCAAAAAACGGTGTGTTGATTGTTCTAAAATATTATTATAATTTTGGTCGTACAACTCAGAATTAAAATAGCCAGTTGAATATTTACAGTTGAAGCCGTTAATTAAAAACTGCTTTTGCTGTATCAAATAACATGTACTACTGACATTACAATATTTCCTTATTCTTTGTAATGTGAATCAACAGTGGGTAATATTATTGTTGATCTGAGTCACACTCCTGTAGTTTGTAAATATTAGTCATAATTATTTCGTGGATCTAAAACTGCTTGCAGTGTTGTATACAAACAAGTGACCATTTTAAAAACAGTATCTGTAAGTCAAAGAGAGGTTATACATATACCTACTGTTGAGTTTGTGCATACATTCAGCCGGGGCCGGATTTGGGGGAGGGCAACCGGGGCTACAGCCCCGGGGCCTCCACAAGTGAGGGGCCCCCACAATGATAATTAAAAAAAAACATGTTACCACTAACTACTAAGAGTAATATATTCTTATTATTTAATTATTTGTCTTGTAATAAATTATTGAAACACTACAATTCAAAAAAAATATTCATCAATTTGGAAAATTATTAGGGGCCTCCACTCCTTTCTTGCCCCAGGGCCTCCAGACCTCTAAATCCGGCCCTGCATTCAGCCACTATGCTGTCGCGGTTTTCACAAATGCGCGTTTGTTATTCTGTTCTCAAAATAAATTTGCCATGTGAAATGTTTGACTCTCGGAGAAGTCCTCGCTAACACACTTCAGAGAATTCCTTGAAATCAGTAATTCGGGGCGCCTTATTTCGTTCATTAAGTCCACTTGGACGAAATTAAATCTAGGCGAGATTTTTTCGCGCAACGCATTGCTTAGTGCACCCAAGCAGGCGCTTTACTTTGTGTAAATTATTTCATCACCACTGCTCTCAAAACGGTGAAGGAAAACATCGTGAGGAAACCGGCTAGTCTTAGAACCAAAAATTCGAAGACATGTGACATCTACCTACCCGCACTGGGCCCGCGTGGTGGATTATGGCCCACTCCCTCTCACCGAGAGGAGGACTGTGTCCCAGCAGTGGGAACGTTATAGGCTGCTGATGATGACCGCTTAGTGCCGATAGTTGGAAATCGAACACTGTTTTATCGACGCGCTGAGACTCACTCGCGCTGCACTGTGTTGGATTCCCAAAGCTCAGTTAAACACCCAGTATTAAGAATCTAGTGCGGGACAAAATCCCGCTGAGATTTTATTACGTCTATGTTACGTCGACTTATATGGGAACGGAATTTCGTACGCATAATTCTGCTGATGTTGCAAAACGTAAAGTTTCCCCACTCAGGCATGGCACTTTCTGCCAGGGTCGCGAGATTTGTTCGAAAGAGATACCGTAGCCCTGGCATATGGGCAACTGAAGGAACACGGGTGCGTTTTAGTCAGCAAAAGTCTGACACGCCCCTCCGCTCCATCCTAGAGCGGGAGAAGTCATTTGAAGATTTCCCATCTGCAAAAAAAAAGCATGGCACGTTCATATCATTTTTAACTTGCTACGATAAAGTGAAATTACGCTGCCGAAATTCCGCTACGTTTTCCTGCTCTTATTTGTCCATAACATCTTTAATCTTTTTGTTCCAGTCTAAAATCTCATAGGAACTTCTACAACGATTTAAGTGATAAGCTGTCAATGGACCCCAGAGCTGTCATCGGCGACGATCCACTCTCACAGGATGATGAGGTAGGTAACTACTTCAGTTGCCGCTGAAGTAAGACTGGCTTGATTATGTAGCGAAGAGGTGCACTGTGTACTGTAAATCAAGCCGAAACCGCATTATCGTTACATAAGTATTTAAAAAAATGTTTTAGTTAAACGGTTTTATATAAAATAATGATAATGCTAAAAATAAATCAGTAGGTCCTAGGTACCAGTCATCACACCACTCTCCTCATCAATCTAGGGCATGGCTCAGACAAAAAATTAAACCGCTCATATACTATTATAAATGCTATTTACATATTTACTCAGGTTACGCTACGCCCCACGATTTTAATTTTTTGTCTGATCTTTTTCGATTTCAATTTTTATTCCCACAAAGATAAAGTTACTTAGTACAGAATTGTCAACTTAGCAACGAACTAACTTGGCAGGATTGTAAAAAAAACGGTATTTTAATCGTACTTACGTTTTCGAATTTCAAAAACTAGATTGATGTAAATCATGTCTAAGGAACAGCTTGTTTTTAATAAGGCCAAATAAGGTACACAATAAATTACCAATTCCATTAATTCTTCTGCTAGTCAATTAAGTTATAACATTACCACAAAAATTTATAGGCAATTTGATACCGTTATGTAGCCTCTTTTACAAAGTTCAATAACTTACACCACATGTTACACTTCTCAAGGTGAAATAATATTTGTTTTATTTTATCAGATGTCTGTGATTTTCATTGTTTAAGTCAAGTTATAACAGCAAATATGTACCTTTGTACAGTACAGTACAGGTCTCCTCTCGGTGAGAGTCAGTGTGACGCAATCCTGAGTTGAGCTACATGATTGCTGATAAATGCGTGCACCGACTGGAAAGATCCACTCAATCTGTGTGGTTCTTTCTCAAAAGACCATATCGCCGGGTTAAAGGCAAAACCAATTATTTAGTCCAAAAAAGTCAATATGTATTAAATTTTCCGTGAGCGCATTTAGAAAGTTTGCTATTTGTTTTTTACTTCAGTCTAATAATTATATAATCGGTTTTTACATTCGGTAACTCGGAAACGGTAAGAACTACGGTTTAGTTTGTTTTACCATTAGGTAAAGAATCAAATTGCGAATCGAATTGTATATTAAAGTGAAAAACTCAAAAAATCGCAGATAGTCGGTTTTGCCTTTAACCCGGCGATATCAGCCTTTCGGCCATTCGTCTTAGAGTAATCAGATAGCAAATGCCGACCTCGTTTAGTAAAAGGGTTTATAAAAAATCTACTTACGGAAATAAAATTGTTCATCCACCGCGTGGCCCAGTGTGGGTTGGTAAACTTGGTAGTTTTCACAGATGTCATCGAATTTTTGGTTCCATGCCATACCTTTTCCTCACAATGTTTTCCTTCGCCGGTTTGAAAGCAGTAGTGATGAAATTGTTTACAAAAAGTAAAGCGCCTGTCTGGGTTCGAACCCACGACCTTGCAAAACGTGAGCCGGGGCCGTGGGTCACTGGGCCACCACACTGCTCTTACTGCCGGAAAAAGGACACATTACAAAACAAAGTTTTTTAAACCAACAAGCCAGTTTTGGAATTAGGAACCCAATACATAGGATAAGTTTTTAACCAGTGCGCAATTTACTGCATGGTTATGCAGTTTTTATTTTGATATATCTTAGTACAAAAAAAATTGTTATCGTTAACGAAAGACGGTCGGACGGTCGGTTTATTTTGAAACTGGTTTTTATGTACGTGGCGCGCGGCGCCGCGGCCGGCGCGGTGGCGAAGGTGAACGACCGAGCGTAGCTACAGGTACCTACCGGCTGTTCGATCGGTCAAAATTCTAAGTGATCTATTCCTATTGTCAATATCATATTACGAAATATGTAGGGTGTCACAGTTGACTGATATAAGGTCGGATAAAATTTTTAAAAAAAGTATTGAAAAAATAGTTGAAACACCAAAAAAAATTTGCGCACACACACACGCGCAAAAAATCCTGTATATAGAAATGCATTTCTTTTCCTAACTGACAACTTTCTTCCATGCTAAGTTGTCAGTTTTGTATGAATTATAGCCAGATTGGAACAAACTTGGAAATGCAAAATCTGGCTCAGACGCTTAAGCAACAACTAAAGTTAGATCGCGTTTGTTTAATAACACGGAGGGAACGTCCGTTCTGTAGAGCTTCACCTCTTTCACTCATGCCTATGAAAGTCTTTTTCTAAAGCTTGTTATGCCATATTATCGTCCGCGTACTGTATGCAGTTTCATTTTTGTTTCAGAGCGTCTGGAAACAACATTTCTGTGATAATGAGCTCAAAACGCTAATACTTCAAGATGTAGTCAGGACATTCCCTGAGGAGCTGTACTTTAGAGAGAAAGATGTGCAGGATTTAATGGTAAGCGTGTATTCCTCTTTTATAACTTATTAGAAGGCTTGAGACGTAATAGATTTATCAATAGATCATTTGTTACTTCTCAGGGTTTCTTTGGAGAAAAAATTCCCATTGAAAAAAAGTAAATTGTTAATTTAATTTTAATAGGTGAATTATGATTTCACTACGCATCGCCCAACTAATTGCTAATTAAGTTGGGACCCATTAGTCGCTTCAATGTCTTTATATCATAGTTACTTCATTGTATTAAAATTAATTTTGCATTGCAGTTGAATTGACGTTTAGCTGACGTCAATTCAATCATTAAGAATCAGTGAGCCAAACGAGTCTATCAAAGTTAAATCTACGCGGATGACCATCCATACGATATTCAGACCCGTTCGTGTTTCGGAAAGCACGTTAAGCAGCCAACTGCTGGGACCAATCCCGGTTGTCATTTGTAGATCTTTGATAGTCGTTGCAGGTAGTCGAGAGAAGAAGAAAGAAGCCCGAAACTCTGACAATTAGCTTACCATTATAATCGTGTTACCCAGTAACTAGGTTGTGGTCTGTGAAGGTCCGATAGGCAATCGCTACATGGCAATACTTGTTTTCAGTTGCATCTGGTTAGACCTCAATATAGTTGGGAAAAGAATAAGAAAAGAATTGACTTTCATATTGATTTACTAAAGCCTCAAATATCCTGCCAGGGTCGCGAGATTGTTCGAAAGAGATACCGTGACCCTGGCACATGGGCAACTGAAGGAACACGAGTGGGTTTTAGGCAGTAAAAGTCTGACACGCCCTCCCGCTCCGCCCAGAGCGGGAGAAGTCATTTGATGATTTCCCATCAAAAAAAAAAAAAAGTTTCAAATATTTCTTCATTCATTTCATTAACTCTCTTATCAGTTGTTTTTATATCTTTTAGGTCCGCATCCTATTCTTCTGGGCGCGTTCTCACTCAAACGTGGGCTACAGGCAAGGCATGCACGAGATCTTAGCGCCCGTGTTGTTCGAACTTTATCTAGATAGGAAGTTCGCGCCTGATGATCTAGGGTGAGTCTTCATTACAAATATGTAAAGCGCATTTGATTGGTGAATTTCAAAAGCCCTTCTTTGAAACGAGCGAACAGTGGGTAATGGCCGTGACTTACAACCTACACGTAAGTCACCATGAGGAAACCGGCATGTCCTAGAACCAAAAGTTCAAAGACATGTGACATTCACCAACCCGCTCTGGACCCGCTTGATGGATTACGACTGTGTCCAGAATGCGTAGCATGACCACCGTAGAAAGGGGTTTTGTCGACGGAAGAATAGACAAAGTGACGTTTCGTGTAGACAGTACGACGGCAGCAAAGTAAAAAGAGTCAATTGCACTTTTTATGAAATTTACTCTTCGACATGATTCGACTTGGAATTCTTTGTTTTTTCCTATCATTATTTTTCTGTATGATTCTCAATTTTTCACTGTTATTAAGTCACGTTTACAAAGACAACTACAGAAAAATTCTCATCGTGTCGTATTACTGTATTTTGGAACAAATAAAATGTTACAGTAGATAATATTGGCCTTAACGTTCCTTGCTAATGCCATATTAACTAAATGATATAAAATAGGAGAAGATAGCTTTATTCGTATATTATTATCACAGTTTTGCGTTTAAAACGTTCTCCTATAAAATCATGATTTTGTAGAAAACCATATACAACATGTAACGTAAGTAACGCACACCCTCTTAAGGGGTCATTGTACTCATCATTATGAGCAACTTTTACTATGGGACCAAACCTGAAATCGCGAAAAAAAAATCCGCTGTTTCATACATTTTGGTCGAGTAGGTTTTGGATGAACTTTTGAATGAAACAGCAGATTTATTTTTTCGCGATTTCAGGTTTGGGCCCATAGTAAAAGTTGTTCATAATGATGAGTACAATGACCCCTTAAGAGGGTGTGCGTTAATTACGGCACATGTTGTATACTTTGTGGCCGTTGAGTTAAAGTTTTCCACTGTCTTTAGCATGGCGATTACAAAATCAAATTGTTTTCCGTACCTTAGGCGACTGACAGTTGTCAGTGTGATTTTGACAGCTTGGATAGAAAACTTTCTTCTAAAATAGTCTTCATCAAAAAGGACTTAGAGAAGAATCTTTAGAAACGAAAGACAAAATGACAGATTGTAGAAAGATTTCTACGATGAGCTGTCAAAAATGTAATTTAGGATGAAAACAGCTGTGTCGATGCTTCGTAGAAATAGAAAGCGTCATGCTACGCCTGCTGCAGTGGGAACATTATAAGCTGATTATCTTGTTTGAAAGAAATGAAGATGCAGACCTAAAAAACGACATATATCTCATTTGTTTTTTGTTACAGGGACAAGTTAAAGTTTATACTAAAAGAAGACTGTTTAGAGCACGATAGCTAGTAAGTATTTATAAAACGATTTTAGTTTTTTCCATCCACCACTTTCTCGCATCAGAAATGCACAAATATGCTGATCTAGTACCATTATGATAGTTGTAAAGCATGTTAATATTTTTTCTGTCCGGAAATCAGACATGACACCTTTTCTCTGATCCTCCTGCATTAAAAGGTCCATCGACCATCATTTCACATAAACTAACATGAGCACTTATGGAAAGTCAGAGGCTATGTGCTCGGTTCGTTGACAAGACTCGGCAAGAAACTCCAGGGTTCCTTTTTTCCTTTTTCCTTTGGCTTTTGCAATGTTTTCACTGCCTCCAAACATTTTTTTTTACATTGACCAGTATGTGATACGACTAAATGTAAAAACAGTTTATTTAAAACGTATTAATGTTATTTTCAGCATGCTTTTCAGTGCAATAATGAAAGGTTTAGAAAGGTTCTACACAACTGGCGACATCGTTCCCACCTCATGCGGTAGACTACCCACCTGTAAAATGTCTCATGTGAGTATGCAACACGAAAAATTATAGCAATTATGAATGCACATTTTTGAAAGATTGCAAATTTAATAAGCAAAATAATAAACAATAAGTTTTGGAGGTTTAAAATTCACTCTAACTCCGTAGAAAAGGGACGATCTTCCGACCAGACGAGTGTCGAATCTAGTGGGTAAATGCCTGACGATTGATGAGATGACGGGAAGTTGTATATATATTCTACATACATACAATCACGCTTTTTTCCCATGGGGGTAGGCAGAACGGAAAGCAACCAGTTGATGTCCGATAAAGCTCGACTGGCTGTTCACAATGGTGTACTGGTGCCTACGCTTATACAATATGTTGTTTTGCATCCTCGTCAAATTTCAGGTGGTTGTCATAAAAGACATAAATAATCAATTGAAAGTACAGTATCGGGCAATAACTAATAAGCGCTGCTTTTTTTTGTTGTTGAAATTTAACAGTATTTCAGAATTAAACCCTTCATTCAATACAAATGAAAGAGACTCACCCGACTACGCAGTCTACGCACACAGCGACAAGCAGCTGTGTGCGTGAATTTCGACGTCTTACTGGTGCGCGACCGAGAAATGACCTTAGCGACCGGTAGCAATAATTTTACCTAATTTTATTTCGAAAATCACCTACATTATTGTCATAAATTTCGTTTGATAATTAACTCATTTTAAGCATCAGTATAATACGGAATCTTACTAATGACAGTAATACTAGACGCCATAAAAAGTTCACTGACCTGCTATCAGATGATTAATAAAATTTAAGTTTTACTTTATTGCTATCGTTCAGCCTAAACTTTTCGTAGTGATTTTGTTTTTATTTGTGGATTAAATTGGTTGATTTGAAATTTTCCTTCCTACTTAACGGGCTTAGGACCGTCAATAATACCTACCCCGATCTACTAAATAAAATGTTTTTTAAAGATTTGCTAGCTAAATGTAAGTAAGTGGTGATACTTTCGACTTTTAAGTATTATTGGCGTAGTTAAAAATTTGAAATCAACTTATTTACACAAATAAAATTGATTAAGCTAACAACGTATTTACAAAATGTACAAATAAATAAATTACCTACTTATGTTACCCGGAGGTATGTTCAAAGTTGCCACCATCTCTTGGCACAATCGAGCACGACGTAGCTGGTTTTCCTTCAGCTTACGTAAAACTAACACATTCGTTTTTACAGTGTCGAAAGCACTAATGATCCTTGCACGTAATTCTGTTACACTTGTCACTTCCTCCGTGTAAATTAACCTTTTAGCGTCTCCCCACAAATAAAAGTCTAGAGGCGTCAGGTCCGGAGAACGCGGAGGCCAGGCCACAGGTCCTCCGCGACCGATTCAGTGATCACTAAACTTTTCGGTCAAGTACTCGCGTACTTGCCGACCATAGTGAGGGGGAGCACCGTCCTGCTGGTAAAAGAGGTTGCGATGTAGTGCCAGAGGAATATCTTCCAACATCTCCTCGACAACGTGACGCAACAGCTCCAGATATGTTGCACTGTTGAGGTGCCCATCGATGAAGTAGGGTCCAAGCACGTGTTCCCCTATTATGCCAGCCCACACAGTCAAGGTTATGGTCGCGGTGAGCCCACCAATGTTCGTTATGAACATTGTAGACGCCAACTCGAGTAAATAAACACTCGTCCGTCCACAGGATGTTGGCGTCTTGGTGTTCCAGCAACCAGCGACAAAATGTAATCCGCACGGCATTATCAGCTGGGTGAATGTCTTGTGCCTTGCGGTAGTGGAACGGGTGCTGCAGTTCACGCTTCAGTAGGCGCCACACTGTGGTGTGGTGCACTCCTAAGCGTCGACCAGCCTCCCGCGTGCTTGCACGTGGTTCTCGCTGGAAGTATTCTAGGATGTCTTCCTGCAAGGCGACAGGCAGGCCTACGCTGCCGCGAGCTTGAGCATGCCGGGGAACGTCAAACTGCCGATAATCCCGCAGTCTCTGTGTTGCAGCCAGCATGACGCTCTGTGATGGGGGTTCTCGATCGGGAAACATTTCCGTGAACATCCGGATGGCTCCACGTAGGCTGTCTCCGCTGATGGCATACAGGCGGACCATCTCCACCAATTCGACATTTGAATAATTGTTCGTCATCTTGCACTTTGTATCGAATGACGTCTCAACAATCCACCTACCGAGAAGCGGAATTCGCAAAACGCACTGTTACTAAGCCGAACCCGTTTGTCTTTTTTAAAAAAAAACACAATAATTCTACTGGAACCACTTTATTTCACCACGGTATAAAATACAGACACAGAAGTTCTTAGGAACTTATATTTTGATAATGTCTCTCTTAATTACTCCTTTAATTTGGCACATTAGTTTACGCGACGGCGTCCAGAATCTAACTGAATAAATTAAACATATTATTTCTATGCACTGGGTAAAAATGCAACATCAGTGCTTTAATAAAGGAAAAGAACACGGTTTGTAAGTAAAAGCTGAGTTAGGCTTTATTGCCTTGTAATAAGGGTTATAACAGCTCCCCCTTTTAAACGAAGCTTTATCTCATCAAGATGAAGCGAAGTGAGATTGAAAATGTAACTATTAGGAGAGACACCTTACAGCTTTTATTACATTAAATATAAAAGTGACATAATTTTGAATGAAAATTGACAAGTAATAGTTTTACATTAGGTACATTAAAAGTTTAGATTTCTATTTGATGGAAATCTGATTTTATTAACTTTACTGGTGGATTTGTAATTTGGGTAATGAACGGGCAAAGACTGAACCGACTTATTGTCATCTTCAGAATTTGAAGATACTTCCGTCATCTCAATACTATTTGAAATTTTGGACTTGCGTTTCGTATTCTGATTATAACATTGGTTAAATATTTGCACGCAGCATCCAGCATTAGAATGATGTTTATTCTTAAAATATCTATATAATTTATAAGCTAAGTATAGAAATAAACACACAATTAGAATATAAGTAAAAGTAGAATAGTAAGGGCCATATTTAATAAAATGAGATTCCTTTTCCAAATTATTTAATTCTTGCTCTAAACTATCCATTTGGTGACTTGCATATTTTAATGAATCTAAGTTTATTTTACTTAAAGAGATTGGCGACAAATGTGGTAAACTTTTATTAAATATGTCCTTTTTACAGCAGTCATCTGTAGTTATGTCAAAGCTTATATCTAAAGGAGACTTAGTAAATAAAGAATAAGAACTAGTAGGTATCAACTGAACAGTTTTAGAATACCCAATACAATTAGGCGTTAGTTTTACAATTCCTGTGCCTTTAATTAAATGGTCATCAATGTTTTCGTCACATTTAATAGTCAATTTATTTGTGTTTGATTGAACATATATCCATTTGTTATTTCTCAATTTTTGCCAAATATCTATCTGACCATATAATATTTTAGCATTGCATTCTGTAGGTAATGACAATGTTACCTCGGTTAAGATTTTAGATTCACAATTAGGGTTACTTATACATGAGTAAATAGTATTTAGTTCACAGATAGAAAAGTTACCATTTATTATCTTACATTTATCAAGAGTGTCCAACATAGCATAATGCATCCTGTCATCACTTAATGCAATATAAGAGTTAGAAGGTTGAATTAAAGCAAATGTATTATGTGAGTCATCGTGAGGTGTAGGTAGTGGTATGTTTTTATAAGTCATGAACTTATCAGGAGTGATCAAAGGGATTTGTAATATAAAAATGACCTTATTGTTGTAATAATAAGAACTAAAGTCGGAAACATCAATAATAGAATGAATATTTTGAATGGTTAAGGGCACTGGAAAATCTAACCTTTTGCTTACTTGACTACTATGCTTAGTTAATTCTAAATAAAGGTTTAAGGGACTTATAACACTAGGATGTAGTACATTAACCTTAGAAAATAAAATAGAATTCAGTGTAGTATCTAGTAAATTAGTTATAGAAAGTAAAGAACCTTCGATAATGTTAAGAAGGTTGTTTAACTTTGAAGTATAAAGTAATAGGTTATCGGTCTTCGTAATTTGAGAAAATATTTCATTCATCTGATTAATTTGGGCGTTTAATTTCATCTCATTTTGATTAAGTTTGTAAATAGTAGTGTTAAAATTATTTATAGTAGATTTGACAATGTGAATGTTGTCTCTCATTAAATGGAATATTTCTGTTTCACTCTTTTTACATGATTCAATTGCAGCATCATATTTTCGGGCGTCATCTGCATCTAACGTGCCGAAAAAGAACTTTAAGATTTCACCTCCCAATTCTAAAGATCTTTTGACTTTACTTGTTAATTGGTTGGAGATGATATGTGATAATGATTGCAATTTGATAGAACTAGACTGGATTAAAACTTCGATAGGGCTAGACATGTCTTTGCATGTACCTAACTCTTGTGGTTCAATCTTGTTGCACAAATTTAGAGTATCGTGTAACAAGGATTCGATTTTGTTAAGGTTCTAGAGAAACTAAATCTACGTGGGTGATCACTTTCCAGTGATCGGTATAAAAATTAATATTAGTAGTAGGTTCAAAATAAATCCCGGGGCTATGATAGATTGGGATGATGCTTGATTCGGTTCGGCTGAGGCATAAATTGCCATGGCAGCACATTGTTCTGAAAAGAAATATATTACATAGGTTAAGAAGAACAAGGCTTAATTTCATTGGTATGGTATTTAATAGCCTTGCGACCTACTTGTAGGGTTACATTGTGCTTGTTATGAACTTTAATAATTTTATAAGGGCCTTTCCATATAGGCGATAGGGCCTTACGGAGCCTATGATGCTGTTTGAGATAAACCATATCTCCTACCTTATAAGTAACGTTACGGGAGTTTGCATCATAGTATTGCTTTGATTTTTCTTTACTGTTCATAATGTTTTGAATGGCTTTCTCGCGACTAAAGCGCATTCTATATTGTAAAGCTCGAATATATTCGTTGTATGTATTACCAGAGCTTTCATATAACGAGTTTGGAATGGATGGTTTATAACCATATAATAACTCGTGAGGAGTAAAGTTAGTCGTACTATGAGGTGTAGTATTATAAGCTAGAATTGCAGTGAATAAGTAACAATGCCAGTCGTTCTGGTTCTCATTAACAAAGGATTTTAGATATTCTTTTAAAGTAGCATGTGAGCGTTCAAGAGCTCCGTTGGTTTGTGGATGATACGGAGTAGTAAAAAGGGCCTTGACCTTTAGTATTTCGGTCAATTGTTTAAATAATTCAGATGTAAAACATGTACCTAAATCTGTTAGAATGGTTTTGGGAAAACCGAAAAGAGACATAAAATTAACAAGGTTTCTGGCTATTTCTTCACTGGTAGCCGTAACCATTGGGTACGCGCTAGTGAATTTGGTTAAGTCATCTTGTAATGTTAAGATGAATCTAAAGTTTTGATAGCCTGCATCGGGTAAGGGACCTACGACGTCAAGGGCTAATCTTTCAAACGGCCTAGTGGATGTGGAAGTTATCTCCATCGGAGCTTTATTTGATTTCCTTAAAGGCTTATTAATTTGGCAAAGCTTGCATTTCTTTACGTATTGTTCGATGTCAGACCGCATGCCTTTCCAATAGTAGGCAGCTTTAATACGCGAATACATTCGTTGTGACCCTGGGTGACCAGCTATAACAGAGTCATGGTTTTCTTTTAATATTTTAGGAACTTCTACAGGTGTAGGATAGATCAATTGATTTTTATATATGTGAACTTTTATATTGGTATCGTGGAAAATATGGGAAATCATGTTATAGATTTTGGTATACGTAAGCTTTGAAAATGGGTCCGTGAAATCTGGTAATGCAAGGTTTGTAATATTTTGGCAGTCAATTAGTAAATTTCTAAGCTTAATTAGTAAGGCATAAACATCTTTATAATTAGTTTCTTCATAGTGATGTACTTTTGTAAATAGAAAATAGTAGGTTTTATTTTTGTCATTTACACATTGTATTGTAAGTGGCTCACGTTCGGAATTTAGTAGATCAGCAGAACTATCGAGCTGCGATAATATTTCCTCGCAATGAGGCATAGAGCAGTCAAAGTCTAAAGAGACTGGACAAGCAATTGTGTTTAACTTAGATAAGTGTAGTCCTTGAATACACTCCTCGATGACGGTATTTGGGACAGTGAGTTGATTTGTAAATTGAGCCTTGAAATACTGTTCGTAAGAAAAGTTATTTAAATTGTTTACGTCAATAGCATTGATAGGGCAACGGGATAGCGCGTCGGCGTTAGAATTGAGACGACCTTGTTTATAAACGATTTCATAATCGTATTCCTCAAGTTTGAGGCGCCAGCGAATGAGTCTACTACCCGGATCTTTTACATTAAATAACCACACGAGGGGCCTATGATCTGTTATTATTTTGAATCTATTACCATATAAATATGGTCGAAAAGTTTTAACGGCGAATATAATAGCTAATAACTCTTTTTCCGTAGTTGAGTAATTGCCTTCAGGCTTATTTAGAGTGCGCGATGCGTAAGCGATCGGCTTATCTTTACCGACGGGACCCTGAGACAGTATTGCGCCAATGGCAAAGTTACTTGCATCAGTAGTAACATTAAAAGGCTGTGAGAAGTCAGGGTACTGTAGAAGAGGGGCAGTAATTAATTTTTCTTTTAAAATATTGAATGCATGTTGTTGTTCTGTGTCCCAGTGGAACACAACATCCTTTTTCAATAGAGACGTAAGTGGTTTGGTTAATTTAGAAAAGTTTTCGATGAATCGGCGATAATAGCCTATTAGGCCTAGAAATGACTTTATATTTTTAGGATTTTTAGGAACTGGAAATTCCGATACAGCGCTTACCTTGTCAGGATTCGGAGATACACCTTTATCGGTGATAATATGGCCAAGATAAGTTACTTCATGCCTTAGGAACTCGCACTTGTCCGGTTGTAGTTTTAAATTGTATTCACGAAGTTTGTCGAATACTAGTTGTAATTTCTGTATATGATCTTGTAGATTTTGACTATAAACTATGCAATCGTCAAGATAGATATAGCAGTGAAGGCCTTGTAAGCCTGATAACACAGTATTCATAAGACGCTGAAACGTGGCAGGGGCATTTTTCAACCCGAAAGGCATTCTGGTAAATTCGTAATGACCAGACATATCTGAATTTGTGTTAACTGTAAAACCTGTTTTAGGCGCGTCCTTGGGACAAGTTTTCAGTTGATGGAAACCACTTGTGAGGTCTAGCGTACTGAAATATTTAGAGTGACCTAATTGGTCTAGAATATCAGTGATAAGAGGCAGTGGATAAGATTCGGAAACAGTGACGTCATTAAGGCGACGATAATCAATGACTATCCTCCACTTCCGTTTGCCGGAAGCATCCATTTTTTTCGGGACTACCCAAACCGGGGCGCTCCAAGGCGAAGTTGAATGTCGAATAATATTTTGGTCTAACATTTTTCGAATTTGGGAATCGACTTCCTCTTTGTGGCATTCAGGGAAACGATATGATTTGACATTAATAGGTGGGGCATCGCCTGTGTTAATGGTATGCTCAATAGCATTCGTGAAGGTTAAGGGTTCACCTTCGACATGAAAAATATCTGTGTAGTGGGAGCAACATTCTAAGAGGGTTTTTTTCTCTTCATCATTTAGATGAGAGCAACGGATAAGACTTAATACTTTATTTATGCGATCACTTTTCGAACAAGAAATAGTATTAATATTATAAGAATTAATAAATGAACAGTCAAGTTCAAGGGGCGTCGCTGTTACGTGGTAATCTTTTATTTCAATGTCACACTCTGTAGTATTTAAAATGGTCACGTTTATTTTCCCATTCGGTTTAACTGAGACAATGCAATTAGCGACATAAACGCCTTCTCGTAAGACGTGATCTAGTATGAGAGCTTCATTGTTGTGATAAAGTTTAGGAGAGTAATTTGATACAGTGCACTCGATAACAACTTCAGATCGAGCTGGAATATTGTATGAAGGTTGAGTATAAACAATAGGAATAGAATGATTTAATATAGAAATTGATTTTGAGGAGTAATCGATGTTTGTTTTAAAATAACTACAAAAGTCGCTACCGATTATTCCGTCATAATTAATAAGATTGATGTCATCTTTAGTGACATGAAACTTGTACTTATGTATATTGCCCGATAAGTTGAACTCCATTTGGAAAGTACCTAGAGTTTCAACGGGAATTTCTGAACTATTAATGCCCTTTAATTTGACAGTTTCGGTAGATAGACTTGGAAGTTTTTGTAAACAGGACTCTTTAACGATACTAATGGTTGATCCCGTATCAATAAGGAAACATAACTGTTCAAGAGCGTGATTAGTATGTAGATAAGTATGGGGTAAAGCTACCTTTTTACAGTAGTCATTAATTTCGTATATAGGTTTAGAATTAGTAAAAGATGTTTGTAATTTTTCGGTACATAAGTGACATTTTGTTTTATCAATAGGCGTAGTAGAACTCAGTTTAATCGACTGAGATGAAGATTTGATAGAAATCATCTCTTTCGGATGAGATGCGAATTTAGAAGAACTCATCTCTTTTGGATGAGATGCGAATTTAGAAGAACTCATCTCTTTTGGATGAGGTGCGAATTTAGAAGAACTCATCTCTTTCGGATGAGATGCGAATTTAGAAGAACTCATCTCTTTTGGATGAGATGCGAATTTAGAAGAACTCATCTCTTTTGGATGAGGTGCGAATTTAGAAGAACTCATCTCTTTTGGATGAGATGCGAATTTAGAAGAACTCATCTCTTTTGGATGAGGTGCGAATTTAGAAGAATTAGTATAGGTCGTGTCATTTATAACTCTGTTCGATTTTGGCAGACACGGTACCAAAATCTTGCTTAGTTTAAATTATCGTCATTAATTTTAGCCGTACTTTCACACGTGTGTGTAGGTGCGTCATTGAAGTTAGTAGGTGCCGAGTTACGGTCACGTTGTGCATTGTCAGCGGCTTGCCGTTGCTTCATATTATATTGAAGCTTGCGACACTCTTTGATTACGTGACCAACATTTTTACAATAATTGCAAGTTTTAGGATTACCTTCGAGATTAGTATTAGAATTAGGAGACGGTGAATTATTGTAAATTTTAGAATGATTATCTTGCTTTTTATTCTTAAAACATTCTGATGAATTATGACCCGGCTTGTTGCAAGTGGAACATTGTTTGGGAGATTTTAAATTAGATCTAGATAAGTTGTATAGTTTTTCTTCATCAATAGCATACTGTATAGCTTCATTGAGATTAGAGGGATTTTTGCAACGAACAATAGTCGATATAGAAGAGTTTAACCCTAACATAAAGGTGTTTAGAGCAAGGTCCTCCATGGCTGCTATTCTGCCAGGCAGTTCCTTGTCATTTTTACAACTATAATGTATGTCCGATTGAATACGAGTCAATATTGACTCCACCCTTAAAGAATAAATAGTGACATCCTCATTGGATAATTGTTTACAGTGTTGCAGATCTGATAATAAATGTGTGGCGTGCTTTTTCTCCCCAAAAGTAGCCTTCAGGAAGGTCTTTAGCTCCGACCACAATGAAAATGACTTAAGGCTGCACGCAACCTGTGCTTTACCTTCTAGCTGTGAAATGACAAATTTACATAGCACAGTTTGTTGGTCTAGAGAAGCCAAGGACATGGCATTCTCACAATTTGTAAGAAATGCGGGGAGGGTTTCCCTGTCGCCATTATAAGGTTTAATAAATTTGGTTAAAAAAGATAATGTAATTTTGTCAGACATTTCCCTTGATTTAGGTAGCTCTTTTTTAACAGACATAAAAGATTATGATATGTTGGACAGTATTAAGCTAACAGTTGAATAACAATGTTAGAATAATAACAAATAGAAAAGACAATACAATTAAAATCAGTGAAGATTGAAAAGTTAAAATTCCATGTATATCGAATACAGGGACACGAATTCAGAGACACTTTGAATTACGAAAAATGGTAGTTCACAAGAAACACTCACAGTAACACGATGATCGTTGACACCTGCATTATCAGGTGCGCGGTGGGAACTCGAAGTCCGGAGTCACGTTGCGCTGTGACGTATCGGCTTGAACTTTCACGCGGTTGGTTAACTGTGGAATTTCTTGAGTTTGAAGGTTGGTGAGTTAGACCTGGGGCTGCTGATGATCTTGATGCCGTCTGGAGTGGACTCACACTATACAGTGGCTGGCTGTCGTCCAAGTGTCGATGTGGCTGGAGCGGGCTCAAGCTGCAGAGCTGAGGCTGACCGTCGTCCAATTACTGATGTGGCCGGAGCGGGCTCAAGCTGAAGAGCTGAGACTGACCGTCGTCCAAGTAGCGACGCAGGCTTGACCTTGGGTCAAGTCTCACTGTCGGTCAATTTGAACAGGGGGCTGTAGGTTGCGGATACCAGTGTCTGTTTGACTCAACGTCGTAAGACTTCGTCTCTGGTATCCCACTTCTGACACCAATTTGTTACTAAGCCGAACCCGTTTGTCTTTTTTTAAAAAAACACAATAATTCTACTGGAACCACTTTATTTCACCACGGTATAAAATACAGACACAGAAGTTCTTAGGAACTTATATTTTGATAATGTCTCTCTTAATTACTCCTTTAATTTGGCACATTAGTTTACGCGACGGCGTCCAGAATCTAACTGAATAAATTAAACATATTATTTCTATGCACTGGGTAAAAATGCAACATCAGTGCTTTAATAAAGGAAAAGAACACGGTTTGTAAGTAAAAGCTGAGTTAGGCTTTATTGCCTTGTAATAAGGGTTATAACAGCACGCACGCTGCGGCGACATCAAACACACTGTTGGTTTGGGGACGGGGGGCCGCCCGCGGGAGCGTGGCAAGGCGCGTGCGCGGGAGCGTACCCGCGCCGTGGTTGGTTGGGGAGGGATTGATTACCTACAAATTTATCGAACGATCGTTGCGTATGCGTTGTGTACTTGTGTATGAATGTTTGCGTTTGTTTGTGTGTGAAAGCGCGGTTATAGGGCTAGTAACAGACGCGCTGCCTTTAAATACGGCTGGTTCACACTTACGGATTTCAGTAAACAGGAAAAAAAATACCTACCCATTTTATTGTTGATTTGGGTCGAGAATCATTAGCATAATTACGTCCTTCAATTTGACTAGGATGCAAATCAACATATTGTATATGGAAGTGAATGTTGGGTGTGGCAAAAGAAGTATGAAAGTATATATTCTAGTTGCGCGATAAAAACCTAATTTCCGTTGTGCGGTAAAATCGGACAGGTTGAAACCATCTACAGTGATAAAACAATTACGAAGATGAAAACTGTTACCCCCTGCCTTAAAATTTAGACCGTTATTTAGAAAAAAAATGCTGTTCCATACATTTTGAAAGCGTAGGTATTAAAATTTTCTATGAAACAGCTGTTTTTTTTATAACCGACGAATAGTTCCTACCCTAGTTGGCCCAGAATCTTGTACTGAATTCTTGGTTACAGTTTGAGTGTCGAAGTCCCTGCCGCCCTATATACTCTTTTATTATTATTATAATAATTATTTTTCAGAATCCTAACGAAGTGATAAGATATTTGGATAAAGTGAGAGAAGAATATTTAGTGCCGCTGGATCTCGAATTATCTTTACATTTAGTTGAATGCAACATATCTATGGAGCTGTTTGGAATGTAAGTTCTCCTACAAAGTTATATTTTAAATTAAGTATCCGTTGAATACTTTAAAGCTAAACTTCCTAAGAGCGATGAGAAAATAAATGTTATGAACATTCAATCATATAGCATTTATTTAAAATAAACCAAATACAAAAAGCTTCGGTACGGTTGGTCAGAAAGATTTAACTTAGTACCTATTCCAAAGTTTAGTAGGTACTTATGGAAAATAACGGGCAAGAAACTCCACGGACAAACTTTTAAATCAGTTTTTTTTACTCAATATTGGTGACAATGGCATTCATTCATTTAATACCAAACTTTATTATCAACGCCATAAAGTGTTAACAAATTGAGCGTTCACCTGTGATAAATCCATCGACGTTCTTACGACTTTGCACTCTATGTCAATGAAAACAAAGTTCCTTATTCAGAAACAACTCTACTCTGAGCTAAACCATATTTATTTTTCCTGTCATTATTCCAGCCGATGGTTAAGACTGCTCTTCGGACGAGAGTTCCCCAGATCTGAGATCCCCAATCTATGGGGATTCCTGTTTGCGGACGGACCGATGTTCCCCAACCTGCATTATGTTATCGTCGCCATGCTAGTCTCTATGAGGAATACACGTAAGTTCTGTCGATTCCTGTGTTTAAATTGATTTCTGCCTATTTATACAACGTGTAACATAATTAACGCAAGAGCTCATACACCCCTAATAGAGAACAAAGCATAATACAATGACTAAAGTTTTTTTTTTTTTAATTAAAAAGCTAACTGTTATTATTAAAAGTAGAGATGGGCGTTTTCAGTTTTTCTCGCAAACGGATATGTAACCGATATTTAGGTTTCATATCGATATCAAAAACAGTTTTCAGATATCGATATCAGTAGTACGGTTTGCTCACGTAACCGTGATATTTAGATGAGCAAACTCGAGGGGACCGCAAACTGACGACAAACGCAAACTTACACTTTTACCGTTAGTAAATCGATGTAGGTACTTTAAATATTTAAAGTTATTTAATTTGTCAGTTTGGCTACTTGTAACACGTAGTTCTATTTTATAGAGTAAGTTTCTCACTAATATCGAATAGACGCCAGAAAGTCGCCATCTTATGGATTCGTTGTTGTAACTAAATAAATAGAAAGTAGACCTTATTGCCAGAGCTATAAGATATATTACGCACGCATAGCATTAACCAAATAACCAAGCAAACATTAGCCAAAGTTACGAAATATTCGCTTCATCACTTTTACACCAGTAAAAACTTAAAGACAGAGACAGAGCGAATATCTGTTTCGATTTCATATCGCTTGTGATGTGAAGTTTGCGTTTTGTTCGTACTTCGTACGTTCCCAATATTGCAGTTTTGATATAACTTAGACTCGATAAAGTTTTTGTGATATCGGTTGTGTAAATTTAGGTATCGATATGATAATATGTTACTAAACACATATCCGATATAAGTTACGTTTTGATATATCGAACTCATGCCTAATTAAAAGAAATAAATAATAAAATACAGACGAATTGATAACCTCTTCCTTTTTTTGAAGTCGGTTAAAAAACGTGTTGACCCTAGCATAATTTATGCATTTGAAATTGAGTCTGATTTAGTTAAAATATGATTGAATTTTCTGTGGCTCATTCGACGGTGTGTGTGGAAAAATAATTATTTTTTTGAATAAATACCTATGTTGTAAATTAGTGACATCGATTCAGTAGTTTATTAGGAACTAACTTCTTTCAGGTCTTGGGTCTATTCTGTTAACTCTTGTATATTAATTTAAATTAAATTAAAATCCATTTATTTCAGATAATCCATACAGTTCAATTTAACCAATACAAAATGTATAGGGTGACTGGTAAAATTAGTGACCAATACCAAAATAAATGATTGTACTCATCTTAACAAACAAGTTTCCCAAAGAAACTATTTTTTTAAATTTTTTAAACAAGACTATAACCCCAATCGCCCCCCAATAGAATATTGAGTGCCCAAAAGGAATATTCCACAGTCAGCTGTAATTTAATTTACTAATACCTTTTTCCAAACAAAACTGTTCCACTTTTACCACGCATGCTGTTTCTATTCCTTTCTACCTTTACCTTTCCTTGACCTGAAGACCAATTCTCGTAATTAAAAACTTTCAAAATCTAGTCGCAGTCTCATCTCAGCTACAATCAAATGTCAAAAACATGTCTAAAAATGTAGGAAACTCGAGGTATTTTTGACAGATTAAGACAGATCAGACTGAACGTTAATAAATTTACAAGAATTGCCCATCAGATAGCCTCTACAACACTGCTAATGTCAACAGTCCATCTTTTTGCCTATCTCCTTTTTCTTTTACCGTCGTGTGGATTGCATTCTGTTATAGTTTTCCTCCTACTGTCACTTTTCATGTGCCCTATCCATCCACTTTTCAACTGTTTTACTTTCTTTATTATATCTTCCACTTAGTCTTATTTATTTTGCAACCTTTAACTCTGACGTCAACCATATTTCTTTATATTCCTCTCTGACATTTTCTCAGTTTTAGAAAATGTTTTTGACTCAGTTCCCAAGATCGGTTTTCAATTTCTTGTTTTCTTCAGTACTAGACCCAGACCCAGGCGTGATCCTATCAGCGCTGATGCGTCCAGTGTGTCTGTGTGTGGGCTACGTGTGCGCACTAGCCTTACATCTGCGCGCACCGCTAGAATACCCGCGTCCGCCGCTCAGACAAGAAGTTAGCAATCAAAAGTAAGTAGTAATAATTTGAAAGTGTTTACAGGAATACTAGGAGCTTCGCACGGTTTTATCACTTGCCAAAACATCGAGATTTCTTAATTATATATACGTTATATATTAATGTATTATACACAAAAACCTTCCAGGAAAAAGTCTTAAAATGATGGTGCAAATTGCTTTAAAATCAGTTTCGCTTGTGTAGTACAAGAACAACTCGGGCACAAAGACCGACTCAAAAAGCGTCTTTAATCTATACAAATAAACAAAATTAAAGTGTCTGTTTGTAATGTCAAAATAACAGCTATTTACAAAATTTTATTTTATTTATGTGGGAAAATAAACATGTGTTGTGTTACAATATTACTCAAAAATTGAGCCACAGAGTAAGTAAATGTGTAACTCACAAAATTTTCCACATATAAAAACAAGTTATAAAATTAATTCGATATGCGCTTACAGTTGTATAGGTACAATTAAATCACATTAAGTGTTAGTGATAAAATTAAACTAAAACTAAACAGGCATGCAATTAAAAAAAAATACAGTTTCAACGTTAAATACTAGGGGGCAATAGTCAAGTTGTTTGGATGCTTGATAACATTTTTACTTTTAGTAAAACTAATACAGCTACATTTAGATACGCTAAGTTGTAGATTATTACCTAAGTAGTATGCCGAGAACCTGTCTAGGTCATCTTGCAAAAGTGGAACAATCTTGCAAATTTTAAACGGCTCTAAAGATTGTCAGGTCTTCCGCGTCTACCGATAATTTTGAATTTTGGATACATTTATTGTTGTCTTTAATGAATATGATGAATAAAAGAAGTCCCAAAGTAAAGCCCTGAGGCACTCCAGAAGTAACATTTAGGGAGCTAGAAATGATACCATACATCATAACTCTCTGAGTTATATTAGAAACGTAAGAAGAGAACCATCTGAGAAGATCTCTACGTATACCATTGAATGCAATCTTATGCAAGAGAAGTTGGTGGTGAACCTTGTCAAAAGCTTTCCGGAAATCAGTGTATATAGTATAAACTTAAACACGAGACTCCATGTTGTTGAACAAGTAGTCTACAAAAGTTGCCGGTTGGTTGTAGTTGCCTTCCTTTTGACGAATCCTTGTTGTTGTTGAATGATAGTATTGTGCAGTTCAGGGTATAGTTTATCATGGACTCGTCTCTCGAAACTTTTGACAAGGTTGATAGTATTGATATAGGATAATTCACGACATGATCCTTAGGTCCCGACTTGTAAATCGTTGTTATATTTGCAAGATTCCATGCTTGAGGAAAGCAACCTTGAGACATATTGGTTTAATATAATATGCTGAGGTGTACACAAATTAACAGCTGTTTCTCTTATGAAACTTGCTAGTAAACCATCCGCTCCTGGCCCTTTAGAAGGATCCAAAAATTCAGCGCAAGAAGTACTTCATCCATTGTAAATCGTATGTCATTTAAGAGAATGCGGCTACCAGAGCGCCGTCATACGTGGATGGTTCAAAAACCGAATTAAAAAGTTTGAAAAAATGTACAAATGTTTTCAATAAAATTTAAGTGTCTGTTTGTAATGTCAAAATCAGCTTTCTACAAAATCCACGCGTGAGCTGGATTGATCTCAGTAACTAAGTTTAGGGCACCCTCGCCAAATGGGGTAGGCAAGGTTAGAACTGCGTCGAACTGCGCATCCATTTTGGTCGCAGTAATTTAGGTATCTAGTATTATTAAGACTCCAAACTAGGAATTATTTAAGGTGCTCAAAATGAGGCAATAATTTAGGTATCTAGTATTATTAAGACTCCAAACTAGGAATTATTTAAGGTGCTCAAAATGAGGCAATAATTAAGTATCTCTTACGTTTCGAGCCATTTACGAAAGATCAACATGGTAGAAAAACTGTAAAAAAAATATTGCTCAATTTCAATTCCTAACGTCAATGCACATTATTCCCGAATCGATGTTTTTTATTTTATTTATTTATAGTTAATTAAAACGGTACAACCAATTCCATTAATTAACATAGAAACAGATGATAGATTGACAATACTAATATAAATTTAAACAATTACGTAAATTAAAAACTAATATGCAACAGAGGATCCCTTGCATACTTTCTCTCACAGAACACCAGACATATACGCAGAATTTTATTCCATTCATCAACAAACACATCATATTCAGTGTTGGCAGTCAGAAGGGCATTAAGCATCTTTAATGTACGATGATACATTTTACATACGTTATTATTTATTATTCATGTTCGTTTAAATTTTTCTCCTTAGCAATACTGAGACACAAACTCTAAAACCATGGAGTAGTATAGAACATATTCCGTCGTCGGTCCGTGCGAGTGGCGCGGGTGGCGCGGACGGTGACTCGGGCTCGGAGGGCGTGGCCGAGGGCGCCGACGTGGCGCGCGAACTGGCCGCACTCGCACTACTGCGCGCTCAGCTACCCAGCGCCGCCGCCGCATTGGCGCGGGCCATCCCCAAGCCGCCGCCTGAAGTGCAGCAGCCGCTGCAGCAGATATTACAGGTGAGGGACTCACACGTGAGTAGGTATCACCTAGCGAGGGAGGTTTTTACAGATATCTAATGGATTAAGTTTGAGAGAGTTTGCGAGAACGTAGTTGACTACCAAACTCTCTCAAGCCAGTCCCCGGTTTGAACAGTAACAGCCTGAAGTTTCGATCGGTGGCTGATTAATGGTAATAGGGTGGCCTCATTTAAATGGGACTTAACAGACATGTGGATGCACTATGCATCTCTGCCTACTTCTTTAGTGGTAATGTGCATAACAACAGTCGTAATTTTATGTTACGTTAATGAAGTTATTCTTTTTCCCAACAGCTCGCAGCCCTCCTACAATGCCGGAACCACGCACTAATCGACGTGGAAACAGCCTTAGAAGCAGCCGAAGGACAAACAACTGAAAAGGTAGGCCGTCGCCAATTGGTCCCAGTAGCCATGATCAATAACAACAAACGAGGTCCACCCAAACAGGTCCTGAAACCTTTAAACAAAATAAAGGAGGTCCAGTTAAAAGTGTTCCATCAGGGAGAGTGTGTCAGCAGTGATCTGCCGTGTTTGGACCCTCTGAGACTGAGGACAGAGTGACTAAAGACCAAGTTGATGTTGTACAGTTATTATCATTGATTTTTAGAGTAATTGATTAGTTGTTTTTGTCGCATGTGTATGTGCATTCGGCGCCATATATTGTAAAGTGTCTTCTCCACTGAGACTTAGACGTATTCGATACTGGTCCGCCTTCTGGTTAGAAAATTTAGACAAGCATATTTATTCACAAGCATTGGACCGGTTATCATATCGAAAATGACACATAAACACACACACACACACAGTAAATAAGTGTCGGAAGAATAACGATCGTCTATTTGAATTAAACTGACAACGTTTTCGGGTTTTGGATGTGTGGATAGCGTTTCTACGATTCCTACGATAACATTCATTGATGTTTAGTTCGGTACGGAACCGAATCTAATGGTTGTGAATAGTTATGCTGTATGACTACCGAGCACGACAGCGATATCGCTTAGGTATATCTGAATAGACATTTAAACATAATTTACACGGTGTCATTTAATTGCATGGTAATGCAATGAGTAGAAGCAACAATGAAAGTTACACCGAAACCTAAACACTGGATATACAAATTTTAGAATATGCAAGTCATTTGTTGTTTCAATTTTATTGCATGCTCTAAGCAAGAACCTCGCATCGTGTAAATGGAGAGTTTATATAAGATTTATCTGAGAGCTCTCTGTGGATGAAGCGCTTATTGTGCAATTATTATATAAATGGCAGGGGCCTAGGTGCACTAATTTACAATCGTCGCAAAGGTCTCGTCAATGTGAATTTCTGTGAGATTTTGTATGGTAAATTAGTCAAAAACTCAAATTAGAGAGACCGTTGCGACATTTGTAAATTAGTAGACTCGGCAGCCGGCCCAATGTCACTCATCTTTGAAACTTTGCTTTGACTGATATTAAAGTGAAGCAGCTTATAGCTTTTAGACATGTTTATATAAATTCTCAGTATATGATATTATGTATAAATCAATCAATAATATGTACAGGTGTAAAAGCAGTGTGTGTTAAGATTCATTTAGTACTTTCTATCTACCCCTTTGAGGGAAAACCGTTAAGTTATTTTATTTATGTATGAATATTATTGTATGACTCAAAGTCATCAGAATATGTGTATTATTTTTCGGGAATTTAAAATTAATATAGTAATCTCTTATTCATGCATAATTTTTGAAATTTAGTCAGTGAAAAATTTTTTTTTTTTTTTTGCATATTTGGACTGTATGTGTACTTCCAAAGCCTTGCTCTCGGAAAATCGAGGTGTTGATGTTTAGAATTTACTCATTTTGTTTTGTTACATGTTTAAAAACTTTATATTGTTTCGAAGAAAGAATTTAATTTCATTAAAAAAATATTTTACATTTAAGACTAGTCAGGTCACAAAATTAAATAGTTTTAAGTCTTATAGTCTTTTAAAATAAAATAAAGGTATGCAATTCTAGTTTATAAGAGTTTGCCAATGGAATAAAACTGCGTATGCATTTAATTTAACAGTCTTTTCTAATCGACGTAAGAAGAGTATTCTGTCGACACTATGCATAGGTCTATGAATCTATGGTTTAAGGGTAGTAAACCTACTGGTTTAAACAGTGTATTTTCTTCTAGTAGGTAGTTACCAGAATTGGAAAGGTTGAAATAACATATTCATAATGTTATCAATTGCATAAAACATATGCCCCAATTTAGCTTAAGAAATATATGTCTTTCCTTTTAAAATTCATGTTTATTTAAAAAAAAAAAAAACCAATGTTTGCCTAGCCTTGGTCGCGCTGCCGTGCCGATGATACAAGATAAGCAGTATTTCTACTATCCAGTATTTAATAGTCGGGTCAAAAGTTGTTTGCAGCCATAAGTTAGACCAATTGAAGGGGCCAGGAATACACAGAGTGAATAAACTCAGTTACTTGGCACAGTTAGATCACCCATTTTGTTGGCCAGGAAAGAATTACATTATATTTTACGGTAACCATTCAAATAAAATAGAATTCATTACTGGCCGCTGACTTTTCCTTATTATCCGGTATCGTTCCTGCAAAACAAATACATGTTTCTACTACTAGAGACATTCATTCGTATGGTGACAACACTGTAATTAATTTACGAAAAAAGAGTATATCTTTTTCGTGATCTTTAATTATGCCCTTCTGCCATTTCGTGTAAAATCCCGTATAATTATTATTCCGCTATTTTGAGCTGGGTGATACCACATGACACGTACAACACTGTTAACTAGCCTTCCTGTAATCGGGGTAGTATGGATTTCAATAAAACAATACGTAGTGTACTACCAAAACACCACAGCTAATATATGTATATATCCGAACCGGCGAACCGATACCGTACTCGACTGTTAGCCATAGTAAAAAAAAATGCTTACTATGCGTCTTTAAAAATGAGCAATAACTTTTGATGACCGCCAAAAAAGCCCAGAGTGGGTGATCTGTGTGCTAAAAATATCAATAATATACCTAAGTTAAGTTTTAATTCTAGTTCTTTACACAGGAAAATGGCAGAACTATGGCAATGTGGTCATTAACATTAAATTTTCTTAATAAAGAACTGGATCCTTCTGTAAAATAGTAATATTTTCATTTATACTAATATTATAAAACAAGAGTTTGTTTGTTTGGTTGGTTGAACTCGGTAATCTCAGGAACTACTGGTCCGAATTGAAAAAATATTTTTGTGTTGGGTAGCCTATTTATTGAGGAAGGCTATATAACATAACGCTACGATCAAAAGGAGCGGAGCAGCAACGAAAAATGGACGAAAACTGGCAGGCAATTCGATGCGACGGGAAGGGTCAGGGTAGCAAAAATTGGACAGAAGCTAGTAAATCATATGATAAGTAAATTGTTTTACAAATCAACTATGTAATTGCATTTATTGCAACACCATTGGGTTAGTTTAAATAGAATTTCTATATTCTGGAAAATTAACTTTTAATGTAGATAAGTACTACTATTAAAGATGGTAGTTATGATAAATAATAGTAGAAAATTTTTTCCAATATTAAGCCAACGTGTGGCCAAAGTGTGATCGGCAAAAAGCATGTTTCTGTAATAAATAAGGGCTCAGCTGTCAGCTTTGGCCTTAATGTTGGTCGAATAAATAGTTAGTATAGAATTTTATTTTGTGATAGTTACATGCTTCATTATAAAATGTTTGAACAAATATTGGCTGTTATGAGAATGAGTGATTTTCGTACAATGGAACTTAGTGCAAGATAAGTGTATATTTGCTCTTTAGATGTAAGCCAAAGAACAACATGTTATACGTATAAAAATGAATGTATATTAATGAGCCTTTGGAATAAATAAAAAGTGATTAAAATATATTTTTCGTCAAAATTTGTTTCTTTTAATTGTAATCAGAACCAATGAGTTACACCAACATGTTAGGCATAAAATAAATATTTTTTAAATCGTCTGTAAACTACCAAAAAAGTAATTTATTTGCTATTGCATCTAAGATCCAGATAAACTTGAACTGATAATCCAGAAGGTTATTCAAACTAATCCTAGTAATTTGAACTGAACCGACTAAAACCAGTTTAGATCATCAATACAATATGAAATTTAAACTGAAAATAGGGCTTTATCTGGTTGAAGACAATATAAGTAAAAACATTACTTAATAGTATTCGATAGGCCGTGTAGGCGCCGGACGTAAAGAATAGCATCACCCCATTTCTTCCCGTGGGTGTCGTAAGAGGCGACTAAGGGACATACTAGAGAATGGGCAGCAGCGTTCTCTATGCATTGTAGAGTACCATACTGCGATCGCCAACCCGCCTGCCAAGCGTGGCGATTATGGCAAACCCCCCCCCAAATAATGACAAGCACGAATAAAAAACGGCCCCTAGTGCCCGGCGGCCCACCTACCCTTGGCTACGGTAGCGGTCAAGGTCACGGTGAGGCAAGGGGTGCTAAAAATCCCCGGAAGAGATCCAGCTACCACAATCACCGACAACTGGACCTGGCAACATTCAACACGCGTACACTCCGGACCGACGAGAAGATCGCCGAGCTCGAGGAAGAATTGAGCAGGTTACGATGGAGTATAGTAGGGTTATCTGAAGTCCGAAGAGAGGGGGAGGACTCGATAATCCTGAATTCCGGAAACCTGCTCTATTTCCGGGAGGGCGACCAGCAGTCTCAAGGTGGTGTCGGGTTCATCGTCCACAAGTCCCTTGTGAGCAACGTTGTGAAGATCGAGAGTGTGTCGACCAGGGTGGCGT
The DNA here is from genome assembly GCA_947507805.1 of Aporophyla nigra. Lineage (NCBI taxonomy): Eukaryota > Metazoa > Arthropoda > Insecta > Lepidoptera > Noctuidae > Aporophyla > Aporophyla nigra. Next base: position 23,394,349 of record OX382296.1, read on the forward strand.
TCCTTATACTCAGAATATCCGCAAGGTATTCGCTGAAGGTCATACAGGTGTACGCCCCGACCTCGACACACCCCGACGATGAGGTGGAAACCATGTATGAGGATATCTCTAGAGCCATGCATGGTTCCAAAACTCACTTCACAGTTGTTATGGGGGACTTCAACGCGAAACTGGGCAAGCGAAGCGATGATGAGTTGAGAGTGGGGCAATTTGGAGTTGGACGTCGGAACCACCGGGGCCACCTACTGGCTAGTTTTATGGAGAAGGAAGACCTCTTTATGATGAATTCCTTCTTCAGAAAACGTGAGCACAGGAAGTGGACCTGGCAGAGTCCCGACGGTGCAACTAAAAATGAGATTGACTTCATTATGTCGACGAAGAAGCAAATATTCAATGATGTCTCTGTGATCAACGCGGTGAAAACCGGGAGTGATCACCGCATGGTAAGAGGCACATTGAATATCAATATCAAGCTGGAAAGATCTCGGCTGATGAAGTCAACGCTCCGACCAGCACCGATCCAACTTCAGAACCCCGAGAGCTTTCAGCTCGAACTCCAGAATCGTTTTGAGTGCCTAGGGAGCTCCGTGGACGATTATAACGATGGGTTTGTGGAAACTGTCCATACGGTCGGGTCTAAGTTTTTCAAGACCCGCCGTACAAATAGAAAAAAGAAACTCTCAGATCCAACATTACAGCTCATGGAACAGAGGCGCGGAATGATCCTGCAGTCTTCAGAAGCTGCACTCGAGTACCGGCAACTCAATAGACGGATCTCTAAGTCCTTGAAAAGCGACCTTCGCCTCTTTAATACGGAACGTATTAAGGACGCGATAGAGCGAAACAAGGGCTCCAAAGTCTTTGCAAGAGATCTGTCTATTGGGCAGAGTCAGCTTGCGAAACTGAAGACCGACGATGGCAGAATCGTGTCCGCCAAACCTGAGCTGTTTAAGGAGATTGAGAGGTTCTACGGACAGTTATACACGTCCACCAGAAACCCCGTTATGAATCTAGCTAACGACCCGAGAGCTAGGTTGACTCGACACTACACTGAAGATATCCCGGACGTCAGCTTGTACGAGATTAGGATGGCTCTGAAGCAGCTCAAAAACAACAAGGCGCCGGGTGATGACGGAATTACAGCCGAACTCCTGAGGGCCGGCGGAAAACCCGTTCTAAAGGCCCTTCAGAAGCTGTTTGATTCCGTCATACTCGAGGGCAAAACGCCACAGGCATGGAATAGAGGTGTGGTGATACTTTTCTTTAAGAAGGGTGACAATACCCTGCTTAAGAATTATAGGCCCATCTCACTTCTGAGCCATGTCTACAAGCTGTTTTCAAGAGTCATCACGAATCGTCTCGCGCGCAGGTTTGACGACTTCCAGCCTCCTGAACAAGCCGGATTCCGTAAAGGCTTTAGCACCGTAGACCACATACATACGCTGCGGCAGGTTATACAGAAGACCGAAGAGTATAACCTGCCTCTCTGCTTAGCGTTTGTGGACTACGAAAAAGCCTTCGATTCGATCGAGACCTAGGCTGTACTGCAGTCTCTTCAACGGTGCCAGATTGACTATCGGTACATCGAGGTGCTGAAGTGTTTGTATGAAAACGCCACTATGTCAGTCTGGCTCCAGGACAAAGCCTCGAAACCTATCCTTCTGCAGCGAGGGGTGAGACAGGGAGACGTAATCTCTCCGAAACTGTTCACCGCTGCACTGGAGGATGTCTTCAAGGTTCTGGACTGGAAAGGGGCTGGCATCAACATCAATGGCGAGTACATCACTCACCTTCGATTTGCCGACGATATAGTAGTCATGGCTGAGACTATGGAGGACCTCAGTACAATGCTCGATGACCTCAGTAGAGCTTCCGAAAGAGTGGGTCTTAGGATGAACATGGACAAGACAAAGGTCATGTCCAATGCTCGTGTGATACCCACTCCAATGAAGATCGGAGGCGCTACACTCGAAGTTGTGGACGAATACGTGTACCTAGGACAGACTGTCCAGTTAGGTAGATCCAACTTCGAGAAAGAGGTTAATCGTCGAATCCGACTCGGCTGGGCAGCGTTCGGGAAGCTACGCAATATCTTCTCGTCCCAAATACCGCAGTGTCTCAAGACAAAAGTCTTTGACCAGTGTGTGTTGCCAGTGATGACATATGGCACTGAGACGTGGTCGCTCACAATGGGCCTCATAAGAAGGCTCAAAGTCACCCAAAGAGCAATGGAGAGGGCTATGCTTGGAGTTTCCCTACGCGATCGAATCAGAAATGAAGAGATCCGTAGGAAAACCAAGGTAACCGATATAGCCCGAAGAATTGCCAAACTTAAGTGGCAGTGGGCAGGGCACATTGCTCGCAGAACGGATGGCCGATGGGGTCGGAAGGTTCTGGAGTGGCGACCGCGTACTGGAAGACGGAGCGTTGGAAGGCCTCCCACAAGATGGACCGATGACCTGGTGAAGGCCGCAGGAATACGTTGGATGCGAGAAGCACAGAATAGGTCGAAGTGGCGGTGCTTGGGGGAGGCCTATGTCCAGCAGTGGACGTCTTTCGGCTGAAATGATGATGATGATGATTCGATAGGCTGAATTATTCACCAGCCCTTATTTAATTCGTACCATAATAAATACTTTCAAGATGTTTTTTTTTACGCGCTTTATATTAGCTTCACTGGTATGTTTGTATGTTTGTTTGTAACCGACTCCTTCTAGCGCGATTTTGACCCACTTTAAACGACCAGCATACGTCACAAACTACGCTGACATACGTCACAAACTACGCTGACATACGTCTCAAAATTCCAAACACCCTAAAAAATAGAAAATAAATAATAGTTTAAAAAAACTTGTACTTTTTAGTTTGGTTTTCAATGGAAGCGTGTTTTTTAGTTTTTTTAAACTATTATTTATTTATAAAAAAATTCTAGACTATATTTAAAGTTTACTTCTTACGTAAAATGAATAACATAATACCTATTACCTTAGATAGAGGTTGAAACGCAAAAGTCATCTTGTTGTCACTTTGCCAGTGAGTGTCACTGTCAAACGTAGCCAAACAAAATACCGAGTCAACACGAAGAGAAATCAGTGAAATGTTTAAGTTTTAGCTATTTGCAGTATTGTGGAAACACCCGTGATATAATTTGAGTCCTCCACAATGGCTGAACCAAAAGAAAAGGAGGAAAACCCTCTGGATATAGACGGGAGTAACTTTAACCCCGACATGTATTTAGACTGCTTGCTAAAGTGTGCAACGCTGAAACAAGTTATGGATAAAGAGGCTGAAGTGGTCACCCAGAGCCAGTTCCTACAGTCAGAGATGCAAACGTTAGTATACGAGAACTACAACAAATTTATATCGGCGACAGAAACAGTAAGGAAAATGAGAACAGACTTCAAGATAATGCAAGAAGAAATGAATAAACTGAGCGAAAACATGAACAAGATAACATCGTTTAGTGCTCAGATATCCGATTCCTTAAGAGAAAGTGGAAATAACGTCAGCAGATTGTGTGGAACAAGACAACTGTTGGATAAATTGCAATTCTTGTTCCTATTGCCTTCTCAACTGAACAAAGCCATTGAAGATGGTAGATATGCTGATGCAGTCCACGAATTCACTCACGCACAGAGAGTACTACAAAAGTATGGCAACCAACCTTCATTTCAAAGCATTCAAACTGAGTGCTCAGAAATAATTTATGGTTTGAAGAAAACACTGCGAGAAAGACTCCTTAGTCCAGATACATCAGCATCAGAATTAGCCGAAAGTGTAGGTTTATTGAGACAACTACAAGAAACAGACTCTTCTCTCCAGGACATCTTCTTAAGCTGTTCTGAAACTAGGCTTGACAAACACCTACAAGGTTTAAGTGAAATGGTAGATAGCACTGATATCTTGGAATGGGTTGAAAAATGTAATAACACCCTTTTAGCAGACCTTGGCATTATCATATCCTGTTACCATGACATGTTCCAAGATAAAGACAGTACCAACATTCCAGAGTTTGCGGACAAAATTATGTTACAAGTATTTCACCTTTTTGAGGAAGTTGTGAAGAAACCGGACAACATTGGAACTGAGATTTTGATCAGGGGTCTTGATAAGTTCTTTAGAAAGTTACAGGCAATGACTGAGATCATTTCAAGTGATACTATGTCTAATAAAGCTATAGATGTAGTTATACAATGCATCAATCATAAAGCCACAATACAGTATCAGTCGATCCAATCTCAGTTCAAAGATAGTCTTACTAAAGTGAGACAATCTTTAGCAAGTAAAGGTACAGACACCACGGACCTGAAGGATATACTGAACTCACTCCAAATATACTTGATGCAGAAGGTACAAGCATCATTATTAGATCTCATGGCATTCCTACAAAACAATCTCTCTTTTGGTCTCAAACCATGGTGTGCTAAAGCAGTTGCTGACACATGCTGGAAAGTAATTTCAGAGACTATGGTCAACCTCTCAGATATGGTCAAAAAGATGGCCTGCTTACAGACTTCAAATAACAACATTCCCTTTGAATTACTGTTAATATTAGCTAAGTTATGTTTAGAAATGCAAGAGAGTGGGGTATCTACATTACACACTCACTTACTGAAGCTGTTGGAGGAATCTGCCCCTGGATTAACAGTTGAGAATAAAGATCAGAACAGTGTAATGGTGCATCTGTCTACAGCTGCTCAAGCCGCCTTGGATTCTGAGGTTGTATTTATAGGGCAGACAGCAGCACAGATGTTGAGGGTGTCTGTGCTAGCCAGGGACTGGTTGAGAGCCCCTGAACCGCGAGGACCAAGGGCCGTGTGCCGCAGAGTAGTAGAAACACTAGCAAGTGCAGACAGCGCCGCATCACAACTGTTCCCGACAAGCATCAAACCATCAAGCGATTCCAGTCGACGCACTATCTGGTCTCGCGCCCCATCTTCATTCTCGCCTCTGAATAGAATATTCTCAGAAAGAATTGAAGTGTTCAGCCCGGCTGGGGCTGACAGAGCTGCTCTATCAAACGGAGCATTGAAGGTTGCTCTGAAGGCGTTAGTTGAGTGCGTCAGACTGCGCACATTCGGCAAGCATGGCTTGCAACAATTGCAAGTCGATGTACATTTCCTCCAACAAAGGTTGTCTTGTATGGGCAATGATGAACGACTACTGAATGCACTACTAGAAGATGCGCTTGCGTCAGCGCAACTGAGATGCGTAGACCCACAGCTGATGGAACCCAGCATTGTAGATATTATTTGTGAACGAGGATAGACTAAGAATTATTTACAGTCCATTATTTACCAATTGATGTATGTTTATGAATTCTTAAATATAGTATACCAAGTAAAAATAAATACAGAAAGAAATTTTAGACAATTTATTTTTAACCCATTAATCAAAATTGCATCATCATATTAAAAATAATGATATCATCTACATATATAAAATTTTATGTTAAATGCTTCTAAAACATAAATCTCACAATACAGACTACTCTTTTATATTTTAGCAATTAATTACATTTTACACTGTTAGTCACGAGAGTAGAATAAACATTATTTAAAATTAAAAACAACATAATATATTATTACCATTAGAAACTGAGAAATTGATATATTTTGGTCCTAGTTCACTATAAATTTTGGGGAGCATCATTGTATGAATACTCGTAGACTAACAAGACACCACACATTGGTCAAAATTCAGCAAAAACTGCTAACATCACCAAGTAAGTAAACTGCAACGGTGATATATTTTGAAGACTATTGAAACTAAATACCACACATTACACAACATTTGTATTAATAACGACAGCATAATTGATTTAAAGAAGTGCTAAGAATGTATTGTAGCTATGCTTATTGTATATGGTAAAACATTTGCAAATATCTCAACAACTTGGTACGTGCCATGGGGAATCCAGAATTCGGTGATATTCCGAATAATTACATTTTTCCTACTACAGATACGGGCAACGTTTATGAAGCGCCATCCTGATTGGCACTCTCGAGACTTAGTTGCAACTTATTATTCGGAAAATCCCTAATTCACGATGCCTCTAACGCACCCTCATATTGAACTACATAACTTCATTTATATTATAAAATATCAACTCCTGTACTACTCTCGAAGTCTAAAAATTATCCGAATAGAGGTGTGCTGTGCTTATTTCATTTTATTACATTAATCTGGTTCTCAAATTCCTCTAATCCCTTATAATAATGATGAAAACACTACGAAGCACTAAATAACCCAAACTCCACGATCAGGAAGCTCAATAATTCATTATTATAAGTATTGTATACAATTACAATTCCATTCAAATCAATATTCAAACAAATTCAATAATAAGCTCATTTCAAACCCACCAAACATTATTTATAAACTTCATTAAGAACTCTGTTATTCTAATATAAATTTTACAACATAAGTTTGCACCTTCTTGCAATATATTTAGGCTTATCATTTCGAAACAAACGGATAAATCATTGAATGGCGAACATTTACAGTTTAACTGAAAATTACAGCATACTAACCGATAATGCCAACGAAAATTTTTATCCCTAGGTCTAATAAAACATAAATATTTACTCTTATACATACATAATATCTAAACTCTAAAACAAATTGACAAAATATACTTATCATTTTAAGTTCTCATTTACATACAGACAAGATCAACGCCTAACTTAACGACTCACGATAAAAATATTATTTGTTGATGTAACATTTCATCAAATGTGTAAAAATATTTTTATTTAACAATGGTCCGTTTGTTACGTTGGTGAGCCTTGTGATGCGTGATATTATCTAAACATACTAGCGGTCCCCTTACTAATAACGTCCCGAAATCTAAGGGGAACTTTCAGTCCAACTTCGAACTCGATCCAATCTCTATTATTAAAATATTTATTTATTATTTTTTTGCATAAGTTTCCTCATTTTCTCGGGCACGGGCACACCGCGGTGCGCGGGTGTCCTCTTCGGTTTGACGCTTGATTTCGCCTCAGACTTTTCAGGTTTGGGGTTCCTCGTAGCGGCAGGAGTTTTTGTTTCTTTGTCTAGCGATTTCCTCGTAGGTTTTGCTTCATTTTTGTTCGGTTTATTGCTAGTAGAGGTGTTGCTATCGCTTCGTGCGCTGGATTTCCTGGAAGCTGGTGCTTGCTTGGGTTTGTCGGCGAGGCTGGACTTGCGAGGGGCTGGTTTGATGTCGGGCTTGTCGTCAGGCGGCGGGGACCGGCGGCGCCGTATCCTGGGCGGCGTGTGCGCCAGCGTGGTGTGGCGCGACAGTAGCGCCGCGCTGCTGAACAGCTGGCCGCAGTCGCAGCGGTGCTCCACCTCCAACGTTCCTGCAGACATAAACTCCAGCGTTAACATACAGAACATTCAAATGCTGCTATTAGTAAATAAGGGGTTTAGGGGTGTACTATTTAACGTGTAACAGAATAGACATAAGTCCTGAAAGTAGTTTGTTCATAACTGATTACTTGATATTTTTTTTCATCAATCATGGTTTATGCCAAATGTAGGTGCAAACAAGGTAGTGTGGTGTCGATTGAACCAAAGAAAATTCGTTTTATTTCTAGTGAATAAGACTCAATTTTAAATGCATAAAGCAATGCTACGTTTAATACATTTTTCTGCTCATTGCTTTCTCATTTTTTTTTAACACTTGCATTTAAAAAATAAGTTTTGGTCATTGTATTAAGCTTTCAACTCAATATTCTAATTGGGTTGTATGATGTGTTAATATGTTATCCATTGTATAAGTCTGAAATCGCCAACCCAGTCTTGGGCAAATGTGGTGATCAATCCTTCTCTGTAGGAAATACCTTTACACAGCAGTGGGTGCGTTACCAATAAGCCAGCATATAATAATACCAGCATATGCTGGTGGTATTATAACAGGGGTTTCGAATAGGTTGGGGTAAAAATATAACAAAATATATTACTTACTTCGCTTGATCTGTTTCACGGGCGTCGGTTTGTGCCTGGCAATGACAGATTTCCCCAAAGATTTCCTCTTTGCTATTCCACTCAGAGACTTTCTCTTATCAGCTAACGTTTTCTTTTGAGTTTTCTTTTCTACTTTAGGTGTGCGCTCTTGTGCGGGTTTCGTTGTTTTTTCAGGAATGGTTTTTGGGAAAGAGTATTTTACAGTTTCGCTATCGTCAGAGTCTGTTGAAGGCACTGGTTCTAGTTTAGGTGCTTTAGCTACTTGTTTTACAGCTACCGGGTTGGGTTCAACGGCTTTTGGCTTCAGGCGCGGTATTTTGGGCGGGTGCTGTAATGATGTTCTTCTCTTAACTAGGTCTTTGGAATTAGGCCGTTCTATTTGGAGGGAGCTGCGCTTGTTCGCTCTCACTTTCATGAACACTTTCTCCTCGGCTGGCTCCTCCACTTTGAAGTTTGGATTGAGCATGTACCTGACTTCTTCATCGTCGCTCGATTCCACCGCTGGTTTAGTTTCTTCGGGAACGGGAACAGGAGCTGTTGTTTTAACACGCTTGCTTGCACTTCCCGCAGATTTCTCTTTGACGGAAGTTTTCTTTTTAGGTGTTTCATGGACTTTAATAGCTTCCTTAATTTCAACTTTCTTTATTTTCTCTGGGACTTCCGGCGTGACTTCTGTGTTGACTACTTCCGTTTCGGTGAAGTCTCTCTTTGCAGGAATAGCTGGTGGTTCGACGGGTTTAATTTCTATTTGCTGAGGAACAGTCTCTATTTCTTTTTCTACCTCTTTTACAATTTCTACAGGTTTTTCTTCTTCTGCTGCTTTAGGTATTTCTTTAGGCAATTCTATATTTTTAAGAACCTCCATTTTCTGCTCGTCTTCTTGTATATCTTCAATAATAACTAGTTTAGGAGAATCGATGTCATCTTGTTTTTCTTCAATCTTTGGACTCGCATCTTCAACTGATTCAGCCGTTGCCTCAGATTCTTCAGCAGGCTTAGCTTGCTTCGACTGGCGTTTCTTTCGTTGACAGATGATGGTGTGTTTATTCAGCGAGTGCTCGTTCGGGAACACCATGTAGCAAAGTGAACATTCGTGTATTATGTCTCTAGTTGATAAGGAACTCTTGACACTCTTGTCATCAGACTTTTCTGAACTGGTCTCAATATGTTGTTCCTTGTGTTCAATCAAGTGATTTAGTTTCCTGAACGCTTTCTTACAAACTTCACACTGGTGCAAGGTCACGGGCTTCTCAACGTTGTTAGGTACCACCGCTGGCGTCGTCTTCTGTCTGTTTATACCGTCGTGGGTTTCCCTGTGCTCCACTAAATGGTGCAGTTTTCTGAATGACTTATCGCATGGTTCGCAGCGGAAACCAGCGCTTGGGTCTTCGCTTAGTTTAGAAGTACTCGGTTCTTTTTCAGTCTTTGTGTCAGACTGCTCTGAAGAACTTTTTCGTAGCGTCCTCGCGGGTGCTGAACTAGGGTTATGGATAATGCGATGCTGGACCAGATGATGTAGCTTCCTGAACTCCTTCTTGCAAACCTCGCAGCTGTATATTGACTTGATTGCCGCAGGAGCTTCCTTTTCTATTTTCTTTGGCTCCTCTTTCTTGTGCTGTAATTTATGGCTGACCAAATAGGATAACTGCCTGAATGTTTTGCCACAGAACTCGCAAACTAGATCAGTAGTTTTGGGGAATATTTTGGCTCTTGGTTTTCTAGATTCGTGAATTTTTCTGTCATCAACCTCCTTTTCTTTCTTTTCAGCCTTTTCCTTGACTGGTGGTGTATCTTCTATTATGATAATATCGTCTTTATCTTCTGATTTAGAAATTGAATCTTTGGATTTTCGCTTCTTAGGAGTTTCTTTCCTGACGACTAGTGGCTTGTCATCGTCAAGGTCCATATCATCAGATTTACTTCCTTGTGACTTAGAATCTGATTCTTGTGATGGTCTCATTCTTCTGGGGCTTCTCTTGTCAGAACCAGATCGGCTTGGCGAAGGGCCAGTGCAATGTTTCACGTGTTTAAACACGACGTTCTCAGTTCTGAATAATTTGTTACAAATCGGACAAACAATGTTCTCATTAATTTTTCCCATCGTCCAATTTTCTTTGATGATTTGACCATCACTGTCTTCATCATCATCTTCATCATCGGTAGTAGTCACGGTCTCTCGTTTTGGGACTTTGGCATCTATTAACCGTGGCTTCTTTTGTGGGCTTGGCACTTTATTCTTTTCAACTCCTTCTTCTGGAAGAGGATATTTTCTCGGACGACCTCTTCCTCTCTTAACTGGAGTACTTTGCTGACTATCAGGAGTCGGAGAATCAATAATGTTCATGTTTTCTGATTGGTGTTCAAGCAACTCAGCTGCTTTCACTAAACTGTCGATAGCTGAGACAGCATTCTTGTGAGCTACGCCATTGTCGTTACGATTAACGGTCTCTTTGAGTGGATTTTTAATGACTTCTGTTGTGTGTGTATATTTATCCTCCACTGCTGTGTTAGAGCCAAGAAGATAATATTTTTTCCTCATGGGATATTTAACAGTTTTATCCATTCTATCCTCATCAGTTTTCCTTTTCTTTTTGGGTGATACTTCAAGGCCTAAATCTTTTGGTTCTATGAGTTCTAGTTCAGGTTCGACGACGGGAGTTAAAACTTGTTTTCTCTGATGCTTCGTTTTTGTTTTAACTTCTTCTTGTGATTTGGCATCGTCAGTAGTATCCAGCACATCAGATTCTAGAGAATCAAGAGTGCTAAGAGTGAAACTGTCTGGTTCGGTACTTAGTTTCTTAGTAGGTGATAGTTGTTGACCCTGGATATTTAATGAACTGGGAACGAACTCCAGGTTGTCCATAAATACTACTTTTACTGGTTTATCTTCGATTATAGTTATAGGACATTCCTTCTGACGTTTGGCTGATAAAGCTGATTGATAAGCTTTTTGTAACTTCGATTGATTTCTGGTAGAAGAATCTTCAGTAGCGCCCAATTTGTTTGCTACTTGTACTTTAGCCGGTTGGGCAGGTTGGCGCGCATTCTGATATTTATACGGCATCTTTGGTTTATCGACACGTGCTATGTCGTTCCTAGAGTAAGTTTTTGGATATGGATCTTTCTCCACAACCGTTTGAATAACATTGTGCGGGTCTTTGCTATCGAAGTTCATAGTAAGACAATTCTCATAAGTTATGGAATTTCGTCTCGCGAATTTGTCGAAATCTTTCTCTGTGATAATAGGTTCTTTTTTAGCAGCATCTGTGTTAGATTTATCTGTGTTAGCATACGATAGTACTTTCTCCTTAGGTGGTAACTTAGCAGGTACAGTTTTCTTATTAATATCAATATCTCCCGTAATGGGCTCGTGCTCTATTATTTCATCTTCAGAATCAACCTCTATTACACTTCCCTTGATAATCTTTTGTTGAGTTTTATTTGGAAAGGGCAGGAGGTTCGGTATTTTAGTAGTTTTGATAGGGACTGATGGTTTTTCCTTTTCCGGTTTAGGTATGGTTTTTAGTTTAGGTTCAGCTAAAGGAACCACAGGTAATTCATGTGGGGGTCTTTCTATGAAAGGAATACCGTGTAGTTCGTTCATCTTCATTTCTATTTCGTCGAGTGTGGCTTGGTCAGTTGGCTGGTAGTTTGCTGGGAATTTACCAGTTGGTGGAGCATTCGAATCTTTTGCTGACGTCTGGTTAGGTTCATCTTGACCTGCTTTTGAAGTCCCTACTGTTCTCTGTATCATATCTTCAATCGTTTTATCAATCAAGTCTTGGTAATTGACTTCCGTTACTTTAGGTTCTTTCTTTAGATTGGTCGCAGTTGCTGCTTCTGATACATCTTCGTTTTGAATATCATTTGTTAGATCTTGTTTGATGGGACCTTTTTCAACCTCAGCTTCCGATGTTTCGTTAACTGTTTCAACCTTTAAAGGAATCTTGCTTTCTTGAATATTATTATCTTTATTTTGATTGGCTTTGCTAACAAACGCAGTTTCGTTTTTAATAACTTTGTTGCCTTCTTGAGTCTTCGCTAAAGCTGCTGCTGCATTGTTTGATTGTTGCCGTTGACTGTCAATTTTTTGTAGAACATCTCTTCTGTTGAGATCGTTGGAATTTTTGAGCTGATTAGTGCTGGTAGAAGGCACGGCAGGCGGGGCCGTCGCCGTATTTCGGGTCGTCGTATTCTTTATTTTAATGAGGAACTCCTTTCTGTTAGTAGCTGTCCATTTCCCAAAAGGCACCGCTTTTTTACTTCCGCCTGGTTGAGGTTCTTCGGAATCATCTTCGCCTTCATTCCTATCATTATTCTGAAGACTGTCAGTTGACGTACTACTGACAGCTTGTGTGCCTGAGCAACTAGGCTGTTCTTCTATTGGCACTTGACTTACTTTAACATCCTTAACATTCACTTCGTTAGAAGTACTTGCTTTAGGTGTAATTTTTATTTCCCGCTTTTCATCCTCTACGGCAGTCACTTGTGGTTTTACTTTAGAGGAGGTTCCAGCAGATTCTTGGGAAACAGGTTTTTGTTCCTTTAGTTCACTGCTTGGTACTTTGTCAGTGCTGATTGGAGATTTTCCAGAAGTTACTACTTTAACATTGGTGGTACTGTCAACTTCCATAGGCACTGCATTAGGCTGAGATTCAGGAATTGGAATAGACTTTTTAGATTCCTTTTTAGGAGATTTTTCAAGCACTTTACTTTCTTTTTTGAGTATTGCCGTTTCTGTTTTAGCAATTGAGTGAGAAATTTGAATTGGTGTCTTATTTGCAGGCACTAGTACTTCTGGCACGACTTTTGGTTTATCTTGTTTTTCAGTTTTTACCGGTTTTTGGGATTCTTTCGGCTTATTGGGCGGTTGTGGTAGATCTTTATTCAGTACGACATCTTTAACATGTTCTTTCAAAGCTGAACCAGTTTGTTTAGGTTTCAATTCAACTTTTCCTTCTTTGACATCCACAGCTGCAGCAGGCTTAATCGTTATTGAAGCTTCGTTGCTAGTACGTTTTGATACTTCTTTTTTAGTTTCTGGTTTCGCTATGGGTATTTTTGAGATATTTTTTTTATTAATGTCGCCCTGTGGATCTTCCTTAGGCATCTCATATTTTTTCATTTGTTCTTTGTATGTGTCAAGAATTACTGGGGAAGTTGATTCGGCTTGAATATTCTTAGCACCTTTTTTATTATTGTCTTGAACATATTCTTTAATTTTAGACGCATATTTTTCATTATTTGTTGCAACATTTAATTCAACTTTCTCGCTTTCTTGAGAATTACTTGTAATATTTTCATCTCTTGAATCATCATCATCAGGTGCTGAAGTTGATTCTTCAATTTTGGTTTCATCTAATACACTATCATCAATAATAATAATTTCATCATGTTCTTGGTCTGTTATGTCATAAATAATTTCTTCAACTTTGGTCTCATCTTGTTTATCACAATGAGTATTGTCTTTAACTACCACCTTATCACTTTTATCAGTTGCATCAATTGCAACATCTTTATTAATTATTTGAACAGGCTCAGAAATCTTAACTTCGGGTTTACTTATTTGAATATCATCTTTAACCTTTTCAAGTTTATCACTATCAGTTTTAACAAAATCTTCAGTTTTTGCCTTACATTTATCAACTACAGTTTCGGCAACCGTTTCTACAGCATCTGCAACTGTATTTACAGTATCAGCAACTGTTTTTACAGTATCAGCAACTGTTTCTACAATATCAGCAACTGTTTCTACAGCTTCGGCTACTGTTTCTACAGTTTCGGCAGCTGCAGTTTCGGCTACTGTTTCCTCAGCTTCGGCTACTGTTTCTACAATTTGAAGGTCTCCCTCCATATCTTCATCAATATTTGTTCCTACAATATCGGGAACTGTTTCTACAATTTCAAGGCCTTCTTTCATATCTTCATCACTATTTGTTCCTACAGTATCGGCAACTGTTTCCACAATTTCAAGTTCTTCTTCCATATCTTCATCAATATTTGTTTCTACAGTATCTGCAACTGATTCTACAATTTCAAGGTCTTGTTCCATATCTTCATCAATATTTACTATATTCTCACTTGTTTCTTTTTTCTTTTCATTTACAATTTCTCTTTGTATATTCTCATTAAATATTGCTTTTACTTTAGTTACATCTTTTTCAGTGGAATCTATGATATTTTCTTGTTCAATTGGAACTGAAGTGTTGTTGGTAATAGGTTTTTCTTTCAACACATCATCATTACCTGTTTCCAACGGTTTAGGTTTATTTTTGTCAATATTATTTTCTTCTATAGTTCCATTCTCGGTTTCTTCAGCTGGTACAACAACTTTCTCTAGTGATTCATCAATCACCGTCTCTTTCTCAGGACTGGATATCTCATTAGTATTATTGTCATCATCATCTTTGTTTTTAGATGGAGTTTCAGGTGTTCTTTGCTTACAACTATCAGTATGTACTTCTATTGTTTTCTTGACATTATCTGAATGCCTGTTAGGATGCAGCTGTTGTTCAACCATCGTTTTAGTTAATGGTATGGGCTCTTTATTAGGTGTTGAGTGGTATGTCATGGGTGTGAAACTACCTATAACAGGAGATTTCCGTGATTCACTGAACTTTATCATTTTGCCGTTTATGTTGAATTCAGATTTTCCATCTGGCGATGTTTCTTTATTTACTTCCAGTTCAACTTCAGTAATCTTAGTTGTTAAAATTGGTTCTTTTCTTGGTGCTTTAATTTTTCTTTCAGCAACTTTGTTGCAAGCAGATTCACTTATGACTTTATTAATATCCTTTATAGGCACATGTGATGATATTTTCTTCTCAGCCATCCTCCCTTCTTTAGCAGGCTGTAAAATGAAATTACATAATAAATACAACTGACAGATTCTAGTAATTTATTTATTGAACACTTTAAAAACAAATGGTTAATCTTTATAAAACAATTCCTTACCACTTCTTTAGGTACTTCTATTTCTATTTCTTCATAAACTTCTAAATTACCCTCCGCATTTTCACTGAAATATAAATATATCTTCAATCAGTCTATCAATATTACTATTCTATCTTCCTCACTATCAAAAATGTGACATGATGAATCACCAGACAGCATAAACATTACGTCAAAAATATACTAGATTGCTCAGCCAATTAACACCTTCAATTTTACCTATGTTTAGGTAATATCGAAGTGCATTAGGAGTCAGCCGACTTGTACAGAGTTTCAACTTATAAAACCATAAACTCATCACATCAAATCATAAGTAAGCAATGTGTGGTGGTGAACATAAAAAATAGCACCATCCCATTTCTTCCTGTGGGTGTCGTAAAAGGCGACTAAGGGACTTACTAGAGAATGGGAAGCAGCGTTTTCTATGCATTTTACCCCCATACTGCGATCGCCCCAAATCGGGGAGGCCTATGTCCAGTAGTGGACATCTTTCGGCTGAAATGATGATTATGATGATAACGGCGTCATAAATTTATAAACAGGGCTTTATTTTATGAGCACTCAGAAATTAATGCTTTCTTACTTGTTGGTCTTGACAGTGGTATGTATTTGCAAACGGAAGGATGCTACTGATGGAAATATTGTTTTATTTTGTCTAAATAACAACTGCCACAGTCAAGTGAATTAAACAGCGATAGATAAGCATGGGGACTCCATTTTCATAGCCAGAGGGGTAAATGCATAACAAACTAACAGAATCGTGTCCGCCAAACCTGAGCTGTTTAAGGAGATTGAGAGGTTCTACGGACAGTTATACATGTCCACCAGAAACCCCGTTATGAATCTAGCTAACGACCCGAGAGCTAGGTTGACTCGACACTACACTGAAGATATCCCGGACGTCAGCTTGTACGAGATTAGGATGGCTCTGAAGCAGCTCAAAAACAACAAGGCGCCGGGTGATGACGGAATTACAGCCGAACTCCTGAAGGCCGGCGGAAAACCCGTTCTAAAGGCCCTTCAGAAGCTGTTTGATTCCGTCATACTCGAGGGCAAAACGCCACAGGCATGGAACAGAGGTGTGGTGGTACTTTTCTTTAAGAAGGGTGACAATACCCTGCTTAAGAATTATAGGCCCATCTCACTTCTGAGCCATGTCTACAAGCTGTTTTCACGAGTCATCACGAATCGTCTCGCGCGCAGGTTTGACGACTTCCAGCCTCCCGAACAAGCTGGATTCCGTAAAGGCTTTAGCACCGTGGACCACATACATACGCTGCGGCAGGTTATACAGAAGACCGAAGAGTATAACCTGCCTCTCTGCTTAGCGTTTGTGGACTACGAAAAAGCCTTCGATTCGATCGAGACCTGGGCTGTACTGCAGTCTCTTCAACGGTGCCAGATTGACTATCGGTACATCGAGGTGCTGAAGTGTTTGTATGAAAACGCCACTATGTCAGTCCGGCGCCAGGACAAAGCCTCGAAACCTATCCTTCTGCAGCGAGGGGTGAGACAGGGAGACGTAATCTCTCCGAAACTGTTCACCGCTGCACTGGAGGATGTCTTCAAGGTTCTGGACTGGAAAGGGGCTGGCATCAACATCAATGGCGAGTACATCACTCACCTTCGATTTGCCGACGATATAGTAGTCATGGCTGAGACTATGGAGGACCTCAGTACAATGCTCGATGACCTCAGTAGAGCTTCCGAAAGAGTGGGTCTTAGGATGAACATGGACAAGACAAAGGTCATGTCCAATGCTCGTGTGATACCCACTCCAATGAAGATCGGAGGCGCTACACTCGAAGTTGTGGACGAATACGTGTACCTAGGACAGACTGTCCAGTTAGGTAGATCCAACTTCGAGAAAGAGGTCAATCGTCGAATCCGACTCGGCTGGGCAGCGTTCGGGAAGCTACGCAATATCTTCTCGTCCCAAATACCGCAGTGTCTCAAGACAAAAGTCTTTGACCAGTGTGTGTTGCCAGTGATGACATATGGCACTGAGACGTGGTCGCTCACAATGGGCCTCATAAGAAGGCTCAAAGTCACCCAAAGAGCAATGGAGAGGGCTATGCTTGGAGTTTCCCTACGCGATCGAATCAGAAATGAATCCGTAGGAAAACCAATACAGCCCGAAGAATTGCCAAACTTAAGTGGCAGTGGGCAGGGCACATTGCTCGCAGAACGGATGGCCGATGGGGTCGGAAGGTTCTGGAGTGGCGACCGCGTACTGGAAGACGGAGCGTTGGAAGGCCTCCCACAAGATGGACCGATGACCTGGTGAAGGCCGCAGGAATACGTTGGATGCGAGAAGCACAGAATAGGTCGAAGTGGCGGTGCTTGGGGGAGGCCTATGTCCAGCAGTGGACGTCTTTCGGCTGAAATGATGATGATGATGATGAAACTAACAGTAAGAATGGGTTTCATTTTGGGAGTTCAACAACATTCATAGCAATATTTACGTTGTTGAGCAGACAAATATTTCGATTACAAGAAGCAATGGTTTAGCAATAACGATCAAAATGATTTAGATTCTGATTGATAGTGTGTCACGCAATGATGGTCCGGGTTAGGCAGTACTGTCGGGCTTGATTTGTAGCCAGTTACTAGGCTCACCAAACCTAGGTCTTGAAATGTTGGTGTTTATACAACATCTACCACTTCAAGGAATGCAGATCCCAACATCCTCACAAGTAAAATATCAAAGATTCAAACTTTCAAGTTTTATGAGCAATGTGATTGAATATACAAATTGTAAAATTTATTAAGTTAATTAATACTGTCTATAAAAACCTACTTGCAATTTAGTATGCAATATGAAATTATGATTTCATGTACTACTTGCATACATGAATGATAATAACTGTTTTAACACTCCAGTACAATTTTACAGCTACTTTAAGTATAGGTTTATTTTCTATTTCAGTAGTCTTTATTCAAATAATTGTAGGGAATGAAGTACTTTCTATTCTGCTTTTTGACATCTGAGTTGGAAAACGGGAAACACAGCTAGGTTCTAACTACTATATTTTTACAATTCTTCTTATTCTTTCATTCACACTACAAATAGATACTGTTCAGATTGCTGTCTCCTTCTCAGCTTAAAATAATAATCTTCAATAGAAAAAGTCATCAAATCTAAAGTCAGACAGTGAAAACTATCATTACATATTTATTACTTAAAAAAACTTAACCAATCTGGGAACAAGAGTATTGTTAGCTAGTATTGTTTTTTTTTTTTGTGGGTGAGAAATCATCAACTGACGTCTCCCGCTCTTGGGCGGAGCGGGAGGGCGTGTCAGACTTTTACTGACTAAAACCCACCTGTGTTCCTTGAGTTGCCCATGTGCCAGGGTCACGGTGTCTCTTTCGAAAAATCTCGCGACCCTGGCAGGGGCTAGTATTGATCAACTTGAGTGTAATAAATAACGAATTAAGTTATATCTTCTGTAAATAAAGGACTACAATTGAATTGTAGATTTTCTACAGAGAGCATGTTTATTTGTCTCTAATATCAAATAGAAAGACAAAAATCACAAGTTTCTGAAATCCTGTCCGAGATTGTTTGTTTACAAGTGTCATGTCAAGAGTGATTTGTTTACCTGTTGATATTTAGGTCAGTCAATCACAACAGCTAGTGATATATTTTGACAACAACTTTGCTGCACTGAGCTTTATGAAACCAGGAATCTGTCTACAGGAATGTTCCGTCTCAAAACTCATTATCTTTATTGCTTTACCATAATGTATACTTAGGTGATAACTATATAATTTAGAGAATTATGGACCCTATAGGGCACACCAAAAGGGTAGGAGAGAGGAAGCTTTGTTTTTGAAGGTCAGGAGACTCACATATGACTAATACTTATATTATTTGGGATAAGTACTATGTAAAAGCTGCATTGTAAAGATGAAACATCTTAGTTCTAATTAGGTCAAATCATGTTTATGTTATAGATACACCCACAACAGTTTATTTATAGAAGAAATAAGAGTTTACACTCCTTTTACTTGCTCCCACAAAATAAAATAAATAAACGAGTCAGAGTCAAAATTGTTACATAGACTTGATTTGATATTTTTTACCATCTCCTGATAAATGAAGATGGTGTTTGTTTAATTTTTGTAAGATCATTCCCTATGAATTGTGTTGTATTCAATTTTACCATATGTTCCTATGCTAAAGGGTTTGGTTTCCGCACTTAGTCTATCAGGTGGACCATTGTGCATGGTTTATTTAAGTCTTAATAGTGTCATATTAGAATAGATATTGTAAAACTGATTCTGAGTGCTTCCATACAATTTTAAGTCTAAATATTGTTAAAAATTCAGAAGTATTAACCCTGCAGTGGTCGCGCGGATTACAATTGTAATCCAGGGTAGTAAAAAAATGAAATATTTCAAAAACAATTCAAATGTGTTAGCCGAGTTTTCATGTATTTTTTTTAATTTGATAGTCCCCGCCGCCACTCTGTTGCGCTCGCGAATTTCCGATGCGTGGTTGTGCCTGGAGAGGCTGTTTAAGTATTACAAATTAACCCTGGATTACTATTGTAATCCGCGCGACCACTGCAGGGTTAATCAGCCAAAGCAAACTAGGGTTTTTTATAAGACTCACCGCACTTTCAGGAACTTAAAGCTGGTCTGCTGCTGATCATCATCAATTATCTGAACAGCGGCCAGCTCCTCTTGACCTTCCTTCCTATACAAGTACAATCCATTACCAATATCTATTGCATCTACGTTTTTACCATCAATCTGTAGCACCACTTCTGTATCTTTACTAGCTATATCGGTGTCTTCATTTATCAAATTAGACTCTAGCATATTCTCATCAGACTTAAACTCCATTTCTTCTGGCTGCTTCAGCTCCGAATTAGACTTATCATCATCAACATTGTCATCAATCACCAGCTCATCGCCATCATAAGAATTGTCATTATCATCAAATATGTCAACACCGCCTGATAATATGTTTGCTGCCTCAATCTGTTTACCAATTTTGTAGCTGTCTAGCATATCACTTTTCTTTCCAATTGGCGATAGATTCGATATGAGTTCGTCGGCGTTTGTCATGGTCCCATCGGAGTCAGTGGTGGTACTAGCCAGTGACACATCTTTTATGGAAGAAATGTCGAATGTTGAATCAACAGAGTCAACTTCTGACAGAGAAAAGTACTTGGAGGAGCTCTCGTTGGCCGTCATGAAGGCCTCACTCGGCGGGGACGTGGTGTCGAGCGTGGAGTCCCGCGAGCCCCCCGCTTCTCCCCGCAAGTGGCTCAACCTATCCATTTGCACACTTCATCTGCTGCGACAACAGGAAAACGACAATTTAGTAACAATGCACGTTATAATCACAGCGCGACTCCACTTTATCGATTATAAGAAAGCGAATGAAAACATTTGAAGGTTGGGCGATTAATTAGCACCTAGGTCAATAGCAAAGAACAGTGAAACTTTTAGAACAAACGATAATGATACTGTGACACTTTCGATAAAATTTTAATAAATCACATCATACCAAGTTATTATTTTAAAATGTAGGTCTTAGACAAAACTCTTGAATAGAATTTGTGTATTAAATTAATTGTAGAAGTTATAATAACAATTTTATTACAATTTTGTTAAAATAACACAACACATCAAAAGATTAAAGATGGACGCCAAATGGCAATGTTGCCGTTATTTTGCATGTCATTATGTTGATAAAAAATTGATATATAAAATTCCATACATGATTTATTTCATGTTATCCGGTTCAAATCTTACAGATATACACTACTATCAACTTAAAATCAGAAATAAACCATGATCATCCCATTTGTTGCAGTATAAGCTTTGTTTTTCGAGAATTTACTTTAGCATTTTTTTAGCTGGCAACATTGTAACTGTAATGGATGCTGCTGATAATGCAAAATACCTATCGCTTGGCAATGTCAATGACCGCCACGGTTATGAAAGTATTTCAATTCATATTTATCATTATAATACGGAACGTTGTGTGGTGAAAATTATGTCATAGATAAATAAGTTCTTTATAGCGTTTAGATTAGTGTGATTTAGTTCGCGTCTGTAAGACACAAATAGCATTGTGAGTTGGAAATCGAATTTCCCGCTTCATTCCCTTATCAAATAATAATAATTACTTAATATATCTACATAGACAAGTTTTCTTTGCTATGTCAGTCTTGTTTATAAGTTAAGTAAATAACATTATTAATCATTTTGCTCAACATTTAATTTTTATCTCACCCGTCCTTGACTTTGCTTTTGCTGCATTCGGATAAAAGCAGACCCATACAGCTTGTTACTTCATAAATGCGCCGTATCAGCGAGTGAATTTATAGCATAAAAATAAAACAAATGTTACATCATTATTTATATATTTATTGCCATTTTATCATTAAGAAGCTTTTGTTTTTAAATCAGCAGTTTGTTGTATTTATTATTTAAAAAATTTGCAGTTGTCCATTAACTAAGCACATTCCATTCCAATTTTGTTTGCTGCTGTCCTGAACGTGAACTGTCAAATAGTCGAATTGTCAATGTCAAATCAAAAACGTTATTTTCGAAAGTTGCTTGCTTGTTGTCCTGTGCTTTTAGCCGTATTTTATGTTTTTATTCTTTTATTGATAAAAACTTCTTAATTACTAAATAATGGCGCCACGAGAAACTCCAAAACCCGCGACGAAGGTGCAACGCACCGCAAAAGAGATGCCAGCCAAAGGCAGGGCGTCACCAGTAGGAGCTATAAAAAAAACAATTCTGGTAAAAAAGACGGTGGATAAAACTCCCCTAAAAAGTAAGTAATCTACCATTTGCCATCATCTGTATATGTAGAAACAATAACTTCTGCTCATAAGTCATGTAAACAGTCGTTACCGGTTCATCAAGACAACGAATAGATCCTATCTGTTGTCTTGAGGAACCGATTAATTTTGATCAAAAATTGGCCTAGTCTTTTCTTCATTCTTTGGTATTTAAAATATTTATGTTAGAAAAACTCCCAAACCACTGGATCAATACACATTTCCATCATGTAACTTGTACCTGTTAAACATTGTAACATCTGTTATAAGCTCTTCTCTAAATAAACTTAACTGTGGATAGAACCTCTTCTTGGCATTCCTCTTTTTATATTTATGAATAATTTAAATTTTTCAGTCAACAACACCACCGAAGCAAGAACAATGAGACAGCGAACCAGCACAGTACCAAAGGTCAATACTCCAAAACCCACAGATAACAGATCAGTTCCAGTACCCAGCAGCGTCACCAAGAGTGGCAAGAAACCTTCCTGGAAGAGACGCCCCAAGCCCGCACATTCCGGTGTCCCAATCCCGGAGAAGATGAGAAAGTTAATGGAAAAACAGTTTCTGGATTCAGAATTTGCACTATAACCTGACATAGTGTCCAATTTTATGATTAATTTACTTTATAGTTTTACTTATCTCTATGGTTTGCCTGAAAGTGGTGCACCTACTCTATAAATATAGTGTGAGGTAGTTGGTGGTCATGTTTTATAATGAGAGAGGAATATGTCCAGCAGTACGCTTAAGCTTACTGCTAATGACACAATGATGGGTTCGGTAAACTTGCTCACGCAATTGATTAAACAGGAAATGACTACAAACATGACTGTGTTTGAAAGATGTTATTTCTTTTAGGACTTAGATTATATTAATTACTTTCCTGACATTTAGATGGTTTTGTTTAATATTTGATATAATTGGCTTTTAGGTTGTGTCCTCATATTAATGAATCTATTAACTCTACAAGAATTTCACAGGCTTTTTCGACATTTAAAGTCTTAACTAAGCGATTTCCAGGTTTTAATAATTTCAGGTGTAATGTACAAAATAATGTAGTAAAATTAAGGTGTGTATTAATAAAAAATATAAGTATACAAATATCACAGTGTCCAGTTAAAAAGGACTGAAGTAACAATATTACATTAAGGTAATTCTGGATGACTGTTTGCCATAAGCTTATTCATAGGTTTTATGTAGGTATTTAGAAATAGTATCTTGCTTATTTTTATAATATAAAAATAGCTGCTACATACTTTAAATTGTAAGTACCTAGTTTGTTTTTCTAATTAATAATGTATCATTATTAAATCAGAAAAACTTCTACTCTTTAGATAAACTATAGAATTAGTACAATATTTGTGCCAAAATTAGACTAAGTATAAGATTTATTGTGTTATACAACATTTATCTTTCAAGTCTTTTTTTATATTAATAATAATAATTATGGTTCACTCATACATGCATAGATTTAGACATAGACTTCTCTAAAATTAAGAGGGTTGTATTTTTCTTAAGATTTCATTACTTAATTGATAAGTTTCTATAATTGGGTACCTGGCTACTACATAACGGATATAATTATGACCTATAATTATTATATTTATTTATAGGTAATTTTTTGTATGCTGAAGTATATTGTAAGACTTATGATAATAAATGTATATCATAATTATGCATTTTTATATTTCCGTTGATAGGAACATGCTACCCAAATCCTTACTTTCTAATTACATGAAAATGTAATATGGTTTCTTTGTCTCGTACTTCTGGAAACAGACAGATTGGATGCAAGCTGAAATAACAAAATTTCGTAGATCTTATATCGATGCTCAAGCACTCAAACATGCCTTAATTTAAAATTGATTGATTTTTTTCTAGGAACTATTAATTGATCTAGATTTTAGACGCAATTATCACCATAGGATCATGCTTGACGATCGTAAATCGTTCTACATAAAATGCGGGCGTCTGGCGAGTGCAGCATGAGTATGCGCATCAGAATTGTACCTCTATCAATGAATAGATGGCGTAACCGTCGCCTTCCTACTATAAGTTTCATTGACATTACTCCTGTATTTCTTGCCGCGGTAGGCAGAGGTGAACAATATAATATGAATCTATTGCCATAAACCGTGCAGAAAATAAACCAGATTTCGTTGGTTTAAAACCCTGCCCTGCCCTGAGAATATAACTCGGAATCCCTGCGGTCACAAAGCAGTTGCCGACCATAGGTACCTACTGTTAAAAACGTTATTATATAGATGGATAGGGATGATCGAGTTCGAAGAGGTCTTGTTCAGCTTATCTAAGGCTCCTTCTATTATGTAGGTGTTTACTTAATAATAATGGTCATTTGTTCATTCCTTCGGTGGTGTTATTGCGTTTTGGGAAGTACGAACACGAAGGCTCATCCCACTTTTATTTACATGGGACTTATAAATAACTGCCGAAAAGTGGGTGTACCTACCTACTACTAATATATCTATGTACGTCTCCTTCGGAAAACACAGGCGTACCTACTTTTATAGGTATTTAAACGCTTTGGTATTGTTTCAATTAAAAATTCTTTACACGTGCAATGGACATCGATGGGCCTGCATTCAAAGCTTTTTATTATATTAGTACCTATGTTGATCTTGGTGCACTGGTCTTTATGTCCGGTGTCCGGTTATCAGGCTAATGATCGCTTGTAAAAAGTGAGTACCTAGTGTGATATAGGAATAGGTAGGTAATAAGCCATTTACTTATATACCCCAACTACATGCTTAAATTGGGTTTTTTTTTTGGAACGAAGTTCCTTATCGCGCGTTGTGAAAGGGGCCTAGACGGAAAAAAATCTTACGAAAAGTTGTCACGACATGCTTTAACCGACTTCAAAAAAAGGACGAGGTTTCTCAATTCGACCGTATATATTTTGTATGTTGTTGTTTTTTTTGTTGTGAGTAGAGAGGGAGAGGGGGGAGAGGGAGAGATGGGAAGAGGGGGAGAGGGAGAGAGAGAGGAAGAGAGAAGGAGATAGAGAGAATATTTTAGTTGAGTGTAGGGTAAATACGCTAAAAGTCGGCCCCCTTACGGTTTTTCTGTTTTGGGATCGGTTTGGCACCATCAATTTGCAACGAAAGGATAGCTTCCGATGCGGTTTTGGATAGCTTGATAAATATATTTCATGTTTATGGGCATAAAGTTGACTTTTCTACTGCTAGGAAAAAGTACTAAGGTTTAGATGCGTCGAGAACGAAAAAACCCTAAAGTCGGCCATTCAAGGCCCATGGTCGGTCGCGTTTTTCCCAAATGTCGGCCGCGTATAGGGTGTTTTAAATTAAGATAGACAAATATTATTAATATGATTTATTTTGCAGGAGTCTCACTAATTATACATTATTAATCGTATTTGTTTAATAGTAGGTAAAGTATTCTTTTTATTTGCACTTAAATAATGTTAGGTATTACAATTACAACTAAAACTACAATTTACAACGAAGTAAACAACACAAAAAATAAAAAAATCGTACTAAAATACTTCAAAAGTTATTGTTTTTTAAACTTTTAACGTCTTCGTAACAATATTTATAATAACATTAAATATTTGTCAAACAAGTCGGTAAATAATAAAAAAGGTTAAACATTATTATGCTATGGTAAATATACGTAAATGTGTTTGTCATTAATTAAAAAGTCTTAATCTCTTCAGTCATATAAAAAGTATGTACCTACCTAGCATCAACATTTTTGGGCTTAATTAGGAACTCTCGTTATACAATAATCAAAAAAAAAAAAATTCAACAATATACAAACTAGGTATATAATAACATAGGTAAGTCTAGGTATATACAATAATCTGGTAAACAATTAAATTATTTTACCAGTAATAGGTAGTAAAGTAATATTTAACAAAAGAAATGAATGTTTTTCATTTCCCATTTTTAAAGCACTTCGACGAAGTAAAAAAATACTAGGCTTTTTAAGGAGTATCTAAATCTAAATCAATTAAAATACAATGGTGACAAATAAACTCGTTAATAGCAACTTCCGAATATGGTAACCCTTTTTTAGTCGTACATTGAAGATGAAACCATTTTGGGCACCGATCACACCCAACGTTTTTTAAGTTAAAGTTAAACATTTGCCGGCGCCTTGGCTCACAAATGATATTAAAACACTTATGCACAAGAAAGTAACGGCAAAGTCTAAATTTAAACGTAGGGCTAATGACGCTAACAGGGAAAGATATCTCTCAATCCGTAATCACTGCAATAAGGTGTGTAGGAATGCTAATCGCCACCACATTCACACTTCTGTCCAAAATGGGGACGCATCCAAAGTTTGGAAATTTCTCAGATCATTGGGGGTCGGTAAAACCCACAGAACAAAGAATACAGAGAAGTGCCCTTACACTGGTTAAGCACGGGAACCAGTGTCGCCAAACTCACACATTTGCATAGCAAATTGTCCATTACACACATAAAAAACAGTGATATGATTGGCTACAAATTACACACGCAAGTTTTACATATCATCTTCGTATTGCTTTCAAAAATTAAGTCGTATTACAAGGCATGAAAGTTATTATTATTTGACATGACACACACAATAAAGACGTTTTTCGTTTAGAAACTTTAGATAGACAAATTTACAACGAGTTCAGCAACTCAATGCTAGATGGCGCTGTAACCAATTCATTCTATTCAGAACGCTAGCTCCTTTGAAATAGATGTCATATTCACATGCACTTGTAATCTCTGTTGGTGAGTAGCAAAACAAAAGTAAGAGATGTAGACATATATCGATATTTTAATATTGATGTTACGTAATTTATTCGGGTGAGCAATGTAATAATTTGTTAACATCATACAAATGCTTAATAACGGAAAAGGTTGATTATCGTTAAAATATCAATGTTAAAGAGGTATTTGTATGTTTGTATGTAGGGGGGTAATGTTATTTTCATAAAATCAGGTACGCGGGCCGCGGCCGGGAAACCGCTGATAGAAGCTAACGATAAATGAAACGATAACAGATAGTACTAAAAATATTTACTAACCCTAAAATAACACATATTTATTTAATTACTGGCCGTTTTTATAATTTTATGTTTAATTTTAATAGGTGATGAAATCGTATATTAATATATTTTGCTGTGATAGCTTACATTAAGTCAGTAATATGATTAGACGTAAGAAATTCCCCTAATTGATGATAGCTTATGTTTAGGAATATCGATGACCCAATGAACTGGCGCATTATTTTAGCCATGATATAATCTTTATTAAATATGTAACCGTCTTTTAAAAATATTTCGGACATCTGACATATCTTAAATCACAGATTCTGATGGGTATAATAATCCCCCTCTATCTTTAGCTATAATAAATCTATGTAATGATTGTTTTTTTTTCTGTTACTAAGCACTAACGCACATATCACACTTAATTTTTTTAATCAACTGTCTTATTATATAACCAGCTATGTGAGCTATTGAATCCTTACTAAAACCAGACAAAATTATCGATACCGACCTACATACGGATGTGTCCCATCCCTAATCGAGTAGCGTCGAAGTTACTAGAATTTTGGTTATGATTTTCCCGATGACGACTAAGTGCATTAAGACTTTGTGTCAATGAAAATAAGGTTGTTTATAGTTTGCATTGAAGTCATAACATGTGATATTGCAATTAAAATCAATTATATTAAAAATTAACAAAGTTTAGTAGTTACTGATGATAGGATACACCTCCACAAGATACATTTTTTTTCTGCTTTCGTTTTTGCAGGTCAAAACCGCACAACAAGGCATAATTTGTAATATTTCGCGTATTTCTGCGACAACCAATCACGACAAGTATCTGACGGCTAATAAGCTAAATGCTGCGCATCTGCGCTTAATGTTGACACGCGCGCGATATCTGAGGGGCACTTCCTCTAGTTTTCTTTATTCCGTGGTAAAACCCGACAAGAGACAATTCCAAAAGATATGGACGTCGATGCAATGAATAATCATTTTACTGCTTCGTCCAATTATGATGGGACAATAAAACAAAAAACACTGAATTATCTTTCTTCTCTTCCGACTCCCAGTTATTCTCCATTTGTTTTTGATCAGTTCTCCGCATGTGATATTAAGAAGAGCATACTATCGATTACTTCCAATGCAGTGGGAAGTGACTGTATCAGCCGTAATATGTTGGTCCCTGTGCTGGATGTTATACTCCCTGTCATTTGTCACATCCTCAATTTTTCTGCGGCTAGTGGTGCCTTTCCATGCTCATGGAAAGAAGCTCAAATAATTCCTTTACCTAAAAAGTCAAATCCTAAATCCTTTTCTGAATACCGTCCAATTTCCGTTTTACCATTCCTATCCAAAGTCCTTGAACGGTTGATTCACAATCAAATTAGCACTTTCCTCACTAAAAATAATCTCCTCAACCCCTTCCAGTCTGGTTTTCGTCCTGGTCATAGCACCACTACAGCGCTTCTGAACATTACGGATGATATAAGGTCTTCGATGGAAAGCGGTAATCTTACAGTTTTAGCTTTATTGGATTTCAGTAATGCTTTTAATGCTGTGGATTTTGATGTGCTGCTTGGGATTCTATGCTCTCTTAATATATCTCCATCGGTAATTGAGTGGTTTCGCAGTTACCTGTCCGGTCGCCGGCAACGTATTTGCCTTGGAGAGACTTTGTCTTCCTGGAGTAATACTTCTGCCGGTGTACCTCAGGGTGGTGTTTTATCCCCTTTACTTTTCGCAGTTTTTATAAACTCAATCTCCGACGAACTTATTTCTTCCTACCATCTTTATGCAGATGATTTACAAATTTACTCACGAGCTCCTCTTGGGAATCTGTCCGAGGCTATTTTAAAAATAAATCGTGATTTGGCCCGTATATGCGACTGGAGCAAGAGATATGGACTTATGGTTAACCCAATAAAGACGCAAGTTGTGGTGGTAGGCAGTTCAAGGACGGTCTCAAGGATTGACTGGAGTACTCTTCCCAAAGTTTATTTTGACAACACAGCTATTCCTTTCAGCGATACAGTCAAAAACTTAGGAATATTAATTGATAAGAACTTTTCTTGGACTGCCCAGCTACAGGAAGTTAGCCGCAAGCTATTTGCATCCGCTGCGTCTTTGAAGAGATTACGTAACTTTCTTCCAACTGCCACCAAGATTGCGCTTGCACAATCACTTCTACTACCCATCCTTGACTATGCTGATGCCACCTATCTTGACCTTACCCAAGACCAACTGAACAAACTTGAGCGCCTTCAAAACTTTTGTATAAGGTTCATATTTGGTTTGCGCAAATATGACCATGTTTCCGAATTTCGAGTGAAGCTCAAGTGGTTACCAATTCGCCTTCGCCGGAATGCTCATATTCTTTCTCTTTTGTATAATGTGCTATTTACGCCCTCTACTCCTCTCTATCTCAAAAAACGTTTTCAGTTTCTTTGTGACTCCCACACGAAATTCTTAAGGTCATCAGATAACTTGAAGCTTAAAATGCCTATGCATTCCACAACTTTCTTCGACCATTCCTTTACTGTCCAAGCTGCTCGGTTGTGGAATGCATTGCCTGTTGAAATTAAACGCGCGCAGACGTTACATGTTTTTAAAAGACTCGTAAAGGAACACTACTTGTCGTTGTGATCTTGTTCTCCTAATCTAACTGTAATTTTCTATATACTGTCTTCATTTATTTTTGTGCCTTATATATTTAGTATGTATGTATTTATGTATCTATTATTTAGAATATAAATATCTGTGTAGCAATTTTAGTACATTGTATGTTTACACCATTGACATACCCATTTTATGTCCAGACTTATTACTGTCCATTCCATGGTTGCCTGGAAGAGATCGCATAAAGCGATAAGGCCGCCCATTGTATATTTTGTAGTCTTTGTAATGTTTTTTTGTTTTGTATTTTAATGGTGTACAATAAAGTATATATAAATAAATAAATAAATAAATAAATAAATAAGTTGTCATCTTCGACATCGCTAACGAGTACCTCCTCACACCCAGCACAATTAATACGTTTTTTTATTTATTTATTTTATTATTTATGTACACACAGTAAAAAAAACAGAGTGATAAGACATATTAAAACAATTGAGTACAAAGGTACTGCTTATTTCTTAAGAAATTTCTTCCAGCAGACCTGCGAAAGGAGAAATGTAGACAATAGTGTGTGAAAACAAGAAGAGAGATATGAATATGTGAAGTCTTAAACTAAAATATACTTATACATATATAATGCAAGGAATTAACATATACTTAAATAAATACATAAAGCTAAAATATAAAAATAAACGTAAATATATACATAAATACACACAATTATGAGGAAAGGTAATGCTCTTTTACTCGACATTTGAAAAGGGAAATAGTTTTTAGATCTCGAATGCTAGGCGGAAGTGAGTTCCACAATCTAACAGCATGAACAGAGAAGGAATAGGAATAATAACTGGTTTTATGGGGTTGGGATTTAAGGAGGGATCTAAGGTGTGATCTGCACAGTGCATCGCTAGGGCGAGCATAAGAAAAACGTTCACGCAGATAGGAAGGGTAAGACGGGTTGTGTAGGAGGTTGAAGAGGAGACATAAAATCCGAGTGTTCCTGCGAAGGCGGATTGGGAGCCACTTGAGTTCCTTGCGAAGGTGAGAAACATGGTCATACTTTCGAAGACCGAAAACAAAGCGAATGCACAGGTTTTGCAGGCGCTCAAGCTTGTTTAATAGCTCCTCAGTAGCATCCAAGTAGCACGCGTCAGCATAATCTATAATCGGCTGAATAAGTGTTTGTGCCAAAGAAATTTTAGTTTTCAAGGGCAAGAGACTTTGAAGGCATTTCAGCGAATGAAAGGAGAAATGTACCTTTCGACTGACCTCATTCACCTGAGCACGCCACGAGAGATTGCAGTCAATAACTACACCCAGATCTTTAGCGGTTTCTGTGTAGTCAATACGAACACCATCTAGATACAAAGGCATCAGGGATGCAACATCAGCCGCATTACGAACAAATCTACTGCCTATGATCATGGCCTGAGATTTAGATGGGTTAATTTGCAAACCAAATGACTTAGCCCAAACACTGATGCAAGCCAGGTCACGATTCATTGCAGCAAGTGCAGAGTCCGCGTCAGTTACAGTAAAATGCCGGTAAAGCTGCAAGTCATCCGCGTAAAGATGAAAACTAGAGGAAATAACCGTGGTAACAAGGTTTATGAAAATAGAAAAAAGAAGAGGAGAGAGAACACTACCCTGGGGAACACCCTCAGTGAGACAACACCAGTCAGAGAAGGAGTCCTCCAGGCGAACACACTGAGAGCGTCCTCGGAGATAAGAACTGAACCAGGCTAAGGAAGGAGAAGAGAAATTTATAGATTGGAGGATACCTAGTAAAATGTCAAAATCCACAGAGTTAAAGGCGCTACTAAAATCAAGCAATACGAGAACAGTCAGGGACTTATTCTCCATTGCCCAGCGGATGTCGTCAGTTACCTTAAGAAGCGCGGTTACAGTACTGTGACCTGAGCGAAAACCGGATTGGAAAGGAGAAATTAACGAGTTTGACGCCAAGAAAAATGATACTTGTCTATGAACTATGTGCTCAAGAACTTTAGAGAGAAATGGAAGAATAGAAATAGGTCTAAAGTGGGTTAATAAAGTAGGGTTATTAGTTTTAGGTAAAGGTATAATATGAGCCTGTTTCCAGACTGACGGAAAGGAGCAAGAGGTAAATGAGTGATTGAATATGTGAGTGAGAACAGGAAGTAAAGAGGAAAGGATAAGAGTTATCATTCTTGAACACAGCTTATCATTACCGACTGCTGAATTTTAATTTCTTTTAATTTCTTTAGTCTTTCTAGTTTTCTTCTGTGTATCTTATCTCTTCTTTTGAATGGCCAACTTTGCTGTCGCCCTGACTTCCTTTTTAGCCGCCATACTTTTTTTCCGGTCCTGGACTTTTAGTAATCAGCCTGTATAGTTGGGCTCGAACTCGAGGCAGGTCGACATTACGATCTTTAATGTTTCTAAAGCCGGCCCCTATTTCGTGTACATTATTTCTCGAGATTCAACTAATATCACCCCGGCCGGTATTTGGCGATTAAACGTAAAATAGATTTATTTGCCTATATGCGTTGCAAATTCTCTTATTAAGCCAGTGGAATTAGTACAATTGGAATTTATAAAACAGACTGCATTTACTTTAAGTCGGCCACGGCCGAGAATCCGGTTTTAACTCAAAATTGGTATTCTATTGGCGGCCTCCTATTTTTCCTTTAAAACAATACGTAAAACACTGAAAAAACTATCTCAAAATATAGTAAAAATCACTAATTACTGATAATAAAGCTTAAAACAAAAAAAAAGGAATGTCTTACTGTTCTAATATCAATCCCCGAAATGTGGGTATTCACAGCAAGTAAGGTACATTAAGTATGAACTTGACGCTTCGACGGCGCAATCGCTACTGACGCTCAGTGTGCGAAGAATGAGTGACGTAATCGGAAAGTAACGGTTTGTACATATAGAGTATAAACTAAGGTTGTAATTCGAGTGGCAAATTTGTCACTTTATTACGTTTTAAATGAACGCAAGCTGAAAATGTGCAGACGGCCGAAATTTGGGGAGGGGCCGACGTTTGGCGTATTTACCCTATACAGGTTTTTTGTACATAATAAATAATAAAAAAATTATAACTATTATGAATCCTGGAAAGGAACTTCGTTCCATCCGGGTGTCCCTTGACACCTCTAAAGTTTTTTTAAAAATAATAATGTAGTGATAGAGAATGAGCAGCAGCGTTCTCTATACATCTTACCACCATATTGCGATCGCCAACCCGCCTGCCAAGCGGCATTACGGCAAACCTCCCCAAAAAATCAACCAGCCAAAGTGGCGATTTTTGGGGTAGGCCTATGTCCAGCAGTGGAAGTTATTCGGCTGAAATGATGAATGATGATGGTGAATCTAGTGATAGTTACCACATTATCACTAAAGGACAACAACCGACATAGGCCGAAGAATTGCTAAACTTAAGTGGTATTGAGCAAGGCACATTCCTCTCAAAAAAGATGGTCAAAGGGGCCGGAAGGGTCTGGAGTGGCAACCGCGCTCTTGAAGACGTAACGTTGGAAGGCCTCCCACCTATAAATCGATGACCCGGGGGTTTTTTTTTTTTGGATGGGAAATCATCAAATGGCTCTGGGCGGAGCGGGAGGGCGTGTCAGACTTTTATTGACTAAAACCCACCCGTGTTCCTTCAGTTGCCCATGTGCCAGGGCCACGGTATCTCTTTCGAACAATCACGCGACCCCGGCAGACTCGGGGGGTAATTGCGGAACTTTTTATCGGTAGGAATTGGTTTAATATTCATAGTTAAACAACATTCATTGCGTTATTTACGTTGCTGAGCCGACAATTTATTCGAACAAATGACGCAATGGTTAAGACATAATCTTCAATCCCATTCAGATTCTGATAAATTGTGCGTTTCGCAATTAGGGTGCTGGTGAAAGCCGCAGGAATCACAGCGAATTCAAGCGAGAAGCACAGATCCGGTCGAAGTGGGAGGCCGTCAATGACTAGCTGCCACCCTGTTCATACTTACTACCTGTAGCCACAAGAGTTACATCTTATGGATTATGGCTGTAGAATGCTACTGCTCTCCAACATCCATGAACCGTATTTTACCTATTATTCATACTTAATATTCATCATCTGCCTAAAGAAAGAAGGTTTAAGTAATTGACGGCTACTTTTTGCGTGTTTCAGAAACAAAGAACATAGCTCATCTATTCGATTAGATAGCTAATCGAATAGATGAGCTATGTTGTTTGTGTAAGTAAGTCAATATACCTAGCCTTTCCCCAACTATTTATGTAGGGGTCGATTTCCAGTCAAATCTATTTCAGCTAAATCTGGTGCTCCAGGTCAGCAAAATACTGATTTTGCATGAAGCGACTACCATTTAACCTGTACAACCCTGTTACTGGATAACACCTACATATACCCTTTTATTAAGATCTTAATTAGGTTCTACTCGTAGCTCTAAGCGCTGTTTGAAATTTATACGTATCTTTCTTACTTTTCCGTTTCCTTACGAGACGTCTACGCGATATTATGCCAGCATTTTGAAACTTTTTAACAGCTCTGCATTCTCGATAATTTCGAAGAACCTGTTTTCCCTTGAATAAGTCCTCATGAATACCCTCCGTCTTGGGAGAATGAAGGGATATGTAGGACTCTTACCGGTGGTTTACCCCAATACCATAAATTAAGGGGCCCGGAACATGTATTTGTACAATCGTTGCAACCCCCAAGACTGATATAAGCCCGCCTGCTTAGCAGGCCCTAATTATGAAGTACTTAGGTACCTAGATACTACGAAGGGTCTACGTGTGCGACACCTCTAATTTGTTTTTAACCGACTTCAAAAAAAGGAGGAGGTTATCAATTCGTCTGTATTTTTTTTTAAATTTGTTTTTAAATATTTGTTAGCTCATAACTTTTGACTGGGTGAACCGATTTCGATGATTTTTATTTGAAAGCTGGTGCTTCCCGAATGGTCCCATTTTAATTTGATTGCATTCGGACAGTGGGATCCATGTGAAAACCATACTTACAAGTCTTATATTTGCATTAAGTATTGGCGCGACAAATGAACGAATAACGCGATTAGATTAGTGCGGACTATCTACCATAACTAAAATGTTAAAAATAAAAACTTTTTACAAAAAAATAAAAACCGACTTCCTTCCTTCCTTCCGAATTCGGTGTCTTAGGATCTATATTTAAGGTTTTTTTGCCACCGACTTCCGAAATGAAAGTTATTTTTGACTTTGTAGTGTTTTTTTTTTAAGGAAGTCGGTTTTTATTTTTTTGTAAAAAGTTTTTTATAGTCAAGAGTTGGTATGCTCTGTTATAGGTTCATGAGTCCATTTCTCCCTTGGTTTAACCTTTAAATCTAGCCGTGTTGGAGTTCTCTAGACCAGACCAGAACTGTTGATTGACTGTCTATGGACTGAACTATAGGAAGCTCATTTCGAATTGAAACGATGATTATAAAACATGACTATTTATGTATTTTTAACGGCCATTGCATAATGGATTAATTAGGGCATAGAGGTACGCTATTGTAGCCCGTAAGCACCATACTCTTAATGCTTATAGTTGCGAAAAGTCCTACACATTTTTATGTACCTCTTAATGAATTCTACAGAGTAAATGATCTATGTAATTTGACGTCATCCGTCGAGAGATGTCGCTAATAAATTGTGTTTGAAAGATTGATTGACTTCCCATAAACACGGTTTGTGCTTGTATGTCTAAATGTTAGACAATAGGATCATCTAATGCTAATGAAACTTAAGGGGATGCCTTACATAATGGTGTACTAATTGCATGCTAGATATAAAATAGTCCGTATAGACTATTCTTTGGTGCTATGCACCATCCTATTTCTTCCCGTGGGTGTCGTAAGAGACCTAAAGGATTTATTGGTAGGGGTAGCAGCGTTATCTACGCATTTAACCACCTTTCTGCGATCGCCAACCCGCTTGGTAAGGGCGGCGATTATGGCAAACCCCCCCTATTCGGGGGAGGCCTATATCCAGCAGTGGACGTCTTTCGGTTGAAATGATGATGATGAGATATAAAGTTATGTAACAGAAGGTGAGTTAGGCCTTTTTTTCTTTGGATGGGCAGTCATCAAATGACTTCTCCCGCTCTGGGCGGAACGGGAGGGCGTGTCAGACTTTTACTGACTAAAACCCACCCGTGTTCCTTCAGTTGCCCATGTGCCAGGGTCACGGTATCTCTTTCGAACAATCACGCGACCCCGGCAGGCATCGGTCCTAGCAGACCCCTTCAGTGCTGCTGACATCTCTTTGAGGCGCGCGTGGAACACTACGCGCCGTCGGCGTCGACCCGAGCTTGGTCCTTACTGGGCGGCGAGCTACCCATTGCTCGCCACCCGCAAGCTCGCGCCTACGGTGGCCGGGAGTCCGAAATCGACTCCCGGCGCCCGGGGCATCTCCTCCTGCGGCGGCTAGGGACCATTTTAATATCTGCTTCTTGTAGGTACGTCGGTACGAGCGTTTCGCTCGCTCATGCCATACTTCGATTTGCCAGTCAGTGAAGTCTAGGAAAGACAACTGACGGCCTTGCATTACATAGGTTAGCAGCGAA
Source organism: Aporophyla nigra (assembly GCA_947507805.1). Classification (NCBI taxonomy): domain Eukaryota; kingdom Metazoa; phylum Arthropoda; class Insecta; order Lepidoptera; family Noctuidae; genus Aporophyla; species Aporophyla nigra. The sequence goes on from OX382296.1 coordinate 23,430,271, forward strand.
ACTTGGTCTCTTACAAAACACCACATAGGCACACTGCAAAAGAGCAGCATAAAGGAGTATGAAAGGTATTAAAAAACAAGGCTGGACACGAAATACTCGAATTAGAGAAAGAGACAAAAATTATTTATGTTCTACTTAACCACAATAGACCAACAAAAGTAGAGAGATGGACAGGCTACATGTTATGAGATATGTAAGACAAGTGGAGTAAAGCTTTAGCAGCTTGGTACCCCAGAAATGGAAACAGGAACATGGGAAGTCCATACAAAAGATAAAAAGATGAATTGAAGCTCACAGTGGATCTAAATTGGCAAAGAGTTTCTAGAGATGGCATTCAATGGAAGTTGTACGAGGAGACCTTTGTCAAGAGGTGCCTCACACTAGCCTAAGACGTATTAAGTAAACTACTGAAAATACTGCAACGCAAAGATATTCCGAATAAAAAGTGCTTATTATTATTATGAAGTCTAGGGTAGCAAAGCTGACTGCCATGGGCGTACTGAGAGGGTTATAGGGGAGGGCAGTTGCCATGGTAATCTGGCAGTCAATACTCGGCGTCTAATACATTTCGCTGGTAAAATTCTGTACCTATCCTACGTAATGTATGCAGAAATACCACGGGTTGTTCACCGTTGTTCTTGATTTGAGTGGGACAAATTAGGATGACATTTGAGGATTCATCGAAGAACCGCTGCCTGTAGAGTCACTAATCAGTTACCAATATTTTTGCCAGACGTAACGACCATCACTAAAAAAACCTAATTGAGTCCTAAACTTAAAAAAAAAGAAAACGTATTTACCTATGTCAAAATAACGCAATAAACCTAAACTGTGTGCTAAACGCCGCGCCGCGCCTGGTTCTAAATTTAAACCACAAAGCATGAGGTTCCATACTTAGGACCTCACGCTAGCCAGTTCTTCCAACTCTGAACTCTTGGGCTAAACTTTATTTAAACAAGCCTTAACGGCTGCCATTAATACGCGCATTAACTTGCATTTAACACTGTCAAAGAGTCTATAATAAAACAAATGAAGGCGCCAAGACATAATCAAATCAATTCTGAGATTGTTATCAAATATTCCCCTTAATGAAAAAATAATTTAGGATGCGCACCGCGAACTCTTTATTTGCAAACCGTCTGGCGCCGCTACGTGCAGGTCATTCTCAATTCGTCTCCTAGTATTTTATGTTAGTTTATTACACAATGCATGTCATAGATTATTCCTAGGCATTGTAAAGTGTCTAGATGTCTTATCGATGTTCCGGTTACTATGTGATCTTTTGTTGTACTTTTGTGATAAGGTAGTTACATAAATAACATGACGCCTGTTTCCTAAAAGACGCGGTAGGTTAGGTAGTGGTTCACCTTTAGTTCACTCACATTTCACCAGTTAAATAATTTAATGGGGGCGACACTCGGGTACAAATAAAGATTCCAAGCTGTTACTGAGAAACTCATGATGGAGGAATCTAATGACACTATACCCAACCTTTCAGGACAGGTAATCATTAGATTTTTCGCAGTAACACTTACGACAACTAGTGGCTTGTGGCTAAGTTATAACAGCCACACGGATTGATCGATCAGGTTAAGCTACGCTTGCCGCGGTTGGTTCGTGGATGGGTGACCATCTTTACTTTCTCCATGCCTCGAAAAGCACGCTAAGCCTTTGGTCCCGGCTGTCATTTGTAGATCTTTGACAGTCGTTACGGGTCGGCAGAAACCCAAAAGTCTGACAGCCGGTGTTACCAAGGGGTATCATATTACCCAGTAACTGGGTTATGAAGGTCAGATAGGCAGTCGCTCCATGTAAAATACTAGTAATTAGCTGTATCCGGTTAGACTGGAAACCGACCCCAACATAGTTGGTAAAAGGTTAGGCAGATGATGACTTTCGACCACTAGAGCAAGGAGAACTCCGAGGTAGAAGAGATTTTAGGTTTTTGTTTGGGAGAAGCTGACTGGGGGTTATGATTTTTAAAAAAAGATCAGGTAGTGTTTTTTGGGGTACAATTTATACATACCTATAGAGACATTGTTTTTTCCACTGTGGCATGGCCAGGGAGTATCTCACTGAAATTCTCATTATTTACCATTCTGGATTTGTGTCCAGTTAATCGCATTGCTTTTGACCCTTATCGTAACTCCTCTGCCTTTGACTTCATTAACTAGTGGCGTGAATCTGAAGGTTTGTAGGTACCTACGGCAAAAAGTGGCTTTACGAATTATGAACCTCATAGATAACAAGGTTCTATTATTTTTATTATTAATTATTTCCAAATTTGTATACATTAACGTCGATGGATTTTATTTGATTGAACATGTCCACTCAATCTGTGTGATTCTTTCCTGAAAAGACCAATTCAGACACCAATCCACATGGTCTTCACATGATCTGCCCAAGATTATATCTGGACTTCAAAAGAGACTGTGACTTAGACCTCTGAGTTTGTTTCGGCCTAGCGTAGTCAGATAGGAAACGCAGACCTCAAATAGTTTAAAAAATATGATTGACGTGTATAAGTGTTTGTAACCTACTTGCAAAAATAACATCATTTATCATGTATTCCATTAAAATTATTCTTCAGTTTAGGTAGCCTATATACCTATATTGTCCCCACTGCAGGGCCAATGCCGGGCGGCATTTCTCCTTTCCACTCTGCCTTGAGTTAGTATGATCTAAGCAAACACAAAATCAAAAGTCATTTATTCAAACTAGGCTGAGAGTCAGCAGTTTTTGAACATCAAAGTTACATAAGACAGTCCCCCCAAAACGCCCGCCCTTCGACACTTCCTAGTGCTTTAGCTGGGAAGAAGAAGTGGCGCAACAAACTCCCCAGCAGCACTCTACTCCTGTCTACGTCACACTCATCCCGCCATCTTCCTCTGAGTCACTGAATTAGTACTTACATCAGATTTAATTCATCAAGATCAAGGTCACTGGGATATAAAAACTAAGCCGAGACCTTGGTAACGTTACACCTAGTGAATGAACACTTTGTTCTACTGAAATAGTTTTGGCAATCTTAAGTAGTTCAGTCTGGTTTCAATTCACGGGACGAGATAATCTTTGCTGCCCATCTGCGTTACATAGGTAAGCAAAGTATTTAATGAATCTGTTTACATAGGTAGTAGGGATGAGTGGTCGACTTTAATAATACCTTCGTTCAGAAACAAAAGAACATAGCTCATCTATTAGTTTATATGGATAGGTAAGTACAATAAGCAAGTTGTTTTCTAAGCCTAATCACATCTTGCAAGTTAAATTTGAACTTCCCGGTTTCCGGCTGAGCCGAAATTTCATAGATATGTAAATCAGATGACAATGTAATATTACTATGACATGGAGCTGATGATGAGCCGGAAGGCGGCTATTGGAAGTCTGCAATAAAACGCTGCCACCCCATCGAGTTTGGGCTTGTTCTAATGCGTTGGCAAGGACTCTGGTCAGTGGTCTGATAATGGATCATCAAACTCTAGATATCATCAAGGATCAAAGCCAAACAGAAGGTGGCACCTGGTAGTCGGCAATGGAAGCTCTATATTCTTCTTCTTCTTAGCGTGGCGATAGCAATCTAAATATAGTCACCCCAGAATTTGGCTACGAGCTTACCACTTTCACTATGGGGTGCATGAAAGGAGCCTCCCCGAGTGACGTATCAACTGAGCCATTATACGTACGGCGCACCCTGGGCAGTCAGCGAGTTTCCACGCTGATTGGCTGGTCTTCTCACCACGATGGCAATCCAAAGTCCACCTATAAAGTAGTTTCGATCAACATCGAAGGCTTCTCACAAGACAAATCGGAAATTCTTGCTGATGTCTACCGCAAAACTCACTGCGACATTCTTTGCGTCCAAGAGACCCATCGAGATGAAACACAAAGGTGGCCACACATTCCTGGACTAACGCTTAACGAGATCTGTCACCCAAAGCATGGTAACGCAGTGTTTGCTGCTCCCGGCGGGCGTAAGCATACTATCCACCAAGTGCTCAAATGAGAATGGCACAGCTCTATAATAACACGAAGAAATCCCATCGAGTATGGGCTCGATTTGATTCATATTTACTTATTTAGGTTCTAAATCATAATAAAAAATACATTAAAAAACCCTACCACGTAAAAAGCGAACATTAATTTGTTAACAAGAAACTTTTGTTTTGAGAGATTGACTATTAAACTACTATAAGCAGTCTTATCTCAAGCAGTCGGGGGCAATAATGATCTTTATTGGTTTTAATAGTAAAACTCTTTTATTAATTTTCTTGTTTTGATCTTTTTTAAAGTTTTGTTTTACGTGGTCAGGTTTTTATTTTACACTTTTAAGTGAATATCATTATTTTTGACGTTAATAAGAGCTATTTATGAAAAGTTCTATTTCGATACCCCACTCGACAGATCTTTTCGATAGACATAATATGGCGCCAAAAATCGGCCATTTTCCTTTTCACATTTTTTATATACCTACCCCAGTGTCACTCTCACAATGGAGACGAATCTAACGACACCTCTCAGGCTAAAATCTATCAAGCTGTTAGGCTACAAAGCGTTCCATAGAAATATAGATACATACACTTGAAAACATAAACCTTTTCTGGAGCAGTCGGGTAGAAAAAAATTAAACAAACTTTTAATGGCTTAGCTTATCAAAAAAAAAAAAAACTCACTAAAACAAAACAAATCAACCCTAACTCGATGGGATTATTTTGTTCAGTTAAGAAGTTCCTACGGCCGTCTTCCAGCTCCACCGTCAGAACTGCTCCATGGTACCATAGTATTGTATTGTCACCGAAGATATACGTACACCAAATTTGAGCCCAATTGGACATCGGGAAGAGGTTTTAATTCAGCTTCAAAGATTCGTGCCGAACACATGTATATATACAAACATCGCGAGTTAAATAAAAGCTTGTAAAAATAAGCCTGCAATTCTACAGCAGCTGCGTTCGAGTAAGTAAATCAGAAAATGATTAAGTTTAGAACAGTGGGTAGTACTTGGTCAACCGCGTGGGTCTAGTAGACGCAAGCCACTGCGGAGCATGAGGTCCTGGGTTCGATTCCCAGGTCGGGCAAAGTGTTATTGGGATTTTCCATTGGGAAATTCCCACTAGCAGCTCGAAATCTGGAGCTAAGCCCGGTTCTGCCAGGGTCGCGAGATCAGTTCGAAAGAGGTACCGTGGCCCTGACATATGGGCAACTGAAGGAACACGAGTGGGTTTTAGTCAGTAAAAGTCTGATACGCTCTCCCGCTCCACCCAGCGGGAGAAGTCATTTGATGATTTCGCACCCACAAAAAAAAACCCGGGTAATGGTAATAGGTTCACCCTTTATTACATTTAATTGATTAGCCAAATGCTACGCTGCGCTGTGCTGCTATACTATGCTGCTTAAGTAGCCAAATGTGGGTGTCCTACAAGTACATCTCTGCCTAACCCTTCTGGAATTACACATTACGGCGTAATATTATGTAAATCATCGTTAATTACAGCTATAACCATTCCATTGTAAAGAAGCAGATTAATTGACCTATGTACGTTCAATAAATCAGTACTTTGACAAATAATAGGGACATTAAACTTGTTAGAGAATTTAAATTGCTTGATTTTCATTGATTGATCATTTTACGCGTCTCATTTCGGCTTCTAATCCTAGACATTACCTACCGCACATCGCATTCGAATAAATAAAGACGAACAATGACATAAACGACTAATTTATCCTCTTATGTCATTCTGAGCCAGCCCATCCATCATAAAAAAGTTTATAATAATCAAACCACGCCCACAGATAGGAATCTTCGCGCCATGCGCCTTGTTGGCAACATTTACACCGTATAAGAATCGATTTGTATTCGTATCACGTGTATGGGTGCCATTAACAATTACGTTTAGCAGCCACCATGATTTATAGGCATCCAGACTCCGCCTGTCCGGTGTGACAGACGCCGATTCTATTCGACAGACGAGGAATTTTAATTTGAATTTTGATGTAGTCCAAGACATAAGGTGTATGGTATATTTATCTCAGGAAGCGAGGCGCGCTTTATTTGTGGTAACGAAGTGTACATACACGCTGTGTGATGTGTGCGTGAAGACGAGTACCATTAGTAATCGAGACCTTCCTCAAGGAAGAGTTTTGGCCGAAGGGTGTCGTGTATCGGCGATTCCGCGGAAGGCTACGCGACACCACGCAGCGCAACACGACGCCGTCACTTCGTGTGCAATAGTTTTTATGTTTACATTATTTTTTATTTGTATGTATGTTAGTCTGTAAGGTATTTATGATATGGGTCTTGGTAGCCCGAAATAAATTGATTTGATTTGATTTGATCAGCACAACACACACACACACGCACTATTTGACTTCACATTTGTCTCGGACGATATCGAGAGCTACTGCGCTAACACACACATGTACATTTGGTAAACAAGAAAAGAGCGCGTCGCTTCAAAAGATAAAAATATTGTAGCTGTTTCTATTCTTTGATTTAGGAGGACGAAGTTTATTCTTTAACTGTATTTTAAGTTCCATCCCGATCGTCTGGGTCTTGGCATAGTAATATTTGAGACAAAAGAATTCAAATATATAGGATTCCGATTCGATCGCCAACCCGCCTGACAAGCTTGGCGATTATGGCAAACCCGCTCAAATTGGCTAGCTGAACTCCGCTGACGCAATCAGTATCGAATTGATGTGAAGTGTACATAAAACTGACCCCGCAAAATAATCAAAAGAATTCGTTTTTAGCTAATATAGCCAATTTAAAATAACCCTGTATAATGAGTACGAGTGACTTTATAATAGCAGGTGTCTTGATAAAATAAAATACATGTGAAAATAAAAAAGTCCACATGCCCACTGATCAAATTCTTAATGATTTCAGTTTATTATAACGCTGTATAATTAATACACTTACCTTATTAATTAATCATTTTAATTCAGGTAATGTTTCAAGTGTTGAGCACACTTGAAACATTGCTAAAATAATCCTGACAGAAAATTCAAACCTTGGCTTAGTTAGGGTATCATATTCAGTCACTAATGTAAACATAATTGAATATTGTATCTGTACTTGTACCAAATTCTTGTGAATGCTTTTTGTGAAATAAACTTTTTACCTTTCGTATTCTTAAAATTATTATTTCATGCATGTAAATATCAACAAAATATCCTCTAAAAGTTGAAAGTTTAAGTAATCATCCATCCTAATTTTATGTTAGATATTCTGCGTAATAAAAAATTAGAGCGAAGCTTTTGACTTGCACCACACCCCAAGCAATGTATTTATTGACATCATTGTATGAAAATTACTACGCGTCTTGTTTTAAACACGCTTAAATTGCACAGATAGTACTTTCATGGTTTGATCTTATCATTCGGCACATATAAATATGGAACTAAAACGCAAAAATGTGTACCAAAAGACTTTAAAACGACCTCCGCGTCATTGAAATCGATACTTTAATCCAGTACCTACGTATTGGCGTGGTTGAAAAAAACTACAACAAAAATAACAACACAACATGTTGCTCAATGATATCAAATCTAGATATTATCATGCTACAAAAATGTGGCGTGCACTTATGGCTACGGGTTTGCTACGGATTTTTGTACGGGGCCTACGGGAACGCTACGGGGCCTACGGCGCGGCGGCGTTAAATAAAATGTGTGAAATATTGAATTAAGGCGCGGACTGACTACGATTTTAAATGCTACAACTACATGCTACAGCTCCAACAAATAAGGTTGAAAATTGAATAAATATTTGGATTGACGATGTGACTAAGCTGCGAATTGGCATTTATTTTACGGTTTTATTTAGATTATTCGGACTACACACATTAAATTAAATAATTGTCTGGTTAAAGTTTTAAAGTAATGTTTATTCTATTCAACTCTTTAAAAAAAAAATGTTGTTATCGCTGAAAATACAGAGATGTTCGACGTCAAAGTTTTTTTTGTGAAACAATTTTTATTGGGAGTATCAAACAATTTTTCACTATTCTATTCGGTTAGAATTTTTCTTTAAACCCTTCTCTGTCCACTGTATTTTTGTGTCGTATATTTTCATTGCGTTACGTCATACTCGATTGTCAAAGACACCAGTGTTTTGTGAATATTGAGGTAACACCGCGCCTTAATTGTTTTTTTTTTTTTTGGTTCTTTATGTATCTATGCTTGTATTCAATCACTTGGTGTCAAGTTACGAAGGCTGATTTTCAACTTGAATTAAATCTTATTTCATCGTTGCGCTTACAAAAAACGCTCTGTGTTTTCTAGATTTTTGGTATTTAATGCAATTTTAATCCTTATTTCAATACACACCAGCCGTAAAAAACATTTTTTGATAACTTAATATAGCGGTATTTGTAAGCGCAATGGTGATGTGCTGATTCAGTGCAACAGTTAGGTACTATCGATGAAGTCTACAATTGACAGGCCTGTTGGTCTAGTGGTTAGCGACCCTGACTGCTATGCCGGAGGTCGTGGGTTCGATTCCCACCCAGGACAAATGTTTGTGTGATGAGCACGATCATTTGTTCTGTGTCTGGGTGTAATTTATCTATAATATGTATGTATTTAGAAATATATAAGTATGTTTATCAGTTGTCTAGTACCCATAACACAAGCTCTGCTTAGCTTGGGACTAGATGGCGTTGTGTGATAGTTGTGGAATATTATTATTATATTATAATTCGTACAACCATTTTTTGCCGTAGGTACATATCTAGCTTGCTTTAACCTACTAATCAAGATTCACGCCTGTATTTGCCGGAGAGAGGGCAGAGATGAAGGTATAGTGTCTATGCGCGAAGCTATTGCTGTCACTGGATACCTATACAGACTACTGGCAACTAGTGAGAAATTCATATTAATGTAGTTGAAAAACCCAATAACATTACTGTATCTGAATTTCGTAATCATGACCCATAGACGGCCAGACCCAAAAAGTAAACCAAGACCAACCATTCCCTGCCAGGGTCGCGAGATTTACCGAAAGAGGTACCGTGGCCCTGGCATAGGGGCTACTGAAGGAACACGGGTGGGTTTTATTCAGTAAAAATAATAGTTAAAAAAAACTAAAAAACACGCTTCACTTGAAAACCAAACTAAAAAGTACAAAATAATGGAATAAATAATAGTATAAAAAAACTAAAAAACACGCTTCCATTGAAAACCAAACTAAAAAGTACAAAATAATGGAAAAGTTTGGTTTTCAATGGAAGCGTGTTTTCTATTTTTTAGGGTGTTTCGAATTTTTAGACGTATGTCAGCGTAGTTTGTGACAGTTTTTTTGCTGTCCTGTTAACCCTGGCAAGGATAATGGCACAAATTTATGAAATTATTGCATTGTCATCGGTCCTTGACAGGTGTGCAAAGTTTGAATGAAATCTGGTCGTTTAAAGTGGGTCAAAATCGCGCTATAAGGAGTCGGTTACAAACAAACATACAAATATACAAACATACAAGTGAAGCTAATATAAAGCGTGTAAAAAAAAAGCGTGGGGTGCTTTTTAAGGTATTTTTTTATTGATATCAGGCACCCCACGCTTTTTTATTCTCTCTTTTCTATTTTTTAGGGTGTTTCGAATTTTGAGACGTATGTCAGCGTAGTTTGTGACGTATGTCAGCGTAGTTTTCGAAGACAGTTTTTTTTGCTGTCTTGGTAACCCTGGCAAGGATAATGGCACAAATTAGTTTGTGACGTATGTCAGCGTAGTTTTCGAAGACAGTTTTTTTGCTGTCCTGGTAACCCTGGCAAGGATAATGGGACAAATTTATGAAATTATTGCATTGTCATCGGTCCTTTGTAGGTGTGCAAAGTTTGAATGAAATCTGGTCGTTTAAAGTGGGTCAAAATCACGCTATAAGGAGTCGGTTACAAACACACATACAAACATACAAGTGAAGCTAATATAAAGCGTGTAAAAATCTGACACGCCCTTCCGCTGCACCCAGAGCGGGTGACGTCATTTGATGATTTCCCATAAAAAAAGCCATTCCTGTATGCAGGGACTGGATCAGCTAGCTACCTATAAATTCGAAACGAATGATTACGACTAATAATTGAAGGGTTAAGTCGACAAAGGTGTTAACTGACAAAATCAAAAAATCCGACTTGTATGCATGAACATAGGATTTAACTGATGATAAATCGATTCATGGATTTAAAACACACCAATTATAATTCGTTACATAATTACAGTCGCTAGCAAAGGTGTTAACTGTGAATGAAGTATATATTTCAGATTTGCAAATGTGTTAACACAAAAACGTCGGATATTTTTATTTTGTCAGATAACACCTTTGTCCACTTAACCCTTCAATTAAGAAGAACAACTAACTAATAATTAAATAATCTATAGAAATCATCTGTATTGCCTTTTTCCAAACTATGTTGGGGTCAGCTTCCAGTCTTACCGGATGCAGCTGAGTACCAGTATTTTACATGGAGCGACTGCCTATCTGACCTCCACAACCCAGCTACTGGGTAATACAATTCCCCTTGGTAAGACTGGTTGTCAGACTTTCAGGCTTCTGACGACCCGTAACGAATGTCTAAGATCTTCGAAAGATCAACGGCTTAACGTGCTTTCCGAGGCACGGAAGGGTCTTGGTATGTAAAGATGGTCACCCATCCACGGAACAACCACGGCAAGCGTAGTTTAACCTGAACGATGAACGCGTGCGGCTGTTGTAACTTAGCCACAAGCCCTCTGACTACCAGTATTTTACTTGGCGCGACTGCCTATCTGACTTCCAGAACCCATTTACTGGGTAATACGAATCTATGGAACTACGAGTCGGAATTGAAAAAATCATGTTTGCATACGATTGGCCTATTCTTGAGGAAAGTTTGAGGCTAGGTAAACAATGCATTAGGCTCCGAGCAAAAAAAAAAATCAAAAATAACGTAAAGAGCTTTAAAAAGGTTATGAAAATACAATTATTATTTGTATTTATTTTTTCACTAAACGTGGGCGGGCGATGTTACGCGACGCGGTGGGTCGGGGCCCAAAACTCCACGAGGGCAAAGTCGCTGAAACTATAGTAACTCTAATAAATACCTTATATGGTTAGGCAATTATTGTTAGCGATTTTCAGTCATACAGTCGTCATCACCCGATAAACAGTACTACCACGGTGCTATCTCATGTTTATTTAATTTTCAGAACTATTTTACTTGACTGGCTTGTTAGTCTAGTGGTTAGTCTGACTGCTAAGTGAGAGGTCGTGGGTTCGATTCCCACCCAGGACAAATCTTTGTGTGATGAGCACAATTGTTTGTTCTGTGTCTGGGCGTAATTTATCTATAATATGTATGTATTTGTTTAGAAATATATTTATCAGTTGTCTGGTTGCCAATAGTACAGGCTCTGCATAGTTTGAGGTCAAATAAAGATTTATTGTTATTATTAATTAATGTTTTGAGTGTATGATTAATAAACAAATACCTAATTACAGTAATAATTACAAACGAATGAGTTTATCCCATAAATCAGGCAATTTATTATAAACACTTTAATTTATTTAATGATTTACGCTCAAGTAAAACCCGCACAAAGCCACAGACACCGGCTGACTATATCATGGACATCTATGATATCATACAACTAGTTTCTGCTCGCGACTTTGTCCGCGTCGATTTTTTGCTTCCTTGACCCTTCCCGTCGCATCGAATTGCCTGCCAGTTGTCGTCCATTTTTCGTTGCTGCTCCGCTCCTTTTAACCGTAGCGTGATATTATATAGCCTTCCTCAATAAATAGGCTACCCAACACAAAAAATATATTTTCAATTCGGACCAGTAGTTCCTGAGATTACCGCGTTCAACCAAACAAACAAACAGACGAACTCTTCAGCTTTATAATATTAGTATAAATTTGGGAAAAGGACAACCAAATAAAATAATGCCGTTTATGGCATTGTACAATAATCTATGACGTTTACAATTTTCTGTCGTCACATTAGCTAACTCTACGTAGTAAATTAGTATAATTAATACCTTCTCTTATCTAGTCTGTATATAATAGGAGACAATACTGTCTGTGGTTTAGGTGGGCACTGGGATTCCGCTGATTTTCCTTAAGTTGTTCTCACTGGGTACCACTAAGTATTGTGGTTTCAATATTATTTTACAATTAATTACCTGTGCCCACCGCTTCGCCCGTGTGGATGCCGGAAATAAATAAATAAATATCTTAGGACAACCAACACACCGTTATCTGATCCCAAACTAGGCAGAGCCTGTACTATGGCAACCAGGCAACTGATAAACATACTTATATATTTCTAAATATATACATATTATAGATCAATTACACCCAGACACAGAACAAATGATCGTGCTCATCACACAAACATTTGTCCTGGGTGGGAATCGAACCCACGACCTCAGTCTCAGCAGTCAGGGCCACTAACCACTAGACTAACAGGCCAGTCTGATAAATGAGAAATGATCGCACGGGAACGTGTTACCGGGACAAAAAGCCTATGTTAGGTACTTCTTCACCCCTAGCTAAGTTGATAATCTGCAATCGTTAACGCTAGTCAAAAACTAATCAAATGTATGGGAATGAAATCATCTTAACGTTAAGTCACGTGGTTAGAACAAACGAATAAAAAATTCGTAGCCAAGTTCACATTGTTCAAAATGATAGAATTAATTGTTATCGTTCCTACAATGTTCAACGCTACTTCCTTTGTTATAATGTCGTATTTCTAAAGACATTGTAGAACGAGCGGCCGACTCAGGCGCGTCAACATGGCTACCAACTTATCGTTTTCTACAATTGCTGACACCGAGGCGTTACCGATTGGAGAACGGAATTCGACACAAAACGGTTGTAACTTTGCTAGGGGGGCAGTACCATTTTACCTTAAATCTGCATTTAGTAAAAAGCTGTATGAGCAGTGGTAGCCCAGTGGTAACTACTGCGACTTACGAGTAGTAGGTCTTGAGTTCGAACCTAAGCAGTCGCTTTACTTTGTGTAAATTATTTCATCACCACTGCTTTCAAAACGGTGAAGTAAAACATCGTGAGAAAACCGACGTCTTAGAACCAAAAGTTCCAGGACATGCGTCATCTACCAACCCGCACTGGGCCCGCGTGGTGGATTATGGCCCGCTACCTCTCACCGAGAGGAGGCCTGTGTCCCAGCAGTGGGAACGTTATAGGCTGCTGATGTAACAAACACATTATTAGTTACGGGATTTATGACTACAACAGGTTTTAAACAGTAACACAACCGTTTTTACTTTATTGATTAGGTGATATTTATGTGTAGGTAACGCATAATTGATCGAATTATCACATAATCGTTCGAATAAACGGCTGATGCTTTTTTTTGTGGGTGATGGGAAATCATCAAATGACGTCTCCCTCTTAGGGTGGAGCGGGAGGGTGTGTCAGGCTTTTATTGGCTAAAAAACCCACCCGTGTTCCTTCAGTTGCCTATATGCCAGGGCCACGGTAACTCTTTCGAACAAAACTCGCAACCCTGGCAGACCACTGGTGCTATTCTTGGACTCCCAGTTCGTCACGTCGTTGCTAGGTAGATTCTATTTGCATTCATAATTCAACTTTTCTTCGTGGTGTCAATGGAACGATACGACGATTCAATATAAAACATTACATTGTTTCGTATATCAGCTACACGTACACTTTTCCAGTAAGAAGCAGCGGTCTCCGTCTATTATAAGTAGATACGATAGTCATATAATATGTTCTGATTTGTAACGCTGACCTCAATTTATTAAAAAAAAAAAATAGTTTAAAGAAACTAAAAAACACGTTAATTTTCTACTTTTTAGGGTGTTTCGAATTTTGAGACGTATGTCAGCGTAGTTTGTGACGTATGTCAGCGTAATTTTCGAAGACAGTTTTTTTGCTGTCCTGGTAACCCTGGCAAGGATAATGGGACAAATTTATGAAATTATTTTACTGTCATCGGTCCTCGATAAAAGTCTACAGAGTTTAAATGTTTGGTCGTTTAAAGTGGGTCAAAATCGCGCTATAAGGAGTCGGTTACAAACAAACATACAAGTAAAGCTAATATAAAGCGTGTAAATATGATTGACGTATAAAAGTGTTTGTACTTACAGAAATAAAATCAATTATCATTTGTACCTTTAATATAATATGTAGAAAACCACGGTATTTGACCCTAGTCATCAACATCATCTGCCTGCCTTTTCCGAACTATGTTGAGGTCGGCTTCCAGTCTAACCGGATGCAGCTGAGTACCAGTATTTTACATGGAGCGCCTATCTGACCTCCACAACCCAGTTACTGGGTAATACAATACCCCTTGGTAAGACTGTTTGTCAGACTTTGGTATTTGACACTAGTACTCTCAGCACGCGTAGCATGACCACCGTAGAAATGTGTTTTGTCGATTGAAGAATAGATAAAATTACAGATTGTAGAAAGATTAAAAGACAAAATTAAAGATTGTAGACAGATTTGTACCGTTTTATGCTGGCGTAGCATGTCAATTCTATCTCTATTCTACCAAGAATAGACAAAACTCATTTCTACGGTGGTCATGCTACGCGTGCAGGAAAAGAAGAAATCTTGGTCATATAACGGGGGTAAGAGTTTGTACTGCGTTCTCAAGGAGGCAATGATCATCATAATTTTAGCCGTAAGACGTCCACTGCTGGACTTAGGCCTCCCCTAATTTGGGGGGCTTTGCCATAATCGCAACGCTTGGCAGGCGGGTTGGCGATCGCAGTATGGTGGTAAAATGCATAGAGAACGCTGCTGCCCATCCTCTAGTAAGTCCCTTAGTCGCCTTTTACGACACCCACATGAAGAAATGGGGTGGTGTTATTCTTTACGTCCGGCACCACACGGTACAAGGAGGCAATAGATTGCCGAAACTAGACTCATCTTTAAAATGCCAGCAACAAAAAACGATTTAGCAAAAAAAAAACACATAAACTATGTCGGCACACCTTGACTGCTTAGCTAAGGCAAACCCTGACTACGTGGTTAAATACCCTCACCATAATCAGCCTTTATTGTTCCCAATGTTGGACACAGGCCTACTCTCAGTGACAGAGAGTGGGCCATTATCTACCACGCGGGCCCAGTGCGAGTTGGAAAATGTCGCATGTCTTCAAAGTTTTGGTTTTAGGACATGCCGGTTTCCTCACGATGTTTTCCTTCACCGTGTTGAGAGCAGTGGTGATGAAATTTACACAACGTAAAACGCCTGCCTGAGCTCGAACCCACGATTTACAACTCGTACCTAAGTCGGGCCGAGACCACCGGACCACCACTGCTCAATAAAGAAAGACCCTCACATAAAAAGAAACTGAAGCACTTCTGAATCGGGTTATTTAATGTTTTATAATAGTACTAGCTTCTGTCCGCGTCAAATTTTTGCCCCCGTCTATTTTTCGTTGCTGCTCCGCTCCTTTTGATCGTGGTGTAATGTTATATAGCCTATAGCCTTCCTCAATAAATAGGCTACCCAACACAAAAAGATTTTTCCAATTCGGACCAGTCGTTCCTGAGATTAGCGCGTTCAATCAAACAAACAAACTCTTCAGCTTTATAATATTAGTATAGAAGTATAATATAGATTAAAAATTATAACGTGGACTTATTAACATACAGTAGTCTGCCACATACCTACCACACCACCACACCGATAATATGCTTTTGGTTTCCCTTTCTCTCTCTCTCTCTCTCACACACACACAGCTACACAACTTATACTATTTTGTGCCACTTTCCCCGTTTTCCGCAAAGAAGATAGGTAGATGGAGGCGGCATCCCTAGATGCTATCTTCACTTCACTTTTAACATTTTCTTTGAGTCATTACTGACGTAGGTAAACTACTTATTAGAAAAGAACTCGGCCCATCGACTGCGTTCAATTCCCTGTTACATAAACGACGTCACTGCTCTGTCACTATGCGTTATCTTCCTTAATATTCAATTGTATTAAAGTGACTCACTTAATTAATAATTAGGAGGAATCTTCCCTATGAGCTATGGGGAAAAAGGCTTGATATGCCATGTGTTAAACGGAGGAATAACTACTATCAGATGAGTGAAATCCATCACCGCAGTTAAAAATAAATAAAAATAGAAGCTATCCAATAAAAAGCGAGGACACTTTTTTGGAGTCGGTTAAAAAAATAATCAGTCAAAAACTAAACATAAGAATTAGTGATTGGTGAAATAAATTCTTCGTTCGAAAATCGTATTTTCAATCGCTTAAAATTCATTATCATCATCATCATTTCAGCCGTCTGCCATACTACCGAGCATGGTGATATGGTTGCCAATATCACCACGCTTGGTAATATGGCCGTGGCCGGTGATCGCAGTATGGTGGTAAAATGCGTAGGGTACGCTGCTGCCCACTATCTCGTTAGTATCTTAGTCGCCTTTTACGATACTCACGGGAAGAAATGGAATGGTGCTATTCTTTCATCCGGCACCTCACAGATCCAAAGCAATTCAAGCTGAATCTGAATGGGATTGAAGATTATTTCTAAACCATTGCGTCATTTGTTCGAATAAATTGTCGGCTCAGCAACGTAAATAACGCAATGAATGTTGTTTAACTATGAATATTAAACCAATTCCTACCGATGAAAAATTTCGCAATTACCCTCTGTTTGATAATGCTGCTGTTGCTACTCCTCTTGACCACGGCGTATGGTATGATGATGCATCTTCGTATAGAAAAGAACACGGCCCATTGACGGCGTTGAATTTCCTCTACGGGTTGACGTCATGTCTGTCGCTCTGCATTTCTTCCCTAATATTTAATGTAAAACGTAACTCTTTAATACTTAGCCAATTAAATGGCGCCGCCTTAATGCGTAATGAATGAATAATGGACGTTATGAAAAAGAGCAACTTTGCACTGCTCTTTTTCGTGACGTTCCATGGTTACGTTTTGTTAGATACTATGTTCGCTCCGGATTCCCCTTATAAGGTCCGTCCGGGGAATCAGAATATTGTGATGTGATTGTTCTCTTTTAGATCGTTTCGTCATGTTCACAGGATGCCGTGTGGTTTTGCATGGTATGAGCTGAGATACCCTTTCCCGCCTTTCCCAGACTGAGGGTATCTATGACTAATGCGGATGATGAAAATATTTAACCAACTGCTTTCTGGAGTCTTAATCCTACTATTATTTTATGATGTTTGTTACTCAATTACGCCAAAAGGGCGCGACGGATTTGGATGAAATTTCGCACACAGATAGTTTATAACCTGGATTAAAACATATACTTTTTAACTCGATACTACGTTCTAGTGGGTTAATTTCAGATATTCATGCGGATGAAGCCACTGGCAAAAGCTAGTTAGGTATAAATAAGAAAAGAGAGGCCTAGCAGGGGTGAAGCCTGGCTGTGGATGGATGAGATTTAAGCTCAACGAACTATTTGATACTTAGCTTATGTTGACCACAGCGTATGGTATGACACCTCATATAGAAAGAACATATCCCATTGTCGGTGTTGAATTTCCTCTACAGGCGACGTCATCCCTCGCTACGTAGTAAAACGTCACTGGCTAGGAATAAATACCATGAAATAACTCTTTTTAATGACGTAACTATGCTTCGATTTGTTACCATGTTCATCCAGGATTAGGGTTGCCAGGCGTCCGGATAAAGCAGGCCCTAGTCAGGCTTTTTGGTTGTGTGCCCGGCCAAATTAGACGGTGTCAGGCCTGTCCGGCTTTTTGTTAGGCTTTTCAAATTTGATCATTTTTCTCTTGGTTTCCGTTCCACCCGCTTCACCTTGTGTAGCTAGCGCCAGCGAGCGAACTAGCACTGTTCTCCCCGCCTTATTACTACTCAATTTTAAAGGAAAAATAGCTTTTAAAGCATATGTCTGCCAATCAAAAATATTGATTCGTTTATGTTACTTATTTATTTTAACGTTATTTCATTAGTGTTTTGTTTAATTTTGTTTTAAGATTAAATAATTAAAGATGTCAGACCTTTTTACTCAAATGTCCGGCTAAACTGACTGATCTGTCCGGCTTTTCGGTTTTAAGACCTGGCAACCCTATCCAGGATTACCCCTTTTTTTAGGTGAACCTTTCGCCTGGTGAATAAGATTGTTCTCCTTTAGATCGTTTCGTCATGCCCTGAGGGCGACGCCGTGTGGATTCACTTGGGTAAAATGTAAAGGGTATCTTAGCTCAGAAGCTAAGATACCCTTTTCCGCCACACTGTGGGTATCTATGAGTAATGAAGATGATATAAAAGTATTGAGAAAACTGTTTTAACCGACTTCAAAAAGGAGGTTTGTATGTTTCGCGTTTTTCAATTATGGTTTTGAACGATGAAAGGTAGGGTATGCCTCAGGGATGATCCCATATAGAGTTTATTAACTTCGCTTGGGTAGCTTTTGCGTTAGCTTTGATTAATTCATGTTCAATGCTGTATTTGTACTTTTTTTAAACAGCTGCTTCATACGCAAGTGCAGTAATTACAATTAAATGAAATGGAACACTACCTATTTAAACAAAACACCCCCCCCTACCCCTGTTATGTCATGCACAAAAACTTACACCAACCAGTGACTGCTGACATTTTAGGGTAAAACACAGCCAGCAGCGGCAATAGGCTGGCTATGTTTATCGCAGGACCTATAGCCGGTGGAGCAGACGAGTCCTGCACCCTAATTACGAAACGCACAATTTATCAGAATCTGAATGGGATTGAAGATTATTTCTAAACCATTGTGTCATTTTTTCGAATAAATTGTGGCTCAGCAACGTAAATAACGCAATGAATGTTGTTTAACTATGAATATTAAACCAATTCCTACCGATAAAAAGTTCCGCAATTACCCCTCTGGAATGGAGATCGCGTATCGGCAAGCGTAATGCAGAACGCCCCCATCTAGATGGACCGTGGCTGGGACAAACACAGCATCGAGGACAGGGTGTTGAGGCGCAGCTGGGAGAGGCCTATCTCTAGTGTGACTTGATTGTCAACAAACAACAAAGAACAAGTGAAAAGCCACGGAGATTCAAGAGCAGCTGAAAAGAATTGCAAGTGACTGTTATAATATTTAGATTAAGGCCTAACAAATATCGATTGTCCAAAAACAATGGGTGAATGACTTAATTGAGTTTATAATCAATACAATGATGTTTGATTAAAGTTACAACCAGTGAGCAGCTTACAAATTATAGTGTATCATATAACATACTCTCTCGTATTATAAAATAAGTGAAACTTCAACAGAGCATGTTTTTCTACATAACAAAATGAATAATATTTTTAATATAGTAAACTTCAATGACTAATTGAATGAAGAATTAAAAGTGAAATACATGCTTGTCCGTCTGTGGCTGTTTCTTTGGAATTGGGTTAAAATGACGGATTTGACAGCTGCGATAAAAAAACGTTATATTAACACTATATGGATCCCGCCCGCATATTCTTTCAGGCTATGCATAGATACTTTGTTGTTCAGCCCAGCTGTGAATAACTCATCACTGCAAATTATTGAGACGAATAGTGGGTTATTTTTTACATAACTTACTGTTGCAAGTAGTCCGCAACTCCAAGACAATAGATACACGTCAGGCACCTGGGGATCGAACCCCACGCTCATCAGTCGCGCTTGCGACCACGACACCAACGCAACGGGGCAGTTACCTGTTTGCTGAAGGGTAACTGGGTTACCGAAGTACTCCACCGGCCTGTTTAGAAGGACATGCGCTCTGCTGCATATTAACACTACAATAGGTGTGAGTGATTTTAAGGTTGATTTTATTTAAAAAAATGTTAAGCACGTACTGTCAAAAATAAAAACGGAAACCATCTTTTTGGCTCATTTTTGGCGCATTTGGGTTAAAATACATTGTAAAACAGCCTATAGTAGTTACTTTTTTTATTTTCTTTGTCAAATTAGGTAACTTGTTAAGTACATATTAAAAAAAAATAGTTTCCTTACACGTGTCGAAAGAGTGCTGAATGAATGTCTAGGTACAATATAAGCACGTACTGTCAAAAATAAAAACGGAAACCATCTTTTTGGCTCATTTTTGGCGCATTTGGGTTAAAATACATTGTAAAACAGCCTATAGTGGTTACTTTTTTATTTTCTTTGTCAAATTAGGTAACTAGTTAAGCACATATTAAAAAAATGAGTTTCCTTACACGTGTCGAAAGAGTGCTGAATGAATGTCTAGGTACAATATACCTACATTCAATTACATTATTGTAGGTTATATTGTTACATAGATATCGTATCATGTAGATACCTAGAACCAAGATGCCATTATTTCCCCAGGATTCCGTATGCGACAGTGTAAACAGTAGGAGATGGAGGAGGGAGATACCTACTTAGAGCTGGTCCACACGGTCCGGCTACGGCTGGCGGCGGCGCGCGGCGCGGCGACGGCCGCCGCACGGTAGGCTGAATTCGGGCCGCAATGGACATGGGATTAATAAAAATCAACATCCTATTATTAAAAAAACGATTACATATTTGAGTTCTACTATTAAATACAAGACATTTTTATTTATTTACATTTTTCACTATACTTAAAATTTACAAAGATATACAGCATTTATTTATTTTTAGTATGAAAAAACTATATTTCTATAAATAACTTCTGATTCTCAAGAGCTCTCAAAATACGGTTCGCAGAATTGAATTGTGTGATTTTTTTACTTAATTATCAGCTTTACGTCGTGCTTCGATTTTGTTCGATTTTGGAGATACTTTTTGTATTATCTTTTCTACACCACCCCAGAGGTAAAGAACGAAGCGCGTTATTTTTATAACTGGTGTCCCCAAGAGGCCTAGTCCACTCAGACCCTCTTACATTATCACATTATTTAGTTAATAAAATATATTTCAAACTAATCATCATTATCATCAGACTCTGATACTTTTCCTGTGCTTTTTCCATTTACAAATTCAATATTTTCATGCTTATCACCGTCGTCAAAATTACCAGGTAATATCAACAAAGCTTTTGCATCTTCCGTAAGTGCTTTGTGTTTACGAATCATTTTGTGTCTCTTGGTTGAAATGTAAGGGTTAGTTCTACTTTACTAGCCGTCCTGCTGAATTTACGCGAATAGTGTTCACGGTACCTTCTAACGTCTTTGTTTCTAGATTCAACAGCTTCTTCTGACAATTTTCCAATATGAATTAACCGGAAGCGCTTAATTATATCTGCTCCGAGTACAAGAACTTTATGCACGCTGATGGCATGTAATATTGGGCACGCCATAATTGCGGCGGTAAGTCCCCTCTTTGAGGAGTGGATAGAGAGGCGCCACGGCGTCCTCACCTTCCGCCTGACGCAGGTTCTCACCGGGCATGGGTGCTTCGGTGGGTTCCTGTTCAGGATAAAGCGGGAGGAAACGCCCGGCTGTTTCCATTGCGAGGATCGTCTGGAGGACACGGTGGAGCATACGGTGGACGTACCTAGCTAGGAGAGCAGTGCTCACCCATAAGTTTGTAGAAATAGTACTTAGATATTTTGTATAGCTGTATTTTTAACTTGTATCATAAATTCATAATCCTATGTCTTGAGTGAATAAATAAATAAATAAAAATCTATTGTAGCAGTTATAAGTATTCTTTTAGTCGTCACGTCTAAAAGTGACTGCAATTTTATTTTAGCTTCTGTTTCTGTCACAAAAAAATGTATTTAATAAACATTTCTTTTTCATACAATGTTAAAGAGCCTCTGTCTCTAAAATAGAGAAATATTAAAAAAAATGTTACATAACATAAAATGTGTATTGATGCCTAGAATTCAGTAAGATATATTAGAATCCTTAAGTCCCTTCTTCATGATTCCAGCCCACTGTGCGCTGGAGTGGTGCCGCTGTGACGTCCTACCCATATATCCATGGTTTGCCACACGGTGAGTTCCGGCGTCGCACTGCACGTAACTAAGTGAGACGAGGCGGGTGCGAGCGGGGGGAGTGCGCCGGAGTGGGCAGATTGTATATACTCATCACACGAAATTGTTGCGATGCCACACCGCATCGTATTCCCTTACTAGACTACTTCAAAGTGTTTTTTTTTTTTTTGTATTAGTATATATACTTAGTTAGTTAAAAAATATAGGCACTATGCCGTGTGACACCAGTTTCCGGCTCGCTACTTGTCTGCCTCTAGGCGATGCTCGCGGGGCTCCGCATTCCTGACAGCGCGGTGACGCTTTCGACTGCTGCGGACACCATGGTCTATCTTGCAGTAAGAGCGCAGGCCGTATGGCTCGGCACGCCAGTATATTAATACCTACCTAGCTTGTCACCGCCAGCTGATTTTAGAACAAAACGGCTTGGCACGTGACGCTGGGAAGAGACCAGATAGAATGACCATAGTGCCCTGGAAGTTAGGCAGGCTTTTAATGTTGGACTCCACATTTGTCGACACCCTCTCGACATCCCATCTTTCTACCACGACGGGTTGTGCTGGGGCGGCTGCGGCAGGTGTGAAAAGCCTCTAACGGCGAAAATATTCCAATGTTATTAGGTGTTATATCGATACCTTTAGGCTCAAAGGGCGTAACCGCCATTTTGGCCAAAATGGGCTTTTAATGCAGTCATACTTAGCTTTTCGTCCTCTTTCGAATGGTATATTAAAAATTTCGATATTCGCAAAAAAGTGGTGAATACAGCCATAATATTTGGATCACTAAACATTGATTTTCTTTAAATTTAGGCCGTAAATGATAAATATTCAATTTTTCATTTCCGCAAACGTCGTAACAGGTAAACAAAATTATAAACTTGGAAGTATATCCTGTGATCTGACTCTTTTGGCGTTTACGCCTCTAGCCGTTCTAGAATTTTGTTCATACTTGTCTTATACAACCCGAGATCTTATCAAGTTTGGTGGTTACGCCCCAAAATTTACTAAAATATTTACCATTTGTCTTATACGCCCTATTAAAATACTTTTGACGAAGCAATCATCCCAAGGTTTTGTAGAGGTCGGTGGTTACGCTTCCAGATGCTTTTTAACTATTAACAATTTGACTGTTTTGTGGTTAAAATCGTTGTTACTCAATACTTTATTGCATTCCACAATGTATGCTTAGGTGATAAAACATTTTATTTAGAAACAATCGTGGACCCTATCGGGCACAGCAAAAGAAAATACAGTAGGTAGAGATGAGGACCTATTGATTATCTTATAATGTAACTTATTCTAAAATAGTAATTAAAAATAAATTAAATATATGCTTTGGAGTTTTCTAACCTAGTTTCAGGGATTTATGATTTAAATATTCGTGGATACTATAGTAGCATTTAAGTACTTAATAAAAGCTTTTTTAATTTACTAGTGAATAGATGGCTTTTTTTCTCTGTTCTTATGGATTCTGGTAACTTATTGTATATTTTTATCGACATAACCAGAGGGCTTGATGAGTGTATTTTTAGGCGGGATGTTGGTATGTTTAGTCGTGTTTTGTATCTAAGTGTGTATCGTGTTTGTATGTCTTCTCGTTTAGTGTAAAAGTCTTGGTGTTTATGAGCAAATTTGCAAATTTCGATTATATATATGCATGACAGAGTTAAAATATTAAGCCTTACAAAATGGGGTTTGCAGCTATCTATTTGTTGTATGTTTACTGCGATACGAACAAATTTCTTTTGTATCGTAAACAGTGATGGTGCATCTGTACTGTTGCCCCACATTATTATTCCGTAACTAAGCCATGCATATACATAGGCGTAGTATGTTATAAGGGCTGTCTGTAAATTTGTGATTTTTAACTTCGCGAAAAGCATATATATGAATTTGGATAGTTTCGTTTTAATTTTTTGTACGTGTGACTTCCAATTTATATTTTTGTCTATGGTTATGCCTAGTAATGTGAATTCGTTGACTGTTTCTATTTCATGATTATTAAAAGAAAAAACTACCTTTAAGGGATTTTTTTGGTGGGGGTGGAATGTTATGAGATTAGTCTTTGTAAAGTTAATTTCTAGGTTGTGTTCGTTCATCCAGGTTATTATTTTGCTAAATATGTCGTTAAGGGTACTGTTTAGGTTGTCATGACATGAGGTGAGAATGGAGATGTCGTCCGCAAATAAAACGCATGGTCCAGATTCTGCTATGAATTTTGGGAGATCATTAATGTAGACGAGAAATAGAAGACATCCAATAACACTTCCTTGTGGTATTGATACGTTTATTGACTTTCTGTCAGAGCGGAACTTCTGAAGTTCGTTCATTTTGCTATCTATTTTATAGATAAGATTTGAACCATTCATGTGCTTTACCGCGGATCCCTATTCTATAGAGTTTGTTTAGTAAAATGTTATATTGTACCTACTATTGTACCTACTGCGTATTTTTTGTTATTTAGTATGTTTAAAGCCTCCTGGATAAATTTATAGACTGCTAATGCTGTTGATCGATTTTTCCGAAACCCATTTTGGGATTCATCGAATATTTTATATTTTTTGCAGAAATTGTATACGCGGTTACACATAGCTTTCTCGAAAATCTTCGAAGCTGTAGGAAGTAGAGCTATGGGGCGGTAATTACTTGGCTCTGTTTTGTTATTTTTCTTATGTATAGGTTTCACTAATGCTAGTTTCAGCTGATCAGGGAATATGCCATCTTCAAAAGACTGGTTTAGTAATTTATAAAATGGTAGTGTAAGTTTATCAGCACATCGTCTTAGTAAACAGGGTGGAACGATTATTATTATTGCATAATTATTGTTTTTACGATGACATGTTCTATTACAATTATTGCTGTGATTAAACATTTATGATACAATATTAATTCATTTATTTTTTAATGCTATTTTTGGACTGCTCTATTATTATGAGCAGGTGTAGCACTAAACTATAAAAGCAAAGAACCTGATCGGCAAAATTCAACTTATTTACCTGAGATTATAATAAGAAATCATTGATAAGAAATGCCACCACCGTCACTTTACACCACATATTGGACAAAATGTTTGCAGCTTACATCATTTGTTAGATAGTAGAATACAAAGAGATTGTAACTTACATCATAAATGGTTAGTTAATGTCGTATGAGTTGCTATTACACCCTTAGCTGTTTGTACAGGAGCTTATTTTTTTGGCGTAACCGACAGCTTTATTTATTTTTTAGGGTGTATTCGAAGTCTATTTTTTTACTTGTTAGATTTACTTTAAATATTATTCTACGATGTTCTTTATCTCCAAATTCTAACAACTTTTGTCTTTTGCTTTTTTTTATCGCTATAAGCACAAAAAAGTTATATCGGAAAACTGTTTTGTTTTTCTGTTTAATGGCTCTCCTGAAAAGTCGTGTTTTGGTGGATACGCCCTTTGAGCCTAAAGGTATCGATATATTCGAGCCATTTTGGGTTGAAACACTAGGGCCATGGGGCACGAGTGCTCACTTGGTTTTTTGAGAGAGATAAAATAGGTCCAGGTGAACCTACAGTACCTACCTACAGTAATTCGGGGTACCGTTCACCATTTCAAACGATCTCGGCTATCTTTTATATAATATTTTTTTAAACTTACGCAATTACTTATGAAACATTTTCCTGCAAAACTTGGGCTTATTCTGATCGCTTAGTACTTAGGTAAGATTATTACTAATCTGGCCAGAAGAGGTCATTAACAGTTGGATTACGATCGCCTCATTTAATCCGAAAAATTTTACAAAAAAAAATTTACACAGGTCCTGTTTAAAAAGTAAGTAAGTTCAAAAACTGACACCCAGCTACAGAAAAATCACGCTCTAAAAAGTATGAAACAAGAAAATATTTTCATCTAAAATCCGTATGGCCACTTTGCCCTTAAACTTATGTCTGCTTAGTAGATACTATTAGAATCTATTGTTTTGTTAGGGTAGAAGGCGTTCGACCACTTTCGATAAGATAGCTGATGATGACATAACACAACCCTCCTTTTTGGTTCACTGTAGTCAGAAAACTACGAAAGGAACTTACAAAATTGTTAGATTATTCGTTCTATTAAATAAAGCCTTAGTCAAGCCTTGTCTGCACTACACCAGTACCTATCTACAATCAGCAAATATTTTGGTTCAAAACTTTGAACACGGTGGAGTTAAAATTTCAAACTAGAGATTTGATTTTGTCCCGACTCTCGAGACGTGCCCACTGCAAATGCACAAGACAGTGTCACCAAGTTTTGCATTAAACGTACGTATGGTTTATTCTACTACACAATGAGTTCTCTGTTGTTTAAACTCACAGTTACTTTCAAGTTACAATGTATTAAAATATTTATAATAACACTGCTCTTCTTATAGATGTTTTTATACAAAAACTCAGTGTCTCTCTTGTTATGTACTATCGCGCTATTTTAACGTAAATATACCTACTTAGTAAGCATACCAGGCATGGCAGGCCTCCTCTCTGTGAGAGGGAGTGGGCCATAATCCGCCACGCTGGTCTCGTGCGGGTTGGTGGATGTCCCATATCTTCGAGGTTTTGGCTTTAGGACATGCCGGTATCCTCATGATGTTTTCCTTCACCGTTTTGAGAGCAGCCGTCATGAAATAAATTGCACAAAGTTAAGTGCCTGCATTTTGCGGTGGATTCTAATTGGCTACCACTGCCCTCTACTCCAGCCCTTCACTAAGTACCAACGATTCACGACAATCGAAAGTGGAAAACTAAACGTCAAAGATATGGCATAGGCCCTTGATTTCTTTAAGCCCTTTATCCGTCTTCCTTAGGTGACTAAAGACCATTACAGTAGGACGAATAAAAAATCTATCTTCATAGCCTTGTTTCGGCTTTCAGTCTAACCGGATACAGCAGAATACTAGACACAGGAGCACTCACTATTCCGAAAAGACCGGAGAGAGATCAGGCGCAGGACAAACGGCCGTAACAGAAGCTTACTGAGTAGAAAACGTTCCTACGTATTGCGTGCTAAGAGCGTGCTAACAGGAACAGTCAAAATTTGCGAAAATCTATAAAGTAACCCGAAATTTTTGAGTTGCACAATGCACAAGCCACCTCTAGGAGCCGAGAACTAAGAAGACAATAAATAACCCCATTTGTACATCAAAACGTAACAATCCTTGTCATTTTCATTTTCATTTGAATAGAGTGAAATGACAATGGAGACAATGCGTCTGTCGGAACCAAAGATCTGATCCAATCGTGACACTTGTCACTGTAGCGACTAGCTTAAGTATAGATAGTCTAAAACATACATACGTATGCACGGCGACAAATCTAGCTATACCTTTCCAGTGTAAGCTGACTTCTCATTGTACCAAAAGCGTATACAAACCGAGGTCAGCACAAATTGGTTTTGTATAGCTTGATATGTAGCCGTGTATTCTTTGTTCTGTGTGTAGCCGTGTGTATCACCCGAGGAATCTCTTTAGGACGATATAACAGTAATATTAGAAATACAGTGCTATAAATCCCTGCAACTAGTTTAGAAAACTCCAAAGCATGTATTTAATTTATTTTTAATTACTATTATAGAATAAGTTACATTATAAGATAATCAATAGGTCCTCATCTCTACCTACTGTATTTTCTTTTGCTGTGCCCGACAGGGTCCATGATTGTTACTAAATAAAATGTTTTACCAACTAAGCATATACATTGTGGAATGCAATAAAGTATTGAGTATTGAGTATTGAAGAACGTTCCGTGTGGTGCCGAATAATACCGTATCATTTCATCCCGAGGGTGTCGTAAGAGGCGACTAAGGGACTTACTAGAGAATGAGCAGCAGCATTCTCTATGCATTTTACCACTATACCGTACCTAATGTGATATCCCTGAAGGCGAAGAGTTATGAAATGAAATGTTTTTTTATCAAGTATACTATGTATGTATATTTGTGTTTTACACGCCAAATTTTTCAAGCATTTCCTAGCTGATCTCTGAGCCGAAATACCAAAACAAATTCATAGGTCATGGTTTGTTATAAAGTCCAAATTATTAGAATTTTGTGTGAATCTAACAACGCAGTGTCAAGTCTTTTTTTATGGGAAATCATCAAATGACGTCTCCCGCTCTTGGGCGCAGCGGGAGGCCGTGTCAGACTTTTACTGACTAAAATCCACCCGTGTTGCTTCAGTTGCCCATGTGCCAGGGTCACGGTATCTCTTTCGAACAATCTCGCGACCCTGGCAGGAGTGTCAAGACTGGGAAGACCTTTTGAAAGAGCCATTGCAGCTTTGAGCTGACCCGTGCCAATAGACGGCAAGCGTGTACTAGTTCACCCACATTTCACTAGTTATATTCAAGTCCAATGTAATAGGCTCGCTTATTGTCCACAAATCTAGACTCCAGCCAGCCTTTGAGAAATTCCTCATGGAAATGCCCAATCCGATTCGATCCCTGCCCTTCAGACGGATAAATTCGACAAATGTCAGGCCGAAATAAAGGTATTAGATAATATGATAATTACTTCGTCTGTTTTTAATTAGAACCTTTATAATTCGATGGAGGTTATATTCAGGTCGGATTAGGATCAGATGCAGACCTTCAAGGTTGGCAGGCTTGTTATAACCTCGAAAAGTGGCAGTTGATGCCTAACTACAACAGAATATAGTCTAGTTTTAAATGCCAACCTCGTATTAACGCGGCAACTAGCTTCAAGGCTTCGAAGGACAAAAGTTAGGCTATATTGCAAAGAACAAAAATGAGCTGGCTTAAGGCAAATGTACTTACGTTAGCCTAAACAGGTAAGGATGCTGCGATTGAAAAAAAAAATACGTCGTCATCATTTCAGCCATAAAACGACCACAGCTGGAAAGCGTTCTCCGCCAATTTCGGGGGATGTGGCATAATCACCTCGTTTGGCAGGCGGGTTGGCGATCGCAGTTTGGTGGTAAAATGAATAGAGAACGCTGCTGCCCATTCCCTAGTATGTCCTTTAGTCGCCTCTTATGACACCCACGGGAAGAAATGCGATGGTGCTATGCTTCACGTCCGTACCACACGGAACAAAAAAAAAAACGTATGATTTGAATATTGACACCCTAGAACACCCCCTTAAACACCACTGCCTCACCATGAGAAGGAGGTGGCTCTGTGAACAGCATCCTAATCGTATCTCGCTCAGCACGCGTAGCATGACCACCGTAGAAAGGGGTTTTGTCGACGGAAGAATAGACAAAATTACAGATTGTAGAAAATTTAAGACAGATTGAAAGATTGTAGAAAGATTTGTACCGTTTTATGTTGGCGTAGCATGACAGTTCTATGTCTCTTCTATCAAGAATAGACAAAGTTCTTTCTATGGTGGTCATGCTACGCGTGCAGAGCGACATACCCTTTCATTTTGGCAATCCAACCAAGAGCAGGGACGGGGAGGGGGGGAGTAAGGGACTTACTAGAGAATGGGCAGTAGCGTTCTCTATGCATTTTACCACCATACTGCGATTGCCAACCCGCCTGCCAAACGAGGCGATTATGGCAAAGCTCCCCAAATTGGGGGAGGCCTAAGTCCAGTAGTGGACGTCTTACGGCTGAAATGATGATGATGATGAACCAAGAGCAGATGGTGATTCATTTACCGATGACCGCTCGATGCCGATGAAAGCGAATGAGCTACTGTATTTCATTACAAGGCACAACAACGATGCATAATCAGCCACGTGTTCCCACTTCTAGGACACAGGCCTCTTCTCTGTGAGAGCGAATTAGCTATAAGGGGTCATCCATAAATTACGTCACACGTTAAGGGGGGAGGGGGTCGACGAATTGTGACATTATGTGATTAGAGGGTGGGATATGCATATTTAAAGTACTATTAAAACACGAAATATGAACTATGAACGAAAAATTTAAACAAAAATTCAATGTCTAGATGTAAACATGCAAAATATGTGACGTCACACTAGGGAGGCGGGGTCTCACAAATGAGCTGACAAGGACGGGGGGGGGGTCAAAAAATCATGAAACTTGTGCGACGTAATTTATGGATGGCCCCTAATGCACCACGCGGGCCCAGTGCAGGTCAGTAGATGTCACATGTCTTCGAACTTTTGGTTCTTAGGCACGTCGGTTTCTTCACAATGTTTCCCTTCAATGAAATCACAAAATCATAAGGGAGGGGACTTGAGTGACGTCAACAACTATCGACCCATATCTGTGCTACCATCAATCTCAAAAATTTTGGAAAAAATAATTAATAAAATTAATAAGTTACCTAGAAAAGCATAACATCATTTCGGCCTCACAATTCGGTTTCAGGCGAGGTCTTTCAACACAAGATGCTGTTACGGCACTGACATCCGAAATCGTAGATAAGGTAGATAAGGGTAAAAAATGCCTAACAGTATTCTTAGACCTTAAAAAAGCATTCGACCCCGTTTCGATTCCAATCCTTTTGCGCAGGCTTGAAAATATAGGTATAAGAGGTACAGCACTTTCTCTGTTTGAAAGCTACCTAAAGGATAGGAAACAAAAAGTCAAAATTGATAATTTATATAGCGCTGAAGACGACGTCTTTTATGGAGTCCCGCAGGAAAGTGTGTTAGGCCCGCCCCTGTTTTTAATCTACATAAACAGTTTATGCAACCTGCAAAGCAATGGTGGTAGGATTTTCTGTTATGCAGATGACACTGCGGTTGTTTTTTCAGGGGACTCATGGTCTGAGGTACAAACTGCTGCTGAATTGGGCCTTACAGAAATTGCCAGTTGGCTCAAAAATAACCTCTTAACTCTAAATACTTCAAAAAGCAACTTCATCTGCTTTTCTCCAAGCCAAAGGTCTCAACCTGGACCTGATTTTAGAGTAAGGATACACATGAGTGGAAATAACTGTGGCTTAAATTGTGATTGCCAGTACATCCAGCAAGTCAGCTCCACAAAATATCTGGGAATAATCATTGACCAAAGATTGTCGTGGTACTCGCATATTGAGATACTTATGGCAAGAGTTAGGAAGTTTATCTGGATTTTCAAAACCTTACGTCACCTGATGTCTGCGAAGCTTCTTAATAAGATCTACATTGCCCTGACACAATCAGTACTAACGTATTGCATTGCGGTATGGGGTGGAACTTCAAAAATGAAATTCCTCGATCTTGAAAGAGCTCAGCGAGCGGTCATTAAGGTTATGTATTTTAAACCTTTTAGGTTTCCCACAACCACTCTCTATAGCGAAAGTAGCCTACTATCAGTCAGAAAACTATACATTCTAAATGTGACCTTGACTTTACATAAGGCCATCCCTTTTGACCCAACTACTCAAAACAGAAGACGTAAAGACATTGTAGCTCACTCCCCAGGAATCCGAACAGTTTTTGCCAAACGTCAATATGTAACACAGTCGGCCTACATATACAATAAAATTAACCTAAAATTACGCATATACCCCCTACCGTTGTACGATTGCAAGCAAGCTATAACTAAATGGCTTCACACCTTAACTTATGACGAAACGGAGGAAATTCTTGTCAGATCTGGCTAAACATACACAAACACTACACGCAAGCACACATGCACCCCAGACATACACGCACCCCTACATACTCCCACACCCACACATACACAATTACACCCACACACCACCGCACACACTCACTCCCACACCTACGCACCCATATGCATGCACCTATATCATTTTTATTTTTAATTTTATTTTCTTAAATTTATTTTACTTTAGTTTCTTTTATTTTGATTTTGAGATTTTGCACTGTATGCGGTCTCAACATTGTTGTGTTAGATTTGTAAGGGAAGTAGCGAGACAGCCCCAACACAAGTACTTCGGTAACTTACTGGGGCTGCCTCAATTTATGTTATAAATGCAATGTTTGTAGATGCAATAAAAACATTTTTATTTTTATTTTATTTAATGCTTTGAGAGCAATCGTAATGTAATAAATTACACAAAGTAAATCTCCTGTCTGGGTTCTAACCTACGACCTACAACTCCGTCAGACACGGCCGTTACCTCTGGGCCACCATTGCTCCTGCTGAACTATGAAACATAGACATTTAAAAAAAACCGTCTCATTCCGATTTTAGGGTGCAAATTATCTACCCTGTTCTCCCGGTATCTAACAGACTGACGCGAATTTACCGCTTGTCCAACATGTTTTCTCCTATCGTCGACTGATACTAAGCTATGATCACATCCAGTCCGTTTTGTTTTATGATATAAATTACTTACATAATATTGTATAGAATCAAGTTCTTCTAACTTAACAGACAGCTGTGCAGCACGCGTAGCATGCAGGCGCGGTCCGAGAGGGGGGGTTCTAGGGGTCATGACCCCCCCCCAAAGACAGTCATGCTGTCGAAACCCTGAACGACTTGCCTGTCTTACTATCTTAAAATTGTTCTCACTTGAGCCACGGAGACTCCGATGGACATTTGCAAAAAGATTATAACCCGGGACATCATTCTGATCAGTAGCGCTTGCGACTACTAGACCAAAGAGGATTTACCTTCCTAAAAATATTCTTCAGTACTCATGGTGACCCCCCCCAAAATGTTAGGCTGCGACCGCGCCTGGTAGCATGACTACCGTAGAAATGGGTTTTGTCGACGGAAGAATAGACAAAATTACAGATTGTAGAAAGATTTGTACCGTTTTATGCTGGCGTAACATGACAATTCTATCTTTATTCTAGCAAGAATAGACAAAACCCATTTCTACGGTGGTCATACTACGCGTGTTGCTGGGGAGTTTGTTGCGCCATTTCTTCCCAGCTAAAGCACTAGGAAGTGGTGGAGGGCGGGCGGCCAACATGTTTTCTCCTATCGTCGACTGATACTAAGGTATGATCACATCCAATCGCAATCACGATGGATGTCGAATTTTAGTTATGGAAAGCCTAAATTCCATCGGCAAACGTGAAGTAGGACGCTCACAGGATAAGTGGAGCGACGACCTTCACAGATAGCTGGTAGTAACTGGATGTGAGTTGCCAAAAATCTGATTGAATAGGAGAGGCGTATGACAAGAAGTGGACTGCTGTAGGCTGATAATGACGAAATTCCATCGCATCAAAAGAAATCAACAGCCCTCAACATATCCCCGAGATTGATAAGCTAGCGCGCCTATACAAAAATTATACTATCTTTTAACGTAGTTCTTAAGTTTATGAATGAACGTTGAAGGCAGATACGAGTTATCTACTCACTGTAATCGAAAATCTAGACTTGATGAATGACTGTAGGATGCCAACGATTACCCGGGTGGTTGCCGCTACAATCACCCACCGAATGACAGCACTTTTGTCCAAATATACAACACCATTTTACTGAAATCATTTCTATAATATTTTGGTTCTTATCAATGGAAGTATTATAACAACCACCCTAATAATTTACATCATCTCTCCGTAATGTTATCATCTATTGTTCGATACATTCGTTCAGTTAGACAGTGTTCGTTTAACCCTGTCAATGTAGATGCTTTTACTTTTCATGAAAAAGGTATGCGGGGGTATATGATACCCCGAAAATATTACATGTTCACAGAGCACAAGGTGAATATAACCAATTTATTTGAGGCAGAATTTAGATATTGTTATTTCGAAATAAATTAGCATTGTATGCGAACTGAATTCTAAAAAAAACCTAAAATAAAATGCACCTAAACGCATTAAATGAATGCAATTGTGCTGTGCCGCATATATTAATTCTTGTTTACAAACCCGATAATTGAGCGATATACAAGCCTTAGGGATACTGCCCATTCAAGAAGAAGAAACACGACAGGTACTTCATTGAAAAATCCAAAACAAAAGCGTTCGTCAAACCCCATTTAAAGCATATATTTTATGTTCTGAATACTGATAGCGCATTGTTATGCACTCGCTAAATATAAGATTAGTATCCTGAATACTATTAAAAATACTAATTAGGCGGAAGACTTTTGTCATGTTGTTGCATTGCTTAGTTCCAGCACTGAACAGTAGTTCCTATATACATAAATCTTTTCACAATATCGAAGCCGCTTTTCAGGTCAGAATGTAATGAGTTCCATGTTTGGAGAAATTTTTCATGCTTACTAAGTTTAACATTGAAACAGCGAGGTCGACAAAATTGCATAGCTAGAACTATTATCAACCGTGAAAATGTAATAAAATAAAATACTTTAAGGACGTGTAAAGCATTCGTTGTTTTAAAATCAATTACATACTATTTTACTGAACCAGGCTTTGCGGTTCAATCTATAGGTATCGGATTATTAGGAATTGCCTCAATTTATAATAATTTATGTGACGATAGTCTAAACTAATTGGTTAGATATTGAATATCAGGACAATTTGCATCAAAGGCCCGAGGAAAATACGCTCCGTAGTACTGAAACCAAATGTGTCATTATTGGAGGGTTAATTCTCACGTCGATGACGCGTTAGGCCATTGAAAACGCAGTGCTCAAGATGTGGATGTGTAGTATATAAACTGCGGGCTGCCAGGCAGGAAGCATCGAGGTGTCCAACACATCATCTGATCTTTTATATAATCTCAAAAAATAATATAGTGAAACATGAGATCTGCTGTGCTTACTACTGTATTCGCCATTTTGGCGGTAAATGGTGAGTTTAAAAAAATAATTAAAGTGTTTTTTTAAAGTAAATTAAATCAGTATTATCTATTAAAGTTTTTAAAGTGGTGTTAATTCTTTAATAAAAATACAGTGCAAATATTATTATTTAATCAAAATAATTGAGTGCGCTATCGAATTAAAAATCATTGGAAGTATTCAATTCAATAGATTATAAATATAATATTTTTGTGCTACAGACGACCATCATTTGAGTAAGTGCACGAGTATAAAAAAGGAAAAAAGTCGGGATTGGTTACATTCAATACATACCTATTAAGAAATACAAATTTATCGGCCAATCATAGGCTGAATTTAATTACAAGATTGAATCATAATTTCAAAATATATACCTTAAGTAGAGTGAGGCCGAATAATTATAGACTATCATAAAACATAGGTAGAACACGTGAAGATAATCAACAGCTAGGTAATTGAAACATGCGAAAAACGCAGTATCTTCCTCTGGTGCGCCGGATCGCACAAACATCCGACAGCCGGACCAAACATTGTCTTAGCGAATACAAAACTCAAATAATTCTCTCTGCATTCATCTCGACCACGTACTCCAAACATTTGTTAGTTAGGAACTTGACATTATCATTGCATTCATTTAATTAACACTTTGATAACGTTTTGGACTACATTTCTTTTACATTTAATGTTTCTGGCAGTTTTACGTCCCTAAAACGCGGTTAAATTTTATCGATAATTTAGTCACTATCAGTTACTATTTGCTAATGATTACCTGTTTTGTCATGGTGAAATTGGCAAATTGTTTATGTAAATTTTCATGAAGTTTTACAATTACATTATGCAGCTAGCATTGCAAAGGAACATAATATCGCATAATTATTTTCAAGACTTTTACTATGTAACTTCAAAATCACGGAAAAAATCAGTATGTACTTAATTGGAATGTGCAAATCAAAACATCAACAACACCTCATGTGTTTGTTGTTGAAAACAAAGTAAAGATCACTGGACGAACCAAACTGTGGAAGACATTCTCTTCTCAATACAATTCTTTATCACGAGATCTAAACTGACATTATTAGAACATGGGAAAATTTTCTCATCACATAATTTTTAATACAACAGCCACAGTTGCGTGTATTAACACGAAAACCTAGGGTAGGCGACTGGTCAGCAGTCTAGAATAGATTGGCGAACCCATATTATGGCATATCAGCACGCGAACTAGTCTAAATAATTACAGGCTGGATCTGCTATAACGAACTTAGTTGAAGGGCGTTTTCCCTAATGGAAATTTAGAACATCGTGTGACAATTAGAAATAAACAAATTGTCTACACGAAATAATATAGGAAGGAATGCAAAAACGATACACACGCGATAATTTATCCTTTGAAGGTATGGCCTTTATTATAATCAATCGCACTCAAAATTGCAACACTTAGGCATTTGCAAACATAATCTGCATACTTGACCTCAAATCTAAGTTAGATAATCTAACAGAGGTCAGATTTATTTGACAAATCAATTTTCTCTTAAATGCACCGATCGTTAATCGATAAAAATAACATGTAATGTTATATATTTACAAAGGAATTCGGCCCACTAGTCACGAATTTATCTAGCTAGAGATAAGTTTTTGCAACGGGCAAGGATATTTTAACATAATAGACTGATCTAGACATTTTTTGCTCTAAAGTTAACATGATTTACAATTTATTGATATTGCGACAAAAACTTGATTTGATATTTGT
The DNA here is from genome assembly GCA_947507805.1 of Aporophyla nigra. Taxonomy (NCBI): domain Eukaryota; kingdom Metazoa; phylum Arthropoda; class Insecta; order Lepidoptera; family Noctuidae; genus Aporophyla; species Aporophyla nigra. The sequence continues at coordinate 23,466,501 of OX382296.1, forward strand.
CGTCAATATTATTCTAAATGCGAAAATTAATTATTTGTAATTAATTAAACATACATATTAATTCGCGATAAATGGAGGGTCAGCATTGAGCCGGTTCTATGAAAAAATAATAATTCGTCCTTCCCAAACGGGTCAGGAATGACAAGAATGATAAGAAGATTCTTCTTCCCCTTTTAGGTAACACACCAGCATCAAAAAAGGGTAATTTAAATTAAAGTACTTTATTGCATGCCAGATTTTTATCTCTCAAGTAATTTTATTTTTATTGCAAAGCATGTCGCATTAATAGGGTTAACATGATACAATTTTTTATATTTTTTTTCGTAAATTCTGTTACTGGAATTCCATTGGAATTTCAGATATTTTTAATATTTCATACCTGAAACTGCTCGTAAAAATACCTCATTATCTAGAGTTTCTTTATACCTAATATTCTCATATTAATTTCGACACCTTATTATGTACAAAATTATCGGCATCTATTGCCATCATGTTATATTATTGCATGCAAATTATTATCGAAACGACTGCCATATCTCTTGGTCATTAAATTCTGCGACATGTTTTTTGTTTGGTCATATCGTGTTGCGCATAGACATGTTTCGGTATCGATGTATTAAAAACCGCTCTATTTCTATGATATTAATTAAATTCTAAGTTTGATTGACAGTAGAATAAATCTACATGTGCAATGCTAAATCGCAATTGAATTACGATATAATAAATAACCATTCACACATATATTATGCATGACCTGTTTAGCATAATTCGACATTCTTGTTGTACAAAAAATTTATGACTGTCCCAACCAAAAGGATACTCCCGATCGCAAATAGAATACCTAATGAATTAGTAGTCTTTTGATTTTAAATTTGTTGACGACTTTTTATTTATAATCTACTAATTTGTAATCTCTTTGCGTTTGCTTTAATGGCATCTAACGACCAACGTACTTTTGGACTAAATGACCATTCGAAAAACTAAACAATTTATTTATATAATAATATGAAACATCTGACAGTCCTCATAATGCATGAGTCAGAAGTGTATAAAAAACATCAAAATTATTGTTGACACGTAAATTTTATTGTTTATTATATCACCTACAAGAAAGGCGTAACAATGTAGCAGTATTATCAAAACATCAAGTGACATGAGATAATTCAATTATTATTATTATTTCATCTCGAATGTTTTGATAACATGCTATGCATGTATCGAAACAATACTCTGGGAACATTGACAGTCATTAAACTTCATATAAACATTTGCGGGACGAATAGAATTGATTTGAGAATCACATGCATTGAGGGGTTAAGTGTCAAAATTGTTTGCTTACTTTTGAATGCAGTTTCTGGCTAACGTAAAAATAGAACTCGAACGAAACTCGATTTACGCTGTTACTACTTCATAAGATTTTTGTCTACGGTTTACAGTACCTACAGTCTGTACAATTTAAAATATTTCAAAACTATTATTGTGCACAAAATAAGGAAGACAGGTAGCTACTCACCAACTCCTCACCTCACCTCACCTTCGCATGCCTCGAGTCGTAGTTTCCATGACAAAAATCATCACGGTCACTTTTACCTTCCACAGTATCTTCTGTCTTCGGATGGGGCTACAGAGCCTCCGATCAGAGGCGCTGGGCTGTCCTCCACCCAGCTTGTGGAGGCCGCCAACAGTCCCCCATTGCAATTGCTGCTCGCCAAGCTATCCCCATATCAATCCCTGCTATGGAACTCATCGGCTACCAGAACCCTCTGCCTGGTCCTCTTACGATAACCAATAATGGACATTCAGGTAAGGGTTATGCACGCAATAAGTGATGATGACGTATAATAAATTATTATTAGTGATATTAGAAATATATTATTTTTTAAACTTATAAGGCTACCTCGGTGGTCACAACTCGTAAGCAAGACGGATTTTACGCCCGGGCAATAGACTCGCCCTTAATGAGACTTGCACCTAACAATACTCCTTTATATTTCCAGTGGCACTAACCATCCCCAAATACAGTTCTGAAGAAGAAAAGAAAGGATTCCGTCTGCCCTACATCTTCGGAGGACCCCTGGACAATGAGTACGAAATTGAAGGACTCCACTTCCACTGGGGAGACAAGAACAATCGAGGTTCCGAGCATACTCTTAATGATATGCGCCTGCCTTTGGAAATGCATATCATCCACAGGAACAAGAAGTACAGGAACCTCGCTGAAGCCCTCCAGCATCCCGATGGTCTTTGCGTGCTGGCTTTCTTCTACCAGGTAAGGGTGGTGAACAGAATTCCTTATGTACCTATAGGTGTAAAACCCACCACAAAACATTAAACGCCTGATCCACAAGGAAGAATCTATTAGAAATTGAATGGCATCAACACTTTAGAAAATATTGCATAATTTGCGAACTGTCTCAGACAGATCATTTGTATCTGCTTCCTTTAACAACTCTTCACAAACCACTATCTTGTTCCAGGTCGTAGAATTCGACGCAAAGCTCCTCACCCCCATCGTCAAGAATTTGTCCGCCATCGAGAACTACAACACCTCCATGCAGCTACCCCATACCTTCTCTCTGTCCTCCATACTATCTGGTCTTGACACCGAAAGGTTCTACACCTACAAGGGATCCCTGACCACCCCTCCCTGCGCCGAAGCAGTCACATGGGTCGTGTTCTCTGACTACCTCCCCATCTCCGTGTTCCAGGTAAGAAATAATGTTGAGCTTTATTCATATTAAGTACTGAGTCAGTTCAATCAGCTGTACACATCGCGTTGGTTGGAAGATTTAGCTACATCAGTATTCGACCCTCTCGAAATCTACGCAGCGTTTACTATAGATAGACGTTTACCTTCCCCCCCACAGATGGACAACTTCCGCGGCCTCCTCTCCAACCTGAACCTGCCCCTCGTTGACAACTTCAGGCAGTTACAACCACTCTTCGGAAGACGTATATTCGTCCGCATCACATCGAAGAATCCCAAATTCAAGAAGACCAAGCTCCACTACTCCAAATGGGACTGGGTTGGTCACAAGAAGGCAGAAAATGATGTCGCTGAATTCGATGAATAAATAAGCAGTCAACTCGTCTATCTCAACTTTTAACTAATCAATCACGACGTTTCCAATACGGGTATATAAGTAGGATATTATTATTGATACCAAATAGGTATTTGTTACCACATTGTTTTTTATACATATTATAAATAGGGTTGTGTGCACTGTATAATGTATATTTGTGTGAATAGTATTATAGTGTAAGCTTGTTAATAATCTTTTAAATAAAAATTAATTACAAAAAAATAATATTTGGTTTTATTAGAAGAATATTATAGATACATATAAATAGTTGAAGAGGCCAATTGTTACAAAATTCTTGGAATATTTTTGTTAATTCGTGTAGTTATCTTGTCCAAACATTGACTGTAAAAAAAAACATTGTTTGAGGTACATTTTCAACATCAATTAAAATTATTTATAATATAAACTGCGTACTCACTCAGATTTTCACAAAACACTGAACAGCTCAAAAAGTAACCATTAGTAAAACAACAGTATAAACCACGGAGTATAGACAATGATACAATCCACACTTTATCATATAACACAGGACTAGGGTACAATTTACTTTGGACATACAGCGCAACACTATTCTGCTCCTGAAGCCGAAATACACGCATAATGCCAAGAGTCACAAAAAAACCACACTTCTCGCATTTTCTGAACATGCTTCGGTTAAAAGTAATGGAATGAATGAATACCTGCTGCTGAATTAACATCGAAATAAATAGTGGATAAACAATTATGTCTTCAAAATTAGTAGCTACCTATGTTTCAAAGAATTTTGTTTTTTTTAATAAATTGAGACCAAAGTTGTAAAATCCTGTGAACTAAATCTCTGTTTACTTCCTTTCGAATAAAATCGTAGTGGTCTGCTCTAGGCTCTAGTCTTCCAATGACGGTACAGTCAGCATATTAAGTTGATGAAAACTTTGGTATTACAATTCGATAACTAGGTGCACTTCGTTGGTTTAATGTAATGTTGCACATCACAAATTTAAAAAAAAAACTTTAGAGGTGTCAAGGGACACCCGGATGGAACGAAGTTCCTTTCCAGGATTCATAATAGTTATAATTTTTTAATTATTTATTATGTACAAAAAACCTGTATACACTCAACAAAAATATTCTCTCTCTGTCCCTATCTCCTTCTCTCTCCCTACCTCACTATCTCTCTCACTCTCCCTCTCTGTCTCTACCTCACTCTCACTCTCCCTCTCTCTCTCCCCCCTCCCCCTCTCTCCCTCTCTACTCACAACAAAAAAAACTACAACATACAAAATATATACGGTCGAATTGAGAAACCTTGTCCTTTTTTTGAAGTCTGTTAAAGCATATCGTGACAACTTTTCGTAAGATTTTTTTCCGTCTAGCCCCCTTTCACAACGCGCGATAAGGAACTTCGTTCCAAAAAAACTGCTAATTTCTGCTCAATGATAAGTGCTCTGATTGAATTAAAATCAAGACACGTTTTTTGCAAGAATAATGGCCCGAATTCCTATTAATACCCGGTGCAATGTGTGTCTATTAGATAATGTAAATTAGATGTCCCGGGACATCACTAGTCAAGACACACTCGTCAACTTCGATCAATATTAGTCCAATTTTAAAATGATTGGCGTGGAATGCCGGTCGCATCCTTTCGCATTCTATTATACATTGCGAGAGCCGGTTGATACCGATCGATTAGACACGTAGCTAAAGGTCATCTTGAAAGTGCGTTTTTAGTCTTGAAATACTGAAAGAGTAAAGGGTCAACGTAGGGTCAGCGCACATTGAACAGCATAATGCTTTACCAATATTTTTGTTGGCTTTTGTGAAAATAAAATCTAACTTAGGGCCAGCGCCCATCAGCATAATGCTCGAGCCAATTTTTTGTTTTTACTATAAATTAAAATGTCATCTTAGGGTTAACTTAGGGTCACCGCATAGATTAGCATAATGTTCGACAAATTTTTCATTGCATAGCATAAATTTTCAATGATAAAGACTTAGCATTTATTTTCGAGTTTGGTAAGTCTAATTGCTACACTTTTTGAACAGGGTCGGAAACACGCCGCCGCTTGTAAACTATTTTCAACTCTATTACAGTCGAGATATAGTTCATTATGAATGTATCAATTTAAAAAAGTCTCGCGAATTTTAATGCTGACTTCATTGTTATGCCAAACCTATTACAACATATTTCAAAGTTATCACTATTTATTTCTTTGTTAGATAAGCAGCAAACAATCACACAAAAACAATAAACTTAAAAAAATAAAACAACAAACTGGTATTTTATATTCTATAATATAAGTTCAACAAATCTATACAATAATGATTGATTAATACTCTGTAAATTTAGGCTGGAAACACACTAAAGTTGCATTGGAATAATTTATAAAAATATTAAGTGCCGACGATATATTAATATTGATAATTTTATGACACAAAATATTTGAGAATGGCGCGAACCACTTTACTGAACTTCCAACCTTACATATTTCAATAATTTTATCACATTTAATAACGGGATCATTCGCTGTAACAGTTAAATGTTTCTGGGAAGTGGAATGTATTAGTTAACTGCTTTAGTTGAAAAATAAAATTGCACACTGAAAACTGTAAGGCCGTGTATTCACTAGACGACTAATTGACGCACAGTAATTGGCTGAACAAAAAAAAAATGCTTGTCTGTGGTTGTTTTTACATGTTGAGAATCATCATCATACCCTTTCAATTTGTGGGTGGTTTAATCCTTTAATTTCAGGACATGAATGAACATTATCGCTGTAAATCAACCACTTTTAAGACATTTGTCTCCAATTCGGCGATAGAAAATGTTGAGCGTCAAATGTTGCCAAGTAAATAAACGGATGTCGATGGATGGTCACATTAGTAGTTAGTTTGTAACGTTGGTACACAGCTGGCTTATATACATGTGCCGTCTGATGCACAGATAACAATATCATGCAATAATTTAGTTTTAGCGTACCAAGTCGTCCGCGTTGAACATGCCCTGGAATAAAGAAAAATATTGTTAGATTGAATAGTTTTATGTGGCAATACTGTGCTAAAAATAAATTGAGATAAGGGCAAGAGAACCTGCCAGGGTCGCGAGATTTGTTCGAAAGAGATACCGTGGCCCTGGCATATGGGCAACTGAAGGACGGGTGGGTTTTAGTCAGTAAAAGTCTGACACGCCCTTCCGCTCCACCCAGAGCGGGAGAGCATTTGATGATTTCCCACCCAGAAAAAAAATGGCAAGAGAATGTTGAGTTTCATGCATATATGGGCAACGCCCGGACCGCGAGTCTTTTGGGCCCGATCTGGCTTATGACCCGACCCGCGAAATATTTTCGAATTGCGCGTGAAAATAGGAATTCTTAGTTAATGCCAATAAGAAAAACTAGCATTCTTCCAGGTAGATTCAAACCAAAGGCGAGAAAACTGAGCATTTGGGATTTTGAGAGTGATAGTTTCATCATAGATGTTGTACACTGATAGTTTTGCGCACCTTTTTCGTATAAGATTGTGGTATCTACATGCAGTGAATAACAAAATTTGTTATTATTTTATCATTTATTTGGGATAGCCAAAAACATACAGACAGAAGCAAGGTGTTTTTTGAATATTAATATTTTTTTTCTACCAGTTATTTGTGTTTGTTAATGTACCTACAACACAAAAGAAATTTCCAATGTCGCATAGTTAAAAAAAAACCAAAGTCAGATAGTTTTTTTTTTTAACAGAAAACATAATTATTTGAATCACAAACAGCCTGTTTTGTTCCCACTGCTGAGACACAGGCCTCCACTCTGTAAGAGGTAGATTATTGACACTGGCATAATAGTCTACATCGGCTCAGTGACCAAAGAAGAAAAAAAAAAAAAAAATGATTACAGTCGGTATGCATTCGAATAACTTCTTTTCGTATTAATTGGTGATTTCTTTCCTCAATGAAACAAAACGTCGCAAGTTGGACAGTCTATAAAACATGAAATTTGTCACATGGACAGATGTGCACACTTAGGACATAGCGAGACTTTTTATCTTGACAGTGGTGCCGATTCCCTTATTCACAAACTAAACTAAATTTAAGTTCAGTGCATCTTTTTCTTTCTATTTCATTAAAGAAAGGACAGAAGATAAATTTTAGTTTAGTCCTGTCAAATTAATCAGCGGTTGACGTAAATTGACGTAATTTTAGTAGGCAAGTTTTTAATCACGTCTAAACTTGGCAGGCGCTGATTAATTTGACAGGACTAAACTAAAATTTTTCTTTTGTCCTCTTCTTAATTAAATACAAAGAAAAAGATGCACTGAACTTAAATTTAGTTTAGTTTGTGAACAAGGGAATCGGTACCAATATCTAGTAGTAAGAATTCTTGTTGAATAATGCCTTACCACCACGCAGGGGAAGCATCGGGCAATATCCAATAAAATATAAGTCAAATATTTACCTTAGCACGTCGCAGGATGGAGTCTTTGCTAGCATCATACGGATGGTCCTTTGAGGGGATCTCAAGCACAGCGGGTACCGGGGCGACGTGGCTGTCAATCAAGTGGCGGATCAGCTCGGCCACGTTCTGGTTGATCAGGATGATGTCAATGTCATCACGCTTGATGAAACGCTTGAAGCATTCCTCGATTTCGCTTACTGGGGTATCTGTGGATTGTGGTAATGGAGGATATGATTACATGAATTAATGTATTTCTGAAGGTGTACCTATAGTCATAGCCACAAAATATCAATAATGTTAAAATTTCATGTAAAAGGGGACGAGCCAATTGTTATCTACTGAGCACAAATTCAGACTATAAAATAAATAAATAAAAAGGTTTATTTCAGAAACTTGTACAACTTTTACAGTAAATCTTGCATAGGGGCCTCCTTTTAAGAAGAGATTGGCCAGCTACTGAGAAATTCCATGATCTAGATCAGGGCTGTCCAGACAACGGCCCGCGGGCCGCATGCGGCCCGCGGCTTGTTTTCAAGCGGCCCGCGACGGATGTTTTAAAATGTAAATTAATCAGAAAATTGTTTTACTTCTTCAGTTATAGTCTAGTATCACTTATTTATGTGAAAGTACGTATTCAACAATGAAATAAAATCTAAGTATAGATCTTCATTGTTCAGATAAGTCACATCTTCATGCAATGCGTCTGGCAACAACGAATGTTGACGTTGATATCGATATGATTGTTAAAGATAAATTAACGAAGAACCAATAATCGTATAAAGAAATGGTTACCTTGTATTTTTATCTGAAAATATTTGTTTCTGCGGCCCTCCCGCTTTTGTAGTAAATTTAATTAGCCCGTGAAGGTATGTAGTTTGGACAGCCCTGATCTAGATCACAATATTCATACTGTTATTAAAGAAAACTTACTAATTCGTTAGTATCCTACTAATAAAATTATTCTAAAGTCTAGAGTCAAACTTGATACTATCCATGTGGTATGTAGGTACTCAACTACTCATAGAACCCCTATTCTTTATTGTGGGTGTGAAATCATCAAATGACGTCTCCTGCTTTGAGTGGAGCGGAAGGGCGTGTCAGACTTTTACTGACTAAAACCCGCCCGTGTTCCTTCAGTTGCCCATATGCCAGGGTTACGGTATCTCTTTCGAACAAATCTCGCGACCTTGGCAGATAACCCCCTTTTTACAAAACAAGGCTTTCATGTAGATCAGGATTAAACCACAAGGCTAGTTTTGAATCAAGAACCGAATGCATAGAAATACAGTTCTTTTTACAAAACTGACAACTTAGATGCTAAGTTGTCATTACCCAAATCTAAAGTTAGATCATGTTTTGTAATAAGATGGAAAAAGTTTGATCCAGTGATGCATAATTGGAAAATCTTACCTATTGCAGGACATGCTCAGGAAATAATGACATTATTATGAAAAACTCAACAACAAATTGCCTGAACTGGGTATTGATCCCAGGACCCATGTTCTATGTTGTTAGAACGGTTTGGTTTAAGTTCTTTAAGTGGACTATTGTTCGTGGCCCAGGACCCCATTCTTAGCAGTTGTGCTTGCAACCACTATACCATAGCAGTCAGTAGGAAGATTTAAGTGTTTGTTTATAATAAAGACAAGGAACTACTGGATTTCTTACTGGTCAATCGCAATAGGCTCGCCCTCTATTACATGGGACTTAAACTGGCAAAAAGCAGGTGCACTATAGGTACATCTCTGCCCAAAGGGGGAAGTAAGGCTTTATGTTAAAAACAAAGTAAAAGGTCTTATCTTATATTTCAAATTAATCCAGGAGTCATTCATCATTTCTGTCAGAGATAGTATTATACGCTGACATTAGGTAAGACTGTAGGTAAATAATCACATCAGGATAAAAGAAAATTGAATCAGTGCATGTTTTTCTTTGCTGTATATTTTGAAAAATTAAATTCATTTGACTTTATGACCTTGGTTGGAAACTAATAAATCATCTTCTTATCAAAATAAGATGGCATCTGCGATTTACAATGCCAATTAGCATGTCTAGCACAAAAAATTAAGACATCTGTGAAGAAGTGTGTTGTGTATGACATATTGGAGTGATATTAAACAATGAAAACTGAAATTTTATAACGTTTACAATACATTTCCAATCCAGGAGAGAAAAACTATCAAGGTGATGAAAGGACATGGCTATTCTCCGCAAAATTCTTTTATTTTCAAACAACCATTCAATACTTTCTCATAAATATTTTATTTTGAGTTGGGCTTTTATGACATCACTATTTACTTGGCCTACTTCTTTTTTTTACAACAAAACAAACAAGAAACAAGAAATTTAAATAATTGAAATAAAAAAACTATTAGCTTCTGCCCAAGTGGATGTTGACAATAAGACCGTGGAACCAACCCAAAAAGTGTCCTTCATCAGGATGCCATCTATCTCCTTGCCATATTTCATCGGAATCTATTCAGAAGTTAAGGTGTGAAGAGTAACATACAGAGTTACCTTCGAATTTATAATATTAGTATAGTACTAGGTATGAATGTTGGTTATAAGAGTAGGGGAGGAAACCATAGAAACAATGGATAGATCGTGTGAATGATATAGTTAGAAAGGGTGTGACTACTGTGATGATGAATATTAGAGAAGTAAGGAAGGAAATTTTATTTGTTTAAACATGGTGTAGATACATTGCATGCAAGATAATAAGGAGATACAGAAAAGATCAGACATGTTCAGCCGCATACCGTGGCATACAAATTGGTAGGAAAGAAGTGTGGAAAAGAAAGTTTTGCGCTGACCCCAAATAAACTGGGTTACGTGCAGGAGAATGATGATGATGATGATAGCGTGAACTACCTTAAGATTTATAGTTTATGGATTCTTTTGCTTTACAGACCTTCAGCTTTCGACTAAAAGGCAAAAGGAATTTAAAGGGAAACATTTGCAAAATCACAAGAATAGTTCTATTGGAACATTCAACTGTTTTCTGATAGAAACCAACACTTACTTTTGTCAACCACCATGAAGTTGGAGTGTCTGTGTTTGTTGATTTCACCAATCCCGCCCAGCAGGAAACCAACACAGGTGTCCTGGAATCAGATATTCGTTTCTAGAGTAAATATCGCATTTATTGCATTGAATGGTGTTTAATTTATTTCTCTAACAACGCCATGGTCATAAATATTAGTTGCGCGATTTTCTTACCTCGTCTCCGATGACGCTGATTAGTTTTCCCTTCGCTGCTAGCGCAAGCATCGACATGATTAGTGTTTTTCTTGGTTTTTATTGTTTTTAAAGAATTAATGTGAACTGTGACTATGACTGTGACAAGGGCTTGTCACCTGACTTGAATAGATTTCTTGTGGCTGCGCCGTTCGGTTGGTATAACTGTCGGACAAATGGTTCCTTGTCAAAAATCTTACAGAAAAAACAAATTACCCCGCGAAATTCAAATTTTCTTAAATTTTTTCAATTTGCAGATAAGCTTCAGGTTGTATGTTGATTAAAATGTGATTCCCAACAATAACTGGCAAGTATTTACATCCAACCTCAATACACCAAGTTCATATAACCCCGTTCAATAACTATTTCAGGAAGTAGTCATTCAATACTCAATGGGGTATTAAGAACTTAGAGAGATAAACTGATATTTTATAAGAATAATGTTCTTTATCTAAATATTTTTTACAGCCCTGAATCTTATTTAGTTCAACACACAACCTGATACTGACCATAGGTATAGGTAGGTGTACACTACTCCCTACCAGGACCGCGAGCTTTGATTAAAATAAAACTAGCGAAAGATGTGTCACTAGACGATAGCGCATGGACCGTATAAATTAGGCCCCGTGGCCTAATTTGTTCTCAGTCGCAATACGAGTAGCTTTCGATTTAGACGTGCGTGCGTGTATATTTCAATACGCTTGTAACACACTAAAAAGAAAAAAAATGCCATCGTGTGCCTTCACTGGGTGCATGAACCACTCTAAAAGAAAAATAAATCACTCGGCATCACATTTCACTCATAAGTACATTTTTCTTATTCTTTTTTAAAGATTTGATTAAATAAATTTGTACCCGTTCGAATTTGTTCGCCATTTTGTAGAGCGGGATAGAAACATACAATGCGTTAGTGTGCGACACGTTCGACTAGAACAGGGCGCCGCGTCGCCGTCGTCGCTCGGCGTGACGCTTTTCTGACGAAGTAATACGAAGAGCGGTGATGCTTCGTCTTGGTCGCACGCCACCTTTATGCATTATTCTGTCTCTTTCTTTGTTGGCGTGTAATAATAACGATTGTTTGTGTGAGTAAATGTGTCTGTGTATGTATAAGAGTCACTGTTTGTGTTTGAATACCTAACGTAAGAACGTAACATATCTATTAGTTTTATTTTAATCAAAGACCGCGAGATATGTTCGAATGAGTTACTGTGGCCTAGGCATATTATTATTATACTCTTTTAGGGTTTTAGTCAGTAAAAGTCAGATACACCCTTCCGCTCCACCCAGAGCGGGAGACATCATTATTTTGATCATTTCCCACCCCAAAATAAAAGGTAATACACTACTCTCACCTGCAAAAACGTAAAAAAAATAATAATTTTGTGGGCTATCTTGAATTCCTGACGCTTTCACTATATTCTCGGCCGTCTTACTGACCAACTTGATTTTTAAGGTTCCGTTGCCAAATGGCAAAAAACGGAACCCTTATAGATTCGTCATGTCTGTCTGTCTGTTTGTCTGTCTGTCTGTCTGTCTATCCGTGTATGTCACAGCCACTTTTTTCCGAAACTATAAGAGCTATGCTGTTGAAACTTGGTAAGTAGATGTATTCTGTGAACCGCATTAAGATTTTCACACAAAAATAGAAAAAAAAAAACAATAATATTTGGGGAATACTAGAACTAGAACTGAAACCCAAAAATGTTTTTTTCATCAAACCCATACGTGTGGGGTATTTATGGATAGGTCTTCAAAAATGATAATTATTGAAGTTTCTAATATCATTTTTTTCTAAACTGAATGGTTTGCGCGAGAGACACTTCCAAAGTGGTAAAATGTGTCCCCCCCCCCCGTAACTTCTAAAATAAGAAAATGGTAAAACTAAAATAATAGTTTAAAAAAACTAAAAACGCGTCCATTGAAAACCAAACTAAAAAGTACAAAATAATGGAAAAAAAGCGTGGGGTGCTTTTTAAGGTATTTTTTATTGATATCAGGCACCCCAAGCTTTTTTTCCATTATTTTGTACTTTTTAGTTTGGTTTTCAATGGAAGCGTGTTTTTTCGTTTTTTTTTAATATTATTTATTTTCTATTTTTTAGGGTGTTTCGAATTTTGAGACGTATGTCAGCGTAGTTTGTGACGTATGTCAGCGTAGTTTTCAAAGACAGTTTTTTTGCTGTCCTGATAACCCTGGCAAGGATAATGGCACAAATTAGTTTGTGACGTATGTCAGCGTAGTTTTCGAAGACAGTTTTTTTGAATTTTACTAAACTTTATGAAATTATTGCATTGTCATCGGTCCATGACAGGTGTGCAAAGTTTGAATGAAATCTGGTCGTTTAAAGTGGGTCAAAATCGCGCAATAAGGAGTCGGTTACAAACAAACATACAAACATACAAGTGAAGCTGATATAAAGCGTGTAAAAAAAATATATGATGTAAGTCAAAGTCAAAGTATCTTTATTGTGGGCATATGTAAGTTACAGGTCTTAACAATATATTAAAGTATCAATATGTCCTGCCTTATAGGCACACAATAATAATGTAGGTAGATATTGGCATAAACATTTGGAATTATTAAAGATGGTAAGTTATTATAAATGTAAAAGTACAGTGAAACTATCACATGGTCAATACTAATGCATGTCAAATACGGTGAAACTAATACATGGTCAATACTTATATATGTCAAAATACAGTGGAACTAATAAATGGTCAACCATTCAGGAAATTTTGGATCGTGTAGAATGCTTTATCAATTAAAAATATTCGTAATTTATTTTTAAATACTGAAAGTTCCTTAGTGTCTAGAATGCTAATAGGTATTTTGTTGTATATTTTTGATGCAATGCCAAAGAAGCTTTTTTTAAATAGAGCCGTTTTATGTGGCACATTAGAAATTTTTAACATATGCCTTTTTGATTCAAGTTTATTAAATAGATTTTCATTTGTTTTTATAAATACAGCTACTTCATAAATGTAAATTGCAGGGAAGGTCAATTTTTTTTAATTCTTTGAAATATGGTTTACATGAATCTGGAACACGGATACCAACCATCGCACGTACACATATTTTTTTGCGCTTTGAACACTAAATCCCTGTTAGTTGCATTGCCCCAATAAATGACTGCATATCTCAGTGCCGAAATATAAGCATGGTATGTGGTCAAAAGAACTGATCGATCAACTATTTTTGATAATTTATATAAAGCATAATTATGAGTACTGATTAACTTTATTGCATACTGTGTCTATGTGTGTTTGCCAAGACAAATCCTTATCAATCCAAAGCTCTAGAAATTTAACGCAGTTGACATGTTCAATTTTCGTCCCATTAGGATTAATATTGAAGTTGTTGTTTATAGTATTACGCCCGAAATTCACAAGTTTAGTTTTTTCTAAATTGATAATTAAATTATTATTCGTCAGCCAGTTAATTATATTGCAAAGAGTGGAATTTATCTCACTTTCAAAAGTATTAATATTTTGACCAGTAAATATAGCTGTGCTATCATCAGCGAAAAGGATCATTGGATGCTGTGAAACTTTAGGCAGATCATTTATGTAGGCCAAAAATAACGGAGGACCTAACACGCTACCTTAAGGCACTCCATATATTACTTTTTTGGGCATGGATTTATATTTTTGTTCGGTATTATTTGAGATATTAATATTATTTATTTCAACTTCCTGATATCTGTCATTTAGATAAGATTCCAGAAGTTCATGGACGTTACCCCTTATACCATAACTGTATAATTTATTTAAAAGTGTTCCATGGTGTACATAATCGAACGCTTTTGTCATATCCATAAACATTGCAGAGACAGGCAAACGTTTATCAATATTGGTATAAACTGTTTTTAAAAGGTCATAAATTGCTAAATTAATTGTCTTATTCTCTTTAAAGCCTTTTTGTTCTTTCGCAAATAGGTTGTACTTCTCTAAGTAAGTATTAATTGCAATATATATATTTTTTTCAAATATTTTAGAAAAAATAGGTAAAAGTGATTTTGCGTCTAAGTTATGCATAAATGAAAGATTTCTCGTAGAAGATATAAGAATATGAGAAGAGAATAGAAAGTAATGAAAGTAAAAGTGAATGGATGGACCGTGTGATCGGTGCTTTTTTATTGATAATAAAAACTTTTTACCAAAAAATTTAACCGCCGAAAAAACTGAAAAATAATAAACCTTAAAATTATGAGTCGGCGCTTTGAGTGATCTTTGTTCATTGATTTTCCAGCGCCGACTCATAATTTTAAGGTTTATTATTTTTCAGTTTTTTCGGCGGTTATATTTTTTGTTAAAAAATTTTATTTTACAATTTTTTGGGGCTTTAATGTACTAATAACACTTGGCAAGGTATACCCTATCTAATGAATAAAGAATTATCAAAATCGGACTACTCTGTATAAAGTTATGCGTGGTTAAACATAACAATTAGTGAGTGAACAATCAATCATCCCCTGTTTTCTGACCCTTAGGGTTTGATTTTGTTTTTTTAAATTTGTATGAGACCACCCTCGGAGTATATCCTTTCCAATAAAAAAAGAATTATCACAATCGGACTACTATGTAAAAAGTTATGCGTGGTCATACATAAAAAAAAATATACGCGTCGAATTGATAACCTCCTCCGTTTTTTTTCGTCGGTTAAAAAGAAAAGATATGTTTAGCTGATACCAACATGCGTAGCATAACCATCGTAGAAATGGGCCTTGTCGACGGAATAATAGACAAAATTACGGATTGTAGAAAGATTAAAGACAAAATTAAAGATTTTAGAAAGATTTGTACCGTTTTATGCAGGCGTAGCATAAAAATTCTATCTCTATTCTTCCAAGAATAGACAAAACTGTTAGTTTAGATTTATTGGGAATATACACCTTGGCATTGACTATAATATCTTACAACTTATACATAATTTAAAATCTAAGTAAAAAATATGTACATGTATATACAATTTAAAAATAAATAATCATAAAGCATCAAAATATTCGTCTGCATCGTTGTCAACAGGAAACGTGCCCAAAAGGCTGGCAGCATTGTCACGTTGTATGGCTATGCTGATTCTTTGACCAAAAAATAGGCCAGCTCTCTGTCTGGTCACGTGAAGAGTCGACTAGCCGCTTGGCAATGTCTAGGAATACTATGTGAGCACTCGGACCCCAACTCGGGCCAGCAGTGGTGGCCCAGTGGTAACGACCGTGACTTACGAGTAGTAGGTCGTGAGTTTGAACCCAAGCAAGCACATTACTTTGTGTAAATTATTTCATCACCACTGCTCTCAAAACGGTGAAGAAAAACATCGTGAGGAAACCGGCATGTCTTAGAACCAAAAATTCGAAGACATGTGACATTTACCAACCCGCATTGGGCCCGCGTGGTGGATTATGGCCCGCTCCTTCTCACCGAGAGGAGGCCTATGTCCCAGCAGTGGGAACGTTAAAAGGCTGCTGATGATGATGACTCGGACCCCATGGCCCTAGAGTTTCAACCCCAAACGGCTCGAATATATAATTTCCAATTAGGTTAGAATATTTCTATTTTTATCCGCCGTTTGAGGTTTTCAGCACCTGCAGCAGCCGCTCCAGCACATATATATGAGTATAGACATAACCCATTTCTACGGTAGTCATGCTACGCGTGCTGATAAATTGGGACAAGGGCAAGAAATGATTAGATAAATAAAAATTTTTTTTTTTTTTTTTTAATAACATATATCGTGGAGTAGGGCTTGGTAACGTTACCAAATTCACACTATAAGTATCGTTAAGTAACGTTATTTTCATAAAGTTAATTTTTTTACGGTAACACGGGTAACGATACTTTGGTATCGAATCCATAAAATAACGTTACCATTACCGTTACTAGTATCGATACTTTTATCGTTACTTAATGCGTTGTTGTCAACCCGCGCAACCTAAGCGGCACGCCATGGCCGCCGGCGCTCTGCGGCAACATCGCCAATCAAACGATGCAAATGCAACTTCATTAATGTAGACGAAAGAAAGAGATGAAAGAAAATAAATAAAAATTTAACGTTACTCAGTTACCGGTAAAACGTATGCCAAGTATCGTTCCAAGCATAACGTGACCTCTACTAATAACGTTATCTTCGTGTGATGAAAGTAACGATACCAAATTAACGTTATTCAAAGCCCTGTCGTGGAGTTTTAATAAAAATCTTAGATTTCAAAACATGATTTCTAGTCTGCATTTTTTTATTTTGATTTTGTTGATGTTTAGTTTCCGAACGAATTTTTGCTGTCGCAGGAAAACAGCGTTCCAGTTTTTGATGTGGTGGTTGTTAAATGCATTATAGTCGCAAATCTTTGTTTTACCTATTTCGACGCTCATCTTTTATCTCTGTCTGATATTTACGTTCCAAAAAGCATCGCGATTTAATTAAACTTGTCTGTCACTTTGTAGGTTTTTTTTGGCAATGGCAAGGCAACAGGCAAATGACAAATCGCACTTCGTAAGTTTGTGACAAAAACATTTTGTTTTGATAAAAACAAATTATTTTAAGTAGAATAGGATTACGTTAATTAAACGCCAAAACAATGATGAACATACAACACTACGGTAGTAGTTCTGAGGACGAAGAAGATGATGATACCGAGACTATCAAAGGTGAGAGCAACGAAAAGTTATTGGCGCATTTGAAACCAGTTGATACTAACTTCTCCGTAGCAAAATCAATGCAAATATGCGCAGCGCCTGTCGTTATGCCTACAGTAAGTATCATTATTTAATAATATACAAATTAAAAAACACAAAATATCTTGTTAACAATGTGTGTTAATCCACCTAAGGTTTTACTGTTACATGTTGACAAACAAATAAGGTTATTTTGTGAGTAATCATCAAACCAATGTCTATCTATTGCACAATCGGTATAAAACAATTTTGTCCAAAATAAAAACATACAAATTCCATTTTATTTTAAAGCTTCTTCATAAGTTTTATTTTTGGGTATACATTGTGTCCATGTGTTGCTAGACGTAAAGAGTAGCATCACCCCATTTCTTCCCATGAGTGTCGCATGAGGCGAATTAGGGAACTACTAAAGAATGGGCAGTAGCTTTGTAGGCACTCAGATGTGGAGTTGCGGACACCAGCCCGTTCTACCTATTACCTTCTCGATGCCTTTTACCACCTTACTGTGATCGCCTCTCTGCCAAGCGTGGCGATTATGGAAAACCCACCCAAATTGGGTGCACCTATATCTAGCAGTGGACGTAGACAACTGAAATGGTGATGACACTGTGTCTAAAACGAACAATATTTTGAAAACATATTGTTAGTTCTAGTCACTACAATATGAAAATATCTTTCTGTATGTAGGTTTATACTAACACCTAAGTATGTACATCAATGTTAATTTCAAAAAAATTTAAAAATAATAACTTTTTACAAAAAAAAAAACAACCGACTTCCTTAAAAACACTACAAAGTGAAAAATAACTTTAATTTCGGAAGTCGGTGTCTTAGGATCTGTATTTATGGTTTTTTTTGCCGTAAAAAGTTTTTATTTTTAAATTTTTAGTTGTGGTATCCACCCCGCACTAATTCCAAACAAACAATGCATATTTATGCGGTTGCAGAAATTGCGGTTGATTTGCTGTCATTTTTTAAAGAGTTCCGGTGTCTATCTCTGGAACTCATCATCAGATCTATATGAAATTTATATGGGACCATTTCGGAATAAACCCCTTTCAAACAAAAAAAGAATTTTGCAAATCCGTCTATATATGACGGAGTTACGGCCGAACATACATAAAAATAAAAAAAATATAAACATCCGAATTGAGAACCTCCTCCTTTTTGAAGTCGGTTAAAAATAGATTAGGTCAGAGTTTCCTATGGAGCCACTCTGAGAAGAAACACCGTTACAAGCTCAGAGCTCACTATCTCTTTCAAAGTCCAAACATAATTTTGGTCAGAATCAGATCATGTGAAGACTATGCAGATCATGTTGATGACGCTACAAGAGTCAAACATTTCAATAACAACGATGCAATTTTTCTATTCCAGAATAGTGATGACACAAGAGTACTATTACCAAACAGTCAAGAGCTAATGCACAATCCTAAATATGAAGAACTCTTTGCTCCCTCATTCGGACCAGAGAATCCATTTCAAACACAACAAATGAAGGCCCATAGAAATATGTTATCTGGCTATGTGGAAAAGGCACACATCAGTGACTTCCAGTTTGAAAATCAAAGAAGAACATTTACAAGTTATGGGCATGCTGTGGACCCGTCTACAGACGGTGATACAGGGAGTGGGGATGCTATAGTAGGTGAGTACTGAATGGTATATTAAGGCCAATATTAAAGAATCTCAACCAAGTATCAAGTATTACCTAAAACTAGTTTCAACCAATAAAATTTCTTTTAAATAGTTTTAATTAATTAATGCTTGAGTTTTGGGTTCTGGGTTTGGGGGTTTGGGGATTAATGGGCCTAAAACTATGATAAATAATTTTATTCCTGTATGTAGGTTTGTATAAATACTTTTGATTGCCGTGAATCATATTTAAAAAACTAGATTAGGTTGACTGACTACTCTGAGAAGAAAGGCCAAAACAAACTCAGAGATCACAGTCTCTTTTGAAGTCCAGACATAATCTTGGTCAGTCTTTTGTAGAAAAAACCACACAGATTGAGTAGACCTCTGTCCAGTCAGGAGCACCGACTAAACATACAATGCTGGAAAAGGCCTTCAGATTTAAAGATTAAATGTCATATTTCTGCTGCACAGGCATAATATCTGCTGCATGTAAAAGTTCCAAACCATATGAAAATATAGATGAAGGTTCTTTTCTTTGGTTAACTCTGAAATGATAGAGTAGGCTATGAGAAAATAATAAATCCTAAGGTCCTCTTATGCACACAACCTTTATAGTATTGATCCTAATACAAAAAAAAAAATGCATTCACAGATCGAAAGGTACCTTTATTACTTAACTTCCATTTGGACAAAACTATGGGAAAAAGCTCTTAATCACAAACTTTTACTTACATTTACAGTATCGGCGATGGTGGCGCCCCCTGAAGAAGCATTAGGCAAATCAGTGTTTGAGACAATTAAAAAGAGGCCCCTGGACAAGAAAAAGAGGACAAAAAATGACAACCCTGAGGATATAACCGGGTTCCTTGGACCCTGGGGAGGATATGTGGGTGAACAGAGGTAGGCAGTTTATCTTATAATTAGCTTCTGCCCGCGGACTTCGTTTGCGTGGAAGTTGTACGATACACAATTTACTAAAATAGCAAAATTTTTATAAAAATCTGTCGTCCCCCGACCCACCTCGGCGCATCGCATCGCCCGACCATGATATTACTTCGTTATTGCTTAGCTTTCAGACTTTTCTCCATTTTGCTGGGCTCCAAGGATCATAGTGTGATGTTAAATAACCTATTAAACCTTCATGAAGATCCGGTTGGCTATCAAAAAACATCAGCTGTTTCACAGATGAAATACCTATGAGGTCAAAATCTATCTAATCTAATCTAACTAGCTTATATTGTCCCACTGCTGGGCAAAGGCCTCCCTCTCCCTTTTCCACAGAATTCTGTCTTTTGATAGTGCTGGCCAGTCCTTTCGGTAGGAGTCATGTCTGATGACAAATGGGCTAATAGAGCTACCAACTGGATCCCACTAAACGCACAACGACATCGCGGCAGGCCGAGACGAAGATGACGAGCTTGACTCCAAAATCTATGGAACAGTAATGTTTTTCCAGAACAATGTGCTGAATTCATGGTTACTGTTTGCGTGTTAATATCCCTGCCACCCTGTATACTGAAATACGGGAAACCAAAAACTTTGTACCCCTTTTTACGAAGATTACACTGGCAGAGGAGTATGAAATTTGGCACATTTAAAGTTTATATGGAGATGTATTGCAGAAAGCTATTAGTTTTTGATTATTGTTGGTTCAAATTTAAATGAATTATAGTCGAATTTCGACCACTGTGCGACCACTAGTTCTTATGAAAATTCGTGCTAATTTCAGAGTGATGAGGCCAGAAGGTGATGAGGCTAAAGAATTACAAGAGATAGTCGCCAAGCGACAGAAGAAAGGCAAAGTTGATGATGACAAACCTTTGGAGGAGAAATCTATATTCCATAGTAAGTGCAAAATGCTTATAACATGCCATGAACATTATCTTTGATGTTAACAAAATAGTACAGGAAATATTATATACATACTTAGACATAGATTTTCCAAGTCATTACTGTCTTAAAGAGAACAAAATCGGTCGTTCTATAAATGGAGGGAACAGCTGAGCACTTTTTTGCGCGTCCAAGCTCGGTCCCACTGTGATGAGCAAAAAAACCAGAGATCGTATATTCATCTACCATGTATATTCACCGTAACTTGAGATGTTGGCTAATATGGAATACGCTTCTGTATCGAAAAATAAGATTTTTGGGCCTCCATACAAATAATTTGCATTTGGGGGTTAAACTTCAATTTTAAATAAATATACATTGAATAGTTTTACGAATTACTTTTAGTTACGTAAGCAGAAGCTCTCGGTACCGTCCGAGACAATTGCAAAGTCGGAAGTGTGTGCGTGTAATAGTCTTCACTCACACATTCACGGCGTGTTTGCACACTTGGCTACCACAAGCAAAGCGCGCGTATTAGTAAAATAAAAATAATTTCTAAGAATTCATTATCACTGGTTGGGTCGTGTATTACCACTCCAATAAATAATCTCTCAGCAAGTTTTAAAACAATATCCATTATAGAATTATTTTAAACATTATTTTCTCGTCCTTTCCAGTCGACAACCCGACAGACTACCAGGGCAGGTCGTGGATCGCTCCGCCGCGCAGTGAGACGCAGCTGCGAAGTGACACTCCGCCTGATAAGTGCTTCCTGCCCAAGGTATGTAGCCCGACTGTACTGTAAAAATGTCTCTTGGAAAACTTAAGTGAGCTTAAAGCAGTCAATCTCTAGCGTCAAGAGGAGCATAGGAGGGGCCTAGTTTTTCACAGTGACATTATACAAAACTAGGAGATTTTATCTAGTAAAATGTTGGTGGTGTTACTTTTCACTGTCATCTGTTTGATACTAACAAATCGTGTGTATGTGAATTGTGGGTAAAATAAGGCATGGTGTCCTGTGTAAGAATTCCCGTGGCGATAAATGGGCTAGTATAAGAAAATCAAACTCAAACTTAAAGCATTTATTTCAAATAAACCAATTACAGGCACTTTTGAATAGTCTAGTGGTGGTGAGTCGGAAAAATGAAGCCAGTTGCCCATTCCAAAGCATAGGTACTTATGGAGAAAAATGTGCCTGTAATTGGTTTATTTGAAATAAATGCTTTGAGTTTGAGTCTGAATGGGCAAGAAACTCCATGGACGCACGAAATATTGCTTTATGTGTTAACAGAGTGTGCCATATTTATCTTAGTGGCACGCAGTTCTTGCTTGTGCTGCTGAAGTACCGGTCACGCTTCTCTGCCATACAAAAGGACAATCTTACCTACTAAATAGTATATAATATGTTATCCAGGCGCACATCTACACCTGGAAGGGCCACACGAAGGGCGTGGCGACAGTGCGCTGGTTCCCCGGCACTGCGCACCTCATGCTGTCTGCCGGCATGGACTGCAGGGTCAAGGTAACTGAGAAAAAAGTCTTCGGTCTTCTTAAGTTTTCGGTTCCCTTCAAAATACACACACCTAATCAGCCTATAATGTTCCCACTGCTGGGATACAGGCCTCGTCTCTGTGAGAAGGAGTGGGCTGTAATCCACCACGCAGGGTCAGTGCGGGTTGGTAGATGTTACATGTCTTCGAATTTTTGATTCTAAGACATTCCGGTTTCCTCACGATGTTTTCTCTCACCGTTTTGAGAGTAGTGGTGAGGAAATCATTAATTACATCGGGTTCGAACCTACGACCTACAACTTGTAAGTTTCCACTGGGCCACCACTGCTCACCCACTGCCCACTGACTCTTCAAAATGTTTGAGCTGGATAGTACTGGTTCATAGTACTGGCGACAAGTACGTGAACGGACTCCGTTGATTGGGACTGGATATCTCTTAGCTGCCAAGGCTTATTTTAGTTACATACTAGCTGTGCGGTTTCGTCCGCGTGGATGCCAGAAATTATGGGACAAAAAGTAGCCTATGTTACTTTTTATAACATCTGCCAGTGGAAGTCCCTTTTTAGGGTTCCGTTGCCAAATGGCAAAAAACGGAACCCTTATAGATTCGTCATGTCTGTCTGTCTGTCCGAGTATGTCACAGCCACTTTTTTCCGAAACTATAAGAGCTAGCTATTGAAACTTGGTAAGCAGATGTATTCTGTAAACCGCATTAAGATTTTTACACAAAAATAGAAAAAAAAACAATAATATTTGGGGTTCCCCATACATAGAACTGAAACTCAAAGTTTTTTTTTCATCAAACCCATACGTGTGGGGTATCTATGGATAGGTCTTCAAAAATGATATTGAGGTTTCTAACATCATTTTTTTCTAAACTGAATAGTTTGCGCGAGAGACACTTCCAAAGTGGTAAAATGTGTCCCCCCCCCGTAACTTCTAAAATAAGGGAATGATAAAACTAAAAAAAAATATATAATGTACATGACCATGTAAACTTCCACCGAAAATTGGTTTGAACGAGATCTAGTAAGTAGTTTTTTTTTTTTAATACGTCATAAATCGTAAACCACAATTTACCTTTCATTCAGTCATCTCAAATATAAAAATTAAAAAAAAAACATTTAATTTCATAAACATAAACCTTATGCATAAACTGTGAATACCTGAAGGTTTGTACGGAACCCTCGGTGCGCGAGTCCGACTCGCACTTGGCTGGTTTGTGTGCGTTACCCAGGCCAGATGTTGTCGAAAATGGTCATTTGAATCTAATAGATAATTAGTTTTGCGGCTTCTGTAATTGTTGCGCACATTTTTAAATTTGTTGCACTTATAGTTTTTTAATTATTTCACAAAAACATTTCCTGCTGGGGGAACGTTATCCCAGCCAGACCTTTTTCTTTCTAATGGGAATATTTAAATAAATACTAGCTATAAAATTAGTTGTCTAGATGAAGTAAATGTTGTGCCTTATTTTGTATTTGTTCTTTCATCGGTTGCGAAGTTATTCAAGATTTTGCTGGGGTAACGTTTTTAGTTTTGCTAGATCTTTGAAACGGTTAAGCGGATTCTTATCATATTTTGTACATGACTTCTTAGGAATTAGTTTAAATTTGTTCTGTAATAAAAAAACAAAATAATGCATAGTTTAAAGGTTATTTAATTAAATAGAAAAACACTTCAATTGGTTCCAGCACTCTCAATAAGAGGTCTAAAGACTTACTTTAAACGTTATTTTAAAGCTTGTAAATGCCTTCAAATGTATGTTAAGTTTCATTAGTATCCTGTAAGTACTTAACAAGTTATGATGATATTCAGTTCTTCACGAGCACGGTCTTGATGCGCGCGGTGTTATTTGGCCACTGGATTGGATATATGAACTGAATGTTATGTCAATTATTAGTTGTTTAGTTCAGTTGTATATCAGTAAAATTTCAGCGTAGTGCATTGGATAATTAATGAGATAATACGATTAAAGTCATTAGAAAGTGAATGACCGAGGTAACCCGACCAAGTTTAGGTGGTTACGAAAAAGCGAAATCGCAGAACATTATGGTACCTTCTAAAATATGTAGGATAGTGTTACAAATTAAGTACAGACATGTACACAAGTTTAAAAAAAAACTACATGTTTATTAAAGAATTTTTATTAACAGGTAAAATAATCATTTCAACTGAACTTTTAAAGTATTAATAAACTTATACTTAAAAACAATCACAGATTAAAATTACAGATAGTAATTTTGCTATTTTGACATTTTCTATTACTTTTTATTTAAATTATAGATTTCAGTATACACAGTACACAGTTACAGTTTTTATTTAAATATACACAAATTGGAATGTGTAATGATCACAGACAATAAATTATATATAATGACTTTTTTAGGGTTCCGTTGCCAAATGGCAAAAAACAGAACCCTTATAGATTCGCCATGTCTGTCTGTCTGTCTGTCTGTCTGTCTGTCCGAGTATGTCGCAGCCACTTTTCTCCGAAACTATAAGAGCTGTGCTATTGAAACTTGGTAAGTAGATGTATTCAGTGAACCGCATTAAGATTTTCACACAAAAATAGAAAAAAAAACAATAATATTTGGGGTTCCCCATACATAGAACTGAAACTCAAAAATTTTTTTTTTCATCAAACCCTTACGTGTGGGGTATCTATGGATAGGTCTTCAAAAATGATATTGAGGTTTCTAATATCATTTTTTTTTAAAACAATAATATTTGGGGTTCCCCATACATAGAACTGAAACACAAAAAAAAAATTCATCAAACCCTTACGTGTGGGGTATCTATGGATAGGTCTTCAAAAATGAAATTGAGGTTTCTAATATCATTTTTTTCTAAACTGAAAAGTTTGCGCGAGAGACACTTCCAAAGTGGTAAAATGTGTCCGTCCGTCCCCCCGTAACTTCTAAAATAAGGGAATGATAAAACTAAAAAAAATATATGATGTACATTACCATGAAAACTACCAACGAAAATTGGTTTGAACGAGATCTAGTTAGTAGTTTTTTTTTAATACGTCATAAATCGTAAACCACAATTTACCTTTCATTCAGTCAACACAAATATAAAAATTAAAAAAAAAAAAACATTTCATTTCATAAACGATGATGACGAATGATGATGATGATGACCTGCAGGTTTGTACGGAACCCTCGGTGCGCGAGTCCGACTCGCACTTGGCCGGTTTTTTCAGTTAACTCTAAACTTACGTAGGCCGCTAGATAAGTTTTGTCGTGTTCACAGAGAATTCACTTTTTTTCGAAGTAATCACCTTCAGCAGCTATACAAGCCTTTATACGCTCGAACCAAGTGGCAAAAGTCTCCTTCCAAAAAGACGGTGGAATATTGGTGCAAATTTCTTCAAACGCTCCTAGTAGCTCTGAGTTGCTAGAAAATTTTCGCCCTTTCAACTGCTTCTTTACGCAAGGGAACAAAAAAAATCGCACGGTGCTAAGTCTGGACTGTAGGGAGGATGACTAAGCAATTTTATTTTAGATTCCTCGAGAAAGGTGATTGTAGAACCCGCTCGATGTGCTGGAGCATTGTCGTAGTGGAGGAACCAAGTATCAAGTCTTGACTTAGGTCGCTCATTTTTGAATGCTTCAAAAACTTTTGGGAGACAGTCATTCATGTACCAAGATGCTGTTACAGTCTTCTGTGTCTCTAAGGGAATAATAGCTAAAATACCTTTCTTCCTAAAGAAAACTGAGACCATTCGTTTTTTTACAGATTGAACTTGTTTTACTAATGTTGGTGGTTCCTCGTCTTCAAATACCCACATTTTGCTCTGGGATTTAGTAGGGACGTCGTAATAATAAATATAATTTTCATCACCGGTGATGATTGAATTGATATTATTAGAGTGACCGTCATCGAATTTTTGAAGCGTCTGTTTGCACCACTTTACACTCTGCTCCCTCAAAGTATCGGTCATCAAATGTAGTACCCAGAGTGAACAAACTTTTCTAACTTTCAATTCGTTGTGTAGAATATGGTGAATTGTTGGTGCACTTATCTTCACTAAATTCTCTATCTGGCGGTATGTGATTCGTCGGTCTTGCGTTATTAGATTTTTAAAGTGGAAATATTTTTATCAGTAGTTACTTCAATTGGCCTACCAGATCTTTCCTCGTCCTCTAAATAAAAGTTTCCACGTTGAAATTGTAAAGACCACCTTTCTATCGTCCTTAAAGATGGACAAGTATCTTGCAACATACCACTCATTTCCTCAAAGCATTGTTGCTTTGTAAGACCACGACGAAAATTATATAACGTAATCACCCGAACATCACGCCGCGTAAACTCAGCCATCACAGTGGCTTATTTATTTTTTTATAATTTAGGAAAGTACAGTGCGCGTATCAATTATCATCCGATAGTAATCCAATGAACTGAAGTTTATTATACTACCCTCAAACTAACCTCGTTTTACTTTGATCAAGCATACGACAAAATTTATCTAGCGGCCTACGTACGTATGTCTACTAATACCTACTTATATCAATTAAAATCACAGATCAAAGGTAATATTAAATGACAAACACATTGCTTCCGACTGCATAAGATTGGAGACGATTTTTTTATCATTATTATTATCACATCTATAAAAAAATATGACTAACACACTTTCAGTGCCAGGTCGAAAAAAGAATTATTCAAAAGTAGACTCTATTCACACCTAGCTTATTTTTGTGATTTGCACCCGGTAGGCGGGTGCACGGCATGGTCGCAAGGTACAAACTACTTATACGTAGGATTCGGATGCGAGTTGTGGGCATGCGAACGGTAATTCCGTTGGACCCGGATCCGGGTTCTTGGCACTAAAAGTGTTAAAATTCACAATGAATTACCCCTTCACCCCACCCCTCCCGCGTCCCACCGAACGACATGTTATATCGGTGATTTTTGATAAGTATGTGCAACTGGAAGATAATAATGTTTTCATAGTACAGATATTATTATATTATTATGTATTTAACAGTGTACGCGTCTGTACCGAAATTGTAAGGTGTATTATACTAAACATTTCAAAAGATAGCATAATGTTCTGCGATTTCGCTTTTTCGTAACCACCTAAACTTGGTCGGGTTACCTCGGTCATTCACTTTCTAATGACTTTAATCGTATTATCTCATTAATTATCCAATGCACTACGCTGAAATTTTACTGATATACAACTGAACTAAACAACTAATAATTGACATAACATTCAGTTCATATATCCAATCCAGTGGCCAAATAACACCGCGCGCATCAAGACCGTGCTCGTGAAGAACTGAATATCATCATAACTTGTTAAGTACTTACAGGATACTAATGAAACTTCACATACATTTGAAGGCATTTACAAGCTTTAAAATAACGTTTAAAGTAAGTCTTTAGACCTCTTATTGAGAGTGCTGGAACCAATTGAAGTGTTTTTCTATTTAATTAAATAACCTTTAAACTATGCATTATTTTGGTTTTTTTATTGCAGAACAAATTTAAACTAATTCCTAAAAAGTCATGTACAAAATATGATAAGAATCCGCTTAACCGTTTCAAAGATCTAGCAAAACCAAAAACGTTACCCCAGCAAAATCTCGAATAACTTCGCAACCGATGGAAGAACAAATACAAAATAAGGCACAACATTTACTTCATCTAGACAACTAATTTTATAGCTAGTATTTATTTAAATATTCCCATTAGAAAGAAAAAGGTCTGGCTGGGATAACGTTACCCCAGCAGGAAATGTTTTTGTGAAATAATTAAAAAACTATAAGTGCAACAAATTTAAAAATGTGCGCAACAATTACAGAAGCCGCAAAACTAATTATCTATTAGATTCAAATGACCATTTTCGACAACATCTGGCCTGGGTAACGCACACGGCCGGTTTTTACTCGTAGTTAGTCGGGACGAATAGACAGAAAAAAATAAAAAAAGCATGTATTTTTGTTAAAAGTACCGTATATTGCATTGCTATAGTATGTAAAAAGTTGTTATTTTGACATAACAAAGAGACTTCACTTTTGTTTATTTGTATATTATAAAGTCTAGATTTTTTTGCTCGCCTAGCTGGGACTCTTAACATAATGAGCAGAATGGGTATAGTATACCTGTATCCCATTCCATCCCATTTCTTGCCGTGGGTGTCGTAAAAGGCGACTTAGGAACTACTAGAGAGTGGGCCGCAGCGTTCTCTAAGCATTTACAACCATACTGCGATCGCGAACTAGCCTACCAAGCGTGGCTATCATGGCAACCCCCCTCGTCTCGACGTCTTTCGGTTGAAATGATGATGATGATGTTTATACCTGTACATACTTCTGCCTACCTCTTTGACAAATGTGGGCGTAATGGCAACTTTTGAATATTCGAACGAATCTGTCCTTTTCCTGGTCATTTGTGTGGTCAATCAGCTAAAACATAGTTCTCTATTTCAGATTTGGGAGGTGTACGGCGACCGTCGCTGTATAAGAACGTACTTCGGTCACAGACAAGCTGTAAGAGATGTGAACTTCAATAATACTGGAGATAAATTCTTATCAGCTGGTGAGTACTGATTATATTTTGATCCCGTTAGAAACATCATCATCGGTTCCTCCTATGTCGGGGTCGGCATGCAGGTGACTACCAGTATACAGGATAAGATCCAGTGCGTAAATTGTAACCATGAATTCAGCATATCATTCTAGAACCCCTTGCGCAGAAATTTTTCGTCGGTTTTACAAAAAACAAAATCTGCTGTTTCATAGAAAAATGCAATATCTACGGGGTCAAAATGTATGGAACAGCTGATTTTTTTTTGTAAAACTGACAAAAATTTTCTACGCTGGAGGGTCTAGAATGATATGCTGAATTCATGGTTACAGTTTGCGCACTGGATAAAAATTGATCCGGTATTACATAGGGCGACTGACAAATTGATCTCCACAAAACAACAGTTACTGGAGTACACGATAGCCTTTGGTATGACTGGTTATTAGACTTTCCGGCTTCTAACGGCCTGTAACGGCTGTCAAAAATCCACAGCCGGGACCAACGGCTTAACTTGTTGTTTGAGGAGAGGGGTCTTGGTATGTAAAGGTGGTCACACATCCACGGTTTCAACAAAAGTCCTTCGCTGTTGTTAATTGAGATAATAGGCTCGTTAAACCTCCAGGATAGTCAGCGAAATTCTAATTTTTGACCATATCAAATACGTATTTACAGAAATATAAATCATTAAAATGATCAATACAACCCTCTAATCCTATTTCATGAAATTGTCGTGCATGTGTTTTGAGAGTAGTGGTGATGAAATAATTTACACAAAGTAAAACATCTCCTTTTTAAGTTCCGTCTTTCTTAATTCGCGGTCACCATTGCTCCCATATAGCTTCTGCCCGCGACTTCGTCCGCGTGAAATTTTTGGCTCCCCAGACCCTTCCCGACGTATCGAATTTGCCTGCCAGATTTTGTCCATTTTTCGTTGCTGCTCTGCTCCTTTTGATCGTAGCGTGATGTTATATAGCCCATAGCCTTCTTCAATAAATAGGCTATCCAACGCAAAAAGAATTTTTCAATTCGGACCAGTAGTTCCTGAAAGTAGCGCGTTCAACCAAACAGACAAACTCTTCAGCTTTATAATATTAGTATAGATTAAAATCATCAATACAACCCTCTAATCCTATTTAATGAAATTGTCGTGCATGCGTTTTGAGAGTAGTGGTGATGAAATGATTTACACAAAGTAAAGTCCCTTCTTTGTTAAGTCCTGGCCACCATTGCTCCAATATGTTTAAAATAATAATATTTCTTCCATTTCTCTCCCCAGCCTACGACCGCTACATAAAGCTGTGGGACACAGAGACCGGCGAGTGTATCTCCCGCTTCACGTCGCGGAAGGTGCCGTACTGCGCCAAGTTCAACCCTGACGAGGACAAGCAGAACCTCTTCGTGGCCGGCACCTCCGACAAGAAGATCATCTGTGTACGTATGAGCTGGAAAGAAATATAATTATGCAAGAATTTATATTAATAATAATAATAATATTCCACAACTATCACACAACGCCATCTAGTCCCAAGCTAAGCAGAGCTTGTGTTATGGGTACTAGACAACTGATAAACATACTTATATATTTCTAAATACATACATATTATAGATAAATTACACCCAGACACAGAACAAATGATCGTGCTCATCACACAAACATTTGTCCTGGGTGGGAATCGAACCCACGACCTCCGGCATAGCAGTCAGGGTCGCTAACCACTAGACCAACAGGCCTATTACATAGTATAAGACAGAATCGCATTTCGTGTTTGTACGCTGAGATCTTTTAAACTACGCAACGAATTTTAATGCGGCTAGTAATACAATAATGATGGCTTTCAGAGCTGTTAGTGAAGTGTTGTAAACGATGTGTTATTTACTAGCTTTAGTCAGCGGCTTCCCCTTCGTGTTATACATATAAATAAACCTTTCTCTTGAATGACTCTGTCTATTAGTCGTGGGCGTTGCGACAACGAACCGTTTCCGAAGACCGTTTTATGTCTTGCAACGATGAAACCGTTTTACGTACTGGGTCCAAACAGTCTTCGTTGCACAAACCAGTCTTCGAATTACTAAATGCGATTATTTATTTTACAGCTAAGAAAATACGGTCGAGAATCCATTGATTCAACTATCAGACTCGTCGCGTCGCGTCGTCGTCCTTAGTCCGTCCGTTCCAAAGACCGTTTAATGTTCTGCGACGAATACGACGAACGAAACTGTTTTTAAGGCGCGGTGTTACCTCAATATTCACAAAACACTGGTGTCTTTGACAATCGAGTATGACGTAACGCAATGAAAATATACGACACAAAAAATACAGTGGACAGAGAAGGGTTTAAAGAAAAATTCTAACCGAATAGAATAGTGAAAAATTGTTTGATATTCCCAATAAAAATTGTTTCACAAAAAAAACTTTGACGTCGAACATCCAGGGCCGCGCCGCCCCTGTGTGCGAAGTGTGCGGTGCACACAGGCGCCAAGACATTAGAGGCGCCGCCCGCGCCATCGAAATTATTTTTGTTACACTTACACAACAACATATTCTTTGTAGTGGAGTAGGTATCGATAAGTAAGTAGGTACAATAGGCGCAACATATGTCTAGTAAATAACAAAACATAATTATAATGCGCTTATTGTACAAGTCTTCTAAGATAATATTCACGTGTGTGGTTTAATATTACGCTTTGGGTTTTAGTTAACACTAGTTACGAGCTCAGCGTTAAAATCAAAAGAACCGCCGTGAGTTTGTTTGAATGAATTATGAACGTAACCCGATGCGATGCGTGCGACGCAAGCGGGGTGGGGTCACGGGGATTCCCCGACTTTAAGGAACGAGAGTGCCAAAACAATTGAACAATCAGTCAATTGAAAGTGTGTGTAAGGTTCGCATTGACATTTTATAATAAGATTAAGTTCTAGCTCTAAAAACAATATATAGTTTGTGTGTTAGTGATTGTTTTAACATGTTTTCACGATGAGTGATAGTACTCAAGATAAAAAAAGAAATTATCTGGTTAACAGAATTTAATGAGGAAAAGAAAACAAGAAGAATAACGTGATAAAAATAAAACTAAAATAAGTAAATATTTTACGGCTCTACCATTCTTCCAAAGAATCATTAGAGACAGAAACCAGTCATTTTATCGATGAAGATGTTATAAAATCTGAATCAAAAAAGGCTTCAGGTAGGTAAGTGCTTTTTAGGTAATTTTCTATACAAATAAATATAACTTTAGTCTGTTTGTAATGTCAAAAAAATAAAATAAACATTTTCTTTTTAATTTCATTACAAGCCCTGCTTAGCTTGGGACTAGACGGCGGAGTTTTGATTGTCGAGAAATATTCATTTATTTATTTATTTTATCATACATAATTATTCATAGATAGATAAATCAGTTTATTCAGACAGGTAGATAGGTACTCATATGTCTTTGTTTGTCTGTGTTTAATTTAAGATGATGTTGCCAAAGTTACGTCCGTGCCTCTGCCTGATACACCATTGTCAGTATTGTCACCGCCAAGACAATTATCGTCACCAATACCAACTTTTTTCAAAGATGACCCTGGACTCTGGCAAAACGTTTTCAATGCTACTTTTTTCCAGTATTTAATAGATAATCCGATTAAACAAATTAAACAGTATAATTTTCAGCGTGACTCTTCGGGGCGAAAATTTTCCGAGTATTATTATGAAAGGCATTTAGGAAACGGTGAAAAGTATCACAGAGAGTGGCTGCTGTATTCAGTGTCCAAAAATGCCGTTTATTGCTTCTGATGCAAGCTATTTGAATCAAAACATAACAATAAATTCTGGGAGGGAATTAGTGATTGGCAACATCTAGCTTTGAATTGCAGTAGACATGAGAAAAGTTCGACTCATATCAATAATTATAAAAAATGGACAGATTTATGTCACGCTCTTAAAAATAAAAACACTATTGATAGTATTCAACAAAAACTTTTACGGGTTGAAAGAAAACGGTTAAAATTAACAAATAACAAAAAAAAAACCATAAGTTTCGTGAAAAAAAGAGGCGCTTCCATAGGTTTCGCACACAGGCGCTGTGGGGGGTCGGCGCGGCCCTGCGAACATCTCTGTATTTTCAGCGATAACAACATTTTTTTTTTAAAGAGTTCAATAGAATAAACATTACTTTAAAACTTTAACCAGACAATTATTTAATTTAATGTGTGTAGTCCGAATAATCTAAATAAAACCGTAAAATAAATGCCAATTCGCAGCTTAGTCACATCGTCAATCCAAATATTTATTCAATTTTCAACCTTATTTGTTGGAGCTGTAGCATGTAGTTGTAGCATTTAAAATCGTAGTCAGTCCGCGCCTTAAGTCTTGGATCGAAACAGTTTTCGTTACACAAACCAGTCTTCGAATTACTTGATGCGATTTTTTATTTTACTGCTAAGAAAATACGGTCGAGAACGCATTGATTCAACTATCACACTCGTCGCGACGTCGTCCTTAGCGTACCGCGTTCGTTCACAAAACAGTTCTTACAGTCAAAAGTGAACTTTTTGTCAATCGTATAGAGTCTACTTTTCTATACTGTCGTTCGTGATGCGATGGTCAAACCTGTGTAAGCTTATAGCCGTTAAGTGCAAAATCGCCCGGCATATTGAATTGAGATAATAGGTAAATAAATATCTTGGAATTCGAGCCGGTGAGCGCGTCATATGTTTGTTTACATTTTTTTGGTTAGTTGTGTAATTGGGCATTTATAAGTAGTTGTAACTTTGGAAGAAACTGCAACTATTTCACGGAACGAAAACGCAATTCTGTTCCATATTCGGTAAGTTTCGTCTTGTACAAAACGGTCGTCGTCGCAACAACTGGTTTGATTTTTACCTTTTTGTTATTTCAAAGGTTTTTATGTTCTTTTTATTTTCTTTATATCCTGTGCGTGTCTCAAATAAATTATTTTTCTTTCTTTCTTTCTCTTCAAACCAGTTGCGACGACGACCGTTTTCTGCAACCGTTTCCGTCGTCGGAAAAACGGTTGCGTTTCGTTCGTCAAAAATTCGGCAACGACCCACCACTACTGTCTATAGATGAAAACCGCATAAAAATCCGTTGCGGAGTTTAAATGATCTAAGCGTACACACGCGGCAAGCGACTTTTTTTTTGTACTATGTAGAAATAATTCGTATGTATATAGTTTAACTAATATTATAAAGAGAATACATTTGATTTTTTGTATATTTGTTTAATACGCGTCCACGCTAAAATGGCTGAACAGATTTATTTGGAATTTTGCCTTTTTTATCCCGATATTCCCTCGGGATCGGACTTATGCGGGTGAAACCGCGGAACGCAGCTAGTAATGAAATAAAGGACACTCTCACTAACATTTTCGTTTCCTCAACAGTGGGACATCCGTAGCGGCGAGATAGTTCAAGAGTACGACCGACATTTAGGCGCCGTCAACACAATCACCTTCGTGGATGAAAACAGAAGATTTGTTACCACATCTGATGACAAGAGTCTCAGGGTATGGGAGTGGTGAGTAAAGTAGACCTTATATTTCTATTAAATAATCTTTGCTATTCCTTGTGTTGTCGGATGTAAAGAATAGCACCACCGCATTTCTTCGCGTGGGTGTCGTAAAAGGCGACTAAGGGACTTACTAGAGAATGGGCTGATGATGATGATGAATCTTTGCTCTCAAAACGGTGAAGGCAAACATCGTGAGGAAACCGGCATGTCTTAGGACTGATAATTCAACGGCATGTGATATCTACCAACCCGCACTGCGCCCGCATGGTAGCTTACAGCACTCTCCCTCTCACAGAGTCCAGGCCTATGTCCCAGTAGTGATAAACATTATAGGCTGATTACGTAAATATTCTTTCATTAGTCACAATCATTTATTCGTCGGAATATCGTACATTTTATGGCATTACGATTAGTTAATGGTATCACATTCTGCATGTGAAGATGTTTTATACACGATAGCAGACACAGCACATGATTCTAGAAATTTTTCGTCGGTTATCAAAAAAATCAGCTGCTTCATACAATTTTTAATTCAGACTGTAAAATCCATAGAAATTTCATAAAACGAGTGTAACTACTTAGTTAAAAAAATTAAATAAAAATACTTATTTCAAATGTGGGTACTAACCCAATGGTGAGCGTAACGCAATACCTACGCGGTTAAAATATATGGAACAGCAAACTTTTTTTAATAACCCACGAACAGTTCCAACGCAGGCTTTTTCAGAATCATGTACACACGGCTACATATCAAGTTATACATTTCCAGTTTAAGCTGACCTCGCGTTGAATGGGCTTTTCGTGCTATGAGAAGTTAGCTTATACTGGAAATGGTTAGCTTGATTTGTCGCCGTGCGTATTTACGGTAACAGGTTATCTGAATATCACGTCTGTTCAAATTGTCGCATTACCGATATAAGTTTATTAATTTTTTTAACCAAACAAACGTGACAAGACATATGACACTAATTCTGTCTCATCATGATGACAGTCTTTAACAAATTCGATGATTTTAGAATTATTTTAAGGAAAATAAAGTAAATAATACAAGTTGCTCTGTCATAGTGATGTTTTACTATCTAAAAATAACGTTTTTGAAGTGAAAACTTCTTTAGCGGCGTTGAGCACTTTTTCTGTAATGGGTATAAAATCTTAAACTCGCGTCAGGACACGTGACCTGATCGAAAAAGCGTAGGACGGATGGAGAGTAGACAGCTATCCCCTCTCTACGGCGCGGCGAAAATGTATGCCTGGGCCTACTGTTTCGTTTAGGCGGCGCAGGGCGCTTGCGCGAATGTTCGTCTATGTTACAGCGTGCCACGCGCATCCATGGATGGTGACAGCTGATGGCTCGACCGTCTGTGTAGTGATCACATTGTTGTGTATTCGTAAAATTCGTGAATATAAAGTGCTTAAAATATGGAAATTGAACAACAAATTATTCCCTAACCATTCCAAAATATCAAACATGCTCAACGTTAATAATCAAGTTTTCACTTCTGCCGGCACTCCCGGAGTGCATTTTTTTTTTTTGCATTCTCATTCTTATTGTATTTAAATTAGTTTAATGTAATAGTCACGGTTATTTTCAATTCTTCTAACAACCATGTACAATTATTTCTTAGGGTATCAATGTTATCTTAATTCACTACTTTAAATGCCTACTATTGATATTTTTAGCTAAGAATACACTCATTTACCAACCAATATAGAAATTGTAACAATTTGTTGATCTGCTTAAAAGTCAATCATATGAAACGATCCACCAACCCGCACTGGCCCGCGTGGTGGCTCTGGGGTGGCTAACTTTTTCTAGAAGGAGTAGAGTATTTCAGTTATCAGAGAGGTTAATAATAATAATAATAATTTTATTCACCAAAATAAGAACACGTATTACAAAAAGGAAAATGACAATATACACTAAGTAATGGCTTAAAGGAGATGTTTCATTTTCGGCCATCAGATGTACATTTATCAAAAAAGAGGAAAAAATACCACAAATTAGGGAAAAATATTCTCTGGTTAATTTGCGCCTAATTTGTTGTGTACAAAAAATACTAGTTTTTCAAATATTGCCATGTTTTATTCAACATGGCGTCTCGTTTGCTTGCAGACTTCATTCGTTCTGAAATCATGTCTCATAAAATCAATGTTAAGTAGAAAATAATTAAAAAATGTGTGTATTCTTGTAGTGTTAAAAATAAATTACTATTATTCTCTTATAAATATTTTTGAGTAAACATAATTAAGTGTGACCATTTCATCGTTACAAAAATCTTAAGTCTCCATTCTCGAAGTGTGTTTCTAAACGAATTCAAAATTACCACTTGCTAACTCTTAGGACAAACGTCAAACATTTTTAATTTTTATTTTGTACATAAAAACCGGCCAAGTGCGAGTCGGACTCGCGCACCGAGGGTTCCGTACAAACCTGCAGGTCATCATCATCATCATTCGTCATCATCGTTTATGAAATGAAATGTTTTTTTTTTTTAATTTTTATATTTGTGTTGACTGAATGAAAGGTAAATTGTGGTTTACGATTTATGACGTATTAAAAAAAAACTACTAACTAGATCTCGTTCAAACCAATTTTCGTTGGTAGTTTTCATGGTAATGTACATCATATATTTTTTTTAGTTTTATCATTCCCTTATTTTAGAAGTTACGGGGGGGGGGGGGGGGGGACACATTTTACCACTTTGGAAGTGTCTCTCGCGCAAACTATTCAGTTTAGAAAAAAATGATATTAGAAACCTCAATTTCATTTTTAAAGACCTATCCATAGATACCCCACACGTAAGGGTTTGATGTTTTTTTTTTTTTGTGTTTCAGTTCTATGTATGGGGAACCCCAAATATTATTGTTTTAAAAAAAAATGATATTAGAAACCTCAACATCATTTTTGAAGACCTATCCATAGATACCCTACACGTAAGGGTTTGATGAAAAAAAAAATTTTGAGTTTCAGTTCTATGTATGGGGAACCCCAAATATTATTGTTTTTTTTTCTATTTTTGTGTGAAAATCTTAATGCGGTTCACTGAATACATCTACTTACCAAGTTTCAATAGCACAGCTCTTATAGTTTCGGAGAAAAGTGGCTGCGACATACTCGGACAGACAGACAGACAGACAGACAGACAGACAGACAGACATGGCGAATCTATAAGGGTTCCGTTTTTTGCCATTTGGCAACGGAACCCTAAAAACCATTTGATATTATGAAAAAAATGATACTTTATTCTATTCATGAGTAATTTACCCAGCTTCGCTAAACGGTACACGTTATGGCCGGAGCCCCATATAAAAATGAAACATCTCCTTTGGTAATACATAAAGTTTGGGACTATCTGCATCCGAACTAGGTAGTAAACCTGTATCTCGGATTGCATTTGATCTTGGTTATATAAAGAGTACAGATGAATAAAAATGAGTACCAAGTATCAATTTTTTAAGTGCCTTTTCTACCACTTTTTGCGGTATGTACATAACATTGATTTTACAAGAATTTTAGGTCTGCAATCATCTTCATTCTAAGTTAATATATGATCAGGGGCACATTTTAATAAGTTCTGTTGCCCCTTTCTCGCCACTGCACTTTTATGACCCATAAAAAATGGTCTCACAGTGGAAATATAGAAAAACCGCAGACAATCATAATGACTTGCTCCAAAAAGTCATTTTATGTAAAAGAGTATTTTAGCATACTCTATTAGTGTTATCGATTATAAAATATACCCATAAGGAAAAGAGTACAATTTTAGAGTACCGTTGGCAACCCTAGGTGGTTCTGACAGAGAGAGGAGGTCTGAAGGGACCTGTCTTCCAGCAGTGGGAGCACGAGATGTCAGCAATAATTGAAGGGGTCCGTTAGGCCTATGCCTGCCAGGGTCGCGGAATTGTTCCAAAGAATTACTGTGGGCCTGGCACAGGCAAGTGAAAGAACATGGGTGGGTTTAGTCAGTAAATGTCTGACACGCCCACCCGCTCCAGAGCGGGAGAAGTCATTTAATGATTTCCCACCCAGAAAAAAGAAACAGTTGAAGCGTTGTAGGCTAATTATGCTACTAGAAACGAAATAACGGCAAAAGTGGTCTACTATCATATTTAATTTTAAAGACATCTCGGTATTAACGTCAAGACACTTTAATGAGGGTAGAAATAAATTATTTAAAATGAGCCTAGAAACCGATGAACGTGTTTACAAGCGAACTTAAACCGATATTTAGAACATAATATGCATTCATCAATTTCTCTGATGAGATTAAAGTGTAGTTTATAAATCGAATCAAAACAAGTGAACTTCGTCACTTGTGGTACATTCCGCACAATATTCACTTAGGCTGCATTCCGAGTTACATTAAAATCGATGTGAGCGTGCTAACATCCATTCATAATTAGAGTGAGCGCGAAATGCCCGATGAAACGTCAGACATGACGTCATGACATGCGCCATCTTGCGATAAAACCGACCATTTTTTTTTTTCGAGGTGGAAATCCTCATGGATGTTCTCCGCCCTGGGGTGGGCGGAGGGGTCTGTCAGACTCTTACTGACTAAAACCACCCCGGTGTTTCGTCCCACACCTACGTCGGGCACCACGGGAACCAATATGTCT
Organism: Aporophyla nigra; assembly: GCA_947507805.1. Lineage (NCBI taxonomy): Eukaryota > Metazoa > Arthropoda > Insecta > Lepidoptera > Noctuidae > Aporophyla > Aporophyla nigra. The sequence continues at coordinate 23,505,565 of OX382296.1, forward strand.
TCCGCAATCTCCGACTCGTGCCGGCTCGCCTTTGCGGGCCTCCTCACGCGATAAAACCGACCATGCCCTAACCTAATATCACCGCGAGCGCTGTCAAAAATGACATTTGTGGTATTTTGTTTTGGGTCGCATCCTATCATAAAAAAATGACAGCTCTCAAATATCATAATCGCGATATCCAAATCGGAACGCAAATTATTGGAGTTAGCGCTGTCAGCGATATGTTCCAATACCTCCGGAAAGCAGTCTTATAGTTCGTGATACAGTGTTTGAAAGACTTATGAATTCAACATGACTGACTCTAGTTCCTTTACGTCCCTATATGATTTAGTAGATAGTCATTTGTCTCAATACAGTTTATTGGACAGACCCACTAATGATAATCTAAATAGACCAAAGTTGAATGTCCAACAAGAATCTGATAATAGGCCTAACTCAACTCCAAGTTTACCTATCCCGACCTTCAGTTTGGCAGAGGATTCTATTGGCAATGTGCTATCAAAACAATTGAAAAATATGCTAAAAACAAAACAGCTTAAGCAATATGAAATTGTACAAGATATGGGATCTTTCGCATTTGAAGACAATATTGAAGATTTGAGGAAACTTGTGGAAATATCAAGACAGGAGACTTTAGAAGGCAGCAGTGTTGAAGTTATTGACTTAATGAAAGCTGTACAAAATCCCAGTCAAAAGACTTTTCAATCACCGGATTTAGATTTCAAAGACACACCTTCTGAATTCACCCTACTTTCAACTGAAGTAAAACAAATATTACCAATAAAAACAGACATATCATACATTCTCAAGCAAAAAGTTAAAACAGCAAAAGGTTCAGCATTTGGGAAAGTATTGACATCACGTTTAAAACGTGTACCTCCAGTATATTACAGAGAAAAGTTCTCGAAACATATTGTTCGGTTTGATTTTAGAACTAAATCTCCATGTGATTTGATTTTGGAAGGGTTGAAATGGAAGCCTGTTCAAAGTGTTAGAAACTCATACTCTTGTATGAGTGAAATTGTAACTTTTTTTGAGTAATTTAGTGAGGGTACTGATGACGCTTGGACTCAGCTGAAATGTTGGGAGATCGTTGAGGGTGGGTGATTTATAAATTTTAACTATGGGCACCAAAAGAGATAAGTAACCAGGGTAATCAGCTGTAGTTGAAGGTTAGTATGGAACCAATTGATGTTTTTTTAGAAGAGAAGAAACTTTTTAGAAGAGTCACGGTGGTGTTTCTTTCCCATTCTTCTCCAAACAAATCTACCTTTTGGAAAGGGTCATCATCATCATCATCATTTCAGCCGTAAGACGTCCACTGCTGGACGCCTAACCTCCCCCAATTTGGGGGGCTAACTAGGAAGGAAGTACTAGGAACTTGGAAGGGGTAACTAGAATCAATTCTAATTCAATGTAACTGTAGACCTTCAAAAGTGCCTATTTGAAATAAATATAGAACTTTGACTTTCTAATCAAATTTAATTTAATAAATCGAAAACCAATAGTAAATTTATTAAATTAAATTTCTTCAAAAATATCCATCGGTATCTTACTAAACTTCAATTTATAATCTCAGACAATGTACCTATATCCCTTCGCCTCTTACTCATCTACTTTTAAATATCTACTTTTGCAGTATGTATTCTAAGTTGATTTTTGAGTGGCTAATGAAATTGGTAATTTTTTTTTGGATGCAATGTAATATGAACTTTGACTTGCATGACATTGAATTTCTGGTTCCAAAACATGATAATGAATTCTGAATTCAGGTTTCAGTTTCCAGTTAGGTAATCTCAATCACAGCGTACTATCTGTTTGGTAACGACGATTAACGTAAAGAATTGCATCAGCCCATTTGTTCCCGTAGGTGTCATAAAAGGCGACTAAGGGACCTTACTAGATACTAGGCAGCAGCGTTCTCTATGCATTTTATATAGAGTTACCGTGGCCCTGGCACCGCTTCGCCCAGAGCGGGAGTAGTCATTTGATAAATTCCCACCCAGAAAAAAAAAGCCTAATTCTGGACGGCGAAAAAGGTTGTATTTTGATTTTACTATTTGTTTTTTACAAATAATAAAATTAAAATATAACCTTTAACTTCTAAACATATGAATTAAACACATCTTTTCTTCCACAGGGACATACCAGTAGACATGAAATACATAGCAGATCCGTCAATGCACTCCTTGCCAGCGGTCACCGTGTCACCTAACGGCAAATGGCTGGCGTGTCAGTCCATGGACAATAAAGTGATAGTCTTCAGTGCACTGAACAGGTTCAAGATGAACAGGAAGAAGACTTTCAGCGGACATATGGTGGCGGGGTACGCGTGTTCCGTTGACTTCTCGCCTGATATGAGGTAAGGAATATTATTTGAATTTCGAATTTGCAGTATTATTTTGTCTGCGTGAATGTCGAAAACATTCTAAGTCTTGCACCACAAAATACTATGTTTATGTTTAGCACTAAAAATATCGTTCTGTTTCTATCAATCGTTTGAAGATGACAGAGACAGAATCATCCGCCTAGCCTTTTACCAACTATGCTGGGGTCTGTCAGTCAAACCGGATGCTCCTGGGTACCATGGTACCCTTTGACGATAAGGACAGTCAAAGATCCATATCAACTTTGACAGCCGTTACGGGTCGTCAGAAGTCCGAAAGTCTGTACAACCAGTCTTACCAAGGGAATCAGTATCATATTAGCTAGTAACTGAGTTGTGGATGTTAGAAAGGCAGTTCCTCCAAATAACATATTGGTATTCCAGCTGCATCCGGTTAGACTGTAAGCCGACCTCATAATGGTTCGGAAAAGCCTATGCAGGTGATGTGTTTATGTAAAAGACTGTAGAAAACCGCGAACTATAAACAAATCCGGGTGGAATAAATACATAAATAGGTAGTGTTTTCTTAAACACTAGCATTTTCTAGTTTCTAAGTACTTCTTACGTCATACAAATTACTAGAATAAAATGGCATATTATAGCTACGACGAATAGGTATAAATAAGTACCTATAGTTAAATAACAATTAACGCAGTCTGCACTCTATGTTGTCTATACGTGTAAATTCTCTTTATACTGAATGACTGAATTTCCTTTTCAAAAATATCGGAAACGATATGGAAGTTAATATTTTAATTGCGTACCTAAGGGTGTAAAATAAATGCCTATGGGTGTTAAGTCACTCATCCTCCATAGAAAATAGAGGATTTGTTGACCAGATGGGTCTTGTGTCTACAGCCCCGGATTTATGCCTAGCCACACAAGGCACATGCCTAGTGGCCCCAGGCGCAGCCAAACTAGGAGCCTCAAACTTACCCTAAAAGGCGATTAATCCTCCGGTTGGTTGCCTACTTGTCGGCAGGCGGACATAGCTGGATAGCAAATACTTGGTCCCGCGCTTTAGGGGGCGTGCTCATATCATGGTACCTATAGAATTCGTAAGCAATTAAATCTTACCATGGGTCTCAAAGTCCGGGCCTGTGTGTTAGGTGGCCAACTGCCGGGACGTTGTAGATGTGTCATAGTCAAAGGTCGAAATGCAGTCTCTTCCCGGAATGACTGGTTTATCCTAGGTTTGACTAAAGCCTTCGGGCAAACCCCGAAATAAATTTCAAATGAATAAATTATTAACTTTCTAACTCGCTTCTAGGATCGACTAGGTAAAGCCCAAAACATATTATTTTACTTTCGATGTTTGACAGAAAAGTAAGGAACTTCTAGGTTTGACGAAAATTCTTTAGTCAGACGCCGCAAAACTTCATATGTTAGGACTTTGATTAAGACTTCAAGTCAGACCGAGGATTGACTAGTCAAACCTAGGAGCGCCGGAGCTTCGTGGTTTGACTATAACATATGCATATACCAGTTGCGAGTTCACCTCCGTATGTGCGATGCAGGATTTTAGTTAACGTCAGTGTTGCGTGGTTCGCTATGGCCTATGTAGATGGCGCCATAGGGGACACTAACTAGTGTCTGTTATTGTTTCACGAAATAACGGATTTCGATGAAATAAACAGGTCGGCCATGATGTGAGGAAGGTTTTGAGTATGAATTTGATGGCTATAAGGGCAGAGGGACTTCAAAGAAACGATGGATGGACTGTGTGAATAATGATATGGATGGAACGGGGGTGACTACCGAGATGACGACTAATAGAGAAGTGCGGAAGAAGAAACAAGTTCTGGAATAAGGGCAGGATAGTGATGAATGATGATCAAACAGATCGGCCATGACCTGTGCTAGGACATAATATACTTTTTATCCCTGTTACAGTACGTTCTTCAGGGATAATCTCCGGCAAAAGCTATTTATTAACAAAATATTTTCCTACAATACGATTAATTCCGCACGGATATAAAAATATCGTGGCAGAATTTCATCGTACACTGGATTTTCAATTCTAGCTGCTATACCGAAAATGGAGAATCTAAAGGGGGCATCCTTTGCCAGGGTCGCGAGATTAGTTCGAAAGAGGTACCATGGCCCTGGCATATGAGCAACTGAAGGCATACGGGTGGGTTTTAGTCAGTAAAAGTCTGACATCCCTTCCGCTCCACCCAGAGTGGGAGACGTCTTTTGATAATTTCCCACCCAGAAAAAAAAAAATGTTTTCCTCCGAATCAACGTGGACTAACTTGTAGAGTGTGCAGGCATCTACAAAATTACACTGTGTTACGTTCTACCAAGTTGCAATTTGCAACACAGTTTCATAATCCGATAACAGACATGACGTGGTGTTGATATTTAGTCATAATAGTGGATCCCATAATATTTAAACAGTTGTCCTTTAATATGAGAAAGTGATTACCTAACACCTTGTTCAGACAATACGTCCTGCGGACATGTCGCACTATAATAAATATTTTTTTGTGTTATGGCCTTAGGCGTCTGCTCCATCCCCAACGAGTAAGTGACTAAGTTATCAACGATTTTCTCGCTCAAGAAGCGTACAAAAGGATAGGCAGGTCCCATGTAATTTAAAGACATGACAAATTAATAGTTGATCGCTGACTGTTCAGACTTGAGTATTCGTTTGTTGCAGTGACAGGAGCTATCAAAGAGAGTGCTTGCTCAGCGATTCTCGCTTGGCGGGCACAACAATCGTTGAGAGACTCCAGCTTGGTAGCTACGTATGCCTACGAGTGATCGCTCGATGCTCTAGCAAACTCGCTGCTAGTTCCTCCCCAACTTTTTTAGTTGCAAGCTTACTTGCTTCTCGTTACAAAATAAGATCTTATTTATTATCTCTCGCCCGAGGTGGGACAGCCGCTTCACATTTCGTTTAGTCAGTCTTCTATTCTCGTTTCTCGTCTTCTATTCTATTTCTTCTACAAAGAAATAAAATTCAAGTGTCTGTTTGTAATTTCAAAGTAACAGCGTTTCACTAAATACGTTTGAAAGTATTTACTTACATGAAAAAATCAGTTTTTAAAATTTTGGAATGGATCGCCTTTAATTACGTAGGACTATTTAAATTATAATTGCTACAAAAATATTAGTCATATCATTAATGATGAATTTATAACGATGTAACAAAGTAAAATTAAAAATTAAAAAACCCCCGACCAAAACAAAAACCTCTAAAAAGTGAAAAAATATTCGTATTGGCCCTTTAATAAGAACTTGTAGGTAATATTTTGATCAAAAGATCGTCGTGTTGAAACGGCTGAACCGATTTTCTTAAATCATGTCTAAACAGTGGACTGCGATAGGTTGAGTTGATTGATTGATTGATGTCTAAGAACCAACGCTAGAAACCTACTTTTATAAAAAAAAAAACGCACGCATATTGGTTCACCGGTTTAAAAGCTACGGTGGTACAGACAGACACACATACCGATCAAACTTATAACACCTCTCTTTTTGCGTCGGGGGTGAAAACAACGTACACGTTAAACCTTTGGACCTATTCTTGTTGCTTTTCCCGCGGTTTACGTAAGCGCGCGGTTACTTTGACGCCTCATATGAAACCGGTTTAACATAAAAATGTTTGTGTAAACAAAGTATTTTATAAGTACAGGTGTTTTTATTGAGTATTTTGGAACAAAGCAAACACTTTGTTCTCATTATAATATAACTAATTTGCGTAGTATTATTATGCGGAGGTGACTACCTACCTACTTACATTGAACTTAATATGCATTGAAAAGAAATTTAATATTCGAAGTCAGTGGAATATTTACGCGTATTTCTGTTTGCTTTGTCACCTTCAAACTCTTCCTTTCGTCAGATAGACAGGGTATGAATATCAACATACAACTCGCATTGGAGTTTCTCATTCACAACAAATATGTAAAATTTTATGGACATTTTCTAATGGGGCTTGTGGCTAAGCCATAACAGCCGCCAGGTTAGATCGATCAGGTTTAAATATGCTTGACACGGTTGCTCCGTGGATGGATGATCATCTTACATACAGGAAGATTTTTTAGTCACCGTCCAAATTTTTTCTAGGCATTAGGTATCATTCAATAAATCCATTTAAAAAAAAAAACGATACATAAAATTTTCATTTTAAATCATTTTCTCGAAAGAATTATCCGCTCTGCGTGGTCACTAAGTTAAACGTTAATAATACTACACTTGCCGCCCGTGAGAGTATGAAGGGAACATTTGCAACTTTGTTTATTATGTGGGCCGCCGAAATTAATACCTAGCGCGGTGCATACCTACGCACTAGGTAATGGCCCGCACTATTACCTAGCGCGCGGCGGTGTCCAGAATCGTCAACTTTTTATAGATAACTTTGTGATATTTTTGAATTGAGTGATACTAAAAGAAAAAACACGTAATAAATGATTTTCGCAAAATATTAATATATCATAATTTGGACGGTGACTAAAAAATCTTCCTGTATACATACACCGTGACATTTTAATCGTCTTACAACGGAAGCCCACTTCATGTATCTAATGAGTACAACACATCCGTAAAAAAAAAAAAAAAACATTTGAATAACTGAAAAATAAAAATGTTATTCATTATGAAGACGCAGGACGTACTTTTAAATTGATATTTTGTCTCATGGAAAATGGAGATAGAATGATCAAGTCGACTCGTGCGCTGGGTAGGTATATTCTCTACCGTATGGTACGTTAACATGATTAACATAATGTTTCATAATTCTAATGCATTATTTATTGTTCTTAGTATCTATTATCTTAATTAATGGTAGCAATTTTTTATATTATCTCGGAGACATTGAGTGGACAACGTTTGTAAGACGACTAAAATGTCACGGTGTATATACCAAGACCCGTCCGTGCCTCGGAAAGCACCTTAATCCGTTGCTCTCGGCTGTCATTCGTGGATATTTGGCAGTCGTTACATCCATAACAGAAGCCCGAAAGTCTGTCAACCAGTCTTATCCCATAACTGGGATGTGGCGGTTGGTTAAATAAGCAGTGGCTCCATGATAAACACTAGTATTCCGCAGCAACCGGTTTGAATGGTAGCCGACCCCAACATAGTTGAGAAAAACTTTTTAACAAAAAATTAAACCGCCGAAAAAACTGAAAAGCAAAAAATAATAAACCTTAAAATTTTGAATCGGCGCTGAAAAATCAATGAACAAAGATCACCCGAAGCGCCGACTCATAATTTTAAGGTTTATTGTTTTTTTCTTTTCAGTTTTTTCGGCGGTTTTATTTTTTGTAAAAAAGTTTTTATTTTATAATTTTTTGTGGCTTTAATGTACTAATAATACTTGGCAAGATATACCCGATCCAACGACATAAGAATGATCAAAATCGGACTACTCTGTATAAAGTTATGCGTGGTTATACATTACAATCAGTGAGTGAACAATCAATCATCCCCTGTTTTCCGACCCTTAGGGTTCGATTTTGTTTTCAAATTTATATGGGACCACCTTCGGAGTATACCTTTTCCAATAAAAAAATAATTATCACAATCGGACTACTATGTAAAAAGTTATGCGTGATGATACATAAAAAAAATACGCGTTGAATTGAGAACCTCCTCCGTTTTTTTTCGTCGGTTAAAAAGACTTGGCAGATGTTGATGCCAAAATTTCTCCAAGATCAATGTTATACTATTGATTACGCAATTAAATAAAGACCGATACACGATACAGGAAGCCAAATATTAAATAACACACATTTACTATTATGTAGTACAACGTAATGTACAAACACCAATCAGCTGATCTGTAAATCTATTTACACCTATCACTACATAATGTCAGTGTCTCATTATGTAAGACTATACTTATTTATATACTGGTATTCGGAGACGCAGTGCTACTATGCAATGGTCATAATGTTGAATGAAATATTTTGCGAAGTATGTTTGGTTGATGGCCTTACGGTGACGTGATGCTCATGTGATTTTAGTGAGGTGTGGTTCTAGTGAGAGATGGGAATGTTTGCTGTTTCCTTGATTATGTAAAGACTGGTCTCGAGGTCAGAAACAGGCGACTTACTTTAAATAAATGGAACATTAAAAAACATACAATGGGCGATATACAGGGTGGCAGGGTCTGTAACCGTGAATTCAGCAATTTTAAACTGATATTTAAAAAAAAACTACTCAAAACGCAGTCAAAATGCACCGAACAAGTATTTTAATTACCGTACATGCTTCAAAACACCCGTTTAGCATCATGTACTGAATCAAGGTAAAATGTGCATCGATGCCCACTCTGTATAATATTGTAACTGAAGTCTGCCTTTATTGGTATTGGAAGGTACGCTAATTTTGGGTGAAAATCAAAGTATTTATTTCAATTAAACGATTGACAAAAGGTCGTTTGACAGTACTACTTAAAGCTAAGTTACATTAAAGGTAAACATTGGCAAACCAGTACCCTTTGTTGTGATAAGCTGCCATTAACGCAGTTTTCCTTCAGTTTGAACGACATCGGTCTCTTGGCTGACCATTAAAAACTCAGCAAATCCTATAAATTATGAGAAAAATATGAAGGCAGTAAAATGTGAAAGTATAACAATTGAAAACACTTTATTTTACGTTAGCTGCATTTATTTGCAGTTAACATGTTTATTTGAATCATAAAATTAAAACAGTTTATTTTAACAGTCTCTATTACTTTCTCTAAACGGCGTTTATATCTTGCTCTGTGTATTTCATAACACATTACCATTAATTTAGAACAAGAAGAAAAAATACTCTCTGGTTATGTTCAGATCCATAATTACAAAAGACTAGGTTTGTCCGAATTCTAGTTATTCAGAAAAATCTTGAGGTCATTCTAAGATTTTTAATATATCTAACACAACGCGACTATCATCTCGCTTTGTTTCCCCGCAGGGTTAGACACAGGTATACATAACACACCCATATTTCGCTAGTTATGTTTAATTCCCATGTAATAGAGGGTGAGCCTATTGCTATTAATCGGGCATAAACCAGATTCCGGGCTACTACTTATAAATTCCAGATAGAAAGACCCTGCACACTTCATGCTCAGCAGTAGCGCTTGCGATTATGAAACTAAGCGCGGCGCTCAGCGGGCTAAGATTTTTGTACGCTGAAATTGGTGGCAAAATATCGATTTGCCTAGTTGTCGATCGTCAAAAACCTTATCAACTCTCCATAATAACAAATGAACTTAATGTTTATCTTCTAATATATAAAATTCTCATGTCGCAGTGTTTGTTACCAAACTCCTCCGAAACGGCTGGACCGATTCTTATGAAATTTTGTGTGCATATTGAGTAGGTCTAAGAATCGGCCAACATCTATTTTTCATACCCCTAAATGATAAGGCTGACCCACCCCTAAATATTTTTTTTAAATATTTTGAATTTTTATTATTATTATTTTATTATGATTTGGCATTCAAAAATACATACAATTCTAAACTTTCACTCTTATTCACCCGGCAAAACAACGTTTGTCGGGTCAGCTAGTATCATTATATTAGACTCTAAGAAAGTGGAACGGCCTTGTAGAAGGTACATATAAAATTAAGTTAAAATCCGCTGTCACTGCCACCTCTTCCTAGTTCCTCGCAGTACTTTGCCTTGTACGTCTTGAATGTTCTCATAACTGTGGCTCACTTTCTCCCCTCGACCTCGCTCAATGGAACCGAACCAAGTCGCTTCGGCCACACTGTTGATGTATACAGAAGACCTAACATGTACAGATTTTGGTTGCTTCATGACCCGAATGACGTTATTTTTCGAGACAGTTTCACTAAACTGACTATTTATTTAGGCAAACCAACTAAATACACACAAAGACATTCACAGTACATATCATTTTCAAATGTAATAGCTTTGCATGCATCTAAATTATAGGTGAGCACAGCATTTTATTAAAATCTCACTAAACAATAATTAATTAATATAAAGATGGATAACAAAATAACAAAGTAACCAAAACTAACATTAACAACATTTTATAGATTGAATTAAATTAAATAAGATTGAATTGAATTAAATTAAATATATTGAATAAAATAAAATAAAAATGAATTAAATTAAATAAGATTGAATTAAGTAACAAACTAAAAACACAATTTAAAAAACACACAAAATAGAATAGAAAGAAAAAAAAAAAAAAAAAAAAAAACTCCACTTGCCTCAGAGACTTAATTGCGTAACACACTTACAGTAGGCATGGGTTTCATTTTGACAGTACAACCACATTCATTGCGTTGTTTACGTTATTGAGCAGATTCTTTTTCGAACATAATCAGATTCCATGTGCCCTTATAGGTTTTCTCATCGGTAGGTTCGATCCAAATTTAGTTCACCCGTGTAACCGCTCTAAGGCAGGAATAGTTAAAAATCTTTCCTAGGTCCTCACTTTCGATAAATAAGGAACTCTAGTTCAAAATTTTATGCTTATAGACCCAACGGTAAGCCTTTGGGTCTATAAGCATAAAATTTTGCTTTGGCTTTGGGATGTTTGACTTTGAATTTAAACAGATGGGCGCCCAATGCCCCCTTCGATCGATGGCTGTAGGGGATATCACCAACAGTATGTGTGTTGTAATTAGTCAACCCTATGAAGCAACGGAGTCTACTCCTTTATGGGAAAATCGGGAAACAATCACGATTTATTTACTGCCGTGTTTCATGGATATTCTTGGTTTCCCTGCTTCGTGTCTCAGTTCGGTTTTGTTCCTAGTGTTATGTTTTCTTAATTGTTTAAAGTTATACATAATAAGTTCATGTTTTGTGACGTGCCGGATGTGTGGCCACGTGATTGTCCACCTGATTTTCTTTTGTTATTTTTTTTTTTCAGGAATTTTTTTGTGACCTAGCTTAGTGGGGAAAGTGGTTTTTTGCTACGAAAAATTGGTCCTTACTTTTTAACCGACGAAAAAAAACTGAGGAGGTTATCAATTCGACGCGTATATATATATATATTTTTTTAATGTATGACCACGCATAACTTTTTACGTAGTAGTCCGTTTGTGATAATTCTTTTTTTTATTGGAAAGGGTATACTCCGAGGGTGGTCCCATATAAATTTGAAAAATAAAATCGAACCCTAAGGGTCGGAAAACAGGAGATGATTGATTGTTCATTCATTGATTGTAATGTATAACCACGCATAATTTTGTACAGAGTAGTCCGATTTTGATTATTCTTTTTTCATTGGATAGGGTATACCTTGCCAAGTTTTATAAGTACATTAAAGCCACAAAAAAATTACAAAATAAAAACTTTTTAACAAAAAATTAAATCGCCGAAAAAACAGAAAAGCAATAAATAATAAACCTTAAAATTTTGAATCGGCGCTGATAAATCAATAAACTAAGATCACTCAAAGCGCCGACTCATAATTTTAAGGTTTATTATTTATTGCTTTTCTGTTTTTTCGGCGGTTTAATTTTTTGTTAAAAAGTTTTACGTATAGTTTTTGTTGTATCATCATCTGCCTTGCCTTTTCCCAATCATGTTGGGCTCGGCTTCCAGTCTAACCGGATGCAATTGAATATCAATATTTCACATGGAGCGACTGCCTATTTGACATCACAACCCAGTTACTGGGGTTAAAACCCACCCGTGTTCCTTCAGTTGCCCATGTGCCAGGGTCACGGTGCCTCTTTCGAACAATCTCGCGACCCTGGCAGGCATCGGTCCTAGCAGACCCCTTCAGTTCTGCTGACATCTCTTTGAGGCGCGCGTGGAACACTTCGCGCCGTCGACACGGGTCTGGGTGCTTACTCTCGAATATAATTCCAATAGATCGACATTGGAATTGTCAGTCAAACGTCAGTGATTGGCTGGACTCACTGAGTCTAGCCAATCCCTGACGTATAACTCAACCAACTGACGTTTGACCAATGTCGATCTATTGGAATTATATTCGAGAGTAAGCACCCTGGTCCTTACTGGGCGGCAAGCTAATAATACGCTTATAAGCTAATAATAAGCGGTAATACGGTACCCCTTGGTAGGACTGGTTGTCCGATTTTCGGGCTTCTGACGACTCGTAACGACTGTCAAAGATCTACAAATGATATTTATTTATTTATTATGTATTTATTGCAGATTGATGTCTTAATTTCAAATATAACAATTTCATAATATTCTTGGTTAGGTCGTCTGAAGTTAAAATGACTACATCATGATAAATAAACAGTCAGTTTCTCAAAGTTATGAGTGTTTATTCAACACCATTAACTTTATAATCGAGTCAAAATAACTCTAAAAATACACACGAGTGCACTTGAAAGCGCGTAAACAAAAACAAGAGACTGTGAAGACTTATACTGCAATAATAGTGGAATATTGCGTGGTGACAGGTCGTTGGCATATTGCCCAAGAGTCAAGAGACACTGCTCTGAAGAACTCGTCTTTAAGAGTCACGGTCAGTTATCATTTGTGGTTTTATAGAAGGAGAAAACCATGAGGGATGCTATGGTAACCCGCACCCTAATTGCGTAACACACTATCAGTAACTATCTAAATCATTTTTTAGGATATTGTTAATCTATGTTAAAAAAATTGGCTTATTTGTCGGCTCGGACGGATTAATTCGCTCAAATCGAGCGAATAGTCACTTTCAAACGTGCCAGTTGCGTAATACGGATTTCTGGAATTGTCGATTCGCCCACAAATATTCACTTCGTGCGAGTCGCTTATTGAAAATATTATACATATTATTTAACACGTTAACTGCCATGTCGGACTATGTGTCCGACACTTTTTGTTCCATTCAGGCCTTGTCGGACTATATGACCGACAACACATACAAAATCTGAACATGTCTTTGCTGCCTAGCGGCCATGTTTTTGGACTAAATAATGTATTTATGGAATAAATAATCTATTTAAAGTGAAATAACACTAAGTACATTTTTGACTTTTTCTGATTTTAGCCGTGGCAGTTAACGTGTTAAAAGTGACGGTTCGCCCGATTTGGACGAGTTAATTCGTGTGAGTCGACTAATAAGGCGAAATAAATGTCGGCTCAATAACTTAAATAACATAATGACTGCTGTTGAACTGTCAAAATGAAAGTCATTCCTACTGGTCGCTAGGTCACACGTCAGCGGTTACTAATCTAGTATAAGCTGACCTCCTAATCTATGGAAACTCCGTACAACGCTGGGCCAGTTAAAGTTCAAAGTCGTGCATCCTACTTGCGGTCGAGTGTAGCCTTGTCCAGTTAAAGACAGTTTAAGTGCAGATTTTTAATTATTGCAGCAAAAATTTTGGCCTTACTAAAGATCAATCATCTACCAACCCGCCCTGGACCAAGCAAGCATGGCCTGTGTGATAGGCTTGAGTCACGCATTTTGTCACGGTTTATGCTCGCAAACTGTGATAAAAATGTGTGACTCCTATCACAGTAGGCTACGCTCGCCCTGGTGCGTGGTGGATAATGACCCATTTCCTCTCCTATACAGAGGAACCCTGTGTCTCAGCAGTAGGAACATTCCAACCTGAATATGTGTGTGTAAAGATCAGTCTACTTACATAATCTGGTGTTTAGTTGGCGTTGATAACATTGGATGGCATTTGGCACAGTATACTTGTATGTTTGAGACACTACCGATAGATGGCCCGATCCAAACATCCCTCAAGGTGACTCATCTCGATATTGGCATACTACTTTATAGGAGCCGTACTAGATGAAGTATTTAGCTGGTCTTCCTCAATATCAGTAACCTATGTAGGGATGCAATTTATTTCATCACCACTGTTCTCAAAATGGTGAAGGAAAACATTGAGAGGAAACCACAACAAACATTCTCAGACATGTGGTGTGACATCCAACCGGATGGAATCCTTACTGGATTATAGCCCACTCCCTATAAGAAGCCTGTGTCCCAGTGTTGGGAACGTTATAGGCTGCTTAATGCTATGTTTTCATAAGTAGGTATATTTAGTTTTAAATGTACCACACGTACATATTTATATCGACATAGTCACGTGGCGATTATCGACTAAGAATCGATAATCGCCACGTGAGCTCATGTATAAGGGCTCTGAGACTAAAATTAGTGTAGCAACGCCGAAATAAACGTATAAATATGTCTATAAACATAAATGTCACTCGAAAATTATCGCCAACCATACTCGTAAACTGCAAGACTTGCAAGTCATAAACTAATCACGTTCCTCACATTTGCAATGTGCATAGTAGCAGAGTTTTAGAATTATTAACACTGCATCGTTTGCATATTTCCTTGATTATATTTGGTACTAGCTTTTGCCCGCGGCTTCGCCCGCGTGGATGTCGGAAATTATCGCAAGAGGACGTACTACCGCGGTTAATGTATTAAGAATGCATTAATCCAAGTTATATAGGTAACTAGCTTTTGCCCGCGGCTTCGCCCGCGTGGATGTCGGAAATTAATGCAAGAGGACGTACTACCGCGATAAGAATGTGTTTTTCCAGGTTAAATGGGTAATATAGACTCTGTGTGCTATTTTCGATCCAGATCCATTCAGCCATTTTTGCGTGATTGAAAAACAAACACCCATCCATACATATTTTCACATTTATAATATTAGTAGTAGTAGGATTATAATTCATATTACTTAGGATTCATAGTTTATGAGAACATCATGTGTGTTGGTGTTTTTACACGCTTTATATTAGCTTCACTTGTATGTTTGTATGTTTGTTTGTAACCGACTCCTTATAGCGCGATTTTGACCCACTTTAAACGACCAGATTTCATTTAAACTCTGTAGACTTATCGAGGACCGATGACAATACTATAATTTCATAAATTTGTGCTATGATCCTTGCCAGGATTACCAGGACAGCAAAAAAACTTTCTTCGAAAACTACGCTGACATACTTCTCAAAATTCGAAACACCCTATAAAATAGAAAATAAATAATAGTTTAAAGAAACTAAAAAACACGCTTCCATAGAAAACCAAACTAAAAAGTAGAAAATAATGGAAAAAAGCGTGGGGTGCCTGATATCAATAAAAAAATACCTTAAAAAGCACCCAACGCTTTTTTTCCATTATTTTCTACTTTTTAGTTTGGTTTTCTATGGAAGCGTGTTTTTTAGTTTTTTTTAACTATTATTTTTAAAATAAGAGTAATAGTATTCAGAGTAAGAAGACTGCGACATAGGGCTTGGTTTAGTTAAATATAAGTCTTCCTGGTTTTTCTTAACGCTCCTATTTTACCTATACAGACACTCAATCATTTACCAGACACCGAACATAATTATAGGAATAGTACTTTTGCCAGTGGCTTGGCCCGTATAGCTGTCGGAAAATATCACCCGGGAACCTACTACCGGGATAAAGTAGGTATCCTATATTCTGTTACGTATCCATGATATAATATATCTTTGTGCCAAATTCGATCTAAATCCGTTTGGCCGTCTTTGCATCATTGAGAAACAAACATCCAAAAATCTAAACATCTAAGCCATTTCGCGGTCTCTTACTTGGAATAATACTATTAGGTTTATTTTGAGTATAACGAACACACATGATATTCGCAATTACTATGAAGCCAAAGTAATATGAATTACAATCCTACTTATCCCGTACTACCCGGCCGCTGCCAACGCGCTCTGCGCCCGCTTTTTAAATCTCTAATATCTTCTAAGATATTCATTTAAATTACATGCTGTAAAGGGCCAAATTGATCTATATTAAATGCACAATGTATTTAAGGTACTTAATTGGATAAGGATTAATGCTGTATTGCTTAAAATCGCTTCGTAACTAACCCCTTATTTCTCGTAAAAAGTAAAAGATAAAAAAAACCGGCCAAGTGCGAGTCGGACTCGCGCACCGAGGGTTCCGTACAAACCTGCAGGTCATCATCATCATCATTCGTCATCATCGTTTATGAAATTAAATGTTTTTTTTTTAATTTTTATATTTGAGTTGACTGAATGAAAGGTAAATTGTGGTTTACGATTTATGACGTATTAAAAAAAAACTACTTACTAGATCTCGTTCAAACCAATTTTCGTTGGTAGTTTTCATGGTAATGTACATCATATATTTTTTTTAGTTTTATCATTCCCTTATTTTAGAAGTTACGGGGGGGGGGACACACATTTTACCACTTTGGAAGTGTCTCTCGCGCAAACTATTCAGTTTAGAAAAAAATGATATTAGAAACCTCAATTTCACTTTTAAAGACCTATCCATAGATACCCCACACGTAAGGGTTTGATTAAATTTTTTTTTGTGTTTCAGTTCTATGTATGGGGAACCCCAAATATTATTGTTTTAAAAAAAAATGATATTAGAAACCTCAATATCATTTTTGAAGACCTATCCATAGATACCACACGTATGGGTTTGATGAAAAAAAAATTTTTGAGTTTCAATTCTATGTATGGGGAACCCCAAATATTATTGCTTTTTTTCTATTTTTGTGTGAAAATCTTAATGCGGTTCACTGAATACATCCACTTACCAAGTTTCAATAGCACAGCTCTTATAGTTTCGGAGAAAAGTGGCTGTGACATACTCGGACAGACAGACAGACAGACAGACAGACAGACAGACATGGCGAATCTATAAGGGTTCCGTTTTTTGCCATTTGGCAACGGAACCCTAAAAATGGTTATTGTGGGTTATCCCTAAGAGATAGACATATCATTGAGGACATTTTTGTAGGCCTTTTTAAGGTGTACAATACTGTAGTACATTATTTTGATCTATTTCGTAGGATTCAGCCAGGGTTTTTCGAATTTTGAGACGTATGTCAGCGTAGTTTTCGAAGAAAGTTATTTTTTTCTAAAATAAAAGAATCTTTCTAAAATAAAAGTAGCCTAAGTTACTCCTTGTTACAGCAGCTATCTGCCAGTGAAAGTCCCGTCAAAATCGGTCCAGCCATTTCAGAGATTAGCGGGAACAAACAGACAGACAGACAGACAGACAAAAATTGTAAAAAATGTTGTTTTGGTATATGTATCGTGTATACATTCATATACACTTAGTAAAAAGTGGTTATCTTAATATTAAAAACAGACATTCCAATTTTATTTATTTGTATAGATTACCCGCGACTAATAAAAAAGTTTTTCGTTCGTGTTTCGTGATATTCTATTTTTTTTTTTCTAAAATAAAAGTAGCCTAAGTTACTCCTTGTTACATCAGCTATCTGCCAGTGAAAGTCCCGTCGAAATCGGTCCAGCCATTTCAGAGATTAGCCGGAACAAACAGACAGACAGACAAAAATGTAAAAAAATGTTGTTTTGGTATATGTACCGTGTATACATCCATATACGCTAAGTAAAAAGCGGTTATTTTAATATTAAAAACAGACACTCCAATTTTATTTATTTGTATTGTATGTATAGATTTTAATTGTGGTGAAGTGGCTAAGTAATTCTAGTCGCACAGGTCGATCCATTAGGTTAAGTACCTACGTTTGCCGGGGTTACTGCGTGGATGGGTTTGAGTACCGAGACTACTCGTTTAGCTGTTGGTCCCGGGTGTCATCCGTAGATCTTTGACACTCGTTACGAGTCGTCAAAACCCCGAAAGTCTGACAGCCAGTTTTATCGAGGGGTGCCGTATTACCTAATTGCTTGGTTGTAGAGGACAGATAGATAGTCGCTGCATGTGAAATACTGGTATTTAGCTGCCTCCGGTTAGACCGGAAACCGACCCCCATGGTTGGGAAAAGGCTAGGTCGTATAAAATTATTGTCGTCAAACAATAATATTAATAGGTTGAAGTTTGTTAATTCAGCAAAGAAAAAAATCATTTCATCACGATGAGCACCATTTTATTGTGCTTGATATTCAGCAACTCCTAGTAAGAACTGAAGGCCATATTCAACATACTTGAGGAAAATGCTATGACGGTGGTGAAATCATGTCCTTGTCCTGTACATAAATAAATGTTAAGAAATGGCATTCGCAGACGATCAATTAACTACTAGAATGTTGCAATGTTAAACTAAATAAATTATAAATGTATGCAATTCTAGATCGTATCTTTGGCTGATACGTATTTTTATATCCTGCGTGAGTTACTTCAGTCACATTAAGGCGGGGGACTGACTGCAACTTTTGTTTGTATCGTTCGAGGCGAGCATACATTACGATACACAAGACGCGGTGACCGGTCGTTTCGAACACATGGCTCAAACGTACTCAACTTCTTGTTACAAAACGGCGATACACTAAACGTGGCGAACGCTCGTTTCGAGGACATAGCTCAAGCGTGCTCCATTTTTATTCAGCCTGAACTGCCTTGTTTGTCAAAATGCGCTCGCAACGGTAGTAGCGAGCCGCTCATACTGTAGGCATTTCAAAGGTATTCACGAAAAAGCCGACAGTTGAGTGGAGAATCCGGCGCGCGCTCGCATCGAGCTTCGCTGCATTGACTACTGTAACGTGCTACAAGTTTGCTGCCTTTAAAGATAACTTATTTGATGTCTCGAATGAGTCTACTTCAGGCTATGGCACCACAGTTTAACCATGTCTCGGATGAGTCATGCTGTAGTCTAGACCTATGTTTAATAACCAAGTTTGGCAGACTGACTGTTGATCATAGTGTGTTGTGATTAGCAGACAGGAAGACGCTGTTACACGTTACGTAGCACCTACTATTATTTATACAACAGAGGTACTTAGGGTAAATACATGAATTAGCGTTGTAAATATTGTCGTCATTGTATGCCATTGTTTTCAAGTACACTTCCTTCGGGTTATGTCGGTTGGCTTGATTCTTCTGCGAATCTCTTCATTCCTGATCTAATCACATAGGGAAACTCAAGCGTAACTGTCTCCATTGCCCTTCATGTGACTTCTAATAAGGCTCATTGCGAGCGACCACGTTTCAGTGCCATAGGGAACGAAAGAAGGCAGCAGAATCCGCTGGATGCGGGAAGCACAGATATTACTTTTATTAATAACTAGCTTTTGCCCGCGGCTTCGCCCGCGTGGATGTCGGAAATTAATGCAAGAGGACGTATAACCGCGATAAGAATGTGTTATTCCAGGTTATATAGGTAATATAGACTCTGTGTGCTATTTTCGATCCAGATCCATTCAGCCATTTTTGTGTGATTGAGAAACAACAACCCAATCATACATATTTTCACATTTATAATATTATTTGCCCGCGGCTTCGCCCGCGTGGATGTCGGAAATTAATGCAAGAGGACGTACTACCGCGATAAGAATGTGTTATTCGATGTTTTATATAGGTAATATAGACTCTGTGTGCTATTTTCGATCCAGATCCATTCAGCCATTTTTGCGTGATTGAGAAACAAACACCCAATCATACATATTTTCACATATATAATATTATTAGTAGTAGGATTATAACTCATATTACTTAGGATTCATAGTTTATGAGAACATCATGTGTGTTGGTGTTTTTAAAATAAAAGTAATAGTATTCAGAGTAAGAAGACTGTGATATAGGGCTTGGTTTAGTTGAATATAAGTCTTCCTGGTTTTTCTTAACGCTCCTATTTTACCTATACAGACACTCAATCATTTACCAGACACCGAACTTAATTATAGGAATAGTACTTTTGCCAGTGGCTTGGCCCGTATAGCTGTCGGAAAATAACACCCGGGAACCTACTACCGGGATAAAGTAGGTATCCTATCTGTTACGTATCCATGATATAATATATCTTTGTGCCAAATTCGATCTAAATCCGTTTGGCCGTCTTTGCATCATTGAGAAACAAACATCCAAAAATCTAAACATCTAAGCAATTTCGCGGTCTCTTACTTGAAATAATACTATTAGGTTTATTTTGAGTATAATGAACACACATGATATTCGCAATTACTTTGAAGCCAAAGTAATATGAATTACAATCCTACTTATCCTGTACTACCCGGCCCCTGCCAACGCGCTCTGCGCCCACTTTTTAAATCTCTAATATCTTCTAAGATATTCATTTAAATTACATGCTGTAAAGGGCCATATTGATCTATATTAAATGCACAATGTATTTAAGGTACTTAATTGGATAAGGATTAATGCTGTATTGCTTAAAATCGCTTCGTAAATAAGCCCTTATTTCTCGTAAAAAGTAAAAGATAAAAAATGGTTATTGTGGGTTATCCCTAAGAGATAGACATATACCATTGAGGACATTTTTGTAGGCCTTTTTAAGGTGTACAATACTGTAGTACATTATTTTGATCTATTTCGTAGGATTCAGCCAGGGTTTTACGAATTTTGAGACGTATGTCAGCGTAGTTTTCGAAGATAGTTATTTTTTTCTAAAATAAAAGAATCTTTCTAAAATAAAAATAGCCTAAGTTACTCCTTGTTACATCAGCTATCTGCCAGTGAAAGTCCCGTCAAAATCGGTCCAGCCATTTCCGAGATTAGCGGGAACGAACAGACAGACAGACAGACAGACAGACAGACAAAAATTGTAAAAAATGTTGTTTTGGTATATGTATCGTGTATACATCCATATACACTTAGTAAAAAGTGGTTATCTTAATATTAAAAACAGACACTCCAATTTTATTTATTTGTATAGATTTTTAATTTTTCTTATATTCCACATCTTACAAACGAATTTTTAAAGTTTTATTTAAATTAAAATCACTTTATTTCATTAGTTCTTTACGCAAAATCGTTCACTACCTCAACATTATTAGTTTTAGTATGTTAACATTATTTTTCTTTGATGACAGTTACTGATTACAATTAAAAGCCGACAGTAACTGATTACAATTAAAAGCCGACAGTAACTGATTACAATTAAAAGCCAACTATAAGCTAAGCGCACATTACAGCCGCATCGACCCGCAGGACATCGCTTTTGAATACAAAAAAGTACAAAATCAAAATGTGGGACAGTGACGTAGGAGATTTCTGTAATGCTCTTACCTGGGGGTCTACTAAGCACGGAGTTTCTTGCTCCGTATCACCTACGCACAATAAGATCTGGGTTGGAACTAGCAATTAATCACAACAGTTGTTCTTAATTCTAGCGTGCCCATCCGAAATAGTTCATCAATCCGGTAGGGTCCGTAGCGTCGTTGACGAACTGAGACAGTAGTAGGCCTTTCAGTGTTGGGGTATTTCCAAGGCAGATGAGAACGGTAGGTTCCAAATGAGGAACAGTCTTTACCTACTGATCTTTGCATCAACAAACAAAAACCATTACTTCCAAGTAAAAAATAAACAAACGACGGGCAATTTTTCAGAATCCGAAATGCCGTCATTACCTGCATGTTTTTTCTTCTAAATGTTATGTGCATTTTTAACAGCATCCGTTGTTTTCGTCTCAGAATATAGTGTTTATGTTTTCGGTCATGCATTAAAATGAATGTTTTTTTTAAATCAATGAGCATAGAAAAAGTGAAGTCGATTGTTTAGGAGTCAACATTAATGGGAAATGCTGTTTAAATATCAAAACAGGGAAGAAAAACGTCGTGAGAAAACGAAAAAAAAATATACGTCTGACACACACAACACCCTAATTTCGTAACACATTATTTATCAATCAGAATCTGAATCATTTTGCAGAATCTTGTTAAACATTGCTTCATATGTTGAACAATTTTTTTTTCTTTTTTTTTAATAAGTTTGTTACGACACTTTATTTATCAAGTTATAACGGAACAGATGAACATACCTGTTAAAATCGTTACCCTTTTTTTTTTTTTTTTTGGATGGGAAATCATCAAATGACTTCTCCCGCTCTGGGCGGAGCGGGAGGGCGTGTCAGACTTTTACTGACTAAAACCCACCCGTGTTCCTTCAGTTGCCCATGTGCCAGGGTCACGGTATCTCTTTTGAACAATCACGCGACCCCGGCTGGCATCGGTCCTAGCAGACCCCTTCAGTGTGGCTGACATCTCTTTGAGGCGCGCGTGGAACACTACGCGCCGTCGACCCGAGCTTGGTCCTTACTTGAAATCGTTACCCTTAGTTTGCTTTCGCCGTAGTCGGGTGAATGCAAAGCCCCCCAAATTGGGGGAGGGGGTCCAGCAGTGGACGTCTTACGGTTGAAATGATGGTGATGATGATGAGTCGGGTAAAATCAAATGACAATTGTCTACTTGACAAGGTGACGAACTCGACTTAAAGGAACAATTATGTGTTTTGGCATGATTTGTAAGTGGAGTGTCTAAACTAGCAACACGTAAGTCTTTAACCATCTGAAGTGCAGTTAATTGAAGGTTGTAACCTTTAGTATTACGATTTAGAAACGTGACTAAGTTTGACGAGTGTCTAAATGTTGTGTTTTAAGGTTCATTTAATTTTACACTTTAATAAAACGGTTAACCGGTATCATTGCAAGGTATGTTATTTGTTTGGTAATGTCACTCATATTTTTGAAACCTTGAAGGTTTCGAAATAATGAGTGAAAGCCAGAGACATAAACAATAGTTACCCCATGTTTCCATTGACGTAATAAATTCGCGACGAGGTTTTTTCGCGCATTGTATGTTTTACGCTCTGCTTAGCGCCGAAAGTTAAAAACCGATGGAAAGGAGTGTGTAAGAATCGTAGTAGGTGGCGTTCTGCAGTTTCAGCCTGCCGGCTGCCCCCATGGGAAAAAGGCGTGAGTATTTTTCGACACGCTGAGCCTCACTGCACGCGCTGCTAAACTGAAGTGGCAGTGGGCAGGGCACATTGCTCGCAGAACAGATGGCCGATGGGGCCGAAAGGTCCAAGAGTGGTGATCGCGTACCGGAAGACGAAGAGTTGGAAAGCCTCCAACGAAGTGGACCGATGACCTTGTGAAGGCCGCAGGAATCCGCTGGACGCGGGAAGCACAAAACCGGTCGAAGTGGCGGAGCTTGGAGGAGGCCTTATAGTAATCATGCTATACTTACTTCAATTCATGATTCCTAATACTTATCATCCTTTTTATGTTCTATGTTTACACTATTCATGCTATACTTTAATACATATTATCTTCATTTTATTTGTTTATATGTCTACACACAGCAAATCTATCTAAATACGATTTATTTAACTTAAAAATAGCTGAAATAAAATATTAACTCAATTTTCATGTTGTGACATACCAAATTGTCAACTGTCACTTTTCTGCTTAGTCTATGAATGGCTAGTTTTTGGTTTATATAATTTTAAATTATTTTTATCAATATATCTAGAGCTATTTGATTTTATTAATTATTACGATTGTTTACTAATTAACTTAAAATTATATTTATAAAATTCTTCACGCACTCATGTGGCCAGCTATACGCACTCGTGAATATGTCCTGGCCGACTGCACTGTCAGATGACATGATAGCCATAAGCTAACATTTGGAAGTGTTTAGAAAAGGAAGACGACGTTGATATAAAAACGGGCGTTCGAGCCGCTGACGGGACTACTCTTGGAAAACGACTACTCTTGGAAACCAGGCTACTCTTGAAGCAGTCCACTCTTGAAGCCGTTCTACTCTTACCCCGGGCTACTCTTGACCCCGGCCTACTCTTGAACCAACCCGGTCTACTCTTGAAGCCAGTGTACTCTTGAAACCAGTCTACAGGCCCCGAGTTCTACTACGGAGCTCACCTGGCGGATACTAAGATCTACACGAAGCCCTCAAAGAAACCGATATCGACCTGCTGCTCTGCTGCCTGCTTCCGTCCCTCAGTGCTGGACCACAGAACCGTATAACAAACTAGAGTGCGTGCCAGGCAGGGTCTTTTATACTTAGCTTTACTTCCCATCCCCTGTTAATATTTCTCTAATAAATTGTAACAGATCTGCCTTTATCCTTTCATTCCAATAGGATAAGCAGATACGTAACAGCCTATGTCCAGCAGTGGACGTCTTTCGGCTGAAATGATGATGATAAGACTCACTGGCGCTGCTCTCTGTTGGATTCTCAATGCTCGGTTCAATACTGACAGTTGAAAATCCAATGCGCGATAAAATACTGCTGCGATTTTATTACGTCCGTGATGTGGACGTCGACTGTGAATTCTGTCTGTTGTGGTTCTGGGTCGAATCAGAATATCAGTTTCAGACGAGTACTGTCAAATATTTCAATACCCATTTATGTGATAAACATGATTATGAAATATGTAGGTTATCGTGATAACATGCCTATCTTGTCAATAGTTCCGCATTCGGAACTCGATGACCTCACACAAGGTTCTATATTTGACTAATCACTTGTTCAGAGAATAGGTCCAAGTTCGATGGAATTTCCTGGGTATAAAAATTGGTCGTTTAAATTATACTTGCACAGTTCCTTAAGGAAAATTTAACTACACATATTTGGTAAGGTCATGCAGGACCAGAGAATGTCAGAAGCCCCAAAAGTCTGACGACCAATCTAAATCTCTTGTTAAAGTTAGTCACGCAGTCGTTTCATGTGCCTAAACTAGAACCAAAGGAAAATAATGTAAAACATTTTAAAAGAGTGACGGTGTAGCTTCTTCATTATTCTTCTCCTTTCGGAAGGGGCGACTACTAGAATCAATTCTATTTTAAATGCCTTATACTTACGTGCCTATTTCAAATAAATGCTTTGATTTTGAGTTGATAACACACTAGGTGGCCAAATGCTTTTATCACATAACTTTCTATCCGAAATGTACGAAGATATGTACTCGTATATGCAAAATCGGTTTATGTTATCGGTGTCATGTTCGGACTTGATCTTAAATTTGTGGTTGACAGCAAACAGCATCATCATTCTCCTCCCTTTATCCCAACAATCATCATCATCATTTCAGCCGAATGACGTCCACGGCTCCTAACAACATTAATAGGAAATATCAAAGTCATAATGAAACAACAAAATATTGATCAGACTGGATCTCTCCTTGTGTCAAAACAAACAAAGTTTTATAAGTCAAAACTAAATCTCAATCATTCTGACATTGCGTTTTCAATTGATTTTATCAATGAAATTTATAAATAGAGTATAGATACGTGTAGACGTAACTTAAAAAACGTGTGCAACACGTGTACTGTGTGGTGCCGGACGCAAAGAATAGCACAACTACATTAAAATTTCTTTCCGTGGGTATCGTAGAAGTCGACTAAGGGAATTACTAGAGAATGGGCAGCAGCGTTCTCTATGCATTTTACCACCATACTGCGATCGCCAGCTCGCCTACCAAACGTAGCGATTATGGCAAAGCCCCCTATGTCCAGCTGTGGACATCTTATGGCTGAAATGATGAACTTAAACCATGAAATCCATTGTGACTTTTTCAATTCATATGTACTTTCTGAGTTTACCTTGAACATTACTGACATCGGTAAAGGAAAACACCATGAGGAAACCTAGATTTATAGTCACTAGTTCATAAATCGCAAACCGGTTTTGAGCAAGCGTGGTGATCCTTGCTCGATGCTCGTGGTTTCCCTGTGAGGCCTTTGCTCTGCAGTAGGACAATAAAATACTATTTTTAATACTAGATTAATAGGTGCGTGGATATCGGAAATTATCGCAAGAGGACGTACTACCGCGGTTAATGTATTAAGAATGCATTAATCCAGGTTATATAGGTCCGCGACTTCGTCCGCGTGGTATTTTTTAGCAAAAAAGTTTTTCGTTCGATTTTTTTTTTCGTGAGATTCTATTATTTTTTTCTAAAATAAAAGTAGCTTAAGTTACTCCTTGTAACATCAGCTATCTGCCAGTGAAAGTACCGTCAAAATCGGTCCAGCCATTTCAGAGATTAGCCGTAACAAACAGACAGATTGACAAAAAATGAAAAAAATGTTGTTTTGGTATATGGACCGTGTATACATCCATATACTCTTAGTAAAAAGCGGTTATTTTAATATTACAAACAGACACTCCAATTTTATTTATTTGTCTAGATTATTTTAAACAATCGTTGGACCTATGCACAGGTTAGGAACTTGGGTACCAACTCTTGTTTAGCTTTTGTTTTTAGGGTTCCGTTGCCAAATGGCAAAAAACGGAACCCTTATAGATTCGTCATGTCTGTCTGTCTGTCTGTCCGAGTATGTCACAGCCATTTTTTTCCGAAACTATAAGAGCTATGCTGTTGAAACTTGGTAAGTAGATGTATTCTGTGAACCGCATTAAGATTTTCACACAAAAATAGAAAAAAAAGCAATAATATTTGGGGTTCCCCATACATAGAACTGAAACTCAAAAAAAAATTTTTCATCAAACCCATATGTGTGGGGTATCTATGGATAGGTCTTTAAAAATGATATCGAGGTTTCTAATATCATTTTTTTCTAAACTGAATGGTTTGCGCGAGACACACTTCCAAAGTGGAAAAATGTGTGTCCCACCCCCGTAACTTCTAAAATAACGGAATGATAAAACTAAAAAAAATATATGATGTACATTACCATTAGGGTTCATTCCCGGGAATTCTCGAGCCGAGAATTCCCGGGAAATCGTTGGGCTTTGTTCCCGGGAAATCAACCTCGAGAAAAGTCGAGAACTCGAGAAATCATGTACATACCTTTAAAGACATTAAATCGCCGTTTGTTGTGTTGCGTGGCGGCGCGAGCCAAAGCGCATGTATGCGTTATTTATATCAATAATATAATCTAAATATGATCTTAAATTTTACTAGGTACCTATCTGTTCTTTTCTATTATTTTTTAGTAAAATTTTAATACTTATAATAACTAACGATACATTAATTATACTAATTAGTCTGATTATATTTCCTTTTTGTAAAACAACAACACACAAGCTTAGTTTTTAATTATTCTAATATGTTTTTCTTATGTTAGTAATTTTACATTAATTCATGTGCCCTTTTTAAATTTGTGAGACGAATATTGCCAGTTGTGTTGTGTGTGTATCACATATTAATCCAAGGGCTTATTATTAATTTGAATTGCGTTTGTTATAGATTTTATCGAAACGTCACTATAACAGTAAAGATGGAAGCATCAAAAGCATGGAAATATTAAAAAAAAAAAAAATAAGGAATCAATAAAAGTTTATAATTAATTTGATACTTTTATTTGAGAGGAAAACCACTGAATTTGTTGACGTTATTGGAACCAAATAATATGAGAAAACTTACGTACGTAATTTCTCGGCAACCCGAGAAGCCTCGAGAAATTAGCCTCGAGAATTCTCGAGACCCGAGAAATTAAAAAGCTCGAGAAATCATGAACCCTAATTACCATGTAAACTTCCACCGAAAATTAGTTTGAACGAGATCTAGTAAGTAGTTTTTTTTAATACGTCATAAATCGTAAACCACAATTTACCTTTCATTCAGTCAACTCATATAAAAATTAAAAAATTAATTTCATAAACATAAACCTTACATATAAACCGTGAATACCTACAGGTTTGTACGGAACCCTCGGTGCGCGAGTCCGACTCGCACTTGGCCGGTTTTTTCTAACAGAAAATATATGTACGTATCTCATTATTATGATTAGAATAATTTAGGCACTGATTGAAGTTCAGTGACCTTAAAACAGTTTTCTAAAATTTGATTGTAATTAAATGGGTCTGATAATATTGTTTGATTCTTTGGTTGCTGGTTCGTATCCGGGTCGAAGGACCACGTTTTGTTATTCCATTTTTTTTTTACATAATTTTAAGTAACGATATAAAGGGGAATTCTCCCATGATTGATAATAGCTACTATTAGCCGCATGCTTTTGTATTGTCTCTCTTAAACAGGTATACTGAGACTTCAATGATTGTAATGGGTTTTATAAACTTTTACTAACACAATGGACCACATTTTGTAGTCCGAAATAAAAAAATAAATAAAAAAAACGCTGAGCAGACGATGAACAATTTATCCGTGACGAAAAAACGAATGGAAATCTATGAAATAACGCACACGTAGCAAGAAGATCATCTTGTATAACTGCCACCCCCCCATTTGTATATCGTTATGGGACTTTCCGGACGAAGTTTGCGCGAAGCATCGAACACCACTAGTAATTTAGTAGTTTCATTATTGGGCCGTAATACAGTGTGGTGGGGAAAAAATATCCAAATTAAGGCCGCTCAAGTAGGGCCAAATGACCCAAACATTCATTCATTCTCACGAATAATGGATTTAGACTCCTCCTTTAAAACGGGTGATTTGTTGAGTTTTCGTTCTGAATGAATATATCTACGACGCGCTACATTGTTTGAGTCACCGAGAGTTTGATCTGGAGCATCAGTTAGTGGAATTTTAACTAGGCAGGATTTCCATACGTTCTATCATCTCGGACAAATTGGCCATCGTCTGCCTAACCCTTCACTGGTAAATCTATACTAATATTATAAAGCTGAAGAGTTTGTATGTTTGTTTGTTTGATTGAACGCGCTTATCTCAGGAACTACTTGTCCGAATTGAAATATTCTTTTTGTGTTGGGTAGCCTATTTATCGAGGAAGGCTATAGGCTATATAACATCACGCTACAACCAAGAGGAGCGGAGCAGTAATGAAAAATGTTGCAAAAATGGGGACAATCGCACGGGCAGGCGATT
Organism: Aporophyla nigra; assembly: GCA_947507805.1. Classification (NCBI taxonomy): domain Eukaryota; kingdom Metazoa; phylum Arthropoda; class Insecta; order Lepidoptera; family Noctuidae; genus Aporophyla; species Aporophyla nigra. The sequence goes on from OX382296.1 coordinate 23,534,378, forward strand.
CGACGCGACGGGGAGGGTCGGGGGAACATAAAATTTAACGCGGACGAAGTTGCGGGCAGAAGCTAGTAGTAGCTATTTATAATGGATGTAGAAAAACCTTGAAATTATAATAATAAGTTGATTATAAACTACTCTTAATGTACAAATATTTGAAATACCAACCGTGTAATATTTGGCTATTGAGAATTACTCATCAGTCATCACGCATCATCGATCACGTGGAGGTTTTGCGTTCCAAAACAAATTATCGATAAGTCGGCGCCTTTTTAAAACAATTACGTACAGAGGCCGTGATAATTTTTAACTGTAAAAATTTAAATGGTAATTATTAACACGCAGTAATTATAAACGTAACAAGAAACTTTAATAGAAAAATGCGTTAAATGCGGATTAGATATATTGTTGCTAATTGGCTTTAATAATTAATTGGCTCTATTAGGTTAATGCGTGTGTGGCATAGTTTCTCATAAGTATCTGTTAACGCTTTTTAAGGGCCATGTTTTCCAACGGCAAATATTTTTATTCGAGCAATAATTTTGAATTTTTGACAAATTTTCTATTAAAAAAAAATTGCACTCCGGGAGTGCCGGCAGAAGTGAAAACTTGATTATTAACGTTGAGCATGTTTGATATTTTGGAATGGTTAGGGAATAATTTGTTGTTCAATTTCCATATTTTAAGCACTTTATATTCACGAATTTTACGAATACACAACAATGTGATCACTACACAGACGGTCGAGCCATCAGCTGTCACCATCCATGGATGCGCGTGGCACGCTGTAACATAGACGAACATTCGCGCAAGCGCCCTGCGCCGCCTAAACGAAACAGTAGGCCCAGGCATACATTTTCGCCGCGCCGTAGAGAGGGGATAGCTGTCTACTCTCCATCCGTCCTACGCTTTTTCGATCAGGTCACGTGTCCTGACGCGAGTTTAAGATTTTATACCCATTACAGAAAAAGTGCTCAACGCCGCTAAAGAAGTTTTCACTTCAAAAAACTGTTAAACGTTTACTCTATTGCACTAAAATCAGCCCGTATGATAGATAACCTAATTTTCCTCTTCTTGCAATTTGCAGGTCAATGCCAGATTGTGTCCAAATATGGCTTTACAGTATTATAAGTGATGCCGAACGTAAAGAATAGCACGATCCTATTTCTTCCCGTGGGTGTCGTAAGAGGCGACTAAGGGACTTACTAGAGAATGAGTCGCAGCGTTCTCTATGCATTTTATCACTAAAAGGCGTGCCAAGCGTGATGGTTAACCCCTCCAAATTGGGGGAGGCTTATATGTCCAGCAGGGGACGTGTTTCGGCTAAAATGATGATGATGAAAATTATAATAATTAAAATCATCAATACAACCCAGAAGTTCATTTAATTCCATTGAATGACTATTTCAAGAAAAAGTTATAAGTATCAAAATTAATTGATGTTATGTCACAAAGGTATTTACTGACTCATTGTACATTGCAATGATGTGTCACGTCCTCAGCTGATCGCACGTTTCGGCATAGCACATCACCTGGTGCAGGAGCATTTTTATTTTGCCCGTCATTAAGATGTTCATCTATACAGGATGGCAGGAACATCAACGCGCAAACTGAAACCAAACTGAATACAGCACATGATTCTTGGCGTAACGTAGAAAATTGCTGAAACCAGCGCTGGGGCTCTGTTTCGCATAGGGTCGCAGCATTATGGTGAGCGATGGCCGTTATGCGTGGATGTGACGCATGTTTTTCCCACCATTTTCTTTTTTGTGTGTGTTTGGTCATTCTTTGCGTCATGTTTACCGGTTTTTTTTTTCATGTTAACAGGTCGATAGTTCTGCCACCCTGTATAAGATGCTTCTTCCTTCGTTCCCCCTCTGGTTTTCCAGTTTTGGCAACGAGTTTAATTCAATAAAATCAAAATCATTTATTTGCGTAAACAAGGTACCTACAAGAAGTTCATAACATAATTACATCAATCTCTTTTTTATGCTTTTAATGACAGCGTGCAAATTTTAGGTAGAAGGAAACCTGTACATTAACAATTTTTTAAGTGGAAGGTTCCCAATTTGAGGTCTTCAAAAAGGAGAAGTTTTGTCCATATTTATCAACTTTGGCATAATCACAAACTTGGCAGGCTGCCGTAACAGTTAACTGAATCTGCAAGTTAATTCGATTTAAATTCGTACTAACACGAAATCTTGTATATATGTATTCGTAACGGCCTATACTTAACCCCAATAATGATCTTTGGAAACTCAAGTTTTATGTAAAGATTTTTAGCCACTATTCGAGATTATGATGACGTAGTTTTATTGCTATTTATCTTTACATAGTATAAAACGAAGTCGCTTCCCATGTTTGTACGCTTAGATCTTTTAAACTACGCAACGGATTTTGATGCGATTTTCATCAATAGACAGAGTAATTAAAGAGGAAGGTTTATATGTATAATACCCGAGCAAAGGCTAGTAATATAATAAAGCTGAAGAGTTGGTTTGAACGCGCTAATCTCTGAGACTACCAGACGGATAAACAATTCTTTCTGTATTTGTTTGATAGCCAAATTAATGAATGTTTATAGACTATTAACATCACGCTACGACCGTTAGGAGCCAAGTAAAAAGAAATTAGAGTCAGAAAGAACGCTAAACGACAATGAAGCACTGATAGATACGATTGTCGCAACCCAGCGCAGGGCACGCCACAATTGCGGCGGTCCCCTCCCTCTAGGTCCCTCCCCTCCCTCTAAGTCCCCTCTTTGAGGAGTGGATAGAGAGGCGCCACGGCGTCCTCACCTTCCGCCTGACGCAGGTTCTCACCGGGCATGGGTGCTTCGGTGGGTTCCTGTTCAGGATAAAGCGGGAGGAAACGCCCGGGTGTTTCCATTGTGAGGATCGTCTGGAGGACACGGTGGAGCATACGGTGGAGGTGTGCCCTGCCTGGGCGGAGCACCGCCGTGTCCTCGTGGAGGCGATCGGCGGCGGCGATCTCTCGCGTCCGGCCCTGGTGCGAGCCATGGTACGGAGCGAGAGGGCATGGGAAGCCGTCACCTCCTTCTGCGAAGCAGTAATGCTCGTGAAGGAAGAGGCGGAGTGCGTGAGGGAGTGGCAGTCTCTGCGCCCTCACGTCCCTAGCCGCCGCAGGAGGAGACGCCCCGGGCGTCGGGAGTCGATTGCTGACTCCCGGCCACCGTAGGCGCGAGCTTGCGGGCGGCGAGCAATGGGTAGCTCGCCGCCCGGTAAGGACCAAGCTCGGGTCGACGGCGCGTAGTGTTCCACGCGCGCCTCAAAGAGATGTCAGCGACTGAATCGAAGTGAGTGACGTCGGAACTTTGCATAATTACGATCGTTCGCTGTATAAATATACACAAATGTATCGTTACATTTAAATTTTTGTGTAACATTACCATATTAAAAGTTCCAAGTCCAAGTTTGTTTTGCACTGCGCATGTTTTTTCAGGTCGATTATTTATTTACTTTTTTCCTGTTTTTGGAAGTCAACTGAATAAAGTTTTACAAGAAAAAAGATAGGTTTATTTGCGCTAAACAAGACGAAAAGAAAGACCAAAAGAAAGAAAAAGTTGGGGGGAAAACATGTGTCATATCCACACAAAACTGCCATCGCTCAGCATAATGCTGTGACCCTCCGCGAGACAGAGCCCTAGCGCTGGTTTTCAGCGGCAGCCGGCCAAGATTAAGAATATGATTTTAGTATATTCTCAATAATTGAATATGATTTGAAAAATATAGGTAAGAGGATACTCTTTTCTAAAATTACAAAAAGGTATCCACTTCTCTATATTTTCAAAAAATATTCAATACTTACCGGAATAATGGTTTATACAACGTGTAACATTATTAACGCAAGACCTCGTACGTACATTAGGCTATTGAGTTAAAAGCCTAATACAATGACTATTTTTTTTTTTACAGTGACGTTAATATTAAGAAAATGGCGTTGACCCTAGCATAATCTTCATGCATTTAAAATTAAGTCATATTGCTTTGAAATACGGTTGAATTTCCTTTTGCACAAACGGCGGCGGTAGATATAACGAAATACATATATTTTGACAAAAATAAAAGGTAAGTATATTAAAAATGACTGAAATCGATTCAGTAGTCAATTATGAACAAACTACTTTCAGGACTTTTGTCTATTCTGTATATTAAGAAATATCTGCTTCTTAGTCTAGTCTTTACAAACACTACTGCTGAGCACTAGGTCCAGGGTTCGATTCCCGGGTCAGGCAATGTGTATTGGGTTTTGCCATCTGGAATTTCCCAGTAACCGCCTGTAGTCTGAATGTGTGCCCGATCGATCGCAATAGGCTCGTCCCCTATTACATGGGACTGAAACATAACTGGCAAAATGTGGGAGTACTATAGGTACACCTCTGCCCAACCCTCCAGGGAATACAGGCGTTATGTTATATTATATTATTAAGTAGGTAATTATCATACACTTGCTTGAACCTGCAATTTAAAACCAGTTAATTGTAGTATCATTAGCATGGTCGCCTCATCGGTATTAAATTGGCAACAATTTCCTTTGAAACGATTTAGAGCTGATTATTTAAACCGATATCAAGATACATCATTGTTTCTATTTACTTATTACTAGCCTTGGCGATGGCGGTCCCAATCCTGGGCAAAGCAAACGAGTAAGTCAGTGGACTGGTAGTCAAACTTTTGGTTTTATACCTTCCCGAACTATGGATGTAATAATCTAGGTAAACAACACTACCAGAGTATTTGAGTCATTCAACAAGATGTCCCGCGATTTTCCTGTTGGTTGTGAATAATTTCTCAAAATTTGGTCCTTTTTTCCTGATCTGTAATATGACGAATTCTAAAATTAATCGTCACTAGAATTAGCTTTGGTTATACCTATTACTAAGAAATATAAGACATTGACAAAATCTAAGAAAATTATTTAGCATAAGCATCATCATTCTATAATTTTCCTAGTGCGGGGGATACAGGCTCTCTTTGTGAGAGGGAATTGGCCGTAATTCACCATGCAGGGCCAGTGCGAGCTGGTAGATGTCACATGTCTTACAATTTTGGTTCTAAGACATGCCGGTTTCCTCACGATGTTTTCCTTCACCGTTTTGAGAGCAGTGGTGATGAAATAATTACACAAAGTAAAGCACCGATCTGAGTTCGTACCTACAGCCCACCAGCATACGTAGCATGACCACCGTAGAAAGGGGTTTTGTCGACGGAAGAATAGACAACATTACAGATTGTAGAAAGATTAAAGACAGAATTAAATATTGTAGAAAGATTTGTACCGTTTTATGCTGGCGTAGCATGACAGTTCTATCTCTATTCTACCAAGAATACACAAAGTTCTTTCTATGGTGGTCATGCTACGCGTGCAGTGCTCGAAAATTGTAAGAAGCTACCGGTATAATATTTTCCAGTGCCTTGCTATCTTCGATTCAACTTATCTGAGTCGAATAGCGATGTATGTCATTTTACTACATAACTATAAAAAAGAGTACGTGACCAATTTATAAGGCTACTGGTATTACGAATAATTCAGTCGTTTCAAAACAAATCTTTCTTAATCAGTTGTTAAGTAAATACGGTTTCTAGGTCCATTTTCTCTTTGATGACAAACACAACAGAGATTGGCAGTCAATTAAGAGCCGCGCTGATATTCCATTGTTTGTTTAACTTGATATGGAACTGGCAATGTTCGGTTAAACAGCGTTTAGTTTAACCCATGCTGATCATAATATTAACAGACACTTAACAAGGAGTCGATTGCGGACTCCCGGCCACCGTAGGCGCGAGCTTGCGGGTGGCGAGCAATGGGTAGCTCGCCGCCCGGTAAGGACCAAGCTCGGGTCGACGGCGCGTAGTGTTCCACGCGCGCCTCAAAGAGATGTCAGCAGTACTGAAGGGGTCTGCTAGGACCGATGCCTGTCACGTGATTGTTCGAAAGAGATACCGTGACCCTGGCACATGGGCAACTGAAGGAACACGGGTGGGTTTTGGTCAGTAAAAGTCTGACACGCCCTCCCGCTCCGCCCAGAGCGGGAGAAGTCATTTGATGATTTCCCATCCAAAAAAAAAAAAAAAACTCAACTGTGTTGGGGTCGGTTTCCAGTCTAACAGGGAACGACTGCCTCCTAGTTTCCTAATTAGTCATCATTCATCATCATCATTTCAGCCGTAAGACGCCCACTGCTGGACTTAGGCCTCCCCCAATTTGGGGGGTTTTGCCATAATCGCCACGCTTGGCAGGCGGGTTGGCGATCGCCATATGGTGGTAAAATGCATAGAGAACGCTGCTGCCCATTCTCTAGTAAGTCCCTTAGTCGCCTTTTACGACACCCACGGGAAGAAACGGGGTGGTGTTATTCTTTACGTCCGGCACCACACGGTACCCATTGTAATTAATCATGTGTCTTATTAATAACTGCTGCACGGTTTGATCAATTAGGTTAATCTACTCTTGCGGCAGTTGTCCGTGGATGGAGACCACCCAAGTAGCACAAAAGTGCTGGTTAAAAGCATTTTTACAGTGCACAGTGAATGCATTAGTTGCTGAATAATAGCGTAGACAGCGCATCCTCAGATGATATAACTCTAATTTGGGCACAAATTATTCAGCACATAGCTGAGTAAGAGTTCCAATTGATAAATAATTGCATTATAATAACATTATAGTAGCATTTATGTGTGTAACAGTCACCTCAAGAGCTGAATATTGCCTGATTAACAAGGCACGTGTGACTTACTATACAGCAAGGAAGACGAATGTGTACATTGTGTGTACTTTTAAACAGCTGAAATGACACACTGAGCGAAATTGTGGAATGCAATAACTCAATATTATTTAATTTTCTTTAATATGAACTGTCAAATTGTAAAACATGAAGTGTATCGTTGTGTGCAAGATCTCAGGAGCCATTGTGAAAATAAACATAAAATTTAAGGTAAGTTAAACGTCGATTTCCTGCTATTATATTTCAAATCTTATTGGGAAGGTAACTTTCCTGTCAAATACTATACATATTTAGTTCAAAATTTTCACGCGCCTTCGGAATACCACTAAATACTAAAAGAAAAGTAACAAAAATTGAATGAATATAAAATAAATTTGTTTGTTTTAGTACACAGAAAACAAAAAGAAACTGTTTTCGTGTAATTAATTTGTAATCCAAATTAATTACGATTGATACCCTATAAAATAAACAAAAATTTAAAGATAAAATTTTATAATAATACACAGTAACGCAGTGAATATTGCGGATGGCAAGTGAACAGTTTTAATGTTAATATAATGCTAAGGTCTGTACGGGTGTTCACATGTGGCCTTTAATTCAGCAAAGAGTAAAATAGTTTGGCACTTGTGGAATACAAATCAGACATGGATCGATTAGGAGAGTTATATTGGTTCACATTTGCATCAGTTACCTTGATAACTACCTTTATGGATCCAAGCTTTTAGGGTTCCGCCGTGGTTCGTTTAAAGCCATTTTGTTCCTTTTTTTTTGTTGTTATTCGACGATAAGTATTTAATTCAAATTGTAATTTAAGTAGCTGATATTATAATTTAATTATGGGTATGTATAATACATAAGTTATTGATTTATTCAATATGCGACGAAATACCTATAACTTAGTAGATACCTATCTAAAAATAATGTATTCTTCTGGCCTAATAATAATTAATTACTTCCATATGAAATTGAAATTGACATGCCATACGCACAGTATTTATGCGACGCGAAAAGTATTTTTTATGAAACATTTCGCTTGATCTGCAACATGGTGCAACGCTATCGTTCACACGCCCGCGCCGGCGCGCGGCGCTGTGACGACGTCATGTGATCATGTCGCATTATTTGTTTACATAGATCATCAGTTTATCGCTAAATCGCAACTGGGTTGGTCGTTACAAGTTAAGACGCTTTCGTATTCTACGATAGATGAACAATATCATTTCAATTTAGGGTTGCGAATAAAAGTAAATAAGTTGCGATCGACTTAATTCCTGCTATTTTGGTAGGTAGTAAAGTAGGTCCTCTGTGTTTGTGTCTGTAGATGTTTTGTATATAATTATTATGTTACGTTAAGTTTAGGTATTTAATATGTTATTATATCTTGTGGTTTTTTTTCCTCAAAAGCTGTATAGGTAGTGTTGTCTTTTTTTTAATTTTAAGGAACTGATACTTCTATTATAATAAATATATTTCTCTTGTTTTTTACAGAACAAGCTTTTCAAAATAGTTCAGACTATAGAGAGCGATGTTGTCGATCTAACAGTCGTTCCTGCATCGTGGAAAACTAAGGAAATTCTATGGTGGCCACCGAGAAGTACTTTAATACTCCTTGAAGTTATAAAAAGATGAAAATTCAAGGCCTGGACCAGGGTGGTACACCGTAAATTGTTCTTTAAAAAGGGAAAATTAAATAAACATAAAGAAAATTACGTTGTTTTTTTAGATGCTAGCTGTACTGGTATTTCCTAACTGACTACCTCTGACAATAATTGTCGAAATCTGGAATCTTAAAAACTCTCGAAATTAATTTATGTATTATAATTTAAAAAATCTTGGATTTCTCTTAATAAATCTTCTTCATTTTTAATAAAGTATCAGAAACATACCAATATTAATTTTGTGGCAACCATATTAGTCCCGAAAATGTGTAGGTTATAAGAAGATTTTTGTAGCAGAGAGTACCTACTCAGCCTAATGTCACCAAACACACTGATCTCTATTTATAAAGGCTTTTTTGCATTGTTTTGTCAATATGTGCAATTATTATTTATTGTTACTTTAATTTAAATCCGACGTAAATTTGACATTTGCTTTTATTTCAACTAAGTGACATATATTTTTAGTTTGTTAATAACATTTTATTGTTTTCTGAATAATATTTTATTGTTTTCTGCTGCAGCATTAATTTTTGTAATATGGGTTATGTCTGAAATAAATTATAAATATAACATACGGAACCCGTCGCGTCCAATGTTCCATTCGCGCATGCCGAAACTTCGATGCATGCTGTTATTCGAGTGTATGGTAACAACTGACTAATAGGGGAAAAGTGAACCTGTATGCAGCATAAAGCATTAAATTTTTGTTAAATAAGTTCACAAAGTAACTGATTACATTATAGTGGGTTACATGTTCTCTCTTAAAATGCAACGGTTGTATAGTACACGTGTGGGCTATTATTCAGAAAACTTACAGCTGATAGGGTACTGCACTACTAAGCGCTGAATAACAGTGACTTTGTGGCGTGTTTGTGTTGCTTAATAGAATTACTGTACAGCAAATAGCGTTATAGTTGGCCACGTTTTTTTCTAAACAGCTGTTATACCCCGGGTGAATACTAATAACTCTATGTAAATGCTCAGAGTACCGCTGTGGGCCTTATGTGACAATTTATAATGCAGTTCTGTGCTACTTGGGCATCTTTACAAATCCAGACCTAAACGTGCCTCAGGAAGCACGATGAGCCGTTGGTCCCGGCGCGGTCATTCGTGCAATCGTTACGGATAGTCGGCAGCTCAGAAGTCTGACAATCAGTCTTAGCAAGGGGGATATCCCCAACACGATAGTGTTACCTAGAAACTGGGTTCTGAAGGTCAGATAGGCAGTCGCTCAATGTAATTTTCTAGCGATTCCATGGAAGAATTCGTTGAGGTGGTAATCTGTGCTCTTCTCTACACTGTTCAGATCTATCTTCCCTTGTTTATAAGTGGATTCTTAATCTGTCTAGTTCTCCTTCTATAGAGTCCCATTACTCGCCGTGGGTGCTATAATGACGGTCATTTAGCAAACGATCAAGGCCTCAAGGGGGCATAATATCAGTAATCACGATCGTCATCATACCTTATGTAAACTTTTATGTTCAACGTGACCCGTACTGTGTGCATAATGCATATTTTGCAGCAGCATCGTCATAAAACGATGTTTTATGACGTTAAGTCCTACTTATTTCATTGTATATCTTCTATAGCAGTGGCTTCCAATGTTGACTGGACTGCGACTCACCTGACTCTCTCTTTCTCTCTTTGCCTAGCCTTATCCCATTTCATTTGGGGTCAGCTCTCCTCGTCATTCGTCGCCAGAGGTTTCAGTTCTGGGTCATCGAGTCATTCACCTTACTAAAGCTTCTTAATTTGGGAATCTCCTCTTGGCTGAGATAGAATCTATAACATATGCATAACATAGCATAATCAGCCAATAATGTCCCCACTGCTGGGACACAGGCCTCCACCCTGTTAGAGGGAGTGGGCCGTAATCCAACACGCGGGCCCGGGTGTATGATAAGGAGTTATAGATCTTATAAATTGCAGTCGCTTTTCTTGTCTGTTTGTGTGACCGAGTGGTTGTTTTAAACTTCGCAACCGATGTTGATGCGATTTTCACCCTCAGTTAGTTAGAGAATTTATTCCGGAAGGTTTTGAATTGATATTGGCGCAATAATCAGCCTATGACGTTACCACTGCTGGACACAGTCGTCTTCTCGGTGTTGTTTTGTGGAATCCATAATTATATATTCGAATTGGTTTCCTCACGATGTTGTTCCTCACCGTTTTCAGAGTAGTGGTGATGAAATAAATTACACAAAGTTATGTGCCTGCCTCAATTCCAGCTCTCGAGCTACGACACTAACTTAATAAATTAAAAATCTCTACGTTATGTCAAGTTGAAAGACTGCGAATCAGGAACGGATCGTCACCATTTTCTATAAGGGCTTTTCCCGTCCTGTTTAATAATGTCTAATTTAGAACAGCCACGGCATTTCTGAATAAAAATAAGCCAAAACATGACTGGATCTGACGCACGAGTTTACTTATTAAGCCTAGTAATATGCACTGGGGTTCCCTGTTTTTTGTAGGCATATTTATGCTATAAACTGTGTAAGCTACAATAAAATAAGTTTTTGTGCGTCATATTTTACTCTTTATCTTTCCTTTTCTCCTTTATGTCTCATGCAGACCATTATATTCTTAAAGCCTTTCCTTATGGAGGATGCGCCAGGGTAGAATTTTCTTTAGTTTTTTTTAGCAATTTGCCGGTCAGCGTTAGGTTTTATGTCGAACAAAATGTGATTTACTACTGTAACAAGTAAGCGTAACAGAATCATCAATATTCAATCTCTATTGACGGATATTTACTAATTCCATGAAAAAATTTCGCGGGTTCCTCTGGCGCTACCTCGATCCTACTACGTTCTTCTGTGCTCATATTATTTCATAATCATCAGACGATGCGTGGTGTATAGAAATCATTATTTACAAACGAGAAATTACACGAAACACTTATACACGGAACTTTTGACCTTAATGACATTGACAGTGGGGCTTTGTTGGTAAACATTTGTGAACTTGTCTTAGAAATGGTATTGCTATTGAAACAAGACGGCGCGCGGCGGGGCTTAGTTACTATTATGGCCACCAGCACCCTAATTCTGTATCACACTATTAATGATAATTCGAATAATTTTGATGAAGGTTATCGCTAATCCATTTGCCTCATATGTTCGAATAATTGGGCTGCTCAGCAAAATAAATAACGCAATGAATGTTGTTGAACAGTTCCGTGTTGAAGGCTCCCGCAGACAGGCGCGATGCGACAGCAAGACGACAATAGTAGAACCACGTCTATGAAAAATTCGTGGATTTTGTTCTACCAAAATTGCGTCGCACCAAAATCAAAATCAAAAGTCATTTATTCAAACTAGGCTGAGAGTCAGCACTTTTTGAACGTCAAAGTTACATAAGACAGCCCCCCCAAAACGCCCGCCCTTCGACACTTCCTAGTGCTTTAGCTGGGAAGAAGAAGTGGCGAAACAAACTCCCCAGCAGCACTGCTGTCTGTTAAGTTAGAAGAACTTGATTCTATACAATATTGTATAAGTTATTAATATAATAAAACAAAACATACATTATTCGCCATATGTCAGCTAGCACACGCCTTTATACCAACAAAACATTGAAAACTAAACTCAAGCTGAAATAAATAATGAAACAAAATCGTAAACAGAACTTAAAACCTTACTAAAGCCTCCAGGCATAAAGGGCGTGCCCGCTTACATATACAACGATGCAAATGATACATATACACAATAAATGAAATTAAAAGAAAATAAAAACAAATTAACAAAAGCAGTTAAATAAAAAAACAATTGTATGAACTACCCATATAAACTGTCAGTGTGTGAGTTACAGTAATTACAGAATGTAAAACAGTGTCATAGAAGAAAAAATAAATATTATCTACACAATTAAGTTAGCAACTAGTTTGATAAACTCTAAGACTGTCCTATGGAGCGAGACCAGCATGTTTCCAAGCGTTCTTATCTTGGGTGTAGTCCTCTAATTTGTAATAAGCTCGTTTACAAAGTGTACTTTTAACCTCCTTTCATTTAATTGCAATATATCAGAAGGTATTTTGTTGTAACATTTAACACAGTACCCCATAAAAGATGTATGTACTTTTGCTAATCTGAAAAATGGTTGATCTATCTTGTCTTTATTTCTAGTATTAAAATTATGTCTATCGCTAATTTTATTTAAAAAAAGTGGTTTTTTCTTACATACATAATATTTTCGTAAATGAATTGGCAAGGTACCGTCATAATATTAATCCTTTTAAATAGTTCCCTGAGGGATTCGCCGCGACATAGATTATAAATGGCTCTGACAGCTCGCTTTTGCAAAATAAAAATGGATTGAATGTCAGCAGCCCTACCCCACAGTAAAATGCGATACGACATAATGCTGTGGAAGTAGCTAAAATAGACCAAACGCGCGGTTTCTACATCTGTTAACTGTCTTATCTTTCTAACAGCATAAGCGGCCGAGCTTAACCGCCCCGCAAGAGATGTTATATGAGGTCCCCATTGTAATTTCTCGTCTAGCGTGATTCCTAGGAAAACCGATTGATCAATAAATTCCAGTTTTTCCCCATTCAATAAGATGTCACATTCGCTACCTCTGACATTAGGCAATTAAAATCTAATGCACTTGGTTTTTTTTTTATTAAGTACCAAATTATTTACCGTAAACCAGTCTTGGACCTGAAGAATGGAGCTATTGACGTCGTCAAGATTTTGAGACCGTCTGTCGATTTTAAATATCAATGATGTGTGTCATCTGCAAATAACACCATCTTCGGTTGGTTTGGAAGTCCACCGTCGTTCGCGCCTGTCTGCGGAAGCTTTTAAACTGTGTTACGCATTTGGGGTGCTCCTTTCTTCAAGCTGACCCGCAGTGTGACTCCGAAGAATGATTCAGCGTTTCACGTTAAAACCGTCGGTCATCGTTACTTTCAGTTACTATCCTGGATTACACAGTAATTGATAATATTATTGTTTTGTTATATAACATTTTGTTATTTGATTTTTATGTAATACATAACTGCTGATGTACCGTGCTGAGGCATGTTTTTAACTGTGTAATGATTACAATACGCTTTTGAGGATAAATGGTTACAAACATGTTATGTTTTCTGACACTCATCTGTAGCTAACTTGAATTATCATACTTGTATATTTTATTATATCATTCATGCACACGGTGTAGTTTTGGCGTTAGGCCCTTGCATGCGGCACGGTTTCTTAATGGTAGATACAGCGTATAAACTACGCTATGGAAAACACGTGTCCGTCAACAAGCTTGCATAGTTATCCATAACTCAGCACATAATTTTACACTCCCTAGAGTAGAAAATTTTAGTCGATTATTTAAAAAGAAATTGTAGTGTCATCAAATTTGGCTGCATAGGTATTGCAGCTTTCTATAAAAGAGCTGTTTTTTTTTTAAATAACCTACGTCGATCCATGTCATTCTATGTCTCAAGTCGTAGGTCACGCATGTCCACCAGGGTTGTCATTCATAAGTGTTATTGTATTAGGCTCGTAACTAAGATAAAATGATGTAGTCTCATATGTTTCCACCAGGTGTGTCATTCATAAGTGTTATTGTATTAGGCCCGTAACTAAGATAAAATGATGTAGTCTCATACGTTTCCACCAGGTGTGTCATTCATAAGTGTTATTGTATTAGGCCCGTAACTAAGATAAAATGATGTAGTCTCATATGTTTCCACCAGGTGTGTCATTCATAAGTGTTATTGTATTAGGCCCGTAACTAAGATAAAATGATGTAGTCTCATATGTTTCCACCAGGTGTGTCATTCATAAGTGTTATTGTATTAGGCCCGTAACTAAGATAAAATGATGTAGTCTCATATGTTTCCACCAGGTGTGTCATTCAAAAGTGTTATTGTATTAGGCCCGTAACTAAGATAAAATGATGTAGTCTCATATGTTTCCACCAGGTGTGTCATTCATAAGTGTTATTGTATTAGGCCCGTAACTAAGATAAAATGATGTAGTCTCATATGTTTCCACCAGGTGTGTCATTTATAAGTGTTATTGTATTAGGCCCGTAACTAAGATAAAATGATGTAGTCTCATATGTTTCCACCAGGTGTGTCATTCATAAGTGTTATTGTATTAGGCCCGTAACTAAGATAAAATGATGTAGTCTCATATGTTTCCACCAGGTGTGTCATTCATAAGTGTTATTGTATTAGGCCCGTAACTAAGATAAAATGATGTAGTCTCATATGTTTCCACCAGGTGTGTCATTCATAAGTGTTATTGTATTAGGCCCGTAACTAAGATAAAATGATGTAGTCTCATATGTTTCCACCAGGTGTGTCATTCATAAGTGTTATTGTATTAGGCCCGTAACTAAGATAAAATGATGTAGTCTCATATGTTTCCACCAGGTGTGTCATTCATAAGTGTTATTGTATTAGGCCCGTAACTAAGATAAAATGATGTAGTCTCATATGTTTCCACCAGGTGTGTCATTCATAAGTGTTATTGTATTAGGCCCGTAACTAAGATATAATGATGTAGTCTCATATGTTTAACACGTAAGATTAACATATTACAACTAACAAGTAAGATTACTCTTTATTATAATACACCATGAAAATGTACAAATTATAATGCTTCAATACGCGGAGTTTTCACTAAAAGATCTTTTAAAGACCTTTGGTCGGATTAAGGGAGTAGGACAGACAATACTGCAGATACCTACTTGGTCTGTGGACCTGTGGTGTACCATTGATATATAATATGTATGTACAATAAATACATACTCACACAAAATAAACCAACTAATCCCCATAAATATATACTCAACTAGCTGGCCCGATAAACTAAAAAATCACTTTTACTTTTCCGATTTTTCAATTTAAACGGAAACTTTCAAATATACTTCTCAAACATTCCTTTCCGTAAGAACCTGAGTCAGTCAATTACGACCATTTTAAAACACAAATTTGCCAAATCGGTTTACCCGTTCTGATTTGCGCATGCCAACAATTAGCATTTCATTTTTTTAAGTTTTATAGCTATAAAGCTAACGTGAATGTTTTACAGTTCCTAATTAAAGTAACTCTTCAGTTTACTTATAAAAAAATCTATTGACGCAATCGTGGTCGATCGATCGTTATCAAAGAGTTTTATAGACTTTGAGCACTCTGCACGCGTGATTCCTTATCAATACCACATCAGATTAGATTAGCAAGAACTACTGGCATTCAGACAATAAAAACATTTCTTAGATAATAGTATGTCAGTTACTTTGTTACGTATGACCTACAAGTTTATTAAATGACTAATTAGTTAATAAAAAATAATTGGTCTTTTCACGCTACTGAGATAATAATCATAAAGAAGGAAGTGGTGATATTGATAGTGGTGGTGATATTTATTTTTTCTTCTATGACACTGTTTTACATTCTGTAATTACTGTAACTTACACACTGACAGTTTATATGGGTAGTTCATATAATTGTTTTTTT
Organism: Aporophyla nigra; assembly: GCA_947507805.1. NCBI lineage: Eukaryota > Metazoa > Arthropoda > Insecta > Lepidoptera > Noctuidae > Aporophyla > Aporophyla nigra. The sequence goes on from OX382296.1 coordinate 23,550,237, forward strand.
TTATTTAACTGCTTTTGTTAATTTATTTTTATTTTCTTTTAATTTCATTTGTTGTGTCTATGTATCATTTGCATCGTTGTATATGTAAGCGGGCACGCCCTTTACGCCTGGAGGCTTTAGTAAGGTTTTAAGTTATGTTTACGATTTTTGTTTCATTATTCATTTCAGCTTGAGTAGTTTTCAATGTTTTGTTGGTATAATGGCGTGTGCTAGCTGACATATGGCGAATAATGTATGTTTTGTTTTATTATATTAATAACTTATACAATATTGTATAGAATCAAGTTCTTCTAACTTAACAGACAGCAGTGCTGCTGGGGAGTTTGTTCCGCCACTTCTTCTTCCCAGCCAAAGCAGTAGGAAGTGTCGAAGGGCGGGCGTTTTGGGGGGACTGTCTTATGTGACTTTGACGTTCAAAAAGTGCTGACTCTCAGCCTAGTTTAAATAAATGACTTTTGATTTTGGTGAAGGGCGGGCGTTCAAAAAGTACTGCCTCTCAGCGTTGTTTGAGTAAATGACTTTTCATTTATTTCACGCTAATTTGGTAGTGAAGGAACAACAGCGATTGTTTTATCTGCCTGCTCTTTCTTGCATAGTTTTAAAAGATAAATAATTAAATTAAATGTGTGTGTGTGTTGTTTGTAACTTATGAGAGGCACTCCTTTCACAAGCAATCATCTGCCTATCCTCGTCCCAACTGTTGGGGTCGTCTTCCAGTCTCACCGGATGCAGCTGAGTACCGTATTTTACTTGGAGCGACTGCCTGTCTGAACACAATCTAGTTACTGGGTAATATACCCTTGGTAAACCTGGTTATCAGACTTTCGAGTTGCTGACGGACCGTAGATGAACGACTGTCATAGATCTACAAATTATAGCCGGGTCTAACGGCTTAACAAATTCAAATTCAAAATTTTATTTCACACCAGGTATCCATAGAGCGTTAGTAAGAACTTAGCCTATGTTAGTAAACTCAATAATTTAAAAATACAATAATAGAAAACTTTAGAGATGTCAAGGGACACCCGGATGGAACGAAGTTCCTTTCCAGGATTCATAATAGTTATAATTTTTTAATTATTTATTATTTACAAAAAACCTGTATACACTCAACAAAAATATTCTCTCTCTCTCCCTATCTCCTTCTCTCTCTCTCTCCCTCTCTCTCTACCTCTCTCTCCCTCGCTCTCTCTCTCTACCTCTCTCTCCCTCGCTCTCTCTCTCCCTCTCTCTCTACCTCTCTCTCCCTCGCTCTCTTTCTCCCTCCCTTCTCTCTCCCTCTCTCTCCCTCTCGCCCACTCTCCCCCTCCCTCTCCCCATCTCCCCTCCTCCCCCCTCTCCCCTCTCTCCCTCACTACTCACAACAAAAAAAACAACAACATACAAAATATATACGGTCGAATTGAGAAACCTCGTCCTTTTTTTGAAGTCGGTTAAAGCATGTCGTGACAACTTTTCGTAAGAATTTTTTCCGTCTAGCCCCCTTTCACAACGCGCGATAAGGAACTTCGTTCCAATACATTAATTGGCTACATGAACATGTGCACGCACATGCCTGCCAGCCCAGAGCCTGATGAAAGGTCCATCAACCTTGTCCGCCAGTGTCGCTCATATACTGTTCGGGTTACCCCTGAATCGCCGCAACATCGATGCGCACCGTTTGCGCATAATGGTATGAAAATCATTTGTTCGCGCATCCGCAAACATGCCCGATGCACTGCAAAACCGAGGCAGCCCCAGCAACGTACTTACCGAGGCACGGAGAGTCTGGGTATGTAAAGATGGTCACCCAACCCCGGCTGACGTAGCTTAACCTGAGCTATCACCCCGTGCGGGTGTTATTACTTAGCTCCAAACCCCTGCATAAGCCATTCGATCCAGTACAAATAAATCGGTCTTTTGAAATTTTCTTCGAAATCGTATCAGCGGTTAGCGAAAAGAATGGGACCCCTACTAAGCTCCATTTAAAAGAATTCTGTGGCTGCGCGGTACTTCATGTTACGACCGCGCGGCCATGGTCAAAACTTTATAATTTTCTGAATATTGGATCTACGAATTTGCGATTTTCACGAAATCGTAATGTTGACGGAGTCGCTTTTCGTCTACGACACTATGTCCGAGCAGTCGAAACGGACACTTAGAAAGGTTGTATTCGTAAATCGATTTACTTCCACTTTCAACCTTCCACGTAGGTATTGGTGTCAAGTTTCGATTAAATAGCTTAGCCCTAATATTGTAAATTGTTTGTGAGCGTGTGTAACCTTTTCCTAGCTACTTGAAGTACAAGTGGTCCTCCGCCAATTGGCTGTAGAGGTCAAATATCTAGGACACTCGTGACCTGGCTGTTTTAGGCCTTTCTTTTCTTAGTATTTCTTGGTTTGACTTCGACAAGTGAACCATTAGAGCTCATGTTTATTTTGTACACTGGTTTGTTGGAAATGTTCAAATTGGAAAACGAGATATGATACTTTGGCGGTTGTACTGTTTTATATCCCTATTGGGCATCATTGACTACACAAGTATTATTTAAACAAGATTTTCATCAGTAGTGTTTGAAATAATAACGAATCAATGCAGTTTTTTTTATAAAAAATAATTCAATACAGCATTTGCGTCACCGTCGGCGTCGTGGATATCATGTGATGAAAACCCATTTCAGGAGATCTCACAATTAATTATGAAGTTTTGGAACACTCGCAGAGCAAAATATGCGAGGAAGTACTCTATATTCGGATCAAATAATAGTTTTTCTTTCGTGTCCAATCAATTTGTCACTCGTACCGTAAATGTTTTGTAATCTATGGCCGCGGCGATCGACCTTTGCCACTGTTTTGGTTATAACTGGTATTGTATTTCGGGTACGTTATTCTTGGCAACAACGTAGGGCTTCGATACGCAAGTCAGGCGTGAATCCAAATAATGTGGGCGCTTAAAACAGCTGAAACTCTTAAAAACACTAACCCAAATATAATTTAATACCAATGAAATGAAATCATTTGATGTTCTAATTATAGGACCTCTTTGATTGAAGACGGTAATTTTGTATTGCTTTTGCTTATATAAGGCTTTTGGGTTTTTCCGCTGCAGTATTAGCGGCGTAGCTTTAAAGACGTGTGATAACTTATTATCTATTGTAAGCAGTATGAACTAGTACTGAGTTCAAGGATATAATTACTACGTTAGTAAATAGGTTACTAGGCCATTATCTTTAAATAAACGTTTACTAGAGAATGGGCAGAAGCGTTCTCTATGCATTTTACCACCATACTGCGATCGCTAACCCTTCTGATAAACGTGGCGATTATGGCAAAGCTTCCCATATTGGGGGACGCCTATGTCCAGGACGTAATCGGCTGGAATGATGATGATGATGATGATGAGACGCTTAACAACTTAATAGAGGGGCTTGTGGCTAAGTAATAATAACCGCACAGGTCGATCGATAACGTTAAGCTACAGTTGCCGCGGATGAGTGACCATCTTTAAATGCCAAGACCCCTTCGTGCCTCGGAAAGCACGTTAAACCGCTTGCCTCGGCTGTCTTTCGTAGATCTTGCACAGTTGTTAACGACATCTTTAAATGCCAAGACCCCTTCGTGCCTCGGAAAGCACGTTAAACCGCTTGCCTCGGCTGTCTTTCGTAGATCTTGCACAGTTGTTACGGGTCGTCGGTAGCCCGAAAATCTGACAACCAGTCTTACCAAAAACTAGCCAGTAACTAGGATGTGGAGGTCAGATAAGTAGTCACTCTATGTAAAATATTGGTAATGAGCTGCATCCAGGATTCCAGGTAGACTGGATGCCGACCCAAAGGACCCCAACATAGTTAGGGAAAGGCTAGGCAAATTGAATTGATTTCGGTACCGATAAAATTAAACAGAAAAAAAATACACTACATCTAACATGATACACAGATTTAACATGCACAATTTTTGGACCTTCAATACTTACGCATGAAAAATCAAAGGTGATATATAATTGCCTTTTTGTACGGATTATTCATTAACGACTTCAAATTGAACCGTGTCTAGGGCATTGACCGATTGACCAACATAATACCAGAATTGGATTATTGGTTTACCTGCGGAAGTAACACGGTTTGTTCCGGCGTTTAACAAACTGTTTTTAAATACTTTCGCGGCGACAAAGAGATTTTTTGGCATAGGTTTGAGAATTTTCAGCCAATCACCTATGGTTCAATTTGTGATTTATTTGTGAATTTTGATTTACCACATGAGTTTTGTTAATTGATTTTGAATTTTTACTATTTGTTGATTATTTATTGATTGCAACATTTGTACGCCATTGATGGCAAGACATAGCGTTCTTAATATTATTTTTGACATCTGTACTTTTGTTTACCTATGTTCTACAAATAAAAATATTTGATTTGATTTGATTTGATTTGAAAAAAAAAGTTATTTTTTATAGGCTTGTTTTTTAGATCTAGTTAGTGGGCGGAATCGGTTGCTAAGAGCTTAGCCTAGTGAGATCTATTCGTCAGGTCTATCTTCTATACTAATATTATCAAGCTGAAGAGTTTGTTTGTTTGGTCGAACGCGCTAATTTCAGGAACTACTGGTCCGAATTCGAAAATTCTTTCTGTGTTGGGTAGCCTATTTATTGACGAAGGCTATAGGCTATGTAACGTCACGCTACAATCAAAAGGAGCGGAGCAACAACGAAAAATGGACGAAAAGCGCTAGGCAATTGGATGCGACGGGAAGGGTTAGGGGAGCAAAAATTTGACGCGGACGCTAAAATATTACACACATATTTACTGCTCTTAGTCTTTACCTCCAATCATGTAGTTATATTAGATAATTTATATTGAAACTCATTAAGGTCACTTAATGAGAACACTTCTAATCATTTTAGGAAGCTGTTTCTTTTTTGTTTTATCATAACTAGTGGTCGTGGTCAAAGTACAACCATAATTTAAAAAATATTTGCTTTCTGCACTCCTCCATTTGAACTTTAACTGTACCAAATTTCTTACACCCTCCGTCCGGGTTATTTTCGAATAAAGGGGTACAATGTCTCTGCTTGATTATATCTTGATTCTATCAATCAACCAACTCAGTCTATGGCAGTCCACTGCTGGATATAGGCCTCGCCCATGTTGCGCCACAACACCTCGTCCTCCGCCTTCCGCATCGTGTCTGACCCAGCTGCTTTCCATTTTTACTTTTTTCAAGACTCTGAGATAACTTTTTAATGCAAGGCTTATAAAAAATTATAATAGTTATTTTTGTGTTATTGTGTCATTAGTGTACAGCAGAGTCGTTCCAGGTCGTCCGAAACCCGAAAGTTTGACAACCAGTCTTACCAAAAGGGAACGTGTTACCTAGTAACTGGGTTGTGAAGGTCAGATAGTCAGGCGCCCATTTAAAATACTGGTATTCAGCTGCATCCGGTCAGACTGGAAGCTGATCCCAATGTAGTTTGGATAAGATTAGGCAGGTGATGATGATGTCGCCTTAATTTAGTGTTAGTTTTAAGTGTCATTTAAGTACCTAAGTATCTTCGTTATTCAATATACAGATCATCTGTTGGGACTGATTGCAATCTCAAGTGATAATAGTCAGTAAGTAGTAAGTAATATCAGTTTAATCAGTTCCTATTCAGCTTCTCAGCAGTAATGGCTCTTGACTTAAGTGTTCATACAATGTAGGACTCTTGTTGAATATAACCTACATTCGTCTTATTCAAACATATTTCCTGCTTTCTGCGAAGTTCGCAGTGCGAACACATTTATGAACTTATCTGCTACGACGGCGTGCCATGAATGGCTTGCGGTCGTCATCGTTTCCAAAACCGGGAGACAACAGGAAAACGAAGTAAAAATATTGAAGACTAGGTATTTCCAACAGCTTTGCCATTGCGGAGGTCGAGATTTATCCCACGGGAACGTACTACGAGATAAAAAGTACCTACCCTACATGTTATAAACTATCCAGGGTATGAACTTATCTGTGTGCCAAATTTCAGCCAAATCCGTTGTGTAGTTTTTGCGTGAAAGATTAACAAACATCCATACACCCATAATCATTTATAATATAGGTATTTCGCACCTAGTATTCGGTAGTTTTTTGATACAAACAATGTTTTATTTTTATCAAATAATTATTTACTCCTACCATTCTTTGGAACGTGATTGAGTACTTAATTATGTATAGTAATTACAGCAATAGTCTTCGTAATAAAACTTTAATGTCTTAACTACTACATTACAGTGATTTTATTTATTTTAGCACGTGTAACAATTTGGCGATGACCAAAGAAACGATGGATGAACTGTGTGAAATATGGATATGGAGATAAAAGGGGGTGACTGCCGAGATGACTCGTCATAATCAGCCTATAATGTTCCCACTGCTGGGACACAGGCCTCCTCTCGGTGAGAGGGAGTGGGCCCAGTACTGGGGGGTACATGTCACATGTCTTCTGATATGTAGTTCTAGGTCATGCCGGTTTCCTCACGATGTTTTCCTTCAGTGGTGAAGAAATTATTTACTATTTACACAAAGTAAAGCGCCTGCCTGGGTTCGAACCAACGACCTTAGAATTACCGCTGGGCCACCACTGAAAGAAGACACGTCGCGCCGCCGTCGCTGACACAGATTGAGATAAGGGCATTAGAATGAAGAATTTTTTTTTTTTGGGAACGTTTCGGTTACTGCTTACATCATTGAGTTGTATATGCTAGATTATCACAACCGAAACTCTATGGTTTAAAAAAAATTGTCCCGAAGAATTAGCACCAACTTCATCTTCAATTATGGAAAGCCTATCGAACTAAATCTGGATGCGAATGTCATCTTCCTGAAATCATTAATGTTCTATGCCCTAATCCCAATATATGTCGGTGACGGCGCGACTTGTATTCTCCTTCCATATTTCTCTATTAGTCGTAATCTCGGTAGTCACCCTTTCCATCCATATCGTCTTTCCCACAGTAATTGTGGCATTGCTCCTGTAAGCGTTTTCCTTGGGTATTTTTTGTTGTTGCTAAGCCAGTGGTTGAATGTAGGTAGATACCTACAGGCCTGTTGGATATCTAATTTTGTTTTTCATTATAGAACGTGTAACGTAGGTATAAAACCCAATTAAAATCTTCTAATTTCTAATCGAAAAGGTCAAAAAAACAACTTGATTTAGTTAATCACTTGTTTTTGTAACTAAACTTTATCGGGATGTTTTTCGAAATAATAGAAAGATGTTGCTAACCTATAATAGGTATAAATACTTAAATAAATGATTTTATTTCTGTAAGTAGGTTTGTACTAACACTTTTACATGTCAGAAATAAATTGATGGTTTCATCCTGTATTGATATTTTTTGTTTTTGTCCTTTTTAAAGGACATTAATTTAGTCTAACTCACTAACTACAGTCTAATGTCCTACCTGTTGGTAGGACTAGGAAATATCATTTATCAGAAGCTAGTTTGATTTGGTATTTTTTCGAATGTCACTGTTGTGTTGTGTTTGTGAAAGTTCTTATAAAATAGTTTTATTTCCTGAAAAGAACTGGTTATTTCACAGCGATACCTCGTGATGAATCGACTGTATCTTTAGGCCCGGTGCCCACTTTCGGTGGGCATCGGTGCGGCTCAGTACCGCTCGGGCGCCTTACGGTGGCTTCGGGCGCCTCAGAGCTGCGTCGGGCGACTTCGGGCTGCCTCTTCAGCCGTAAGCATGGCTAAAGACGCCGTAGCTGATTTTGGGTAGCCTCAGAATAGTTCGGGCGTCAGAAACATCGCAGAGCAGTCGTAACGTTACGTGAAAACAGTTGTGCGTGTGTATTTATAATGGTGGATTGGGACTTAGTTCTCATTTTTCATCTTGCTACCCGAAGACAGCCTCGGCGTCCTTAGCCATGCTTACGGCTGCCGAGGCAGCCCGAAGTCGCCCGACGCAGCTCTGAGGCTCCCGAAGCCGCCCAAAGCCGCCGTAAGGCGCCCGAGCTGTACCGAGCCGCACCGATGCCCACCGATAGTGGGCGCCGGGCCTAATTATGCATTAATAGCTTTATTTTTAATATACTATATAGGCTTTAAAAGACTCGAAAACAATCGTGAAAATTTTAGGGGATGTTCTGCCTATCAACAAGAACAACTTTTACTCATCATCTGATGATGCCTAGCCTTTTCCCTTTGATTGGGATCGGCTTTCAGTCTAACCGGATGCAGCTGAGTACCATTATTTTACATGGAGCGACTGCCTATCTGACCTCCACAACCCAGTTACTGGGTAATACGATACGATAGGAATACATAATGGGAACAACTTTTACTGTGGGACCAATTTTGTATTCGCTTAATGGTGCAATCGGAGATGGACAGGTCGATATTTTTTTTACGTATTCGAAATTGGTTCCAGAAACATTTGAATATATGGGTAGAACACCCTCTTCAATTTTCTCGATTGTAGATACGGAGCTGCTTGTTTTCCCTTATTAAATAAAGTAAAAATATCTAAAACAATCGATTTATAACTTATTTATTTGGTACCTAGGTAACACAATCGGTAATCTTAAGTATGACACAATTTGTTTGTTTCTTTCATTATCAGTATCTATTACTATTGTCAAAATTGTGATCGATTATTGTCTAGCAAAGTAGCGACAATCGTAGAGGGATTACCGCATATTTGTAAAGATTAGGTAGGTGTGATCAAATACATACCTTCTTATTTTTATATAAGTATTTTAATTCTGAATTGTTCTGTTCCTAGCTGGACGTCATGAGGAAACCTCATCCTCAATTTAGAATCGATAATGCTACTTTTCTGATAATGTATTCATTAGCATCATCATTGTTCCGTGTGGTGCCGAACGTAAAGAATAAGGGACTTACTAGAGAATGGGCAGCAGCGTTCTCTTTGCATTTTCCCACAATATTACGATCGCCAATCCGCCTGCCAAGCGTGGCGATTATGGCAAAGCCCCCTAAATTGAGGGGGGGCCATGTCCAGCAGTGGACGTCTTTTGGCTGAAAATTATTTCAGATGATGATTCTTCAACGTACGGGACGTGGAAACATTTTCTTGGGGTTTCCTCAAATCCGTTTATTTGTTGGTTCGTTTGCCCAGATCCATTAAAGGAGTTATTCGTTGAGTTTTCCTCACATGCGTTTGGTTAGTGCTCCTTTTGCCCAAATCCATTGATGGAGTTATTCATTGAGTTTTCCTCACATGCGTTTAGTTAGTGGTGTTTTTGTCCAAATCCTTAATTTAAATCTATTGATATTCTTTGTAATTTAAGGTTGTCTGACAATCCTTTACATTGCTATCATTTCGATAGATAAGTATCGAAGTAAACTCCGAGCTGGTTGCATCATTCACGTTATTTATAGGTATGTCCATTTATCTCATAGACTTTCCATCGATGAGTGCGATAGTGTCATTTTTAGTAGATACGATTTTTCGTGTTATCATGTCGTGTTAATAAAAACACTACCGTCGCCCGTGGTTTCAAATAAGTCTCTATCTCGTAGAAAGATCGGGATACAAAGTATTCTAATTCTTAATCCAGCTCATGGTTCACATATGTCCCAATTTCATCCTAATTTGGTTCAGCCGTTTTAGCGTGAATGCGTAACAAAAATATTTAAAACAAATATTTATCTCTATAATACCTACTAGTTAAGATTTTAACGATAACAATACTCTTAAAATGTTGGAATATCCACACTTATGATTAAATAAACTGACCAAATCTGGTTTCACTGAAGATAATAAAAGTTAAAAAGCGATTCTCCAATCGCTGAAAAGCTATCATGGTTTTCTAACCGAGACGTCAATAATTATAAATAATGACAATTATATTTTTCAAAATTTGATAAGGTACCTATCACCATCGGACGATTTTTTTAAATAGGGTAGGTACCTACCAACCAACTTTTTTAATGGATAAAATTTTGATAATATTATTTTCAGGTTTATCTCGAGTTTGACTTCAAATGCTTATTGTTTTCAAGTTATTGATAATAAGTACCAATTAATTGTTATCACAAGTCACTTGCCACATAATTATTAAATAAAAATAAAACCTTAGCTAAATTTATTTAATACCTATAAAATAAATGTTATCGTAGTATATTTCAACACGGAAGGGTCGCTGACATTTTTAAGACCTTTTTAAACATGAAGTTGTTAAAATAAGGTCTACTTAAGAACTAATGTGTAAGGTCATTCGTTCAAATAATGAGTATAAAATATCCGCAGTTGATCAAGGTACGATTTTATTATCACAGTTGTTTAGTCCTTGATAGGAGTGGTTTTTTAAATACTTATGGATACAAAGACCAAACCTTTTAGAGGTTGAATATGACTTTTTAGGCCATTAGTCTGATCAAACAACGTTGGGATTGGTGCATTTCATTCATTTATTAATTCATCAGCATATATTGCATCAGACATTTGACAACAAAAGATGCAATCATCAGTAAAGTTTTTTCCTTATCACAGGTTTCCATAACCTAGCTAGGAGAGCAGTGCTCACCCACACGTTTGTAGAAATGGTACTTATTTTGTAAGCAGGCAGGCAGAAACCACGGAACGCCACCTGCTACGATCTCTACACACTCCTTTTGCCTCGTTTAGGTACATAAGAACATCACCAATAAGGTCACTATATTTATGTCCTCCTAGAGCGTCCCCTCCCGGTGTTTCCACTCACATCTGCCTTGTAAATACCTTTTGTGAGCCGACCTTCATTCATCCTCTTAACATGACCATCTAAGCATACTTTTTCAGTTTTTGTCACTACATCTTCTTTTAAACCACACCTTTCTCTTATCACATCATTCCTCAGCCTATCATTCAGAGTCACACCACACATGCTTCGCAAGGAACGCATTTCCACAACATTTATTCTACTTTCATGCTTCTTTTGCCACACCCAACATTCACTTCCATACATAATCGTAAAAGCGCGTAGTGTTCCATTTAAGGCACCATTTTCTTTATTTCCCGCATTTACTCTTCTTTCCACATCTTTATCAATCTTTCCAACCCTTGTAAACAAACTCCTCAAATAAACGAACTCACTTGCTTGCTCCACACTCTTATCATTTATTTTCACATCACACACCGATACATTTTCTTCTCTTTCAAACACCATCACCTTCGTCTTCGTCTATAACTCATATCGATTAAAAATCCTGCGTTAGTATTCCACCCATCCTTCGAGACACCTGCATTATAGGAGCTCTGGCCCCCATGGGTAACTAGAGTAGGATATACGTTATTACAGGTCACGTAGAGGGGGCCGAGGATCGTGCACGACAGTAATAAATGTCAACAAAATAAAAATTAAGTCTAGTTATAATCTTGAGAATCTTAAAACTTACTGAAAAAAATTGTGTGTGTCAGCTCCGACGACCAACTGGAGTTACTCCTTACGAACGATTGTAAATTAAATAGATTAATAAACATTACATAACATTACGCATAATGTAACGGAGAAAGTTTGATTTTAGTTCCCATACATTTTCGTAAACCCCCGGGCTTATTTATGAAAATCGATCTTCAAAAAATCGACGGCTGGAATCTGAAATTATTTTAAGGTTGTTCGATAGCATCCTTAGTATTGTCGATTTATGTTAAACTGGTCCCTACCTAGCGTCCCATATACTTGCCTAGCAATATAATGTTCTTGTAAAGGCATTGATGTGTGTTTTGCAAATTTCACTGGATATTACCGCGGATATAGTAGAACCTATGTTTCTGTGCAATTACACTAAGTATCTTTTACCTAGCGGAACCCTAGCAAATAATTTATGTAATTAAATACAAATGTTAGCCATATAAGAAACGCGTCATAATCTACGCTGAAAGTATGCAAGCAAATGGGCAGAACCTTGGCCCCGAGGTCGGAACGACGCAGACGATTCCGTCGCCTCTATTCTGTATAGTTTTAGTAATACTTTGTTTGTTATGTACCTACAACACTATTGTTCTATCAAATTCTATGCAAGGACTCTGACCAATTTGCCTCGATAATAGTCATAGAGGTAATGAAGAAAATAACGGAAGTACCCACCTATCATTTGAAACTACACTGCAATTTGCTGCATTGTAATTGAATGCCCTAGACGCCTAAAACATTGACCCAATCGATTCTGCCCTTTAGGAAGGTCAAGTGCGTAGACTACTCGAAATGTGCAGTCGTTGCGCAGGTCTGAAAAGATGAATGAATTCCGAAGCTTAGACCAATTATTTTTAGTTGGATAAATGTTATTGTGGGTTAGCAATTACCTTGATAATAATCTACCCACTCCTAGTTAAGTACCTATATGCTATACAGTAATTGTGATAAGTCCCACTCCATATTTTTTATCCGATAATGGTACCGATTCCCTTATTCACAAACTAAACTAAATTTAAGTTCAGTGCATCTTTTTCTTTCTATTTCATTAAGGAAAGGACAGAAGATAAATTTTAGTTTAGTCCTGTCAAATTAATCAGTGCTTGACGTAAATTGACGTAATTTTAGTAGGCAAGTTTTTAATCACGTCTAAACTTGTATGGAGCGCTGATTAATTTGACAAGACTAAACTAAAATTTTTCTTTTGTCCTCTTCTTAATGAAATACAAAGAAGAAGATGCACTGAACTTAAATTTAGTTTAGTTTGTGAACAAGGGAATCGGCACCATTGTTGTTAAGTTATGCTATCCGGAATTATATGCTGGAGAGGTACCTAATACAAACTCTAACGTAACATTATTGTAATAAAGTCCTTTTATTTATTTACGGCTATGATTTTGTACGTCTTTGATTGTCATGTGCCTAATCTGCCACAAACTTGATATTCGATAGTTACTCCTCCATAAGAAACGAGTTAGCAACAGCTGCGAATACGTAGCGAAGTGAATTGATTCCATTTACGTGCAACGGTATTTTTTTTGCTTGGTCAGACAACATTCGATTACCAACCGATGAGGAAATGCAATAATGAACTAGTATTGCACTTACTACCGTTCTGCATGTTATTTTTAGTGCTGAGTCACTTGTTGTCATTCGTTACTGTAAATAAAATATTGTAGAGGATTTCCTATAGGTAATTTGGGTAGCTCATTTGTAATTAATTATGGCACCAACTTGTTGTAAATTACGGATGTTATGCAATTTTTTGTTGTTACTTTTACTTATTTATCAACAGTCGTACCCAATGTTTATGTTATCATTTTAGGCAGACATAGGTATCTATTGAATACGGAAAAAACAAGCCTAACGTGTGCAATATTACATAACATCGTTTGTTTGTTACAGTTACCTCGTGTCGGGCGATGCAGACGGAAAGTGTTATATCTGGGACTGGAAGACTACGAAACTGTACAAGAAATGGAAGGCGCACGACGGCGTCTGCATCACATCTCTCTGGCATCCTCACGAACCCAGCAAACTGCTCACGGCAGGCTGGGACGGCGTCATCAAGTACTGGGATTAAATAAAATGACTGAGCTCCATGATACCACGTTTTAATTTCAACCTAACATGTACCACGAACCGCAATAGAACAACAACAAAATATAAACATACATTTTTATAGCTTAGCTTTACATATATTTTTTCTTTAAATTATACCAAGCGCCCAATGTCATGGTCGATACACGGTCATGCCAAGGTCAAACTACGCAACTTGCGTATACTTGAAGGGCTCTTCGTACGCAATGTCGACCTTGTACTCCATGCTGCACTCGCGGCATGTCCCGTTCTTCATAAACTCATTGAAAGTTATGTTGTTCTCATGGAATGCTTCGGTTAGAGCTGTGACGAGGCTGTCGATCATCTCGGGCGTGTGGTAGGGGCCGGGCGCGAACCTGAGTCGTTCCTGGCCGCGCGCCACCGTCGGGTAGTTGATGGCTTGCACGTAGTGGCCCCTCTTCATCAAAGACTCGGCCACGGCCGCCACTTTGTCGGCGCCCGTGATAGGTACAGGTACAATGTGACTTACTGAAGGCATTTGTGGCAGACCAGCCACGAGAAGGGACAACTTCAAGTATCGCACGATAGCTTGGTGCCTTCCCCTCAGGCTTCTGCCTTCCTCGCTAGCAAGGAGTCTAATAGCGGCTAAAGACCCCGACAATACCGGCGGCGGTAGCGCCGTCGTGAAGATGAAGCCGGGGGCTAGAGATCTCACTGTGTCAACCAATAGGGAAGACCCAGCTATGTAGCCCCCAACATTGCCATATGCTTTCCCTAATGTTCCAGATACTATATCTATCTTGTGCTGGATCCCTCTTTCTTCTCCTATACCAGCACCATTTTTCCCATAAAGCCCCACAGCATGGACTTCATCAACAAATGTTAGAGCACCATACTCATGGGCTATGTTACACATTTCATCTAAAGGACAGATTGCTCCACTCATGGAGTGGACAGTCTCAAACACGACTAGCTTGGGTACGCCTTCTGGCGATTGAGACAATAGTTCTCTTAAGTGATTTGGATCATTGTGCCTGAATATCTGCTTTGATGCTCGACTGTTTCGAATTCCCTGTATCATAGATGCATGGTTCCCGGCATCAGAAAATATTAAACAGCCCGGTAGAATTTTTGCTAATGTAGACAATGTTGCATCATTTGCAACAAAACATGAACTAAATATTAAAGCTGCCGGTTTGTTGTGCAAGTTGGCTATTTCAGCTTCAAGTTTCTCAGTCATCTGAGAGTTTCCAGCAATGTTCCTAGTTCCTCCTGCTCCGGTACCATAAGACTTGATGGCGTTGATGGCTGCATCTTGAACCACAGGATGGCGAGACGCGCCGAGGTAGTCGTTGGCGCACCAGACGGTCACACGATGGTTGTCGGGCCCCTCCAGCGCCTGCGGGTACACGCCGTCCGCAGCCAACCGCGACACCTTCCTGAAGATGCGGTACGAGTAGTCTCTCTTTTTGGCACTGATCTGCTCGTGGAAGAACTTCTCGTAGTGGTACGACTGCGCGGGCTCCGTGATGTCCTCGGTCATCTCTTTGGGTGCCTCGGAGATACCCACGTTCTGTTTGATGAAGGGGCACTTGGTCTCGTCAATGCCGAGAGACTGGAAACCGCGAGTTACTATGGGGCAGTAGTTTCCGTATTGTTTCATAAGTGTAGCCCCGTAATTCTTTACGAAGGCTTGGTTCAACGATCCTATGAACGGGCACCGCATTTTTACTTTTTATGTAATCAATGACACACCAAACACTTGCGACACAAAGTACAGTTTTGTAATATGTTATACGAGATTTGTGTATGAACGTTGGCTCGCACTGTAGCCGAACGTCTCACAGTTTTGAGTCAACTGGTGGCACGGGCAACGGCACCTTTCATTTATAAAGTTGGTGTCGTCATATCGATCACGTTTGATATATACTTCATTCACTACACTGAGAATTTTACGGAATTTTATTATGATTTCGCAAGAAAAATGTTGCCACGTATAATTTTATTTGACGTTTTCGTTTAGTTGCCATATGCGAAATATTTTAACATAAAATAAAAACACTGAAGCTCTACGTGTTCCGTGCCTGGCATTCAGTTCTTTTAATAAGTTTAATCATTAGTCCCATTAGTCTAGCTATAAATTGAAAGAAAGAAATTCGTAGGCGACCCTAACGCATCACTCCTTGCAACTTAATGAATTTCCTCGTGAATAAAATAGGTTGAAAACAACTATTTTGTTGCACTTAGTAATCAGTATTTAGACGGGGCAATATAATGACGATGATGGTCATAGCATTAATTGTATTGTATCACAATGTTTTTAAATATTGCATTTATTGCTATGAAAAAAATAGATGCTATAAAGTCAAGTGTCAGCTGTTCACTCGCCCAGGTGTTACTGTCACAAGTGACAAATTGTTATTTCAAAGCAGCGTTACCAATTTTTGGGAATCTCCGCAAACTACGGGGAATCTTGAGTTGAAAGGAGATTTATTGAGGGTTGGTATTGTGGGAAAAATGCGGCGATATTGACATCTCACCGTTCAGTAATATCAATAGATTATATTTCGTTGGTTTCATAACGAATTAGTGATTCAAATGGTGTAAAAATCCAAACATAAAAATTATGATAATCCTAATTGCTTATAGTGAGATTTTCAAACGCATTAGTACGCACGGTGACAAATCAAGCTATTCATTTCCAGTATAAGCTGAGTTCTCATTGTACATACGTCTACAGGGTAAGCTATACACTTCCAGTTTTAGATGACCTCTCAATGTAAATGCTTTTCGTACAATGAGATGTCAGCTTATACTGGAAATGTATAGCTGGAGTTGTGGCCGTGCAATCGGAAAGCTTATGCAATGCGAGTTCTGTTAAAACTGGAAATGTATAGCTTGATATGAAGTCAGCCAGCCATTAATACCGACCAGAGAAAGGATTGAAAAAAATGGATGGTAGTGTCACGTAACCCATCGAGCAAAATAATTGTAACAAAAAGATGTGATACGATATGGAGATTAAAAATAAATATTACACTATGTAATTGAACTTCTTTCATTTCTTATAATAATTTTGAAATTATTTTTGGGGCATTTGACTGAGATGTGTAGGGAATTTGATAAATTGTCATTGGCAACTCTGTCCCTAAGCTTCAAACCAAGACGATCAATACTTTTGTCCAAATCAAAGAAGTGTGAGAAAGGTTTTTATGTTTTGTGCTAAATAAAAAAAAGGACATGTTTTCCTTTAACGATCAATTGGAACTACGAAAAGTAACAATATCTAGTTTGTTAACATGCATTTACTTACCCAGTATCATCACATTCATATCGTATAAAGGGACTCTTTACTCAGTCGGCAATGGATCATCATGCTTTATTTTGGGTCTCATTTTCGTCGCGGAGTTGCTGAAATCGTTTTACTTGCACTCTAGTAATGATATCCATGGAAAAAAGAACAAAGCGAGCAAGAATGTCGCTGGAGAGATCTTGAAAGGATTCGTTTATCTGTTGTGTGCCAAGTTTACATACTTTATTGGGATTATATTGTTCGGAGCGCCGGTGCTGGAGTGTCACGAAGAGACATTGATGCTTTCATCGCTACTTACTTTGCTCACAGTATTTCCTATGTTACTTCATGTTGGCATCGAGGCATCTGTGCAGTTGTTGTTTGGAGTCAAAAGTTATGGAAAAGACACTATTATTGAGATGCTAGTCAGCAATGCCATGATGACAGTCTGTGGAGCGTGGGTGGGTGCCATAGTCATCCCTCTAGACTGGAACACTCCTTGGCAGAAGTGGCCGATACCATGTTACCTCGGTGCAGTCGGAGGGTTCTTGCTTGCCAATGTACTAACAGTATTAAGAGTGACACTCACAAGTGCCGCACAAAAATATCCGTCGTTAAATGTACTAGTCGAAATGATTAATGCATGTAAATTACCTAAATAATCATTCAATTCTACTGTATTTTATATGTTTAATAAATTATTATTAAAATGATTCAGCCTATAAAACATGCTGATTCCATAAAGGAAATGATGTTTTTTTTTGTCCTCAACTATGTATTATGATCAAAGTATCTATCTCGACAGTCAGTTCAATTCAGTTTATTCATAAACAATTCACATATTTTTGGAAATTATCCTATAGAATAGTAAATAAACAGTCATAGAGAAGTTACATATTTAAAAATTAACAAAATAGCTTGCATCATCTAAATCAGGGCTGTCCAGCCAACGCCCCGCGGGCCGTTGTCTGAATTACTATTATTAGATAAGTTAGTTAATTAAGAACCAATAAACGTATAAAGAATTGGTTACCCTGTATTTTTTATACTTGAAATCTGAAAATATCTGTTTCTGCGGCCCACCAGCTTTTGCAGTAAATTTAATTAGCCCGTGAAGGTATGTAGCTTGGACAGCCCTGGTCTAAATTAACATCATGAGTCAATCCTGTATTAAAGCTAGGTTTTAGATGCTGCATAGGTCACTGCTCCACAGGAGTTAGCATGAATAAAAGTATATGAATCAAAGTTATATTCAGCTGGTTTATAGTTGATGCAGCACTATCCAACTACCTGTATTCATAGCTAGACTCCTTGAATTCTATGTTAGTGGGTCTGGTTTCTGCACTTAGTCCTTCAAGTGGGCCATGGCGGCCGTCTGTGGTTATTCCAACCAGCCCACCTCCCTCCAGAAGTTGAGTATATCTCCTAGCTGCTTAGATTAAAAGAATAAGAATAATTTATTGGTTAAGAAATTACAGTCATATGCGATTGATGCGTGGCACTCACAAAAAAGATAGCATTCACTTTTATTTAATTAAATTCTAGTTCGTTTATTTAAAGCTGAGATCAGTGCTTCCGCATACCAAAGGTTACATTATGATGGGTACATATAAATTTTGAATTACTATACATTTGTAATAATTACATGAAATTCAGCAAAACAAAAAGAATATAACTACGACTAAAACGCCGATACGAAATTAGTTATACGCCAATTAGGTACAAGGAGCTTCCACTCCAGGGTAGCCCATGAAATTCAAATTTTCTTTCGTTTCTGTTGTATGATTCGCGCCCGTAATAAATATGGCTTGACACAATCATAATCATTTAAATCAGCCTTTCCCAAAGTGGGCGATAATGCAGCGCCCACAAGGGGGCGTTATCCCCCACTTTGGGAAAGGCTGATTTAAATCACAGTCAAATCATTTATTTAAGTTCAAATAAAAAAAGAAAAAGAAAATAAATAAAAAGAATTAAAAAAAAAAAAAAATGAAAAAATGGAAATGAATGGAATAGAATGGAAAGAAGAAATGTGTTAAGAAAATAATATCATAAATAGCTTTGACCCGCGACTTCATCTGCGTTATATTTCTCGCTTGAGCCTCCCCGAGCCTCCCCGTCGCATCAAATCGTCTAGTGTGCCAGGTTTACGTATTCCTAACTTTTTTATTTTTGCGCGGCTCCTAAGCTAAGTCCTAAGTGTCATTACGTGATGTTATATAGTCTACAGCCTTCCATCGAGGAAGGCTGTAGACTATAATTATTATAACATCTAACATAACTTGGTTCATCCAACACTTAACGTAGTTCCTGAGATTAGTTCGTTCAACCAATCCAACTCTAAATATTTCGATTTGATTACCTACAATTATTAAAACCGTATTATAATTAGTAAAAAATTATAGTGAGCCACCTTAAAAGATAGATATACATATGCTAACGCGAACTTTTTAGGGTTCCGTTGCCAAATGGCAAAAAACGGAACCCTTATAGAATCGCCATGTCTGTCTGTCTGTCTGTCTGTCTGTCTGTCTGTCCGAGTATGTCACAGCCACTTTTCTCCGAAACTATAAGAGCTGTGCTATTGAAACTTGGTAAATGGATGTATTCAGTGAACCGCATTAAGATTTTCACACAAAAATAGAAAAAAAGCAATAATATTTGGGGTTCCCCATACATAGAATTGAAACTCAAAAATTTTTTTTTCATCAAACCCATACGTGTGGGGTATCTATGGATAGGTCTTCAAAAATGATATTGAGGTTTCTAATATATTTTTTTTTTAAAACAATAATATTTGGTGTTCCCCATACATAGAACTGAAACACAAAAAAAAAATTTAATCAAACCCTTACGTGTGGGGTATCTATGGATAGGTCTTTAAAAATGAAATTGAGGTTTCTAATATCATTTTTTTCTAAACTGAATAGTTTGCGCGAGAGACACTTCCAAAGTGGTAAAATGTGTGTCCCCCCCCCCGTAACTTCTAAAATAAGGGAATGATAAAACTAAAAAAAAATATATGATGTACATTACCATGAAAACTACCAACGAAAATTGGTTTGAACGAGATCTAGTAAGTAGTTTTTTTTTAATACGTCATAAATCGTAAACCACAATTTACCTTTCATTCAGTCAACTCAAATATAAAAATTTAAAAAAAAACATTTAATTTCATAAACGATGATGACGAATGATGATGATGATGACCTGCAGGTTTGTACGGAACCCTCGGTGCGCGAGTCCGACTCGCACTTGGCCGGTTTTTTTTAAAACTTTTTACGAGGAACAATTCCATACATGATTGTGTCGTTACTTTAACCGTTTACGCAGCGCACGCAACTGAAGCTATCAAAAGGAATATCTTTTCCCCGTTTTTTAAACATTTTTCATTGATGCTCCGCTCCTGTTGCTTGTAGCGTGATGTTATATAACCTATAGCCTTCTCCGATAAATGGGCTACCAAAAACTAAAAGAATTTTTCAATTCGAACCAGTACTTCCTAAGATTATCACGTTCAACCCAACAAACAAACTTCAGCTTTATTAGTATAGAAGATTAATGCAAACCGTAAAACAATTTGGATTTCATGGGTTACCCTGGAGCTTTCACCTTAATGCTTTATTAGCAAGCAAAAAAAATGCAAGTGCAAAATGCAAGTTAAGCCATCAGTTGGATTCGTCATCAGAGCTGAAGCTGGCCGTCAAGTGTCTGTGGCGTATTTCCCTTTCCGTATTTAATTCTAGACACCGCGCACCGGTTGCGTGAAATCACTAAGCTTTTGTAGCGCGATACATGCCTACCACAACCGTGTTCAGTTTACTTAAATTAAACACCAGCGCCACCTTTTCCACTGTAAACATGTCACTTTGTTTAAGTGCCTTGGATCGCGGGGCCCTAGTACCTGCCAGCATTATTGTAAAAGGCTGTCATAAGAAATCCTATGTTATCCCAGGCGGTGAGCTAACATTTCCGTGCTGGCTTCGCCTGCTCATTCGCCATAGGGGCTCGGATAATCTAAAGTAGCTTAAAGTGCCCATTAATGCCTATTAATAAATAATGAACATTTGACGAGTGCATCCTTAAGCTACCACCTAAAATTGAGACCCCACTTTGAACTTTTCGCAAATATCTCAAGTGTTTAATTGATGCGAGCTGAACACTGTATTGGTGGGCCTGGACCGTGCTTGCTACAGAAACATAGTGATTTTACTCAGTCGACTCAAATAGGCACATGTCCGTGTCCGCATATCACCTTATCTTAGTAGGTAGATCAGATACGATAAAAACTAGTTTATCATCTGTGTTCAGTACTTAACGTACTATGGAATAGAGTAATATAGTGTATACATATAGATAATGTATGTAGGTATAGTATAAGTAGTTAAGTATACAGGGTGTAAGTAAGCCCATGTTCCCACGGACGTAATAAAATCACGGCAGGTTGTCTTTCGCGCACGGAATCTTCAACGCAGTGCTGAGCACCGAGAGTTGAAAATCGAACACAAGTCGCTGGTAATAACAAAATTAAGTAGGTTCGCCTTTGCTCTTTATAAACTTAAGAAAATAGTTAATCAAGCAGCTGTTGTAGCCGCTTATTATGGCTATGTAGATTCCATATTACGATACGGAGTAATTTTTTGGGCAAATTCCTGCGAAAAAAATAACATTTTTAAAGCACAGAAGCGCATTAGATCGATATGTAGTCTTAAACCAACAGAAAGTTGTAAACCGCATTTCAAATCTCTAAAATTACTAACGTTACCTTGCCTTTACATATACGAGACCGCATTGTTCGTCAAGAAAAACAATGAATTATTTAAAAAGGCTTCAGAGCAGCGCTATAGATCGACAAGACAAGAATATCGACACGAACTATGTCTAAGAGCCTCAAAGACCGCCCTTATGCACAAAAGCATCCTCTGCATGGCTCCTAAAATATTTAATAAAATACCAAATGACATTAAAGATCTAAACTTGACACAATTTAAACGGAAACTAAATATTTTTTTGATTAAAAAATGCTACTATACCATTGACGAATTCCTTCTTGACAAAATTTTGATAGTAAACTAAATGATAATTATGTATTTATGCATGAAAATTAAATAATTTGCCATTTTAATCATATTCTAAATATTTATATTTCAAATTGGATGTATGCTTAGTAATTTAATATGTAATAGTAATCTCAGTTATTTTGCATGTAAAATCGATTTAAACTTTTTATATTGTTAAATAGTGTATGCCCTAACGGGTAGTTTTTTGAGCTCACCTTACCTAACTATAAGACCTACTGTATCACCAAAAATCACACTAATAAATACTTTGACTGGTTTCCTAGAATAACGACGTAATTCAAAATTCTGTCAAATTGAATACTGTATGTTAAACAATCATAAATATTAGATATTTTATCGTAAACAGAGATGCAACGAACGTACAGTATTCAATTTGACATAATTTTGAATTACGTCTTTATTCTCGATAACCAGCGGAGTGTTTTTCAACGCGCAGAGACACTCGCGCTGCAGTCTTTTGGATCCTCAATGCTCGGTTCAACACAGAGAGCTGAATCCAATGCGTGAAACATTCCCACAGCGATATTATTACGCCCGTGTGTATTTTCGACTTAGGCACATCCCTAGAAAGGGACCATCGGATATTTAAATAATTCTGCTGTTTTTAAAAGTGCAATACTTACCTACAGAATACAGGTAAGTATTGCACTTGAAAAAGCTGTCTTTTCTGATAAGTTGCCGTGTAGTGGTGTAGATAGCTGGCACGATCAAAATGAATGCAAAACTTTTATTTGTGTGCTGAAATCATGGCAACAGATTGCTGATAACTGCATAGATGGCCCTTGCACCGTGTCCTTTACCAACTTGCAGGTAACTGCTTGGCTGGCGCATAGATAGGTACCTACCAACTTTTACCCTACACTGGCCGAGACGCTAGTTCAATGGGTTTTGGGTACATTACCTATAGGTTAAATGTATGTAAATCAAAATATTTTTAAATAAAACAATAATTTTAGTAAATTAATAATTTTATTTTGTATTTGTTAAATATTTACATAGCCTATTTAATGCTCTAATTTATTAATAAAATATGAAACTTAACCAACATTCGCTTGATCACATATTTTTTTGTTTAAATAACTCCTATAGTATAATTAGCATTATGAATACCACATGTTATTTCACAAATGTTTAACTGCAATATAGACTTTGCAACACAAAGGTACGTTAAAATAACAATAGTTAACACATCTAAGGCCTTGTTTTAACTCTCAGGTATTTTAGTGCGAACATTAAAAATAATCACGACTTTAATAAGTACACACGGCTACACAACAAGCTATACATTTCCAGTTTTAGCTGACCTCGCATTGTATGGGCTTTTCGTACAGTGAGAACTCAGCTTACACTAGAAATGTACCTATAGCTTGTCTGTGGCTGTGCGTACGTTGGTTGCTCTTGTAATCATAGCACTCATTTTCTCTCGTTCTCGCCCGATAGAGGTCGTCTCACGAAAGCAAAGGAAAAATAAATGCTATAATTGATTTTCACGCGATTTGTACGTATTACGCTGAAGAGGAATCATTTTTAGACTAACCATTTTTCTATTATTTTAGACAAAGCTAAACTACCAACAGGTAGCTGCAAATTCAAACCTAACGGACTTCACACCACACTAGTGCCATCTAGCGGAAAATTTCAGAAACAGTTCCTCTTCATCGTAGTTTTATCAAAATACCCTACATCATAAATAACACACCATCACGAAATACGTCACACAGCTCTACATTGCTTTTTATAATCGTCGATTAATATTGAAGACTAACAACTCTTCAGAAAGATCACTTACAAATATAACTGTATTAAAAATTGCAACTTTTCACTCATACAGTGACATGCAGATTGATTCATACACATTTATACTTAAACCCCGCAAATCAGTCATGTCCTAAGGTCTATTGCGGAATGCGGTAGAATGATTTGCATTGAATTTAATTCAGGCTGTGTTTAGTCAAAATGTGATGCTCCAGCCTGACCCATTCTTCAGAAAGTATGTTTTATTTTCATTTATTATGAACATAACAGGCGAAATCTTGGTGTACTCATTAAAGATACACCTCTGTCTAACCCCTCAGAGAATACAAGCATGATATTATGTCATTACAAATATCTACCGCTTACACAGATCTCTCAGGCAAAGACCTTAGTCTACCGGTATTAATAAACATTTCAAAATTGTTTTAAACATGGTGGCACAATAGTTTTGGAAAATAAAAACAGATATATTTTGTTTGTGGGTAGATACACTTTATTCAGTAGTTTGGCTAACAAAGAAATTAGAATCGTTCCACGAAACGTCCACTTGCCATAAACAGTAAACTACGTGATTGATAAATATAAAGTTACAAATGTTATATTTTGTCCTATTTCTATAATAACAACAGCATTTTAACAATATAGAAGTTCATATAATTATTATAATATGAGGTAATTGGCAAAATCGCTACTAGAATACGCTCCGTACAGCCTACTTCACTCACAAAATCTAACCACGGTTTCGTGGAACGAGTAACCTGTCATAAAAACGTTCTATTTATAAAAATATTTTAAAAGTTCAAATATTCAAAGGCTACGAACGTCACATGTGAACACTATGGCACGTAGCGAGGCGTGTCGCTATGCCGCTACTTGCGAGTGGCAGTGTATTATATTTTTAACGTTGGCAACACTACTGGAGCTACACCACCGACTTAGACCATTCAAATTACTTAACTTTTTCGCCCATCTGTATGTGTACCTATACAATACCGGTAATAAGTTGGTGGTGAGCCCTTGCAACCACAATGCACACAACTACTTCAACACTGATAATCTCACGATGCTTCCGGAGAAAGTGACCGTTTGTACTAACATACGTTTGAGCGCTCGTTGGCCTTTCCTATCTCTATTATTGGCCTCTTTTAGGCAACTATACTATCTTAATCTACCCTTGACTTGTAGGCAGTGATTATATAAAGCAGCAATTAAATAGTTGCGTGTAACATCTCGTATAGGCCAAAAATACGTTATGTAACGTCCATAACATCTTGCCAATTAAAGTCTCTATTATCTAAGCCAAAAGTACAAACGCACTTTCTCATTCAGCGATATATAAAAATCTACATTATCGTAGTGCGAGACGAGTGAATGCTTCCGCAAAAATCTTTAACAGCATACATATTTACAATACTCTAACATTATGTACCGTTTTTAAGCCTATATTAAACTCTATTTATGTAAAAAATTAAAATCTCAATATGCAAAAATTATCAAGCACCTTTATGTAAAAATTAATGGTTAATTATCTAATTTAGAGAATGGGTGTATTAGACGGAGTCTTTTTTCTAAATGATACCAAATCTACGCTGAAGAAGATTTTTTATTTTTATTAAAAAATAACATTTTCTTCACTACTCGCTAACCGAATACCCTGTCGCTTGAACAGTGAAGTTACAGAGAAATGGGGGCCGTGTGAAACCATGAAAAGTGACAAAAATGTAAATAAAACATTATAATAAATTCATAGGAAGATAGTAGTCATAAGATATGGCGAGCTTTCTCTGCAAGTGGAAGTGTCCCGTCAAAAGAAAGAGTAGATGTATATTTTTCTCTTTCTAGTAAAACTAGGGCGCGATATTTAATAGCTTGTCTACACTGGATCATTCAGAGGTTTACCCAAAAATCACTCATGAGCATTGTAAGCATCAAGATAAGTAGAAAGGTTACATCAATAAAATGTCAGTTGAATCTATCATTTTTATACGAAAATATAATATACAAAAAATAGCACACATTATACCTTCCACAACTAAATACACAGACAAAATATAAAAAAATCTAAGTACCATTCTTATAGGTGGTATAGATGTATCGGGGTTGCAAGAGTTAAAAATACAGACGTAATAAGAACATCTAACGATCGATAATATGTCTTATATTAATTATTACAATTAAATAATATAAAATGCACCGCTAATACTAGATTACAAGATATATTCTCAACAATTTTAACTTTTTGTGGATCTTTTATTCAATGTCTGAAATTTATTTAAGTTATTAGTTGAATTTATGACAGTTCTTTGGTCAGTTCAGTAATTCGAACTGTATAGGTTTTTTTTATATAATAGGAATGGAATTTTTCTCTGATCAGCAGAGTCGCTATACCATCTACATTCTTGGCGTGTTCTAACATCTAAGTCTTACGATCATTCGATTTCTGGACCCAACAGTTATCTGATATGTCACTGATAGGAATTTTTAATTTACATTACTCATACTTATTACATTTTTATCCTACGCCAAATACTTTCGACACAACAGTTTAATTAATTGGAACTATTAATATTTTTTGCACATTTTTGACAGCGAGATTCGTTTTAAATGTAACGTTATATCGGACATTGAATAAAAAATCCATAAAAATACTATAACAGCGGCCTTTAAATACGAAAGACCGGTTTTGACAATCGACAATGACTTAATATTCGCCGTCCATTGGCCCGATTTCAAACGGTCACTCGCATTCAAATTGCAGTGTTGCCAGCATATCTTTGTGAAATCCTACGAATTGATTATAAAATTTAAGCAAATTTGTCTGTTTCGCCGACTTTTATATTTATTACGAAGTTTATAAGAAATACTAGTTTTATGTGCCGGCGCACGCTTTTATGAGAAAACTGTAAAAATCACGACATCTAGTTCTAGACAAACTTTAAAACTTAGCTGTGGTACTAGCAATATCTATAGGAGTTATAAATATTGCTGGAACTTAGCGTAACCAGCGAAAAGCGAGTGAGATACACTCTCAATTCTTCCTTCTAGTCGTTCGAAGCGTCTTCCTATTATAGTGACACAGAGAGATGTTGGCAACTGGCCCAGAACATGTTATAACAACGATCAGAATGTATAGCTAAGGAACGACTGCTGCGTCTTACGTGTTGCTCGTATCCGGTTGGAAGTAATGGAGACCGTTTATCTGAAAAACAGAAGGATATTCATTAAAATTTATTTTGAAAAAATCATCGGGTATTGGGTGGCTACTTGAGATAGAAATGACGAGGATAACTTGTCACCTTTTCTAAATATTGACGGCGTTGAATTAAATTCTGCACAGCATAACGAAAAATTTAATTACATTTGTAACCACACGCTGTTGCGTTATAAAATAATAAAATGGACGCGTTCAGTTAAAGGCAAAGAAGCACTACAGAATTTAATACAGTATCATCGTTAGTCATCCCAGTTGATGCAAGGCAGTTGACAATCATTATTCGCCATTCACTGTTGAAATTACATGAACACCTCTCTAGGACCTTAGACGTCTTATTTTACCTTATATTGGCTTCTAATCGTCCATTGCTGAACATGGACCTTCCAGTGACAGCTACAATATAGTTACATAAGTTAAGGGAGCATTGTATTGTACATAGATTTTAGCAGACTAATCGTGACTAAAATTACGCGACGACTAAAAGTAATGGCTAATAAAGCGCTCTATTGGTTTTTTAACGTTGGGCTCAGCGTCGAGAGTTTAAAATTCAACAATGCATTTTGCAATGTTTTAGTGAAAACAGGCATTATAAGTTTCTATACTCTTCATATAAAAGGTGGCATGGACATCGAGGTGCAGACTGTGACCATGAATCCAGCAGTTGGTTCTAGACCCCCATAGAGATTCTTTAACGTAGAAAAGTGCAACCTACACGGTACAATTGTATGGAAAAACATCTTTTATTTAAATAACCGTCAATAAATATTCAACGCAGGGGTTCAGAATCATGTACTAAATCCACTATGGATTCGATGGCTATGCCACCCTGTGTACTCGTTCGTAATCAATACATATATCGTCACAATGTCACATACCGTCATGTCATACTCTGTGACGAAGGCAGGCACGTCGAGCTGGTCCCGCGCCATAACCGAGTACAGGTACTCTACTCCGGGAAGATTGTGGACTTTCGCCTTGATCGCCGGCGCCATGAACGTTGTGAACCACCACGTCATCATCTGAGGGGAGATACCTAGTTAGTTAGTTGTTAATTAAACATGACGGATTATTAAGTGTTAAAAGTAACATGTCTGGGAGAATGTTGGAGGAAGTTATATGCAGATGCGTTGTAATGTTTAATGATAAAAAAAACTTATGTATACAACGAAATAAAATTGAAGTGTCTGTTTGTAATGTCAAAATAACGTTCAGCTGTTTACTGAGTACATAATTATGAAATTATATACGGTAATTATAACAAAATAATTAAAAATTTAAGCTAATAAATGCGTGTTAAAAAAATTATGTCTGTCTGTCTATTTGCACGGGTAATCTCTGAAACGGCTGGACTGATTTTTTCCATTTTGTCCTGGTAGTAAGTTCCCGTAGGATAATTTTCGAGATCCACACAAGCGAAGCCGCGGGCTAAGTTAGTATAAAATATAACTGTTCTAGGATCTATTGGCGCTTTGCCAAAATCGGAACGGACACCGCCATAATCGGAAGTATTTTGTTTTTTTCAGTACAGTTTTCACAAAACATCTCACAAATGTTTATCAATAGCGTCCCCAGGTCAAAGTCATGCCAAAATAACCTTGAAGCTCTGTAGTTTTAATAAGTAACGAGTTATTAAATATAAGAAATGATAAAACTGTTTTAATTACCTTCGTCCAAAATGTGGGATGTACGATGTAGAATGCTTTGAGGTTCTTCTTATATCTGAAAAGATTTAAAAAATTAAATTATTCACAGTCTTTGAAAGTGTTCCAGGAGTTGGCAACTTAATCTTAGTTACTCTTAATTCTCTCTTAGAAGGCAAGCCTACCGTCGATTAGGGCGCCTATAGTACCGGCTCGTAGGTTCGTGCATATTTTAGTGGGTCGCGCCCTTTATAGTAATCTGTGGTCGTGCCGCATTACATTTCCTAAATTATTTTCATACAGGCCTCTCTGTAGTATGCGACAGTGCATACAATATGTACTAAAATGAGGAAGATTTTTGCAATACGTTGTGTTGTGGCATGGCTCTCCGTAATAAGCAAGTTAGTTTGTTTGGTTGTTGTGATCTTTCGATAACAATGGACAAAACAGAAGATTCATCAATCAAAGACTTTGATCAGGTTTCCAGAAACTGTAGTGAAGTACTTACTTGTAAGGCAGCACGGTGTACACCTCCTTGAGCCAGGAGAAAGGCGGGTGGTTGCCGGAAGAGGCGAGCGTGTGGAAGTAAGCTATGACGTAGTCACCGCGCACGATCGGGTCCAGGAGCTTGATCAGGTACAACAGAGCCTGGAATGTGAGGAAATTGATATTAGTATGATAGGGATACTGTAATGCCAAAAGATCTTACTAAAGCATTCTTTGATGTTTCACTTCTTATGGTTTTTCGGTTCACGTAGGTAGATGAGTAGCAGAAGAATCTTTACGCTTTCGTTTGATAAATTGATGATTCGTTTCTGTACATTAACTAGTTGGAGACTGAGGAAAGTTCTGAGTATGAATGTGGATGGCTATGAAAGTAGAGGTCTTCTTTGCTTTCACACAGTTCATCCATCGTTTCTTTGTTCTTACATGGACGACGGACGGTGTGAAAGATGATATGGCTAGAAGCGGGGTTAGGGGTGACTATCGAGATGAAGACTAATAAAGAAGACGTAGCACCGAACTTAATTAAAATGGGAAAAGGGTAATTGAGAATGATCATTGTCAGTTGTTTCTGGCGATCGGATTCTGACCAAAGTTAGAACTTTTTTATTCTTGCGATATTTCAAGGGTCATTAGATGGAAATAAGCCTCACCTTATCCAAATCGATATCTCCGATAGGGAACCACTTCCCGATGAACACGACGACGGGTCTGCCGAGCCGGTCCACTCCGCTTTGGTACAGGCAGCCGATGCCCGAGATCTCGCTCAAGTCTTCTGTGCGCGCGCGACGAAGGAGGCGCTCGTATCTGGGGGAGAAGAGAGAAGATGATTAAAAAGGTGTTGGCTAGCAAGGAATAGTTTTCAAAATCAAGTCGCAACATCGTCGCAGCGATAGTGTCAAAATTTTTAGTAAATAATGTTTTATTCTAACAAAAACTGACATTAGAATTCGACCGTTTATTCGACACAAAATTGCCACTCACATGTTGAATGTACGTCTGTCTAATATTGTTAATGCTCCAAGCCTTTATGATTATACATATAGGCACATTTTTATAGAACTACGTTTAAACGCTTAGAGCATTAGTTTAAAAGACAAGTGACTATTTAAGGAACTACTAAAGAGTCCTTGTAGAAAGGTGGTCATGGTGGGTGATAGTGTTGCCATACAAAATAGTAGAATATTATGTCAGTTGATTGTGTGAAGTAATTCGTGACCGAATTCCTTACTGATCACACGGTTTCTTAACAGATCTTTATTAATAATTTCGAAGAAAATTGTGAGAATACATACAATATTTAGACACGTGGCTGGGCCAATTCTGCCTTTAATATCAATAAAAACATCGTAAAAGTTTCGTTTTCGTATCACGCATCGAATAAAATTATTCTTAATCTTAATGCAAAACTAATAAACAGATCTATTTATTTTTATTAGGTGTTTGCTTCTCGCCCTTGGCCTAAAAAGCTTCTACAGAGTGACCAGTGTTGCCAGAGCTCTGACCGTGATACTATTTCGGTAGTTTAAATCGAGTGTTAGATGTCGATTTATGTTGGTGGGTGGTTATGAGTAAACAGGTCTATTTTGAGCATCACTGACATAGAGAAGAAGTATTAGGTGAAATAGCTTATGTAGTAAAGAACATAACGTACTTTGTTGCCTACCGGTTTTTCATCGATGTATTTGGAAACTTGAAAATAAAGTAGGGTAGATATAGAACTTGCTTATTGTACAAAACTGTCTCGTATTATCCTTACATACCTAGGTAGATACTTGTATTAGTACCTTATGTCGGTTTCTAGGCACTAAATTAATATACCTGTTATTGGAACGAAGTTCCTTATCGCGCGTTGTGAAAGGGGGCTATACGGAAAAAATTCTTACGAAAAGTTGTCACGACACTTTTTAACCGACTTCAAAAAAAGGACGAGGTTTCTCAATTCGACTGTATATATTTTGTTGTTTTTTTTTTGTTGTGAGTAGGGAGAGAGAGAGAGAGAGAGAGAGACAGGGAGAGAGGGAGAGACAGAGAGAGAGAGAGGGAGAGAGAGAGGGCGCGAGAGAGAGAGAGAATATTTTTGTTGAGTGTAGGTATACATGTATTTTGTACATAATAAATATTTTAAAAAAAATATAAAAATTATGAATCCTGGAAAGGAACTTCGTTCCATCCGGATGTCCCTTGACACCTCTGAAGTTTTTTCCTCAATATTTCTGTAAATACGTTTACTTTTAAGAAGTAGGTAAGTACCTTTTCAGATATTAACAACACAATAGATGAAATCATCGAAGTAGGTAAAAAATAATAAGATTTTATGGAATCTTCACGTATAATTTCATTTAAAAATAATCGAAATGACCAAACTGGAAAGTAATCATCATTTCAGCCGAAAGACGTCCACTGCTGGACATAGGCCTCCCCCAATTTAGGGGGTTTGCCGTAATCGCCACGACTGGCAGGCGGGTTGGCGACCGCAGTTTGGTGGTAAAATACATAGAGAACGCTGCTGCCCATTCTCTAGTAAGTCCCTTAGTTGCCTCTTACGAAACTCACGAGAAGAAATGCGATGGTGATATTCTTTACTTTCGGCACCACACGGAACAGTAAAGTAATAATAAAGCCATAACCCACGTAATACATAGAAATCACAATAATTTATCTGATATTACAACGTGCCATTAGTGCACACCGCAGTAATTTGCAGTCGCGTGCTGCAAGATCTAGTACTTAATGGCGGCTACAAAAAAAAAAAAACATGGCCGCCAGCGACAATACCGCGCTTTTCATGCAATACTTAAAATATCTGATAATTATAATCCATTCAATCTAAATTGCATAATTCTGCGGTAAATATGCATTATAAATATTATAATTTATAACGTTTAATGTATATCACAAACGGAACTTGCTAAGTGAAAGGCTTATTTAATATAATTAGAGATCTATTTACAAACCATAATTATAATCCACCTGAGTCTCGTGACTGATATTTGCTTGACAACCAAAATTATACTTTAATGTAGGCTCGAATAGGAGTTAAAATTGTATGCCCGTACACAATTACGTCTTTAAGAATATTATGACGAGAAACAAATATGGACGCACACATCTACGTTAATATTTGTTTTAGAATTAAAATATTTTAGTTCGAAACGCGAGTATGTACACAGAATCGCATTGCGGGCTCATTAAGTTGTAGAAATAACCTTGTTATGTATTTAAATTAACAAGTGACGATCGTTGGAGGGGCATAAACATTTTAGTTTTACTAAGTATAGCTTTATTCGGCTTATTAGTCGATTCACACGAATTAATTCGCCGAAGTGGGCGGTTCGTCCCATTGAAATCCTACTAATAGTACCTATAAATGTGAAAATTTGCGAGGATGGAGGGATGGATTTTTGATACTCTCTCACGGTAAACCTAGTAAACAAAACTATTGAACGGAATTGGATGAAATCTGGCATAAAGGTAGGTAGGTAGTTTATAACCTGAATTAATACAATGGTACCGATTCCCTTGTTCACAAACTAAACTAAATTTAAGTTCAGTGCATCTTTTTCTTTGTATTTCATTAAGGAAAGGACAAAAGAAAAATTTTAGTTTGGTCCTGTCAAATTAATCAGCGCCTGTCACTACTCCATACAAGTTTAGACGTGATTAAAAACTTGCCTACTAAAATTACGTCAATTTACGTCAAGCGCTGATTAATTTGACAGGACTAAAATATCATTTATCTTCTGTCCTTTTTTTAATGAGACAGAAAGAAAAAGATGCACTGAACTTAAATTAAGTTTAGTTTGTGAATAAGGGAATCGGCACCATTGGGTACTTTGTATCCCCGTAGTACGTTCCCGCGGGATCATTTCCGAACTTCACGCGGGTGAAGTCGCGGGCAACGGTATTAGGTAATATACCTAATATTTATTTTCTATAGGCGACTCGCACGAATTTGTTTTTGGGCGAATCGACAATTCCGGAAACATTAATAAAGATAACCAAACCTACACAGGATGGCAGGGACATGGAAGCAAAAACTGTACCTAACCATGAATTAGCAGCATATGGTTCTTCTAGATCCCCTAGCGTAGAACATTTTCAACAGTTATTAAAAAAATCTGCTGTATCATAGAAAAGTGCAATAACTGCGTTGACTCTGTAAATACACGTCAAACAGCTTACTTTTTGTCGATTTTATCGTTTAGAATCATGCACTGAATCCATGGGAACAGGTTGCCCGTCGTTGTCCCTGCCACCCTGTAGAAAGATACCTGTACCTACCTACTAAAAGAAAAACACAAACATAAAACTGGTTGGTAGAATACTCATTACGCATACAAACTGTGTGAATTTTGCAGTTGCCATAAAATGCGTTCGTGCCAATTTCAGAAACAATTTTGCTCGCAAAGAAAATCGTGAACATTCTTTCACAATCACTCGACAAAAGAAACTTTCATTTACAAACAACACTGAAACAATGATTAATCGACATTGCGTTCTAATAATAGAGTTTATTTTTAGATCTAACCTTTATTTCGTATCTTCGTACGATCAATGAAACTGCGAACGAATGATTCATGTAGTAGTATGCTTTGTTTGAACGCATGGAGCCTCGTTTGTATACATTGTATTTATAGTGAGGTGTTCCATTTTCCGTTCACGTGGGGGTGGCATCGGATGGTTTATGCGTTCGACGCCAGTAATTCATTGAAACTGTGTCATGTTGCTTTGTGACCGGAGATGTGTTATTGGTTGCTCTGTGTTATTTAAAGAGTTCGAACTCGTTTTATGTAAAAGCTATAGATGGGAATGAAGGCACGGCATAGAATTTCGTGACAGTTCTCACCGGAGTATTGGCATGACGGGTTCAAATTTTCGGTCTTAAATCTAAATATCAATGACCTATTGTTTGTTTAATTACATACCTACTATTAAAAGTAATTCTACCAATGGTTAGCTATCTTTAGGGTACACCACATTCACCGCATTATATTAAGGTAGATACTTACGGAGTATAGATACCAAGACTAAATTCCAGAGATATTCCAAAGATATTCCAATAATTTCTAATTTTAGATTGATATAAATACCTCGTGCGTGGTTTGGTGGAGTGGGTTTTGACTTCGAAGATGTATTAATATAAGATTTGACAGTAAAAATAAACATCCTCTGCAGTTAAATCCGAATTCAGCAGACGCGACGTCAGTAAATCCAAAATTGATGTGTTGGTTCGATTTGTGTTTAAAAATAGTATCGAAAACATTCCAATGATTAGTCATATTCAGCATTGCTGGGAAACGGTGTGTCAGGATAATCCAATTACCACTGAATTCCAATGAATGTAGGAGAATATTATAGAACCCACTGAAAACAAGTATCTTGTGAAAACCGAATTGTAAAATCAAAATCTAGCGTCACTGCTACAGGATCTTGTGGCGCCCGAAAGACGTTAAAAGAGGGCGCTGTTGGTAAACATTTGAGCAGTTAATTTGTGAATGTGTATTGAAAAAACAAAATGGCGACGTTCGTTCCGAATTTAACCACGCGCCAAAACAATTTTGTAACGCTATGAATGAAACTTCTGTGAGGCAAGCACGGCCTACTCTGATAGGTTTGGGTCA
This sequence comes from Aporophyla nigra, assembly GCA_947507805.1. Taxonomy (NCBI): domain Eukaryota; kingdom Metazoa; phylum Arthropoda; class Insecta; order Lepidoptera; family Noctuidae; genus Aporophyla; species Aporophyla nigra. The sequence goes on from OX382296.1 coordinate 23,584,780, forward strand.
CACATTTTTATCACAATTTTAGTCAGGTAGTTTTATCACAGGATAAAATAAGTGACTCAAGTCTATCGTAAGGCAGTGGTCGCCCTGCTGAGTTGCATTTCTATCTTTCTTATTATAGAACTAATAAAGATGTGAGTGGAAACACCGGGAGGGGACGCCATAGGAGGACATATAGTGACCTTATTGGTGATATTCTTCAGAAAGGTCAGGTCCGGAGTACTCGCAACCGACGTGTGTCTATGATCAATTGCATGAACCTAAACGAGGCAAGAGGTGTGTAGAGATCATAGCAGGTGGCGTTCCGTGGTTTCTGCCTACCTCCATGGGAAAAGAGCGTGAGTTTATGTATGTAAGTATAGACTATTATAGAACCTTCTTTTTCACATTACCATACAGCCAACTACATTGTACCGCCACTCCTGGCCATTCAATGGCCATCATATGAAACGAGAATGACTGTAATAACATAAAACAGCGTTAGATTCGTGCTATCGTTTTATGAGTAGAATGCTGTTTGTGAGCGCTTTATGTGCATTTTATAGTTTTTCGATATGGGTTCGGCATTGACCGATATTATGTACCTATATTCAATTTTTTTTCATCGTTGTTGCAAAGAAAGTGGGATAATGACGGAAAATTGCACCTTTATCTACACACTATCAACCAGGATTTGAAAAATATATCTCTTGAATGACGTAAAAAACGCAATGTATGTTGTTGATCTGTCAAAATGAAAGCCATTTCTATTGTTAGTGTTATACGTAAGTACCCCTTTGTTCCTAAACACAGAGGAGAAACAAGATGAGTAAACTGTCAAGTCTACAATGCATGCCGTATTCCAAACCTAGTATAAACCAGACATAATCTGTACCTAATCCCAATGCCACAGGCCACTAAAGACATAATCCAGAATTCTGACCCAACCTCACACATCTATTAATAGCGTGTACTTCATACGCATAGTAAATGCCTCGTTTAGACTCAACTGGCAGAACCATAGTTAAATCTAGTCGGAACTGGCTGCCAGTGTCATTGCTAAGTGGTGTGACGTGTGACGCAGGTTGCTGATTAAGATGCGTTCGCAAGCTGGTGGAAAACTACTGCGTTCTTTATTGGTGGTCCTGTGACGCACACATAAAGGGAGGAACGCTATTTATTTCTTGGGTTCGATTAATATTGTAACCGTTGAACTTAAACTCAACGCTACCCGAAAGATATTATATCATCTCATTTATTTTCGTAATCCATACAAATAAAAATAAATGCTGTTCTTTGCTATGCGCATAATTTGAGAACGGCTGGACTGATCTGATTATTTTCTAGAGTCGGAATTTACTGTTTCTGGAAAGAAAAAAAAAAAGGTTTTCCGAATAATTTTACAATTCGGGAATAACTGAAAGTGCTTTTTATATGGGATATTTTTGTATGGACTATCAGCCAATATTTAATTTTCGACAGGACAAAGTCTGTCGGTTACCTACTAGTAGGTAGAAATAGGGTACCGATAGAGTTTGGAATATTTAATTAACTGAACCTGTACGTATGATCTATGCCTTATAATTAACTAATTTTCGCCAGTTGATTCGGTCGCGTATAATACTTATAAACCTTCCTCTTAAATCACTCTGCATAATGATGAAAACCGCATGAAAATCTGTTGCATATAAAAATATCTAAGAGTTAATATCTTAGAGTAAGACTTGGGAAACGACTTTATTTTATTTAAAGATAATATATATTACGAATGAACCTAATAAAACAAGCGAGAAGTATAAACGATAAATTAATTAATTACAGAGATGACAACATAGAAATATGACATCATTAAGACAGCACAGATTTATAGCTTAGGGACGCTGATAAGATTGGGTGATATCACTCAAACAAATGCTTTTTACGACGAAACAATTAAACGAAAATTGAAAAGAGATTTTCCATAAAAACAGTAAGACCACAGCTGTGCACAGGTGAGATAAAGAAGAGAATTCACACGAACATTCCAAGAACATTGAGGTTAGTCACCTCAATGCGAAAATCAATTTGTTTCCACATGTTCGATCGAAGTTGTCACATAGGGAGACGTTTAAGTATGGAAAACCATTAGTTGCAATGGAGCATAAAAAAGAATGACGTGGCGCGCCTTGTTGTCTATGAGTCAGTTAAGGCTAGATTGTCTTAGGGTTAATTTTGCAATAGCAAATAATTTTATCTGAAGAATAAATCTGACAGTTTGACATATTTTCTATACCGAAGCTATTAAACCGTAATATTTATTCCTCAGATAAAAGTTCTCTGGAGTATTGTAAAATCAGCCCTTAGACTAAAACATAGACACATTTTTATTCCACTGCCTGCTGGCATCGTTAAGGCTCCCGCAGACAGCCACGACGGGACAACGCTACACGACTTTCATGATCATAATTCCAGCCAAAAGATATCGACTGCTGGGCATAGGCCTCCCTCAAAAGTCCCTCCTTGTTTTGGGTTTCATAGTCGCCACAATTGGCAGGCGGGTTGGCGATCACAATTCGGTGATAACGCTGTACATTCTCTAGTAAGTCCCTAAGTCGATTTTTACGACACCTAAGACATTACGGAACTTTAGTACAACCAATACTGTGAAAACTTAAGGGAAATTGTTTTAACAGAATCGCGTTTCACCGTTGTGTCACGCCTGTCTGCAGGAGCCTTTACTAGTGAGTACGAGGTCTTGGGTTCGATTCCCAGGATGGAAAAAGGTTAAAAGTTAGCAGCCTCGGGTCTGAGTCTGTGCCTGGTTCATGGCTATAGGCTCGCCCTCTATTCCATGGGACCGAAATCCAGATGTTCTAAAAGGACAGCTCTGCGAAACCTTTCGGGGATTAGGAGTGAAGTATTGTTATGTTAAGAAAACTGCACCCACTATCTGTACCTATATTCAGACGGGTCAAGCCCTTTCCAGAGGTCGGATACGATGGCGTAAAGTGCCTCAGAAGTAGTATAAGAGTACGACTCCCGACAATGTATTGTGAGCCGAGGGCTAAGGGGGGTGAAATGGGGGTCGGGAGGGGGGCTGTCTGGCGCCGCGCCACCGCGCCGCCCGCCCATTGACTTGTGACGTCACCGCCTTCATTACATACCTAGCCTACTTAGACGCACTCCCAATGATGTTGGAAACGCGTTTTCATTTGATACTAGCTTCAGCCCGCGGCTTTGCTCGCTAGGATGTGGGAAATTATCCCACAAAAACGTGCTACTATGATAACGTGTAAAAAGTAGTCTATGTCCTTCGCCAGTATGCTGTCTATCAAATTTTGTCGAAATTCGTTCAGTGGTTTAGGCGTGAAAAGGTAACATACAGACAGAGCTATTTCCTCATTTTTAATATTAATAATAAAGTAGGTATGGACTAGGTAGTATGTGCCGGGTAACCTTTAGATTAATTATTTTTGGATTCCTTTGTTTTATAGACCTTGAACTCTCGTCTATGGACAAACGGACTCTAGAAACATAGACAATTTTCTCTGTAAGAAAATCTCGATCAAGGTTGATTCAGCCCGTACACACATATTCACACACTTAAATAGACGGAAATAAATAGGAACTGTCAAATATAGTTCAAACTAATTTCTTTTTCGACGTAACTACGACTTTCTAAATTCATCATTCATCATGCTTAACATTACGCCAAATTCGAGGCAGTCGAACGTCATTTAGTTTGACAGCTGTTCTAAAGCGTCACTAGTCTTTTTCTTTCGCGGTCTGGCAAAAGAGATAGCAATACTCTTATTATAGTTTAGCTGATAAACATAACCAGTATTTGGTTATATTATATCTAGCTTAGTAAATAAAACGATTATTTTGAACAATCACGGCAATCATTGTATAGAGATGAATCTACATCAGAACTCGATAGTAGTTAGAGCAAATTCTTGATAATTGCGCTAATTCGCGAAGTATTTTGAAATCTTGTTAATTGAAGACATTCTAGTCTATTTTAACATTGTCTCATTAAGAAAACGTCGATCTTTGTCAAGTAGTAATGCTTTCTTTATTTTCTGGTTAAAGGCTCCGGTATGCTGGCGTGAAATGACCCTAGTAGATATATCAATTTCTAGGCAGTTTTTTTTAGAAATTGTTATATTACAGTCGCGCCTGTCTACGGGAGCCTTGATGCAAATGTATTTTTTGTTACTGCCACACCCTTTTCCTTACTTCTTTTTCATATTTATTTGTAAACTCTTCATTTTTCACGTACCGACCTTTTGTTAAAAAGCCCTGTTATTCAGTGGTATTTCCACTTACAGTGTTGCTTGTCAAATTACTGGCAATAAAGACAAAAGTTTGCACAGACATTGTGAACGTGACGCGAATGTATTTTGTTAGAACACGCTTCTGTGACACAACGGTCGAAAGAAAGGAGACGCTAGAAAGGTAACGTTAAGGATTTTTATTAAAACGTATGGTGTATACCTCTAGTATTAAGAATAATGGTATAAAACAGAGTACAGGCGTGTGGTACTTGTAAAAAGATGTATTTGCATATCATATGCATATTAGTCTATTATGGTCCCACTGCTGGGATACTGGCCTCCTCTTTGTGAGAAGGATGGGTATGTGTAAGTAGTGATGAAATTTAAATTGAGAGGGGCTAGAGAGAGAGAGAGAAAGGGACAGTTTTGTGGAAGGAGTTTTCCATCAATACTGAAATGCCATTTCCATCACAAAATACATTAAAATCTATTGAAAAACTAATGCAGACATCATTAATGTTTATATTCAGTGACATTTTCGCTCACACATGCGTTCCTTGCGAAGCATGTGTGGTGTGACTATGAATGATAGGCTGAGGAATGATGTGATAAGAGAACGGTGTGGTTTAAAAGAAGATGTAGTGACAAAAATTGAAAAATGTATGCTTAGATGGTTTGGTCATGTTGAGAGGATGAATGAAGGACGGCTCACAAAAGGTATTTACAAGGCAGATGTGAGTGGAAACACCGGGAGGGGACGCCCTAGGAGGACATTAGTGACCCTATTGGTGATGTTCTTCAGAAAGGTCAGGTGCGTAGTACTCGCAACCGGCGTGTGTGTATGACCAATTGTATGAACCTAAACGAGGCAAAAGGAGTGTGTAGAGATCGTAGCAGGTGGCGTTCCGTGGTTTCTGCCTACCCCCATGGGAAAAAGGCGTGATTGTATGTATGTATGTTCGCTAATACAACATTTAATTGACGTATTATGTACACTAATATTTTTATCAGTCAGTGACATTGCTTCAAAATTTGATAGAAATACACTAGCTTTAAACTAAAACCAATCACAATATACCTTTAAAAAATCTCCATGATCAGTTTTACAATCTTCAAGCACATTATTCCAAGTGCAATTTCCCAAGGCTGCGTCTAGACGAGTGGCGTGTTGCTATAAAAACCTTTCAAACGAAAGTAACCGAGTATAAACTCGAATGTAAAACGTCCGCCGGCTATACGACCACTGGAATTGATGACGTCATAAATGTGTTAACGTTTATGTAGTCTAGCCTTTATGTGCCGATCAAGGCAAGAAAATGCGTAGTAGAAAATTTTATTTGAAAGTTGAACAGGATGTTTGATGACTATTTTTGTTGCTTTGGTACCCTAATTCCGTATAACACTCATAATCAGCCAATACCGTTCCCACTGCTGGGACACAGGCCTCTTCTCAGTGAGAGGGAGTGGGCCGTAATCTACCACACGGGCTTAGTGCGGGTTGGTAGATGTTACATGTCTTCGAATTTTTGGTTCTTGGCTCGTTTCCTCACGATGTTTTTCTTCACCGTTTATGGAGAGCAGTGGTGATGAAATTATTTACACAAAGTAAAGCTCCTGCCTGGGATCGAACCCACAACTTACAACTCGTAAGACGGAGCCATACGGCCATCCATAAATTACGTCACACAAATTTCATGACTTTTTGATCCCCCCCGTCCTTGTCACAGCTGGTCACATTTGTGAGACCCGCCCCTAGTGTGACGTCACATATTTTGCAATTTTACATTTAGACATTGAATTTTTTTTTTAATTTTTCTTTCTTATGTCATATTTCGTGTTTTAATAGTACTTTAAATATGTATATTCAATTTTGAAATGTGACGACACAAAATTTAGGGCCCCTCCCACCCCCTTGTCACACAATGTCTCAATTCGTCGACCCCCTCCCCCCCCCCCCCTTAACGTGTGAAGTAATTTATGGATGGCCCCTAACACAGTATCAGTCGCAATCTGAATCATTTTGAAGGATATTGCTTATCCAATGCTTCGTTTATAGGAAAAAAATTGTCTGCTCAACAACTTAAATAACGCAATGAATGTTGTCGAACTGTCACATTGAAAGTGATTGTTACTGATAATGTGTTACGTTGCGTCATGTCCCTGCTGGTCTATTTGGTCAGTGTCAGGTTGTATGTTTTATAAAATATGATTCACGATCGTAACAAGTATGTATCTACATAATTAAAATCTATATCATTTTTTTTTTCTTTTTGTTTGGTTGAACGTCCTAATCTCAGAAACTACTGGTCCGAATTGAAAAATTATTTATATGTTGGGTAGCCTATTTATTGAGAAAAGTTATAGGCTATATAATATCACGCTACAATTAAAAGGAGCGGTGCAGCAACGAAAACTGGCAGGCAATTCAATGCGACGGGAAGGGTCACGGGATCAAAAATTTGATCAATACAACCCTTTTCTCTCCCTCCTTCAAGACATATCAATATATACCAACTAGGAAGGCTACCATGGCGGTTCCCCCTTAAGTGAAGGAGACAATTTATGAGGAACACCCACTACTTTGCTAGATTAGTACTCACTGGAAAAAGAGCTTGCAATAGCTTCTTATTAATTCTAAATGAAGACAGAAATGTTATTAAATTCCAAGAATATTGAAGGGGAATTGTATAATAATTCGCTAGAACGTTTCTTTGAAATTAATACTGATGAAAGTCTATATTTTTTCCGCGATAATAGAAGATACAATACTTTGAGTCGAGTCAATGTGACAATTTCGCATATAATGTATCTATTTACCACATTGTCGGTTAGAGGTGATATATGTATAGCATAGGTTTAGTCCGTAATCGGCTCTCCGGTACCCCACAGAGGGTGTAGTGCTTAAATATTTTTGTAGCTCGCTAGTTCGCGGCTGACGCCCTAAACCGAGGTCCGTAAGTACCCTACAGAGGGTGTCCTTAGCGTGTAGGCCCTTAGTTTTCAAGTTTGAAGCCCTGGTTGGAGGTCTTAATTTATTGAGGCAACCACAGGCAAGTCCGGTTAAGCAGCCGACAGCCTCCTAGGTTGACCGCGAGATGCCATTGTAAAAAAAGCTTTCGTGGCCAACTTCACCACATAGAGAAGGTATCTTCAACAGAATATAAGTACCATGTATTTAATGTCATCCTGATCATCATCATTTCAGCCGAAAATGGTCCACTGCTGGATATAGGCGTCCCCCAATTCACGAGGGTTTGCTATAATCGCCACGCTTGGCAGGCGGTTTGGCAATCGCAGTATGGTGGCAAAATGCAAACAGAACGTTGCTACCCATTCTCTAGAAAGTCCCTTAGTCGCCCACGGGAAGAAATGGGATGGTGTTCTTTTTTACGTCCGCAGCACACGGAACACTTAAAATCAGCCTTCCTATTATTTTCGTTTACAGTTTATTCTAGACTTCCAGCGTTAATATCTCCAAAATCTTCGTAAATATGAGACAATTTTATAAAAACAAGACTACAAGACGTAATAATATTAATACGATCAGTGTCCCCATTCCACGGAGCCGGGTCAAGTTTGTCCGTTTATTGGGTTTTCGGGACAATACTCTGATAAATATTTTATAGGCTCGCTACGGCGACGGCCTGACGTAACATTTTATATAGCTACTTGAAATTAGAAGTGAGGGAGAGTTAAGGGTCGCGAGATTTGTTCGAAAGAGATACCGCTGCTCTGGCATATGGGCAACTGAAGGAACACGGGTGGGTTTTAGTCAGTAAAAGTCTCCCTCCCGCTCCGCCCAGAGAGGGAGACATTGACGTCATTTGATGATTTCCCACACACACAAAAAAAGGATGTGGCTAAGTAAGAACAGCCTCGATCAGGTTAAGCTACGCTTGCCGCGGTTGTTCCGTGGATGGGTGACCTTCTTTAGATACAAAGACCTCGCCGTGCCTCAGAATGAACATTATGTCGTTGGTACTGCATAAGGTCCTCCATATAAACTTTAACTGTGCTTTTCATACTCCACCGTCCTCGTAATTTTTGTAAAAAGGGATATAAAGTTTTTGCTTCACATATTAATATTATATATAGGTATTGTATGGAGCTAATGTTTGCCAAAAAACGTAGAGTTGGAAGGCCTCTTACAAGGTGGACCGATGATGGCCTTCACAGGCCAGAGGAATCCGTTGGATGCAAATGCACAGAAGCGGTCAAAGTGGCAGAGTTTGGGGGAGATCTATGTCCAGCTGTGAACTTCTTTCGGCTAAAGTCATGATGATGATGGAGCTATTACCCAAAATTCAGATTGGAATGATTCCATAGAAATACAGTTAGCTATCATAAATCATAAATGCAAACATCACATAAATAATTATGCAACAGACGCGTAACATTGCTCCACATGTGCCAAAGCTTTAACAGCTAACATTGACCTATAAACAAACTAGATTAATTAATACTATCAAACTATACTGACATTCATAAACCATAGACAACATAAACATATTGGCTCCATCGTAAACACGTGATTCGAGAGAAACTATGAGTTATAAATACTTACCACAGAATATAAAAGTTTTTTACGATTTGAATAATAGCTAAATAATAAATAAAGCTTGTTTCAAATAACGCTAGACACTCTCGATTTGGCCCATAATACTCCATTTTTAGGGTTCCGTAGTCAACACAGTAAAGTGGGGATGTCTTTTTTATCCCATGGTGTGTGGTGTCGTTAGATAGATCTTCTAAAAATATTGTGGTTTTGTGAATACGATTTTTGGATTAGGGGAATCGTTTGTAAATAAGTAGTAAGCTTCTTGTTAGAGTCAAGTTTATCACCTCTCCCCCTGCCAATTTAATGTTTGTGTTTGGATATGTGAAAAAAATCACGATAATAAAATATGTATATGTATAATGAAGTTAAAAGGAAAACTATGACACATAAGGCACAAGTTCACGAGCAATAGTCGACCAACCTAAATTTGCAGTCCTACTATACTACTAAAACTACTGAACGGATTTGGATAAAATTTAGAAAACAGATAGTTTATTACCTGGATTAACACATAGGATACTTTTTATCCCGGTATTACATTCCCGCGGGATAATTCCGACCTCGACGCGGGCGAAGCCGCTGGCAAAAGCTAGTTGGAATATATGAGAATATGTTATTTCACTACAATGTTAAGTTTATTCCTGGAATTCATTCATCCTAACCTGGAGTCCTTCATTATGCGTGTCCGACACGCACTTGGTCGGTTTTTCACTTTTCGAATGTATAGGATGGCTGTATTTATTTAAATAATACAAGAAGGCTCAAAAAGAGACTTGAAAGCGAACGGTTTCATTTGTTTTTTAAATTATTTTGAGACCAATGACTTTTGCCAACGAATTCTACCGTGAATAAATTATTTTCTTGATAACACTGTTCTGTTTTTTTTTACTGGTGAAATGTATAATTTTATTTGTGCATTAACGTCAGTAGGAGAACCGGTCGGAAAAGTTATCGCTCGGTGATGGCGCGTTTTGTATTTCCTTTCAATGGATATTTTCGGCAAGTTGTGCCGATAGCAGGTCACCCTTTTTCCTTTCAGTAAGTGTGGGAAGAGTTCGAAGTTATTTCAGAGGTGTTAAGAGCACCAAGTGGGTATACCTTTTAAAATCGTATTGGTATTATGACGAAGTAAAAGCAGCTGCTTGAGGTGTTTGGGTTTTTATTGACTGAAGCAAATACTAAAATCCTGGATTTAAAATGATTTCAAAGAGTTTAGAATGAGAATAGGTACAGGTTTGGTATTTAATCCTCGTATCCATCATAAAGTGAGTGAGGAATACACAAATGTAACTTGGAAATATTAAAGGGTTCTGTGAACATTATTCAAGCTGACACAATAATATATATTTCTAGCTGCTGCCCGCGGTGTAGCCTGAGTGTATGCGGGAAATTATGCCACAGGAACGTGCTACCCGCATAAAAAGTAGCCAAAATTACTATGCCTATGTCTTAATAACTCCGCTTAACATCAGCTATCTGCGCGTGAGACTCCCGCCAAAATCGGTCGAGCCTTTTCGGAGAGTAGTCGTAACAAACTGACAGACAGACGGATATATTTTTGTTATACCTACAGTACATCATACATTTAGTAAATAACTGTTATTTGGACGTTACAAACAGAATACTTCAATTTCATTTAATTGTATAGATTATGTACCTATAAGTATTTATAAAAGGGAAGGGAAACAACTGATATGGCACCAGTAAATTCTGCATTGCTGTCAATGGTAAAAGTGCACAAAAGACACGTACACACACCATTCCCACGTTGATAGGCAATGCTGTGAAAATAATGAATTGAAATTTCACATTCTTCATACTCTGCATTATATAAAATTACTTAATTCAGTTAGTCCGTCAGAACGTTTCTTGTAAGTGCAAATGCCTTGGAGATCCAATTAGGGGTGTAGAATATGATGTAACAACATTGTTATCGTAAAAAGGCTCCCTCAGGCACTTGGGGGCAGTCGTCTTTAAAGTAAAACGTCTCTTCTAGAACCGTTGGAACGCTCCTTAAGTTTTAATGTAACGTTCGGCGCTGTTTGCTGAGGTTTCATGTTTTTATGATGCTGAGCAGCTGAATCTTAAAATTTATATGGATAATTTTAAAGCTGGTTGTAATCTTTTATGAGCGGGAGAAAAAATAAGGTTTTAAATAAACACGAGTTATGACATAAGATCGGTATTTCTTTTCCTATGTTAACAACTAAATAAATTAATAGATAGCGATCACTAATTATGTAAATAAGTAGTGGTCGCCTAGTGGTCGAAATATGCCGATAGTAAAAAATAAAAAAATTAGCTAACTGCACTCTTTCTTCATATAAACGTTAACTGTGCCAAATTTCATATTCCTCCGTCCGCGTTATTTTCGTAAAAAAGGGTACAGTTTCAGAGTTTAAGCTACACATATTAACATATAGATTACTAGCTTTTGCCCGCGACTTATTTCGCGTAAATGTCGGTTATCGCGGACGCAGACGAAGTCGCGGAATAAAAAATAGCCTATGTCCTTTCTCAGGCTCTAAACTATCTGTGTACCAAATTTCATTTAAATCGGTTCAGTAGTTTTAGCAGGAAAGCGAGACAGACAGACAGAAAGACAGACAGAGTTACTTTTGCATTTATAATATTAGTGTGGATTTGATTGCTTCTAGAATACAATGTCCGGCAAAAAAGGCAAAGAACTTGTTGAATATTTAACTGATAAAAGTACTAAGATGAGATCCAAATAATTATACATGAGTAGACACTAATGTGACAAATATTATTATGCATAAAGAAACGAATAAATACGAAGTGCGATGGAGAAACGTTAGAACGCGGAACAAGTCATACAAAATGGAGTTATACTATTGATCGATGAGAGCAGAGAGACCGTGAGATCATAATCAACATTCATAGATACCTATGTACTAAGAAAGTCCATAACACTTTTATGTTAGACCATACAACTCGTCATTAACCTAGTCCCATTACTTTTAGGGTTCCGTACCCGGAGGATGCCAACGAGCCCCTATCACTAAGTCTGCCCGTCCGTCTGTCACAGGGCTGTATCATTTGAACCGTAGTAGTTAGACATTTGAACTTTTCACATAGTGTGTACTTCTATGACCGCAAATAATAACAACAAATAATAAAATTTAAAAATTAAAGGGCCCCTTTAATTTTTATTATTTTTCCTATACAAGAAACTTCTTTATTTCGGCGTTTTTTATCAGTGTTAAAAAAATGTAGCGTTAAATATTGTACGCTACGGAACCCTTCGCGTGCAAGTCCGGCTCACATTTGGCTGCTTTTTTATACTGTGACAACTCAAAATAAAAACTGAATTACTACACCTAAGTACAATTTTAACAGCTGACTTAATTAATTAGCACTTTTAATGACTACATGAGTGCTAATTGAAATGTCACACTTATTTCTGTTGATAATGAAAACTGAACTTAATTAAGTCGAGGAAACGGTTCAACAGGGCTAACATATTAATTAACTTTTTGTTCGTTCAACACAAATAGGATTGATGCTCTGCCAACCCTTAAAAGGATTGAAATAAATAGGGAGTGATGGTTTAATTTATTATTATGTATTTATATTATGTATTGTAGGGATTGATTGAAAGAAACGACAAGGGAAGGGAAAAGAATACGAATTTCCAAGTTATTTATCGAGACCTACACATACATTCTTGTTATCTGTATTATAAAGCTGAAGAGTTTGTTGGTTTGTTTGATTGAACGCGCTAATCTCAGGAAAAATTCTTTTTGTGTTGGGTAGCCGATTTATCGAGGAAGGCTATAGGCTATATAGGCAACATGGCATTTCCTAGCTGACTGTTCCTTGAAAAGAAATGCCGAAACAAACCCAGAGGTCATGGTCTCTTTTGAAGTCCAAACATTATATCATTATCACTCACTCACTTCAGCCGAAAGTCGTCCACTACTGGATCTAGGCCTCCCCCAAGCATTTTGGAGGGGTTTGCCATAGTCGCCACACTTGGCAGGCGGATTGGCGATCGCAGTATTGTGGTAAAATGCATAGAGAACGCTGCAGCCCATTCTCTAGTAAGTCCCGTAGTCGCCTTCTACGATACCCACGGAAAGAAATGCGATGGTGCTATTCTTTACATCCACACTGAATTATTATACAGTAGTAGATATCTATAGTAGTACTATTCAGTATCATACTATATAACCACTATGACATTAGCTCGGTTCCCTAGCGAGTTCTCCAACACCAGCTTTATTTACTTCGTTAACACACAATCCAATTTCGCTATCCTCGTAGATGTGCTCGAATGCGGTTGAAGCTATTTGCAAGATCTACGATAAAGCGGGCGTCAGCTTTCTTAGTAACTAAGTGCAATTTCCCACCTCATTCGAAAACCAAAGGCTATTTTATATAGCAGGATGAGTTATTTCAAACAAAGGCTATTTTATATAGCAGGATGAGTTATTTCAAACACTTGTAATATAAATTCGAGACTTGTGTCTGTTCAGCTGCTGATAAAGCCGTAAATGTGGCTAAAAGTACTATCGACAATCAAAAGAAATTTGTAACATCTTTATTTGTCTTGTCTTTTCATAATGGTTTTAATTTGACTAATTAAAACAATTATGAACATTAATACTGCGGACAAGCGTAGATCTTGCTCAATGGATTATAATAATTTAATGAAAAACACTATCGACAACCAAGAGAAATTCGTATACTCTTTATTTGTCTCCTCTTTTCATAATGGTTTTCATTTGACTAATTAAAACCATTATAAACTTGAAAAGTGCAGACAAGCGTATATCTTGCTAAATTGGATTAATATCATTTAATGAAAAATACAATTAACCCGATGAAAATATTATAATAATTTAATGAAAAACACTATCGACAGCCAAGAGAAATTCGTATAATCTTTATTTGTCTCCTCTTTTCATAAAGGCTTTCATTTGACTAATTAAAACCATTATAAACTTGAATACTGCAGAATGCGTATATCTTGCTAAAATTGGATTAATATCATTTAATGAAAAATACTATTGAACCGATGAAAGTTACCAAAAGAATTCTTTAGTAATTAAAATCATAAATCCCGCAGGTTGCTAAAGTTATTCTACTTTAAGCAAAGCCTACTAAAGATAAAGATTGAGAAAAACCCAGTTGGGCATAACAAAAACAAGGTATGAAAAACTCCTCCTGTTTTTCATCCCTAGATCTGACCCGTAGCTTGATTAAAACAGAAGCCTGTTGCTTATTGGTGCCTTGCCAACCTAATCATTCACTCGACTAACTTTCATAACCTTTTGTCCTATTTTTACTTACTTTTCTTCAGCAGTCTCTTCCACAGGTGGCTGAGGAACATGTGTTGATAAGTCCGGCAGTTCAACTGCCATCGTATCCATTGCCATTTTTGCACTGTTGATTTACACTTGTGTTCTTATAGTCACACACATGGATAGAACACTAATTGAGATTCACGTTTTTATTTATTTTCTTAGATGTATGGATCTGTATGTAGGAAAAAGTTTGTTATATTTGCTTATTCCGTCACGATAACGTATTACTAAGCAATGTTTCAAACGTTACTATCTTTAAAATTTTATGTTTCGGTATAAAAATATTGTTCAAATAATGTTATCACTATGAAATACAGTGGATCAACAGTGTAGTGTCAGAATATCTAACGTTGAGATAAAGTGATTCAGGAAGCTGTATCATCATTATCAAAAACTACAGTTTTTGCATTATCAAAGGCTGTTGCTAAGTCATGGTCTTAAGCAACCTTCATAACAACATTGACAGTAAGTAGTACTCTTGGTTCGTTGTAGAATGTGGTTATAAGTTATTTAACTATTTGTGGAAAGCAGACAGGTCGAGGGCTATTCAAAACTTTAGACGACCTGAATTGTCCAAATCGATAGTTAGGAATTCTTTGTTAGAGATGTCGTAAACTGGTGTCGTTTAAGAAAGCAATGGTTTCCAAATCTACTACTTTAGCTCGACAACCGATTTATAGTAAATATATAGAGTAGTGCAATGAAAATCTTTATCATCCTTTTTTTTGCAAATGGATTTGTCTATGGTCATAAATCAGCTAACTTTGTATGATCGTTATGGATATTGCTACCACTTTCACTCATTTGGGAAAAGTCATTTAAGGTATGGTTACATAAGTGTATAAGTTTATTTCTTGGAAACAGGAATTACTTAGTTATAAAAAGCGTTATGCTTTAATATCGCTTAAAATTTAATTTTTAATCCATCAAATATATGGTTGATTCGGTTGTTCACCTCTATTGCAGTAAAAAATCGAATGCTTATATTAAAGCTAAGCTGTGCAAGGATTACTTACAAGTAAAAAAGACTTGTAATGAGTTCTAAATAACTTTTTATGAGTTCAAGATGACATGCAAAACAGGTTCTAGTATTTTTAATATCGCCGGTACACAGCAAAAAGCAAACAATGTTGAGATGACATTCCTAAATAAATTAAAGTATTGAGATGATGCTATTATCTGCCTACGTAGTACCTACTTCGTTTGAAACCAAAGTACTTGTCTATGTTTAGCTCGATAATCGTTACGTAGAATTCAGTATTGAGAATCTTAATGATAGAATCAATTGCGATCTAGACGATTGCTGTATTAAATCCTGTAGTAGTAAACAACTTAATTGATCTAGCTTTGAATTGGCGGAGGATTATGTCATAGGTTCAATGGTCAGGTCAGGCAAAATCTACGTTTGGATTGAGTTTAAAACAAGATAAATATCAAAGCTTTCAGGAAAATGATTTTGATCGGTTTTTGATTCACAAAGTGACGATATTCCCAAGAATGTTAATGCCTAGACCTGAAACCAAAGATCAAAGATTGAGCTATCTGCTCTGAAGCTAAATCATGATACACTTCAAATATGGAAATATCTTCCCACATAAAATAGTAGGTGTTGAAAAACAAAAAATATCGAAACTTCCGTTTCAGACAAAATAATGCGTATAAACGATCCGAAAATATCGTGAACATAAACAATATTCGTCTGTTTTTGTTTACTGCATATCTCCAGCGCGCAATATCCGCGTGGTGCGCCGGCGCATACCCACTCATGTTTACGAGTGAGTAACGTTACTATAAAACGTTTACAAAATAACTCATGTATTCCTAGAATACGTTTGAAAGTGTATTTTTAAGTGGTTTGGTATTCGGAAGGTAGGTTTGTTTACTGGATTGTAACATACTTTGTAATGAATGGCGCGTTAACATTTGTCTGTGGAAAAACAGGAATGATGGAAATTTTTTCAGTGATATTTACGATTTCGTTCATGGAAAAATATTTATCTAAATATTACGATGGCAGACCTTTAGAGATAGAAAGGATACCACTTTAAACATCTTCTGTAGGCTATTTGTTCGAATAATATTATGTAAACAAACTCAATAGGGATGGGTATGTATATTAATATTCCATAGCAAAAGATGACAACAAAAAAATGGACAAACACAGTAGCAAATCAACTAATAAAAGACGACAACAATACCTTATCATGATTTACGAATAACAATCTTATGAATAACAATCTAATAGTTATGATACTACACTATTTAGATATAAAGACTACTAGCTTGTGTTTCAATTAAAACAGTTCGTATCACAAAGCGCGGAAGGCCGTTATTCATTCAAAGATTCCTAGTAGCACTGTATGAAACACGCGCAAACGCATCACATGTCACCTTGACAGGTCGTCACATTATTCTCATCATTGTCGACTGCGGAAGCCTGATTGTGTTGGTTAAAAATCCAATGATTAGTAGTCTTGTGTATAAACTGGGGTTTATACTATAAAACTAGTGTCTTGAGACAGTAGCTTGACTGTTATTAAATTAATGTTCACTTTTTCGCACTGTACTAGAATGTATTATTCATCTGTATATATAAAATTGAAAGTCCTGAGTGACTGACCGATATATCAACGCACAGTCTAAACCGCTAGTCCTAGAGACTTGAAATTTGAAGGATGTTCTTTGTGAGGAGTAGGTATCCACTAAGAAAGGGTTTTTTCAAATTCCATTCCTAAGAGGGGGAAATGGGGGGTTCAAATGGTGAATTTTTCGACATCCACGCGGGCGAAGCCGCGGGCGGAAGCTAGTTCTTTAATATTACTTATATTATCTAAAAGTGAGAATTCGCCCAATCCGGGCGAGTATTTTCAAGCAAGTCGACTTGTATGCCAAATTTATCAGTTTTTTATTTAGTCTCTTTATGACTGTCTTTTTTTAACTTTAACTTGGTTATATATCTATCAGATTTATTGGGTATTTACTAGCTTATTTAATAACATCTTGTTTAGCATGAAAAGAAGATACGTTTATCTTATTAATTGAAGTATGTAGGATATGTTCATCGTCCTAGATCCACGAAGGCTGCAAGTGGCTCTTTTGAGTAATTTTCCTTTGTCGAGAGTAATAACTTGAAATGTCAGCCACATCGGTTACCAGTGCAGCTTAACTTTTTATGAAAAATACTTCTTCGCAATTTTGAAAATACGAGTCTTCTTCGGCTTGTTTATTAAGTAAGTATTTGAATATGTCGTATCTTTTATGTTCAACAGTGTTTAAAATTACTCTGATATGATTATTAGTGTCCTCATTATATCTCATGTGACTGTAAACCAAAAAATCCGCAAATATTATATTTTCCGCGAATTTTGCTATGTTTGTATGAACCGCAATAAATTAAAATTGTTTATTCTTTGTTATGAAAAGTAAAGCCACGTAATTACAGTCCACTGCGTACTAAGATATTAAACATACCATTATGAATAATATGAATGAATCATCCGAATTAGCGATGGTTCAAACATGCAATAGGTACGTTGCTAAAATTAATAACTGCAGAATAAGTGATTCATTTAATGATGAGTAAGATAACGAAGCTAATAATAAATTTATCAGTTCTCTCATCAACCCTTTTCTCTTAATTCCTATTTAAAGTCATCGGAATGAGACTATTTAATTTGATTGAACTAGCCTGATTAATCTTGACATTTAACTTTAACGCCTGTCGAATTTCAGTTTACTTCGGTTTCAACTTGAAGGCAGACGGATTTGGGAGACTATTCAACTTTAAATCCAACCTCTTTTTCAGATTTTATAGATTTTCAATCACGGTCAAGGAAAAACTAAGAAGAACTTGTAAAACTATATGCATATATCTCCATAAGAGTGACGGAAATGTCTCTTTGAATTACCGTCCATGTCATTTCCCATAGGATTATTCTAATAGGATGGGCAGCTGTGGCCTCATGTGTAATATAATGTCACTCTTCTATCTCAAAACGTGAACGATGGCTTGCGTTGTATAAATGAGCTGGAAGAATTCATACTAGCAGTTTTGTTAGGGAGTCAAATTACAAGGGTATTAATTATATAACGACCTGTTGAAGTACAAAGGACTTCTAAATAATTTTTAACAGCGTGAGAATTTTTTGGAAATATAATTTTGCAAAGTTTTCATCGATAAAGACGATTTTGTCTTTAGAAGAAAGAATTTATGAATTACTAGCTTTTGCCAGCGGCTTCGCCCGCGTCGAGGTCGGAATCATCCCGCGGGAACGTACTATCGAGATAAAAAGTATCCTATGTGTTAATCCAGGTAATAAACTATCTGTTTTCTAAATTTCATCCAAATCCGTTCAGTAGTTTTTGCGTGAAAGAGGAACAAACATCCACACATCCATACATACAAACTTTCGTGTTTATAATATTAAGTAGGATAGTAGGAAGTAGGACTATGAATAATAATCCTTCCTCTGAATTAGATTGATTCTAATCTAGAGTCTTCTTCTTTTGCCTAGTCTTTTTCCATTGGGGTCCGCATTCAGTCTAACCGGAGGCAGTTTAATACCAATATTTTATATGGAGCGACTGCCTATCTGACCTCCACAACCCAGTTACTGGGTAATGGTAAGACTGGTTGTTATAATTTCAGGCTTCTGACGACCCATAACAACTGTCAAAGAAGTAAGAACGGCTCAACGTTCTTTCCGAGGCACGGAGATATGTCAAGATGGTCCTCGGACAATTCGCGGCGATCATGGTTTAACCTGATCGATCGAACTGTGCTGCTGTTACTTAGCTAGAAGATTTACTTAGCCATAAGAGAAATAAATTCCACCTCTAAACTTTCATCATTTTCACCATAAGGGCTGAGAGCGCTAACATGAGGATCTATTACCATGCCTGGTTCCCCATAGGTGCTATTTCCGTCACTGTGACCACGATACGCAATAACGCGCATTAACTACACAGTGTTCGCTTCGAATGAATGCATGCTACGCTTCAGGTCTTCTGTGAAATCGCTCGTTTTATACTCTTGTATGACTGACGAATGAAAATGAACGTAGTTTTTTTGCTAATAATTTTAGATATGGGCTGAAACTAGCTTGTAACAATAAAAGGGACACGTTTTTAATTGGTTCAATCCAAAAGTACCTCTATCTGTTATTTACCTCTGAACGGAATTTGAAGAAATTTGGCACACAGGAAGACCTGGGTAAGGAGTTTAAGATATAGTATACTTTTTATCTCGGTAGTAAGCTATGATGGGATAAATTCCGACCTCAATGGTGGCCAAAAGCCCAAATGTTCAATGTTCTCTCTGCCCACTTGGTATTGCCTATTTTCGGCTTTCCAATGGATGGTGCTGGCTCACTGAAAATTCATTCAGTTTTAAGCCCAGCGCCGTCGTCGTTTGTATCAATTATTTTTAGATCGTCTACTTTTAGTATACTCTCTGTACTTCGACTATCCATTCAGAGAAGCGTTAGGTAGGCGTCTGCTATATCTCTTTTACTATTATCTAGACTATTAGTAAGTGATGTTTCTAAATTTACATCTGTCTTAATATTTTAATTAACTATAACTTCTAGCTTATTTACAAATATATCTTTATTGTAATTAGGCGAGATTAACAAATCCATCGAGTTGTTTAGAACATTGAGTGGAAGAATTTATATGAGAATATATGTTGTAGTTTCACGATTTGTTATTTTTATGTGTATTTCATGGGTTAACTGTTTCGAGCCGTGTAGCTTGCCAATTGTATCAAGGTTTATGGTTTTAATGCTACTTCATGTACATATATTGCCATCATAAGAAACTGCATTTCCTTCTTAAATTGTTTTGAATTTTGGGTGTGATTCAGCTGTTGTTCCGGTATATCTTTTTTAATTGTTTTTTTGAACTAGGTATTTATAATTGGGTTTTGCGTCACAGTTATATGATTAATATTATTTTGTAGTTATTCAGAGTAATTCAACATGAGTTGAAAAGTTGTTACCAATAAATAGTCTAGATTCTGAAATCTTGTCGATTTAAAGTTTTTTTCTCTTTATTTATTTATAGGGGCTTTTCGCATGATTTAAAGTTCCGAAGAATAAGAGGACAAGTAAAACTAAGGAAAAACGATACGAAAGCAAACGAGAGAGAAGTTCAACAGTTTGTCGTAACTTCAATATTATTTTTAAATCTACAAAGTTAACCTTCACGGTAAAGTAAACTGATATAGAGGATGTGTAATTGATGGAAAATTTTAGACCAAATTAATTTAAGGATACAGATCGGTCTAGAACAAATTGAGTGTCAGAATTGATAAGCATGACTGATGGAGCTGAAAGTAAAAACACTCAGTGCAAAGTTTACTTTTAAGCATATGTAAAGACACCGCTGCGTTTTAAGTTTTTTCTATGAAGCTTGTATTGAAATTAGTCAGACATTCTAAATAATATTTTCCTCGTCTCTCTTATTTTGCTGCCTCTCAGCGTCCACAATTGCTTAATTATTTTTAAACTTATCAACAGTTTTACCAATATTATGAAAAGCAATAAAAAATTGCGACACATTTTGTGTATATTTCAATGCAAAATGTGGCTGATTTTGTCATTGCGATTGTTCTACATTGTTAATAACACAAATTATTTCCTTTTCAGTTATCCTGCCTTAATTACGTGTCAATATCATTCCTCTATTTCCTCTTGAACATCTGTTTCTAAACGCAATGTTTCATTTACACTACATTTCAGTACGAAAACGTACCGTTTACTACAATAAAGTTCAGCGGATGTGATTGTTGGAGTATTAAGCAATTGTTTCATAATTGGCATAACACTGGTTGCACAACACAACTCGGCTATACGCGTATGTGCAAGTGTTGCATATATGCAAGCAACAATAAAAACATTCTAAATATGGACATTATGAGTCGACGCGATTCGCCAGTCGTTCTCAATTCCATTGTGTGTAATTACTTGAAAGTACTATACAAGTTATGTATACGTTCTGTTTTATTGTAGTCGTTAATTAAAATTGTTTCCATAACTCATGAATTAACTGTTCAGAATTCGTGGTAATTCTAGTAGGTGACATTAATCATTAAATACCAACCGATGGATTAATTTCGACTACCTTCTCGGTAAAGGTTGGCAAAGGTTCGGTAGTAACCTTTCAAAATGTTAAAACACCACTAGCTACCCACATCCTAAGCAATATTCACTAAACGAGTAACGTCTGAAACAATTTTCTTGATACCAACGCTTAAGGTGACATCTAAGCAATCAATCGTGGAAAGCACACAATTGTAGAACAAACCGTTCTAGAATGCGACGTTAAATAATGAGCACTTATTACACTTCACATTCACTGGATTGTCGATTACAGTGTAGGATATGAAACTGTGTTGTTTATACAAGGTTGTGGAGCGAGCGTACGTGTGGCTCGGGCGACGTGCGCGGCGCTACTGAAGGAAGGGGGCGCAGAGTACCCGGCTAGAGATGCGCGTCGCGACGCCCCCCACGGGGTAAATTACCAGATAATTTGGGTAATTTATGTGTTCTCCGTTTGGAAAATTCGTGTTTTTCAGCGTCATAGTTTACAAGGATTTCCGGTGATAGTGCGTTAGTAGTTTCGGTATTGTTCAAGAGCTTAAACTATAGGCGGAAAATTATGAATTTATTCTGACCTAGATTGTGAACCTTGAACACAAGATCAGAATTTCAGGAATCAAAAGAGTGAATCAAACTTTCACGACGAAATTAAAAGGTCGAATTTTCTCAAGGCAGCGTACCGAGAAAAACTTAAATTAATTTCAAAGTTTTCCTCAAATGCAAGATAATTAATCATGATTAATTATTGTTCGCGCATTCCGTACAGGAATAATGGGGGACGCTGGTAACATCGTCGTTAAAGAAACAAAAGTAAGGTAGCTTGGGGTTGGTCGCGCCCGCCCTCTTTGGGCGGATTGGCGGATCGATCCACATACTGGTCGCCCGACCACTCGCAACCACCGTGACTACTTGCGACCGACCTACGTCACTCGTCATCGATATTCAAATGTTGTGGGTACTTTGTTTTGATTGTTTTGTCAACAGATTAGAATTGTGGTGTGGCGTCGATGTATTTTTCGATGTTCATATGACGCTTTGAGTATTAAACCAAAATCTAGGGTAGTTTTATCGGCACTCATTGTTTTTGTTCTTGACATAGGTTGGTACTTAACTTTGGTCCTCTTTTTAACCGACGAAAAAACGGAGGAGGTTATCAATTCGACGCGTATATATTTTTTTTCGTTTTTTGTTTTATGTATGACCACGCATAACTTTTTACATAGTAAACCGATTGTGATAATTCTTCCTTTATTGGAAAGGGTATACTCCGAGAGTGGTCCCATATTAATTTGGAAAACAAAATCAAACCCTAAAGGTCATAAAACAGGGGATGATTGATTGTTCACTCACTGATTGTAATGTTTAACCACGCATAACTTTATACAGAGTAGTCCGATTTTGATAATTCTTTATTCATTGGATAGGGTATACCTTGCCAAGTATTATAAGTACATTAAAGCCACAAAAAAAAATATAAAACAAAAACTTTTTACCAAAAAATTTAACCGCCGAAAAAACTGAACAGCAAAAAATAATAAACCTTAAAATTATGAGTCGGCGCTGAAAAATCAATGAACAAAGATCACTCATAGCGCCGACTCACAATTTTAAGGTTTTATTATTTTTTGCTTTTCAGTTTTTTCGGCGGTTAAATTTTTTATGAAAAACAGAGCACTGGTAGCCCAGTGGTAAAGGCCGCAACTTACAAGTAGTAAGGTTAGTAGGGATAGGTTCGAACCCTAATAGCCGCTTTACTTTGTGTAAATTATTACATCACCGCTGGTCTCAAAACGGTGATGAAAACCATCGAGAGAACCGGCATATCCTAAAATCAGAAATATGAAGACATGTGATATCTACCAACCCGCACTGGGCCCGCGTGGTGGATTATGGCCCACTCCCTTTCACCGAGAGGAGACCTGTGTCCCAGTAGTGGGAACAATATAAGCTGATTATGTTTATGAAGAACTGGGTTCAAATTTCTCCATGCTGCAATTTCCATTATCTCTTTTGTTCAACGTCCTCGCTGACCATTACTATCCCTTATTCCCAGTTAATTGCACTACGCTTTGAGTTTCCAGTCACAATTAATGAACATAATGCCACTGATTAAAACCTTCTCACAACGGCAGGCAATTCATGCTCATAATTAACTAGTAGACAAAATTGATTGTAGGCAGTATTGATGGTCCATTAAAAAGTAAGTTTTTTATCATCCTTCAGTGTTTAATCTGTCTGTATTTGAGTCACGCTATCAAACAAAATTAAATATCTAATTGAGATGGAGTTGCGTTAAAGCATTTCTTCTGGAGCTGGATTGCCTTGGGTTTATTAAGTCTTGACGTAGCTGCATTGCTGCCACAGAGTGCGGAGTCAACTCGGCAGCCGCTCCTAGAGGCGGCATTGCCATAACTTTTCATAAAACCTAGCGAGACTCCATTCACTCACACTAAATACTTGTAAAATCATGCCTTGTTTCCCCAAACAAAGAGTAGGGGAGAGCTGTACCTGTGGTACAGCCACATTTCGCCAATAACGTTTAAGTTCCATGTGCTGATTTCATGATTTCAGTTTGCGTGTTGATGTTCCTAAAACTGTGAATTCATCTACATTCTGCCAATCATGTTCATCATCATCATCATCATCAGCCTTTTAATGTTCCCACTGCTGGGACACAGGCCTCCTCTCGGTGAGAGGGAGTGGGCCGTAATCCACCACGCGGGCCTAGTGTGGGTTGGTAGATGTCACATGTCTTCGAATATTTGGTTCTAAGACATGCCGGTTTCCTCACGATGTTTTCCTTCACCGTTTTGAGAGCTGTGGCGATGAAATAATTTACACAAAGTAATGCGCCTGCTTGAGTTCGAACTCACGACGTACTACTCGTAAGTCGCGGTCGTTACCATTGGGCCACCACTGCTCTCTCCAATCATGTTAGTCCCATGTAATAAGTGGGCGACACTACTGACATCAACCGGGCAGAAATACAGATTCCGGGCTACTACTGAGGAATGCCAGATAGAAAAAGCCAGTTACTAATTGCCCGACTTGCCCGAATCGAACCGACCTCATGCTCAGCAGTAACACTTGCGATTACTAGACCGACAGTTAACGTCAATTACTCACACTAATATACATTGTAGAACTAAATTAATCCACATTATGATAGTAGTTTGTTCAGAATCGTTTTTTTGTTTTTTTTATAATAAATATTTATTTTTATAAATCTCAAAACTGATTAAAACTACGTTAATAATCGTCACACTTCCGCAAACTATGTTAATAAACGTAACACTTCCGCAAACTACGTTAATAACCGTCACACTTCCGCAGTACAGTTAAAACAAACCAAAATAGATTAAGTACTACCGGAAAAACTTCCGTATGTGCACGTTTAAGGCGATAATCGCATAGCACGGCTCCCAATTCGATCGCCCGATGCATGCGTTTTGACAAATAGGATGTACACGCACCGTATTTTAGTAGTGAAGAGTGTGCAACTCACACTAGGTGCGTGCTATACTCACTCGTTTCTGCCATTTTTAGGGTTCCGTTGCCAAATGGCAAAAAACGGAACCCTTATAGATTCGTCATGTCTGTCTGTCTGTCTGTCCGACTGTCTGAGTATGTCACAGCCACTTTTTTCCGAAACTATAAGAGCTATGCAGTTGAAACTTGGTAAGTAGATGTATTCTGTGAACCGCATTAAGATTTTCGCACAAAAATAGAAAAACAACAATAATATTTGGGGTTCCCCATACATAGAACTGAAACTCAAATATTTTTTTTTCATCAAACCCATACGTGTGGGGTATCTATGGATAGGTCTTTAAAAATGACATTGAGGTTTTTAATATCATTTTGTTTCTAAACTGAATAGTTTGCGCGAGAGACACTTCCAAAGTGGTAAAATGTGTGTCTCCCCTCCGTAACTTCTAAAATAATGGAATGATAATACTAAAAAAAATATATTAGGTTGGGGAAAAAGTCTTTTCGCATTATAGTATGTATGAACTTGTAATAAAATCTCTTTGGCTATACTATTTGTATCTGGCTGGTTTTGGTATCATTATTATTATTATTATTACTAGCCTGCACTGTCCCACTCCTGGGCAAAGGCCTCCCTCCACTTCTTCCAACTATCGCGAAGCCGCGCGTCCTGCTCCCAGTTTTGATGGAACCTATCCAGCTCGTCCCGCCATCTCCTACGTGGTCTGCCGCGACCCCGCCTCACTGTCTCAGGACACCAGTTCTGTGCTACTTGGGCCCACAGTTTGGTCGGCATGCGGCAAACATGTCCTGCCCAGTCCCATTTAAGTTGGGCAGCCTTTTGAGCCACGTCAACTATCTTTGGTATCATTGAAAGTTTAAATTTTAAAGAACATAATTCCAAATTCAAATTAGGAGAATGTGTGATTTTCATTTGTTTTTCGTACCGTCAAGATGAGTGAATCTAATGAAGAAATTCGATACATTTAAAAATTTTACTACAATAAATGTAAAAATGCAACGCAAGCCGCGAAAAAAAATTGCGATGTTTATGGACCTAGTGTAGTGTCTGTGAGAGTAGCACAAATTTGGTTTAAGCGTTTTCAATCCGGGAATTTTTATGTCAAAGATGCACGTCGCTCTGGTCGCCCTATTACGGATAAAATGGATGCCATTTTTGAAAAAGTGGAGCAAGATCGGCATACCAGTAGTTACGACGTAACTGAAGAACTGGAAATTGACCACAAAACAGTTTTGGCGCATTTGAAAAAGACTGGGTACACAAAAAAGCTCGACATTTGGGTACCTCACGAGCTCACTGAAAGAAACCTAATGAACCGTGTACTCATTTGTGATTCTTTATTACGACGTAATGAAACCGAACCATTTTTGAAGAAGCTGATAACTGGTGATGAAAAGTGGATCACGTATGACAAGAACGTGCGAAAAAGGTCGTGGTCAAAGGCCGGTCAGGCTTCACAGACTGTGGCGAAACCCGGGTTAACTCGCAACAAGGTGATGCTGTGTGTGTGGTGGGATTGGAAGGGCATTATTCATTATGAGCTGTTACCACCAGGCAGGACCATCGATTCTGAACTCTACTGCGAACAACTGATGAGATTAAAGCAAGAAGTTGAGAGAAAGTGGCTGGAATTAATCAACAGAAGGGGTGTGGTTTTTCATCATGATAACGCTAGACCTCACACATCTTTAGCCACCCAACAAAAATTAAGAGTTTGGCTGGGAGGTGTTAATGCATCCGCCGTATAGTCCTGACCTTGCACCTTCAGATTTCCACCTGTTTCGGTCTCTTCAGAATTCTTTAGGCAGTGTCTGGTTAACATCACGAGAGGACTGCCAAAACCACTTGTCGTGGTATTTTGACCAGAAGTCCCAAAATTTCTATAGCAATGGGATCATGTCCCTACCTACAAGATGGCAAAAAGTTATGGAACAAAATGGTACCTACATACTTTAGTTAAATGTAAATAAACTTTATTAAAAATGTTTTGAATTTTCTTAAAAAATGCGAAGAAACTTTTTCCCCAACCTATTATGATGTACATTACCATGTAAACTTCCACCGAAAACTGGTTTGAACGAGATCTAGTAAGTAGTTTTTTTTTTAATACGTCATTAATCGTAAACCACAATTTACCTTTCATTCAGTCAACTCAAATATAAAAATTAAAAAAAAAAAAACATTTAATTGCATAAACATAAACCTTATGCATAAACCGTGAATACCTAGGTTTGTACGGAACCCTCGGTGCGCGAGTCCGACTCGCACTTGGCCGGTTTTTTTATTTTTATATCTATGTGAATATTTATGCGCTAAACGCTTTTTCAGCACCTGAATTTGTATATTAGTACAGCTGTCTATGGACATTGTCGGTGTGGAGATTTCGTAATCTGTGACCGCTTCCAGGAAAATATAAGCAAGATAGATTTTCTGAGACGTATAGCACGTATAGCTTTATATAGCTAGCTTCTGCTTTATCAGAAAGGACGTGACCGTTTTATTAAGTCCGATCTTTGATCGAAAATAGCAATATAGGTGACTGTAAATAAAATAAAATTGTGTGTGGTGTGTGTGAAGATTTATGTTCAGAATATTGCTTTATCAACATATTCGCTAAAGCGATGATTATATTTTATAAACGATTTTTAGATACTTAGAGTAGTGGTGGCTCAGTGGTTATAGCCGAGACCAACGAGTTGTAAGTCGTAGGGTCAATTTTGAATAGGCACTTTTATTTGTTTAAATTATTTCATAAACACTGCTCTCAAAACATCGTGAGGAAACAAAAAAATGATCTAGAATAAAAAAATCGAAGTCATGTGACAACTGCCAACCCGCACTGGGTCCGCGTAGTAGATAACGGGCCACTCCCTTTCACTGAGAGGAGGCTTGAGTACCTACCAGCAGTGGGAACAGAATAGGCTGATTATGATGATTAGATACTTACACGAAAGTAAAAACGTTTTTAGACTGACTATCAAACAGATTTTATTTAGATTTTCAAGTTTCTCATTGTGGTTTTCGAGGGTGCTGAAGCCAGAAATAAAGTTAAGAACTTCTTTCCTGACGCGAGTTTCCCGATCCCACCATTTTTTTTAAGTTCAGTATCATTGAGAGTAGTCATTGTTTTCAGATCAGTTAAGTTTTTTCATAAAAAAAGCACATACTCTTTACACCAAAGTCTTTTATGAAAAGAGTCCCAGTTTTTCGAAAAAGGAATATTTCAACCATAAAACCACTTGCGATCTTTTGTTTTTTAAACAAAGGAGGGGCCTGTTTGCTTTACACGGTAACTGGGTTACACCAGCGACACATGTACCACACAGTGGATGGAAACATAAAACGAGTGGAATTAATATCCGCCAGGCTGTCACGCTGTCAGCTCGCGTGCAGTCTGTTCCCGCAGACGTGTGACAATGTAATATCCCTCCAGAGGAAACGCTTATTGGATGGCGTTGAAGGGAAGTTAATTAAGATATGGTTTAATTAGTAGCTCAAGAACATTCAAGAACTTCAATTTATATCACAGATAGTTGGTAATTGGTAAAATAATCGGTACTTGTAAAATACTGGTACTTCTAGACTGGAAGCCGACCCCAACATGGTTGGGAAAAGTCTCGGTAGATGATGAGTTGGTAATTGGTAATAGCTTTTATTATCCAGACAGTGTGACCACTTAATAATACATTAGCGGAGTTTTACTAACTTAAAGTAAAAGAAGATAAACAAACTAAACTAATATTATAAAAGTAAATAGAATTCATTATTAAATGTTTTTTTGTTACGCTTTCACGCTAAAACGGCGGAACGGATTTGGATACAATTTTTGAAATGGATACACCATGACCTGGATTAGGATATAGGAGAGGTTTTATCCCGTTATTCTGACGGAGTCGAGACTTATGTGGGTGAAACGGTGGGACGAGCTTGTATTTGATAGATTTCTACTTTTGACCATCCATGAAAATGGTTGCCCGCTTTTCGGGACACCTGCCTCTTGAGAAAATCACTTATTAGACTTACAGCCGGACTACGCGCGTACGGACTTACGATTAGTGACCAAAAACTATTTGTGTTTCCATGTTTTCCCCCAGTTTTTTTAATATTATGTTATGTTCAGTCTTTCTTTGCGTCATATTTACGTAAACGTATTTTCTTTCTTTCTTATTCTTTATTTATATTAAGATATTTATTAGTCGGTGCTTTCAGCATCAAAATTCAAAAAATTTATAAAACTATGTAGGTATTTCTAGTGTTATACGTATTCTTTGCTAGATATACTAGTACACATTCGAAATGCTTATTCCTGTAGTACCCCAGTAATGTCCTGTTAACCAATGCTTAAACATCGCGTCTCTCGTCACTCACAACCCAACACAACCACATCCTATATCATGTATGCTCCACAGACCGGCCGACCATTGAATTATATAAGCACGCTGCGCTTGCCAAAGAGTAAGTACCAAGTAATTAAGAGTACGGCCACACCAGCACACGACTAATTAACGAGCAGAGCCTGTTCTGTTTATGCTACTGACATATTTTAGAGCAGAACGAGTGTCTTTTGATTGAAAAGCTGTAACCTGGACTTTACTCGCGCGTGAAGTAAATGATCAAAGATATTTGTTTCTGTAAATTGGTAAAACACTTCTACGCCTCGAAGTCTATTTAATTATTTCGGTATATGTTTAAATATTGCATGTTAATATTGTGGACCACTCCCTCTCACAAAGAGGAGGCCTGTGTCCCAGCAGTGGGAACATTATAGACTGATTATTATGTATGTTACTGAGATCTCTCCTGCACTAGACACGTAGGTACATAATGCCATCCAATGTAATTGATTTATGTCAAAACGACTTTCTTAGCAATTTAGAGTGGACTGATCTCGATGTATTGGAACACGATCTCACGTTAGTTCTTGCCTAAAGCTCTGAGCCAGTTTTTGCATTTCCAACTATATATTTCGATTTGGGTAAAGTTCTCACAGCATAAATGACAACTTGGTGGTTTAAACCTGATCAAAATGAGAACCGTGTTTTGTAATATGGGAGCTACAGTTCAAGCATGAGGAATGCATATGAATAATGTGGAATAAATACATATCCGACACAAACAGAAAAAATAAACGTCTACGATAAAAATAGCACGCCTACTCAATATTCTCTTGAAGACAAACGAGTATTTAAAGAAATTACCCTATCCTTTTGGAAGCGAAATAATGAATGATACAAAATAAGTAAGATCATGGAAATGTTTTAAAAATACAACACCTAATCCCGAAATGTTCTGGTAAGTCAGTCCAGAAGATTAAGCTTAGTTCATTGGCTATTCCAGACGAGAACTAACTTGGTAAGTCATACCTATGTATAAGTGTAGCTATAGGTAAATGTAATACATGATGTATTTACATTCGCTCTAGAATGTTATCGAATGACTCAAAAGTCTGACTATGGTATCTGAAAATATGTCAAGTGTTGGACGAAAGTGTGGAACAAACAATTTTACTTACTTAAATATTATACAGACAATTTAATAACCGACAAAGAAGGACATAAGGATATGGCTAATCCATTACCTAAAATGTTGTCCTTCATTACAATACAATCCTTTATTTCAGGCAACTTAGGCCCATAAAAACACAATAAATAAATAATATAAAACAATAACTATAAACTAATACATATTCTATGAAACAAAATTTAAACTATCACTAAACACGTAATGATGACGGCGTCGTGTTCCGCTGCGTGGTGGTGCGTCATTGCACCTCCTTTCAGTGAGATCGGGTGGGCCGTAATGTACCACGCGGGCCCAGTGCGGGTTGGTAGATGACACATGTGTTCGACATTTTTGGTTCTAGTAAATACCGGTTTCCATACAATGTTTTTCTTCACCGTTTTGAGGCCATTAGTGATGAAATTATTAACACAAAGTAAAGCGCGTGCCTGGGTTCGAATCCACGACTAGAAAGTCGGAGCCGATACCACTGGGCCACCACTGCTCAAAATTTAGTTATACCAGAGCATACTACCTATACTGATCATAAAAAAAATCATCTTTAGTACGAACCCCATAAATATGCGGTTTTGAAAATTTGATGTAAAAGAGGCCTTTGGAAAAGATACTCATCAAGTCAAGATCACAAACCTACACAATATTAAGGCGAGGTTGCAGTACTTTTTAATTTTTTTAAACCTCTGTAAATCTAGCAAAATGACGAGTTTCCGTAAAAAAAAAAAATAATTTAGGAAAATTGAACATACAGTATGTTCAATTTTCCTAAATTATTTTTAAAAAAATACTGCTTAAGGCGAGGTTGCAGTACTTTTTAACTTTTTTAAACCTCTGTAAATCTATCAAAATGGCTAGTTTCCGTAAAAAAAATATTATTTAGGAAAATTGAACATACTGTTAAGCGCTGTGTGAAGATAGAAACGTGAATTAAAACAATTGGCTCGATAAAAAATAATCATAAAGATGACACTAAATCGCTATTTAAAACGTGTACCTTGAAGAGATTCCATCATTAAACCATGTAAAACTCATACCAAAAAATAGGTTTTATTGTTTTTTAGGGCATGCTGAGAAAATATTTTATAATTTCCTTATCATTTTTTTTCCACGAAACAATTAAACACAAAATCTAGCAGCTCAAACGCTCGCAACGACCGGCCAATGTTCGCCGAAACGTCGTCAACTACAAGAGGGCCTTAAGCAAAAGTGAAGACAAAAGTAAAGTGAACGCATACAAAATGGAAAGGATGACAGCATCGCGGCCATTAAGGAAAGTTCCCTCGACTGAAGTGGCTGTGGATGACACAATCCTGTAATCCAATCTAATAATGAAGCCTCCGGACAGCCGACAGATAACGTCATACGGGAGGGAGGAGGGAGCAATTATCTCCCTTTCATACAATATGATGAAAAGAATTGAGGTCTACTTTTTCAACAGAAATGTTTCTTCTAATTGCAGTTCATTAAAATTGGCTTGTGAATTTAGTGATGAGATTAGGGCCGAGACTAAGTGATTCTATCAGATAATGATGATGGAAAAGTCAAAAATGTAAGGGACTGACATACGCTACCGACAAGGTTGTGGCCATCCTATACGTTCACTTGGGACGTAAAAATATCGCAGCGGGAATTTACAGCGCACTGAAATTCTTATACGTTCACTTGGGACGTAAAAATATCGCGGCGGTATGTTACCGCGCACTGGATTTTCTTTGAGCATGTCGATTCTAAAAATAAACGATGTAATTGTTACATAAATATACTTGCTTTATACATATGCTTTCTCTTATACAGTCGGTATATTTTAGCCTGGACATTGGTGACCCAGTAGTAATGGCCGCGATTTACGATTTGTATGTCGTAGGGTTGAACCCAGTCAGGCGCTTTACTATGTGTAAATTATCTCATCACCACTGCTCTCAAAACGGACCAAAAATCAGAGATACATATGTGGAAACCACACTGTGCCCGCGTGGGGTTCTGCCCACTCCCTTTCACCGAGAGGAGGCCTGCGTCCCAGCAGTGGGAACGCTATAGGCCTTTTGTTTTCCAATATCCCATTAACAATGCTTCTCAACTTACTGCGAAAAACTGACTCTTTGTTTAACAGTCATATAAATTCTCTTCAGGTCTCGGTTTTTTCTAATTTTATATTGTGAGCAATACTCGTACAAAAGGCGAATGCGTTCGTTATAATTTACAATGTCAGATAACAAAGAGCGGATGTGTGACGTTCATAAATTCATAATTCCCCGTTTCAGTGTTCACTGAAGTACTGTTTGGGGAATAGAATAACGATTTTCAGGAGTTGCTATAGTAGTTTTACTGGAATTGTAACGTAGTTTCCACGGAAAGTAGATTTTCGGAACATTGAGTGGGATGATTTTCAGGAGACGTAGTTTTTCATGGAGTTGTGAGGGGACTTTGACGAAAAGGGGTTTTAAAATTATCAATAATACTTATTTGTGTTTGTTTTATAGCTTTCGTAAAGGCTTCCATAGACCGGCGCGACGCGACAGTGCAAACCGACTTTTGTAGCAGAATTTGAAGTTCGTGAGATTTTATAGTAATTGTTCTACTAATTGTTGTTTGAAAGAGCTTTACCGGAAATGTATTTATGTTCTCAAAAACATTTCATTTTTTAGGAAATATTTCTGTCATCATATCTGCTTGTTCTTGGATCATATGCATGACTCCAATTGTTGTAGCGGTGACTAATAATTTCTCCTAGACTGTAACATCCGGATCAGTATCATTAAGATAAGTATGTAATAGCAATTTATATTTTGTTTACGTAATGAACTTATTTTCTCACGTTTTTAAATAATTAACTTCAATTCATGTTTTCAGACGTTTGATTTGGCTCTACTGCTTCGTTGGTCTACTGGTCGCAAGCGCTACTGCTGAGTATTGAGGTCCTGGGTTCGATTTTACTGTCAGGCAAAGTGTTATTGGGGTTTTCTAACTGAAATATCTCAATAGCAGCCTGCACCCTAATTGCGAAACGCACAATTTATCAGATTCTGAATGGGATTGAAGATTATTTCTAAACCATTGCGTCATTTGTTCGAATAAATTGTGGCTCAGCAACGTAAATAACGCAATGAATGTTGTTTAACTATGAATATTAAACCAATTCCTACCGATAAAAAGTTCCGCAATTACCCCTCTGGACTCTGGATTTGTGCCCGACTGATGGCAATAGGCTCGCGTAATGTGGGTTTTCGAAAGCCAAACCGCTGCTTAACCTTTTGAGGAATACAATACAAGCGATATGTTTATGTATGTACGAACATCTACAATATTTTTACTCTGTTATAAAATATAAGAACATGAGAAAATCCAAGTAGTAAATAAAGGCTTGGAACTTAGAAAAGACGTAAATAGAAGACATAAAACTTTGAATCCATTAAATGCGTTACGTGAGCGGGAAAGTGCGACGTATGAGATCATAGCCCTGCAACTATGTTATTACTTACTATACCTACAGGCTGACTGAAATCATTGGCAATCGTATATGGGGACTCAGAAATGTAAACAACTTTATGTACTCTCTATAATGGAAAATTCGTTTCGTTCGAATTATAAACTTCAAAACCAAAATAGTGTTGAAGACAAAGTGAAGTGCCTGCTTGCGTTCGAAATACAACTCGTAAATCGGGGCAGGGCCACCTCCCTAACTGCTCCCTATCCAGTAGTACCTTCTGTTTCAAAGCCACATGCAATACTTTCATGAAATTGATGCTGTTCTTCGTTATTTCAGTTTCTTAAATAATATAAGTTGTTCACATTCACGATTGACAATGAATTCTATGTCAGTCTGTGCATTATTAACACTAATTAGTCATTAACTTGCTGTCATTAACAACTGTTTTAGTTGGAGTTAATTAATGACTCACTGTAATGAATTAATTTGTTTGTCGTATTCTTTTTGATCTTTATCTGTACTTTTTAAATTGTTGCATATCGTAACGCCTGTAATTCCCGACTGATTAGGGTGAAAAGTAACTATATTACACCCATATTTCGCCAGTTATATTTCATAATAAGCCATAATGTTTATACTGCTGGGACAATCACACAGACCTCTGTGAGAGAGTCCTACTATCCTACTAATATTATAAACGTGAAAGTTTGTATGTATGGATGTATGGATGTCTGGATGTATGGATGTGTGGATGTTTGTTCCTCTTTCACGCAAAAACTACTGACCCGATTTAGATGAAAATTGGCAAACAGTTTATAACCTGATATAGGGTACTTTTTATCTCGGTAGTATGTTCCCGCGGGATAATTTCCGCCCTCCACGCGGGCGAAACCGCTGGTAAAAGCTAGTAGGCCATAATTGTCTACGCAGGCCCAGTACTGCACCCTAATTGCGAAACGCACAATTTATCAGAATCTGAATGGGATTGAAGATTATTTCTAAACCATTGCGTCATTAGTTCGAATAAATTGTCGGCTCAGCAACGTAAATAACGCAATGAATGTTGTTTAACTATGAATATTAAACCAATTCCTACCGATAAAAAGTTCCGCAATTACCCAACAAACAAAAATTGCTCTTGTAGTGGCTTATATTGCCAAAAATAATATTCTTATAGGAGCCGTATTATCGCTAATAAGGGTGCGTTTGGGCACAAATTATAAAGACAATAACCTTATACCTCCCTTTTAGTTGCTTTATTGTCCGCTTTTTTTCCTTATACGTGTTTTACTATGGTTCGATACAAGGGAGTTAAATTCATTGCGGCAAATCAAAGGCTCTTAAAAAGCCATAGGCCCTTATAGCCGTCTGTTTATGATTCTGCAATAAGTCTTTTTCTTAGTGACATTTTCGTAAAAGTTTCGCGAATAAAGAGAAACGTCAACCATTTTATTAAAAAGTGAATGGTAAGTTATTATTTTATGTAGTTTATTTACCTGATTTATGTGCTCGTTTATAGTGAAAAGTGTATGGGAATTCAAATGCATGATAAAATGTGGTACGCAGTATCTTATAGTATCAACCCGCCCTTGAATTTTAGCTGTTTTTGTGCTACAAACGTTATTAATTATTTAGTCATGTTATAAACAGTGCTATTATGAGAGCAAAACGATTCGCACATCGTCTACAAGGAGTCTATGAGAGTGAAGACTTTGTAATGGCATCATTTCCTGTTTATGCTATCGCCATTTTACATATCATTAGGGTTCCTTTCTCACGAACAAAATCCTGTACCTAGCTAGTCTTGTTCCCATATATATAAAATTTATGTTTCACTATGGTTGGGTTGGCTGGAAGAGATCTCTTTATAGGGATAAGCTTGCTTTTGTGCACTAGTTTTAAATTTGAAATTTAATTATAATTGTAAGTACACAATAAAGAATATAATTATAAATATAATATGTTTGTCCGCAGATATTGCATTGGTTTCAGTAATGCATATTACTACTTTATTTGTTTTGAGCAATGTACGCGCATCCAATGGCATTTTGTTTGGCATTACATGATGTAATATTTTTAATAGGTCACTTAAAGCGATATGGGAAATGTTGAATTTCACTGCCCATTCTCTGATATCACTACGAATATCAATATTCTTCAACTCTTCATTTAAAAATATTATCATTGTCATTATATTATTATTGTCTATATCAATATCGCTACAATTATATTCTTCTTCACTGGTTTCCTTTTCATTCTTATTTTCTATAAAAAAATCCTCTGCGGAACAACTGGCTGATTCGTTAGTATCTGCTTGGTCTTTTTGTAGTATCATAGGAGTAGAGGTGGTGGTTGTAATGTTCAAAACCATGTTTTCGTAGACTTTTTTTTTACTTTTCTTCTGTAACCACCGCTCCTTTTAACTTCTCCCAGTCTTTTGAATCCATTTTTTAAATGTAAATTTCCCTCCGTAATAAATTCACACAATCTGCTGTACTTCAAAATGGCGAATCTAGTTATGTAAAACATTTTAATGTGACCATATAGAGAATAATATCTTTATAATCACTGTATAAGGGAATACGGATTGCTTTCACCCTTGTAAATATCACATAAAATGTTAAAATTTGTTTGTTGGATAGACCTCTTATCAAATGCTCCTATAAGTTAAAAAGCATCATAATTACCTTGTGCATTACTTTTCTAAGAATAATTGACCATATTAAAAGCCTTTATATGACTTTGAATATTATATGGCTAAAAAGCAATGTAACTAGCCTCTATAAGAAGAACACATTTTGAACCCTTATTGTAGCCATATTAATTGTATTTATTAACGTTTACCCAGCCAAATTATAAGAATAAAGGTAATATTAGCCAAATCTTCTAATAATGTGCTACTATAAGGAACATTGACATAATAAATGCTCTTTTATAACAAGTATAAGAGTTTAGAACTTATAGACTTAATGGTATAAGCTTAGTTTGTTTGTTGGGTACCCCTCTGGTTGGTAGATGTCACATGTCTTCGAACTTTTGGTTCTAGGACATGCCGGTTTCCTCACGATGTGTTTCTTCACAGTTATATTTCAGTCCCATGTAATAGGAGGCGAGCTGATTGTCTTTTGTTAGAATGCTTTCAAAATAATTTCAACATAAATGTTGAAACGATACGAACTGAAAATTATGTGGATCGTGTAAATATTTGTTGTATGAACAAGTATTTATTGTGCTACAAAAAATATAACGTTTTATAAATGTCAGTGGAATTAATCTGCTTATCATTTATTTGATTATAAATACATTTATCAAATATGATTTATACTTAAAGGACAAAGAATATTTTGATTGTATAGTACGTACGAACAAATATTAAAAATCTTGTCTTTCTAACAACTGAGGACGTTTGAAAGCAAGTGAGTGTAGGTACTACCTGAAGAAGGAAATAGTTTATTAGGGTTCTTTTTATTCCGGAAAATTGAAAACTTGATAGTTAGGTACCTGAAGATGGAAACGGTTTAAGGGCTACCTTAGTGCCTCCACGCCAGGGTAGTCGGTGAAATACAAATTGTCTTACATTCTGTACAAAGTGCAGGTCTGTGGCTGTATATTGAACAAAATATGATTTAAAAATATGAAAGATTTTTTCATGAAAAAGTCATGCAACGGGATTAAATTAACTCTGAAAGTTGATCGATGATTTTTAACAATTATAATTCTGTAAAGCCATAACTATTATTTACGGTCGTGATCATATTTATTAAAAGTGATTTTAAACCCCGTTTTCGCTGTATTTACCATTATTTAAAATTTATTTTAAACTGTGTTTTTAAACACATAATTTATTTATTTATTTAGTAATAAAACATATTGTTTTATTTCAAACTGTTTTAAACACATGTTTTAAAACATCTTGTTTTACTCATGCCAACCCTGCAAGCGCACTCCCCTTAATATAATAGCTTTCCTTTAGAGAAATTGGAAAACGTGAGTAGGGCTTCAAGGCATGAGCAAGTAATACTTTCAAGGGTTTACTTGTTATAGTAAATTATATACGTCGTGAGATTTTTGAACAGGTTCATAAAAAAGATGATTTTCTTTCTTCTCATTTTTATTTTTCTTAATTTTCCTACATAATGACTTTCGAAAAAGGAATAACCAAAAAAATTACCCGCAATTACAATAACATCAATCACAAGGTTTCCTGTTTATAAACAAAACCTGTTCATCACATGACTTACAGTTGACAATTGATAAGGGTGTCGTCACACTGCGGCTATTCTCGTGCGAACGCTACGATAGCATTGTTTGAATGCGACAACGTTTGACATGTTTGTACAAAGCTTTACGTATTTAAAATATGTAGGACACATAATAAATTGTGGAGAAGTGAAGGTGACATTATTTCTTTGTTTAATTTTTATAAATACACTTTATCAAGGTACGGTCACCAAAAGAGATTAGTAAACAGGGTCGTCGGATATCGTTGAAGTTTCGTAGGAAACAGATGTTCCGTGTGATGAACGTAAAGAATAGCACCATTTCATTTCTTCTCGTGGTTGTCGTAAGAGGCGACTAAGGGACGTACTAGAGAATGGGCAGCAGCATTCTCTATGCATTTTACCACCACACTGCGATCGGCAACTCGCCTGCCAAGCGTGGCGTATATGACAAAGGCTCCCAAATTGGGGGGTGGCCTATGTCCAGCAGTGGACGTCTTTCGGCGGAAATGATGATGACGATGAAGAAACAGATGGAAGTTTTAGAATAAAATTTGATTTAATTAATAGAAAACAAAAGAGTTAATTTATCGAATTAAGTTTCATGTGAAAACAGCCATCGCATCAGTTTCTTACTAAACTTCAACTATATTCGACGGACCCGTTTACAAATCTTTTGGTAACTGTACCGGGTTGTCGATTTTTTTGTTTACGTTTTATAATGTGACTGCCTGGCTGCGAAGGGAAGTTATGTTTAGATAATTAGGGTCTTTCATAATCCCTATTAACGCAATCACTGTCCTGTCAAAAAAGGCATGACAGAGGGGCAATTTTGCAATGAAATCACCTGCGCCGAAATCGGCCGAAACCCGCGTTAATGTAAATTATGATAATTTCAATCCATTCTGTTTATTATGTACTAGCTTTTGCCAGTGGCTTCGCCCGCGTATTATTAATGTAAACCTTCCTTTTGAATCAGTTTGTCTATTAGTGAAAACCGCATTAATTTCCGTTGCGTAGTTTAAAAGACCTAAGCGTACAAACACGATATGCGACTTTGTTTTATAATATGTAAAGGTGTACAATGTACATATGTATGTCACAGTACCTACTGTGCGTCAGTATGTCATCTGTATTTCCGTTATCTAATTAAAACGAGTAGATGATAACGGAAATTTATCAGTGTATTCGTTAATGAGTAATAATTTCGATTGATGTTTCGAAAAGAAATTTTAGAAACTTTATAAATTTTTTACATACGACTGTACTTTAGTGGTGACACCATAATAATTAATTACTTCACGTCTGGTATTCAATCTTGTCACTAGTGAACATGCAAGACTATCAAAATGCATCAATCAATGACGTTGGAAAAGTACATCAGCACAATTAGCCTATAAGGTTCCCACTGCTGGGATACAGGCCGAGATATCTTCAAATTATTTGGTTATAGGCGTCCTGTCGGTGAGAGAGAGGGAGTGGGTCGTAATCCACCACGCACGCCTAATGCGGGTAGATGGTAGATGTCACACGTTTTAGAATTTTTGGTTCTAGGACTCTTTCTTCTCCTTTATGATACAGTGTTTTTGAAGTATAAACTGGTTCTTTACGCATTACTACATAGGATGGCATATCAAAATGTTGATTAAATCTTTAATATACCAACTGAGCAACACTTAATCAATATACACTGTTTCTTCAAAAAAATAAGGTTCTGTTTGGTAAAAACTCTCCATTATTAATTGGAGGTGTTTTGTCAAAACATAAATCATGTTTTTCCCGCTTTCTTTGAATAGGTTCAATTATTTTTTCATGACAATACCCCGAAGTACGCGAGTTTCAAATACCGTGTTGTTTAATAATTGTATGGCCTATTTCCCAAAAAATACACAAAATCATGAATTATCGTTGCACGGCAGCTGTACAGCCCACAGCCTCAAAAGACCGACATGGAACTGTGTCAATAGACCTTTATGCAGATTCTTTGAGCAAATCCCTTGGTCGCCAAGGTCTACCCTTGAATGTATGTAAAACAATAACAAGATAGAATCAGCCAAGAGATACCATTGTTATGCCAGGATCTAGGTCAAAAACATAGGATTTATGCTAATAAGTATTTGTTATACTTATCGAAAATCTAGAAATTATATAAGATCATAGTCTGCTGTCACGCAAGTTGAAAACTTAGATCATATTGTGACAGCTGCTATCACAACATAATGAATTAATTTTCCTAGAACTTCTAAGAATATTATGAGCGGGATATTACGATTGAACAACCTCAAACTGCAGCAGCGTAATCAGCATATAAAGTTCCCACTGCTGGGAAATAAGCCACCTAGGGGTATAATCTATTCCGAGGGTTCAATTCAGGTTGATGGAGGTCACATGTCTTCGAAATTTTGGTTCTAGGACATGTCGGTTGCCTCACAATGTTTTATTTATTTATTTAAACTTTTCGCACACAAAAAACAAGGTACTACAAAGGGAGACTTATTGGTGCAGGCTAATGGCCAGCAGTGGACGTCTTTCGGCTGAAATGATGATGATGACCTGTCCGGGTTTGAACCTATATCTACTCGTAAGTAGCAGCGTTACGACTAGGAAACCACAACTACCAATACCCTAGCTGTTATTTAAAGTTTTAAACCCTCTAGTTATTGCTAAAGAAGTCTTAGTCAGTAAACATATACATTATGTTTATAGCATGTTATAAACTCCTGTAAAGGTTTCTTGAAATAACCCCGTTAGTCATAGATTCAGAATACACTAGAACTATAGAGGTCGTGGGTGTATTACTATAGTTTTAAGTCTTTCTATAGTGATTCTATTTAAAGCTTTCTCAAATACTGTTACTCCTTCTTTGCTATTATCGTGGGCTGATTGACGTCAGCTTTTGTGCACTATGGTATTTGTAGAAGTAAACCCCATAGTAACGGCGCGTAGTGTTCCACGCGCGCCTCAAAGAGATGTCAGCAGCACTGAAGGGGTCTGCTAGGACCGATGCCTGCCGGGGTCGCGAGATTGTTCGAAAGAGATACCGTGACCCTGGCACATGGGCAACTGAAGCAACACGGGTGGGTTTTAGTCAGTAAAAGTCTGACACGCCCTCCCGTTCCGCCCAGAGCGGGAGAAGTCATTTGATGATTTCCCATCCAGAAAAAAAAACCTCCTATAGCACATATGACTAAGGCCTACTACTTTGACAGGTCCTCTCAAACCGATTAACACTGTTTGAAACCATTGTAAAAGCCAATTATTTTGAAAAGAGTAACCGTGGAGATTCTTGCTAGCTCTTCTCCATAGTTATCAACAAATTGGAACCGTGTACCTAGCTTCTGACCGAACATCACGTCTTGTTTCCAAAGGGTTGGGCAGACATGTACCTATAGTACACCCACATTGCGACAGTTATGTTAATAGTCCCATGTAATAGAGGGCAAGCCTATTGCTATCAACTGATCACTTATCTAGACTCTGGGCTGCTCCTGAGAAATTCCAGATAGAAAAAACCTATTCCACCTTGCCCGACCTGGCATCGAACCCAAGACCTCGTAAGTAGTGTAGGGACACAATGAAAGCGCGAAAGGCTGAACGCTAGATAAGCAAAAATGTATGCGAGTGAGACGAATGAACGAACGACCCAGTTACTGCGCACTGATCCGATCGGAAGGTTGTCATTACGGGTTCCGTGTGAAATAAACGTGGACATTCTTAACCTATAATCGGACTTTGATTTCGTGACTCCGTAACCTTCCACGACCAGACGAGGCAGTGCTCACTTGGGGGTTC
Source organism: Aporophyla nigra (assembly GCA_947507805.1). Classification (NCBI taxonomy): domain Eukaryota; kingdom Metazoa; phylum Arthropoda; class Insecta; order Lepidoptera; family Noctuidae; genus Aporophyla; species Aporophyla nigra. The sequence continues at coordinate 23,626,467 of OX382296.1, forward strand.
TCAGGCCGCATACTAGTGCACAGCAAAGGCACGCTAGCACACGAATACTCGACCCCCAAAGTAGTAAGGCTTGCGACCACTACACCAATGACGCAGTCAGTTTATAATATGAACTATTTTGGCCCATTGATGTATTTCCGTCAATGTTATTTTAACTTTTCATGGAACACTTCCGGTATAGTAAATAATTCAACGTTTCCAACTCAAGGACGTAAATATTGTTCGAAATAGTTATCGTTAAGGTCATATTTAAATATGTAATAATGGTTCTACTGAAACGAACATTAGTAATATTTAAGAGCTTCAAAAATTACATTGATAACATCGAACACGGGATGTTACATTGTAGGTATATGTTGGTATTAGTGGTGTTCTGTTTGGTGCCGGACATAAAGGATAGCACCACCCCATTTCTTCCCGTGGGTGTCGTAACAGGCGGGTGGCGATTGCAGTATGGTGGTAAAATGCACAGAGAACGCTGCTGCCCATTCTCTAGTCAGTCCTTTAAGGTCTTTTCACACAGCGGGCGGGGCGCGGCGGGACGGGACGGGGCGACGCGACGCTGAGTAGTTATAATGTACTAGATATTACGGCCGACTTCACACAGAGCCGTCGCGCCCCGCCCGCTGTGTGAAAAGACCTTAAAGGACTGACTAGAGAATGGGCAGCAGCGTTCTCTGTGTATTTTACCACCATACTGCAATCGCCACCCGCCTGCTAAGCGTGGCAATTATGGCAACCCCTCCAAATTTGGGGAGGCCTTTGTCCATCATCATCATTTCGGGTGAATTAATGATGATGACCTACATGTTGTTCAGTATTATCCTCGAAGGTTTGATATTGCATCATAAATTACGTAATCCTGAAAGAAGCTCTGAAATTGACGATTCCGTGGTCTAAAATTACGAACACATACCTACCTTGTTGAAGACGCAGTTACCTCGTGTACATTTCTCTATAGCAAAAAATAATTATAGGTTTGTGGTGACAAGTAAGAAAGTCATCGGCGTATGAGGATTGGTTACCCAAATTATGCTGCGAAATATCTAGATTAGGCATCAATTTATCTATTTTGGTACCTACTCCTTTTTAGGAGCAGTTGCATGTGATGTATTTCCTGGCTGTTCATCAGTTTCTTCGTCCTCAAGTCTATGTTATTTATGTACTTGTATTACAAAACAAAACCACTTTTCTTTTACGTACACGTAGTTTGTTTTCTACGTACATCAAAATACTGCGATTGACTCTATTCTTGTCAGTAATAGTTACGCAAGGCTTTGAAGCCTGACCACCAGCCAAACCGGCCAGCCGGCCAGCCTTTGCGGTTGACCACATTTCAAAGACCTAAGATTTGGATTCAAATTATTTCTTAAGAGCTAGGTACTCACTGGTCATGATTGTCAATGCGCGGTCTCCGTTCATACGGCGGGCGCGCATTGGCCGGCGCGAGCAGGCGCTGCGTGTCGGGGGCGCACGCGCGGGCGAACGCTGCGGCCGCTTCCACTGCCGCCTCCTCGTCGTACGTTGATGTGTCGTCTTCAGCTGCAAGAGGAAAGGTGAATTAGTTGATGAGTGCCTTGCCTTCCGAGCGTGATCTGCAGTGGCCTAAATGGAAAGCTCTCAATCAATTGCGTACCCAAGTAGGCCTCTGTAGACACAATTTGCCAAAGTGGAGGATTAACACGTTGGCTGCCATATGGAAATCCGAATATATTTGCGTTTTTCACCAGTCGTTTAAATGACATAAAACGACTTATTTATAAGATTTATATATATAATATATGTTTATATACATTTTTTTGTATATTATGTGCTGTTTTTAGTCCGCCGGTCATTTACACCCGGCGCGGCGCAAATGTAATATTTTTTTCACTGGAGCCACGCCGGTCAAATAACTGGTCATCCTTGATAATCGAAAAATCTTGTTAAACACTCTATAGGATTTATAAAAACTAAAAATAAGAGAGGAATAGAGGTGATTAAGCCGAAGATAATTATGGATTATAATAAAGCTAAGGCTGCAGTAGACCTCTCGGATCAAATGACAGCGTATTCTTCTCCGCTTCGAAAGTCTATCAAATGGTACAAGAAGTTGGCCTTAGAACTACTTCTAAACACAGCTGTAGTAAATGCTCGGGTTTTATATGAAGCTACCACAAAAAAGAAGATACCTATTATTGAATTTAGACGAAAACTGTCACAACAAATGATTGACTCAAACCCACGTGATGGAGCTAACATTCCATGTAGGCCAAAGAGAATAAAACATTTTCTTGTAGAAGCAGACGGAAAGGCTGCGAAGACAAGAAAATTTTGTAGGTTGTTACAAAAATAATTCACAAACGCATGGAAGAAAAAATGCCAAAAACAAAACCAAAAAGGTTACGAAATTTTGTTCAGTTTGCCCAGACAAGCCATATTTGTGCAGATCGTGTTTTGATAAAAATCATTAATTTTCTGTTTGTTTTTTAATTTTAAATTACTTTGATCTCAACACAAAATAATGTGTCTCTAAATAACACTAGTCTTTGATTTGTAATAATAAAAATATTTTAAAAAGTATACTGTCTTTAATTTACATCATAATTTAGTTTGACCCCCCATGGCAGCCAACGTGTTAAGGTCTCATCCAACACCCAGTGCAAGTACGTCTGATTAGACCATGCTACATTTGCTGGAGTGTCCCAAGTGCCCGTTCACCTGCACCTCAGATGATCTTAAAAATACCACTGATGCTGCAATAAACGTGGCCACCTACTGGGCTCAAACGATATACTATAAAGTGTACGAGTACCGACACTAAAAGAAGAAGTTGATGAATATCTTCAGGCCAGGTGTAGCTGAGGGTGGGTCTGCTAGGACCGATGCCTGCCAGGGTCGCGAGATTGTTCAAACGAGGTACCGTGGCCCTGGCACAGGTAACTGAAGGAACACGGGTGGGTTTTAGTCAGTATAAGTCTGACACGCCCTCCCACTCCGCCCAGAGCGGGAGAAGTCATTTCATGATTTCCCATCCAAAAAAAAGGTGTAGCTGAGGGTTCTATTATCTTCTGTCTAGCACCCTTATTGACACATTTTCAATCAGAATTCTGAATCATTTTGTAGGACGTTGCTAATTTATTGCTACGAATGTTTGAAAATTCTGTGATTGTAAATAACGCAATGAATATTGTTGAACTGTCAAAATAAAAGCCATTCAACTTATAGTTCGTTACGCAATTACCCCCTGTCAGTCCTACGAAACACAGCAATACGTTTATTCGGACATCAATTTGCAAAGGGCCGCCGTATTTTCTTATTAAATTGCATTTTGTGCAAAAACCTATGTGTAAAGCTAATGATTTTATGTGTGGTTGCTATTGGTCATTTAGTCCATTTTATCCGGTTCTCCTTACTATTCCTATTTTTTCAAATGAGCTAGAAAGAGAGGCTAGTTGGTTAACTAGCCTCAACTTTCTGATTGACCGACTTGACAATATTCTAAATGTCTGTAATGTTTTGAGTTTGAGGATCTTTTTTGTCAGTTGGGGATTTCCGATCCAATTTCTAACGGTATCCATGAGGATTTGGATTACTCCTGTTGAACTTTCCTACTGACGAAAAAGCTACTTATCTACCTTCTACGAGCTACCAAGTTGTTGCTTACTACAATGAGTGGAGAGTGAGAAATTATTAACTCATGCTCCACAAATGCTATTCTGAGATGAGACGTTCCCATGAGTGAACATATTAGGAACTAGCTACGCCCCACAGTTTCACGCACATTAGTCTCCATTCTATGGGGAATTTGGGACCAAAAAATATAACCAGATCCTAGTCTACCTATATGCCAAATTTCAACCAAATCCGTTAAGCTATTTTAACTTGAAAGCGTAACAAACAAAGAATCCAATCGTTTCTCTTTATAGTATTAGTTAAGACTTAAGTCTTCCGCAGGTAGGTGCGATGCGACTCTTGAATCTCTCTCTAACTCTTGAAGAATTTCCATTAAGTTTTCATAGAAGTTGTTCGACAAGAGTCGCGTCGCGCCCATTTACGGGAAGCATTATTATCTCTTTTCAGTGAGATACTTCATGCGATGACAAAATTTTGTCTATGCCCATGTTAGTGTGTTGTGTAATGTCATACGCCGACCTCATCTAGTTTAAAAAAAAATCAATGACGTGCAAAAATGTTTGTACAATCCTACTAACAGATATAAAATCATTTATCATTTGACATGAAATTTGACGTGACGTTCCTACGACCGGGATTAATCATGTCCCGGATGAAAAACATTACTGTTTTATTTATCTAGATAATTATTTCTATGACTAAATCAAGCATGTGTTTATTTTACGATATGGGAAACGGCATTAAATGCGTAGCCTAGTTTATGATTAAGGAAATTTTGATATACGCAAAAATCTGCAATGCGCAAACGCAGACTGATAAGATCTGCGGTTTCAACTTCCATGGTAGTAAAAGATAACTGTGGATGATAATGATTAATTAAACATTGTTTATAGCTCATGGTAATACCACAATAACGTATATTTGGTGGTGCGTTGCTGGTGGTTGATTTTAAAGATTGGATTGCCTGGTTTGCTAAAATGCGTCTAAATGACGATCGCACACTAGTACTAATATGTTAATAATCTATCTGTAAGCTCAATTTAATTCAAATTCGTTCAGACATTTTTACCCGATTGAATCACAAACATCCAAACATAAAACTTTCACATTTATAATATTAGTAGGATTTTTGTACTCAGTTTAAAAATATGTCTTAAGTCCATTAGTGAACAAGACAAAACAAATATTTTAATTATTTAAGAAAATACTATAGTATAGTTTAGTAAAACTAGGTTCTGCTTTTGAGAAGTATTTAAAAAGCTAACGTTGGAAATTCTATTCAATAGGAAATTAAATTGGAATAGAATGGAGATTGGAAGGCTCATGGGGAAGTCCCTATGTATTCACACGTCGGGATGTTGCATGTTATGTCATACATATGGATTCTTTGAACATTAACATCACACTACGTGAATGTCTTTTGTTACAATATCAAGTGGTGACAACCCTTACTACTTACGATCGTATTCAAACGCTTCGTTGTACATCGTTATCTGTGACAGCTTCCGAACGCAACCATAGACAATGCAAGATGGCCGCGACGCGGGAAACACCTGTCACTTTACGAACAGTGTTTCAGTTCCCTGTTACTTTGAACAATAATGTCGTCGACTGTAATGTATCTTCATTGTAATATCTTCTGAGAATCTGCTAAATGTTATCTTATTTTTGCTCAATATAATATTTGGAAAAAACTTATTTCACTACAGTTCATTGTTCATTTGAAAATGGGTGCCCGTTTTGTTTTGACAGTTATCGTTTATTTGCACATTCTGTGAGATCACGTGTGTAGATTCATAGTTTAAGCACCGTTCATGAAAACTATATTTATGTCGTAATTAAAAAATGGGTATCACTTTGTGTAATTTGACCGTAGTTAATAGATCCTGTTTTCTTAAAAAATCACAATCCCTTTCACAACTAATCTTATGTTTACTAAAAACACAATTTTTATCTACCATCTTGAAAAACACTCGTAAAATTTTGTGTTCCGTAAAATTGCTGAATATCACTTGTCAGTTGAGGAGCACAATTTCGTTACACTAGCGTAATGTGTGACTGTGTCAAGAGGATCAGTGAAAATGAGCCGAAATTGTATAATGTTTGTATACAGATAGGCGTGTTGTATGTATAATGTATAGACTATGTTGAGTTTGGAGAAGATAGAGTCTAAAGCCGAATTCACATTACTGTATTGTGTCGGGTTGTGGCGCCTTCTGAGTGTTAGCAAATCAAAATTCGGAGAAGTAGTTCTGGACAAATTCGTTTGATTGGTGTATCCCGTGTCACGACACAACACGACATAGCGTATGTGGCTTTTTTTTTTTTTGGATGGGAAATCATCAAATGACTTCTCCCGCTCTGGGCGGAGCGGGAGGGCGTGTCAGACTTTTACTGACTAAAACCCACCCGTGTTCCTTCAGTTGCCCATGTGCCAGGATCACGGTATCTCTTTCGAACAATCACGCGACCCCGGCAGAGCGTATGTGGCTTAAGTAACATTTCGTTGATGTAGGTAAGTAACTGTGTGTCTTTGGATATTGTTGGAAATCGCCTACTGGGCTCAAATGATATAGTAAAAAGTATACGAGTACCATCAACACGAAAGAAGAAGTTGGAAATCGAATCGGAAAAGGAATTTTTCCCTAAATCGTTATAATTGTATTTATGAACTTACTTGATCCATCCTTATCAAATTAATATTTCTAGAAAGCAATTATTAATTTAGTTCTGTTGCTGACTGTTTTTGGCCTACTTCCTGAAGACACTTCTATCTATACTATCTATACTAATATTATAAAGCTGAAGAGTTTGTTTGTTTGTTTGATTGAACGCGCTAATCTCAGGAACTTCTGAACAAAAATTATTTTTGTGTTGGGTAGCCTATTTATCGACGAAGGCTATATAACATCGCGCTATAACCAAGAGGAGCGGAGCAGTAATGAAAAATGTTGCAAAAACGGGGAAAATCGCACGGGTAGGCGATTCGACGCGACAGGAAGGGTCTGGGGAACACGAAATTTAACGCGGACGAAGTCGCGGACAGAAGCTAGTTATAAATATTTCATGGGCATTCTGCATAAATCTATAGAGAAATTGGTTTAACTCCCGAGTTGCAAACACAGCCGTCGTTCTTCTTCTTAGTGGTAATTAAGACCAATCAAGAGTAAAACAAAATAGAAATGTTATTTGTAGATAGCAACGTTTGTTCTACTTAAATCGAAATATAAATATTTTCAGCTCATTATTGTAGATATGTGACTAATTTTACTAACTACTGATAACAGAAAAAGCTCCTGGTCTTTGAACCTATTGTTCTTGATTGTTTCAGTATTGTCTAACTTAGATAACATCAATCAAAATGGGAATGGACAGCAAGGAAATAAATTTCTATATTTTTATTTTCTAGTAGTTAAGTTATTTAGGGAGACTGTGGCTAAGCAATAACAGTGGCACGATCGATCAGGTTAAGCCACGCTTCCCGTGGTTACTCCGTGGATGGGTAACGTTTGATTGATTATCTTAACACACCAAAACTCCTCCGTGCTTCTGAAAACACGTTAATCCATTCGTCTTGGTTGTCTATCGTGAATCCGAAAGTCTGACAACCAGTCTTACAAAGTGATATCGTATTATCCAGTGACGTTGTGGAGGTCAGATATGAAATCCTTAGAAATGCAGATGCATGAACTGTTTGAACACTCCTGCAGATGAGGCACGGAAGGAAAAAACGATAGCTCCTTGGAAAGAGGGCAACATGGGTATGGTCTGCAGCCAACAAACGTAGAAAGTCAGTCTTAACAATCACGAGGCAAATCTCATAGATGAATATAGGATCTATTATTGTTCTTCTTGAGGAGAACAAGAAACCGTTAAATGGTCTGCTACCAATAAGTCATAACTTCTTCTCATATGTGTATAACCAAACCTTACCTAAATGATTATAAGATTTTTTGGTTATCTACACTAATATTATAAAGAGGAAAGAATTGTATTTTTGTTTGTTTGTTTGTAATGGATAAACTCAAAAACTACTGGACCGATTTTAAAAATTGTTTCACCATTAGAAAGCTACATTATCTGCAAGTAACATAAGTTATATAAAATCACGTTACAACCTATAAGAGCGGAGCAGTAATAAAAAATGTTGCAAAAACGGGGAAAATCGCACGGGTAGGCGATTCGACGCGACGGGAAGGGTCGGGGGAACACGAAATTTAACGCGGACCAAGTCGCGGGCAGAAGCTAGTATCTCCATATAGCCTAAAACAACGCTCATTGGCATGAATGGCAAAAGGGACAGGGGCGGGGTAAAAGTCAGCAGTTTTAGTTAAGTATAACGGTTCCGTGTGGTACCGGTGTAAAAAATACCACCATCACATTTCTTCCCGTTACTATCATTTATGCTTCTAGTCTTAGCGCTGTTTTTGAAATTTTAAACCATTCGAAACTTATTATCATAATTTCCACAACCAAATTGCCAAGTTAACTGCTGGTTAGCCCACCCAGAATAAACGTATTTCATAATACGGGCAGGCATAATACTACGCAACGATGCGTTACTAGTTAAATAACGTCGATTACGACGGGGACGCCTCATCTTCCGACGAAATGTATACACTCTCTTGCGACCACGCAGGCGACTCCGCTTCCTCTTTCGGAACACACGTCCGAATTGCCTCCCAGTCTCCCAGTACGCTTCCGCGGCACTAACAAATAACAAACGATTCTTTAATGCATCATCCATGTCACCATCCAAATCATTAGAAATAAATATAATTGGACCATGGAAGGAAAATATAAGATCACTATCACACTTAACAGGATAAGCATACTTCCGACCTTCTAACAATCTCTTTAACATACTTGGCACACAAAACTTATAAGAAAACTCTTCGAACAGAATAACCTTATGAAACCCTTCCCGAAACCCTTGCATAAAAAAATTTCCCACCCCAGGATAAAACACATACTTCATATTCACACGACCAATCAGAGACTCAAAAAAAGTAGATTGACCAACATTAGAAGGTCCAGATAAATACAACTGCCTCCTTTTATACCCAACTGTTTTTAAAAATTCATTCCACCACATACTCACCTCCATAGTCCAATTTCCATAACATTCAAAAACTGGTCGCAAGCGAATATCAACTATTGGTTCTTTGATATCACTAAAAACTTTCTGCAAAAAGTGATAACAGAAACGGTGCTCGATAACAAATGGATCATCAAAACGGAACATTTGCTGTTATTGAATGAAGTCAAGTTTCTCGCAAATGCACTACGTATTCTGACAAGCCTGTTGCCTGTAGGGATGAAAATTGCCGAATGTTTCCGAAAGTTACCAGGAAAGTTTCCAATATTGCCGGCAATATTGGGCAATATTGCCGGAATGTTGCCAAAGTTGCCAGATTACATAGGGTTTTAAAAATGCCATTTTCAAAGTTTGTGCGCTCCTGAAGTTTTATGTAATGGTGTAATTATATGTATTATTAGTCGGCCTGTATTATTAATTCATAATTATTATTATTTCTTAATTATCCATGCTTATATGTGAAGATAAAGTTAAATTATGCCATTGGTAACTTCATGATAGCTAAACCCATAGTTTTTTAAGAATATCACTTATATATTTTATACAGAAAGAAAGAGGGTATTGATACCAAATGAAGTAAATATAAATCAAACAACTGTGTAGTGTTATTTTGTAAATATTTTCAACTTGTCATCAAGAACTTCATCTGTTTGAAATAAAATCGATTTTAATCTATTTCCTGAAGTCTGATAGCGCTAAAATTATATATATATAAATATATATGTATGTCTAGTTAGAACGAAATGTTATGATGACCTTGTGCCAGCCTGATGATGGAGTTGGAAGGTGGTCATAGGATCTACGCTCTGTTAAACCAAACGAGATTGGGCTTTTTAGATTGGTCTCTTGTGGTGGGTACATGAGTTTTAGGTCTATTGTGTCTTCCGTCTGCCAGAGAATTTAAAGTGTAAAAAAAAAAAACAAATAAAACAATAAAATTTATTCATATTGGTGCCGATTCTGTTGTACAGCGAACTAAACTAACTAAACTATCTCTAAAATTCCTTACTTTTGGCTATGAGAATTTTAACGCTATTCTGCAAGAAAAAAATTTTAAATTTAAAAATTATTTTGACACGACTAAAAACGAATTTGACAATCAACGTGGTTTTTTTTTTCTTTTGGTTTCGCAACGTGGTACTTGTGTGCGCTACGCAATGATTTTTTTAGAGACGAAGGCGCGCGCAAGGGGGCAGCCTGGACGTGTTTTATATGGAATTTTTCACTTTTTGTTTAAAAATATACAAAAAATATTACCCACGTGTTGAGATTTATATGTTCCGGGGTTAACAAAGGGGGTCGAAAATTTCATTATTTTTGCGATAGGACACGCCATTTTCGAGATATAAGCAAAAGAAAAAATATAAAATACAGCACTGTTTTTGCACGTGAAGGCGAGGCGTTGGTGTGAATTTTTGTTCATGACCACTAGTTTTATTCCACACCTTTTTAATCGCGATTAAAAATAGTCAGATTTAGTCAAAATAAATGATTATTGTCAAAATTTTTGGTGAAAACCGGCAAACTCAGAATAGCAAAATTGTCATTTTCACTAAACTAATAACTCAGTGCAATCTTAGTGCTGTCAAACTAAAATATAGTTAAGTTGTGTCACTATAGTCTATTTCAGAATAGGAAATTGTCGTTTGACAGGAATAAACCAAATTTTAGTGATTTTTAGTTTAGTTTAGAGAATTGACTATCGTGATCGCCACTGTTTTGCTGCCGCGTACTCTCCATGACAAAATGTAGTATTTTATGCATAGCTTTATGGCCTCTTTTTTCACTCAACTTGCATAGAGCCTTCGTTATGCCGAACGATAAGTTATAGCACTCGTGCACATATCCTACACTAGCTTCTGCCCGCGACTTCGTCCGCGTCAAATTTCGTGCTCCCGCGACCCACCCCGTCGTCGAATCAAATCGCCGCGCGTCGGCCCATACGTAGTGTTGAGCAATCAGGTTGTTATATCTCGTAAGATATTCATTAATCTCAAATAATGTAAGAGCAACTTTGTTCCAAATTAAACACTTCTCAATGGATAAGGATTATATCCATGTCTTATGAAAACACCTTCGCAAATAATGCATTTTTTATAACGAATTTGAAAAAATATAGTTCGCCAACCTTAAAAGGTGGACATATGCTGTCGCGGACTTTTTTTAGAACTTTTTAAGAGGAACAATTACGGCTTACATAATTGTTGCGTTACTTTTAACCGTTTAAGGAGCGCACGCAATGAAAGCTCTTGAACGTAATAATTTACCCCGTTTTTGCAACATTTTGCGTTGGTGCTCGGCTCCTATTGGTCACAGCGTGATGTTATATAACCTATAGCCTTCCTCGATGAATGGGCTATTCAACACAAACATAATTTTTCATATCGAATCAGTAGTTCCTGAGATTAACGCGTTCAATCAAACAAACAAACAAACTCTTCAGCTTTATAATATTAGTATAGATTACAGAATATTTTTTACGTTTTCAAAATCCCCTTTAATTACTGATTATAATAAATAAGCATGACCTACTGATTTTTGTTTTGTTCACATTACTTCTTGTACCCTTATGTTGTTTTACGATAGCTTAAATGTTGAATAATACGTACCCCACAGTAGTCGCTTACCCACTGCACAAATCATGCCATCAAAAGAATTTTCAAAATAGGATCAGTACCTTTTGAGAAAATCGCAAACAAACAAAAATACATATATACATACATTCATATCAAATAAAGAACTTCCTTTTTAAAATCGGTTAAAAACATCAACTTGTTGTTGCTGATCGTCTTGCAAGGTTTGACCATTCTATACATATAGATTTGTATACATATAGATGTACATACTTTCTTACATTCAAGTGAAGTTAAATTATAAGAACGTAAAAGAAAAACAATTACGATATCTCTAAAATAGTTGTGGTTTCATCACCAATGAACAATCATGGATAGCTTGTTTCTTTTCTTTAGTTTATCAGTAAGTAAATAAAAGTAAAAACGAAAATTTTAGGTTGGATATTATAGATAAGCATAGCAACTACCATCCTGCATACGGCAATTTTATTCTACTAAGCAATTATAATAGGAAAAGTTGTTTTCAATTTATACGTTTCTTGCCGAATGTTGCCGGCAAGTTTGGAAACATTCCCGGCAGTTTTAGCAACTTTGGCAATATTGCCGGCAATTTTCATGGTTAGTTGCCTGTAGCACCTACTGCAAAAAAGCCTCTTTTCGTACAAAGATTTCCATGATTCCAGAAGGCTTGTTACTACGTTTTTAGTAATTTTACAGAATCAGTTTAAACTTTAAAAGTAAGATAGCCTATAATAAGACTAATACTACTAGACAATACTACTACTACTAGTTATATTAAGCAGTATATAACTATAGGTGTATATGTATACCAATTATAAAGCCTTGAATGTCAGAATGGTAACGGCTTATTTACTGTGTATAGGAAAGGGTTTCAATAAGTAAAGCACCGAAAGACAAGACTACACACATATTTCAATTAGGCTTGTCAGTATTAATCAGAAAGCTAGTCGTCCGTTCCAAAACTAGGTCTTCATGGAGAAGAAGGGCAAGAAACTCCATGGAAACAGTACTGAAGTATTATATCAACACATTTCTTACATTGCCATACACTATCATTATCCTAAATACATTAATACTATCTCTTGGACCATTGTCCAAGAGAACTCGGAATAATATCAACATAATCCACAATAATAACTATCTAGGAATGGCAACAATATAAACAGTACAACAACATTGTCATAATAGGCAATAATTAAGACTAAACCTAACGGTTTTCAAATGTTAAACTTAGTTAAAACCTCACTGAACCCTAGGTATTGTTTATTGATAATAGCATTTTATACCGTGTGGTGCCGGACGTAGAGAATAGCACCATCCTATTTCTTTCCGTGGGTGTCGTAAGAGGCGACTAAGGGACTTACTAGAGAATGAGCAGCAGCGTTCTCTATCCATCTTACCACTATTACTGCGATCGCCAACCCGCTTGCACAAGCGTGGCGATTATGGCAAATCCCCCAAATTGGGGGAGGCATATGTCCAGCAGTGGACGTCTTACGGCTGAAATGATGAGTATTGTGTTTCCCTTTTTGCTATGTTTTCTAAGGAGCGGATAATCATCTAATTTATAACGGATAATTTCAAACTACCCACCAGTAGGCCTCGCCTTCATCTGCAATGTTGTCACTTTATTCCCAAATTCCATTGTCACAATCACTTACAAAATCAAATCTGTTTAGAAAAATATTCTTTCACGGAACAACGTTATACCGATAATCGATAATACTGAATGCGTCAATATGCCGATAACCCATTTATATGTATGCTTTATCTAAGATAAGCTTGCTGTGCACATGGTCACATAGTTATCACATCCCTACTTTTATTATACATGGCAATTTAACCTTAATCATGTTCTGTTAACGGTGAGAATCGGTTGTATGTTTTTATCCATTGGTGTGATTTTAGGGCTGAATTTTCAGTGGTGCTCCGATTTGATCCTGATATTGTTTTTTAATTACTTTCGGACATGATTATAGGATGTACCTAATGGTCAATGTTTTTGTGTTTTACTATTATCATATTTTTGGGTATTGAACTAAATTATCCTGATGCGCAATCGTTAGGTAAACAGGCATGTTTGCCTTTTAATGACTCATTTCTGATTGGTAATATGGGCATGCTGAAATAGGGTGACGTGATGTCGAAATTCGGTAGATTTCGTGATGATTGCACCTATTTCCTGGTAGCCTCATTGGTCATTCATTTCCTTTGAGAACAGGCTTCTACTAAACGTAATGCTTACGTATATGGCGAGAGGGGTAATAGCTGATCTTTGCGTTATGCTTGTGAACTGGTGCTGCTTGTGGTGACTGTTCGTGGCTGACCATGGTTTTGTTATTGTTATTATTTATTGGAGTTAACTCCTTAAGGTATCAATTTTCAAATATAAGTCCACGGTCTGAAAATTGGTGGGGTAAAAACAAACTTCCTCCGTTACTTTATCCGTTACGTAATGTTTACTCATATATATATTTCATAATCGTTCATAAGAACTAAACTCCAGTCGTGGAACCTAACTGATACACACATTTTTTTATTTAACTCAGAAGATCATACGACGTTCTGAGTTTGAATAAATGACTTTTGATGGTACAGTCTCTTTGAACAATGAAGATTACACACATAGCCTCCAAAAATAGGTATCTGAAGTTAAGTATCGTATGTACGCTTTCACGTAACTGGATTTCTGGAGAATCATCATTACTTTATTCACATGGCTATTAGCTTAGCAGCCATTATCAATATTTCAGCGGTAAGATGTCCACTGCTGGAAATAGGCTTCTCCTAATTTGGGTGGGTTAGCTATAATTGCCACGCTTTGCAGGCGTTTTGGCGATCGCAGTATGATCGTAAAATGTAACTGTCCACTGCTGGACATAAGCCTGCCCAATCTGGGCCTTGCCATAATCGCCACGCTTGGTAGGCGGGATTGCGATCGTAATATGGTGCTTAAATGCATAGAGAACGCTGCTGCCCATTCTCTAGAAAGTCCTTAAGTCGCCTCTGACGACACCCACGGGAAGAAATGGGGTGTTGCTATTCTTTACGTCCGCACAACATGGAACACTAGCTCTTTGAATATCGATTGATCAATCTATTAGTCGTAGTAGTATTAGTCTTTAGTTTATTTCCAGAACCATTATCGACTGCGTATAAAACCCTTATCTTTAATCAATCAGTGTCATCCTACACAATGTGTAATTACGGTTCATTAATCTTTTTTCATTTATTTATCGTAATCTCAGGTACATCGTTATTTCCAATATGGTTCATCGATGTAAACAATATTTAATTCAATATGTTTATCAGCGCCTTGTTTTTAGCAGATGATAAAATATAGTATCTACGCCTGGGAACAAACAAAAAACCAAGCGTATGTACCTATATACAAAAATTTTCACGGTGAAACTGAAATGACATCTCGCAGGTCAACCTATGAGGTTGTTGGCTGCTTAACCGGGCTTGCCTGTGGCTACCTTAATAAAATAAGGCCTCCAACCAGGGCTTTAAAACTTTAAACTAGAGCGACTATTCGCTAATGGCACCCCCTGTGGGGTACGGACCTCGGCTTAGGGCATCGCTAGTAGAGGGCAGTAAGGGACGGGCTGGATTCATCATCATCATCATTTCAGCCGTAAGACGTCCACTGCTGGACTTAGGCCTCCCCCAATTTAGCGGGGCTTTGCCATAATCGCCACGCTTGGCAGGCGGGTTGGCGATCGCAGTATAGTGGCAAAATGCATAGAGAACGCTGCTGCCCATTCTCTAGTAAGTCGCCTTTTACGACACCCACGGGAAGAAATGGGGTGGTGTTATTCTTTACGTCCGGCACCACACGGTACGGACTGGATTGGAATGATGTAATTACTGTATACGTCGCTCGTCTTATGTGGGAGGATTTGTGTTCGTGGGATAGGCCGCACTTAGTGACGGAGCCCGCTGGGCATGGCAGGTTGATATCAGTCGGGGTGCAGCGAATGTAAGTATTATCCGGCGTATACATGACGATTTTCCGAAATTCAGCTTCGTTTCTGAATTCCTGTATCGCACCCGCTATCTTGGATTTCGATTATGACCTCACTATCATCTTCAGGACCCTCGAAAACCATAAAAATGACATCCATAACGAAAAATTGTATAGTTTTTTTAGCCGTCATCTTCAATATTCGTTTTGTTCTCACTGTTGGCTCCAACGTCCTCGAAAATCATGAAAACTATCTTTCTCTCTCTGTTTCCTTCCATTGTTTATAATCAAAAGTTGCATATATGATGGGCGGGCGTTTTGTGGGACTGTCTTATGTAACTTTGACGTTCAAAAAGTGCTAACTAGGCTGAAAAGTTTGAATAAATGACTTGATTTTGATACAGAGCTGCATTACGGTTTTGCGTGACTATGACAAGTTTGCTCCTACTTCAACCTCAAGCTGCCTTAAAGAACGTGGTTCCAAACACTTACTAGTATCGCAGTTGTGCTCGTGCGGGTTGTGTATGATGCGTATCCGGCGGTCGTGCAGCGCGGGCTCGTCGGGCAGGCGCCAGCGCGCCGCGTCGGCCTCGCGCGCCGAGCGCGGGAAGTACAGCGGCGCCAGCGCGCACAGCAGCGCCACGTCGGGCCCGCACGGGGACGACAGGATCACTAGGGACGGCAGGCGCTGTTGCTCCAGGTGGCGCCGGATCGTGCCTGCGGAGAACACTCAATAAAACTTGGGATTTTTGAAGTGATAACTTCTTATGGGAGGGCAAACCGCTTCGTTACGTAACGCGTTACGGCGCCATTCTGTCCGGCTTCCCTTTCTCTCACGCGCACGGCGGCGGTAGGGAGGCGCCTCCTCTCTCACCCTAACCCACAGCGCTAACCGTATTTCGGACAGACGCTTCCCCCTCTTTCCACTCAGTGTTAAAATTTTTGTGTGCAATTGACATATACTGTTGACAGTGAGCACATAACCTAAAACTATCACCGTTTCAATATTAAATAGTTCAACTTAGATTAGTTTAAGTTGTCACTTCTGTCGGGCGTCCTGAGACGCACATGTTTTTTTTTATATTAAGGTTGTTCCTCAATCCAAAAGTAGATGTTAGCTTCATCAAATGTTACGTCACTTTAATTTTAAAAAAAACATCTTTCATGAACAACAGTACGGCTTCACCAAAGGGCGTTTTACCACTAACGCTGGTGTTACCCTAAAGAATATTTTTAATGCCAAGAAAGAATCACAAGATGCCCTTTGATTTTTTTGTGACCTATCTAAGGCGTTCGATTATATAAACCACTAGCTTCCGCCAGCGGCTTCGCCCGCGTGAAAATTCAACCCCCCAATTCACCCTCTTAGGGATGGAATTTCAAAAAACCCTTCCTTAGTGGATACCTACTCTTTACAAAGAATACACCCTCCAAATTTCATGTCTCTAGGACCAGCGGTTTAGGCTCTGCGTTGATATATCAGTCAGTCAGTCAGTCAGTCAGTCAGTCACTCAGGACTTTGAATTTTATATATATAGATGATATACCATTGCTGAAACTGGAGCACCATGTGATTAGAAATATAGGTCTTGATTTACTTTGAGTATACCTGAAAGGCAGGGAGGTTAAAGTTCAAGTAAACGGCATAAACTCATTAAGGTCCGACATGGCAATTGGTGTTCCTCAAGGTTCAATATTGGGTCCATTCCCCTTTTCAGTTTACATTTATGATGAAAAATCACTTGTTAATCAATAAAATATGGTATTATTTGCAGATGACACTTGATTGATATTTATCTATTTACTTTATTTTTAAGAATGACGGTCACAATAACTTAATGACGTGATCTTTGTTCTTCACGTCCAAGACTGGTTGAACGAATTATATTATAGCCTTCGCAAGTTCTAAACCTGTTACTTGTCGGTTCTTATTTTATTATTCCGAAAATTTGGCTTGGTGGTAGAAACTAGCCATCGAACATAATAATTCGTATATGAGAACTAGCCAAGGCAGACCTTAGGCTACAATATATTATAAGTTATAAAAAGAAATGATATTTTATGTAGTTATAAATAAGTTTCAGGACTGACCAATGAACTTGGCACCCATTTAGATCTCACTTCTTTTGTCGTTGAAGTCAACAACCAAGGCATATATCATAATATTGAACTTGGCTCTCATTTCACATTTATGTTTTTGATGGGATATATATAATAGGCCAAGATAAGAATGCTTAGAAAAATATTGGTCCTGCTCCATAGGACAGTTTAGAGTCTAGACAAAATCAAACGGGTTGCAAATAGAATCGTATAATTTATATGACATTGATTCACACTGTGATGACTTAAACTCACATACTGACGTTTTACTTGTTTGTATTATTGGAAAATCGTTTCCTTACAATATTTGTAAATATGTGAGCACCATGTATCTATCATTTAATTTATCCGTCATTGCTTAGTTTTTAACCGACTTAAAAAAATAGAGGAGGTTCTCAATTCGACTGTATTTTTGTTCCCTCAGAACTTACGACTGGGTGAACTGATTTTGATGCTTCAGTTCTAATAACATGCATACATGAGAAAACCATAATAAGTCTTAAATTTGCATTAAGTATGGGCACGACAAATGGATGAATAACTCAATATCACGCCATCTGATTTCGATGATTATTTTTTAATAGATGGGTT
This sequence comes from Aporophyla nigra, assembly GCA_947507805.1. Taxonomy (NCBI): domain Eukaryota; kingdom Metazoa; phylum Arthropoda; class Insecta; order Lepidoptera; family Noctuidae; genus Aporophyla; species Aporophyla nigra. The sequence continues at coordinate 23,644,432 of OX382296.1, forward strand.
ATGCTTTGGGGGTGATTCCGTTAACATTTTATTGACTTTGCTTTGGTAGTTTTTACGTTAGCTTCAATAATACGAATTCAATCCACTTGTTTATCGTGATGATATTCGAATAGTCCTGTCAATGCTATTCACCTAGCCAGTACCTAGTAGTATAGGAATTAGTGCTAGGTAGGTAGATACCATAACTAAAAAGTCAAAAATAAAAACATTTTACAAAAAAAAAAAAACAATCGAATTCCTTAAAAACACTACAAATTGAAAAATAACTTTATTTTTTGAAGTAGACGTCTTAGAATCTGTATTTAATTTTTTTGCCACCGACTTCAGAAATATTCTTTTTTTTTAATTCTTAATTGTGATATGGTAATTTTATTCTAGGTGCACGTGCCCAGTTTCTTGCCCACTCTTCTCCATACGAAACGACCTTTTAGAAGGGGCGACTATAATCAACTCTATTTTAGAGTAAATGTAGTGCGCTTTATGTGCGTACTTGAAAAAAAAAATACTGCTTAAGGCGAGGTTGCAGTACTTTTTAACTTTTTTAAACCTCTGTAAATCTATCAAAATGGCTAGTTTCCGTAAAAAAAAATATTATTTAGGAAAATTGAACATACTGTTAAGCGCTGTGTGAAGATAGAAACGTGAATTAAAACAATTGGCTCGATAAAAAATAATCATAAAGTTGACACTAAATCGCCATTTAAAACGTGTACCTTGAAGAGATTCCATCATTAAACCATGTAAAACTCATACCAAAAGATAGGTTTTATTGTTTTTTAGGGCATGCTGAGAAAATATTTTATAATTTCCTTATCGTTTTGTCTCCACGAATCAATTATACACAAAATCTAGCAGCTCAAGCGCTCGCAACGACCGGCCAATGTTCGCCGAAACGTCTTCAACTACAAGAGGGCCTTAACAATATAATCCACGCGTACGAAGTGGCGGGTAGAAGCTAGTGTGCCTACAATTTCACTAATAATTTTTCAGAATCAAAACTTTTATCTGAAGTTCGTAACAAGTCGGCCACAACCATATTCCTATCTACACATCCGGATTTCCCGCCCAACTCTATTTGAGGTGTATCGCTTTATTCGCATTTTTCGGTGTTCGGACTTGTTTTATTACACCGAGCATCGCTCGCTCCAAGGCCCTTTGTGCTTTGTGCCACTTGTATTACAACTCATCATCTGCTTAATCTAATTCCAACTATATTAGGGCAAAGGTAGGTAGATGATGATGACTATTGTTTAGTAAACAAATTGTGCCATAATTCATCCATAAAAAAAAGAAATAATAAAAGAAAAATGAAAAAATCTAATAAGGATTATATCCTACCAAAGCACGTGCCAATTACTTAGTGGAAAAATATTCACAATGTTATTTTTGGTTTATTTTATTTTGTTTTTTATTAATATTGCCGTAGTATTTAGATACAAATGTTTAACTTTGATTTATGTGTCCACCCACAATCGCATATAATTACTGTATTGTACTTGTAGAACTTTCTTTCTTTTTTTTTTCTTCTCTTTCTTTTACCACTTGCTACTTAACTTAGTCTTATCAATACCGTGAAACTCTTTAATTGTCTTAAGAGATAATTGTCATCATCTCACTATCAATGTGCAGTGCATGCTAGTAACTTTGACGCAACTGCATTGAGCTGTTCATTGATAGTGAGGTGAATTTATCATAACGCATGTAATTTGATAATAAGCTGTTGAGTTTCCAAATAAATAAATGACCGGCTTCCAGTCCTAACGGATGCAGCTGAATACCAGTATTTTACTTGAAGCGACTGCTTATCTGACACCCACCGATACCTCTTAGTAAGATTGGTTGTCAGACTTCGGGCTTCTGACCCGTAACAACTGTCAAAGATGTGCGAAAGACAGCCGGGACCACTAGGGCTTAACGTGCTTTCCGAGGCTTAGCTTCACCTGATTAATGGATCCGTGCAGTTGTACAGAATATAATAAAGTCAACAGCATACTAACGCAGAGCCACGTGTGCGGCGAGGTCGGGCGGGAAGTGCGTGTGCGGCGCGGAGATGAGGCACAGCGCCAGCGAGCGCGCGCCCACCTCGCCCGCCTTGCACAACACGTTCCTGGAAAATAATCATACAACATGTCAATGTCGATAGGCAGATTCAAACTGAATACCATTCATCTGGCGTAAAAGGGTTATTGAAGGTAACACACGGAGGTAATAAAATCGCAGCGGGGTTTGCAGCGCACTGAATTTTCAACTTTCTATAATGAACCGAGCATTGAGAATCCCTGCCAGAGTTGCGAGATTAGTTCGAAAGAGGTACCGTGGCCCTGGCATATGGGCAACTGAAGGAACACGGGTCGGTTTTAGTCAGTAAAAGTCTGAGACGCCCTTCCACTCCATCCTAGAGCGAGAGACGTCATTTGATGATTTCTCACCCACTAAAAAAAAGAACATTATTGTGGCGACAATCTAAGAAGTTAGACAGCTATCAAAATACTTTGTGTAGGAGGGGAAATAAAATCGGTTGCTTTAAAATCCGATTCTTGAGACTTATCGATTTAAAATAGTTAGTGTTTGCAATCGACTATTGTATTTAGATAGTTTAAAACTGATTTTTGAGGAATATCGTTTAATTACACGTACTAGTTTATAATATTATTTTAACAGTTATTACAAAAAATCCAATGAAGTTTAAATTTGGCCGAGATTCAAAACGAAAACAAGACGTAAACGTAATTTCTTCCGGAAATTTCATGTATAATACATTAATAATACATTTATTTATTTATATTTATTTATTTTCTCCCACAAGTATAAAAACATACACAGTTTAATTTAGGTACAAAATAAATTTAAGATGGGAGACAGGAGTCCATAATAAGTAAAACCTGTGCTATGGGTCTCCTGGTCTCCTAATCTCGAACACATTATTTAGGGCTATGATAAGGAAATAAAAAAACAGTAGCAGGGAGCGCTTACTGCTAACGATCTATATGAATATAACACTAGGAATAAGAATAATAAGTTGTGTTTTAGTATGATTGTGAGGTTGTTGATGGGTGAATATTGCGTTTGTAGTGGTTTTGTGAGTGTGATGTACAAAGTTGTGCTTGTTGTGCAATGGGCGTGTATGTCTGTGTAGTGCATGTATGTGTGTGTAGTGCATGTATGTGTGTGTAGTGCATGTATGTGTGTGTAGTGTATGTATGTGTAGTGTATGTGTGTTATACTTCTCTGTAACTGGATAATAGTTTCTCCGTATCGCCATAGGTAAGTGTTAGGAGCCATTTTGAAACCTTACGCCTGCATTCCATTCTCGTTAGTGGATAAATTGTTAGCAGCTTATTTGCAATATTATACAGACGTGGCCCTTGGAAGAAGAAGAAGAATCGGCTGAAACATGTCCTAGCTGGTCTACCTTGACAGACTTGATAAAAACGCTGACTCTTTAGGACTGGATTAAAACTACTGTAGTTTCAAGGAGGGATGTTGCTTAAGAATAGTAGCGAGAACGTACAGTTGTCTCACCGTCAAAACTTCGGCTTGTTGGTACAGATCTGTCGTAGGAAAAAGCCGCGGTTTGAATAGGCTTATTTTTAGAATAAGTCTTTGAGCTCTTTCTAGTTCAAGGAGGTGTGTTTTGGCTGCTCCTCCCCATGAGGAGATACAATAGGCAAGGATAGATTGACAGAGCGCCAGGTAGACGGTTCGCATGATTTTAGAGTCCGCTACGTGCCGAAGATTTTTGAATATGTAAGAAAGTTTTCGTATTCTCTTGGAGACATTACTAATATGTTCCTTGAAGTTTAAGTGGTCATCTATTATTATACCCAGGTATTTAACGGATTTAGATTTGTTAATGCATGGACAGCTACATGTTAAGGGTATTTGTTGGGGACAAGAATGTGCGATTAATTTGTGTGATGGGATGGGAGTATTTCGTAATGAAAAAGTTAGAAAAAAGGTTTTAGTGGCATTTAAAGTTAGCAGGTTGGAGGCAAGCCAGTGGCAGACCTTGTTGAACCCTTCCTGGGCATCATGAAAGACTTCGTCCCAGGTGTCCCCATAGAAGGTAAGGGTTGTGTCATCAGCGTATGCGATCCTGCCGGGGTCGCGTGATCCTGCCGGGGTCGCGTGATCCTGCCGGGGTCGCGTGATCCTGCCGGGGTCGCGTGATTGTTCAAAAGAGATACCGTGACCCTGGCACATGGGCAACTGAAGGAACACGGGTGGGTTTTAGTCAGTAAAAGTCTGACACGCCCTCCCGCTCCGCCCAGAGCGGGAGATGTCATTTGATGATTTCCCATCCAAAAAAAAAAAAAAAAGCGTATGCGATAACTTTGCAATTTTGGAGATTCAGTTTACAGAGGTCATTGATATAGTACAGGAAGACAGAGGGGCCCAAAATACTGCCTTGAGGGACTCCGAAAACCACAGAGCTCGCTTCACTAACAGTATCACCTATCCTTACCTTTTGTGTGCGGTTTTTCAGGTAGTCTTTAAAAAGGAGTAGTTCCGATCCCCTTATACCCATGCTTTCAAGCTTTGCCAGGAGTTTTTCAGAAGAGACTGTGTCAAAGGCCTTTGCTAGATCTATAAAATGGTCAAGCATCTCTTTTTCTCATCCAATTTCGTTGCGACAAATTCCGTAAAGTTATGTACTGCATCGTTTGTCGATTTTCCTGGTCTAAAGCCAAACTGGGCATCTGCCAGTAACTTTTTATTTTCCAAAAAGTTTACGAGCCGAGAGTAATAATCTTTTCCAAGATCTTTGACAACGACGGTCAGAGTGAAATTGGTCGATAATTATTGACACAGTCTCTTCTACCACTCTTGTGTATGGGAATAACTATAGACTACTTGAGAACTTCGGGAAACACACCTTGCCTGAGACAGTTATTAAAGATCTCAGTGAGTGGGGCCGCTATGTATTCTTTAAGCAGTTTAAGCACTCTATTAGAGATGCCATCCCAGCCTGTGCTAGAGTCTGACTTCAGGTTTCCAATAATACGGGCAACCTCCTCACAGTCAGTGTCTAAGAGTACAAAGGACGAGGAGTGAGCACTGTGGGAATTAGTGTCGGAAATCGGCTGATTTGTCGCTATGTTACTCGCTAATTGAGCGCCTATATTTGCGAAGAAGCTATTTATTGCATTGCTAGATTCGACAGGCGTTTGTTCTAACGTAAGTAGTTCATGATTTAATTTTTTTATTTTGTTTATGTTTGTTATCTTTTTAATACTACTCCAGAGTTGCTTGCTATTATTTTTGGCCAGCTCAAGTTCATGTTTTTCATACTGTCTTCTACATTTCTTTATTATACAATTACAAAAGTTTCTGTACCTCTTATAAGTAGTTGCAAGAATGTCATTTTTGGTTCTTTTTTAAGTTTAAAATGCATCCTATCACGGTTTCTGATACATCTGAGTAAACCTACTGTTATCCACGGCTTTAACGTTACTTTGTTGCGAGGAATTTTGATTTTGATTGAATTTGTAAGAATTAACTGTTGAATATGTTGTAGAAATAACGTAAGAGAAAGATTTGGATCACGGTGTTTCAAAAATTGGCTAAAATCAATATTTTTACAATCCGCAATGATATTACTGTAGTTTACTTTATCGAAGAATTTTTTGTTTGATATGCCGTTCTTACTTTTAGTTTCCAGACAGAAAAGTACCGCTTCATGGTCGGTTATGGCCGAGTTAATTATAAGTGATAATGAGGGTAACTTTGTTTTAATAATGACGTGATCAATACAGCTGTCAGATCTAGTTGGAATATCAAAGGCGGGGATTAATCCGTGGAATGTCAATAGGTCGAGATAACTAGACACGTTTTGATTTCAGTCAAGTATATTTATGTTTATATCTCCGATGACAAGGATTTTTTTAAAGGATGATAGCTCAGTTAAGAGTTTATCCAATCAGTTTAAGAAGTTGTCAATTTTTTTGAAACATGGCGGTCTGTATATTGCAATTATAGCCGTGTCATTTTTGCCTTTTTTAATGACCATACAATTTGCGTCGCTGAAAGAGGGTTCCTCTATCTGATAATGCAGGTGTTTACTTGTATAAATAAGCAATCCGTCATTTTGGTTGTAGTGATTAGTGGTGGTAAAAGAATCGTACCCATCTAAAGAAGGCAAGTTGTGTGCACAGGACAGCCAACATTTCGATAGTATGATAATATTACAGTTTACTTTTATTCGCTTCAGTAGGATACATAAGTTATCATAATTTTTGTGGATACTGCGAATGTTTTGATGAAGAATTTTGGTGTATAATTCAGGATTTTTTATTAAGTTTTCACTTTGTTCAGGCTGGCAAATTAATGGTTCGCTAATACTGTAGTTATCTAAATTGCTAATTATGTTATTTATGTCCGAGAATTTTAAATGAGAGAAATATTAGAATCAAATGTAATGAATATGCAGTAAGTATCTTGAAAAAATAAGTATAATTGCTTGTTGCGCAGACTCAGTTTGCCTATCCCATATTGGTTTAGTGAACATTATTTTACAATTGGTGTAGTAGTAAAATATCCTTATTTTGGTAGATTTGTTAAGCAGAGGAGCATTGTGTTGTGAGAGTGTAATTGTGTGGAATGCGGGAAGTAGTAGTAGAGTAGATGTATTATTCATTAGTGGCGGCATACATTGTGTATTATGCACCAGTGGTGTTATAATATCAAAATATTCATATCAAATATTAAAATAAGGCTAAAAATATATGTGACCAGATTTTGTTTTTATACGTTTAAATATTGAATAATACAGTTATTGTACATTTGTCTCTTTTTTAATGTTTGTAAAAGTAACGATTTTTCATTAAATCAATTTTATTCGCTCAAAAAACGGCTTTTAACGGTCACAACACTACGGCAACCAACCCATAGATATAACATTGTCAAGACGGCCTGTCAAAATATTAATCAACGATTAATTCGTGTTTTTTAGTGTATTTTTTCAATACAAATGTAAACTTGTGGTTTACGAATGATACTCGTTGTTATAGAAGTATGGGTAACTTGTTTTTTTATTCTATTTTTGTGTGAAAATCTTAATGCGGTTCACAGAATACATCTACTTACCAAGTTTCAATAGCATAGCTCTTATAGTTTCGGAAAAAAGTGGCTGTGACATACTCGGACAGATAGACCGACATGACGAATCTGTAAGGGTTCCGTTTTTTGCCATTTGGTAACGGAACCCTAAAAAAAGGATGATAGATTCCCTAATTAAAATATTGACTATATACACTAAGTACTAAATTAAAATACTAACTATACAAAAACAAAATGGCACTTAGGCGTCGAAGTACTCGTCCGCATCGCTGTTATCATGGATAGTAGTATGCCCAGAAGAATGGCAGCACAGCCACTTTGAATGGTAATGCAAATTATTTGGCCACAGAACGGCCCAACCCTCTGGAGACGTGAATTAAAATAGTTTTTATTTGATAAATGACAAATGACTTTATTTCTGTTTGTAGGTTTGTACAACACTTTTACACGTCAATTATATTTTTTTAAACTAGTTGAGGTTGGCGTTTCCTGACTACTCTGAGAAGAAAGACCGAAACAAACTCTTGGTCACATCATGTGAAGACCATGTAGATTGACCATGGTGACCAAAACGGTCTTTTGAGGAAAGAACTAGACAGATTGAGTGGACATGTCCAGTCAGTGCAAGCATTTGTTACTAATCGTACAGCTCAACTCAGAACTTAAGAAGCTTAACGATTCGAGACTTTATTAGTTACCTGTAACAGTTGTGCAGCGAGGTGTCGGCTGCGGTATGGTACTTGGCGACGTACTTGGGGCTGACGGTGTGGATGATGTGCCGGCAGCGCAGACCGAAGCCGGGCGTCAGGACCACTTCTCCGGTGCGACACTCTGGAACATTGAAAAAAGTATGATTAATATTTGTACTAAAATGCTTTGCATACCAAGAGCTGAAACAGCCTGTAATGTTCCTACTGCTTGGAGGCCTCCTCTTTGTGGACTATAATCTACCAAGAAGACTTTCTGTTGCACCCAAAACGGAAAATAAAACCGATATGTCTTAGAACAAAGAAAGAAATCGAAGGCATGTGATATACATCGACACTTGAATGGCAAAATTTACTAAGCGACATTGTGGCCTATGTCGCTTAGTCAATTTCGCCTTTCAAGCGTCGATATGAACCAGCACTGGGTCCGCGTGGGGCATTAAAGCCTGATTATGCTTTGAAAGCGCCTGACTGGGTTCGAAATTACCACTGCTCTCAGCAGCATCAGCTCTGCAGACCAGGAAATAATTTATTAATATAAAGACATTAATTTAAATCTAAATATTATTTTTGGTGTATAATTCAACCCAAAAACAGAACCTAAAGTTTGCAAAGAGGCCAGAGAATAAAGTATAGATTTGAACAGTCTTCCTTAATCACGAATTTATGTTTATTTTTCTAGGCCAGTGTCCTCGGTTGGTTTTTATCTACACTTTTATGCGATCACTAATACGTACGCACATTAATCAATATAATTATTGCTTTGTTTATGAATATAAGCAACCACAGTCATTCATTGACCTCATTATGATTAAAGTTTTTTATTGTTCCATTTGGCCAATAGCTGGCTCTAGTTGTCACTTGCAAAGCGCCTAACCATTCATAAAACCTAAATGTTGCAGCGTTCATTAACTGCATAAAACTGAAAATTGCAAACTGCAAATTCATTGCATAAGACACAGGTCTTCTCTCTATGAGGGGTATTGGACCGTAATACCACCAGCGGGCCTAGTGGAGTTTGGTATTTATTTATTTATGTCAAGAACAATTATTTTAATATTGTGTCGAAATGTATTACAGTAAAAACTGTAACTAAATGAAGACCTACAACTTATACTTATAAAATAATATATTTATATGAAACATGAGTGACAAATTTTCAAACAATCTTCGTAATACATTTTTTTTTTTCAAATAATTTGTAAGTCAAATATTCCAAGAATAATAATCAATTCAATTTACATACATGCACATCGACATTAACACCGATCCAAATGTCAAGAGAAAGTGAAATAAAATAACAATAAATATGAATTGTAGAATGCCAAAAAAGGTTAAAAACTATAGTCTAGATGTTAATCAATAATCACTGAGAAACTCATCAAGTGTATAATAATATACATTTTTCTATGAGAAACGACTTGGAGTATCTTACTCCACCGGTGTCATCACGATGTTCTTATTCACAGTTTTGAGAGCAGTAGTTATAAAATAATTTAAAAAGTAAAGTGTCTGCCTGGGTTCGAACCTACGTTCGGTTTCCTTTAGGCCACTACTGCTCATTCACTTCACTTCCACTGCTCCCATTCATGCCAATGATTATATTTTAGTCGTTTTATCTCACAAAGCGGCGCGCGTTTTGCTTGTGGTTACCAAGTGCACAAACACGATGTATACTGATTAGGGCATGCAAACCGGATACCCGGATAACCAAAAAAACCGGATAACCGACTGATTTGAAACCCGTTTTTTTTAGGATAACAAAACCGGAGTTTTCGGTTTTTTCGGTTAACATTATAAGTAAGCATTTTTCGACTACTAAACTGACGGCAACTACAACTCAGGAAAACTTAGACTATACAGTACCTAGTAAATGTTTCATGGAACATCAAGGACCAACTCCGACAAGAATTAAAGAAGGCTCTCAAACAACATACCTCTGGTGCAAGCCTATCTACATACTTGATTTAGAAACTAAAATCAGGGTGGAAATGGCACTTTACGACGGTGGAGGAAAAATGGGAGAGCACTTAATAAAAGTATATAAAGCTTTGGAATCTATACCTCCAACAAGTGTGGAATCAGAGAGAGCCTTTTTATCAGCAGGTCTCATCTATACTAATATTATAAAGCTGAAGAGTTTGCTTGTTTGGTTGAACGCGGTAATCTCAGGAACTACTGGTCCGAATTGAAAAAATATTTTTGTGTTGAGTAGCCCATTTATTGAGAAAGGTTATAGGTTATATAACATCACGCTACGATTAAAAGGAGCGCAGCAGTAACGAAAAATGAACGAAAACTAGCAGGCAATTCGATGCGACGGGAAAGGTCAGGGTAGAAAAAATTGACGCGGATGAAGTCGCGGGCAGAAGCTAGTCTGTTTTATCTATAACAATGACAGATTTATTTTGTTTTGATTTCATTTTATGCGATATTTCAATAATTATTTTGATTTCATTTTACGTACTGTTGATTTTGCCTGTTTGTATTTTATGACAGTTCAATTGTTATATATATATATATTATGATTATTATTCTATGTTTTGTATAAAGAAAAGAAACTTTTTGTATAGCCTGCTAGAAAAACCCGAAAAAACCGATTTAACCGGTTTCACCGGTTGTGTAAACATAAACCCTTTGCATGCCCTAATACTGATTAATGTGTAAGCGCGGGAGCTCACGGTACCGTCCAATATAATGGCGAAGATGGAACCTTTTTTGTATGTGCGTTATTTGCTGAAGGTACTCGTCTTCACTCACACATTCACAGCCTGTTTGTACACTTAGTTACCACAACCGAAGCGCGCTTCGCTTCATTAGATAAAAATACTGTAGCCTCTAAGTTTCGTATTATAGAACCTCAAACAAGACTCAAGCATTACTTAAAACTTGTTTCAGCCAATCAAATGGCTCTAAACTAGTTTTAAGTAGCGCTTGAGTCTTGAGTGAGGTTCTATAAGACGGACCTAAGAGTCAGTTGCGGGCAGGACTGGGGCAGTCAGCCCCACTACCGTGTTACCGTCTTAATTGGCTATGACTAGTAAGTATATATTTTATTTCTATTTCTAACGAGAATAGATAATCGTTGTTCCGTACCATATCCCCTAGTAATGATCTCCTCCTTGAGCTCAGGTCCGGCCACTTGAAGGATGCGCTCATTGACGGCATTGCACTCCGTCAGCGTTTCATCAGTGGTGTTCGTGATCGCGTCAGCTTCCAAAGCCGATATGTCGCCTTGCCTGAAACGTGACGGATGAAGGTTATACAGGAAGTCGTGTGATCAGAGAACGTAGAAAAGAGATTGGCTTGTTATTTTTTATTAAAAATTTATTTTTTACCACATAATAAGTTTGCACAGGAGGATTCTGAATAAGGTCTCTTTAGAGAACAGGAAGCCTTTTGATAATGCCTGAAGGCTTTATTTATTTTTATTTTTTGTGGTGGGAAATCATCAAATGACGTCTCCCGCTCTGGGTGGAGCGAAAGGGCGTGTCAGACTTTTATTGACTAAAACCCACAGACTCGCGACCCTGGCAGGAGGAGGCTGGATTTAGTGAATAGAAAGTCCCACAGTCTCCAGTCCTATTGCCAAAAGGTAGCCGCCTTTTGAAGGATTCCTCCCGAAAACAGAACAAATGTAAGTACTCACCAGATAGCAAACCGGCTGTTGATATGATCATCGTGCAGGAACACGGGGTGCGTGTGGGCGGGCACGTTGTCGTAGTCGGCCTGATGCGCGGGCGCCGAGTGCGACCAGCGCGGCACTCCGGCGCAGGACACGCCGCCCGCACCTGGCGCGCGCATCACGCACACCTCGGGCTCTGAGGACAAGAGAACGGGTTCATTAATAAAAGAAGACAAAACTACATTTTATGTCCAGATAATCACTGTCCATTCCAAGGTTCCCTGGAAGAGATCGCAGAAAGCGAGAAAGGCGTCAATTGCATGTTCTGTTAGAGTATTAAAAAAAAACAAATGTATTTTTGTGGTATAAGTGCATACAAATAAAGATGAATAAACAAACATAATAAAACATTACATCTGTATTCCCCAAAGAGATGGACTGAGTTGATTTGGAACATTTCTGACATTTCACCAGTTATGTTGTCTCTTCGAATACCACAGTAACTATTGTGTCTGTAATATATTGCCCATAATCAGGCTCCGAAATAAACTGATTTTGAAAAGAAAAGGTGAATAAGAAGGTACATACGTCGTAAAGTATTCGACTAGTGCGTCTCTGTACTTAGCTAATGCCGTAGTAATACCTGATGTTCTTCAAACTGAACAGACAGCTGCTGGGGAGTTGCACTACTTCTTCGTCCCAGCCAAAGCACTAAAGCACACAAGGCGGACGTTTTGGGAGTCGTTTTTATGTAATTTTGATGTCCAAAAAGTGTTGATTCAGTTTCTCAGCCTATTTCTAATAAATGACTTTTTATTTTGATTTTTACTACTATTCAAATTGCTAATAAAAATATACCGAAGAGTTCAGCGAAGAAGGCAGATTGTGTTATAGTCAGGCCGTTTTAAAATTGTCAACGAGACAGTGAGTCAGTCAGAATATTATACTCGCTTCAAAATGGACACTTACAAAGAAGAATGGACTGAAACTGCTTGGTTACACTCATGTAAGTTGGTAATTTTAATATCTCTAGTTACATATCCCTATGTTTTTCGGATTTTTAATACTGAAACCTAAACGAGCCCTTAATGATCAATAACATAGTGAGTCAGTCCATTTTTTGGAAAGTGGTATACTTTTACAATGTTTGCAAATTACCCATGTATCTATCACATAATTTATCAGTCATTGCTTCATTTGAATTTTTTTTTACCTATTGTATTGTGATATAGAAAAAGTCGTCAAATATAATATAAATCATTGTAAATAACACAGCCCGACGTGACTCTTGCTCCTTGAATGAGAGTAGTCATACCCCGTAGATTTTGGGTCACTGAATTCAAATTCGGCCTCGGAATTGCTACATCACATCACATTTTTTAGATATTCTAACCTAAAAGTGCAAAAAACACGATTTTAGCGTGTTTTCACGGTTATGTAGCATCGCGACAAATTTAGCTATCGAAAAAATACACACAATACTTTAACTTTACTGCTGCCCGTTCTCTAGGAAGTCCCTTAGTCGCCTTTTACGACACCCACGGGAAGAAATGGGGTGGTGTTATTCTTTACGTCCGGCACCACACGGTACGGTTGTATGTGCCTATTTGAAATAAATTAATGCTTTGACTTTGTGTAGATCTATGTAGCGCTAACAGTTTGCTATTAGAGCCGGAGTTAAATGCAGTATGTCCCAAGGCTTTCGAGCTAGTTCAATCGATGACAAAGTCCACGTCGTGTTACAAGAAATTATACTTGGACAAAAAGTATTTACGTGTACTTTGGCTAGCAACAACTGTGTGTATTGTTTTATGGGTTTAGTATAAAAAGATTGCAGTTTTTCGGCAAGACAGAAGTGTCTTTGAAGTCTTGCGCATGACTCATAGACTGCCAAGAGCTGTTTTGATTTTCAGTGTTCTTGGCTTTGCCTAAGCCCTAGGTTGGTTGGTTAAAATGTTAAAGATATACTTGAATGCATTTTGGATGATTTTTATACACGAAGCATAAAATGTTGAACTGGGCCTGCGTGGTGTATTGTGGCACACTCCCCTCTCACATAAAAGAGGCCTGTGTACGAAGCTATGCACTAATTGTTCACTTTAATCAACAGTCCTCAAAAGTAAACTCATTCACACAATTGCCCAACAAATGCCCAGAATGGAGCTATCAAAACTTGTAACATGAACAGGAATGGCTGTATTAAAACCCCGGGATTCACAGCGGCTTAACATTCACAATCATTAACGTTTGCAACCCTTCAAAGGGTCTGAAAACATTTCCGGATAACATTAAAGTCTCCAGATTATCCCATTAGTACCCCCATTAAACTCCATTTTACAGTTCAACAGACCATTCATGGAGAAATCGACCTACATTCCTGACTCAAGTACTAGGGCCGCAGAATCGAACGAAGCATAAAATTGTGCAAGGGAAAATGAAACAATTTATACAACAACAGACCTTGAATAGCTGAAGATAAGGGTGATTCTGCATGAACTGTTACTTGAAGAACACGAGACAATGAAATTGGAATGTAATTTAGCTGGGGCAATAAGTAGGACACGCAAACTCCTGTGACGTCATAAAGTGCACTATCTCACTCGCACGACGTAGAAAAAGATGGCAGATTCATTGATGTTGGGAAATGTTCCTTTGCATTGAGAGCTGGGAGTGGATCGTTGCGTATTTTAGACAGTAGAAACGTCATTCACTCGTATTGGGAAGATTTGTGGGGACAGTGAATTATTATTTTACACTCGTTTTGTGATAGAGCCCATCCCCTTACGCCAGCATATTTGGTGATACATTTTGGCGATCAGGAAAAATCCTTAGTCAGTTCTCAACATGTTATAACTTTTGTTACCTTTCTTTTTTTTTTTAGATGGGAATTCATTAAATGACTTCTCTCGCCGTGGGCGGAGCTGGAGGGCGTGTTTGTTACCTTTCTTACAATATGATTTTTGTGTATGCATAGCTAAATAAACTATTAAGAGATATACGATGGTTTACTTGTTTGTAAGAAGTAACATTTGGATTACAAAAATTCTTTCACTCATAGAAAGCTACACATTATTGACAAGTGCTATAGCATTAGTTTTATAGTAAGCTGGTGCAAGTATCTAATAAAATATGTAGATTTCCCTTCGATCAATAAAGATTTCCTGAAACATTTAAAGCGTCTCGAAAACTGTTTGGTTTACCAACGGTTTATTCACTGGAACCTTAATAGTGGTACTAGGAATTCATGACATTGAAGGACCATTGAATTATTCATCAAACGGTGTGTTACAGAAATTGCAATATGTACCTTTATCAGATTAACAAGGTCCCTATTACTGAGGAATGAAATATCTGTAAAGTTGGCCGGTTGTTTTTGTACTTTGACCTAGGCTGGTAAAAGAAAAACGTTGGTTGTTTGCAACTGTTTACAGTCTCGCATGATCGGTAATGGTTTTTTAACACGATATCCCAGTTTAAGGTGGATGGATGATTATCTCAGATGCCATTTTGTCGCTAGATGGCGCTAGATCCACAATTTGGAACATTTTCAATTTTTACGCCTAACTTAGAAATCTTTAATAGATAACTTTATTATATGCGAAACCTAGGGCATTAACTTGATTTTTTTAGATAGTCACTGTGCTTGTTAACTGGTCTCATACAAAGATTTGTACATTCTAAAGATTTAGCCGCTTGACTTTACTCTTTACACACACATGCAAAGTAAATAGTAGTAACTTTCGACACCACTAGATGTCGTTTTATTCAAACAGTTTAAAATGAAATTAATATAGGTACACTGTCCCTATAAGTTGTAGTAATGTGACTGAACCTAAATTGTAATGTGTAAATAGTCATCATCTCAGCCGCAAGACGTCCACTGCTGGATATAGGCCTCCCCCTATTTGGGGGGCTTTGCCATAATCACCACGCTTGGCAAGCGGGTTGGCGATCGCAGTGTGATGGTAAAATGCATAGAGAACGCTGCTGCCCATTCTCTAGTAAATCCCTTAGTCGCCTTTTACGACACCCACGGGAAGAAATGTAAGGCAGAAGAAGGAATGGAAGTGTAAATAGTGACGTGTACTAAATAAATAAAAGACTATTTATTACATTGTAAAGCTTTTTATTGTACCCTACTATAAATTAATAATATTTATTTAGTAAAAAGGGGTTAATATTTTCATAAAAATAATGTTTTATTTACTCTCACTACATTTACTTAGATAGTTTCCGTTTGGATTCAAACCATCGAGTCATACCACCATACAAAGATAACATACTTTTTTAAATATTTTGATATTTACAATTATGATTTTGAATTTAGTATTAGAAAGAATTATGTATGTAGATTACAATATAAATAACATCATACGTAACTATATATAACGGCACATGTATCTTACATAACAACACAAAGGGGTTGCTAGCTAACCATAACATTTATTAATGTTTCAAGAATACCTACTTATGATACAATTTTGAACTGCAATAAATATTCTTTTACAATTGAATTGTTAGGCTGGTACCTAAATACATGAGTGAAACTTATCTACACAGAAAAATCTTATGAACTAACAAAATAACACAAACTATACATCGCTACGTGCAAAAATAGCTTATTAATTATTCTATAATGTTCCCACTGCTGAGACTCAGGCCTCCTCTGAACTGTGGTGATGAAATAATTTACACTCAGCAAAGTGCCGGCTTGGATTCGAACCATCGACTCGTACCACCATACAAAGATACTTATAAATATTATAATAAAATATCTTCTTTTCTACGCGCTACTTTTTGCAGTCGCCGCCGCCGCCGCGCCGTATCAGTCTTCTGCTTGTCACTTTTTACTTCCATTTATATAATTTCCGTGCGATCTGAATCAAATGCTGGAAGACGCAGTTTTCGCTGCAACAAATGAATTTACACAGTTTTGTTAGACTATTCTTACTGAACCCACACCTCAGAGACCTGCGGAATAAGTTAGGAAATGAGTAAGACTTATATTTTTATACCTTTTAATTCCTTGATGTCTAGACATTTAGCATTTTTCTCAACTCTTCTCAATATAATTTCTGGCAGTACACGTTTTAAAAAATGTTACCAACTTCGGCATCATAGCGTTGATAACTTCCTCATCCCGGTTAACTTCTATGACAGTCAATGGTTGGGTGACAGATATAAAGCAAATGAAGTAACATTTATTCATTTTGGTAATTCGCAATTGACCCTGGACCTAGAATCAAAATAATAATAGCTGTTAAAAAGAAACAATCCAAGAAATACATTATTTTTATACATACATACCAAGAAATAATGATATTTGTTACACTGAACATTGTGTAAAATATGTTGTACTTTGGTATTGTCAAACATAAACTTCATCACAACAAACAAGCAAAAGCGTACTAATGTAATGAACACAAAAATATGGTATCAAGTTGGGACTTACCATTCCAGATGAAGAATCAAAGTTGTGACCATATGACCTTCTTCAAGTCAACAATACGGTACCCTACCAAACCTGATAAGTTGTCACTTGATGTTCTTTCCACAGTTAGTTGATAAGCTTCAGTCTCTGAATCGGGTTGTGGCCAATCAAAATCAACAGTCTCTACTTGCTCTGTAACAGATTCAACTGTATTGAAGCTAGAGCTGCAGGCTATGGCTTCGTATCGAATTTCTGGTATACCACGCGAATAGGTTTAGGGCGTATCTTAAGCTGTCGAAAGGTTGGACAGCTGATGACGATCTTGAGTTGAATGTGGACTGAAATAAAAGATATGTTAAAAAAACAGTGTTGAGAGACAGAAAAATATTGATAGGTCTGTAGGTACCTAAATACAACAGGGCAAACCGCGGTTTCTTCCACTACCTTCTGTTTCTTGTTACGCCATGCTTGCATGCTTGTTGTTCCTTCGCTTGCTTTCGGCTGCAAGGAAAAATGGCTGTAAACGAAGACTACAACACGAACCAACGAGTATCAAATAACCTCCACTCACGTAAATCTGATTCGAAATCTTATGGGAATCTAATTTACTCACTATAGATCACTAAAAGAACTTCCATGATGTCTTTTCAATACAGCTTGCACTTTTTTCCGTGATTTTCGCGGTCCTGAATACACATGTCGTATACATTTATGCAAGTTTATTAGTCGGGTTCATCTTAGGCAGTTCAGTTGCAATTCAATCTGAAATCAAAAAGAATAATTACAAACAACAGCAAATGTATCTTATTTATGAAATGTTTCAAGAAACAGAAATAACACCACCATCAAGCTGTTGTTTTCAGAGAGAATATCTGAAATTTGTAGTATGTCATGTGACGACAATCAACGAGTGTTGCTAACGTTTGATTTTGTATTTCATCTTCTAAATCTTACACTTTTGTAAAGTTTTAAGGGTAATTAATTACCATTATAATAATACTCTATATCACCTTGAAAATCATTCATTGCACATAAAAATAACACTTACCGTCAATAAAACACAAAAACGCTTCACTTTTGAATAAAAACCAGGGCTTTGAATAACGTTAAAAATTTGGTATCGTTACTTTCATCGGACGAAGATAACGTTATTAGTAGAGGTCACGTAATGCTTGATAACGATACTTGGCATACGTTTTACCGGTAACTGAGTACCGTTAATTTTTTATTTATTTTCTTTCATCTCTTTCTTTCGTCTACATTATTGAAGTTGCATTTGCACCGTTTGATTGGCGATGTTGCCGTAGAGCGCCGCCGCCCATGGCGTGCCGCTTAGGTTGCGCAGGTTGACAACAACGCATTAGGTAACGATGTGATAAGAGAACGGTGTGGTGTAAAAGAAGATGTAGTGACAAAAATTGAAAAAAGTATGCTTAGATGGTTTGGTCATGTTGAGAGGATGAATGAAGGTCGGCTCACAAAAGGTATTTACAAGGCAGATGTGAGTGGAAACACCGGGAGGGGACGCCCTAGGAGGACATATAGGGACCTTATTAGTGATATTCTTCAGAAAGGTCAGGTGCGTAGTACTCGCAACCGGCGTGTGTGTATGACCAATTTTATGAACCTAAACGAGGCAAAAGAAGTGTGTAGAGATCGTAGCAGGTGGCGTTCCGTGGTTTCTGCCTACCCCCATGGGAAAAAGGCGTGATTCTATGTATGTATGTATGTAAAAGTATCGATACTAGTAACGTTAATTGGTAACGTTATTTTATAGATTCGATACCAAAGTATCGTTACCCGTTTTACCGTTAAAATATTAACTTTATGAAAATAACGTTACTTAACGATACTTATAGTGTGAATTTGGTAACGTTAACAAGCCCTGATGAAAACTGTTTCACGGATGGCACTCATTTGAATGGTTCTCAGTAGTAGGTAGCACAGTTTTTTTTAAGTAATAATAAACATGGTAAATATCTCGTTTTAAGTTCTAATGATACTGGTGTTTATTGTTTCGTGTGGATTTCATGACAAAGTCTCTTCCGAGCCCCTTTTCTTTAATAAAAAAACCTCGTCGTAAAGTTTAGTTGCTAAATTGGTGTCCAGATTCTTAAATATTATACCAAAATGTTAAATTTTGCGTTGAAGTTATAGTAACACCCACCACATTTGTTTACCATTTATTTTATTGAAATTTCAATGCGTACTATTTTTATTTTTGAATTCTTAGCAAAGTACGATCTTTTAAAATGTATGGTACGATCTTCTAAAAAATAAAGTTGGCAACCCTGCTTGACGCATTTTGTGTGTGCTAATAATACTAGTAAAATAAGCAATTATGAAAAATCAAAGTGGTTTGTCTGTGTATTCACTAATCTTGCTGGTTTCACATGAATTATAAAAGAATAGAAGAATAAATATGTTTCAATCAATAGATGTACGTAGTACCTACGTTTCACCATTGTGTAGGTAGCTTCGCTGATCGCCTGATTTAGTTATAACTTACTTATACATCAAATTCTATTCTCTGATTTTATTCAACCCAAACCAATGGATTAGTACCTAAGCGTATCAGAATGTTATCAGTACCTACTTACATACATTAAAAAGATTTTTAAATCTGGAAAGTCGTGTACTAGTAACTACTTACTACATATTTAAACTAGATAATACAATAATTACATTAGTATTGTATCTGTGTGAACCAAGGGCAGATCGCAGAGATATTTTTTTCACTTTATGTAAAGCATTCTTTCTCATTCCATAATAAAAAACATTTTATCAATCATAAAATGTTAACTCCGCGGGCAAACCCGCGCGCCCGGCGCTAACTTGCTAGAAACACAATATTCTGGAAACGATTCGCAAGTTTTCAAGACTCAAGTAATCACGCATTGACGGTATGGCAACAACGCGGTGTGCGCGCGCTGCCTCTAGAATGGCAACGTCGCATTATCGAATTTAAAAGATAAATTCTTTTAAAATGTTCGAATATCGAACAGCGCCATCTATTATGAATGTTTACTAATCGTAAACTCGTAACACAACAGCAACCAACTTTCTCAGTGGTTCTATAAATTTCTGTCAGATGGCGCGATTCAGGTCACTCACACATGTAAAGATTTTTCGTTTTTTATTCGGTCTAATTCTCCTAGAAATACTGTTTTTTTTATAAAATTTGGGCTATACGCGAACATAATACATTATAAAGTCTCATTACAGTTGCTTTTATTCTGCAGAAACTGTTTATTTACCGAGATTTCCACACCTGAAAAATGTATGGCGAGGGCTATCTAGGCATTCACCTTAAGGCAAAGAGTTATTCCACTACTTAGAGTAATGTCGTGAAAGGTTGTTTTTATGTTTTTAGATGCCAAAATAGGCTTGATTAAGTTATCAACGCTATTTATGACATTTGCAATAACAGAAGCATCGCATGCATTACCTTCTCAGAAGCAGAACTGAAAGGTCTCATCATTATCACGAATTCAGCCGTAAGACGTCCACTGTTGGGCAAAAGCCAATTTGAGGGGCTTTGTCATAATCGTCACGCTTGGCAACTTGCGGGAAAATGCATAGAGAATGCTGCCGCCTGTTCTTTAGTAAGTCTCTTAGTCGCCTTTATGACACTCACGGGAAGAAATGGAATGATCAATTTTTCACTTCACCATATTGGATCGTGAAATGTCTCTTGTTTCAATAATTACACAGGATCCCAGAACGAGCTACATCACAAAGAGCTCTACATCGTTTTGGGTTAGACTTGTCTAAACAAAAAAATATCGCGCCACGCTTAGCGTCCAATTAGAAAAAAAAAAAATATAGATGGAAACTCCTTGGTTATATTAACTTCTTGGATTTGCCTTGTATCGTACCGGTACAAAAAAAAAAAATAGAAGAAAGGTGTTCTAAGATTCTATTTTTGAATTTCGATATTGTAAAGTATGTATGTCGATATGCACTCGTTTTGAAGTTTATAATTCGAATAAACTAATTTTAACTTAGGTATGTGATTAGATAAATATATTTTCAGCCTTTCTTTCTTTTACTAATTTTGGCAATACTGCTAATCTTCTGCAAGGAGATGCGCTATAAAGTATATTTGATTTTACATACTGTGTCGAGTAACACGAGCATAGGAATCCACCTAAGTGTATTCCCATACTAATCTTAGTATGAACGTTTAAGGTCGTGACTGCATATAATTATGTTAGTTATTAGAGAATATAGAACTGAATTAGACTAAACATTAATTAGTGAACATTCTAATGAAAGAAAAAGAGTTAAGGTACTGAGATTACAGCTAACAGAGATGTATTGAAAAACAGATATGCTGCGCCGATCCTAAATAAATTGGAATAAGGGCAGGAAGATTTTGATTATGAAACGTTTGCTCATTTTGGCTGAGTTCATCAGTAATAACATGCGTGGTCTCTAAGATTAAAGAGAGTTTTTTAGACATCTAGAGGTGTGATTGAGTATGGAATCAGACAGTGACTTGAGAAACTGTAAATAGAAGAGGAGCGTAGGAAGATTACCTATAGTCAACTTATAGGTATGAATGTTCATAAAATCTCCATTTATGTGGCGGGCTTATAAATAATGCAGTATCTCTGTTACCGATGAGAATTTGATTTTGTGATCCATCAATAAATAAATGACTTGCGTCTCAGCACGGAACAGCTGATTTATTACCCCAGAACCATTTACATACTAATAAACTACAATCGTAAGTTCCTACCCATCCTTTATCTTATACAAAATCAAGGGCAGTATTTAAGGTATTTTTACGAGCGAACGCAAAACTAAATCGATTATCATAGCTCACGATACGAAACATCGCGATTTCGTATCGAGTTACCGAAAAAAAATCTGTCAAGGGACACATGCAAAGAAATCAAACACAGAAATTATGTAGCTGTACTTACGCGTAATACGTACAGTCGTCTGAAGGTCACATTTATGGTAAAAATGTGTTACGTAACAAGCAGAGGGAATTTTCGGTGTGTTGGTATTGCGTGCTCGTTTACAAGGCTTTCTAAGTACACATTCTTTGTTAGAAAACTGCGTAACTAACATTATAACCTACGTTAAAATTAATCACATTTAAATTATATTTGTTTGCCTAAATTTTGTGTGAAAAATAAATAAAATCTCACCAATAATCGTCATCACAATTCGATCACTGAATCAAAATCACACAAAACACTCACTGGAATTAAAAAGTTAATTAACAACAGCGACGTCCGAACGGCGCGGAACGCGAGCGGCATGTGACCTCGAACCGGCGGGATGGGGACACACCCCCGGGGCGACGTGCGTGGGGTGGGGGTGGGCCTGCTGTGACGTCACACGGTCGATGACCCGCGGAAGTGGGTCATCGGGTTGGTCGATCTGCCAGTTATGATAGAGCCTTTTGTGATTGTCTTTACGTTACGTAAGTTGTGTCATTCGGATTATCATTGAGGATTCCGTGATCGATATTGATGATGTGAGTACAAGGTCGTTCCAATGAATAATTACTTTCTAACAGAGTATTTATGGCTTTTGTGTAATTGTGTCTAAAATATGACGTTGAGTTTTAAATTAATACAGCGCAGTAGTTTTACGGTTGGAGTGTTAGATAAGCACGTAGAAAATGCATTTTCATAGAACGTGAATGTGGCGACGTTTTATTATTTGGTATTTAATATTATTTAAACATAAGTTGCATGTGGTAGATCTGGTCAATTATGCTGCATTCGGTCATGTTATCAATAGTTTTACTTGAATAAATTAAAAGGCATTGCTATCATATAAATGCACGGCACGCACGAGCTACTATAAAATTTCATTTTTGCTACTCCGATGATAAACTTTAATGTTTTGATTTCATCATCATCTGCCTCGCTAATTCCCACCTATGTTGGGGTAGGCTTCTAGTGGAACCGGTTGAAGCTGAATATCAGTATTTTATGCATACTTCCATAACCTAGTAACTGGGTGATACGATACCCCTTGGTAAGAGTGGTTGTCAGACTTGCCGGCTTCTAATGGCCCGTCACAGCGCCGCGACCAACGGCTTAACGTGTTTTCCGAGGCCACCCTTGTGCCTTCTTGATAAATAGATAGCCACCCATCCATGAACAACGAACATCCACAATCGATTGAAGCAAGCGTAGCTTTACCTTCGGGCGACTCATACGGCTAGTATAAGGCCGCAAGCCACTATTGTTCTGAATTGTATAACCTTATTTTAAAGTAAGGTTTTAAAAATTGGTCAAAATGAGTATTGACAAGGAATGACTATACTAACAAGGTACTAGATATGCCGACTGCTACAGAATCGCCTCGTTGTATGGCAATGCTGCCAACTTTTTGGGCACTTTTCCCATTAACGACGATGCGGACGAATTTTTGGTGCCCTATGATTCTTTTTCATTGTAATATCATCGTCATCATCATTTCAGCCGTTTGACGTCCACTACTGGACATAGGCCTCCCCCAATTTTTGGGGGGGTTTGTCATAATCGCCACGCTTGGCAGGCGGGTTGGCGATCGCAGTGTAGTGGTAAAATGCATAGAGAACGCTGCTGCCCATTCTCTAGTGAGTCCCTTAGTCGCCTTTTACGACACCCACGAGAAGAAATGGGGTGATACTATTCTTTACGTCCGGCACCACACGGTACACATGGTACATTGTTATATACAAAAATATAAAATATACATTAAGGTGGATGGATGATTATCTCAGATGCCATTTTGTCGCTAGATGGCGCTAGATCCACAATTTGGAACATTTTCAATTTTTACGCCTAACTTAGAAATCTTTAATAGATAACTTTATTATATGCGAAACCTAGGGCATTAACTTGATTTTTTTAGATAGTCACTGTGCTTGTTAACTGGTCTCATACAAAGATTTGTACATTCTAAAGATTTAGCCGCTTGACTTTACTCTTTACACACACATGCAAAGTAAATAGTAGTAACTTTCGACACCACTAGATGTCGTTTTATTCAAACAGTTTAAAATGATATTAATATAGGTACACTGTCCCTATAAGTTGTAGTAATGTGACTGAACCTAAATTGTAATGTGTAAATAGTCATCATCTCAGCCGCAAGACGTCCACTGCTGGATATAGGCCTCCCCCTATTTGGGGGGCTTTGCCATAATCACCACGCTTGGCAAGCGGGTTGGCGATCGCAGTGTGATGGTAAAATGCATAGAGAACGCTGCTGCCCATTCTCTAGTAAATCCCTTAGTCGCCTTTTACGACACCCACGGGAAGAAATGTAAGGCAGAAGAAGGAATGGAAGTGTAAATAGTGACGTGTACTAAATAAATAAAAGACTATTTATTACATTGTAAAGCTTTTTATTGTACCCTACTATAAATTAATAATATTTATTTAGTAAAAAGGGGTTAATATTTTCATAAAAATAATGTTTTATTTACTCTCACTACATTTACTTAGATAGTTTCCGTTTGGATTCAAACCATCGAGTCATACCACCATACAAAGATAACATACTTTTTTAAATATTTTGATATTTACAATTATGATTTTGAATTTAGTATTAGAAAGAATTATGTATGTAGATTACAATATAAATAACATCATACGTAACTATATACAGGGTTATTTGTAAAACACCGGCAACCTCTCAGGTCTATGTTATTAACATCATAATAAACAACTTTTGTTCTATGACTTTTAAAAATTCATCATATTTTAGTGCATCAGATTTTCATACAAAAATCGGCTGCCTGTAAATAAGTCAAGTTCAAGCGCCCCCGCTGCCCTAACCCCGCTCCCCTTGCTAATATACTATCGCTTTCTTTTGCTTCGCATAGACTCCGTAACATTTAGAGCGTTCAATTTAAATATTTTTATTTTTGTTTGAAAATCTGATGCACTAAAATATGATGAATTTTTAAAAGTCATAGAACAAAAGTTGTTGCTTATGATGTTAGTAACATAGTCCTGAGAGGTTGCCGGTGTTTTACAAATAACCCTGTATAACGGCACATGTATCTTACATAACAACACAAAGGGGTTGCTAGCTAACCATAACATTTATTAATGTTTCAAGAATACCTACTTATGATACAATTTTGAACTGCAATAAATATTCTTTTACAATTGAATTGTTAGGCTGGTACCTAAATACATGAGTGAAACTTATCTACACAGAAAAATCTTATGAACTAACAAAATAACACAAACTATACATCGCTACGTGCAAAAATAGCTTATTAATTATTCTATAATGTTCCCACTGCTGAGACTCAGGCCTCCTCTGAACTGTGGTGATGAAATAATTTACACTCAGCAAAGTGCCGGCTTGGATTCGAACCATCGACTCGTACCACCATACAAAGATACTTATAAATATTATAATAAAATATCTTCTTTTCTACGCGCTACTTTTTGCAGTCGCCGCCGCCGCCGCGCCGTATCAGTCTTCTGCTTGTCACTTTTTACTTCCATTTATATAATTTCCGTGCGATCTGAATCAAATGCTGGAAGACGCAGTTTTCGCTGCAACAAATGAATTTACACAGTTTTGTTAGACTATTCTTACTGAACCCACACCTCAGAGACCTGCGGAATAAGTTAGGAAATGAGTAAGACTTATATTTTTATACCTTTTAATTCCTTGATGTCTAGACATTTAGCATTTTTCTCAACTCTTCTCAATATAATTTCTGGCAGTACACGTTTTAAAAAATGTTACCAACTTCGGCATCATAGCGTTGATAACTTCCTCATCCCGGTTAACTTCTATGACAGTCAATGGTTGGGTGACAGATATAAAGCAAATGAAGTAACATTTATTCATTTTGGTAATTCGCAATTGACCCTGGACCTAGAATCAAAATAATAATAGCTGTTAAAAAGAAACAATCCAAGAAATACATTATTTTTATACATACATACCAAGAAATAATGATATTTGTTACACTGAACATTGTGTAAAATATGTTGTACTTTGGTATTGTCAAACATAAACTTCATCACAACAAACAAGCAAAAGCGTACTAATGTAATGAACACAAAAATATGGTATCAAGTTGGGACTTACCATTCCAGATGAAGAATCAAAGTTGTGACCATATGACCTTCTTCAAGTCAACAATACGGTACCCTACCAAACCTGATAAGTTGTCACTTGATGTTCTTTCCACAGTTAGTTGATAAGCTTCAATCTCTGAATCGGGTTGTGGCCAATCAAAATCAACAGTCTCTACTTGCTCTGTAACAGATTCAACTGTATTGAAGCTAGAGCTGCAGGCTATGGCTTCGTATCGAATTTCTGGTATACCACGCGAATAGGTTTAGGGCGTATCTTAAGCTGTCGAAAGGTTGGACAGCTGATGACGATCTTGAGTTGAATGTGGACTGAAATAAAAGATATGTTAAAAAAACAGTGTTGAGAGACAGAAAAATATTGATAGGTCTGTAGGTACCTAAATACAACAGGGCAAACCGCGGTTTCTTCCACTACCTTCTGTTTCTTGTTACGCCATGCTTGCATGCTTGTTGTTCCTTCGCTTGCTTTCGGCTGCAAGGAAAAATGGCTGTAAACGAAGACTACAACACGAACCAACGAGTATCAAATAACCTCCACTCACGTAAATCTGATTCGAAATCTTATGGGAATCTAATTTACTCACTATAGATCACTAAAAGAACTTCCATGATGTCTTTTCAATACAGCTTGCACTTTTTTCCGTGATTTTCGCGGTCCTGAATACACATGTCGTATACATTTATGCAAGTTTATTAGTCGGGTTCATCTTAGGCAGTTCAGTTGCAATTCAATCTGAAATCAAAAAGAATAATTACAAACAACAGCAAATGTATCTTATTTATGAAATGTTTCAAGAAACAGAAATAACACCACCATCAAGCTGTTGTTTTCAGAGAGAATATCTGAAATTTGTAGTATGTCATGTGACGACAATCAACGAGTGTTGCTAACGTTTGATTTTGTATTTCATCTTCTAAATCTTACACTTTTGTAAAGTTTTAAGGGTAATTAATTACCATTATAATAATACTCTATATCACCTTGAAAATCATTCATTGCACATAAAAATAACACTTACCGTCAATAAAACACAAAAACGCTTCACTTTTGAATAAAAACCAGGGCTTTGAATAACGTTAAAAATTTGGTATCGTTACTTTCATCGGACGAAGATAACGTTATTAGTAGAGGTCACGTAATGCTTGGTAACGATACTTGGCATACGTTTTACCGGTAACTGAGTACCGTTAATTTTTTATTTATTTTCTTTCATCTCTTTCTTTCGTCTACATTATTGAAGTTGCATTTGCACCGTTTGATTGGCGATGTTGCCGTAGAGCGCCGCCGCCCATGGCGTGCCGCTTAGGTTGCGCAGGTTGACAACAACGCATTAGGTAACGATGTGATAAGAGAACGGTGTGGTGTAAAAGAAGATGTAGTGACAAAAATTGAAAAAAGTATGCTTAGATGGTTTGGTCATGTTGAGAGGATGAATGAAGGTCGGCTCACAAAAGGTATTTACAAAGCAGATGTGAGTGGAAACACCGGGAGGGGACGCCCTAGGAGGACATATAGGGACCTTATTAGTGATATTCTTCAGAAAGGTCAGGTGCGTAGTACTCGCAACCGGCGTGTGTGTATGACCAATTTTATGAACCTAAACGAGGCAAAAGAAGTGTGTAGAGATCGTAGCAGGTGGCGTTCCGTGGTTTCTGCCTACCCCCATGGGAAAAAGGCGTGATTCTATGTATGTATGTATGTAAAAGTATCGATACTAGTAACGTTAATTGGTAACGTTATTTTATAGATTCGATACCAAAGTATCGTTACCCGTTTTACCGTTAAAATATTAACTTTATGAAAATAACGTTACTTAACGATACTTATAGTGTGAATTTGGTAACGTTAACAAGCCCTGATGAAAACTGTTTCACGGATGGCACTCATTTGAATGGTTCTCAGTAGTAGGTAGCACAGTTTTTTTTAAGTAATAATAAACATGGTAAATATCTCGTTTTAAGTTCTAATGATACTGGTGTTTATTGTTTCGTGTGGATTTCATGACAAAGTCTCTTCCGAGCCCCTTTTCTTTAATAAAAAAACCTCGTCGTAAAGTTTAGTTGCTAAATTGGTGTCCAGATTCTTAAATATTATACCAAAATGTTAAATTTTGCGTTGAAGTTATAGTAACACCCACCACATTTGTTTACCATTTATTTTATTGAAATTTCAATGCGTACTATTTTTATTTTTGAATTCTTAGCAAAGTACGATCTTTTAAAATGTATGGTACGATCTTCTAAAAAATAAAGTTGGCAACCCTGCTTGACGCATTTTGTGTGTGCTAATAATACTAGTAAAATAAGCAATTATGAAAAATCAAAGTGGTTTGTCTGTGAATTCACTAATCTTGCTGGTTTCACATGAATTATAAAAGAATAGAAGAATAAATATGATTCAATCAATAGATGTACGTAGTACCTACGTTTCACCATTGTGTAGGTAGCTTCGCTGATCGCCTGATTTAGTTATAACTTACTTATACATCAAATTCTATTCTCTGATTTTATTCAACCCAAACCAATGGATTAGTACCTAAGCGTATCAGAATGTTATCAGTACCTACTTACATACATTAAAAAGATTTTTAAATCTGGAAAGTCGTGTACTAGTAACTACTTACTACATATTTAAACTAGATAATACAATAATTACATTAGTATTGTATCTGTGTGAACCAAGGGCAGATCGCAGAGATATTTTTTTCACTTTATGTAAAGCATTCTTTCTCATTCCATAATAAAAAACATTTTATCAATCATAAAATGTTAACTCCGCGGGCAAACCCGCGCGCCCGGCGCTAACTTGCTAGAAACACAATATTCTGGAAACGATTCGCAAGTTTTCAAGACTCAAGTAATCACGCATTGACGGTATGGCAACAACGCGGTGTGCGCGCGCTGCCTCTAGAATGGCAACGTCGCATTATCGAATTTAAAAGATAAATTCTTTTAAAATGTTCGAATATCAAACAGCGCCATCTATTATGAATGTTTACTAATCGTAAACTCGTAACACAACAGCAACCAACTTTCTCAGTGGTTCTATAAATTTCTGTCAGATGGCGCGATTCAGGTCACTCACACATGTAAAGATTTTTCGTTTTTTATTCGGTCTAATTCTCCTAGAAATACTGTTTTTTTTATAAAATTTGGGCTATACGCGAACATAATACATTATAAAGTCTCATTACAGTTGCTTTTATTCTGCAGAAACTGTTTATTTACCGAGATTTCCACACCTGAAAAATGTATGGCGAGGGCTATCTAGGCATTCACCTTAATATTTTACAGTCGTTCGTTTTTAAATTAGGTAAATATTAAAATAAATAGAATCTGTGTACTAGAGGTTAAATGCGTTAAAACTGCATTTAGATGATAAAAAATACTGCCTTATTGATCTCTGTTCCGAAACTCACCATTATACATATCACATGTTCAACATCCAACATGCTTTTTAGAGTAAGTATTTAGAATAAATTGGATTTTATTCCCTTCTCATAGACCGTAATGGTGGCGCCAATACCCGCGAAAATGCACCGCCATCTTGGAAAAAGGCGTGAAGACACGTGTTCTCGTCTTTTCACTAAATATATTCCCATCGGGAACTATACTCGACTATGCTACATTAAACTTTGTTCTTCCTATTTAAGTTTTCCTTTAGCTACATTTTATTGCGAAGTAAACCGTATATTAAGAGTTTGATAGACCTGTCTAGTTGGAACTGGGTTGCAATTTTAAAAACAAGTTACTAGTTTACCAACTTGTTTTCCAAAGTTGCTGTAGAGCATTTATAACTTGTAGAAACTGGTTACTATTGTAACTTAATATGGTACCTAGATGTTCTTTTCAAAGACAGGCAGGTGGCTTTCTTCACAGAAGTTGCAAGTAGACCTGTACCTTCATGAATATTCATGATGTTTTGGCGACTCATTATTTTTTTGCTTAGTCTTTTGGGGTCGGCCTCCAGTCTAACCGGATGCAGCTGAATACCAATATTTTACATAAAGTGGCTGCTTATCTGACCTCCACAACCCAATTACTGGGTAACACGATAACTCTTAGTAGGAGGGCAAAAAGGGGTTGAAAAGTCTCGTTTCCCTTATCTTTATCATCATAATCAGCTGTTCCCACTGCTGGGACACAGGCCTCCTCTCGATGAGAGGCAGTGGGCCGTAATCTACCACGCGGGCTCAGTGCGGGTTAGTAGATGTCACATGTTTTCGAATTTTTGGTTCTAGGACATGTCGGTTTCTTCACGATGTTTTCCTTCACCGTTTCGGGAGCAGTGGTGAAGAAAGTATTTACACATTGTAAAGCGCTTGCCTGGGTTCGTACCTACGACCTACATCTCGTAAGTCGGGGTATCACTGGGCCACCACTGCTCTTCAGCTCTTTAGCTCTTCTTCTATCTTTATCGGTAAGTGCTTATAACCCTTCACCTTAAAATCAGAACACAGCCGATGTATTTATCTTTTTTTATTACGATTCTATTTTTAAACAATGTTAAAGTGCAGCAATATGCGCCTTTATATAGCAATCCAGAATAAGTTTTTTTTTCTTCTCAAAAGTTATTTGCTTGATTTTTAACAGTCTTCAAAAAAGAGGAGGTTCTCCATTCGTCTGTATTTTGTTTTTGTAAGTATGTTCCGCGATATCTCTGGCAATTGTAGATGGATTTCGAAAATTCTTCTATTCGAATAAGGTATGCCTATATATACATTTTATTACATATACATTATATATATATACATTTTATATATACATTTTATTATATATACATTTTATTTACTTTGCTTGGTTAGTTTTTGTGTTAGCTTCGATAACTCGTATTAAATCCATTTTCTTGATAATGTTCTAATACCTCCTGTCCCTGCTGTTTACCTGGCCAGTAATGGTATACGAATTAGTGCGGGGTAGGTTACATAGGCCAACAAAATTTAACCAAACTACTTAACCAGAAACTAGACTATACATTTCCGAAGGTTTTCGATGCGCTGAATCCGAATCTGGCCTCAGAATCACTCTATCACGTCAGGTTTCTGAGATATCCTAACCTAAAAGTGCAAAAAGTACAGTTTTTGCCCGATTTTGAGGTTATGTAGACTCACGAATTATTTTTTCTAAAAAAAAATAAAGTTTACCATATTAAAGAACAAGTCTTCCTCTTTCAAATGCCGTTGAGTTTGCTCAATTTTTTTTCCGCTGAGATATCGCATTTTGAAGTTTTCATGTTTGTGATTTGGATTCAGCGCATCGAAAACCTTCGGAAATATATTATGGTCTGGTTCTAGTTAAAAATTTTGTCGGCCTGTATCATAACTAAAAAGTGAAAAATAATATTAATTTCGGAAGTCGTTGGTAGTAAACTAAAATACAGATCCAAAGACACTGACTTCCGAAGTTAATAATATTATTTTTCACTTTATAGTGTTTTATAATAGAGCAGCCGACCACTATCTTGGCAGGAACTAGTGAAGAAGTCATACCTACCTACACTATTCTGCTAAATACTCGTATTTTCCACAAAACAAGTGCCACCTGCCTTTGTAGCCACTTTCGTTATGAAAAGGTCAACTAAGATGGCGGATAACAGCTAGCGTTCACGAGTGTACTATTAAACGTACTCCAATCATCAATCAGGCTAGGTGTACCACGTGCAGTCACTATACCTCTATCGGGACCATTTGTTGGAGCGTCCTACATTGAGTAGGTAATGGGCATGTTCCGGCTGATACGGCCCTCGTTTTGCAAGCGTTTTGTCGGTTAAGCCCAAAATATGACAGCGCATTTTGTATAGGGTATCAAATCAACGTATATTTGCGCTGCTTCATCATCATTATTGGCAGCCTAGCTCTATGTACTACTGAGTAAAGGCTTCTTCCTGTTTATGCTTTTTTTGAGGGTGGGAAATTATCAAATGACGTCTCTCGCTCTGGGCGGAGCGGGAGATACTTCTGGCAGGAGGATACTTCTACCGTGACAAAGGATTTTTGTCAGCAACGTAGGATACCTCTCACCCCGGAATTTAAAAACTTCAAACGGACGGGGGCACAGCTACTATTTATTACAAAAAGGTATGATGCGTTCAAACGCTACTGTTGTCCAATAACTTCGAAATTTTCAGCAAAAAATGTCGAAGGAATCTCAATGTTATGAGCGCCTGTTCATTTATTAAATACTTCACCTTTTGTATGTGGAATATTGAAATTAAAATGTGTCTCCAAGTTTTGGGCGAAAAATTCCAGGACTGATAGAGGCTCCGACGTTGACAGAGGTACTACGGATTTTTGGAAACGAATATTTTATGGAGAGTTGTGACCTTTATTTATATGAATATGGTTAGGCTTGTTAGGTTACCCCAGTTCGTAAAACCTTTTTGCATCTCTAATGAAATCTCAAGTTAGATTTGTGATCGATTCACCAGGGCATTATGACTTTCTAGCTTTTGCCAGCGGCTTGACCGCGTATATGTCGAAAATTATCTAAATTATAAATAGGATAAATAAAATAATCGTTTGTGTTTATTCTGATCATAAACTATCTGCGTGCCAAATTTCATTTAAATCCGTTAAGCCCTGTTTACGTGATTGGGAACCCTCGCATTTCTAATATTAGTCGAATAAGCCATTCACTTTACGTGGTATTTCAGAGATCACCATCAGATACTTAATATGCTTTTCAGAAGTTACGAAGTTAAGATTGGATGAAATAAAAACTATCTCTTAATTGAGTATAGTTTTTTTTTATTTAAAAGTTAAAATAAATAAAAAAGATAACATGACCCTATAGAGCTCTTTAATTATGTCAATTAAGGTTATTTGAATAAATAAAAATTGTTGAGTAGCTAATTCGTGGCGTGACAACCAACGTTGCGACAGTGTGGCGATCATGTCTCTGCAGTTCAAAATGGAATTGCTTTCCAAATCAGTAGAACCTACGCCGAAATTAAGTGCAATTGATTTTAGCTTCCTACTTTAACTGCTGAAATGTTGGTGCACGATAGGTACGCCTCTGCTTAAATCTCCGGGCAAACAGGCGTAATGTTATATTTTATATATTTTGGCTTAACCGTGTCAACCAACACTATGTATGTCTTCCTTTACGTGACTTTTCGCATCTTCCTCCTAATCATTTCCACACATCAGCATAGTCAATAACATTTAGTCATCTTTCCAAATAAGAATATGACCTCATTACTCTCAAAGTTGAGCAAAAACAGACACAACGAAGTGTGGTGGAATCGTAAAACTGTGCCTTTGTTGTAAACTCAGATAACAATGGTCGGATTCAGAGGATAATCTTAATTTACGCCATGTTTGTGCCGTCAACTGTTTACAATTACCAAGATGGATGATTGCCGTTAGTTACAACAGTCTTTGTTTTTTGTTTGGTGATTCAAGATCGAATGTATTGCGTTCTGGCATAATTACGGATGTATTGCGTGTTTTACGGTTGCACTGATCCAGATACATAAACATAACAACATCATGCCAGTAATCTACAAAGGATTAGCAGAGGTGTACCTATAGACACCTACATTTCGCCAGTTATGTTTAAGTCCCTGGGCGAGCCTATCGATCCTTTGATTCCTACAGCGTTACTAATCCTTTAGGACAGGAGCGGCCATTAGTCAATAGGTTTCTCTGTTCGAATCTGGAATAGAACTGTGTGAAATGCTCGATACTGGATGCTGAACTGGATTGAAAATTGATTTGATTGACGCACTGGTACTGACAAAGAGAATCTAGTGCAAAGTGAATTGCTACTAACATAGTCTTAGGCCTTATTTATGAACAAAAGCTAGCATTTTTAAACTAGTACTAAAAGTTGGAGAATTGTCCGTGATGAAAATCGATTTGTGGGAACACGTTTTTCAACTACAATGTAAAGTTTGTTTTTGGGATAAATTCATTCCAACTAGGTATAGAACCAAAGATATAAGTTACATTTCTGTGTATAGAATCCTTCATTGTGTTTAGTCCGACACGAATTTGGCTAGTTTTGTAAGAATCATATCACGGTAGGCGCTAGGTTTAACTTTTAAAAATTGTTCTATTAAACTTACTAATATTATAATAAGAAGAGATTTGTTTTTTTATATATGTATGTTTGTTTGTTACGCTTTCACGTTAAAACGGTTGATCGGATTTGGATGAAGTGTTTCACATGGGACCATGACTTGGATTAAGACAAAGAATACTTTTTATACCGATATTCCCACAGGAACGAGACTTATTTGGGGGAAACCGCGGAATTCAATTCATATACTGAAAAGTAAGTTCGGGCAATTGAAGCCTGGAATAAAATTATTTATTATTAATATTACTGGTCAAATATCCAGAGTAACAGGATTTAAATACTGGTTCAATATGAATAGGCTTTAACTGACTTATAGTGGAGGGAACAAATCGTATGCAAAGTAGAGCTACATGTTCTAAAATCGACTACACGCAGTGAACAAGCGTGCAATGCTCTTTACTATGCTATGAAACGAGGCCTTTGTCCTGAAGTAGCAACAGTCTGGCTCCTGTTATGTACACTTATTTTAACAGTAACTCAACTACCTTTTGACAAGTCTTTTGTGCCCATCTATTTGGGTACTTATTACCAATTTGTTCCCTACCGTGGCAGCATTCCCGTTCATCGTTCTACTGAATCCCTTCCAATAGGAAAAATTGGGGACATTGGCCACCAGTGCCAAGATGGAACGGAACTGGTGATATCTGTCACATTTTGGGAGAGCTATGGGCGAAATAATTGTTCGGGAAGATGGTCGGATGAGCAGCTTATCTACAGAATTGGCCACAGATGGGTTGAAGGGGACAAGAAAAGATGACCTGTAACGACAACCTAGACATTTGCAGTCAATTAGTCATAGGGTCTACAGTCCCACAAGTTAGTCTACCTCTGTCATGGCGTTGCTATCGGAAAACAAAAAATTACAGAGTTTGTCGCTTTTCACAGTGCTTTCGTTGGTTCTACTTTCTTTCACCAGGGCAGAAAATTATACTGAACTCATACATCTTTATTACAAAATAAGATTTACCTTAGGCAAAGGTTTAAACCTTGATGGTTTAAACCATTGCCTAAGGTAAATCTTATTTTCTGTTAAGAATTTGGTAAATTATTCTGGCAATTAACAGTTCTAACAACAATTTTAAACCCACACCCTAAATTGTGCACACTGTTTATCAGAATCTGAATAATTTTAAAGTTTCTTAATAATCCATTGCTTCATATCTTTGAAAAAATTGTCTGCCCGGTAACGTAAATAACGCAATGAATGATGTTGAATTGTCAAAAAGAAAGCCTTTCATATTGTTTGCTTATTACGCTATTTCCCCCTCCGAGCTTAAGTTGTCAGTTTTGAATTAAGAACTTCAAGGGTTA
Source organism: Aporophyla nigra (assembly GCA_947507805.1). Taxonomy (NCBI): domain Eukaryota; kingdom Metazoa; phylum Arthropoda; class Insecta; order Lepidoptera; family Noctuidae; genus Aporophyla; species Aporophyla nigra. The sequence continues at coordinate 23,679,730 of OX382296.1, forward strand.
ACGTTCGAAATACAAAATTTGAAAATTCTGAATTCACATATGTATATAAAGAGATTGTAAGTCGCATTAATTCATTTTTCTAAAGTTTAATTTTTAAGCAGAAGCTAGGTATTAATGCTCACATTTTAAACACTACTATCATAATATGGTGGCTAGAGATCTACAGAGCAAAGCTATCTCAATACTTTGTCTAAGCTATTACTTTTCTCATAAAGCCATGGCTATTAGTCGTCACGTCACTTATTTAAAGCGTCTACAGCCGACTGCCAGCCAGGCTGGGGCGATGACTCTTGAACGAGAGGTCGTGGGTTCAATCCCGGCCCGATGAACTGTTGAAGTGAACTCGGTCATGTAACACGCATATTTAACTTAGCTTAAAGTTAAATAATGCGTGAAGTTAAGATAAATATTAAATAACTGTTGTCGCTTAGAAGACAGTTAAACATATTTACGTATCTGGTTAATTTTAGTAAGTTATTTTGATTTATGGATTAAATATTAGTCGATTTATTTGCTAAAAAAATTCGGACAAGTGCGAGTCGGCCCATCGAGGGTTCCGTACAAAGTAGGTACATATTATCAAAATTTGTTTTTTAATTACTTAAATACCTATCATTTTATTTTTATGATTTAAAAACAAATGTATAGTTTTCAGATTGTTCCCTATATTTGTAGTATAAGACGGTATTACTTGCCAAATTTCATAGTTCTAGGTCAACGGGATATACATTTTGATTCCCTTGAGAGTGTCGAAATATACGTTTTTTGCGGCATAAACGGCCGTATCTCGTTTTCGCGTAAACTTAGAAGTTTGGTTTTTTCACAGCTTCAAGAGACTTTAGACTTGAGTATATCGTTTTAATTTCAACTCGATACCACCACGCGTTCCCGAGATAAAGGGTCTTGACAAATAGACAGACGGACGGGCAACAAAGTGATCCTATAGGTGTTCCGTTTTTCCTTTGAGGTTCGAAACCCTAAAAAGAAACATATTCAATTAATAAACTTTATTGTGCTTCTAGAACGAAAAAGTACATTTACCTACATAAAATTAAATAAATATGTATTATCTAATTCATATTTAGGTCGGCAGCACTGGTGTTGCGCCATTATTATTCCGTTGCGTACCTACTTCCAGAACAATGGTGGTGCTACTTACCTTACGAATATTAAAATTTATGATCGTTGGATGGTCACTGGATACAGGCCCAGTAACATCTCCATATCATCAGAAATTATTATAAAATAGTGTGGTTATACTGTGCATATTACATATTTTAGACTAAAAATTTATAATAATTCAGTGAGGCGAAAAAAAAAATCTGCATATTATTAAAGTTAAACATTTACTTCACAATTTAGTTACGAAATCATTTGAGAATTCAATTTGAAAAAAAAAAACGAAGTTCGACAAAATCGCATTTTTAGTCTTTAAACAGATTTTTCCTGATTTTTTTTTAGAAAAAATCCTGGTTATTATCAGAAAGAGCAACAATGGAACTATAATAATATGTCTGACTCAAATTTTTGAGACACGAATCGACTTAGTTAGTTATGAGCAGCTAAAGAGCGGTGTACTAACAGTGACATTCTCGTTCGAACCGGGTTAAAGAGAAGTATTTTTTGACATACAAAAAATATTTCTCTTTAACCTGGGCGAAGCCGAAGGCTAAAAAAAGCCAATTACCAAATAAAATAAATCAATGGACAATTTAAAGATAATAATTAAAAACGAATTTGAAACACTCCCTCATCAATCGCTGTAATCGTGGGACTGAAACCGTTAATTACAGAAACTAGTTTGATCCTGATTTCAATCGCGTTGATTTATGGAGGCTCTAAAAAGGAAATTGTAGTTTTATGTGTACCGAACAATATAATTTCACATGGAATCAAACAAAACCCTCCATTATTAGCAGTGATCGGATAGTCGGGCGCTTATCTACCTAAACCTCTTCCCTCGAAAGAATAATATGGACATTCTTTTCTCCTGGGTTCCCGGGATTGAACAATTTTGTAAAAACAACTTTAAAAACTCTAATGAAATTATATCAGTGATTACTGTAATTTAGTATCTTTACTTTATTCAAAACAGATGGGATATCAATAAAAGTAAACCAGTTCTTGCATTTTAAATCTAAAAAAATACAAAGAGAGTTTAACATGGAACAGCCATCTTGAAAGTACGAGTAAGTATGTAAGCACTATTCAATGAATTTTTTTCATTTTCACAACGAGCTCTAACTATATTCTGTGTGCTGGTAACATTTTTAGCAATCTCAGAAATTTCAAACGAGTCCAGGATCCGGGATTCTGAAAGGCATGTCTGTATTATTCTTTCGTGGGAATAAAAGTGAAATTTATTAGTTTAAGTGTAAATATATCGGAAAAATGCCGAGATTTTTTCGCGCACTGGATATTCAACTCACTGCTAAGCGCCGAGGGTCGAAAATCGAACAGTGTGTTTGTTCGACGTGCTGGGATGCACTCTGTTGCATTCCCAATGCTCGTTTTAACACCGAGAGTTTAAGATCCAAGGCGCGGTAAAATCCCGCCGCGATATTTTTACGTCCGTCCGAACGTGGTCTTAGTATCTAGGCGTCACTGCCACCGACGAAGCCGCGGGAGTGGCAAAATTCTGGGAATTCTGGGCCAAATACTTTGAAAGTATTGTCATGCCAGCAACACAAAGAAGATTAGAACCTAATGAGTGTGTATAGACCAGTGGTAACGGACGCGACTTACGAGTAGTAAGTAGGTCGTGAGTTTAAGCCCAGGCAGGCGTTTAACTTTGTGTAAATAATTTCATCACCACTGCTCTCAAAACAGTGAAGCAAAACATCGTGAGGAAACCGCCATGTCTTAGTACCAAAAATTCGAAGACATGTGACATATACCAACCCGCACTGGGCCCGCGTGGTGGATTACGGCCCATTCCCTCTCACTGGGAGGAGGCCTGTGTCCCAGCAGTGGGAACATTATAGCCTGCTGATGATGAGTATGTATAGGTAGTTGTTAATTTTCATCATTATCATTTGGTGTTTCAGAGGGTTGTCAGTAAATTATACAAGACATTTCAACCTTACTTCTAAGGTTGACAACGCTTTGGCAGTCCTTGATGTTACTGGTATTATAGGTGATTACTTGTACTATTATGTATTATGGGCCGTGACCACATAAATAAATCGATACATTGATCAGGTACAACATCGTCCTTAATGTCACAGAAAGAACCACTTTTTTATAGACGATTTTCGAACATGTTTTCTTGAGAAAGGAATACACTTAGCGGTTTACATGTAAATCTACACTATTATAAAGACAGAAAGTTTGTGAGTTTACTTGTAGGAAGTAATCTCTAGAATAACCAGTCGGATTAAAACAAATCTTTCTTGCATTTGATAGCTCAATTCTTAGTAAGGTCATGGAGTATTTGACATCACGATACGCCCCTTAAGGGCTGAGCCGAATTAAAAAAGTAGGCAAAAGGTTAAGTATAAACCAAGTAATAGCCCCGCCTGCGCATTGGGGCACAGCCATAGATTGGGGGCCAAGATTTTGCCAACAAAGTCGCGGGCAGTAGCTAGTGTATTATCATTTTAAGCCGTTTTTCGTGTCTGTAAGTTAAAAGCTAAGTTCTTCTAAACTACGCCACCGGTTCTGATGTGGTTTCACAATAATTTAGAGAATTTAATCTAAGGTTTATAATTATTAAAATAAAAAAAAGAAATCTCGTAAAAGTCATATAAACTGTGCGAAGCAAGGACGGGCTCTCAGTACAATATAAATTACGCCATTACAAAATATATTATAATATACCTTTAAATCAAAATCAAAAGTAATTTATTCAAAATAGGCTCAAGTTCAAAACACTTTTCGAACCTCAAAATTACATCAGACAGTCCCCCAAAACGCCCGCCCTACACCACTTCCTAGTGCTTTAGCTGGGAAGAAGAAGTGGCACAACAATCTGTCCAGCAGCACAGCATTGTTTGTTATATCGAAAGACTTTCTAAACCCTGTAACAATGGTATAAACCTTGGACCTGACAAAGCGATTGCATGAATTTATTATTATAATCCACTGTCGCGGTGGAAGCCCTTGTCAAATGACAACAGGTTTTATAATTCAAAGAACGACTACCTTCCGTGATCCTCTGAACGTCACCTCTGATCCCTCTTGATCCTCCAAATGTGTAACCTCTGTGATCTTCCGACAGGTAATTAAAGGGTTGTGTAATTGCTTGGCTTAGATAACAGAAAATTAACGACCGTTAATTATAAAAGACAATGTTATCGACCGTTCTAAATATATTAGGTTGGGGAAAAAGTCTTTTCGCATTATAGTATGTATGAACTTGTAATAAAATCTCTTTGGCTTATACTATTTGTATCTGGCTGGTTTTGGTATCATTGAAAGTTTAAATTTTAAAGAACATTATTCCAAATTCAAATTAGGAAAATGTGTGATTTTCATTTGTTTTTCGTACCGTCAAGATGAGTGAATCTAATGAAGAAATTCGATACATTTTAAAATTTTACTACAAAAAAGGTAAAAATGCAACGCAAGCTGCGCAAAAAATTTGCGATGTTTATGGACCTAGTGTAGTGTCTGTGAGAGTAGCAAAATTTGGTTTAAGCGTTTTCAATCCGGAAATTTTGATGTCAAAGATGCACGTCGTTCTGGTCGCCCTATTACGGATAAAATGGATGCCATTTTTGAAGAAGTGGAGCAAGATCGGCATACCAGTAGTTACGACGTAGCTGAAGAACTGGAAATTGACCACAAAACAGTTTTGGCGCATTTGAAAAAAACTGGGTACACAAAAAAGCTCGACATTTGGGTACCTCACGAGCTCACTGAAAGAAACCTAATGAACCGTGTACTCATTTGTGATTCTTTATTACGACGTAATGAAACCGAACCATTTTTGAAGAAGCTGATAACTGGTGATGAAAAGTGGATCACGTATGACAAGAACGTGCGAAAAAGGTCGTGGTCAAAGGCCGGTCAGGCTTCACAGACTGTGGCGAAACCCGGGTTAACTCGCAACAAGGTGATGCTGTGTGTGTGGTGGGATTGGAAGGGCATTATTCATTATGAGCTGTTACCACTAGGCAGGACCATCGATTCTGAACTCTACTGCGAACAACTGATGAGATTAAAGCAAGAAGTTGAGAGAAAGCGACCGGAATTAATCAACAGAAGGGGTGTGGTTTTTCATCATGATAACGCTAGACCTCACACATCTTTAGCCACCCAACAAAAATTAAGAGAGTTTGGCTGGGAGGTGTTAATGCATCCGCCGTATAGTCCTGACCTTGCACCTTCAGATTTCCACCTGTTTCGGTCTCTTCAGAATTCTTTAGGCAGTGTCAGGTTAACATCACGAGAGGACTGCCAAAACCACTTGTCGCGGTATTTTGACCAGAAGTCCCAAAATTTCTATAGCAATGGGATCATGTCCTCACCTACAAGATGGCAAAAAGTTATCGAACAAAATGGTACCTACATACTTTAGTTAAATGTAAATAAACTTTATTAAAAAATGTTTTGAATTTTCTTAAAAAATGCGAAGAAACTTTTTCCCCAACCTATTACATGGAGTTTTAAAATAACTTTGGATTAATTATATTTATCGGAACTGGTTATAATGGGCGATAACAAAGCTGAGAAATGTGTTCAGGTTTTTTTGATAGTGTTTACATTTGTTAGTAGTCATAAGTATCTAAAATATCTAGCATAGGAAAGGCAATGGGTCAAGGAATGGCAAACGTTACAAGAATGTTGAGTATGAATAGGAATGAGTACATGAAAAATACTTAAGAGATAAATCGACAGATGATGGCAAATAGAGAAGTCAATATGATAAAAAACAAAGAAGTTAATATGAGCAATGCGATGCTATAAGATAAATGTTATGCTAAAACAAGAAAGTCCATGCGGACAGAGAAGCGGGCAGAAGCTAGTCAGTAATATTAAAAAGAGGTAACAATATAAAATTTAGATGTAGGAAGTAATATCTGAAACAAATCATCCAATTTAAAAAAGTCTTTCACTATTACCGAGTGCCATAGGAAAAATTATTTATTTATTAAAACTTTATGCACAAGTAAAAATATACGGTACAAAGGAGGATTTGTCTTACGTTAAAACGTGAAACCTCACGCTGACGGTATCGTGGGTAGAAGCTACTGCCGCAAGCATTAATTGGCCCTTTTCTAAAGTGTAGAGAGAAATATTTCATGCAAACCTTTGTAGGTACAATAAATTCAACTATCGTATCATAATTCTAAGAGCTGTTCCAGATATCGGCAACAAGCGTTATTTCAAATGAAGCCGGGACTAGTCAATACTCTTGCATAATTCATTCCCCCGCCATGATCCGACCGTTGACTGAGGGACTATTTTAAAATACCAGCCATACCAAAATGTAAATGTTGTCATGAAAAACTGTTTGTGTATTTGTAAAGGCAAATATTGTACATCGATCCATATAAAAGGCTGGCATCATTTGGTTTATGGGTTTGGGATTTAAACTAAAAAACCGACCAAGTGGGAGTGAGACTCAACGCGAGGGGTTCCTTACCACAGGCAAAAAACAAAAAAACAACCTGCTTAGTTTTTTACTCGATTTTATCTATATATTAATACACGCATTAATATATAGATAATATAAATAGCATATAAAAATTAAATAGCAAACATTTTTACCCCTTTTTAAAAAAAAATACGCAAACCGTAGAGTTTGGAATTTGGCACAGATAAAGTTTATATGGAGAAGGAGTGCAGAAATCGAATATTTTTATAGATTAAAATAATGCAATAAAAATACATTAAGTTGTAAATTAATTTTGGTCGAACTTTGAACACTCAGCTACCGTTTGTACATATTTATTATTTGTTGTTATAGCAGCAATACACTTCGCGAATATTTCAACTGTTTAGGTATTACGGTTCATAAGATACAAGCCGCTGACAGACAAATGGAAGGACGGATCGACGGAGAAGTAGCCTTTGGTTATGGAATCCGTAAAAAGATGCGTTGGAATATCTTAACGCATTTGTTTTTTCTGCTTATGCATGCCGTCGATATGCATAAGCAGAAAAAACAAATGCAAGTTAATATTAGTAAGTAATATTACTAAGCACTTGAGCTCCGTTTCATTAACTTCCTTTGTTGATTACATTATTCATCATCATTTCAGCCATAAGACGTCCACTGCTGGACTTAGGCCTCCCCCAATTTGGGGGGCTTTGCCATAATCGCCACGCTTGGCAGGCGGGTTGGCGATCGCAGTATGGTGGTAAAATGCATAGATAACGCTGCTGCCCATTCTCTAGGAAGTCCCTTAGTCGCCTTTTACGACACCCACGGGAAGAAATGCGGTGGTGTTATTCTTTACGTCCGGCACCACACGGTACATGGTACGGTTTGTTGATTTATTAACCTTAATACTTTGTTTTTAATTCTCTGAGAGCTGTATCATGTCACATTATAAAAAATGTTTTGAAGAGATTTGGCAGCTGTTAAAATTCTGCGTCAAGCTAAATTTTTACTGTTATTTTATGCATTGCAAATAATAAAAAACATTATAAAATTTTAAACACGTGTATTTGCAAATGATGTGTTTAGCATACAGTAGTGTTTGCTTAGATTTAAGTATGACAAAATCATAAATATTTAACTTTCTGACGAAAGTTAAAGTGTTATTGTAGACAAAGAAAATGTTTAATACAACTTTAAACATAAAAGATAGTGTGGATTAACATAGTTTAGGTGAGGACTATACACAAGATAACTTCGTTCGTGTGACTAATGTGAAGGAAATGCTGTGTTTTTAGGAGCAGTGTATTGCGTAGGATATGAATACATTTCGTTTAAGGCTAGTAAGTATACATACATATTTACCTGTGAATACCTACTGACCAGTAATTATTATTTAAGGAGAATGACCAATTGTATGAACCTAAACGAGGCAAAAGAAGTGTGTAGAGATCGTAGCAGGTGGCGTTCCGTGATTTCTGCCTACCCGCATGGGAAAAAGGCGTGATTGTATGTATGTATGTAAAGTTTAAGAAAATATAAGGCGAGTATGACCCAAGAAAAAGTGGATGGATTGTGTGAGGAATGAAAAAGCTATGAAAGAAAAGGGGGTGAATGATAGCGTGACGGCCGAAGATGATGAATCAATGTTAAGTATTTATTTGTACTTAAAAGCTTTTTTAAAGGCCATACAAAGTGATTAGTTTACATTATTATTGCTCAGGTACTATTCCTCTAACTGAGTCACAACTTTAAACCGACCTTTAATATATTGAAATGTATCGATTTTATACTGGCACAAAATATCATCTACATACATACATATGTGACTTATGTGAAACTGTCTTTGTGTTCCCTAGTTCTCTAAAAAGAACTTAGGAATATGTCATTTTGCAAATTTTACACAACTTTTAGTTGATTAAATATGACTATTCTGTTAAAACGTCTCATTTTATTGTCTACGGGGATCTGCTCAAATCCTCGGTGTAAAACCAGACGGAACATGACTCATTTCATGTCAGACATGCGAGAAAAAAAAAAACAAGAGAGACACATCTTGAGCTGTTATTGACGCAGCTTAGTTATCTTCAGACAATTGTAAATGTTTGGTTGTTTTGAAACTTTACCTAACAAACGAAAGAAAACAATTACGTAGTTATTGCGTAGTGAAGTTGTGTGGCTGACTAAGATCAGCATCTTGAAACTGCGTGAGAATAATGCGAATGAAGTACTTTAAAAATATAATCAGTAGTGGCACAGTGGTATTGGCCCCGACCTTCGAGTAGGTCGTGAGTTCGAACCCAGTCAGGCACTTTATATTTTACACAAAGTACTTAGTTTCACCTATTTTTAATTTCATCAACACTGCTCTCAAAATGATGTTTGTGATGGACCATACAGCAAATGTAAAACTAAAAGTGTGTGTCGTTAGGAAATGTTCGAAACAAACAAAGGAAGGAACGTGGTAACGAAGTTATTATTACCGACGACCTTGATACACATAATTTAGGGTCTACCGTATTATTAACAATACGGATACGACAAACCAGTGGTGTAAACAATATGGATTCCTTTTTAATGCATACACAATATGATACGTGGAAGTAAATGAAGCCATTGAATATGATAACCAACAGTTTTTTTCTTGATATGGTCTATGAATAATTTATTATATTTACGGTTCATAACCTGGTAATTGTATTCAATGTGTATTCTGCTTACCAAGTTAATATAGGACACTACTACAGCCGGTAACAGAAACTGGTAAGGAATACCAAAACATTTTACTTGTGAGAGGCCTTTGCCCTGCAGTGAGTCAATAACAACGAGCTGTTATTCAGTTTATATGCGTCTAAAATGTTCAATTTTTAAATAATGCTGACCCATGCATTTTGAACGCGTAGGCACTGATTTCATTTTTCCGTGAAACAGCAGGTTTTTTTTCTGGTAACCGAAGAAATATTTCTACTTTAGAGGGTCTAAAATGTGAAGAGGTCCGCTAGGACCGATGCCTGCCAGGGTCGCGAAATTTGTTCGAAAGAGTTATCGTGGCCCTGGCATATAGGCAACTAAAGGAACACGAGCGGGTTTTAGTCAGTAAAGGTCTGACAGGCCCTTTCGTTTCACCCAGAGCGGGAGACGTCATTTCATGATTTCTCACCCACATAAAAAAGGGGTTCTAAAATCATGTGCTGAATTCATGGTTACAGTTTGTGCGCCGATATCCCTGTCACCCTTTATGCTCTTTGTTTGCTCTTATAAGATAAATCTAAATGTTGTGCAAAAAAACTTTTTTACAAAAAAAAACAACCGACTTCCTTAAAAACACTACAAAGTGAAAAATAACTTTAATTTCGGAAGTCGGTGTCTTAGGATTTGTATTTATGGTTTTTTGCCACCGACTTCCGAAATTAAAGTTATTTTTCACTTTGTAGTGTTTTTAAGGAAGTCGGTTGTTTTTTTTTGTAAAAAAGTTTTTATTTTTAAATTTTTAGTTGTGGTATTCACCCTGCACTAATTCCAAACAAACAATGCATATTTATGCGATAGCAGAAATCGCGGTTGATTTCCTGTCATTTTTTAAAGAGTTCCGGTGTCTGTCTCCCGAACTCATCATCAGATCTATATGAAAATTATATGGGTAGAGTGGGTAAGAGCCCACTCTAGTGTCTGCTGAGGAATCAATTCTCGATGTCAACGAGTATGTCTATCTAGGACAAGATATCTTCTAACTCCTGATCGATAAGGAGTTGTACCTTCCATCATCAGCTCAACGGAATATAAGAATACAAGTAACGGTCTAAACGTGCCTATAATATTCAAAGAATTATCCCCTAACCTTCTAACCTTTCACTGTAAGTTCCTATATGTACTGTTCACCGATGAGGAGTTCCATGCGGTATCTTCGAAGACTATAATTAGTTCACCACGGATGGATAGATAGAACCAGCAATTATTTTTGATCTTTAGTACAATATCCAAATCACATTACGTGTACTGTTTGTTTTTGAGGAGTTCCTTCGTTTATCTCCCAAAGTATACATCAAATCTTCACAAAATTAATATGGGACCACCTCAGGAGTATACCCTTACGAATAAAAATAGAATTTTCAAAATCGGTTGACAATTGGCGGAGAAATCGGTGAACATACATAAAAAAAAAAAAAAATACATACAGTCGAACATATAACCTCCTCCTTTTTTTGAAGTCGGTTAAAAATAACGTGTACCTATTTGGTTATGTCAGTTTACAATAAGTAGGTATTAATTTCAAGTTCTTTTTTATTTTCACATACTATTCTTTCAACATTATTATTTGCCTCGTATTTAGGGTAATCTCTCATAACCGAATGATTAAAAATATTTTGTCATCCTCTATTTTCATCCCTTTCTAGCCGGAATATCTTTCACACAATCCTTTTATACTTTTTGGTTACTGTATTAAAAGTAAGTAATCCAAAACACTTTATACAAAGTACTTAATACAATTTGTATTCCCATAAAAGACACGAGTATTCCAAAATAAAATTAACTTACCTAGCATTACTTGTAATACAGATTAGGCTTATTACACAAAAGTGATTAACTTGGTACATAGCTTTTACGATTACTTTATATTCCTTTTGTTCTGTTTACGGCACTTTATAATGGATAATGCGATGATTGCAACTCAGAACGGATTATCCATATTTATAAACATGTAATACTATAAAGCTGTGTTCACAATGGTGCCAATGTCAGGCAGCATTCCCTGCATAGAGCAATCGATTGGAACAAGCAATCAGATATAAGTTCACTTGGGACTGACAGCAGTTGAAATTGTGTTTTTGAAAGCGGGTGAGCACTGTCAACTACAAATTCTTAGTTGACAATTTATAGTAGATTCATTTGCCATTTGTTTTTACACATGAATTAGGAAGGTGAGCAGTGGTGGTATAGTAGAAACGACGGCGACTTATGATCTGGGACCTAGATGATATTTCATCAGTGGTGATGAAATAATTTTCAAAATTGTGAAGGAAAACATCGCGCGGAAACCGGCATGTATTAGGAATAAAATTTTGAAGATATTGTTATAATTATTTCTTCATCATAGGAGCATTGTAGTACAGTTTAAAGGGTTGACAAATTGAGTGTACTAAAACTACAACTGAAATGGTGGTGTGGTGCTGCATTCCCAGCTAGGTTATAGAATAACCTGTATAAGGGGGATATGTGACTGGATATCAGATATCTTCGCAAATTTGTTTCCTCGCACTGGGCCAGGGTGATGGATAATTGCCTACTCCATCCCACAACATCTCCCACGTCCCAGCAGTGGTGGATAAATTAAAGGCTGATTATGATGATGTAGGTAACAATAACATAGTCAAGATTATTAGAGGTTTAATGATTCATGTCTATCTGCAGCCTAACAGTTATGATACGTAATTAAAAGCAGTATAATTGACTAGCTTAGATAACAGGAAATCGTCAATAGACAAACAAGATTTATCTACCAGCCATTGATATACATAAACGGTTTATAATCTTCGGTTTTGTTTAGCGGTTGTTTCGTTGTCTTTCTTCATTATTCGTCCTGTTTTTGTCCGTTCATCAACTAGTTACTTCTTATCAACTTATGACTACCTGGTGATTTTTAAGAACCTAAAATACTTAACTGCATTTTGACACTATTTTCGTACTATGCAGTGTATTCCTTCAAAATTTCCTACAGTAGTATCTATAGTATTTCAGTAACTAAGGAAGCAACTATTTTGAAATTCAAAACGTCACACAACTACTGAGGGAAGCAACGTAGAGATTATGAAATATTCATCAACTCATCGTGCTATGGAGCTAGTGCAATGAACTACATCGGGGTTAAGTGCTAAAATTGATGGGATCGTGCTAATGACTTCAACAGGCAGTGTCAGCATCTCGCAGGAATAATGAAGCTTCCGACTCATCTATCTTTCCATATAAACTCATATATAGCTCTATTGTAAAGGCAAAATTAGACGGACTTTATATGACGATTGGAAAACAGTGAAGATATTTAGAACAGTCATATTATATAGTTAAGAGTATTGGTTGCCAGTAAGAACCGACAGCCAATTTGTATTTGAAAATAAGCTAAACAAAGGAAATGTAAACAGATGAACCATACTGCTTTTACAAATCATGAAGAGATCGCAAATTACGTATATGCATGGAACAACATATCCTGTTAATCTATTGTGTAATCACTGCAATACTAATTAGCAGAGCCAACAAAACGTACCCGATTCATGCAGTCAACCAACGTACGATTCGGACAATTTGTGTGCCGTAAAAATTGACAATCAGTGTACAGTTACCGCCAATTATCGTCAACGACCAAACTGAATTGTGTTCAGAGAAAACCGCGATCACAGCGACCACAATTGCTAACTGTACCTACCTACTGTTCTATATAGTACCTACTATGTATTTGATACAGTCTAATGACACTGTACCCCTTCATTTGTTTTGCGAATGGGGACTCTGTTAACTCATCTATCGTATTGCTTAGAAACCGTAGTCATAACATTATAGTGAGAAGACATTGGATGATCGTGTAGTCTTAAGATGTTTTGTTTTCATCCGTCGTGAAAGAAAAATATAAAGAGATCGATTCTCAAGCGATAGTTGGATTGAATTTTGTTTCTCAGTGATTCGTAGAGAGTATAACTGATAAAGAAGAATATAGAGAGACTGTAAAGGACTGTAATGTAAGACAAAGATAAAATATAGATGCAGAAGATCTAAGAAATGACACAACCCTGATATGATAACTAGATGAAAAGACCCTAACAGCAGTAAACTATTGATAGTCTGAGAGTGAAAAATTTCTAAAGTACGCCTCTGTACATTTGTGGGTGCGTGAAGTATTAAATAAATAAACAAGAAATTCATGACGGAATACAACAGTGCGCTCCAAAACATTATTGATACATTGAAAAAGCTGTCAGCCATACTTAATTCGCCCTGTAGCAGTCATGCATCATTGACATGTAAAAGTGTTTGTACAAACCTACTTAGAGAAATAAAATCATTTATATCATTGTCTGGCGTACGTAGACTAAAATAACCATCGAGCTTCCTCAAAACGGCACACTTGGAGCTCCAATGTATTGGATCATAAGTCTTATACCTATTTCATAATTATTGTAGCAGGTGTAATGTAATTAAAGGAAAATATGAGAAACTGAGTGAATGACTGAGTCGCCGGCCACAAGTAACATGGGATAAGGGCAGGGCGATGATGATGACGTAGTTTAAAAGGTCACCCATCCAACACCCAGTAAACTGCGGTGGTTCTTATAAAATCATGCCCCACTTGCTGGAGTGGCCTAAGTGCTCATTCACCTGCACCTCAGATGGCCTAAAGAATGCCACTGATGCCGCAATCAACGTGGCAACCTACTGGTCTCAAAGTATAAAAAAATGAAAGCATACCATCATCGATTTGAAAAGAAGAAGTTTAAAAGTTGGCCCTTATAGTAAGCGCAACAAACGGATTGCCATTGTCTAGTAATATGACAAATTCGAAGCGCCTTCAAACTTCAAACTTAGGGACTGCAGCAGCCGGTTCAAAACTCGGAATCTGGTTTCCAAATCTGTTAAGCCAAACTCACGAGTCCATCTCCAATGAATTCCAACTTTGCCTTCAAAGCTAAATGAATTTACAGAGACCTGTACAAATAGAAACTGGTCTTGGAATACTATGCATAGGTATAGGAATGGTCAATAGCTTTCTTTTTCCTTTCACGCTTTCTACCCATGTCCTAGGCATTTGAATTATCTAGTTCTAAAGACAGTAATTATTGATTACGCCGTGACGAGCCCAGGTCATGGGGATATGACAGCCATGGTAACACATGGTGTCCTACAATTGACATTTACGTGTGAAGATATGTATAAAAAATATAAAATATGCGTATAAAAAATGTGTTTCTGGCTATTTCCAACATTCTTGCTAATATAATACGATATCTCCTACTTTTGACGGCTTTCAGCATTTCTGGATATGTTCCTGTTATATCCCTTATTTCATGGAAATCCCTTTGTATTCTTCTATTTATCGGATATATTGTACTTTTCCGGAAACAAAATCAAGCTGCTAATTCTTATTTGGAGAAGTCACAGTAGAGTGCTGTGCACTGCATTCAGATGTTTGTTCATTTACTAAAACTTTAAAATGATATCACAAATGCGGCCTTAGTGCCAGGAGTTATTTTGCTCCTTCCACACTTAAACTAAATGAGAATCCTTTGAAATAGTATTGCAGCTAAAAACACGAGGAATAATAAACAAACGCAATTACCCGACCACATATTAGTTATATTTATTTTTTCTTTTAAGACTCTAAAAAGGACAAAATAACAAAATATATGCAAAAACCTTAATTATAATCAAGGGTAAATAAACATACGAGTGTAATGACCCTTTGCAGCTTCGTAATTCTGTGTGTCATATATAAGCCCCGTGTCAACACAATATATTTTCTTTTCTTCTTTTTTATGTATATTGGCACCTTGTGCTTAGCTATTTCCTTAAATTTATATAATTACTTATTATACCATCGTGTTTTTGTATATTGGGGTTATATCACTTGTGTGAACCAAGTAGACGATTTATACTACGTATCTAATATTTTCTAATTCCGGATAATTTAGAAAGATATAACAGTTTTTAAGAGGAGTGGTGGCCCAGGTGTCACCGGTGGCCCGATTAACGAGATCGAAGGTTCGAACCCAGGCCGGCTCTTTATTAAGTTACTTATTTATTGTTCACTTCAGGTTATAGACATCATTGTAGCCCTGGCTCTTGTACTAGGAGTTCCTGTATCACAAGAGCCAGGCCAGCTTTACTTTGTTTAAATAATTTCAACACTGCTTCAAAAACATTGAGGGATAATATCGTGTGGAAACCGGTATGTCCTACAACCAAAAATTCGAAGACATGTGATTTCTACCAACTCACACTGGGCCCGCGTGGTAGATTAGCCCACTCCCTCTCAAAAAGAGTTAACCTGTGTTCCAGCAGTGGGACCTTTATAGGCTAATTATGTATGTATATTAAGTTTAACATTGGAAAACCGTTGGCCATTTTTAATGTATACGGATTGTTCCAATCCTTGTTCATGTTGAAATATAACTTTGCGTGTTTGCTCGTCCCCAGAGAGTCATGAATCGTTTAGAAATTCGGGGGTACATTCGATCGGTGATTGGAAAAGCTTGGATTCGCTTCCATTACTTGATTTCTTTTTTGACATAACTTTTGCCCATAAAACTTCCATGTTTGGGTGTTATTTTGGCCTTAACATTGAGTAATTTATTGGTAAAACCGCTGTATTTGCATTATTGTGAAGGTCAAGTCAATCGGTGGACTTTGATTTGTCTATACTGCATTTGAAAATGATGGTTGAATAGTAACGAAAGTTATTGTGTAATATTGTAGAATTTAAATTAATGTACTTTAGAGTTATTTCTTAAATTATTCATCATAATTTCGGCCGAAAGACGACCACTGCAGGACATAGGCCTCTATCGAAATGGGGGGTTTGTCATAACCGCCACGCTTGGCAGGCAGATTGGCGATCGCAGTATGGTGGTAAACTGCATAGAGAACGCTGCTGCTCATTCTCTCGTAAGTCCCTTAGTCGCCTTTACGACACCTACGGGAAGAAATGGGAGGGTGCGGGGTGGGTCCGGCACCACACGGACATTTTCTTTTTGTAGATTTATATTATTTAAATGTAAATAGTGAATAGGTTACATTATTGGAGAGTACTTTATCTGTAAAGACCAAAACGACTTGTATTTTTAAATGTAGATTTCCAAGCTATTTCTAGGCTTTAAGGTCACGAGTTCAGGAGGTGCTCCGCTTTATTCAATTGCCAGTTTTATGTTCAGCACTGCATAAAATATTTTCTCAAAGGTCGTGGATAAAAATATTATAAATTTTCCGTACTGCTTATCTGCGAAGTATTGTTGTGTGTGGCTACTATTTTAATGTAACTGTAATGTTCTGATAACGAAGTGGTTAAAATGTTGAACAAAGATGTGTGAAAGACGAAGATATAAAGTCGAATAAAAATTGTAAAATACGTTTAAAGAAATTAACAGGAATGAATACTGCACCAAATGGACGTATTTGCTGCAGTGCAATTCAGCAAAACTGCCAGACTACTAGTGCCTGATGCTGGTTTTCAACTGGTCCTGCAGTTATGAGGTATCGGAAGTAAATCAGTAGTAAAGTTTATTATGAGTTTTCATCATCATCATCATCATTTCAGCCGTTAGACATCCACTGCTGGTCTTAGGCCTCTCCCAATTTGGGGGGCTTTGCCATAATCGCCACGCTTGGCAGGCGGATTGGCGATCGCAGTATGGTGGTAAACTGCATAGAGAACGCTGCTGCCCATTCTCTAGTAAGTCCCTTAGTGTTGAGTTTTCATACATAAATATAAAAAAAAACGAGTATCTCCAATTTTAGCATCATTAGCCTACCCTTTCCCATCTGTGTTGGGGTCGGCTTCCAGTGAAACCGAATGCAGTTGAATAGTAGTATTTTATATGGAGCGACTCCCTCTCTGGCCTCCACCATTCTGTAATTGGGTAGTACGATACCCCTTGGAAGACTGGTAGTCAGTCTGTCGGGCTTCTGACGACCCGTAACGACTATTCAGGAATGACAGCCTGTATCCAATTTGTGTTAATAAATAAAATGCATGATGAACTGCACGCGAAGCATGACCACGATAGAAAGAACTTTGTCTATTCTTAGTAGAATAGAGATAGAACTGTCATGCTACGCCAGCATAAAACGGTACAAATCTTTCTACAATCTTTAATTCTGTCTTTAATCTTTCTACAATCTGTAATTTTGCCTAATCTTTCGTCGACAAAACCCCTTTCTACGGTGGTCATGCTATGCATGCAGATGATGATATACCTGCTCTACTGAAGAAGAACAGATAGATGACCATGATATTTGAACAACGAACAATATATCAATTCGTTAGTATATTCATTAGTATATTATACTAAACACAAAATCATAAAAATATATATTTAGAGAGATATTCCACCACGTGTAAGATAACCTTTGCCAGCAAGACCTTGAATTGATACATATCAATGAAATAAATGAGTTAGTTGTACAAAAACCAACGAATTAGAGATGCGTCGCAACTATTAGCCGAATAGCCAAAAGGCTATAACATAAAATCATGCCTGTTATCCCCGAAAAGTTAGACAGCTGCCGGCTATCTATGTTGTGTTCCTTAATATAAATCTGTAAAGTATTCATGTTTTTTTTTTAATGTGTGCTCATCTTTTTGTATGCACATGTTTCTGTGACATTAAAAAAAAAAAATTGATTTATTTAAGGGATTTTTGTACACATACCTATGTGACGATGTCGATCCCATCGTACTTTTTAGTCACACAAAACTTAATATAATCTAGTTTATTATCTAATAAAAGGTAATATACTATTTTTGCTACTTCACAAGTATGCTTAGACCTAGGCTTAAAGACCATGAAACGTTCCAACATCCATTAGCGAAGGTTTAGCGAATTGTATTAGATACTGTAAAATAACCCGACCATCTGTAATGTACTACAATTCTTGCAAAATAAATTTCATTTCATTTCATTTCATTACCGACAGTTTCAACGAGTTCAGCCATGCATTTCTTTTGTCAGTATATTAAACACATTTCACCAGCACACGTTGTGCATCCTCTATTTTACCACACACCTCACAGTTAGGAGAGTCTCGATTTTCGCATGAGGACAAATAAATGATTTTTCTTTCTTTCTTCCTTCCTTCACTATTTAAATGAAATGTGGCAAATTTGCTATGAACCAATTATAAGAAATTTTTGTGAGAACACGATGTAAAATAATTATTGTATTATGAACCCGGCGAAAAGGCGAAGATTTGTCGAATGTTGTTATTTTCTTACGACATTGCGAAGATTCTGATGTCTGCAGATTTTCGTTACAGTATAAGGTTGTATACTATCGAATTGGCCATCTCTTACCTCATTAGTCATTACACATTCTACTATAAGGAAGCTCATTTAGTTCATTCGATAAGTAACATAAAAACAGTCTTATCTTGATATTCATTATGAATTTAAATGGATCGCGTTTGGAGCTGTCTGTCGTGCAGACAATCAATATAACGTAGGTCATGCTGAGTTAAAAACTGTCGCAAAAACTTGTTTCATATTTATAGTCTGACGATTAACTTGTTGTGTTTATTTGTTGAAAGAGACGCTTCAATAAACATTTACATTTACGATTTATGCAAAAGAGATATTAATCATCTTGTTCTGTCTCTAGTTTAGTAGTACAACTATAAATTCAAATATGACTGGGTCATTAAGTAAATAGGGTGTTATTGAATAATTAAAATTAATCATTATCTTTATTGTTGCTGTCTACCAAGATTCTTTATTTGACCCAAAACAACAGACTGTTTTTTTTAATGATAGAGTACAAATTATGTGTTTATCATAGCATGGTTTATTATTGTAGCAAGTAGGTACAGGTAAACCAGAAAAGGTTTGCGCTCCGGTAATGTTCACGTTTCCGTAATAGCACGAACGTTGTGCCACAGAGTAACCCCTTACAGTAGCAAAGCTTGTAAATTTTGTACTGCTGCGCTTTGTATGACGTTTTCCCTCTGTGGGTTAACCGACAGTCCGTTCACACTTATTTTACCTCTCATTTTAGGTCACTGTCGAAATCAAAAGGACCTTTTCTGTTACAATAAAGTTATGTTTGGGTTGCTGCCAGTAACAAGCCTGTCAATATCACAGTGATCCTTATAGTTGTTTTAATAAGGTCGCTGTTGGGTTGCTGCTATCATTGCTATTTTTTAGTTAAAATAATTGTAAATAATAATATAATAATAATTTTTATTCACCAAAATAAGAACACGTATTACAAAATGGAAAATGACAATATACACTAAGTAATGGCTTAAGGATGGTAATACATAAAGTTTGGGACTATCTGCATCCGAACTAGGTAGTAAACCTGTATCTCGGATAAAATGGACTGTGTACCGACCACAGATCGTCACCTGCCTCTGAACAGTATGAATATTTTTTGGAATTCCACAGAGTTGTCATTGTATAATTTTCTAACTGTGAAAATACAAAATATGCGAGTAATTTCATGGTTTTAAAAGTGTTATATAAGTTCTTATCGTCGCGTGCTCGTTTTTCCGAAGACGGACGATGAATACCGGAAGCGCAAAGTTCTTTTCTGGGAAATCTGTACTTTGGTACTGTCTGTAAAAATCTGCTCTACATTGACTCACCTCAAATATACCTACTCGTATTACGTTTCACCTTGAAGTTGAAGCAAAGTGACTTTTTATGGTCAAAACGTGGTGATTGCGAATCGAGTAACACTACTACGCAGTTAGGTTGAATTGGTAAGGAACGAATGAAAAACAAAGAATACACGAAAAGAAAAACAAGAATAACAACTGTAGGAAGGCGTCTGGTGAAAGGTAGCGCCCCGAAACCGGCCTAGGAAGACGACTTCGGCGTGTACCACAAGGGTTGGATCGAAGTGGTTCTATAAAATATGATGGGAGGATTTGAGAGAAGCCTTTGCTACAGTGGGACAGTGTAAGATAAATTAAATATACTATAGCAAGTTCGCAAAAGCATGTCTTTGTAAATCTGTCAGTTATTATTTTCTCGGGGTTTAAATTTGCGCATGTGACAACTAACTGCCTCGTTGGTGTCGTGGTCGCAAGCACGATTCGATTCTCAGGTCGGATAGTGTTATTGGGTTTTTTTCCATTAGGATTTTTTTAGTAACACACAGCCCGGAGTGTGGAAGTTGGCGGTGTCCTACCCCTGTGCCCCGGTGTGCACATTAAGCGGTTGGTCCTGCGCCTGATCTCTCTACGGTCGTGTCAGCAGATTGCCGTCCTTTCGGTTTATGAGAGTGAGAGAAGAGTGAGTGCCCCTGTGTCTGCGCACACACTTGAGCACTATAATATCTCTCGCGCCGATGGCTAGTCTCCGTTGAGATTGGCCACCATGGCCGAAATATGGTCTGGAGGACTATACAAGATATGAGTATGAGTAAATTGCGGTTCAATTAATCCAAGTGCATTCACTAAACATAAATAATTTCTAATGTTGACTAGTAAATGATACAAAAAGAAATCGTGTGGATTTTTTTCTTAATCACTGTTTTGTATTTGTTTGTTTGAGCAAGTGAGATTTTCGTCTGCAAACACGTACAACAAATATTGGACGTTTCGAATGCGGGGCAATGTTTACAAAAATATTGAGTAGTAAAAGTGCAGGTTCATACGTTAAACCTGCATTTTTACTACTCAGGATTTTTGCTAACTGTATATGAAATAAATACGTGAAAATCATGATGTTTAGTGGCACATTGAAAAGTGTAAATTTTGTCAGCAATTTTCGAAATTAAAGTTGTTTTTCACTTTGTAGGGACTTTTTTAATTCGGTTGTTTTTTTTTTCTTTCAATTTTTTTTTTTAAATAATCTTTCATCTCAGAGTAATCAGACAGGTAAGAGCAACCTCATCTAGTTTTTATAATATTTATGAGGTGTAAAATTTTTGTACAACCTGCTTCATCATCATCATCTACCTAGCCTTTTCCCAACTATATTGGGTTCGGCTTCCAGTTTAACCAGATGCAGCTGAATACCAGTACTTTACATGAAGGACTGCCTATCTGACCTAACCCAAGACAAGACTGGTTGTCAGACTTTCGGGCTTCTGACGACCCGTAACGACTGTCTAAGATCTAAGAAACGCAGCCGGGACCAACGGCTTAACGTGCTTTCCGAGGCATGGAAGGGTATTGGTATGTTAAGATGGTCACCCATCCACGGACCAACCGCGGCAAGTGTAGCTTAACCTGAACGATCGACCCGTGCGACTGTTGTAACAGCCACAAGCCCTTCTTTGTACAAACCTACTAACAGAAATTAATTATCAAGAAAAATGAAAACCCAATCCTTTGTGTTCTGCCAAGAAGTATCACAAAGGCCTCAATAATGACATCATAAAATATTAACAGTCACAACACCTAGCCTTTTAAGTATGGCCTATACCGGTCTGAACAGGTCCAATCGATAGAACCTGTTTATAAGATTATGTTGGTTTATCTTTAATAATATTGTGATTAAGATCATCGCAATTTATTATTATTTACCTGAGGTTTTACTTGGTTATCCGGAAATTTAAAAACCGGCCAATTGCGAGTTGAACACGAAGGGTTCCGTATCACAATGGCAAAAAAATGCTGACAAAACGACACGTTTTTTGTATAGAGACCACTTTCATTTTTAACTTTGTTTTTAATTTTATTATTGTCGTTATAGCGGCAACAGAAATACACATTCCGTGAAAATTTCAATTGTCTACCTATTACAGATAATGAGATACAGCCCGCTGACAGATGGATGGAGAGCTGAGGCTTAGTAATAGGGTCCCATTGGTTACCCTTTGTCCCATCGGAACCCTAAAAGGGCAATTGGCCAGCGAAGTTTATTAGTAATATAGTAGTTCGATGTTTATAGCTATTCACCTACATTCATAAAATATACATACGTCAAATCGCAACTTCTTCCCATGGGTGTAGATAAAAACTGTAGAATGCTACCTGCTACGATCAGAACTCACTTCTGATGCGTGAAATATGGCGATACTTACCTATAGGTAAATTGGTTTTTCAGTGTGCATTTTAATTTCTGATAATCCTCTCTGGTTTTTTTTGCATTCCTCTGGGATATTGAAAATGTTTGCAGAAGCAGACGACAAGAAGACGTAGCTGGAATGCAGGCCTAAATCTTTACATACATACATAAACTGACGCCTTTTCCCATGGGTGTAGGCAGAAACTGCGGCATGCCACCTGCTACGATCCTTATATACTTCTTTTGAATTATTCCAGAAAAAACAATTAAAAAAATTATATGTCTGTAAGGAACTATCACTAATAGGGGGATAGTTAGGATATAAGGATGGTTATAATGATAGTTAGGATGTAATTTTAAGTAATATAAATTTGTCACCATTTGCTGCATAAAACATGAATCTTAACAACCTAAATGGAAGAAGTCACTGGCTCCTGAAATACAGGTACTTTAACCTAGCTCTGGAGCCAGGGTCTCAAGTTTTTTGTAACCTGTTTTTTATGGCAATAAAGAAATTATTAAATTATTAATAAATTATTATATAATAAAGTTCGAACTAACAGGTCATTGCTAACAGGGGGCAGATTAAACGTTTTTTCCCCGATCTGTCCTCCTAAGGGGAAAAAGCAGGGTGACAGATCGGAGTAAAGGAATTATTCCGATCTGTCACTCTGCTTTGTCCTTTTACCTAGTTTACGTTCGTTATCGATTAAATTTCACAAAAGGCCTACGGCATTTTTAATTTCCAGACCTAACTATTACAACATAGACGAACCTATTATCTAAATGTTCACTTACAAGAGTGTACCCATATCTAGCTATCCATGTAAGGTACTCCCACACTTACAGACTAGACTGATGACATCGATACTCAAGGACACGCCGCGAATGATACCTACACGGCTACCTGTCCACTTATTGGATGGTCTAAATATAGACACACGTATCAGGCACTACTGAAACATAACTTATTTAGATAGTTTTAAGATATGTTGTAAGTTTTTCTACGTTATTTGGCAAATATTTGATTATAAAAATACCTACTAAAACTTAATTAGTTACGTTTACGATATAACTTGCAACTTTTTACACGTTATTTGGCAAATAAAATTGTTCTTTTACTAGATTTGATTTACAATCTTCTTTTTGTCAAGCCTGCCATAACTTAACTTAGTTACGTTACAAATTTTTCGTGTGGTGCCGCACTTAAAGAATAGCACAATCCTATTTCTTCCCGTGGGTGTCATAGAAGGCGACTATGGGACTTACTAGAGAATGAGCAACAGCGTTCTCCATGTATTTATCAAAACAACCAAAACTTGAAAATGTACGCCGGAAAAAACAGACTATTATGAACATGTAGAGCTATGTAACATTTCTGTTGCAGTATAGTGACAAATAAATGGACTATGACTATTGTATTATTGTCTTCTAATTAGATTTGCTTATTAGAATCTTCTTTTTGTTGAATCTACCATAACTTAACTGGTTCAGTTACGTTTACGTTACGTCATAACTTATAAGACGTTCCACGTTATTTGGCAAAGAAAATGATTCCCTAATTAGATTTGGTAAAATAATCTTCTTTAGTCACAGTGTTATAATCGCCACACTGGTGAAGGCTAAACTTAGGTGTGCCACTTGTCAAGTTCTTTTATTTTTTTATTAGCTGTTGATGTCCCACAGCTGGACGTAGACCTCCCTATTCTCTTTCCACGTCCCTCTCTGCAGAGCTGCTAAGGACCAATCTTCATTAAAAGAGTCCAGCTCATCCCGCCATCTTCGTCTGGGCTTGCCGCGATGTCATTTGCCATTAAGCCTCTTATCAGTTGTCACGTTTAAGGGTTTAAAGAAAATATATATATAATCATTTTCAGTTGGAAATGTTCAGTTTTAAAAGAACTTGATAAGAGGTTCCGGTACTCTATAAATAACTTAACCTACTGCTTAAAATAGTTTGCCATGAAAATGAGCATTAGAATATTGGTATCCCCGTGGGGTGATTGCGTAACATACGTGAAGTGACAATTGATGGCAATTCCTTAAATTTTTCAATTTACATTGTAAAACGATGAATCGGTCTAAAACTCAAATTATGACTAACAGCACTAAGCGTAGAGTTGAAGTGCATGGGCAGGAGATACAGTATGTCGATGAGTATGTTTACCTGGGCCAGTAAGTTTCTTTTGAAAACAGGCAGGAAAGAGAAATTAATCGCCGAATCGAAAACGCCTGGAAAAGCTACTGGTCCATGAAGACGCTAATGAAGGGTTTTTTTTTTGGTTGGGATATCCTCAAATGACTTCTCTCGTTCTGGGCGGAGCGGGAGGGCATGTCAGACTTTTACTTGCCTATGCCCATGTGCCAGGGTCACGGTATCTCTTTCGAACAATCTCGCGACCTTGGCAGGCATTGGTCCTAGCAGACCGCTTCAGTGCTGCTGACATCTCTTTGAGGCACGCTAATGAAGGGTGACCTGCCGATCTCCCTGAAGCGCAATCTCATCGACATGTGTATCCTGCCCGTCTTAACCTACGGTGCTCAGACCTGGTCGCTTACCGAGTCTCAAAAGTTCCGCCTTGGAGTTTGTCAAACAAAGAGCGATGGAACGCAGTATTCTGGGTGTAAAAAGACAGGACAGAATTCGCAACACCACGCTGCGTTTCAAAACGGGTATAACAGACGTAGGCAAAAAGGCTGCCAGGCTCAAATGGGACTAGGCGGGTCACATTAGCCATATGCAAGATGACCGCTGGGCCAAGGCCTGCACACAATGGGTGCCTGAAGATGGACGTCGCCACCGCGGTCGGCACAGAAAGCGCTGGCGAGACGACCTGGATGCGTACCGCGACGACTGGTTTGAGGTGGCGCGGGACAAGAGTTCCTGGAAGGAATTGGGGGAGGCCTTTGCCCAGCAGTGGGGAAGTATCTTTAGGCTAAAAAAAAAAACGTTGTAAAACAGACAAAATTTTCAAACCTAACGAAGTCGACCAGTAAATTGCATCAAACAACCATTTTGCAGGGGCGGAGAGCTGACGATGCAAAGCCCCCCCCCCCGCGTCTCTCCAAAATGGTTGTTTGTTACTTGACTCTTAACAAAAATTAGCATTTTAAAGCTTAATATTTCACAAACGCATACATTAATTTAAAAATTGTGTTCTCAAAACCGCAAAATTTTTGAATGTCCTTCGTTCCCCTTCTCACTTTGACATTGAAAGTCATTGCGATTGTCTGCCATCTTATGAGCAAATAAAGATAATTATAAAATGGCGATCACAACACTATCATTATGAAGTGCAATTGAACTCAAACTTCGATATAAATATTACGTTATTTCTACACAAGATTATCAACAATTTTATCTTCTCATTCAGGTATTAACAGACTACCAACAATGATTAATGATGAGCACGTTCGTAGTTACCGACATAAAATCAAATAAGTATGATTTTATGATCACCATGATAACCCATAATACATATCTTGACTATTGATCACCTACATGCAACGGAGATCACACGTAATAGCTGAAAATAAATCTAGCTAAGAATACAGAGGTGTAATAAATTATCACATCCCAAGTTAGAACTTAGTTTACACTTAGTTCGCAACTACCGAACCGTGCAAAAGCGCTACGAATTTATTGGCTAACCTAAATTTGGGCAAAGTTTGCCGTGTGAGCTAAATAAACTAATGCTTCTAAACCTGCATCAAATGTAGAGGTAAAGTTTTGAAGTTGGTCAAATATTTGTTCACACATCGCCATCGCTATTTTGTACACCCAATATTTGATACACTTGACTTTAGTCTGCATACAGCCTAGCAAAAACAGTGTATCCAAGAATTCGTAATTCAAAATTACTATAGAGTACTTCGCATCACGTCATGGCCACAGAGTTTTTATTGCAGTACACCAAAAGGTTTATCCAACCATGCACACGGGTGATGTCATTGTCCTTAGTACATACTCAAGGCTATGCACAGAGTTACAAATCATGGCTTAATCTGTGGTTTTGACAAACGAAACAATATTAAAGATTAAGTACATTCGAAGGTCATTTTCATACTGCTTTATGACGATTGGATTTTGTATTCAGGAGCGCATTCGGTAAGAAGTTTAGGTTCTTATTTTAAATCGATAAC
This sequence comes from Aporophyla nigra, assembly GCA_947507805.1. NCBI lineage: Eukaryota > Metazoa > Arthropoda > Insecta > Lepidoptera > Noctuidae > Aporophyla > Aporophyla nigra. The sequence continues at coordinate 23,706,138 of OX382296.1, forward strand.
GGTAATTTGTTTCGCGTTTGTTCGTTTGCAATGGGGTTACGATACTACCTGCCAGTCGTAAATATCTTAAAGATATTGTGAAGCAAAAACTTTGTACCCTTTTTTACGAAAATTACGCGGACGGAGGAGTATGAAATTTGGCACAGATCAAGTTTATATGGCGAAGGAGCGCAGAGAGGTAATATTTTTAAATGCATATTAGAAATATAATACAAACAGTTTTAATTGAATTACGGTCGAATTGCGATCACTAAGCGACCACTAATTTACTTAAATAAGTATGGGTATTTTAATGAAATACATAGATGTACAAATAAAATACCCTTTTAAGTTTAAAATATGCATTTTTGTTTGCAGGTCCTGTGATAAGCTATACAAAAAGTGCTTTTTTGTCGAAAATTCAAGAAGTTTTAATTGATTACTCATTGTAATTGCATGGATACAAATAAATGTTCATGGTCTAATGTTCTGCTTACACAAAGGAAAATTGATTTAATTTTTTTAACTATAGACACATTTTAAATCCATTAAAGAGACGTCTTTACAATCGGCGCATTTCAAACAAAAATTTCATACGTAACTCAAAACACGATGATCATTTTCAATCAATACAAACAATTGACAATAATAGTTTCCACTGTAAATGGAGACCATGACAATAGATAATATGAAAACTAACTCAAATATCATACAAAAGTACAAATAAACGAAGTTGTGGCGTCATCGCTTCATCGTGATTCACGAGGGTAACCGATTTAAAATTACGAGTGCGGCCGAGCGTTGGCCGTTTGAATTTGTATGGGTATCACAGCTAGCTTGAGAAAATTGTTTTTCTTTATAAATATGGTTTGGAAAACGTTTGGGTAATGATAAAATATCTACACATAATGCTGGTTGTATGAGAAACAGGGGTCGAAATGGGAAAATTAGGCAAATGTCACATATTTTGCATTTGGTATTGATGTTTCTAACTCCAAATGCCCAAAAGTAAACAATATATACCTAAGGCCTCATTTACGGAGACGCGGGGCGTTGCTCGGCGCGTGCGGCGTGGCGTCGCGCGGCGAAAATCAATTAATTATATTTGCAACGAAAGACGTCATCTCTTGAATGACGGAGATACAATAAAACAGTAACGTCAAGAAAAACCTTCTCGCGAAAATATTATACTGGCTTCTGCCCGCGGCTTCGCCCGCGTGGATGTCGAAAAATTCACCATTTGAAACCCCCATTTCACCCTCTTAGGAATGGAATTTCAAAAAACCCTTTCTTAATATCCATTAACCTAATCCTCACAAATAACACACCCTCCAAATTTCATGTCTCTACGACCAGCGGTTTAGGCTGTGCGTTGATATATCTGTCAGTCAGTCAGTCACTCAGGACTTTGAATTTTATATATATAGATTTATCACATCATCGATGTTGTAATCAAATACGTCTTTGTTTTCATTTGCATTCAATTTGCACAAATGATTTTGCAGTTTTGACAGACATCAGATATAATTAGATTTCATAAAATATGTAAGAGATTTGCATTATTAAACGTGAATAAAAAGGTTAACGAAGTAAAAATCGAATGATAAGTTTAATAGACAGACAACACTCAATGTAGCCTAGACTAACCGGATGCAACTGTGTACCAGTAATTTAAATCGAGCGACTACCTATGTGACCTTCACAACTCTCTAACAGGGTAACACGATACCCCTTGGTAAGACAAGTTTACAGACTATTGGGTTTCGACTACCTGTAACCACTGTCAAAATCTACGAGTGACAGCCAACGGCTTAACATGCTTTCCGAGGCACGGAGGGGTCATTTCAGTCGTAAGACGTCCACTGCTGTACTTAGGCCTCCCCCAATTTGGGGGCTTTGCCATAATCGCCACGCTTGGCAGGCGAGTTGGCGATCGCAGTATGGTGGTAAAATGCATAGAGAACGCTGCTGCCCATTCTCTAGTAAGTCCCTTAGTCGCCTTTTACGACACCCACGGGAAGAAATGGGGTGGTGTTATTCTTTACGTCCGGCACCACACGGTACAGTGCCACGGAGGGGTAAGGACATGCAATATCTAGATGGTCACCTATAGATCGCGGTAAGCGTAGCTTACCCTTCGATCGACATACTCTGAAGTAGGTACTTAAAGAAAATTATGAACTGGATTTTTGGCTAGGCTTTGGTAAGGCTGGGACAGTTTTTTTAAAACATTCATTACCTTTTAAGATGCATCATAAATGAATAAATACATAACAAAATGTTTTCCCAGACCTAGGATGTCGGTCTAGTAGACATTTTTAAGTTTGGCTGACGGATTGGGGAACGCAGTTTAATGCTATAGGGAAGTGGAATATTGACGCACAACCTATGGATTCAGTATACGACTCTGACACAAAACCACGTCGAAATTTGTGGTCGGTTATTGAAAAAAAAAAAAAAACAATACTTTGCCGTATAAGTAAGCAGATTTATAAAAAACAGCAGACATTTTTGGATACCAACGAATTTCTTTTAACTAAGGTTGGTCTAGAATCATGTGCTGAATTCATGGTTTCAATTTGCGCGTCAATGTCCCTAAACAAGCGTTTACAAAGCCCATACATCCACATTTTGCAAATTATGTTAGTCTCATATACTAGGGGGCAAGCCTACTAACATATTTGCCATCAACCGGGCAGTGCATCCAGACTCCGGGCTGCTACTGAGAAATGCCAGATGGAAAATCCCAATAATACTTTGCCCTAACCGGAATTCCAACCCAGGACCTCATGCACCTGCAAGGGTCGCGAGATTTGTTCGAAAGAGTTACCGTGACCCTGGCACAAGCAACTGAAGCAACACGAGTGGGTTTTAGTCAGTAAAAGTCTGACACGCCCTCCCGCTTCGCTTAGAGCGGGAGACGTCATTTGATGCTTTCCAACCCAGAAAAAAAGGACCTCATGCAGATAGCTGGCGGTTGATAGTTTCTTAAAATAACTCTTAATTTTTGTCATACCGGATTATAATTCCAACAATATCCACTCGTATCTACAATCTTATTTACGTCGTTTACAAACAAAAACTCAAGCATATGTTTCTTTTGAATATTATCTAAGTATTTTCCTTAATCCGAATGCCTAGGGAAAACCTCATTGTATATGATCATCTCTCGTTATACTTGTTTAGTTTTGTATTTAACATTGGAAGTCACGATCGAGACGTTGACAAGTGACGCCATCTACTATTGTTTCTTACTTCTAAATGGTATTGGTAATGTATCCTATGGCTTTGTTGGTAACATGTCTTGTCCATAGTAGTGATGTGCTGGATCATTGAAAAAATTTATCCGGATATTTGGTGCCAAGATCCGCAGATACGGATCTTACCTTTCTTGCTCAATCGATGTCGATGCGTGTGACCTTGAAACGATAATTTGATTGGTATAATAACTTACTATGGTAAATGTTGTACATAAAGGTACCAAATGTCAATAGCGGACTCACGACCACCGTAGGCGTGAGCTTGCGGGCGGCGAGCAATGGGTAGCTCGCCGCCCGGTAAGGACCAGGCTCGGGTCGACGGCGCGTAGTGTTCCACGCGCGCTTCAAAGAGATGTTAGCACACTGAAGGGGTTTGCAGGGTCGCGAGATTGTTCGAAAGGGATACCGTAACCCTGACACATGGGCAACTGAAGGAACACGGGTGGGTTTTTGTCAGTAAAAGTCTGACACGCCCTCCCGCTCCGCCCAGAGCGGGAGAAGTCATTTGATGATTTCCTATCCAAAAAACAAAAGGTACCAAATGTTTAATTTTACGAAATAAAAAATAATCTGAATGGAATTAAATTGTTTTTCATTACTATCTTACTACCTGTATATAGAATGTCATCTATGTACTGAAATTGCACATCAATAGTCCATAGTTCAAAAGATAAGAAGGTAAGGTATGGGCTCAGTGACAGGTAATGGGAAATGCTTTTCAGGTCAAAGATTGCGTTATCAAGCGTTTGTGTGTAAAGTTCTTTTCTGAAGGGTCTTGGTATGTAATGGTGGTTACCTATCCACGGACAAACCGCGGCAAGCGTAGCTTAACTTGATGGATCGACCCCTGCGCGGCTGTTATTACGTGGTCAAATCCTCTTCTTATATAATTTAGGTATTATAGAACAAGATAAAATAATAAGCTTGAAGACTATCGCTGGGTCAACTGAGTTGGAGTATTTAATTAATTGTTTTTTTTTTTTACCGAAGGTTCTACAGACAAACGTAAAAACAGAGGTTTCGAAGGCAACAAAAATCTGGTCAAACCACAAGAACTTTTTCTATAAGCATTGTCTTCAAATTAAAACCCACCTTTACCGTTCACTCAAATCAACCTAAACTTAAACCATCACTTTTCTCATAAGTCGATGGTTCAATTACTAACAGCCGAATGTTTAGGTCAATGTCAAACTACTACAACATTTAACTGTTTGCGTAGACATCATAAACCATCACGTAAACTGTCGCAAAAGTCACGCGAACGAATGCAATTTATTATCCTTTTATTTGGCGCGACGTCCATTTAATAATACAGGTGTTCTGTGGAAGGTGTATCTTCAGAAGGACTACTTTGTACAAGACCGAAGATGGGAAACTTCTTTGTGTGAGAGGGAGTGGGCTGTCATCTGCCGTGTTGGCCCAGTCCGGGATAGTAGATATCACGTCTTCAATTTTTTATTGTTCTAGGTTATGCCGGTTTTTTTTTACGATGTTTTCCTTCTACGTTTTGAGAGGTGATGAAATTATTACACAAAGGAAAGGCTAGGTCCGATCCTACGAGCTACAACTCGTAAGTCAACACAATGTAAATTGTTTATGAATAAATGAAATGAAAAGTCAGGGCCGATGCCAGTGGGCTTCTACTGCTCTCTGCTCTCTCATCTCCCTCTCTCTCGCTCTGGCAGTCGTATGTATTCTAATAGTTTCTTTTTCATGGGCCTTTTGCTTTTTTGTTATTTCTGTGACACCCGCATGTGTGTTCGTCCATATTTAAAAAGTTTGCACGCCGTTGTTTGTGGTTCGCGTAAACACGTTAATATATACACGCTTTAGTGCAGGCTACTTAACTTTTAGTGCCGAAACGTGGGCGTTGTCAAATTAGTGGTTTGCGGTAATTTATGGAAAAACGGTAGCTGTGTATACTTCACACATGATAGCTAAACCTCTGAACTATTTTGGAGGCGGAAGACTCATTTTTTTTTCCACAAGATACTCATTTCTCATTATGTATACTAGAGCTATTACAACCATTTTCCATTTGTTGGTAGGAGAGTACAATATATTGCACAATGCATTATTTACTAATCGTCAATTTTATGCAATGCTGTGTGTGGCCTTTTAAAATAGAACTAAAATGTCAAACTGTTGAAATGTTGCAACTATTCGAATTTCGAAAGCGCATGCCCGAATGTCACGTTCCGACTTCCCGAAGGCCACTTGGGAATACTCGGGATATTAGATCTGAACATTGCATCTCGCGACCTTCGTACATTTCGACCCTCACTAGACTGACCTAGAGTGAGACTGTTTAATAAGTTCCCGGTAGACCTTCTTACTATATGGACGCTATTTCATAGCGAAGGTTCCCTAATCCGATAAATGGCCAAGTGCTTTCAAAGTCACAACTGCTATAGTACTAAATGTATCAGAAAACGGAGGAACAGTATCACCCAATGCTATTTGTTTGTTTTGATTGGTTTCTTTTTTTCATTTAGTTTTCAAGGCAGTTTGAGTAATTTATGTGGCCTACCTAAATGTCCTTTGTTTGGTATTTCGTCGAATTTTCAAAGATTCTCTTAAATTTAGAGCTCTTTAAATTTATAGTTGAGCTGCATGATTACTGAAAATGTGTGCACTGACTGGACAGGTCCACTCAATCTGTGTGGTTCCTTCCTCACCATTTCCGACATCTATATAGACTTCGTATGATCTGATCAAGATCATAGCTTGGACTTTGAAAGAGACTGTGATCTCCGAGTCTGTTTCAGTATTTCTACTTAGAATAGTCAAATAAAAAACGCCGACCTCACCTTGTTTTTAAAATATGAGTACCTTGTAGAAGTGTTTGCACAAACCTACTTGTAGAAATAAAATTATTTATCATTTATGATATATTGCTGTTGCTGGTAAATATATTTATATAACAACAAACAGAGGAACAATACAGAAGAAATCGATAACAAGAAACAGTAATAATGGCATAAACAATAAAACAATAAAAGTATTTCGGAGAAAGCATGGCTTATATAATGATGTACCTATAATTCATAAGCAAGCGCCACAGCCCTATAGTTCGATCGATCAAGTGATGATACACCTGTCACGGTTGGTCTGTGCATAGGTGACCATCTTTACATATCAAGTCCATTCCGTGCCTCTAAAATCACGCTAAGCTGGTCATTTGCGGATCTTTGATAGTCGTTTAGGTCGTCTGAAGCATAAAGTCTCACAACCAGCCTGTCCAAGGCGTATCATATTACTTTATAACTGAGTTGTGGAGATCAGATAGGCAGTTTCTCCATGTGAAATGCTGGTACTCAGCTGCATCTGGTTAAACTGGAAGCTGACCCTAACATATTTAGAAAAGGCTAAGCAGATAATGACCTATACCTGAAGCAGAACACCAAATATCGAATACCTTAAGCCCCAAATAGCATCGCGATCACAGACAGCTGTACAATCACATCTGCATAAAGACAACAAATTACGTATATATTTCATGCGGCGCCACCCACCCATATTAATCTGATACAGTTACGTTTGTGGTTCACCGTCAATACACTTCAGCGGCTTCCGACATGGCCAGGAGAAGCCCTGCCGGATTTGTGCCTATCCTATTTCCAGTTTATAACGTTATTTGTTGTCTATTATTAAGTGGCTTTGAAGATTAACTGGTACAAATGTTTTGTGAAGGTTGTAGAGTTACAAGGTCGCAGTGGCGTTATGTATCACTTGTAGTACGTTCTGTCGTTCTAGTTCGTATGATAGTTTTGAAGTATGAGTAATTGTGTTTAAAGCACACAGTAGTCGTAATCGGTTACTAAAATTCATCGCTGGATTTAAGCAGTTAGTTAATGTGCCTCCAATATAATGTCACATCAAAAAGTGAGCTGATGATACTTAAAGAAGGTACCAAGTCACCAGATCAGGTTCCACCTGTGACTTTAAATGGATCACTTATGAATCTGGTCACCTGTTTTAAATTTCTTGTGGTGACTGTTGTCTAACGCAACGATGAGGATATTGACAGGGAGCGTAGGACGTTGTCTATCAGAGCGAACATGATTTCCCTCTGGTTTAAACGTTGTAATGTTCAATTGAAAATAACACTGTTCAAAGCACAGCATTTTTCATTACACACGTGCAGCTTGTGGGCTCATTATACGCAAAGATCATTCAGCACCCTCGACGTCTAGTATAACAACTAACAACACGTTTAGGGCGTTGTTGAGGCTGCTAGGCTGATGCAGTGTGACGGGCGTGTTTGCGGACGCACATGATGACGGCATCCACGCCGTGCTCCGCAAGCGATACCCAACACCGACAGCATCCTGGCTGTTATAGCGGATAGGCTGGACACGCGTTACGTCCAGCACTAGATTGATACCTCATTAAAATATAAGACATTATAATTATGTTATATTTTAATTGTAACTCACACTAATTTCACAAGTTTTACTGTCTACTCTAAGTCTGAATAAGTTTTTTTTTTTTTTTCATTAAAAATAACTGTCGAGGACGACAAAAGACAACAATATAAGAAAAGCGAAAAGTTATACCGGAATGGTTATAAAGTAATGTTTGTAACAGCATCGGTTAGGTATCAAGTAAAGTTGTAAATAAAAAGACCAACAGTTAAAATCTGAACCATCTGTTCAATCAATCCGGTACAATGCATTCATATCAGCATCAGGAACGAACAGGAGGCGGTATCGCCCGCTGAACACATGCGGCCAACGAGACGAATCACCACGTAACGGCATTACAAAGCGAGTGCAATTCACGGGCCAACGGCTCGGCACAAAGAATGGCTGCACTAATTCATTGGCCATCACTGTACTGTGAGAATTCATATGAATGTGGATTGCGAAACTCTAGGCTCTATAGAGTTGTTGAAGAATTTATGAATGGTCATTATGATAGACAATGCTTTGGTGGGTTATAATGGTGAGAGGAATTTAGACTTACTTGTATTATTTCTATTGAAGGAATCAACATTATTATTGTTATTACGATAAATGACATCAATAAACAGTAATAGTGGAATGGAATCATAAAACAAGACGTACTGAAGTTATAACATTTTATTCTCTGGGTTGTGGAAAACAGACTTGACGACAGCTTGGTAAGGACCGTACGGTAACACCACGTATGACCAATCCTTTTTAAATTCTAAGATAATTAAAGAGGAAACACTAACATATATACATATCCAACGATTTAAGACAAATTTTAAATTACTATATTGTGTATATATTTCTGTTTTGACTTGTCAAAATATTACACGATAGTACACAATCACAAGACCCTATGGTATGACAAAAAGGAGGATCCCAAAACTTACAAAGAATCACTCGTGTGCTATCTTAGACTATATATTATGCAGTAAGTAGAACGTCGCTTAGCGCCATAGTACGTGGAACATAGATGTCGTTCTGATAATATTACAGCAGTCATAAAGATAGTAAACGGTCTAGAATGGAGCCACTAAACGATCAGGGTAATTAGCAATCGTGACGTCGTTTACATTAAAATGCATGACACATCATTGCTAACTGCCCGCGGTATGTACTTAGATAAAACATTAAAGAAGAGAAAAGAATTGTAAAAAACGCAGAGTGATTCACCGAAGACACAAATCACATTAGAAAATTGCATTAAGAGTTTAATTTGATATGAATAGGATTACGAATTTCACTGTAAGCGTTCCATTTAGAACAGCACCCTAATAACTATCAATAAGAATCTGATTTTTTTTTAAGGAAATTGCTAATTAATTGCTTTATAATTATGTTCGAAAACTTGGTCTGCTTAGCGACCTAAAGAACGCAATGAAAGTTGTTATAGGAAATGAAATCTTTACCTACGGTAGTGTGTTACGCATTTACTCCGCTGGGTCCCTAAAGGAGTTATCTTTGGCCTTCGTTAAACTTACTTCTTTATTCAGTCACATTTAGAGATGATGTAAACAAACACGTTTGAAAATCCTCATTCTAAAAATATTTGTATTTTCATTTACATAAATGACTCATCGAAACGCTAGACAGTTAAACAAATTACGCAACGAACATAAAATGCAACACTGGTGTTGATTTTTATCTAAATTGGTCTGCCAAAAATCTTAAACTGTGAATTGTTAAAAAGGTTAGATCATGGATGATTAAATAATCAGGTATTAAGTATATTCTCTGATGTAACTATTGAAGTCCAGTTGCACCTAAAACACAATTCTAGATCTGCCATCTTCAAATGATCGAGAGAAATAGAAACAATGTCTTAAATTCGTGAAGCGCTAAATGCATTTAGTCATTTATGGTGCAAGGGAGTATGTATGAGACTGGTTATGATCCGGTGAGGTTACCTGGACGCCATACTGACGTCGCCAGGTCGCGCTGCCAATTGAATGGTCCTGACGACCTGGCGTCCGCATGGTTATGCAGCCAACCATAAATTTTTTCGGCGACGAGATCTGCACCCTAATAGGGTAACACACTGTCAATAACGATCTAAATCATTTTTAAGGAATATTGTTAATTCCTTGCTTTATATGTTCGAAAAATGTGTTTGCTCTACAACGTAAATAACGCAAGTACCCCTCGGGCTACGCCGACATGGCGTACTGGTGAGGTATGGCTCTTAGTTATTGTTTGACTCACACAAAAACATCGTTTAAATCGTCACGGTGATGCATCCAAATGGTAATGAATGTTTTGCTTCATCCTTTTTGTCTGTTTTATTTTTAACATTGTTTTTAAAATTGCATTTATCCCCCAACACTTTATAAGTTCCTTTTTATTTTCTTATGTTTTGTTAATAATTTTTATTTCCTATGCATTAAAAGAAACGACTACTAAATTGCTATAAATATATTATATTAAAAGTTTAATGTGTACTTGTAATATTTAAAAAAAATATTATATGACACAATCCATTGCTTCTAAGTTGTCTTCCGCAAACCGCAACATCATTATCATCCACACCAAGATTAATAGGGAAATCTGCCAGCAGTCTCACGTTAGACTATCTAATTATGCACCAAGTACATTGACCCAGATGCGATAGTACGAAAATTGCCATCCGCATCCATAAAGGGTAATGGACATCAATATTCAAGAGATGATCAGATAGTTTGCCATTAATGCCACACACGTATCTAATTGGCGTCAGCGATGCTAGCGGTACGTGCGTAATGGTAAGAGCATAACTATCATATTCATTTGCTGTGGCACATTCACCTGTATTAGTTATAGTAATAAGGTTTTGATTAACAGTTGGATTTTCTTCAACCTGTTCATTATTATTATTTAAATTATTATTAATATAAAATTTTTATTTATTGTTATTTTTAAATCCATTTTCTAGTTTAACTTTTAATCAGTGAGGTGTTAAAAAACGGTTAACAGAATAATATCAAACTATTTTTGATAGTAATAGTATAGACTGTTTGACTAATATTTGTAAATACTAGCGACCAAAGAGTCATACTCGCTGTTGTAGAGATAAGACTGTATTGTCATTAGCTTAGATAAGTGTTAAATACACCTGAGCTAGGTAACACGGGTGAGTTCAACAAAGATAATACGTACGTTCATTTGGTACGTTTCGTACAACTTTTTTTTGTAAACAGTTAATTAGACAAAAACTTGAATTTGAAATGGATCGCATCAATGAAGCAGTTCATGAATCATCACGCCATATAAAGTCTATTTTATAGTGGCCTCTGTGGAATAACAATATGTTTTTTTCTACATTGGCAATGTTGTGTAATATTTATGAATCCTTTCGTTAGGAAATGTTAATAACTTTGGAGATTTGAAATTTTTAGACTGTTGTATTTTGTTTTGGAAAATCTATTGCTATATGAAAGATTTTACTGAACTGCATAGATCATCATTTATGATTTATAAATTACTCTCAGTTACATATTTCTAAGCAAAATTGGAGACGATTGTATCTTTTCAAGTGTCCAAAGAATAAATGTTTTTTTGACTAATAACAAAGGACTGAGCGCAAACAAAGATAGAGTTCAAGTTACTACTGAATAATCATGCAATGTTTTTGAACGATAAACATGGTTAATTATGCTGTATTCATAACTTACAAAACTGACGCAAATGTTCGCTAAAGTAAGGTTTCTTTGTTCTGAACACTGTCAACTACCTTCCTCTATTTATATCTCAAGAATATGTAGCGGTTGCAAGCAAAAGCAGCTCGATCGCTGGTAACAGGTTGGACACTGGGTCGATAAACCCGACTCAGGTCAAGCGGCACGACATCCGCGTCGCTTTTTATTAATTTAGGCCGACTGGCTATAGTTATCAGATTTATTTATATTTTATACGGTGCTACTGAAGGGTTGAGGCCAGTATCAGTGTTATTATTGTAAAGATTGTCGTGGACTACAATTTGGTATACTGTGATGTTCCTTTGTTTTAATAATATAGTCAGAAATAGAGTTGATGATACAGTGGTCGTCATAGCGGTTGATATAGCTTAACTGTACGCGTCTCTCTAAAGTAATACGATGTAGATATGTATTCAAATATTGTTTTGTTTCGTTGAACGTTTAACCCATAGTGCTTATTAGCTAAAGTTGTCTTTCACACAGAGCTGTATTTTATGAGGCATCCTAAAAATGATCTAGTTTGTGTACTTCATCAGAATGCGTGATACAACGACGGATGTAACAACCGATCCATCGCGGGAAGTCACGAATTCAAGACGATTTAAAATGACAATCGTGGAGACATTAACTATAATAATAATATGCCCGTTGATAAATCAATCTATCCTTGAACGGCAAACAAGGTCGCCAGTTATGGATACGAAAGATAAGCAAATATAAAACAAAGTTGTAAAAACTGTTTTGCTATCGGTTCGCTCGGGATTTGATGTTGAAACTAATTGCTGTACGTAGGCTTCGACTGAATTTATTTGTACAATACGACTTGTGTATACTATATGCAATAATGTTGCAAAGTATACAAAACTACTAGGTAGAGGATAAGATCTTCGAACCGGTTAATGAAAACATTCTTACCATCAAAATTGATATCCAGGGTGGAGGTGTATGTAATCTTCGGAATGAATCACTAACTAGCACTGTCTCACTCACAGAGATACTTTAAAAGTTTATTGACACGAATTAGTTTGAAACTCTATGCGAAACACTTTGAATCGAGTAGCGCGTCCGTTCGCTATGAACGTTCAATTGTGACTGAACGCGCCTTAGATGCATCGCACTATAGCCTTCAAAGTTTCATTTATAGGAAATATGCACTTTAGATTGAACAGTTTAAAGTTATTTTTTGAGTAACTGAAGATAGTTAAATTAGTGTAGGCTGTTCTAATGCAGTTTTGACATCAGCTTGAACCCACACCTTGTTCGCATTTGAAGCAAATAAACATTCCCAGTTAACAAAACTTTGTTTTACTTGAAATATTGTCTTTCCATCAATGTTTTCATCAATAAAAGGCAGGTCTATAGACATGAACATAATGTTAAAATACAACGTGTTTGATAATTTTCTAGCATTGCAATTTAATTCTGTAACTATAATTTCAAAACTGGTTTCTCAAGGTTCCGTCTAAGATATCACATATGATCGTTTTTATATGTAATAAAATTACGATTAATATAAAAAAAATATACGAATACAGTATCTAGTGGGTACTTGAAGTTTTATCAGGAAAAGAAATCACAATATTGGTATTCTCAGTAGTAAATATGCCCAGAGTTACTATAAAGATTACGAACTATGAAAGTTACATGTATATAGAAGCTTATCATTATATAGAATGACTTAACTAGGGATCATCAATAAATAAGCTATTTCTGGTGGGCAATTAAGAGTACCTGGTATCATTAGAATGTAATTAATTACAAGATCTACCTAATGGCCTGCCCGCAAATTGGCATTATATCTATCAATAGGTCCAGTTCTCGATATCATTATTTTTATCAGTAAATAACAATTGTACAATTGATTAATCCATTCTATTCTTTATCTGGCGTTTGGCCTGCGATAAGCTAAATTGATTGATTCAAATAAACATTCAAAGAGTTGGTGAAAAGGGGTTTTATTTTGAATAACGTTGCCTAAGTTAAGTAATGATTTGCGATTGTTTAACCAAACAGTTTTGACGTATTCTAAAACGTAACGTCTCGTGCCAACAACTCATGGAGCGCAGTTTCCTGGTGTTCGACTTTCAGACCGCATAAGGAACAGAACACTGCACGCCAAAACCAAGGTCACGGACGTTACCCAGAAAGCTGCTCAGCAAAAGTGGAACTGAGCCGGACTTGTCTGCCGGATGTCAGATGAAGAATGCATCACCAATTGGGTCCCACTAAACACACGATACCATCGGGGTAGGCCGTGGCGAAGAGGAGGGGACGAGCTTGACTTCTACAAAAAAGACTGGCCAGCACTAGCATAAGACAGAATTCTGTGGAAAAGAGAGAGGGAGGCATTTACCCTGCAGTAGGATAGAACAAGCTAGTTAGTAAGTTTAACGTCTCTAAACTTTAAGTAATCTTCATAAATTAAGGAGATATTGTGCAAATAGAAAAAAAAAAAACGAAAAAAAAATGCTTTATTGTAAACGACGAACTGTTGGGTGCAACCTCAATGTTGAAATCAAAACCGTGATGTGACCATGAGAAGTCAAACAATTCTCGCAGTAGTATGAATCTGCAATAAAAAATCTCACGGAAGAGAAAAATATTTATAGACAAACATCGTCAAAAGAAGATAGACTCAAATTTTACTCTGACAACTCTATCAGAACCTAAAGATACTTTGACTAACAATGATATCCAAAAACAGATTAATAGTTCATTGTTAGAACGCGATGGCGTGTAACCGCCTGTAAGGTCGAAGCGCAACGCAGTTTATAACTAATATCTATCATAAAGAAGATTATCTTTAAACTTGAGCGAGGTTACTTTGTTCGTGATGAAATGCCAGTAGGTTAGCAAAATGGTAAATTAGGCAGGAGATAAAAAGGGTAAGTATTTTGTGGATCATGGCATTGAAAAGAACAAAAAAAAAAAAAAAATACATAAATAAAAGTCAATTTTAAGGCCACCCATGGTTATATTGCAGTACTACACTGAACAGCAAACATCATTAATTGCACAGAATTGGGCTACAAAACGCAATTGACCTCCTTCCACATTGAAACCAAAAAATTAAACAGCTACAGATCTCTTTTACAAAGAACAATACTACCTTATCTAATCCCTAGCGAGTCGTAAAAGCAAGATAGGCAGCAGCTTCCCCTTCGTTAATAAGATCAAACTGCGCAAATTTGCCATCCCTATTATTCACTGAGGTCTCGTGGCAGCTCTCCCGCGTAAAATAAATTTCGCTTGCAAATGTATCCATGGTGAAGTCTTTATGCAAAGCCTCCGGACAAGATGGCTCTGTGATGTTATTCCGCAGTGTAATTTTGGTACAGTATCGGTGCAGAGATCCGAACGCTCGTTTCGATAAGATTGTCGACGAAGTCAGGAAGGCCTTTTAAAACTTATAGCGGTTCGTGAGTTTTGGTGTAGATCCTCTATCAGATTAATTGAGCATAATGTTTATGCTTGGCTTACTCGGACAGATGATTTATATTGAATTTGTTAACTGCATTTAGGTTAAAATAAAACCTACTATTATTAGTAAGGTATATAATATTATGTTATGCAACACGATTTGAATTGATAGTCATTAAGATTAAAGCAGCTGATTAAATACTACACTAGAGGGAATTCGCTAACCTGCGCAGGTCATTAACGATTCAAAACCATACACAATATGTATTCAATTACAATATTTGTGTTTACGTTTGTAACGGTAAGGGAAATCAACATAAAATGAAGTAGTCGTAGATAAGAAAACAAATCAATAAAGAGAAAAACCGACTCAGTGAAGGTCACGTGAAGATGGATGCAAACGACAAAGAAAAAGACGCTGACAGAATTCATGAGAGTGGTATTTCGATGTAGATGCTGCTAATGATGATAATGATCCATGATGTTATGAAGATATAAACCAAAGTAAGCAAAGAACCCGTGTTATTAGGTCCCTCAAAGAAAACATACAGTTCAGCGCAGTGGGAAGACTGAACTAGAGAAGAACATCATAAAAGAATTGACTGAACTGAGTTTATTTTTATCTGAAAACGAGTCGAAAAAGTTCTAAAATGTTTGGCAAAACGGAAGTTTTAAATATATAGATATATACGTATATGAACACATACAATAATACAACATGCGAGCTAAATAGAGAAGACAGACACATTTCTTTAGATTGTTTGGTGAAATAATTTACATAATTTTTAAATATGTGCTAAAAACAGTCTGCGACAATTGGACAAACAGATGAGTTGAGAGTTTTCTGGGTTATACGGAAAAAGTAGGTTCTTTGGCCTTGAAACTAAAGAAAGATGCACTGAAGCTTTTGTATAGGCTGTCAACTATTTATGTCATTAGTTATGGTGTCACGAAAGGTTGTCATGGCAACAAAATGCCAACGGCGGCGTCGCGAGCAACGGTGTCGGAATGTTGCTAGTGACGCCGTTTTCGCTATGGCATCACAGAGAGAGCATAATGATAGCAGAGCAGATAAGAGCCGAGGGGCCAGAGTGACTTGTGGCTAAGTTTCAAAGAAATTCAGTTTTATTTTGTATTAAATCTCTTTGCTAAATAATAACAGCCACATACGTCGATACATCAGGTAAAATTACGCTTGCCGCATTTGGTCCGAGGATGAATGACCATCTTTTCATACCAAGATTCACGAACGAAAACTGGGGTCAACTAAGCTGTTGATCCCAGCTTTGATTCTGGGTCTTTTTTTTTTGTATGGGAAATCATGAAATGACTTCTCCTGCTCGGAGCGGAGCGGGAGGGCGTGTGAGACTTTTACTGACTAAAACTCACCCGTGTTCCTTCAGTTATCCATATGTCAGGGCCACGGTATCTCGTTTGAACAATCTCTCGACCCTGGCAGGGCACGGAGGGGTCTTGGTATGTAATAGTCGTTACGGGTTGTCAGAAGCCCGAAAGTTTGAGAATCAGTCTTACCAAGGGATAGGTAAGATCTTATAACTCAGTAATGAGGTTGTGGACGTCAGATTAACACTCGCTATGTATAATAACCCCTCATTGAGAGGAGGCCTGTGTCCCAGCAGTGGGGACATTATAGGCTGATGATGATGATGTATAATATTGGTATTCAGACGCATCCGGTTACACTGGAAGCCGACCCCAACATAGGAAAGGCTAACTAGATGATATTTTAACGAAGAGCATAAGAACGAGTAATAATGAGCTTAATCATCATGGTCATCAAATCAGCCGGGAGACGTCCAGTGCCTCCTTCAAGCATCGCCAATATGGAGCTTAATGACATACGACTTGTATTGAAAGTCTTTAAACTATTGATGTCCAACTGACATCTATTCTAAAATCGCTAACTATTTTAAGAGATCAGCCCCATTAGCCAAGTTACAACCGTTTCGTGTCGAATTCCGTTCTACAATCGGTAACGCTTCGGTGTCAGCAATTGTAGAAAACGATAAGTTGGTAGCCATGGTTGACGCGCCCGCGGCCGCTCGTTCTACAATGTCTTTAGAATAACGACATTATAACAAAGGATGTAGCGTTGAACATTGTAGAAGGTTAATAATTCATTCTATCATTTTGAACGATGTGAACTTGGCTACGAATTTTCTATTCGTTTGTTCTAAACACGTGATTTAACGTTGAGATGCTTTCATTCCCATACATTTGATTAGTTTTCGACTAGCGTTAACGATTGCAGATTAATTATCAACTTGGTAAGGGGTGCTGATTTCATCTGTCAGATATAATATATTCTCTTGCATTTTCCGTTGCTATTATTATCAGTGTAATTTCAATATCTACTATAAGCGTTGCTTTGCTTACAGAATTAGTTGTGCTCTGATAAGCAAGTGAGCAAGTCTAAATATACTGCCTGCATATTATTACTAATAGGAGGAAATTATGTTTTCAAGCCACCTGCTCCTATAAAGGTTAGTTGGCATGCGGGAAAATTGTTGGAATCCCCCACAGAAAAGTGCGGCATACACGGACAGCGGTTTAACTTGTCTCTATTATGCAGTATTTTTACCTGCATGAAGTTACTTTATTTAACAGTTGTAATGACGTAATTACACTATCAAGGAAAAGAAATTGAGGATTTAGACTAACCTAGACTTAATAATAGATGGAAATTGCCAACACACAGTTGCTTACGGTTTCCTTTACTACGAGATACAAGGTTTTTGTGCAGGTGTTCATAATTATGAAATAAAAGTCTTCATTTCGACTCGCATATAAAGAAACGAACCTCAACATCTACCTCACCATTTCCCAAATATGTTGGGGGGTTCGCTTCTAGTCAAACTGGATGCAGCCCAATACTATTTTACACGGTGCGCCTGCAAATGTGATCTCCAAAACCCAGTTATTTGTTAACATGATACCCTTGGTAAGACTGTCTGTCAGACTTTCGGGCTTCTGACGACCCGCAACGAATGTCAAAAATCTACTAATAACATTCGGGACCAACAGCTTAACGTGCTTTCCGAGGTACAGAGGGGTCGTATATAAAAACGGTAACCCATCCACGGACTAACCGCGGCAAGCGAAGCTTACCTTGATTGATCGGTCCGGGCGACTGTTATTACTTTGCCTACAAGCCCCTGGTGGTTCAGCTAGTTGTTGATTTTAAAAAAGGAGAGTTCATTTAAGTCCATATATTAAATTTTGTGGTGGTAATCACCGACTCGCTTGGCTTATTAGGGCTAATTTGTTCATTCACACGAATTTACTTGCCCGAAACGGGTGAATCGACACTTTTTAATGTATGATTTTCTATAGGCGACTCGCACGAAGATAATTCATGGAGAATCGACAAGTCCAGAACTGCGTATTAGGCAATTGGCAAGTTTTGAATTTAATGCAAAGAAGTTATGAAAAAAGGTCGCAGTAGGTTGCAATAGAGCGCATCTACTTTTAAACAAAAGAATAGCACCATCCCATTTCTTCCCGTGGGTGTCGTAAGAGGTGACTAAGAGACTTACTAGAGAATGGGCAGCAGCGTTCTCTATACATTTTACCACCATACTGCGATCGCCAACCCGCCTGCCAAGCGTGGCGATTTTGGCAAACCCCCCAAATTGGGGGAGGCCTATGTCCAGCAGTGGACGTCTTTCGGCTGAAATGATGATGATGACTTTTAAACATATGTATAAGTGTCGATGCTCTCAATTTGTTTACTTCGTGCGAGTGGGCTAATAAGCCATGCGAACGAGGTATTCCATGAAGCACACCCAAACGAAGCACACCCAGACGAAGCACACCTAAAGTATTCCACTAAGCACACCCGTAGGTGCGCTTCAAATAAAAATTTAAAATAATTAATTTCCTATTCCACGAAGCACACCCACGAATATCACTCGCATAGTGCGGGGACTAAGAAATAAAAATGTCGATTGAAGAAAATATTTATTATTTAAAAGACTAACTTAAATTTCTAACATCATTCAGTTGGCGCTGTAAGCCGAAATATAGGTTCCTCCTAGTTCGGCTCCAGATGCTAAAACTTTTTGTGTACATAAGTATTGTTCATAGCATTTATATGTAAGTTTTAAAAGTACTTTTGTGAAAGAAATAAATTATTATTATTATAGTTTCATTATAATAATTAGGATATCTAAAAAATGTGATGTGATGGAGCAATTCCGAGGCCGAATTTGAATTCAGTGACCCAAAATCTACGGGGAATGACTACTCTCATTCAAGTAGCAAGAGTCACGTCGGGCTGTGTGTTTATACAGTCTCATTACGATTCTGATTAATAATAATTTATTAAATTAATAAGTTTAGATACTAAATTGCCCATTTCTTCAAGATTATTTAAGATTGTGATTTGTGATTTTAAACAGTCTGTGATTTTACATAAAACTAGAGAACTTTTATTATTAGTTAATGGTAGCTATAAAAAAACTTCAACATAGATCTCTTTGGAAAACTATATTTACAATGTTTTTGATATTTGTCCAAGTTTTTATTGCAATTATGAAATAATCTGTGATTTAATTAAGAGCACAAAAAAAGAAAATAATAGAAAAATGGTTATAAAATAAATGATATTTTTTTTTTTTTTTTGGAAAGATAATTATGAAACAATCTGTGATTTTAAATAGTAAGATTACAAAAACGACAAATATTGTGTCACATTATTATAATGAAACTGAATGATGTTAGAAATTTAAGTTAGTCTTTTAAGTAATAAATATTCTCTTCTGTCGACATTTTTATTTCTTAGTCCCCGCACTATGCGAGTGATATTCGTGGGTGCGCTTCGTGGAATAGGAAATTAATTATTTTAAATTTTTATTTGAAGCCCACCTATGGGTGTGCTTAGTGGAATACTTTAGGTGTGCTTCGTCTGGGTGTGCTTCGTTTGGGTGTGCTTCATGGAATACCTCATGCGAACGCCTGTCGAACGTTGAATGGCAATGTTATACCCCAGGTCAGCTTGTTGCATTGATTTTCCCGACTGCAATGTGTTGATAATGTTCCTTTGTGAAGTGAATAAGAATGGCTTTTGTAAGCTCGGGTACATTGTAAGTTTGAATTGTATAGTTAATTTATAAATCACTGATGTGTATAATTATTATCTAGACTGTTATAAGTATTCGTAGTTAAATGATGTATGTAATTTATATTTATTTTCGATTGTACTATTTTTTTCTCTTGAAATTTGTAGCAGTGTTAATGAACCTAATTTTTTTTACGTCAGTAGAAATTATAATAATTTTTTTAATACGAAATACATTTAATTTTGTATCTTTTTATCTTTATGTCATATTTCATCATGTTGTTTAAATTTTTACTCTAATAAGTAAATACATTTCAGTGCAAAGTGAAAAATTTCTAATGAAATAAATAAATGATTTAGTTTACTTTTAATAACTTCCCAAAATGGTTTCAATATATCTAGGAATAGTTCAACAGTACCTCACAACGGTATTTAAAGCTTTCATATACGTCACGACAAGACTAATTAATATAATAATAAACCATTGACAATACACCATTGAAAATTATACAAGATGCAGTTTTGAACCTGCAAAACATTTCAGGAGGTAGTTAGTAATAGACTCGTAAATAATCATATAGTAGACTCGTAAATAATCATATAACGATACGAAACCAAGTCTATAATCAATAATACTTTTTATTTTAGATTTTTCAATTTTATTGTTTTTCAGAATAACTGTGGATTGGGAGCGCGGCTTTGGATTTTTATAGATAAAAGAAATGTCGGTTGCGTTTATTTGTGTGTGTGAAAGCGCAGTTTAAGGACACGTACAGACTGGCCGCGTTTTAAAAATGGGAGTTCACACTTACCGATTTCCGTAAATAAGAATAAAATGAAAAAAAAAAACCTGCCCATTTTATTGTTGATTCGGGTCGAGAATCACTAACATAATTACCTCCTGAAATGTTTTGCAGATCCAAAACTGTACCTTGTATACCATCTATTATATTTCCCAGGATGCTGGTGGTATGAGGTATACATTTTTAATAGCTATGTACGCCGTTTTATGGTAGCAATAGGTCAGCTCAAGCAAAGATATATGCCACTTCTTCCACCATATTATTATTATGACAATTATCTTTTTTCCCCCATTTTTATATAAGCACACACACACTGTTACACTGTCCAACTGCTGCGCAAAGGCCTCTCCCTAATAATTAATATTTTTTAATTAATAAAAAAGATTATTGTACAAAGTGAAATACATATTAAAGCTATACATCCACTAATCATGATTGTACAAGTAGTCACAAGTAGTTTGAACAGCTGACTCCTGAAATAAGTAAAAACATACTCGTATATCTGGAGTCGAAAAACTGTGACGTAAAAGGACTCTTGCAAGCAACACTAGCCGATCTATTCTCTATTCAATTCATCGAGAAAATATAGGTGAAGCTGTTTGGTAAATAATAAATGATTTTATTTCGGTAAGTAGGTTTGTACAAACACGTCAATAATATTTTTTTAACTACATGAGTTCGGCATTTCCTATCTGACGACTCTGAGAACATAGGCCGAAACAAACTAAGAGGTCACAGTCTCGTTTAAAGTCCAGACATAACCTTGGTCACATCATGTGGAGATCATTTGGATTGGTGTCTGAAATGGCCTTTTTGTGCAGCTAAACTCAGGAAGTTTTTCGGTTGTGAATATGAAAATAGACTAAATTCAAAATCAGCTAAAGGTAAAAACATTAAAAGTGATTTAGATTGTCGTACCTACCTATATAATACTGAGCATCAATCTACCCGTCATCAAAGTATTTATGGACCGTGGTCAGAGGTCAAATCTATTCAATTGTCACTTCACGCTCAATAAAGACGACATCTAAGACGAAATCAGCGACACGGCTGACATATTCGTGTAATTACGTCACTTAGTTATAGTTTAGCTAGAGTAGTCACTTAGTTAAAGTTTACCTAGAGTACCTACCTTTACGTACTTAAAAGGCTTACTAGAGAAGGATATAAAGATTGAATGAGGAGCAAAATTATAAATGGATCAGAAAAGTACGGTCAGATGCCAATTTGCAGTGCTAGTAGCAGTAGGTTAGATTTGATAAAATTTACGCTACGAGAGTAAATAAATATCTTTTTAACCGACTTCAAAAAAAGGAGGAGGTTATCAATTCGACTGTATTAAAAAAAAAAATGTTTGTTATCTCATAACTTTTGACAGGGTGACCCGATTTTGATGATTCTTTTTCATTAGAAAGGTGGTGCTTCCCGAATGGCCCAATTTTAATTTGATTCCATTCGGACAATGGAGTCCATGTGAAAACCATATAAGTCTTTTTGCATTAAGTATTTGCGCGACAAATGAACGAATAACGCGATTAGATTAGGGCGGGTATCTACCATAACTAAAAAGTTAGAAAAAAAAACTTTTTGAAAAAAATAACAACCGACTTCCTTACAAAAAACACTACAAAGTCAAAAATAACTTTAATATCGGAAGTCGGTGGCAAAAAACCTCAAATACAGATCATAAGACACCGAATTCCGAAATTAAAGTTATTTTTGACTTTGTAGTGTTTTTTAAAGGAAGTCGGTTGTTATTTTTTTGTAAAAGTTTTTATTAATTTTGAAAACAGTTGAGGTTAATTTTAAACCTCAATTTATTTTCTTCGATGACTTTTCAATTACAGTTTAATAATGTTATTCATGGGGGAGGTCTATGTCCAGCAGTGGACGTCTTTCAGCTGAAAAGATGATGATCATGAATGTAATACAAACTGTAATTTTTGGAAAAAAAGGTGTATAGTAGTATAATGTAGAAATGTACTACGTAAATACAGATGAATGTGTTACCTTAGAAATCATTGTAAACATTCTACTTTACTCTTTCAGCTCTATGTATACAGATTGGCAGTGTACATCGAAAACGCACAAACTGAAACCACGTGTTCAGCACATAATTTTAGCGTAGATATTTTTCATCAAGAAAAGCAGCTGTTTCATAGAAAACTGCAATACCTACCCGGCAATGAATGGCAGAGCAATGGTATTTTTAATTGTTTTTTTTAAGGAAGTCGGTTGTTATTTTTTTGTAAAAAGTTTTTATTTTTGACTTTTTAGTTATGGTAGATACCCCGCACTAATCTAATCGCGTTATTCGTTCATTTGTCGCGCAAATATTTAATGCAAATTTAAGACTTAAGTAAGTATATGGTTTTCACACAGATCCAATTGTTCGAATGAAACCAAAATGGGACCATTCGCGAAGCACCAGCTTTCAAATAAAAAAAGAATCATCAAAATCGGTTCACCCAGTCAAAAGTTATGAGGTGACAAACATAAAAAAAAAACAGACGAATTGATAACCTCCTCCTTTTTTGAAGTCGGTTAAAAAGGTGGACCGATGGCCTGCTGAAATGCGCAGGACCCCTGGATGCGAGAAGTACAGAATCTGGCGAAGTGGCGGTGCTTACTGGAGGTCTATATCCAGCAGTTAACGTTTTTCGGCTGTGAAATGATGATGAATGATGATAATTTCGGATTATCAAATACATCCATAATTATAATTAATGATAGAGACGGAAATAATCACTCAAAGAAAAAATAACGTATCCAGATCGAGCAAGAACTACTTAATTAATAATTTCGATAGTCTTAAAATATCCTCATCAATATAACAGATTTTTTTCTAGACCGTGGAGTTGATTCGATCTAAGATATCCTTTTCTTTTGAACTTCTTGTCAGGTATATCAGCAGTAAACGTTTAACTTCACTAGTTTCATAAAGTTTGTTCGTCGTCGAAAAATATGCTTGTATAATTATGTTTTAATGACTGTTGTTACGTGCAAAAACACTGATAAAATAGTGAAGGCAAAACAACAACGTAACAATATAATAACACTTAGATGTCAAAGAAAAAACAAATTCAGTACAAAGGGAATGTAAATATTTGACCTATTTGTACGGTCAATCAACGACAGCTCCAGATGCATTATATAAACATGATATTTTTGTTTGGCCCAAATACACCGCCTTGAGACGTCCACACAGGGATTTCAATTTGCTGGCAAAAGAAAAGCCAGTCCTGTTTCACATTTCATCATCGGAAAAATTGGTGCGGTCTCTGAAAATCGAGTGAATCCAGGCTAACACTTCGAGATCCGAAATCCACGTAGGTAGTCACAAACTCCATTTTAAAGATGATTGTAGCAACAGCTGCTTATCTTTTCACATGCGTTGATAAATCCACGCGTCAAGCATCCGTCATAAAAGTAATAACGTTTCTATTGCTACTTTATTTCGTCTTCAAACAACCCTTGATACCAAACAAACGAGACATGAATAACCAACAACGCAAAGACGTAAATGTCCCAATCCCCCCCAAATTGTACTCCACCATTTCATCTCGAAAATCAATCTCGTCCTAATCCTCCCATTCTCTGTCTAATAACATTTAAACGCATGTCAAGGACAATAATCAAAGTATAAACCTCTACAAGGTTACATCCAGCGCAAAATCTATTAATATCGAAAATAGGTCGGGCATATACCGCATCTGTATTGCATGACGTTCAATGAATGAAGTAGTGGGCTAAAAATAGGCACTGTGTGCAGGGATTAAACCTGAATGGGACACACCCCCCCGCCACGGCCGCTTGGAAAATAGGGCACTGTGTCATTGGTGACGTCGCACTATGACGTCAGGGCGCATCCCAGGTGAAACCGGGAAATAGGTCAGAGCGTACGTCAAACGCGTATGATTTTGTAAGTGCTGTTATAGGATCTGAATGGCGTTTGTATGTTATGTACGTCAGCTGGTGATGAATTGACAAATGGATATAGGTTTCTAGGCTTCTAAGTAGCATTTATCAAAATCAGCCGATATGAGTAACTTTTTACAGTTGCAAAGTCCCTTTTTGTTATCTTTAAATATTTTTTGTTAAAAATTTAAAATTGCAGTACTCCACATTACCATATAACTGTATACCTGCCATATCTATTCTTTAGAAAAGAGTTATATGACGATTGTAAAGTCGGCCCTTTGTTTTACATCTTTGATGCAATTTAACTCTCTCCCTCATTGCGTAATAGGTACATTATCGATCTGAAGCTGTATCATTTTGATGGATATTGCTAATTAAATTTGAAAAAATTGTCTGCTTTTTAAAACTAAATGAGGTCGGCGTTTCTTATCTGACTCAGATTAGGAAAAGTACATACATCTTCTATGGGGTACTGTGTTAAATGTTACAACAAAATACCTTCTGATATATTGCAATTAAATGAAAGGAGGTTTAAAAGTCATATTAAAAGTACACTTTGTAAACGAGCTTATTACAAATTAGAGGACTACATCCAAGATAAGAACGCTTGGAAACATGCTGGTCTCGCTCCATAGGACAGTCTTAGAGTTTATCAAACTAGTTGCTAACTTAATTGTGTAGATAATATTTATTTTTTCTTCTATGACACTGTTTTACATTCTGTAATTACTGTAACTCACACACTGACAGTTTATATGGGCAGTTCATATAATTCTTTTTTTATTTAACTGCTTTTGTTAATTTATTTTTATTTTCTTTTAATTTCACGTATTGTGTATATGTATCATTTGCATCGTTGTATATGTAAGCGGGCACGCCCTTTATGCCTGGAGGCTTTAGTAAGGTTTTAAGTTCTGTTTACGATTTTGTTTCATTATTCATTTCTGCTTGAGTTTAGTTTTCAATGTTTTGTTGGTATAATGGCGTGTGCTAGCTGACATATGGAGAATAATGTATGTTTTTTTAAATTATATTAATAACTTATACAATATTGTATAGAATCAAGTTCTTCTAACTTAACAGACAGCAGTGCTGCTGGGGAGTTTGTTCCGCCACTTCTTCTTCCCAGCTAAAGCACTAAGAAGTGTCGAAGGGCGGGCGTTTTGGGGGGACTGTCTTATGTAACTTTGACATTCAAAAACTGCTGACTCTCAGCCTAGTTTGAATAAATGACTTTTGATTGATTTTGACTACTCTGAGAAGAAAGGCCGAAACAAACTCAGAGGTCACAGTCTCTTTTAAAGTCTATGCATAATCTTTCCCAGATCATGGGAAGACCATGTAGGTTAGTGTCTGAATTGGTTTAATAACTAAAAGTTGTTGAAATGTCGAAATGAAAGACATTCCTATTGTTAGTTAGGCAATTACCCCTGTGTTTTTTTTTGAGTTTATCTGCCGTCTCCGCAAATTACTTTATTTGGTTTCTTCTAGTAATATTGCTTCTTGCACCGTTATTCCAACTTTTCCTTTATTCTATATGCGGTTGGTTCGTCACACTCAATTCAAAGCGAAATAACCGTGAAGATAAGAGTTTTTATTCTTGATTCATTTCTATACAGCGACACATATGTTAGGCACGTGCTGCACTGTTCAAAAGTGCATATGCCTTTTTCTTGAATTAACTACACATAAATGAAATTAAAATTAATGATTTACTGTTTGAATTGGATTTTATTACTCTCTATATTTAACACAAACATGACGTTGATTAGTAAATCTAAACAGTTTTTTAACGTTTTTGGAGAAACTTGCTTGTTAAAATGTTATTAGTCGTTGAGTGATGCTAGACGAATATCACTTTTTCGCTATTGAAAATAGAGTTGATTTTGCCTTATTTTGATTTATATAATGAATGTTATATTTTCATAGCAGAAACGTGATTTTTAAACTTCTTAAGTGTTGCTGAATAAAATAGGACAACATACAACATTGACAGGGTTTTTTTTTATAATAATAATATTTTCTACAATATTTGTAAGGAGACCTTATAGTCTGAATATAATTATTTATGTTGACGCTTTTTTGCATCAAACGTCACTCTCGTGTAATTTTTCTGAAAACTGGTTGCGAAAATGAGTGATTTTGTATTACCTAATACTTTTTTTATTTAATTCCTTCATGCCTCCTGGATGACTAAGAACTCGTTTCAAATCACCAACAATTGTGTTTATTTTATTCCCCTTATTCATAAATAGTGAAAAAAAAAAAACAAATAAAATCAGTCGATTTCTTGCTCGGCTCCATAAAGTGTGAATTCCAATGCCATTGAGGAAAGAGCGGCACGTGCCGAAATAATTGACGTTTGTAAGATTGCGCCCTTACTCTTCGTTAAAGCACACCAGAAACATGCCGAGATAACCAATTTATGGAAGAAACAGGTGCATTGTAAATAAATAACTTGCCTGTTTCTAACTTGGTCTGGACAAGGATGAGCTTGCTTTTAGAAGCTACTTCAATGACTAAGTGTTTTACTCCTGACGCAAATATGTAGTTTGTTATAAGTTTAGTATGTAAAGTAATCGATCTCCTATTACTTTATTGTATGGGAGTTTTAAGGCTAATGGATATTCAAATCAAATCAAATCAAATCAAAATATTTTTATTTCATATAAACCTACATGGGCACTTATGAAACGTCAGAAGCTAGGTGCACGGTTCCAAATAGTTGGTTCCTATGGAGAAGAGCCGGCAAGAAACTCCACGGTTACTCTTTTAAAAATAATTCGTTTTTACAATTGTTTCAAATTACAGTGTTAATAGTATGGGAGGACAGTGGTGCCGATTCTGTTGTACAAAATTCTCTAAACCAAACTAAAAATCACCAAAATTTGGTTTATTCCTGTCAAACGACGATTTCCTATTCTGAAATAGACTAAAGTGACACAACTTAACTATATTTTAGTTTGACAGCACTAAGTTTGCACTGAGTTATTAGTTTAGTGAAAATGACAATTTTGCTATTCTGGCTTTGCCGGTTTTCACCAAAAATTTAGACTATAATAATTTATTTTGACTAAATCTGACTATTTTTAATCGCGATTAAAAAGGTGTGGAATAAAATTAGTGGTCATGAACAAAAATTCACACCAACGCCTCGCCTTCACGTGCAAAAACAGTGCTGTATTTTTTATTTTTTCTTTTGCTTATATCTCGAAAATGGCGTGTCCTATCGCAAAAATAATGAAATTTTCGACCCCCTTTATGAAACCCCGGAACATTTAAATCTCAACACGTGGGTAATATTTTTTTTATTTTTCAAACAAAAAGTGAAAAATTCCATATAAAACACGTCCAGGCTGCCCCCTTGCGCGCGCCTTCGTCTCTAAAAAATCCATTGCGTAGCGCACACAAGTACCACGATGCGAAACCAAAAGAAAAAAAAACCATGTTGATTGCCAAATTCGTTTTTAGTCGGGTCAAAATAATTTTTAAATTTAGAGATTTTTTCTTGCAGAATAGCGTTAAAATTCTCATAGCCAAAAGTAAGGAATTTTAGAGATAGTTTAGTTAGTTTAGTTCGGTGTACAACAGAATCGGCACCAGTGTAGGCCTGTCAACAAGTACCAGGTACTGAATAAGATAGAAAATTGTCTACAGTCTACAAGGCCTACAACGTTCTCACATTCACAAAGTATAAAATAATCTACATAAATAATATTATTTCTTAAATAAGACATATTACATTATTTAAACCAAATGTCATTATTGCCATGACAACTAATATTAAAGAGTACAATGTACAATTGTAGGTGTATAATTTCAAAAATGAGTAAATGTGAAAGAATGTAAAAACTGAAAAACTTGAATACAAAATGTACATCGTCATTCGGGAGCAGTTAATAGACACAGGTCATCCTGTAATGAGCTACCAGGGAAGCCACATGTGCAGAAGGAATTATTGCCAAACTTCCTTGTCTTCAACGTAGTCTTTTATCTTATAATATGCTTTTTTGATAAGGACACGTTTGATGTGTGATTTGAACTTTCCATAGCTAAGTTCAGTAACAGACTTTGGCAACTTGTTATAGCAGCTTATTACTAAACTTGTTTTTGCCTCAGGGGTAATCTCCAACAGGAAGCCTACAATCATGACGGTTAATGCTTGTGACTAAGAGGAACCCCTTTTAGTAGAATAATTTTTTCTCACGTACCGATTGCAATCAAAATTTAGTCGGTCGAAGTTTGGCAACGAGTTTAGCACTTTCATCAGTTCTTGTTACGTACGGATATTTTATAGTTTTAATAGATAGTTTGTGAAATAGCACATTTTCACTCAAGGGTAATAAGGAGTCGATAGCGGACTCCCGGTCACCGTAGGCGCGAGCTTGCGGGTGGCGAGCAATGGGTAGCTCGCCGCCCGGTAAGGACCAGGCTCGGGTCGACGGCGCGTAGTGTTCCACGCGCGCTTCAAAGAGATGTCAGCAGCAATGTAGGGGTCTGCTAGGACCGATGCCTGCCAGGGTCGCGAGATTGTTCGAAAGAGATACCGTGACTCTGGCATATGGGCAACTGAAGCAACACAGGTGGGTTTTTTTTAGTCAGTAAAAGTCTGACACGCCCTCCCGCTCCGCCCAGAGCAGGAGAAGTCATTTAATGATTTCCCATCAATTTGGCTGATTAAAATAAAAAAACCGGCCAAGGGCGAGTCGGACTCGCGCACCGAGGGTTCCGTACAAACCTGCAGGTATTCACGGTTTATGTATAAGGTTTATGAAATTAAATGTTTTTTTCTTTTAATTTTTATATTTGAGTTGACTGAATGAAAGGTAAATTGTGGTTTACGATTTATGACATATTAAAAAAAAAAAAAAAACAATTACTAGATCTCTTTCAAACCAATTTTCCGTGGAAGTTTACATGGTAATGTACATCATATATTTTAGTTTTATTATTCCGCTATTTTAGAAGTTACGGGGGGGGGGGGGGCACATTTTACCGCTTTGGAAGTGTCTCTCGCGCAAACTATTCTGTTTAGAAAAAAATGATATTAGAAACCTCAATATCATTTTTGAAGACCTATCCATAGATACCCCACACGTATGGGTTTGATGTTTTTTTTTTCAGTTTCAGTTCTATGTATGGGGAACCAAATATTATTGTTTTTTTTTCTCTTTTTGTGTAAAAATCTTAATGCGGTTCACAGAATACATCTACTTACCAAGTTTCAATAGCATAGCTCTTATGGTTTCGGAAAAAAGTGGCTGTGACATACTCGGACAGGCAGACAGACAGACAGACATGACGAATCTATAAGGGTTCCGTTTTTTGCCATTTGGCAACGGAACACTAAAAAGGTACCTATGTAAAGCTTTGTTAAAAAAATCATTTAAACAAAGGACGTATTGAGCAGGACGTTGCTACATTGCTATCAATCATATTATCGAGTATTTCAATCAATGCTCATCAGCTATCGCGCCCTTGGGTCGGTCTTTCCCGTTATGAATTTAAAATTTATCACTTACACGTTTCTTTAACATCGGTTCAGTAGTACATAGTGAATGCACAGCGCGTTGGAAGTTAAAAGTTTAATATTTTATTGTAGGGTATTAGATCAGCCGCCTCTTGTGTCCTTTATTATACCTCTTCGTCAAATCATTGACCTTAAGTTCTGAGTTGAGCTGTACGATTAGTGACAAATGCATGCACTGACTGAACAGGTCCACTCAATCTGTGTGGTTCTTTCCTCGAAAGACCATTTCCGTCACCAATCTACATGGTCTTCACATGATGTGAACAAGATTATGTCTGGAATTTAAAAGAGACTGTGACCTCTGAGTTTGTTTCGGCCTTTCTTCTTAGAGTAGTCATTAACGAAACACCGACCTCATCTAGTTTAAAAAATTATCATTGACGTAAAAGTGTTTGTACAAACCTATTTACAGAAATAAAATCATTTATCTGCAATTGAAGTCTAATTGAGGGTGGCCAACTCAGGAGGCAGGGCGCGTGAGGGAGTGGCAGTCTCTGCACCCTCACGTCCCTAGCCGCCGCAGGAGGAGACGCCCCGGGCGCCGGGAGTCGATTGCGGACTCCCGGCCACCGTAGGCGCGAGCTTGCGGGTGGCGAGCAATGGGTAGCTCGCCGCCCGGTAAGGACCAAGCTCGGGTCGACGGCGCGTAGTGTTCCACGCGCGCCTCAAAGAGATGTCAGCAGTATTGAAGGGGTCTGCTAGGACCGATGCCTGCCGGGGTTGCGTGATTGTTCGAAAGAGATACCGTGACCCTGGTACATGGGCAAATGAAGGAACACGGGTGGGTTTTAGTCAGTAAAAGTCTGACACGCCCTCCCGCTCCGCCCAGAGCGGGAGAAGTCATTTGATGATTTCCCATCCAAAAAAAAAAGAAAGGGTGGCCAACTCAAATGTATAAACTTTTTTGGCAGTGGCACTTTGTTTTGGCGCCAAATTTAACGGTTGTTTGATATCCATTTTTTAGTTGAAATATGACTAATTAGTTAATAATAATAATATGTTAGGACAACCAACACACCGTTATCTGATCCTAAACTAGGCAGAGCCTGTACTATGGTAACCAGACAACTGATTAATATACTTATATATTTCTAAACACATACATATTATAGATAAATTACACCCAGACACAGAACAAATGACTGTGCTCATCATACAACATTTGTCCTGGGTGGGAATCGAACCCACGATCTCAGTCTTAGCAGTCAGGGTCACTAACCACTAGACTAACAGGCCAGTTTAGTTAAGCACTGCACGAAAGACTAGCTAGCAGCTATATGGACCGACTAACTGGATACGTATGGTGGACGATAGAGTGTCGTGACGCAGATTGGGAGAGGCCTATGTCTAGCGGTGGACTGCGATAGGCTGAGTTAGTAAGACTTTCTAAACGGATTGAAAACGACCCAATTCTTTTCAGCTCCGATTCACTATCCCTTTTTAGGGTTCCGTTGCCAAATGGCAAAAAACGGAACCCTTATAGATTCGTCATGTCTGTCTGTCTGTCCGAGTATGTCACAGCCACTTTTTTTCCGAAACTATAAGAGCTATGCTATTGAAACTTGGTAAGTAGATGTATTCTGTGAACCGCATTAAGATTTTGACACAAAAATAGAAAAAAAAAAAAAACAATAATATTTGGGGTTCCCCATACTTAGAACTGAAACTCAAAAAAATAAAAAAATTCATCAAACCCATATGTGTGGGATATTTATAAATAGGTCTTCAAAAATGATATTGAGGTTTCTAATATCATTTGTCTCCAAACTGAATAGTTTGCGCGAGAGACACTTCCAAAGTGGTAAAATGTGTGTCCCCCCCGTAACTTCTATAATAAGGGAATGATAAAACTAAAAAAAATATATGATGTACATTACTATGTAAACTTCCACCGAAAATTGGTTTGAACGAGATCTAGTAAGTAGTTTTTTTTTAATACGTCATAAATCGTAAACCACAATTTACCTTTCATTCAGTCAACTCAAACATAAAAATTAAACAAACATTTAATTTCATAAACATAAACCTTATGCATAAACCGTGAATACCTGAAGGTTTGTACGGAACCCTCGGTGCGCGAGTCCGACTCGCACTTGGCCGGTTTTTATGTATGGGCTTGTAATTAGTCATAATTAGTATGCAAATGGGAACAAATTATATTAATTTACTGTTTCATATAACTGGCACCCTAATTGCGTAACGCACAATCAGCACTTTAATCATTTTGCGCTTTGTCCATGTCCTGCCGGGCGTAAAGAATAGCACCATCCCTTTTTTCCCGTGAGAGGCGACTATGGGACTTACTAGAGAATGGGCAGCAGCTTTCGATGGATTTTACCACCATACTGCGATCGCCAACCTGTCTGGCAAATTTGAGTAGGCATATGTTCAGTAGTACATACATATCATACGGCTGAAATTATGATGACGATGATGAATCATTTAGAAGGTTATTGCTAATCCAATGCTTCGTAAGTTCGAAAAATTTGTCTGCTCAACAACGCAATGAATATTGTTGAACTGTCAAAATGAAAGTAATTTTGTTAGTGAGTTACAGTATTATCCCAATGAGCCTCCCTAGCAACTTTTTAAGATTCGCAAAGACAAACGACAGAATCCGCCCCTGCGCTTTTCTTTACCGAATTTGATGTCGAAAGGGCGCGAAGCCGGAACGTTTTATGTTACTCGCGACCTTGTTCCCGAGAACCCGGGCCAGTTGGCTGCCTCCGATATGGGATGGAATGGCTCTTCCTTATCCCGTAATGTGTGATAGGATCAAAGGACCCTTAACTGTCTTACTTTAAGTAGAACACTTTGCTTTTACTAAGATTTTGGAGATAACAGGAAAGAGGATAGTAGGTAGGTTAGTAGATAGGTAGGTACAGTAAGGCCACGTTTAGACTGACATAAAATATACCAGCAGGATTTTTATCGCATACTGGATATTCAACTTTCGGTGTCAGCTGCTGTCAGTGCTACCTGAGTATTGAGAATTTAACAGAGTGCATCCCACCGCGTTCGAAAAAACACTATTCGATTTTTCACTCTCGTCGTTTCTGCAGTGCCTTGAATTTGCAGTGTGCGAAAAAATATCGGCATGATATTTATACGTCCGTGCAAACGTGACGTGGCCTAAATATGTGTGGCTCATTATTGTGTTTTAGAAAAAGCTTTTTACAATGTCGCCTCTGACACCATAGATATTTTGAGAATTAAATATGAACATTTTTCGTTCCTACTAGAGTACATATTCATAAGCAACGCTTGTTTAGATTCACATATAGGTACGAAATTTTACGTTAAAACATATTCCTTTGACACGATTTCTTAGCAAAACCAAGTTAAAGAGTAGTCTTTAAATGTCTTATACCTTTGTTGCAGATGCATCCGGTTAGACAAGAAACTGACCCCAAAAAAATAGTTGGGACAATGCTAAGCAGATATAGCTGGAGTAGGTATTATTATCGTTCATGTCGTCTCTCCCTTTTTATCTTTCCCATGTATCGGGATTTACACGAAGGATAGTGTTTTATCGACTTAACGTGCACTTCGCTTAAAACAGATACCATGTATCCCAGATTTATGCAAGCGCCGGTTAACCCCTTTCCGCGGTCTCTTTTGGCTAACTTCCAACCGATACGCTCCGATGTCATTTTACATTCACCTAGACATAAGAGGCGGATGGTGTCGCCAGGCTTCTTGTCTGGTTTAGCCTTTAGGTTTATGTTTTAGTAAGTATTGATTTCTTTATAGTCGAATGCGGATACTTGAAATACTCCTATGATCTCGCAAATAGTATAAGTCTCTGGATAAGTTGTCGACGTAGCTCACAGAATAAGCAAGCTGAAGTGGCAATGGGCCGGCCATATAAGCTGTAGATCCAATAACCGGTAGATGTGTTCTTGAGTGGAGACCGTGAATCGGCAAACGTAAGGTAGGATACCCTCCGGCTAGGTGGAGCGTCGATCATCGCAGGGTAGCAGTAGGATATTATTGGGCATCCTACTCCACCTTCGTTCCTTCGGCTCACTCCGTTCGCCTCGTCACTCTCGGTGAAGTAGAATACCCAATAATATTAATATTTCTGATATAGATGACTGACCTCAAATTCAACTCTCGGATTCATTTCATTATACTCACCAACTTAAAAACACCTACCTACTTTAAAACTTTACACGTTAACATAATCAGGTTTATATCTGAACGAACCAGTTATCTAAAATTCAGGACAGATTGACTCACGTCTCTCCACATACTTAGGGATGGTGCATTATCGCTTAGTGACACACACACCCGTTTTCGTGACCAGATTGGCTCGAGAACATCTGAACTTTAGGATACCGCATACATTAAACTAAATTTAGGACAGATTGTCTCATGTCTCTCCACAAAAGTAAAATAGCGCGCACCCTTAGGTCCACACACATTTATTCTGTGACCAGATTGGTTCGAGGACATCTAAATTTAGTTTAACACATTACAGACGATACATACTTTTACATCAATACGCTCACCTGCTTTAAAACTTTACACGTTAACATAATCAGGTCTATATCTGAACGAACCAGTAATCTAAAATTCAGGACAGATTGTCTCATGTCTCTCCACATACCTGGGGATGGTGCATTGTCGTTTAGTAACACACACACCCGTTTTCGTGACCAGATTGGTTCGAGAACATCTGAACTTTAGGATACCGCATACATTAAACTAAATTTAGGACAGATTGTCTCATGTCTCTCCACAAAAGTAAATAGTGCACACCCTTAGATCCACACACATTTTTCTGTGACCAGATTGGCTCGAGGACATCTAAATTTTAGTTTAACACATTACAGACGATACATCCTGTTACATCAACACGCAAAAATCAAGTGGCAAGCGTGGTCCCACGGATAGTCGATCCTTGTCCCGTATGCATAAAGCTAAGGCGCAGATACACTTGCAACGGCAGCCGGATCAGAAACGCATCAACGGTTAACAATCATTAGTGCCTATATCAGTTTTTACGTAACACTATTGGTTCATAACCGTCGGTATCTCACATTATTGAATCTGTCGTACAAACTGTATGTGAATCCACTGCTGTAGTCTGTTCCGTAGACGGTAACCGTACCCGGTGGTTGTCAGTTTTATGTGTATAATCAGCTTTATGTATAAGTCGGCTTTATTAGTTCGAATCGACAAATTTCAATGACAATGGAATGCACGCTTCCCACGTTCACATAAATTGCATTCCATGCATTTTTATTGTTAAGTAATATGATCATCATGTTGTAAACACTAAATTAGTCTTTTATAGAACTTCCTACATTTATTATTTTCGTATATTTTTAAAGTTTGTAATCGCTTCTAGTTTTAACGTGTTTCATTCTTCTACGTAGGTACTAAGATTATGTATTTTTATTTATATGAATTATATATTTTAACATAATTTTGTATCAAGTACGACACGAATTATTGGTCGCACCATCTGCCACTTGATATAGAGTGCGATTTAAAATTAATTAAAAGACCTTGAAAAAAGAGAACACTATACAATAAGGTTATTTGGGATAATAGGAGTAAAGAATAAATTGATAAATACATTGGAGAAGCATTGAAATCATAAAGTTAATTTTATTATTGATAAATTGGACAACTATAAAACCATAACTCAGACACGTACTTTCGATTCCTACACGATACCTACAGTTTCTTGGTTTCTTTCATTGCAGGTGTAAGTGATTATTTAATAAAAACGAATACGAAACGAATGAAAATGTTATAAGTGAGTAAACTAACTTACTATTCACTAGTTTTTATATGATGATTATAACTTCCGAGTTTATCTGCAACTTAAAATTACTTGGGATCGGGTTCACTTTGTCGGCTTTATTTTTCAGTTCTCAATACTTATGACACAGTAAAAATAAAAGAAGCAGAAGTATGT
Organism: Aporophyla nigra; assembly: GCA_947507805.1. NCBI lineage: Eukaryota > Metazoa > Arthropoda > Insecta > Lepidoptera > Noctuidae > Aporophyla > Aporophyla nigra. The sequence goes on from OX382296.1 coordinate 23,742,188, forward strand.
CTCGGCATTGACATTGAAAGAAATTCATTCAGGTGTCATTTAGGCGAATGCCCAACGTCGAAATGCCGACTGAGTTGATAATATAAAAAATGATATTTCTGGTTTCAATATTGATGAATGCAAATATCCATACACTGAATAATACAGTTGATAATTTCGTGTTAAATTTCTAGTAACTAAATATTGCACCCTCCGCGTATGTGCGTCACTGTCACCCTCCGAGACTGTTGCGTATTGTGCACACTGAAATTTCGAAGCGCGTCATTTCGACCGTTTTCTATGAAGTTAAACTACTGTAACTTTTTATTCAGTGTCAATTAACAAATTACAATTTAGCAAAATTGATATGCAATCAATACGGATAAATATGACGTAAACGTCATATTTTATTATACAACTGTAAGACTTGTATACTTAGAGTTTAAAATTGAAATGATCAATTTTGTGCTGAAATTGTATTTTTTGTGTATATAAACGAATTAATTTCAATCAATAAATTACATTCGCTCCGGAATCTTCAAAGTGACAAGTAGTACTAGTGGTACTTTAATATCGACTTTCTAACATGTAAGTGAGTACTTCTTAATTTTAAATTTGAAGTCATAATGCTCAGCTACGGACCTGGTTTTTGCCTGCCGGCTGTTGTAACTATCATGCCCTATTTATCCATCGTGACTGCTACTCAGCTACGGACCTGGTTTCTGCCTGCTAGTTGATGTAACTGTTATCGTCCTGTCATAAATTGATAGATTTCTTATTTATTGTATTTCAAAAAAGACCTTATAGGTTTTTATACTAAACATGTCTTTTTTTGTTGTGTATTAGGTCTGACTCCGACGTTTCCCGTATGTCTGACTACATAAAGAGCCCGGCGACTGATACAAAGGTCGTGTCGAGAAGGACCCTGCCTACGAAAAAAACAACAAAGCGCAAAGCTTCCTCGGTCGTAGAATCAGAATCAAGGTAGTTTATCAGTACTCTTTATCTGACTTATCCCTTTTCATTAGTCTCACATATTATATTATAACGTAGATCTCAATAGAGAAATTTTATTTGTAACAATAATTTTAAGTAAATACATACTTACTTATTTTATCATACAACATAAGTTTGTATCTAGAAAAGTGTTTCTTCTAGATTATTAAAATTCAATTATAATTGTTTACAGTAACAAGAAACCGGGGAGCACCGACCTTTTCGGTTTAGAAGACTTTGGCAGCCTTCCTCCGAAGTCGGTGTTAGCTTCATCCTTGCTGTCCCGCGTAGCCAACGGGAAGGTACGACGGACAGCGGATCTAAGCGGTGCCTTTTACGTGGAACTCAAGGTATTTCATAAAGAAAATATCATCTCCATTGCTCCTGAGGAGCGCTGGAAGAAGGCAGAAGTTGCCTTGAAACTGCAACTGGAGAAAGGTAGCTCACAGTGGAACTCGCTACAAAAATTCATGCACAAGGCTCATGAGTTGTTCAATGACTCAGAGCCTGTATATTATAGTGATAAAATAAATTTTAAATTTAGTTAAGTAATCACTTAAAATTTAAATTGGGACACCTAAAATTAATCTTTATTTTTAAACTTAGTAGGTAATTAATTACGGTAGGATGCCTTAAATTCTGGTACAAGGCTTAGGAGTTGATCAGAGACTCAGAGGCTGTATATTATAGCGTTAAGATACATTTTAAATGTACTTAGGTAATTAATTTAAAATTAATATTTAGGACATCCTAAATAAATCTTTATTTTTAACTTAGCAGGTAATTAATTACGCTAGAATGCCTTTCTGCACTGTTTGTAACACATCTGTTGAGCGCAGTCACTGGACAGGTCATCTACGCAGTACCAATCATAAAAATAAAAATATTTCATACGTTTGCGAAGGTGTTGAATTAATTAATTCTGCATTCTTAAATCGTATAGCTTCTTATAGAATTATTGACACTAGTGAAAATTATTCTTTAGATTCGTTTTTGAATAATAATCAAGAAAAAATCAAGACATTAATCAACAAATCTCTTAAAGATCATGTATGTCTAAAAATTAATTTTGAATATTTTGCTTTGTTTTTGATGGTTAAAAATGATAGTCAGGAGATGAAATCATTTGCTACAAAGAATTATGTGGTACATCAGAATTATGAATATGATTCATTGACATCTCAGGTTAGAAACACGTTGAAAAAAAAATTAGAAGAATTTCAAGATCGTGACAGTGGCTGGACATTTTTAAACAGTTCGCATTTGGAAGTTAATGTTAACAAATATCAACCTTTACGCGGCTCAAGCTTTATCGAGTTGCCGACCGCAATTAAATCAAAAAAAGCATGTATTAATATTCGCAATAAAGATAATTATTGCTTTTTATGGTCAGTTGTTGCTGCTTTATATCCAGCTAAAACTCATCCTGAAAGAGTATCGTCTTACCCCAATTTTCAAAGTTTGTTAAACATAAAAGACATTCAATTTCCATTGAGTTTCTCAGATATTGCTCGATTCGAAATAAATAATCCTGAAATTTGTATATATATATATGGCTTAAAAAATAATACCGTGATTGGACCGCTTTATAAACCAAAATCTTTGAAGGAAAAAGTGATTCATTTACTGTACTTAGAAAAAGATGATTTATCACATTATTGTCTCATTACGGATTTACCGCGTCTTGTTAAAAATCAAATAACAAAGCACCACAGTAAATTATACTTTTGTGATGTTTGTTTAATGTTCTTTGATTGTTGTGATAATCTTACTTCACACAGGTGTGGAGGAATTGCTACTGAACTACCTCCAAAAGGCTCTTTCATTCAGTTTGAAAATTATGGTAGAAAGCAATTTGTACCATTTGTTATATACGCCGATTTTGAAACAATGCTAGAGCGGTACGATTCCTGCGACCCTGACCCAACTCAGGCGAGCACCGTTACGAGACAGCGACATGTGCCCATCGCTTTCGCTTATCATATTACGTGCACTCTAGATGAAACCTATAATCGTTATGTCTCGTATCGTGGTTCGGATTGTGTTTCAAAATTTGTGAAGTCTATCTATAAAGAAACCAAAAAAGTTTATAGAATTTTAAATAATACCGTTCCCATGATTTACACGAATGAGAATGTTCTCGACTTTGAAAACTCTGATACATGTCATATTTGTAAGAATTTCTTGTTAGGTGATAGGGTACGCGATCATTGTCACTTGACTGGTAAATATCGTGGCGCAGCTCACAGTTACTGTAACCTGCAATATAAAATGCCTAAGTTTCTGCCTGTATTTTTTCATAACTTATCGGGTTATGATTGTCACCTTTTTATAAAAGAATTAGGTAACGCTCCGGGATCTATTAAAGTCATACCTAAAACAAAAGAAAATTATATTTCTTTCACGAAGTATATTCCGATTTCCGATAATGAAAGCATACAGGTACGATTTGTAGATTCATTCAAGTTTTTAGGAACTAGTTTAGAAAAGTTAGCAAACACTATGAAAAAACAAGACTTCAAGCAATTAAAATCTTATTTTCCTGAAAAAACACAATTTGATCTACTTACTCGTAAAGGAGTGTACCCATACGATTACATGTCTCACTGGAAACATTACGAAGATATATGTTTACCATCTAAAAATCATTTTCATAACTCCTTGACTAATGAATCAATTAGCGATGAAGACTATAAGCACGCTCAGACCATTTGGTCAGTATTTAATATTCAAAATATGGGTATGTACACAGATTTATATCTTAAAACCGACGTTCTTTTGCTTACAGACGTGTTTGAAAGTTTTCGAAAAACTTGTAAACAATACTATAATCTCGATCCCGCGTTTTATCTTACAGCACCAAGTCTATCATTCGATGCAATGCTTTTGAAAACTAGAATTAAATTAGAATTGATAAGTGATGTACAAATTTTTAGAATGATACAAGACGGTATTCGTGGAGGTGTTTGTATGTGTTCCAAAAGACATGTCAAAGCCAATCATAAATACTTGGATTCTTACGACTCGTCTCTGCCGAATTCATTTATTATTTATTTAGATTGCAACAATTTATATGGTTATAGCATGTGTCAATATTTGCCTTATTCGGATTTTAGATTCATGAGTAGACAGGAAATAGATGACTTGCAATTGGGCTTAACAGATATAAGCGATACCGCGGAAAACGGCTATATCCTTGAAGTTGATTTATTATATCCTAAAACATTGCACATTGAACATAACGACTTTCCATTTTGTCCAGAAAAATTTGTTCCACCGGGTGGTAAGAATAAAAAATTAATACCAAATTTGTATGACAAATACCACTACGTTATTCATTACGTTCATTTAAAAAAATGTCTACAACATGGATTGGTGTTACGAAGGATTCATCGTGCAATTGTTTTTAAGCAAAGCTGTTTTTTAAAACAGTACATCGATCTTAACACTCAACTACGACAAAAAGCGGAGTCAACGTTTGAGCAAGATTTTTTCAAATTATTAAATAATAGCATTTTTGGAAAGACTTTGGAAAATGTTGAACAAAGAGTAGATGTAAAATTAGTTAACAAATGGTGTGATTCAAACAATAAAACAAAAAAGACTATTTGTGCTGAGAAATTGATAGCCAGTCCATATTTTCATAGCGCTTCTGTGTTTTCTGATGATCTAGTAGCAATACAAATGAAGCCTTCGCGTGTGATACTTAATAAACCAATATATATAGGGTTCACAGTATTAGAATTATCTAAGACCCATATGTACGATTTTCACTACTCTGTCATGAAACCTTTTTATGGTAAGCGAATTGAATTGTGCTATACTGACACAGACAGTTTAATTTATGATGTACAGAGTAATAACGTTTATAAAGATTTCAAGTTCAATTTTTTAAAATATTTTGATACCTCTAATTATGACTTAAACAATGAATTTCACTTGCCCATTAATAATAAGAAGATCCCAGGACTGTTTAAGGACGAAATGGGTGGTAAAGTTATTAAAGAATTTGTAGGACTGCGCTCAAAGCTTTATTGTATTAAAACCTTAAAAAATACAATTAAAAAAGCCAAAGGTATAAAAAAATGTGTAACGAAACATTTGAACATGTTTGATTATAAAAATGTTTTATACAATTGCAATGTCATTCGTAAAAAAAATTTAATGTTTAGGTCAATAAAACATGAAATATTCACTCAGAACGTAAATAAAATAGCACTTTCAAGCAATGATGATAAACGGTTGCTATCATTTGATAAAGTATCTACTTTAGCTTGGGGTAATGCAAATATATTTATGTAATGTATTACCATACTTAAAAATGTAATTAAGAACCTACAATAGTGACATTTCTAACAAGTATTTTAATTATTGTAAAACATAAGACGTCCTAAATGTAAAGTCAGATAATTTTATAACCTACCTACTATCTTACTTACTAATATAAAAAGTTTGTTAATCTTAAAATTTGAAATATAATATTTTCCTGTAATGTAATTCAAATAGTGTCGACTGAAGATACTTTTGAACCCGGTTATAATATTATAACCGGTATTATATGTATGTAATTTTAAAATGTGTGTATTCTTGGTGTCCCTTATACTTATTGTTTTTATCTGTATGTACCTACTAAATATATACTGAAATAAATAATATTTTATGATCTAATTTCTGTTTCATTTCCATTCCTGATTGATGACAAAGCACACAGGGCTTGCACCATGTTGCGCACGAGGATACAGGTTCCAACTGGATAAAACATGGAATGTTCATTTTTGATGACATAGCACTCATGGCTCGAAGTTCACACGCGCAGTGTAGAACATGACACCGAACAGGTGTTCGTGCACGAGCTCGAACGTGTTGAAACTTGAAATTGAATGACAGCGCTTTAAGGCTTTATGGAGTCTCATTACAACCACGTTCCACAGTCGTATTATTGTGTAGAACATCCATCATTAGACAGTCAGCCGGAGCGGTCATATCACGTCGAATAAGAACGAAACGAATTGTAAGTATTGTAGAACTACCTATATACTTATAACGTTAATTCATCATCTTTTATGTATTTGTAATTAATTATTATTACGGTTGTTTCAGATCACTGATAATGTGTGATTCTCCAGATATTATCGACTTCTCGCAATACGCGCAAGGTTTTCCCACCCCGAGTTTAAGCTGGCATATCCCAGAACAACAAAGGCCTGTTAACAAGGAGCCTAGAGCAAGACAAGACTGCGGACCTGTCAACAAGAAGCCTAGAACAAGACGAGAGTGTGTAAGACAGAAGTCATCTCTGTCTACCTGTCAATCATTCGTCATAAACAATGAGAAGAAAAAAGGATTACGACTGATCCAGGTTCAAGTGTTGGACATCAGCGATCAACAAGAATCTGCAAGTGACAATGATGATGTGGTAATTTTAAGTGCGCAGTATATAGTGACTGAATCGGTGGACCATGTTATGGAGGAGACGCAATCGTTAATTAATAAAATATCAAAAAAACTTTGTGGGGACAGTTGTTATTACTAATGAACTATTAACTGGTGTCATTATTTTGTAAGTATCTACTATATTGTGTAAGTTTTATAGGAATAAGCAATAATATATTATGTAAGTAATATTATAATTATTAGGTTATATTATTATTAGGTATGTATAACATTTATTTGCTTTCTTATTGTTTAGTGTTTAAACATTTGTGGATTTTATGTTGTGTAAGTTTTGAATGTATATATTTTTAAAATAACAAATATGTAAGTTTATTCTAATTAACTTTTTGTATTTTATCCTGTACATACCTAGTCTAAAAATTATAATAAAGTTAAATAAATATTTAAAAAAAATGTAATGTAGATTTCTTTGATTAATCTAGTTGGGCTACTGTTCAATCGTCACAAGTGTTTAAGTTAATTATGTAGGTAACATTAAATAAACTATGTGGGGACAGCTATTATTATTATTATAGGGTAGGTAGTTATAATTAGTTTGTAATAATTGTAAATAATGTAAAAGTAAATAAATAAATATAAAAATATGTAATGTAGATTTCTTTGATTAATCTAGTTGGGCTACTGTTCAATCATCACAAGTTTTTAAGTTAAGTATGTAGGTAACATTAAATAAACTATGTGGGGACAGCTATTATTATTATTGGGTAGATAGTTATAATTAGTTTGTAATAATTGTAAATAATGTAAAAAGTAAAATAAATAAAATAAAAATTTTATAGTTCAATTATGTTTTATTTTGTATTACTTATAAATACTCGAACTTTAAATTAGCTCTACTGTAATGATATAAATATAGGTTATTTGCTTTCAGATTTTTTTATTAGAATAATACGTTCAGAATACCGTAAGTACCTATATTTGAAATAAAATATATATTTAGCTAATTTAAAGTTTGTTATATGGGTTTGATTATATTAAATGAAACACTCTTAAGTACATAGACATTTTTAATTAACTGTTCAACACAATAATTATTAAATAAATAAATTAAATACAGACATATTATTATCAAAATACCATTTTCTAATACACACAGCATTATTCAATGCACAATTCATTTTATGGTTCACACAATTAAAGTCAGTTTTATTTTTACAGAACTTTTTTTTTAATGTCGCAAAATTAGGACATCCCTTCTCACCTATGTCAATCACTTCACAGTTTGCACATAACTCTTTAATCCACGTAATCTTTTCCAAACCCTTTGTCATAATTTTTTTATTTTCTAAATATGGTAAAATAACGCGTTTAAACTCTTTGTAGTCTATGTAGCCTTCACTCCAGTAAATTCCTCGATTTCTTTCTAACCATCTCACCTGCTTTTTTTCTTCTAGTGTTAGGTAATGGAATGAATATGGTGGTTTCACCAAGAACGTCTGTGTATGATCATGACTCGCAACGGCCAATTCTTTGACAATAAAATGATTTAAAGAATCTTTAAATCCTTGGAGTTCCACTATAAGGGTGTCCGACTTCATGATATCTTCTTAACAATGTTACTTAATGGTTTGTATTCAACAATGCAATCGTTCAGAATGAGACAATATGCTGAAGTTTGATCTGGTATCTCCGAATCACTTTCAATTTCTACTCTCACATCCACAACTGGCCCTGTCTTTAGATTATCCGCTTGTCTAGAGCAATCAATGACAAACAGCGGTGCTAAATCTCTAAACTGTTTTTCGCTTAATATGGGCTCCGGTCGACGTCCGTAATACGACTGTTGAAATCTGGTGTATTGCTCGTATAATAAAGCGATTCTGTTATTAGCAAAACTCGTATTTAGGTTTTCATACGGAAAATAAGTTGAATTGAGATACACTCTTACGTCTCGAACATGACAGTGATCGAATTGAGACATGTCCGAACTTGCATTGCTTTTCCTATTTGTTTGTAACCCTATAATAATGTATCTTGGTTTTTCTATTTGAGATGAAGTTTTGATTGACCAGGTATGTTTTGTAGTTTTAGGCAAAGCTGGATATTCGTACAGATCCCAATTTCTGTAAACCATTTGAAGTGATCGATCTTTTTCTAATAGTTTTAACAAAGTTATTTTTTCTTTGTCTGATACTTTAACATGCGGTACGCGCCATATAATTTTGTTGATCTGAACGTCGTCCACTATTTCGCCGGTGTTAAGTTTTACAGCGTTCAAATTAGTATTACTTCGTAACAATATAAGTTCATGTCTGCTATTTATCACAACTTTTTTATAATCTTCAGCAAAACCGAGGATGTTACGTAGTGGAATAGAAACAGAAAATTTGCCACCATTAATATTTTTTATTCCATCGATATTCCAGCCCCAAGCATTAGACATTTTTGATTCACTTTCATTCATTGATATTAATGATTTCATGGTTGTAGTTATACCTGCATTTTTTATTTTATCAATCTCCACTCCGTTTAACTCATACCTTATATCTTGGAACAAGTACAGTAGACCATTGTTTGTGAAATTGATACTAGTAGCTTTGTCTTTAGTATCTTTTTTGCTGACGATAACAGTGCCTTCTAAATATAGTGTGCTAGCTGAAGGAAGTATGTATAAATCCTGTTGGTTGATGGGAATGCGGATTTCATCGTTCCTGTTGAAACTCGTTACGTACGGCTTGTACGAATGAAATTCGATTCCTTCTATAGTATTATCGTAAGTTGGAGCGGATAAAACGTCTAAGATATTCATTTTAACAATCCGATCGCTCTAAGGAACGCTTTATTGTCTTTAGTTAATTTTATTTTCTTCTTAGAGAGAGGTCTTCTTCGATAGGTAGCTCGGGCAGAACTGATATTCTTTACTTGTTGAGACACATTTTTATTGTAGTCAATCATCTTTTTCTTCTAAGATGTAGATACACCTGCACTTCTTCACCACGTAAATTGATTAATCGTTTGTTTATATCTAACAGTCTGATATGTATGCAGCTTATGTTGTTTTGATTGATTGGAAAGTATATTGCGTTCTTTGGGATTTCTATGATCCTGTATCCCGGCGGCACATTAAGTGCAAATTCGTGAATAATATGACTTGGTTCACCGTTCACAAATGAACCGCTTACAATATCACATTCAATCCTGACTACGGTCGTAGGTAGAATGTTGACTGGAGACTGTGACACATGCCATTTATTTGCTTTCAAAATTTGTTTGTTAAATCCTAATAGTCTTCTAAAAGAGTCTTCTTTGATAAAATTAATGTCTTTTGTACAGAATATTGTAGTTTTTAAAGTATTATTATTGCACCGTAGTTTGATCGCTGCATCTTTTATTTCGGATTTTAAATAATCGCTAATATCTTGTAATTCATAAGTGCCTTCCGGTACTTCAATAACTTCATTAAAGCCATAATAGAACTTATTATTACTTTTATCAATGTTTGGAATAGAATTAAATGTTGAAAAGTGCAATAAAGCACACTCATACTCTCCGTCTAGTTGTAAAGTATTAGGATAGTATGTAGTTAACACTGACGAGTCTCCAGTTATCGACAAAGTGAGTGACATCTTGCAAATGATTGAAATAAAAGAAAAGCATTTATTTTATAATACATTTTTATTCCAAAAAGTCCACAAATAATTTAAACATAAATGACCACAATTGACTGCGTTTAATTTTTGATATCCTGTGTAGTTATATAACACATCACAATTTTTGAAATATTGCATCAATTCCATTGGAGGTTTTAAATTTCCATAGCTATCAAAGTATTGACAGTGATTGTATACTTTAGCATAAGCTACCCAATGCGTTCCTTCGTTCTTAGAATCGTCTAAGTTAACGATACCACATTCAATCTCTTTCGGCTTCGAAGGTAGTCGATCCTTCATGTAGACCCCCCGAAAATATGGAATGTCTCTTGAATACTTTCGGATGTCTACATCAGTTAGAGGGCGATTGGGTAACATATTTTTCAGTTTTTTGAAGATGTTATAAACAATCCTTTACCACTTTTATACGGTCTAATGTATAAACCCTTACCCAACACTAAAGCCTCCATAGCTTTATTATGTCGTTCTGTTTCTTGCAAATTTTGTTTGCTTGCTTTGTAATCATTAACGGTTTTTGCAATGCCAGCTGCACCACCAGCTAAAGTTCCTAAAGCCGATAAACCAGCGAAAATTGGAATTAAAGGTAGAACTCCTCCAGTCTTTGGTATGGGTATTACTCGGGGTACTCGAATTCGATGGTGAATGTTTGGAAATAACTTTTTTGCGGTTAAGTAAGCTGCTTTTATTAAAGTCTTATTATCTTTGTGTTTGAGTTTCTTAATTTTTGATTTTATTTTCGAAACTAAGCTTTTAAATGTTTTAATGCCAGATCCAGACTTTAGTTTCGCTTTCATAACTTTGCTCACCAACCAAGAGCTAAGTTTTTCACCTTTCCCTGCATCTTTTGATTTAAGTCTTTGTTTAGCCATATCAAGTAGTTGTAAATCGGCTTTGTGACGATTTGATACGTCTGTATGGTTTGTATACGCAATGTCGTGTTGCAAGCAAGCTTCGTCTAGCTTATTGACACCTCGGTCACCTCGCGCCAAGCGTTTATGAAGTTTAGTTCCTGGTCCACAATAATTGTATCCTGGCAAGTGCACTTCGAATGGTAGATTATTAATTATGTTGTTAACTAGTCCACCCCCTTGCATTACTCAAATTAGAATGATATGATTTCAAATGAAAATGGTTTTATAATAGTTAGTTCATTATTGCAGCTTTCTCAATCCAACTGTTTTCTGCATTGCTTAGACCTAACCATTTCACATACAATTTATTTCCTTTCTTTTTCAAAACCTTTTCTATCAAATACACATCAGGATAATTAGATCTTTGCAGTTCTTGTTCGTAAAAAGCTCCTAATATGTTTTGCTTTCGTTGATCTTCTATGTGATATGTCACTGGTAAGGTTTTATTTATCTTTTTTATAATAAATAATTCAGTTGACCAATTAGGAGTGTAACCTTTCTCAAAATTATGTTTGAATTTACTTATACGAACACAATCACCAACTTTGAATTTAGGCTTCCACTGAACTAAATCATATTTGTTTATTTTTTTTATATTTTCTTTGATAACTTGTTCGTTACATTTATTCACATCAACCGGTTTAAATTGAATAGTACGATGTTTTGTGTTGTTATATCTCTTCAGTGTATCTTCCAATGGTAGACCTAGCCACTTATAGTTTCCACTGAAACTAAAATATTTATATAATTTATTTTTTAAAGTTCTTATCAGTCTCTCTACAATTGATGCTTTTTTAGTAGAAAACGATGAGTAATGGTTAATGTTGTGCTTTTTCATAAGCGTTTGAAAAGTGATGTTATAAAATTCTGTTCCCATATCAGTCTGTAAATTAACAGGATTATTACAACTACTAAGCAGTATATGTTTGAATGCACGAGTAACATCAAATTTATTTTTCGATTTTAACGGTTCAGCCCAGGCATACTTTGAGAAGCAGTCAATCACCACTAGGATGAAATTATAACCTTTGTTATATTTTCTCAGGTTTTGCATGTCCATCAAGTCTGCTTGCCATAAGTCATGGATTCCTTTCAGAATAACAGAACGTCGAGGGAAATTTCTTCGTGTCGCTTTGTGTATTTCATTTACAATTTGCTGTTTCACCATTATGGAGATTTCTGAAGTAATTTATCTACCTCTGCTTTAGTATAAAACTTATCTTGCAAATGAGTTGAAACCTCAGGTATCCTTGCTTTTAAAGTAGCTTCAACTGTACCCTTTGCATCTTTTATGATTTGAGTACGCAATGTACCAATCAGACTATTAAACTCTTTAAACATATTAGCATTCAACCGATCTACATAATCCTTATTCACAAAAAGATTATTAAATTCTTTTAACGTGTTAGCATTCATTCGATCTACATAATCCTTGTTCACAGCATCGTTTGATTCTATTGGAGATGTAATTCCTGTCATTCTTGATGTTTTTAAATCAAAATCTCCGTTTTCTGATTTTAACAATGCATTTTCATTAAAATCAAATAACTCTGATAAACGCATTCTTTTGTGAATGTAGTGTCCGAATTTGTCTACGTTCATGTTTAAGGTGTATTGTATCGAGAGGCTGATGACAAAATAAACAGATTTTTAAACATTTATTTATTTATAATCTTACATTCACGCAATTCTTCAATGATTGATATAATTTCATTATCTAATCCGGTGTTGCCAGCATCTCTAGATGCAATTAATAATTTCAACCTTTCCACTAGTTCATTAGGATTATCCCAGTACACTAAATCTACGTCTTTTCTCCACTTTTTTAGTAACGGTAGACCCTTTCCCTGAACTGCATTCTTCAGTTTAAAAAGAGGTTTAATAACTTGCATATATTTTTGTCCTTTATTACTTTTTATTGGCTTACTGGGCTCATAGTCTCGACGATGTGCATTTGTATCAAGTAGCATCAACTTATAATTTTCCATATCACTATTTGTAACCAAACTTAAGTCTACATCTTTCTTAAGCAACAACTGTTTTAATCCAGGTGTATTTCGGTATTTACGTCCAGCCACGGTGATGTATTGATCGTTGATCGTTATGCAAGCAGAACCTAAAAGCAGTTTCCCGCGGTCTGCTCTAACTCCAAATGGAATATCTACCAACGCTTCTGAAGACACTGACCAGGAGGACGTATCACAGTCTGGATTACTTTCAACTACTGATTCATAAGAAGAGTCACTGTTGATATCGGATTCATATTTGTCTTCATCGTCATTATTATCATTACTTCCTGCGCTACCAGTTCTTTGTTTCTGCAATTTTTCGTTAACAAACGGAACATCAGCAAAATCATCACTAACACGCAGGAGAGGACTTTGCTTACTAGCATTAACAATTATGTTGAGAGGTTCTGTTACAGGTTTGAAAACAGATTCCAGTGCTTGTTTATTGTTAATCTCAGTATCTCTCATTTTTCGTACTTTTATCTTTACTGCTTCTGCTGCATCAACAATTTGTCGTTTCAATGATTTTTCCATAATGGTAAAACAGGTTGTAATTGATTAAGCGTCTTACGGTGAATAATAATGTCAGACAGGTTATAGCCTTATATAGGTATAAAGTCATGTTCTTAATCAAAGACTACAAACGTATCAAATTTACTTCTATAACATCCTTTGTTTTTGGAACAATCTTTATTAATTACAACATAATTGAAAGGTATACTCCATATTTTTGAGCACATTTCCCGAAATTCAATCCATGTCATGTCAGTGTTGACGTGTTCTTCATACACATGTCTCATATTTCTTTCATCTTGTTTAAAAAGTACGATTAGGTTTGCGTTGTCTCTTACTAACTGCTTAGGGATTTTACTATACGTCTGATTTAGATAAAAACAATCGATGAACTTGTGTCTCCCCATAGCAAAATAATCACGCATACTATTTTGATTTTCACAAGCAACATCATCAAATACGATTACAGAATTTGGTTTTGCGGTCTGAACACTCAGAACTTGTTCATTTTCATGATATTTCTGAAATGAAATGCCTGGTACACGTTGCAAGACTTTTTCTAAAAACACGTACTTGGATTGTTGCAAGGTTTTTGAATAAACATAAACATTTTGAAATCTTAAACCATTCTCATGTATAAGAAGACCAATTAATAAATTAGTTTTTCCGCAATTTGATGGCCCGCAAATAATACATCGTACCGATTTAGGTAATAATTCACCATGACGAAAACCAGTCTCCTGAGAATGAACATAAAGTTTGTTTACATGTAACGATTGTGGTTGTTTTACAAATTTCATGATGACTGCTTGAAACGGTTAAATTAATAATGAGTCAATTGAAGTATTACATTAACCTTTATAACTCATAATCGCTAACTGGAACGAATGTACGAGCAACCTGACCATGGATGTCGTTCAATATAAAATAGTGAGTATTATGGTAAAATAAGGCAAAGGTAATATTGACTTTTAGAACTAAAATAGTGAAAAACGCGTCAAACCATAACATTTCATTTATATTATTGGGTATTCTACTTCACCGAGAGTGACGAGGCGAACGGAGTGAGCCGAAGGAACGAAGGTGGAGTAGGATGCCCAATAATATCCTACTGGTAGCTGGTAGAAGCTGGATGAGAGTTGTCGAGAATCAAGCAGATGGCGTGAAATTGGAGAGGCCTATGTCCAGCAGTGGACTGATATAGGGTGGTGATGATCTGGTTAGGGGGCGTCCATTAATTACGTGAGGCATTTTTGAGAATTTTTCGGCCCCCCCTCCCCCCTTGGTGAGATATCGTAAGATTTTCCTCAACTCCCTCCCCCCTCCCCTAATCTCACGTGAGATTCTTCAAAACTTCTATTTGGGTTGTAAACGTGTTGGATTATTGAGAAAAAAAAAAAAAAAACAAAAACAAGAAAATTTTCTTAGACCAAGAATAATTTCTTAACTCAAGAATTTATTCTCTTGGCTCAAGAAAATCATTTTCTTCAAAATGGTATTCTTGGTTCAAAATTGGGTCTTAAGTTAATTTTTTTACGAGTGAACTACTGTCTCAGATTTAATTTTTCACGCAATTTTACACCGTTTTCTGCGAGGAAAATAATTACGTGATATTTGCCTAGACCCCCCCCTCCCCCCTAAGTGAGATTTGGAAAGATTGATCCCCCCCTAGAACACCTCACGTAATTAATGGACGCCCCCTTAATGGTACCAGCTCTATTCAATTTAAAAAATATAGTGAAAAATAGTAGAAAATTATGTTATTGTCTTCTACTAATAGGCTCTAATACCATAGGGACTACTGGCAATTCGATTGCAGCCAATGGGTTTTTAGCTCAAAAATATGATTTTTGCTAAGTTAAGACTTGATCATGGCGTAAGTAGCTAAAATCGAAGACGTTAACACTCCTTCCGTAAGATTTACCGAAGTCCTAGAAAAAAGCAAGTTCGAGAACACGAAAACAAAACCAGTGACGAAAACGCAAAGACCAGAGTCACATTCAAATGTTCATTCAGATGTTCCTTTGTCTTCGTAACGAGAAGTCAACAAAAAGAAAAAACCGGCCAAGTGCGAGTCGGACTCGCGCACCGAGGGTTCCGTACAAACCTGCAGGTCATCATCATCATCATTCGTCATCATCGTTTATGAAATTAAATGTTTTTTTTTTTAATTTTTATATTTGAGTTGACTGAATGAAAGGTAAATTGTGGTTTACGATTTATGACGTATTAAAAAAAAACTACTTACTAGATCTCGTTCAAACCAATTTTCGTTGGTAGTTTTCATGGTAATGTACATCATACATTTTTTTTAGTTTTATCATTCCCTTATTTTAGAAGTTACGGGGGGGGGGACACACATTTTACCACTTTGGAAGTGTCTCTCGCGCAAACTATTCAGTTTAGAAAAAAATGATATTAGAAACCTCAATTTCATTTTTAAAGACCTATCCATAGATACCCCACACGTAAGGGTTTGATTAAATTTTTTTTTTGTGTTTCAGTTCTATGTATGGGGAACCCCATATATTATTGTTTTAAAAAAAAAAAGATATTAGAAACCTCAATATCATTTTTGAAGACCTATCCATAGATACCCCACACGTATGGGTTTGATGAAAAAAAAATTTTTGAGTTTCAATTCTATGTATGGGGAACCCCAAATATTATTGCTTTTTTTCTATTTTTGTGTGAAAATCTTAATGCGGTTCACTGAATACATCCACTTACCAAGTTTCAATAGCACAGCTCTTATAGTTTCGGAGAAAAGTGGCTGTGACATACTCGGACAGACAGACAGACAGACAGACAGACATGGCGAATCTATAAGGGTTCCGTTTTTTGCCATTTGGCACGGAACCCTAAAAAAGCAGTAAAAAGTAGGTCATCTAGCTTATTTTTAAGAAAGAAAAAAAAAAAGGCTTTCGCGAGGCTGCGCTACTTAATGTTTGCTCCATGCATACAGCAAGAAAACTTGATGAGGTCGGCTGAAATGAGGTCTTGCTACAAAGGTGGAGGCACCGCAGAGCAGAAAAATGATGTAACAGTTTTCAGGGTACCGTGCCAAAAGGTGCAGGGGATGCGTAGGTACCACATATGTATAAGAAAAGGAATGAGGCTCTTATGTAAGCAACATGGAAATTCCTCGAAGTTTTTGATATTGCGATGTGCATATTCTTGGCGTTCCGACTTTAAAAGAAACTTGGAAGCTTTAAGATATCACTTTTCTGTACATCTATTACAGAACTTTTTATTCAGGATATAGTCATTGGATCTGGATTTAAGGTTTTTTGCCACCGACTTCCGAAATTAAAGTTATTTTTCACTTTGTAGTGTTTTTTTTTAAGAAGTCGGTTGTTATTTTTTTTTTGTAAAAAGCTTTTATTTTTAACTTTTTAGTTAGAGTAGATACCCCGCACTAATTTAATCGCGTTATTCGTTCATTTGTCGCGCAAATACTTAATGCAAATTTAAGACTTATGTGGTTTTCACATGGACCCCATTGTCCAACCACATTGGGACCATTTGTAAAGCACCAGCTTTCAAATAAAAAAAAAATCATCAAAATCGGTTCATCCAGTCAAAAGTTATGAGCTAACAAACATTTAAAAAAATACAGACGAATTGATAACCTCCTCCTTTTTTGAAGTCTGTTAAAAAGATGACTAAAGGGACTTACTAGAGAAGGGGCAGCAGCGTTCTCTATGTATTTTATCATAATATGTGATCGCCATCCCGCCACAAACTGGGGGTTGCCTATGTCCAGCAGTGGAGGTCGTTTGGCTGAAACGATGATGGTGACTTAAGGAGAAGGGGCGGCGATACACCAATAACCCAGGTGGGTGAACGACCTACAGGAGATCACGACCAATACGAGATCGCGAGGAAGACCTGGATGAGACTCGCACACACCAGCATGCGTACCATGACCACCGTAGAAAGGGGTTTTGTCCACGGAAGAATAGACAAAATTACAGATTGTGGAAAGATTAAAGACAGAATTAAAGATTGTAGAAAGATTTGTACCGTTTTATGCTGGTGTAGAATGACAGTTCTATCTCTATTCTACCAAGAATAGACAAAGTTCTTTCTATGGTGGTCATGCTACGCGAGCAGGAAAAAAGACACTAAAGGAAGAAGGCTCACTAGTGGGCGGGACAGGGCTGCCAATGATGTTAATGATATAGTCAGATTCGGTGTAAGGGTGTCCTTTACCAACAAAGTTTAATGACTCTCTACTTGTATTGTAACTTCTGTGTTACATTAGGTAAGTACTGTAAACCACGAATGTTCTATTTAGTTTATGCAATAAGGTAGTCCACGAAATTATAGTTTTCTTCCGTTTCCGCAATTTGGATGTCAGTGTCAGGTCGTACCAGTTTATTTTATCCCATTGAAGGTTTATATCATGAAATAGTTATTCAATGGGATTAAATAAACATAGAGGGTGGTACTGACGATTTAATTTTGTAAAGCCATATTTGTTTCGGTCAGGAATCAATTAATTAGCATACAACCTAAACTGATCTGCAATTTGCAAAAAACGGAAGCAAATTTGAAAGGCTCACTCATCCTTATCAACTAGTGTCGTATTTTCTTTATGCTGCACGAAAAGCCGTTACAGATAAACAAAGCCGTATTTTATCTCGAAGCAAAGTTTCGTCTTTAGCTTACCAACTGGGGTGAACATTTGGAAAAAATATATTTTTGCACTCAAATAAAATATGATTGCAAACTGACGGAAATATTTTGGGGTTACGACCATTTTGAAAGCTGTAAAATAAAATGAACCGTACGTAATTGTAGGTTTACAAAATCCCGACCCTTGTAATCTAAAGTCTACGTATTGATCTGTTTACATAAACATTTTATTTAAACTGAAAATAATTACGAATTGGTTAATTTTATTGGTCAAACATTAACAACAGTTTACATGGAGAGATGGACTGTGTGAATGATGATGTGGTTAGAAAGGGGGTGACTGCCGAGATGACGACTAATAGAGAAGTTTGGCAGAAAAAAAACTAAAAAACACGCTTCCATTGAAATCAAACTAAAAAGTACAAAATAATGGAAAAAAGCGCGGGGTGCTTTTTAAGGTATTTTTTTATTGATATCAGGCACCCCACGCTTTTTTTCCATTATTTGTACTTTTTAGTTTGGTTTTCAATGGAAGCGTGTTTTTTAGTTTTTTTAAACTATTATTTATTTTCTATTTTTTAGGGTGTTTCAAATTTTGAGACGTATGTCAGCGTAGTTTGTGACGTATGTCAGCGTAGTTTGTGACGTATGTCAGCGTAGTTTGTGACGTATGTCAGCATAGTTTGTGTCGTATGTCAGCATAATTTGTGAGTTTTTTTGCTGTCCTGGTAACCCTGGCAAGGATAATGGCACAAATTTATGAAATTATTGCATTGTCATCAGTCATTGACTGGTGTGCAAAGTTTGAATGAAATCTGGTCGTTTAAAGTGGGTCAAAATCGCGCTATAAGGAGTCGGTTACAAACAAACATACAAGTGAAGCTAATACCTATAAAGCGTGTAAAAAGACAGCTTGCGACCACCACAAACAATTTTTGTTAAAGGCGAGAGATTGGTGATGATGAAGTACAAGTTTTCATGAGTTCATCATCATCATCATTATTTCAGCCGTAAGACGTCCACTGCTGGACTTAGGCCTCCCTTAATTTGGGGGGCTTTGCCAGAATCGCCACGCTTGGCAGGCGGGTTTGCGATCGTAGTATGGTGGTAAAATGCATAGAGAACGCTGCTGCCCTTAGTCGCCTTTTACGACACCCACGGGAAGAAATGGGGTTGTGTTATTCTTTACGTCCGGCACGACACGGTACCGGACGGTTCATGAGTTGTCAAAACAGATTTCAGTATTAGGTAAGCAGATAATTCTCAGGCTCTTAGGGGTAGGTACGTAAGTTTATTTACTTATTCAACACACGTAACGTACAGATTCTTAAACCTATTATTTGCTCCCTATGTGATAATGAGATAGGAAGGAGACTGATGTGGCAAAAATTCGGGCAATCTAACAGCGACAAAGACTTACAATTCGATGAAAGTTAATTATACTTACTCTAACATTACTTGAATGTTTTCAGCAATAATACGATAAATATCGTTAGTTAAGAAATGAAAGATGGTTTCAAAAATGCTATTATGTAAAAGCACGATGATATCAAAAATGCTTAAATAAATATTGTTTAGATTTGAAGTGGGAGGTTTCTAAGTGATAACCTTACTTATTGAATAGTTAAGAACCTACGTCTATCGATTTCTAAAGTGAAAATATTTTTCTTTAAACACTACACACAGAATATTTTGTGTTAACATTAAAATATCTCATTACTAATGAAAGTACTTAATTTACCACGCATTTTTTATTTATTTAAAAAAATAACCATGAAATGAATTCATTTTGCTTAACAGTACCTTTAATAAAGTAGGTACAGTAATTTAATAACAATACGATTTCACCGTACATCACTGAAAAGTAGTTGAAACTATTCGATAAAACTAGCTAAAACACGCGAACATTAGACAGTAGTAAGACCTTAATTTCAGAATGCACGCATTCTCACCCCTACAAAACGGCTGACATTGGCCTTTGCTACGCTAAAACAATCAATACAACTTTGTAAAATACACATTGTAAAGAAAACAGAGCGAATACTCACATTTAATAACAGGAAACTCGAAGGGAACAACACTAACACTTAGGAACAAAGCCGCGAGTACAAAATATTAATGTTATTACAATAAAATATTAGGAAAAATTATACTTGAAGCTACCTAACGACGACTAGCGGCCGCCCATTTTGTTTTCTGTCAGTTTGCACGTTGCCAGAGCAAAAAATACGCCGGAAAATTGAGAAAGCGTTCTGAAACCTTGTTGGGAAATTGGAGTCCTGCGAAAATGCTGAAACTTTTCATTTTGTTATGGAACACACTTCAAAACATTGTTTATTGTAGATTTATCTCAGTTTTGATTTATACACATATTATGTGAAGGCAAGTATAATATTACCTCATTGGATTAAGCTGATAATTTCCAAATGACAATTACCAGTAGTTGTCTTTATTACTTCAATCACCAATCTATCATAAACTGTGCTACTTAATAACTCATAGAACCTATTCCTTAACCACATTTAAAATTTAAATATTAATCAACTTTAACAAATCAAGTAGCTTATGTAGTATATTTTATCTCTGAAATATTTATTACTAATTACCTATTAACGTCAATATTTCATTACTAATAAAATAAATCAGTAAATGAATATTTTTAACAATAGACAATAATATGCCTTCATCAAGAAAAATTACCCTCATGAAAATAGTAGAGAAAACCACACCTGATAAAACAGGTACTGCGATCATACATGTGGCGCCATCTAGTAAACAATATAGTAAACGTTTCAAGGAAAATGCTTTCTTTCGTGTACTAACAAACCTATGTGCGCAGTAACTGAAGTAATTTTCGCGCATAAAAGTTCATACCAACTTCGACAGATGTCGTTACATACTTTATGTAAGAACATTATCTTCATGGTTCGGTATTTGGGGGCTGATAGAGAACATTATGTGGACCAAAAACCAATATTAAATTTTATAAATATTGATTTTTTGATTGGTACATCGTGTAACTGATGGTTAAGTGTCAGTTGGTGAGTGCACATGTGAATACAAGTACGCCTAGCTCTACAATCTTACATCATAAAAATTAAGACGGTTAATTTGTGTTACATTTCATATTACGTTTCACCAATCTGTACCCTGTAGTTCAGGCGTTCTAAGGAACAGTGGTGGTTCAGAGGTATCGACTCCGACTAACCAAAGTTGTATATTGTATGTTTCAACCCAGAGAGGTGCGAATCATCATCATCATCATTTCAGCCGTAAGACGTCCACTGCTGGACTAAGGCCTCCCCCAATTTGGGGGGCTTTGCCATAATCGCCACGCTTGGCAGGCGGGTTGGCGATCGCAGTATGGTGGTAAAATGCATAGAGAACGCTGCTGCCCATTCTCTAGTAAGTCCCTTAGTCGCCTTTTACGACACCCACGGGAAGAAATGGGGTGGTGTTATTCTTTACGTCCGGCACCACACGGTTCGAAAGGTGCGAATAATTAAATTTATTTTCTGTAAATGATTTATCAAACTGTTCTCAAAACGGTGAAGGACACTCATGTAAATTTCATGGGGACGAAGTCGCGGGTCAAGTGCTTGTTAATTCACAAAGTCAGTGCAATGTAAAAAATACAATTTATTTTTGATCCGCCGCGCTGCTGGGCTCAGTGGCTACGCGCAGTCTGGACCCAACTTAAAAACAATAAAGATAATAAAATACAATTTTCACACCATTTATTAATCAAACAACAATAGTATCAATCTGTATTGGAATAGGGTGAGCTTTTATAGTGAAGTTAGGGAAGATATACAGTTTCGCTACATCAAAGCGACGGCCGGTGCAGAACTGGTCATATTGCTCGTAGGCTAGCTTGGTGCCGATAAAGGAGACTGCGAAGGTACAGACAAGGAGGAGGGCGCAGATTGTGGGGCACAGGATGGCCCCCAACTTGCTTGCACGGTCTGTTCGGATCGACCCTATCTCGGAGTCGGTTATGCTCTGTCTTACTGACGCCTTTGTCATTACTGTCAAGAAGAAATAAAATCTTAGTTCATTTAGGGATTAAGCGTAGATGTTAAGATTTGCATGTAACAAAGGTTTCCTATGAGGGTGGCATGTTCACTATGTGATCAAACCCACGTTAATAAATAAAGATTTTAAAAAAGAGTTCAAATCAAATACGTTTATTTGTGCACACTTATCAAGGTCGGTGTTATAGCATTTATACGGGATGACTTTGAAAATAATCGACAAAATGTAAGAGGGAGGGTGGGGTTGTTGAAAGCATCATGAGGAAACCGGCATGTCCTAGAACAAAAATTTCATGAAGACATGTGACCTCTACCAAGCCACTCTGGGCCTGCGTGGTAGATTATGGCCCCCTCTCTCTCACTGTAAGGAAGCCTGTATCCCAGCAGCGGAAACATCTATATTTATTATAGCAGTTTGTGATGTTTCCTAGTTAATGAATATATGACAATCTCAGGTCGCGCAACCATGGATAGGTTATTAATCGTAAAGTAAAAAATACAATAAAAATTGCATAGTCTTAGTATACAAGCAAATAAAATCTTGTATAACATAATGACATGCCTGTTTACCCTAAAGGATTAGGCAGAAGTGTACCTATAAGTAGTATATCCACATTTAGCCAGGTATAGGTATTTAGTTCCTATGTAATCTGGAGTTTTTTACCACCAACCGGATTAATATTTGGACTCCAGGGGTGCTACTGAGAAATTTTGTGATGGAAAAATCCAATATTAACACTTTGGTCGCTATGGGAATCGAAACCAGGGCCTTATTACGCTCAGCAGTAGTGCTTCGAACATCAAACTAACGAGACAGTTACTTTGTTACTTAGTAAACACTAAATTACCAAAACTGCAAGCTGTGTCCTCACACATGCTCTCTAGTATAATATTGTCGATAACTTTACATACCTACTTTTTAGGTACCTCGTATGAAGTAAATTTTAAGTTAATCAATATTTATATTCAATTAAAAACATTTTCATGAAAAAAATACGTTTGTATAAAATGACAATGTCACAGTTCTGTTATTTATTTTTATTTTACAGGTTTATTAGAATTCGTTATAGATGATAGAGTTTTTATTAGAACCTATTTTATCACTCCTGCAAGCCGTTAGCTTCGTGTATAATGCTATGATACAGTAAATTAATAAAAGTACAAGCTGGAGAAGCCAAATCTCACGGCTACATACAGATTTTGAAATCGCTAGTGACAAATATGATGTCACAATCGAAAATCGCCAGCAAGTCCCGGGCGAGTAAACTCACTGCGTGTGTAAAGTACAAAGCATTGGATATCAAAAACCCTGGTAAGTCTGAATGGGTCAATTAATAAAAGTAAGGTCGATCAGTGCCTAGAATGCACTCATTCTCTCCTAGTCTTATCTACTTGACGTAAGGTTAATATAATATCAGTTATAATAATATATAAGCATAATATCAGAAAAGTTCCTTTAGGTTAGTAAATGTTTGGGTTTTGTTTTACGATTGGTTGGTTTTCTAATACTCTAACTTATCTAAAAAAGAGTTGTTTAATCCTTATAAGAAACGTAACGGGCAGTGGGCGCCTAGTGTGGCGGCTACGACTTATTAGTCGGGTCGTAGTTTCGAACACAGACAGGCGCGTTACTTTGTGTAAATAATTTCATTCCGTCTGATCTCAAAAGGGTGAATAGAAATATCGTGACCTTGGTGGATCGTGGCCCACTCCCTTTCACAGAGGGAAGGCCTGTGTCCAATTTCTTTGACCTTCAAAAGGTGAAAAGAGAGGGAGAGTGTGAGTGTGGTTTGAATAAATGACTTTTGATTTTGAATAGGAACATAGGCTGATAATTAGAGGACACTGCATTGTTTAGAAGCATAAAAATAAAAGTAACAAAGAAGGAACGTGACAGGTTTGACTTCTCCGACGCTCTTCAGTCTATACGTCAATAAGTTGATAGAGAAGCTCAGCAGCTCTGGTATTGGTTGCTCTATTAATGGTAAAGTTATTATTAGTGTAAGTTATGATAATATGGTGCTGCTGAGCCCCTCCATTGATGGACTTAGGCTGTTGCTTGCGATTTGTGAGAGATACGCCGCGTCTCATGGTCTATCGCACAATGTACGGAAGAGTGAGCTTGTGGTGTTTAGGGTATGTACTAAAAAACCTAAGACAGTTCCTTCGATGTTTCTTTACAATGTACCACTAAATAGCGTGTCGCATTTTAGGTACAGACGCCAGCACTTAAAGCTACTACAATCAGTCAAATTTCTTTAATAGGTTTTCAACTTTAACGCTAAAGTATTAGGTTAAAAATTGATTGGGAAAATTTGACAGTTTCGGGTACCTTTGTTGTGCTGGCGCCTGTAGCTCGGCTACATAGTCAATGAAGACTCGATGCCAGTGAAAGGGAGCGGAGAGCGTTGTCGGTCCGATATAATATGCTGGCCCTTAGGTTGGCACGATGTACTAGAGAGGTGATACTCACTCTATTCAAGGCATTTTAACAGTCTTTCTACCCGTGCAACCTGTGGGTTAGTTATATGCAGAGGGCCTACAACGTTCTTCGTGTACATTATAATAACTCTTTTAGTGTGCTGTTGCTCTTCTAGGGTGTTTTGTTGACCACTTCTTCTTCCCAGCTAAAGCACTAGGAAGTGCACGACGGGTGGGCGTTTTAGGGAGACTGTATTTGTCATTTTGACGTTCGAAAAGTGCTGATCCTTAGCCTAATTTGAATAAATGACTTTTGATTTTGATTTTTGATTCTATTGGGGTTCCCGCAGTTCTGTAGCGCGTCGAGCATGTTCGCTAAAGCAGATACAGACAAGCTTTCAAGCTATTATGCGAAAAAGAACAGCATGCCTGATGCGAAGGATTCAGGGCACCAACAGAATTTTAAAGGAAATAATGATTGTTAGGTGAGTGTGCTCGCGCGTATGTGCTTGGATCTTTTTATTTGCCACTATTGCCATCAACCGGGCACAAATCTTGACTCCGGGCTGCTACTGAGAAATTCCAGATCCCCAAAACCCAATAACTCTTTGCCCGAGCTGGTAGTCGAACCCAGGAGTCTACTATAAAGTTGTTCCCTTTTATGTCACTTGTATTCTCTATATTTTCACAACATTTTCTTAGCTTTAGAATGACATGCATTCCATGCGTGGGCTTCCACTTGTTATTCAACGTAGATCTAACTCTTGTATCTTAGGCTTCCCCTTAACCCCTTTTTAGCCCTATTTATACGTATGGAGCGAATTATCTGTACAATCTACACTAATAAATGCAATTGAAGTGTCTCTTCGTAACACTTTTTAAATAAAAAAACAAAAGTACCGATAACAAAACAAAAAAAAAAAAAATTCATTGCCTGTCTATGTGTTCCCGCTAATTTATTTAATTTTATATATTAGAGGCTACTTTTTGTATCGGTAGTACCTTCCTATGAGATAATTTCCGAAGTCCACTCGGGCAAAGCCGCGGGCAAAGCTAGTTACATAATTAAGTTTTCCGAAAGACCTTTAATTTCTCTGCTCGACTAAATTTTGACATATGACACACTAGATGACTCCGTGGGATGTTGCGAATTACGTCATGAAATTCACGAACCTACATCAACTTTCAGCATTTCGATTTCTAAAAATATGTTACCGCACCTGTTGTTTTAAATAAGTTCGTGCTAAATATATTTAATTATATGTTGAGGTCAGTCAAACCACATCAGTCTACTGCAAAAGTTGTTTATACTAGGTATTACTTCGACTAACCGAAAGGTAGGCATCTTAGATTTTCTGAAAATGTACGAATAAACAACTTTCTCTCTTGCTAAAATATGCAAAAAGTCAAAATAAAGATATTACCATTATTTCTGCATTCTTACTTATACTATTATTTATATTTCATCTAAATACAAGACACCATCTCATCTTGTGCGCACTTCTTAAGACTGACCGTCCACATAAGTTTTTTTATTGCGGTTAAAAACTTGCCAATTTTGTAAATTTCTCAAAGTAATATATGATTGGGCGTTTGATGTCAAGCAGTGGACGTCTTTCCGCTGAAATGATAATGAAGAAAATGTAAACACGCAGAATTGACGCCAAACTTTGGATATCAATAAACTTCATTATCACTGGTTATAACAAGGAACTTATACCCGATATCAATAAACTTCATTATCACTAGTTA
The DNA here is from genome assembly GCA_947507805.1 of Aporophyla nigra. Classification (NCBI taxonomy): domain Eukaryota; kingdom Metazoa; phylum Arthropoda; class Insecta; order Lepidoptera; family Noctuidae; genus Aporophyla; species Aporophyla nigra. The sequence goes on from OX382296.1 coordinate 23,768,509, forward strand.
TAACAAGGAACTTACACCCGATATCAATAAACTTCATTATCACTGGTTATAACAAGGAACTTAAACCCGATATCAATAAACTTCATTATCACTGGTTATAACAAGGAACTTATACCAGATATCAATAAACTTCATTATCACTGGTTATAACAAGGAACTTATACCCGATATCAATAAACTTCATTATCACTGGTTATAACAAGGAACTTATACTATTTAATTTGAACAATGAATGAATTCGTCAAATAACTGAATGATGTATTATTCACTGCCCTATTGTGGAGTTGGCTATTTGAAAATTAATTTTTTTATGTTTTATAAGCCACCACTACTGTCGTCATCAAAATGGCGATAATCTATCTATATCTATGAAATTCAAAGTCCTGAGTGACTGACTGACTGATATATCAACGCACAACCTAAACCGCTGGTACTAGAGACAGAATTTGGAGAGTGTGTTCTTTGTGAAGAGTAGGTACCCACTAAGAAAGGGTTTTTTGAAATTCTGTCCCTAAGAGGGTGAAATGGGGGTTTGAATTTTCTGTGAAACTTTTTATTCCCTGGGTCGGATAAGACAAAGCAAGCAGTGCAATAATACATTGTTTACCTGGATTAAAATATAGGGTACTTGTAATCCCGGTAGTACGTTCCTGTGGGATATTTTTCGACATCCACGCAGGCGAAACCGCGGGCAAAAGCTAGTCTCATTTATATGATACAGACTTTGCTTTTGTAAAGGTTAATTAATAAACTTGCGCGCTGAATATAAAAGTTTTAATGGCCTTAACTTATGAGTTTTTTTATCCAACTCTCTTCATTAACGCACATTCATAAGATTTGATAGGTAGCATTACGTAAATTCACATAATCAATTTAGGGTGTCTTATGTCGTCATTTTTGGGTCCAGTGGGACCCAAAATCGAGTTGGCGGAGGCGGAGTGTATTGGGGTCCAATTGGGGGTGGCTTCGAACTATACGGTTAGATAGAAAATCTAGATACAGAAAGTAAAAAAAGAAAGTAGATGAAAAAAAGGCGTATTCTAAAAAGAAAACAATATTAAGAAACATAGGTACCTACAAGATTTAACAAAAAGGTAGGTATGTGTGTTTGCCTCTATTCTTCTTGTGCTATATTATAATGGAAAAACGAAATTTTCTCACACCTTTGTTTAGATAGCGATATTCTTTGCTTCAATGTATCGTAGATCACTGCTTGGACATTGGGCACTCTCAAGGCTAGAACATCCTATGGTTGAGGTAATAAACAAGAAGAGTTTAATACTCTTTTTCTTTGTTTTGAAGTGTCTCTGTGGAACGTGTCATTATGTCAATATTATTTTGAGGAACGCAGAAAAACTACAAGAGAATTTTCAGTTATATTTTTCTTCTGCGCTCCAAAGAATAAATAAAGTGGGGAGGTTTTAAGATTTAAAGTGTAAGGTTTGTTTCGGATTCAACGAATAATGTTCCTTTGATAACTATTTTATATGTTTTACCGATTCTTCGATTGTTTGTCTGATCATCGCAAGTGATCATGGTAGAGGCATCCTATTATCCCACTACTATTAAATGTGAAAGTTTGTAATTTTGTTACTCAATCTCACAAAAACGGCTGCACGGATTGGGATGAAATTTGACACACAAGGCATATCATATGGGACACTTTGAGCCTTAGAAAATGATTTTCCAAAAACGATGATACAAAATAGTTTTACTTATTTTAAACTAGCTGACCCAGCGAACTGCGTATCGCCTCGGATTCAATAAATGTTGTAATAAACCTTCCAAGTTTGACAACCTGGTACGCGGTGGTGATCTGGTAAGGGTTTTCTAGCTGACACTCATATATTTGGTTAACTGCTACCCAGTTATGATAACTCATACCAAGTTATGACCACCTGGTACTTCGAAGACAACGTTTTTGTCATACCACGTTTTATAGTGACTTGTATTCTCTTTGACGTTTTATGTCACGTCACACGGGAACGCGGTCGAAAGGGATAAAAAGTATCCTATGTCCGTTTCCTGGTTTTAAGCTACCTCCCCAACAATTTTCAGCCAAATCGGTTCAGCCGTTCTTGAGTTATAAAAAGTGTAACTAACACGACTTTCTTTTATATATATAGATGAAGTCTGAAGTATAAATTTCTACATCTGTTCTTGAAAATGAAAAAGTTTCATACAAACTATCATCCACTGTTTAACCACGTAACGGAGGTGAGCTTTGAAAAAAAAAAATAAAGATTTTTATTAACTTCTTCCAGCTAAGAGAAAATGCGATACATCCTCTACTTCCTGGTATACTCCTGCGTGGTCATCAGCCTGTTCGTCACATTTCTGTACCTGATGACTGTGGTGGACCCTGGTCTACTGCAGCTCAGGGAGAAAGCATCAAGAATGATGAAGACCAATACTGAAAGTGTGCGCGGTGGTCTAGAGGAACTGGTAGGAACGTTTTTCATCTGTGGATCTTTTTTTTTTGGTTCAATTTCCAGGGTTCCTAACTATACGGTTAAAACATAACCGTGTCTTTGCTGCCGTGCAGTCGAGTAAAAGTTGGTGCCGGACATAAAGAATAGCACCATCCCATTTCTTCCCGTGGGTGTCGTAAGAGGCGACTAAGGGACTTACTAGAGAATGGACAGCAGCGTTCTCTAAGCGTTTTACCACCATTCTGCGATCGCCAACACGCCTGCCAAGCGTGGTAATTTTGTCAAACCTTCTCAAACTGAGGGAGGCCAGCAGTAGACAACTTCAGCTGAAATTATGACTCGAGTAAAAACAGTATAAATAGTTATGTTCTTTATTTCCCCCTTATAACACAGGGTGGCGGGCATATTGTCGCGCAATGTTACCGCGGATTCAGTACATGATTGTAAATGCCCCAGCTGAGCTGGGCTGATTTTTCCGTCGGTTATCTATAAATGTATAAATATATGTGAAGCAAAAACTAAAAAAATAAAACTTTAAATAACTTTGTGAAAAAGGTGTACCTTTTTTACGAAAATTACGTGGAAGGAGGAGTATGAATTCTGCCACAGTTATAGTTTATATATGGAGAAAGAGTACAGAAAGATAATATTTTTTAATTATGGTCGAATATCGTTTTCTTTTATTATGGTCGAATTTTGACCACTAGGCAATTACTAAAAATAATTAGCTGTTACATACATTATGACCTTGTAGCTCTTGCACTTTTTTTTATGAAACAGCAGTTTTTTTTTTTGATAACGAAATTTTCTTACTCTTAGGGATCTAGAATCATGTGCTGCAAACTGAAACCATGAAGGCTTTTTTTTTTTTTTTTTTTTTTGGATGGGAAATCATCAAATGACTTCTCCCGCTCTGGGCGGAGTGGGAGGGTGTGTCAGACTTTTACTGACTAAAACCCACCCGTGTTCCTTCAGTTGCCCATGTGCCAGAGTCACGGTATCTCTTTCGAACAATCTCGTGACCCTGGCAGGCATCGGTCCTAGCAGACCCCTACATTGCTGCTGACATCTCTTTGAGGCGCGCGTGGAACACTACGCGCCGTCGACCCGAGCCTGATCCTTACCGGGCGGCGAGCTACCCATTGCTCGCCACCCGCAAGCTCGCGCCTACGGTGGCCGGGAGTCCGCTATCGACTCCCGACGCCCGGGGCGTCTCCTCCTGCGGCGGCTAGGGACGTGAGGGTGCAGAGACTGCCACTCCCTCACGCGCCCCGCCTCCTCCTTCGCGAGCATTACTGCTTCGCAGAAGGAGGTGACGGCTTCCCATGCCCTCTCGCTCCGTACCATGGCTCGCACCAGGGCCGGACGCGAGAGGTCGCCGCCGCCGATCGCCTCCACGAGGACACGGCGGTGCTCCGCCCATGCAGGGCACACCTCCACTGTATGCTCCACCGTGTCCTCCAGACGATCCTCACAATGGAAACACCCGGACGTTTCCTCCCGCTTTATCCTGAACAGGAACCCACCGAAGCACCCATGCCCGGTGAGAACCTGCGTCAGGCGGAAGGTGAGGACGCCGTGGCGCCTCTCAATCCACTCCTCAAAGAGGGGACTTACCGCCGCAATTGTGGCGTGCCCAATTTTCTTACTCTTAGGGATCTAGAATCATGTGCTGCAAACTGAAACCATGAAGGCTTGAGTTTCAGTTTGCAGATTCGGCAGTTTCTGCGTGTCATTTTTGAAGGCGGTATAGTTAATATCAAGTGATCGTTTTGAAAAACATTTCGTCATAGAAAAACTGTGATCCCATATCTCAATTATGCCATCTAGCATAATATAGCAAAGCTAGAGCGGCTAACAGGCGTACTACACTAGACTGAACGCCTGTTGCCCACTAGAAGAAATGTATCAGTTTACGATTTTGTTATGTCTCATCTATTGTTGTTTAAATAATTTAATGTCTTTCAACCGATATTATGCTCGCATCGAACTCTATTGAAATTTCATGCTACGCTAAGCCGGCTTAAAGTCAAAAGTGTCGCAAGCTTACTAAAATTCACTTTGATATTTTCTAATAATCGAACTTAACATTGTCATTTCTTCTTTTACAGCCTTCAGAAATGTACATCGACTTCACCGAGCTTTGGAACAAATCCAGCAACATAGTACATATAAACTAGTGTTATTAAGATTCTCAATCTGATATTCTTATTAATAGTTATGCGAAAATAAACTTTTTGATTGAAAATTTGATTTTATAAGCTGAGCTGAAGCGATGTGCTGTCGCACGACTGATGGCGGCTAATTTGAAGGCGCTTCATGGCACCTGTACTATCGTTCAGAAGGAAGCGACTAGTATCGACTTATTTCTCTCTCACGAACCGTAAAATAGATGAAGGTCTCGCATCAGTTAAAGAGATCGCTAATTGCTAACACTGCCGTCGAGAACGCTATCTCCATTAGTTTGTCGCAACGACAAGAGCTATCAGAAACGCTGAGATCGCTCAGCAATGATTGCTTAATGGGAAGAACACTTTCTAAGAGACTCACTCTGGGTACATACGTTTCCAGCAAGGGATTGGGCGGAAGTAATCACCCGTGTATTCGCGCATTCGCTCCTAGCCCAGCGATGAAAGTACCTGAACTACACAATCATTGCTCGTTGCTCGCCAACGCGTTACCAGTTGCAAGCTAACTCTACTCGCTTGTTGCTAATCTATTCGCCGACACGTGGATAAGTGCTTTATTTTATTTATTTATTTATTAAACAAGGCACACCAACGACATATTTACAAACATAATAACATTAGATGATGACGGATCTTTTGTTCTGTGTAAATACATCACTTAAAGGCGTGCACAACATTCTTATTAAAAGGTAAAATACTGTTCAATTACATTTTTAAACTAAGAAACATATTACAAATTGAAATTAAATGATAAATTAAAAATTAAATTAAAAATTACAGATTATGGAACAAAAAAAATATAGATTTTGTCACATTACTCTAAGATAATACAACCATAAAATTAAATTAAATATACACACGGAAAAAAAACTGAATATAGGATAAAATAACGTATAGAAAGTGTATAAAAGATAAAAATAAAATACAATGTCGTTTCTAACTCTAATTAAGCTACATGCAATTGATATATTATTAAAATTAAAATTTGAACTCATAAATACATTAAATGTCTACAAAATTTAATTAAAATTACATTATTAAATTACAATTATATTATTAAGTTAAAATTTCATTATTAAATTAAAAATTACATTACTAAATTAAAATTACATTATTAAATTAAAATAAGTATGTATGATTTATGAAGGCAGCTGATTACAGACAAATTTTAGTTATTTTAGTTTTGAATATTGGCAGACTATCCGAGAAAATATCAATATTGCTGTTGACTGAACAGGCATTGTTGTAAAAAGTCAACATTCTATTTATGGGCGCATGCTGGCCCAGGTTTGTGCGACATGGCTTAGTGGCAAACGTCTTAGTGGTACGCTTGGACCGGACATGAGAATGACGAGGTACATCTAAGTTGATTTTATTAAGGAGATCTGGAGTCGATGTTATCCCGTTCACAACTTTATATAGTGTTGTTACATCATTCAAAACCCTGCGCTGCTTCAGGGAGTCTAATTTGAAGTAACTTAACCGTTCTGCGTAATCGGCTCTATAAGGACAGTTTTGGTCTTTAAACCGCAAGCACCTTGTCATTTTTTTTTGAACACGCTCAATACGGTCTTTATGAATATTATAAGTTGGACTCCAGGCGGGAGATGCATATTCTAATACGCTGCGCACAAAACTGTTATAGAGCACTTTCAATGCTAAGGTTCCCTTAAATTCTTTACCAATTCTGTTGATAAACCCAACCATTCTCATTGCTTTTTTGATGATGTTATTAATGTGTGTGGTAAATGAAAGATCACTACTAAGCACTACACCTAGATCCCGTATGTTTTTCACTTGGTGCAGTGACGTCCCATTGAGGGAGTAAATTGATGATATGGGATGCTTTTTCCGATTTCTAAGGGTAATTGGCGATACACAAGAAGCGGTGAACGCTTGATTCGAGCAGTTGACTCAGGCGTGCTCTATTTCTTGTTGCAAAACGGCGATACACTAAACGTGGCGAACGCTCGCTTCGAACACTTGGCTGAGGCATGCTCCATTTCTTCTTACAAAACGGCGATACACAAGAAGCGACGAACGCTCGCTTCCAGCACTTGATTCAGGCGTGCTCCATTTCTTGTTGCAAAACGACGATACACTAAATGTGGCGAACGCTCGCTTCGAGCACTTGACTCAGGTGTGCTCCATTCTTCTGTATTTAGAATGCTGGATGTAGAGCTTGTGTGTGCATTAACTTTGGTAAAGTATATTTTCTCATCAATGTGGTTTCGGAAGTTAAGAATAGCGTCACCCCATTTCTTCCCGTGGGTGTCGCACAGGCGACTAAGGGACTTACTAGAGAATGCAGCAGCGTTGAATATGCATTTTACCACCATCCTGCAATCACCAACTTGCCTGCTAAGTGTGACGATTTTGGCAAAGTCCAAAAAATTGGGGGAGCCCAGTGGACGGCTTTCGGCTAAAATGATGATGATATTTTCTTATTTTGGAAAAGAGTTTAATTTCTGTTTTGGAAAAGACTATAGGTAGAACGGGCTGGTGTCCGCAACTCCACGTCTGAGCGTGTATTTTGCGTACGGGTGGGAAATCGGTCATTCGATCCACCCCAGCTCCTCGAGGAAGGCCAGCAACGCCTTGACGTTGCTGACTATCTCGCGTAGGATACCTGGGTTACCGAAGTACTTGGCCCTGTATGTGGCGATCGCCGGGCAGTTTAGAAGCACGTGCGCGGTTGTCTCGTCCTCAATGCAGGCCCTGCACAGCGGACTGTCTGTAACTCCTATGACAAATAGATGTTTATTAAACGACCCATGGCCAGTTATTGCTGCTGTAACCATACGCAGCTGTCGTTTGTCTAGCTGACCTGTTTTGTGAGGCGAGCATCGATGGTAGGAAGTGCTTCCTTGGCCTGCCTGCACTCACTTTGGTCCACCCATAGCTTAAAGTGTAGATCCCTGGTACGTTTCCTTACCAGAGAGCGTAGGAACCCAAAGGGGAGTGGCGCGATGGGTTCTGGTCCCACCGGTGTCATGCTCGACCCCCTTCTGGCAAGTTCATCGGCGGCATCGTTACCCAGCGAACCGCTGTGTCCTTTTATCCACTGAATGGTTATATTATTGAGGCTACCCACCTGGTTGAGGCGCTGGTGGCACTCGTATATTAGCCCAGAGTCAATCGAGTGACTGTCCAGCGCAAAAGACTAAAACGGAAAAGACTAAAACGAGATACGTTATACTTGCGACGACGTGTCAATCACCACAGATTTGTTTGTAACAAATTGCAAACAAGCGTTCGTAATGCTCGCATCGAGCGGGTCGGCTTGCTGCACTGTCTACTGTAACGCGTTCCAAAAACTCGATACATTACAAATAAACGTTGCAAGGCAGTCTCCGCGTTTTGGCTATGGCTAAGGCTCAGCAATATGATGGCTAGGGCTCCCACAGAACAGGCACAACGCAACGACGCAAAGTGACTTTGTTGGAACAATTTTTAACAAAATGATATGGATATACCGAAGTTGCATCGCGCCTGTCCGCGCGTGCCTTAAGGCTGAATAATAGATTGACTCTTTTCATTTTAACTCTAGATTGTCTACAGTAATTCTTTAGTCTGTCTTATTACAGATAATGTCACTGCATTGCGTAACTGCCAAAAAGTGACAATTCAAACCTGTTTGATATTATAATTTGTACATTTATTATTGAATTTATTTTGTATAAAATATATAAAACCAATGGAGTAACATCTTTCGAGGTAAGCGATACGCGACGGCTCGTTTATGGGAGCAATTTAAACTGACTCACCTGTATCTGTTGAATGTAATATAAAACAGTAACAGGTTGCAAAGTGTACTCTTATATATTTTAGGGTTCCATACCAAAATGGTAAAAAAAGGACAATATGATGTGACTTTGTCTGTCTGTTCGACACACAGCTGCTCATTTCAGAAACTGATTAGGTATGCTTGAAATTTAAAACAGTTAAAAATAATGTTTTTCCAAATATATTGCACGTGAAAGAATAGTACCTAAATATATATTTTTTGGTGTATTCATCATGAGCGTGACTGCTTAGAGTACGTCCTAGGTTCAATTCCTAGGTTGTGCAAAGTGTCACTAGATTTTGTATTGAAAATTTCTCGCTGGATTTGTACAACGTTTTTAACAATAGACTTGTGCCCACTGTCCCACCCCTATGGGACTTTAATAAAGATGTTCCATATGCTTCTAGCTATCTTTTCGAGGAATATAGGCCTAATGTCATGTTACATAAGGCGCGTATTTAATCGAACTTAAAATAATTTCCATTTTATTTTCCATATTATTGAGAACTTTATTGTAAGTTATCGAATGCGCCAATTTAAGTGGATCTCAAGAAAATCCTGAAAATACTAAATACCGGACCATTTTAGATGTTGGTCACAGTTCTTATCTAACCAGACCCGTTGGGTCGCGGAACCTTAGTTAGTTACTGCGAATAGGTACTTGTCAGAAAAGGCCTGAAACTAAAAATAGCATCGTTTCATGTCCAAAATACTTTCAGAAGGAAGGAAGGTTTTAGAGGATCAGAAAAAAAAAAAATACCTAATCTTACCTTACCTTACCTTACTTAAGAATGGGCAGCAGCGTTGTCTATTCATTTTACCACCACACTGCAATCGCCAACCTGCTAAGCGTGGCAGTTATGGCAAACACTTCCAAACAGGGGGAGGCCTATGCCCAGCAGTGGAGGTATTTCGGCTGAAATGATGATGATGATCTACCTAATGTTGTTGAAGAAGTTTCCCTACTCTAGCCCTAACAAGGCAATAGCCCGTAATATGGTATCTTACTTCCGTAGCACGATGGGAAAAGGCATAGCGATAATTGTAGTTAGCTGCGTGGTGACAATTTTGTTATTTGGAACAATGTGCTTTCTCATGATTGACGTTAATCCACCGCCACTGCCTGGGAACCAAGGCGAAAATAAACAAGACTCGGTAACAGAATCTTTTTTAATTTATACTTTCTATACTATATACTATACATATAATGTAATAATGCCCAAAAGTTTGTTTGGTGCAACGCGCTAATATCAGGAATTACTGTTACAAATTGAAAAAATATTTTAGTGTCGGATAGCCCGTTTATCGAAGAAGGCTATTTTGGCTATTTAACATCACCCGAGCTAAAGAAAAAAGTTATGAATACGAAGTACTCGCACGGGCAGGTGAATAGATATTGGTCGTTCGATGTGGTTTGATGAGTCAGGGGTTCACGAAAGTTGACAAGGTCGAAGTTGCGGGCAGAATCTAATAATACAATAAAGCTGACAGTTTTTTTGATTGAACGCGCTTATCTCTGGAACAATCAGTCGTATTTGAAAATTATTTTTTCATATCATACCCCAAATTTTTATCAAGGTTACTCAGTACGACCCATAGGAACTGAGTAAGACGAATAAATGCCTGAAAGACGCTAAGCGAAACGAAGTAAATAATAGTGCGAACCGGCGATGCGTAGCAACGCCGTAGTTGAGGGAACGAAAACGCAGACGAAGTCGCAGGCTGAAACTAGCTTCTGCCTGCGACTTCGTCTGCGTCAAATTTCATGGATGAGGTTTATCACGCAAGAAGGCCTAAACTGATTCTGATAGCATTGGCAGAAATGTTGATGTAAGTCCATCCGGTTACCTATCATAAGTTCGAAAAATATTTGAACGAATTTCATTTCACCTGAAACTTTTCAACTTTTATAGTTTCGTTTTATTTTTACTTCATCGAAGTCACGTCTGCCACTGTATCAGCTGACCTATTAACAATTCGACTTTTTTCGTTACTCCGACATTTCATTTGGTCGAAAAAGTTTTTACCGAAGCAACACTTAGTCGCAATAACATTTATTCGAAGTATTATGTTTCCGAACATTCATTATACCAGTGTTCAGATTAACCTACCCTTTTGTTTAATTAATTATTTAAATGTAATGGCACTTAATAAAACAGTTGACTGTAAACAAAAGTGTATTTAAAGGGTCCCAGTAAAAAGCATGCAAACAGGCCCCACGCGAGCATTTCGTCGCAGATGGTTTTAATGCTCACCACCGCAGCTTCAGTTTGCTGGCCGGCCTCGCCGGCCAGCCTCAGCCGCGGCGGCGGGCCTTCAAACCACCTGCCCCTCAGCTCGCGGGCCGCCTTACCCCTCCGCGCCTACGCGGGCTTAAATTACACTCTAGGGGTAGGGCAGACAAGACTACGTAAAGTCGGTTTTACAGCGATTCCTTTCTCACTAAATTTTGTAGCCCAATATATTGACTTATAACACTACGTATATTTTAAATTCATATTAAAAACGCTACCAAGTAACCGGTTATATATTTGTGACCAAATAATATTCGCTAAAATGTTGCATTGCGGTGAAAATATGGCAAATAAATCATTTGGCAAATGCAAAAAGTTCAAAAGAGGCTTCGGCCAATAGCAAAAAGTTACTTTGTAAATCGGCGAAACATAGTTCGGTAAAATAATACCTATGGTACATGATTTCGATGATCTAAAAATATGTCAAGTAATGCATACAGCAAAAAAGACGTCGGTTAATTGATTTCGGTGAAATGAAATTCGAACAAAAAAAATTCGGAACAGTAATCGGTTCCCAGTCCATCCGTTTTGGCATAACTGGGCTCTTGTAGAAAATAGGTTAGGTATTAAGGTGAATTGTAAAAATGATAATTAATTCCCAATTTTAACAATCATATTAACATTTTCAGCTACTAGATGAACTTATAATCGACACGTTAGCTCCAATAAGGACCAAAAATAACATCGAAAACTCACCGCTCCGTTCCTTGAAAAGATCACCGCTCGACATCTCGCAAAGCTCACTCACACAACATGCACCTGGATTAGAAATAGATATTATAACTGAAAACAATACAAGCCTATTTAAAGGTTCGGTACAAAAAGTCGTGCCTCCAATTTTGCCATCAAACCCTGTGCCACCCATTCAAAAGACAGTTACGCCTCCAGATAATAGATCTATGAATAAAACGGAAAAAGTTGACAACAAAAGTACTACATCTACTATCAACGACACTTCTTCACTCATTAAAAGATCCGCTAATGATGTTAAACAACTTGGAAGAGATCTAAATTCTATTATTTTAAAGATCATAGATGACAGTGGACAATTCAACATTGAAATTAAAATAGGCTTAAATGATGGATTCATGAATAAAAATGAAACCAGACAAGGTAAAATCCAATTGATAGACAAATCTAAATACAGTATTTTCTTGAAAACAAAAGATAAAACGAATCTAGCCAAAAATACAATAATAAGAGCAATGCCTAACGATTTTATCACTGGTGAAGAATACAATGATCATATAGAAGTAAAAGACAATATAAAAAATAAAATGATTCAAGCAAGTATGGAAGATTTTAACAATAGCACAAAATATAAAATTACAGAAAGCAAGGCTACAGTAATTCCAATTTACAGAGATGTATTTAAGCCTATTGTGATATTTTATAACCATACGAAATCCATTTATCGAAAAGACACAAAATCTAAAAAAGGAGATTTATTAGAGACACCAAATGACGGCAATAGCAGATCCAAAGCAAATCAAAACAGCTTTGGGACGGTAAATAACATAGTAAACAATTCAAAAATTCAGTCGGATATAGCAAATATTACAGCTCACAATTTAACCATACAGACAGAAGAATGGGATAGCAAGATTAATAAAGAAGATTTAATAAAGAAAACTAATGGTGTAAACGAAGGATGCCAAACAAATGTTAACAGCTCTACGACAATAAATAATACAGCTTCCAATTTAACAATACAGACAAAAAAAGGAGACAAACAAAATGAAAATGGGGATTTATTAGAGCAATCAAGTGACGTTAACTACAGATACCTAACGAATCTTAAAGGTTCTATCACAGCAAATAATACAGCTTACAATTTAACAATACAGACAGAGAAAGGGGCCAAACAAAATGAAAAAGAGGACTTATTTGAGCAACCAAATAACGTTAACTACAGATACCTAAATAATCTTAACAGCTCTAACACAGCTAATAATTTAACCACACAGGCTGAAAAAGGGGACAAAAAAATGGTAAAAGAGGATTTATTTATGAAACCAAATGACGCGAGTGACCAACGCAAAACGAATCATAACAGCGTTAAAACAGCAAATAATACAGCTTACAATTTAACAATACAGACGGAAAATGCAAATCACACAGCTTACAATTTAACAATACTGACAGAAAAATCGAAATTGCAATATTATGTCGTAACAACTAGAAATGTGAATAAAACAGTAGACACAGAAAATTCTACCATTTCAACAAAAGCTTTAGATGAAACTTCAACAACGGCAGACGTGGTTAATTCGACGATTCTATTACCAAACGGTGATAGTAGTCAAAATGATACTCGTGATTTTATTGAAATGACAAAACTTGTGCTGAGCCAAAACAAAACAACAATTTAAAATGACGCAGGAATAGTTTTCCCCTTTCATCCACTTTCGTAACTGAATTTTCGTAACCAGCTACGAACATGGAATTTTCTTCCCGTTTGATAACTGGCTACGAAAACAGATTTTTGTTCTCTTTTCGTAACTGGTTTTCGTAACCAACTACCTAAATAGAAATATTTTTTCTTTTTTTTGTAACTGAACCTTAATGGAGTTATTTTTCTCTAGTTACCAAATTAGTTACCAATACAAATCGAATTGCATTCATAATGATAATAATGTGTTATTCTGTGTCATTTGTGTGAATGATGGAATGTCCGTGATTCGATGTATTATTATAATATTAAGAATACATATTTAAAGCAGTAGGCAGTAAACATGGAAGTAATTGAATAAAAATCTATAGAATTTGTACCAACTAAACGAGGGGATATTTTAATACCCCCTCGTTTAGAACAAATTGCAGCAGGAGCAGTTAACTGCTCTATGATGGATGATGGTTGGCAATACCATCTTAGAAAAGAATACAGTAATGGAAACAAATTTTATCAATGTTACAACTTAAGAGGCTGTGAAGGTAATGTAACAATAAAATGAACAATAAAAGGCTGTTTTTATCATTACTGTAACAGCGTTGGGACTAAAATCTCGAGTTCAAAGACGGTATGTTGCTAGATGTGCTGGCTTAGCTCGATTGCCATTGAACAAGATTTTGTCGAGCCACAAATATATAATGCAAAGATTATCAAAATATTATTTATATTTTAATTAAAAAATATAAAAACATTTTTTTTTCGGGAAATTAGATGCTTAGATGGTTTGGTCATGTTGAGAGGATGAATGAAGGACGGCTCACAAAAGGTCAGATAAGGCAGATGTGAGTGTAAACACCGGGAGGGGACGATAATGCAATTCTATTGTATTGGTAACCAGTTACGAAAAGAGAAAAATCATTCCAATTAGGTAGTTGGTTACGAAAACCAGTTACAAAAAAAAGAAAAAATAATTCTATTTGGGTAGTTGGTTACGAAAACCAGTTACGAAAAGAGAACAAAAATCTGTTTTCGTAACCAGTTATCAAACGGGAAGAAAATTCCATGTTCGTAGCTGGTTACGAAAATTCAGTTACGAAAGTGGATGAAAGGAGTTTTCCAATTCTATTCACTCTCTTAATGTCTCATGATACACTATCAATTAGTCTAGCCATTTCCCAACTATGTTGACGTTGGCTTTCTGTCTAGCTGGATGCAGCTGAATACCAGTACTTTGAGTGGAGTGATTGCCTATCTGAACTCTAGAACCCAGTTACTGGGCTTCTAACTACCGTAACAACTAAGATATTCGAATGACAGCCGAGACTAACGGATTAAAGTACTTCCGAAGGCATGGAATGGTCTTGATGTAATGGATTGTCACCCATCCACGAATCGACCGCGGCAAGCGTAGTTTTACCTTCGATCGATACGTGCGGCTGTTTCATTTAGAGAAGAACCCCAGATTCTTAGCACAGAAACTTATTTTTGATATGTGATAAAGCGTGTAATTTTGTTATTCCTATACTGTCATTTAATTTTGTTAAAATCTGGACCCACATTGTACTGATGAATAATTTTTAATAAAAGAATCATGTTATTTGGTCCAATACATTGTTTATTATTACATTGTGTCTCTTCATTGGAGGTCACATGCTCATGATGTTAGCACGCTCTAAATTGAATTGTTACTGATCTAGTCAATGATACTAACGACTTGTAAGGTTCTCTTGCTTCAAAAAAATCCAAGACATGTAACATCGACCAATCTGCAATGAGCCTGCTCTCACAGGAAAGAGGCTGTGTCCCAGCAGTGGGATCGTTATTCGCTAATTATGTAGTATTATGTAAAGAAACCAAAAGGCAAAAGTAATACACAATTAACAGACAACCAGTCTAGACTGACGACAGTCTTAGCTTTTCGATCCGCATTTGCGTGCGTATTCGGCCTTGCAATACATTTTTAAACACTATAACAAGATAAACTGCATTTACATTGTACTTGTGTTAAAATTAATAGGTGTTATGCCAGACACGTGTTCATTGCCTGTTGCCACAGTAGAACTTAATCAATCAGTGAATGGTGAAACGAATGGTTGCGAAATATTATTCTAACCTATGTTTAAATGTTCTACTTTGATTGGCCTTTAAATACTTTATGGAGTTTTAACCATACGCTGTTGGCTTTTTGATGTTTATCGTTTCAAATGTGAATGTTTTCTAAGGGCCGAAACTCTGACGAGTAATAAAATATAATTATCTCATGTTAATATGGAAATAGTCAGCGTATAGATATACCTATAGTTGTTCGTGTTATATATGTCATCACCAACGTAAACATTATTCGTTTATAATCTTCTACGTTTTGCCCGCGGCTTCGCCTACGTTGATTTTTGAAATTATGTTGCGTTAGTTTCGAACCATATGCCTAAATAATGAATCGAATTATGTTTTTTTAGAAATTGAAGGACTCTACACACAACGTCATCCCCTTT
The DNA here is from genome assembly GCA_947507805.1 of Aporophyla nigra. NCBI lineage: Eukaryota > Metazoa > Arthropoda > Insecta > Lepidoptera > Noctuidae > Aporophyla > Aporophyla nigra. The sequence goes on from OX382296.1 coordinate 23,784,095, forward strand.
TGCAGCTTTTCGAGAGAAGAATTATCAAAAACGCTAAGACACGTATAAATTATTTCTTAATCGTCAGCCAACACGCAAAACTCAAAGAACCTAGCTTCAAAACTGGCGGACTTTTATACAAATTTCCACCCCCTATTTCATCACTTTACGGGGAGAGTTTCATAAAATCTTTTCTTAACTGAGCCTCTTACTCATAATCTAACTCTGTGCCGAATTTCATCTTCGTAGGTCTAGTCGTTTTTGAAATTTTGTGATTAATCAGTGAGTGACTGTATGTACCTTTCGATTGCATCTAAATAGATTTTGCGAAATTGTAAACTGTCGATAAAATGTGCTCTGCAAAAACCATTTATGATTAAACGTATATTTTTGGATACTTCATAATAACCGAAAAATTGAAATTATGTATAAGCTCTGTTCAAGATCTTTCTTCGTTTTGAGTTAATGTATCTACAGACGGTAAATCGATTGAAGTGACTTCCTACCATCCTACAGAACTACAAACACAATCCCCATTTTCTAAGCTCAAATAGTGGTATTCCATTATGTACCTGTTAACTGACCGTCAGCTTGATTGAAGGTTCCTCCAGCCATTTTAATACACAGCGTTTAATGTTTTATGAAACAAAGAGTGTCAGTTACTTGCCAGTACTAATGCAAATGTAATCTTAATATAATTATATAAATTACGGGTCACGTTGTTTGTCCGGGATAGACTGCTAAACTACTTAACCAATTTTAATAAAATTTGTACACCGTGTGCAGTTTGATCCAACTTAAAAGATAGGATAGATTTTATTTCAATTACTGATCTCAATATCTACAAATTAATTTTTTTTTATAGGACAATGTGTGTGTTCATTAGTTAGTTCTATGAATTCCTAATAGATGGCGTGGGTTTCAATTTCTAGATAATCTTCTTTACTTGCTTAGATTTTTTAAACTGCGCGAAGGATTTAACACGGTTATCATCAATAGACAGGGTGAATCAAGAGGGAGGTTTGTAAGTATAATACGTGGGCGAAGCCGCTGGACAAAGCTAGTAGTTTATATAAAGATACTGTTAGTTCGATATATGTTGCTGTTTTGCTGAGGCACCATCCTAAGATCACGTCACCCGATTTTATCATCAATGCCCCCTTGATCTTGTCACAAGTGGTCATATTTGTGTATCCCCGGTGTGACATCACATATTGTACCATTTTTATAATTCCTTACATTGTCAGAATTAGGTAATATTTTGGAAATTTCTCGTTAGAGTTTTCTCGTTCTTTTTATATTTATACATGTGACATCACGAATTATGAAACATCCTCAAAGTGCACCCCTGTCTAGCTTTAACATGTGAAGTAATTTGAAGATGCTCTCGTATCAATTTAATGAAAGGCTTCAGGTATGGATGGCGCATTAGATATTGCTTTAAGAGCCATTTTATCTTGGCAGCCTGACATTGATAACTTGATGGCCTATCGTTTTACTGTCATTACATTAATGCCTTTAACCCATTAGACTATTAGAAACAACCTATGAAGTAACAACAGTGAAAAGACATTATTATGTTGTCTTTAGATTCGAACTAGCAATTTCCTGCAGCAGCAATAGCATTATCGTAGGAATTTATTCAAATATGTATTATTGACCAACTTATTTTCACAATTCATTGTATGAACGTTAACGAGGCAAAAGGAGTGTGTAGAGATCGTAGCAGGTGGCGTTCCGTGGTTTCTGCCCCATGGGAAAAAGGCATGAGGTTATGTATGTTATTTTCACAGTTTATACCACACATACAGGTAATCGGTTAATACAAGTAAATATAAATAGTAAAAGTATTCGTTTAAAAAAAACAAAAGCCTACACTATCCCACTGCTGAGTAATGGTCTCCCCTAAATCCCTCCAGGCGTCCTTCTCTGGAGCCGACTCGATTCAATTTATGTGGTAAACGTCTAGGTCATCTCGCCATCTTTCCTGAGGTGTTGTTGGCGGCGCTGTCCAAGTATAAGTTACAAGACTATTTTAAACGATACAGAAATTATTTAATAGCAAACAGTCAAGCCGAATCTAGCTTAAAAATGTTTGTCGAACGTAAACATCAATACTTATTCATCAAAAACGCATTCAAAAACAGCTTTTGGGCATTCCACATTCGAAAAGGCAGGTTTCTTAATCATAAACTTTAAAGAAATTATCTCTTATCTAAGTAGTGGCAGAGTTTCGAAGTGAATTGCGGAATAACTTGCGAAACACTCGAACTGATGAACGCTCACTTCGTTAATGCGACTTCGGACCATTGTTCTCTTAGCTTTAAAGACGAATCCTGTATTAAAGTGTGTTATATACTGCAAGAAGAATAAGAATTGCCAAACTTAAGTGGCAGTGGGCAGGGCACATTGCTCGCAGAACGGATGACCGATGGGGTTGGAAGGTTCTGGAGTGGCGACCGCGTACTGGAAGACGGAGTGTTGGAAGGCCTCCCACAAGATGGACCGAAGACCTGGTGAAGGCCGCAGGAATACGTTAGATGCGAGAAGCACAGAATAGGTCGAAGTGGCGGTGCTTGGGGGAGGCCTATGTCCAGCAGTGGACGTCTTTCGGCTGAAATGATGATATACTGCAAAGACATTCTTCATACCTAAATTTATACATCGTGACATTTTAGCCGTCTTCCAAAGGTTGTCCAGTCCACTCAATGTATCCGACATAATATACCTCTAGGCCCGATTAAAAATTGTTACCATTAATAAAGATAATATAGATATTAAGAAATATAAATAATGGATTAGAATTAAAACATCCTGTTAATAATGTTTACGTATCATTCGGTAGAGAACATACCTACCCAGCGCACGAGTCGGCTAGATCATTCCATCTCCATATTCCATGAGACAAAATTTCAAATTTAAACCACGTCATGCGTCATTATAATGAATAATATTTTTATTTTTTAGTTATTCAAATGTTCATTTTTTTCTTATGGATGTGTAGTAATCATTGGTTACATGAAGTGGGTTGCCGTTGTAAGACGACTAAAATATCACGGTGATACTTGTTTGTTTGGTTGTAAGCGCTAATCTCAGCAACTACTAGTTTGAATTGAAAAATTATATTACTGCAACATTTATCGAGGAAGACTGTATCCTAGGGTCCAGTAAAAAGAAAAAAGTCAAGGATATGACGTACTCGCATGGGCAGGCAATTCTTTGAGACAGGGTGGGTTGGGGAAGCAAGAAATATGATGCGGACGAAGTCACCGGTAGAATCTAGACAAGTTATTATAAAGCTGACTGAGTTTATTTTTGTTTGAATGCGCTAAGCATTCGAACTACCAGATGGATTTGAAGTAATATTGAATTTTATAGCCCAATTCTTGACGGAGGTCAGGCTATTTAACATCATTACAGTGTTCGATTCGTTTCCTACGTATGTCCTATCGTACCATAAAGCTCATTCATGACTTGGCTTATTGCAAATGAATTTTCTTCACCCTGTCGTTGAAAAAGATAACTAAGCCACTTATTAGACGTAGCTTCTTGCAACTAAGTTGGAATTTGGAATAATGCCTATTTTTGCCACTACTCGATTTTTACTTTGGTGTGATAGAAAATGTGTCCACTGCTAACATTTTAACAATACATTTAACATTTTACAATGAGCGGGATTCCTGCAATAGTCGTCGGTCCACCGAGAGTAATATTTTGTTTAACGTTTGTGGTAAGTCCCTACCTGGTAGTAACACTATTATTTGAAAATAGACAGGCACGCTCATTCCAAAATAAACCTAAGCAGCAATAAAAATAACCCGTATTTTAAAAGACTATCTGTAGAGTTTCTTGTCGGCTCTTCTCAATAGAAAAAGACTACCTGGAACCATGCACCTAGCTTCTGACATTGCATGAGTGCCCAAGTAGACAATCTAGACATCTAGACAAATAAATAAAATTGGAGTGTCTGTTTGTAATATTAAAATAACCGTTTTTTGGATGTATACATGGTTCATATACCAAAACAACATTTTTTACAATTTTTGTCTGTCTGTTTGTTCTGGCTAATCTTTGAAATGGCTGGATCGATTTTGACGGGACTTTCACTGGCAGATAGCTGATGTAATAAGGAGTAACTTAGGCTACTTTTATTTTAGAAAAAAATGAATCTCACGGAAAAAAAAACCAACTTAAAACTTTTTTGTTAAAAATACCACGCGGTCGAAGTCGCGGGTAATTACCTATATAACCTGGATTAATGCATTCTTAATACATTAACCGCGGTAGTACATTCTCTTGCGATATTTTCCAACATCCACGCGAGCGAAGCTGAGGGCAAAAGCTAGTCTTCAATATATTTTGTGGTGGCCATAAACAAAGCTATAATTTATCTTATCGTCTTCATATTGTAGAGTTCTACAACATGTAACATAACATTTAAACCAGTTAGTTTAAATGGCTTACATTGAATATTGCGGTGGGTCTCGTAATAACCGCAGAGCTAAAATAATTATGAAGTTATATTATTCTGAGTCTGTATTCGGTATGAGACTAATATCGTTAATGGATTATTCAGTTAATTGATTATAACTGCTGGCTATAGTTTCAAATGTTTTATTGAGCAAAGGTTTAGTAATTAACTGAAGATTCTCGGATGCATTGACATATACAGGTTAACCAGAAGAGATATGCGATTTTACTTCCATGGTTGTAACTTACTTAATCACGTGTTTGTATTGTGGAAGGTAGACAACGATTGCCGAAGTTCATATTATTGCCGGTAGATTTGTAAATACCTTTTGGTTCATCAGTGAGTACTGTTTTAACGCTAAAATGGGACCAGGCGAGTGATGCCAGCCACATGCACAATGACCGCTAAGCTCAGTCTCCACACAGTTGGTGCCTGAGGATGGACAGCACCGCCGAGGCCGGCCCAAGAAGAGGTGGCGAGACAACCTAGACGCGTATTGCAAGGGTTGGATAGGAATAGGACAGTGTAGACTAGTTAAAATAAAATATGACGCAACATTTGAGCATAAACTTCTTGTCAGAGGTAAGATTTATGTAAACGTTCAGTTTCGAAATGGACGGCGTTAACAAGATTAGCAAGCTTTTTTTAAAGTTTTCTTGCATTTTAAACCAAATTAGTCTTTGCTTTTGTATTATGTCATGTTATTATGTTTCGTTGCATTAAAGGCAGAAATATCTGTGAACGGACCTAGATCTATCCTCGATCAACTACGCATAAGAGATAGAATATCTACGATCTACAACCAATGGATTCTCGATTACTTTGGTCATATTGCCCGTCGAGAACCAGATAACCTTGAAAAGTTGGTGGTGATGAGCAAGGTAGATGGGAAAAGACCTCGCGGCCGGTCACCTTACCGCTGATCTGATCAAGTAACCGCCTTCCTTGGACTCTCTGTTACGATCGCCATGAGAGAAGCCGAGAGCCCAACGAACTGGAGGAACATTGTACATAAAACTACAAAGGCATTTCTGGAACACGACCTTCAGTAATGAAGGAGGTACTCGATGTAGAAAAAGAAGAATGATGTCCCGCTCTTATTTTTGCGTACATACGTAACTAGATCAGCATCATCCAATTGTATCACAATCCACATTAACATCATAGCGCAGAGTCACAGGACTCCCCAATTGTAGTATAGGTAGTTAATATCATTTTCTATTGTGAAATCTTACAAAGCTTGGACAGTATCCTTACTCATCGTATCAGTCTTTATTAACCCTATGCTATGATGACTTGAAAAAATTTCAAAATATTAAACATATAAATATCTATTTCCCACTTCAATTTCTCCAGTAAATAGTCTTTCTCGAAAACAATCTGCAGCACAAACAAAGACATTACCACATACAATTCCATTCCTCTCAATTCACCATCAATCATACTACCTCAATAAAAAACTGCTTACAGTCGTGCATAGTAACAAAACTGTCTAAATAATTTGGACGTACTTATTTCCCTTTTCAACATGTCCAGAACAAAGACTACAGACACTGCAATACAAATATAATAATTCATTACTTATATACAATTCCTCCACTCCTCTTAATTCATAATCAATCATCATGCCTACCGTAACAAAAACAGCACACAGCCGTGCACGTAGCAACAAGACGTTCTAAAATAATTTGGGTGGCGCTGCGCCGGCGCTGCCGAGAGAGCGGCGCGCGTTCCCACGTGCGCGCCGGCCTGCCTTAAACGACCTTGCCGGTCGCCTGGTTTTACTTGTAGCGATTGCACGTTCGGATGAAGAGGGAGGCGCTTTTAATTTTGTTTTTATTTAATTTGTTTTAAAACAAAGGAGTTTTTAGAGTGTAAGACATGCTCTTGAAAATTAGGAGACTAAAGGTTGACTAAGGCACACGTTAAGGGTAAAAGACAAATACAGAAAAAAAACCAATGGTACCCAAGCAACGGTCTAAGAAACGAAGTGTAGAATATATAATGGGGGATGATGACATCAGACAAGTCGCTGGAACAACATTAAAACCAAAATATTTTATTTCATATAAACCTACATGGGCGGTTATGAAACGTCAGAAGGTGTACAGTACTAGTTAGTCGTTAACTATGCAGAAGAATCGGCAAGAAACTCCACGGTTACTGTTTGAAAATAATTGGCTCTAACAATGGTTTTAAATTACAGTATAAATAGGTACAGGAAGACAGTGAAGGCCTGTCAACAAGTACCAGTTATTTAATTAAATAGAAAATGTTCTACAAATCTACAGTCAAGGCGTACAACGTTCTCACATTCATAAAATATAAAATATTATACATGAAAATAAACAACTTGGGGTAAAGTGGTCAGAGGGACCGGATTGGAGGAGCCTGGCAAATGGATATAAATAATAGTGCAAGCGCATCACCGCCGAACATCAATTTGGGGCGGTTATAGACTCGATAAGGAACAATCAAATTTAAAATACATAGTATGTAACTAGAAAACCCGAGTCAGCTATATAGGAGTATAGAGCGAGGTAGAGTATAACTCCAAATAATAAGCAATTAGTCTAACGGTTAACATACTAGATTGCGAGAGAGTAATATACTCCAAATCTGAAAACAGCTATTTTCAATAGCCAATAGTAATTAAATATAATCAAATAGCTTAATTGGCATACATTCCGATGAGAATATCCGTATAGCTTCATACATTTATGAAAAGGTTGAAGAATTTATTACAGACAATTTCTATTCTCGAAATAAACCTGTTTCGTCATCATTACGGAACGAAACAAAAGCTAATAATATCAGGTATGTAGTACCTATAGGTGGATTGTGGCGTAGGAAAAATATTTATATTTTTTTCCGTTCCTCGTGCCAAATGGGACGTGTATGAAGCGTGGGAGCTGTGACGTTCTGGATTCGATATATTGTGAAAGTACTCTGTAAAAGAAAGATTTGTAGATGAAATTTTGTTGTTGACGTGGTTTGGATAATAACTGATGATGTTATATGAATTACTGGCTTATGAGTTTATTTTTATGTGTTTCTTTTATTATTCTCTGTTTACCTAATACACTATTGTCTCAAATCTAAATTAGCTTCTCAACCGTTTAACATGTACTACGATTAAGCTTACCATCAACATCTTGGACATAAATGAAGAGCCAGAAAATAGCGAGGCAAGTATAATGATGATCACGATGAATGTTTTAAGAAATCTATCCGGGAAAGCATGGAGCATGGCATATAAGATTATCCAGTCAGTTCGAATATCCATTCAGATTCAAAGTTTAGTAGAGCATCTACCTACTAAATGTGTTATTGTGTCTAGTACCGAATTCTTCACACTCGTTAAAGTATGTGGTAACGTACTGACGCATGTCGAGTTTGTTCTGTGGCGTCTAATTCTGTGAGTCATGACTGTCATTAGTGCCAAATTGTCAGTAGTTGGGTCACTGGCACATCTCGTAAAGACACATAATTTAATGTTTATCATTCATTATCAAGTCTGAAAACTCTTTGATCTTTTTGTGGGCTATAAAAGTTGTGTTGGCAATTTTATTGTCATCGTGTATCTGGTGTCCTTTTGACCATTAGGTAGACCGAAGAAAGGTTAGACCATTCAATTTGTGACGACAATTTCAGTTCAGACAAGTCCAGTGCTAATGTGTACTAATGAGTTTTCATGTTTACATTGACGAAGGAATTAGATTTAATACCTAAGTGTTTACCAACTAAACCTCGCTCAATTGGTAACAAGATGACTCCTTTCAATAGCACGTTGGAAAAAATCTCTAAATCTGTATTTTTGATGCCTAATGATGCCATCCCAACATTTTTAAATGCAAGCACATATTATTAGTTTAAAACTGTTGCAATCGCATGTAAATAACTTAATTTAAACAAAAAAAAAAATTGCACTCCGGGAGTGCCGGCAGAAGTGAAAACTTGATTATTAACGTTGAGCATGTTTGATATTTTGGAATGGTTAGGGAATAATTTGTTGTTCAATTTCCATATTTTAAGCACTTTATATTCACGAATTTTACGAATACACAACAATGTGATCACTACACAGACGGTCGAGCCATCAGCTGTCACCATCCATGGATGCGCGTGGCACGCTGTAACATAGACGAACATTCGCGCAAGCGCCCTGCGCCGCCTAAACGAAACAGTAGGCCCAGGCATACATTTTCGCCGCGCCGTAGAGAGGGGATAGCTGTCTACTCTCCATCCGTCCTACGCTTTTTCGATCAGGTCACGTGTCCTGACGCGAGTTTAAGATTTTATACCCATTACAGAAAAAGTGCTCAACGCCGCTAAAGAAGTTTTCACTTCAAAAATGTCTAAGCCTTTATATGCTTCCTTGTTTTACAAAATCTTCCCATTAAAATCTAACCTTTGAAATTATCTTGAGAAAAGAATGCGAAAAGTAAGTTTTAGTGCACTCTTATTTAGCGAACGTATTTTAATGCAAGTGGCTGTTAATGGAAAATAACCGTCGCGACCCCGTTTCTTTGTCTTAATTCTTATTTTTTGCGGCTGGTCTCGTTATGTCAAAAATAATAACATTATCGTACTCTCAGAACTATTATTTTTCATTGATTATGATAATGAAATGGCAATTAAGTAATGCTGTGTTAAAGTACAGTATTTATCGTTCCAATTTATGTTTTTAAGTTTGCAGTGGATTTATTTACACGTACAACGTGCAACGAACACTTTTGACGTTCAAAAGTGCCTTTTTTGGGCCTAATTTAAATAAATGCTTTGACTTTGACTTTACATAAACTCACGCATTTTTACCCATGGAGGTAAGCAGAAATTTACGCTTGTGCGACACACTCGACCTCACATAGTACACTCGATTAGGTTAGGTTAAAACTGTGACCTCCTACGCCAGAAACGACTACATTCAGTGTGTCGCACAAGCGTGCATTCGAACTATGGTGAGTCGCAGTACGCTTTTGTCGCACAAGTGTTTTTCGCACATCCATTTATCGAGTTCACGTAGTACACTTGGCAAAAACTACAGAACGCTCTGCTACGGTCCTTACATACGACTTTTGCTGCGTTTACGTTTTTGACTGGCCTGTTAGTCTAGTGGTTAGTGACCCTGACTGCAAAGACTGAGGTCGTGGGTTCGATTCCCACCCAGGACAAATCTTTGTGTGATGAGCACAATCATTTGTTCTGTGTCTGGGTGTAAATTATCTATAATATGTATGTATTTAGAAAATATAAGTATGTTTATCAGTTGTCTGGTTGCCATAGTACAGGCTCTGCCTAGTTTGGGATCAGATAACGTTGGGTTGGTTGCCCTAAGATATTTATTTATTATTATTATTTATTAATACAACTGGTATATACAGATGGTCTAGGCTACACCTTATTTGCGTACCTAACACACTATTTATTATTGCTAATCCATTAATTCATAATGTTCGAAAAAATCGTTTGCTCAGCAACGTAAATAATGCTATGAATGTTGTGGAATTGTCAAAATGAAAGCGATTCCTACTGTAGTTATAACACATTTCTTTAGAGGTTAAACCAGTGAAACAGTTTTTAGCTAATAGTCTTTGAATAATAATTAGCAAGTTTCCAATTGATAAGATAATGATAAGAACTTCAAAACTAAGTAGGTAAGTAAACAAAATCCTTGTTTATTTTTTCTGCTAACATTTCCAGGGCTTTTGTTGGCTAATTAAAAGTTGTGGGCAATTTGAGAGGTTTCTGTTTTTATTATTATGTTGTTTGGAGCAGATATAAGGTTTCGAGTGACAAGCTATCCGGGGGAACGACAGTAAGAATATGGAAAGTTTTTTAGAGTTCCCTAGGGCTTGACCCACGAGAATTGCAAAGAACCCGCAATATTTTACCACTTTTTGTCACCGTTCTACCCGACAATTTGATTTATTTTGCACATAAGAAGTGGGATGTAAAGAATCTTCATCATATTTTTAAACCCCGACGCAAATAGAGAGGCGTTATAAGTTTGACCGTTATGTGTTTGTCTATCTGTGGCACCGTAGCTCTCAAACGGGTGAACCAATATGGGTGCGGTTTCTTTAATTTAGAAGTAGGCTTTCTAGCGTCGTTCTTAGACATGTTTTATGAAAATTGGTGCCACACAATTGTTGTCGACACAATGATCCTGTGATCAAAATGTTACCAGCTAGTTTTGATTAAACTTAAAGAGCCAATACGTCTATTTTTTTAAACTTTTTAGAGGTTTTTATTTTGGTCGGGGGTTTTTATAACTTTAAATTTAACTTTTATCGAGGTCATGATATTACAGTGGAATGCAAATTAATAGCTTTACTCTTGGCCTTTTTTATGTTTTTGAAATAGGAAGTGTTAGTTAATATCTACAGTTGTTCGTAATAGAGCGAGAACAATGACTTTTTGTGTTTATTTTGACTGCAGTAATTACTGGAACAATTATGCGTATTAGCCGACTACAACAAGGAGGAAGTTCTATGTTCATTTGTATGATTTTTTGTCATCATCATCATCATTTCAGTCGAAAACGTCCACTGCTGGACAAAGGCCTCCCCCAATTTGGGGGGGTTTCCATAATCGCCACGCTTGGCAGGCGGGTTGGCGACCCCAGCATGATGGTAAAATGCATAGAGAACACTGCTGCCCATTGTTTAGTAAGTCCCTTAGTCGTCTTTTATGACACCCACGGGAAGAAATGGGTGATACTATTCTTTACGTCCGACACCACATGGAACACATGATTTTTTGAATGTAAACTTGATCAGCTTATAATATTCCTCCTAATAAGCCTCCTCTCTGTGAGAGGGAGTGGGTCGTAATACACCACGCGAGTCCAGAAAAAAAAAGCCCTGTGCGAGTTGGTAGATGTCACATGTATTCGAATGGGTTCCCTCTATCTGGCAGAAACTTGATGCTTCGAATTTTATTTGGCATAACACATTTGGCATAATCTTCTTTAAACGAATATTTGGAAGGCATAAAAAATGGTTAGCATAATCATTGTTTGGTCGAATATTTATATGTCCGACTTTACGCTGGCATACTTTTAAGATGGCAGAATTTTATTAAGCATAATTACCTTTGGCAGACATTCCGCAGAATTTCGTTTAGCATAACATTTATTTAGAGCGAAGATTATTTGGTACAATTTCACTTGGCATACTATGAAGATGGCAGAATTTCATTTAGAACAATTTTGTTAGGCATATTGTCATTTCTATAAAATTGCATTTTAACCTTAAATTAAAATTAAAATAGTGTCTCAAAAACTCAATATATGTTGTGCTACAAAAGTTATTGACAGAAACAAATCGCTGCAGAACCGACTCCACGTAGTCTTGTCTGCTCTACCCCTAGAGTGTAATTTAAGCCCGCGTGGGACCGCCGGAGCCACGCAGCGCCGGAGCCGTGACAGAAAGCATGAATGCTGCATGTTGCATGCTCGCCTGCATGCTGTGAGCTTGCTTGCATGCTGCATGCTTGCTTGAATGCTGCATGCTTACTTGCAAGCTGGATGCTTGCTTGCATTCTGCATGCTGCATGCTGCATGCATGGTGTATGCTTGTCTGCATGTCTGCATGCAGCGAGCTAAATATGATTTTTTAACCGACTTCAAAAAGGAGGAGGTTATCAATTCGGATGTTTATATGTTTTTTTTTTTATGTATGTTCGGCCATAACTCCGTCATATATAGACGGATTTGCAAAATTCTTTTTTTGTTCGAAAGGAGTTTAATCCGAAATAGTCCCATATAATTTTCATATAGATCTGATGATGAGTTCGGGACACAGACACCGGAACTCTTTAAAAAATGACAGGAAATCAACCGCGATTTCTGCTTTTTTTTTTTTTTTTTTGTAGGACATCTCGTAGTTAATCTGAAAAGGTTCTGACTACTTAAACGGATTTTTGCCCGGCGATTTCTAAAAAGTAAACTTTTTAGACCTCCAGCCGGGCACGATTTCTGCTATCGCATAAATATGCATTGTTTGTTTGGAATTAGTGCAGGGTGAATACCACAACTAAAAATATAAAAATAAAAACTTTTTTGCAAAAAAAAAAAACAACCGACTTCCTTAAAAACACTACAAAGTGAAAAATAACTTTAATTTCGGAAGTCGGTGGCAAAAAAAAACCATAAATACAGATCCTAAGACACCGACTACCGAAATTAAAGTTATTTTTCACTTTGTAGTGTTTTTAAGGAAGTCGGTTGTTTTTTTTTGCAAAAAAGTTATTATCTGTAATGTAATAGATGAGCGTTTCAATTATTATGGATATGAAATGTATGCCAAAAGATGATTCTAACTGTAAAGTTTCTGAGATGTGATAGTTCTGCCTTTTAAGGACTATCGATATGAAATAATGCCAAGAGACGATTCTGACTGCGAACTTTCTGCGATATGATGGTTCTCCTTTTTCATTATTATGGATATAAAATTTATGCCTAAAGATGATTCTGACTTATAAAATTATGCGTTTTGAATGTATGAAAAATGAGTGTATGCCAAACGGTTTTCTGCGAAATGAAGTTTATGCTATCCGTTGTTATGCAAAATAATGTTATGACGAAAAAAATTCTGCCACAAAGGGTGGACCCGTATTCGAATATTTGGTTCTAGGACATGTCGGTTCCCTCACGATGTTTTCCTTCACCGTTTTGAGAGCTGTGTTGATGAAACTATTTACAAAAATTAAATCGCCTGTCTGGGGTCGAATCTACGACCTAAAACCTCGTAAGTCGCGGCCGTTACCACTGGGCTACCACCGCTTTTGGGCCACCACTGCTATTTTATGTATGCTCAGCGATAATTTCTTCAAATATGGATCGATTTAGAACATTTTTAGATAGAGGAAGATCCATTCAGTTTTATAGAGGAAGCTCGCGTAATGGTCCCAGATGAATTCCCTTCAGTAATACGTATCTATTCCACTTTGTATATGTTCATGATGTTATAAAACTTTCTTTCAATGTTGTTTACATACCAAGTTGTGGTAAGTACGAATTTATGTTCAGTAGGTAGATACAACTAAAAACTGAAAAACAAAAAACCTACCGAATTCCAATAAATACTACAAAGTGAAAAGTAACTTCGATTTCGGAAGTCAGTGTTAATAATCAAAAATACAAAATCTTAGACATCGACTTCCGAAATTAAAGTTAGTAAACTAGAATTAATTTCCAGTGAGTGTTGAAGGCATTTTGATTGGCTATCTCACACCAGAACATTCATGTAAAGCCAAAGGTCTAGGCGGTTCTAATTTTGTTAACTCGTGGATTTAACCACGAAAGAAATACTAAAACAGTATGTTAAAGCAGTTTTTTTACAGCTCACAATATTCGTTTTTTTTTTGTCTGCAAGAAATACTATTTTACATCTTATTCACACATTTTGGTGCAAAACATCCTGAAACCAGTTCAGTGAATTCTAAAATCAGATCAGTAAAAAAAAATACTTACATTATTCACAAGTAATGAACTTCATAACATTTTCTGTAAACAGTCTGGTTTTTATTTGCAGAAGATTAAATATCACAGCAGAATGAAAATCACATTAATTATTTAAATATCAAAACTCTCGATTTTTAATTTGATAACTAAAATGATAGCATTGACACCTGCGATCGACCTTTTTTAGTCAACATGACAGTTATGCTACAGTAACAGCTGTTATTTTGGTATAACGAATTAAAAATCAATTTTTAACAGACTTTAAAAGGGAGGAGGTTCTCAATTTCTCAGTTTTTTTTTTTTTTGTATAATATTATATAATAATGTTTGACCGACTGACTTTCAAAAAAGCATAACAAAGTGAAAAATATCTTTAATCTGAAAACTATTGCCATGGAAAATTACCTACTCATTTGCTATTCACTTAGAAAAATTGAAGTAGGTACCTACAGGCGCGGCAAAATAAAAGTTACTTTTAAAATCTTTCTAAACATAAAATCACGGCCTTCACAAAAATAAATAAAAAATGTTATAAGAAAATTCAGAAAAATATCCAACGCCTCCACGTTTGCTGAACGCGTCGCATTTTGAAAACACGGGTGGGTGTCGCACGTAACTTTTTCAATTTCCACGAAGGCCACGTTTGAAAGCTCTCACCTTAAGAGATGGATGTTTTATGTACTACTTCACTTTTTTATTTTGAGCCATCGTGATTTATGTGCCTCGTTTGAAATTGGAACGCGTAGGTATGCACACAATACTCGCATTCTTTTGTTTTTTTTTTGTTTGTGTGATGTGGCGTAATGTCAGGACACTATTATTTATTAACAAAAATGAATTGCGAACTTAAAATGGTTGTTCATCAGAACTCAAATTTTTTGACAGTCGTATAAAATGGCTATAACGGGGTGAATTAACGTAGGTTGTCAATTTCCTGACTGTACGTTTTTGCTTATAGCCTAAGATAAATTGACAAATTGGAGAAAATAGCCCAAGCAGACCATTCAGGCAGTTCATTTTCAGATTCAAAATCAGATCACTATAAAGATAGTTCAGATGAGAAACTTCAGTAAGAAGTTACTGAAGTTTTATTGAATGCGAAATGCTTTGCCTGCAACTTCGATCACGTTGTTTTGCGAATTTTCTACGCAAACTTCAAGAGCCCATTTCGGCCCTTTTAATCATTTTTTTTTTAGTTTTTGGCCTGTAAACGTGTCAAACAGACAGACAAAAAGCACTTACACATTACAATATTTGTTTATAAAGATTTCTCCACTATGATCTACTCACAAATAATAATATGCGTAGCCCCTGAAGATAAACTAATTAAAACATAATTTCATATCAACAGGGGCAGGTTTCAGTCAATGATCTGCAACATGTTATTGTAAGAAAGGTGGCCAACAGCCTGTGAACTCTATCGTGTAAAGATAAGGTACAAATTGCAATGAAAATGTAATTTGTTGCAATTATCAGTAACGCGTGTTGTTGTACGGTTCAGATGATTCGCATTTCGGTCCGATTTAAGGTTGAAATTACTGATGCATTTGCATCGCACTCTGATGTTTTACGGTGAATAGACAATATTATTCTAATTACTATAATTTGGAGTAGCTGTTAATTAGGTATTTACATTAATTAGCAAAAACTTTTTTTTAAATAAAGTAACGTTTTTCGTAATTAGGTATAAGTTAGTGAACCACGATCTTCATTGCTATGGTATGGACACTTGGTAAACTAAATATGTGATTATGTTTTTCATTTTATAATCTACACAAGGGTGGGGCTAAGTAATAACATGAATCGTACGATTCAGCTACGCATGTCGTCAGCATTGGTCCGTGGATGGGTGACCATATTTACATATACCTAAAGATCCCTCCGTACATTGGAAACCATGACAAGACATTGGTCCCGGCTGTTGTCGCTACGAGTGCGAGCCGGGACCAACGGCTTGGCACGATTGTTTGAAATGACTGTCAAAGATTTTTGGTAGTCTTCGGGTCCTCCGCAGCTCGATAGTCTGGCAGTTAAGCATACCAAGGGGTATCGTATTACCCATTAATTGGGTTGTGGAAGTTAGATAGGCAGTCGTTCCATGTATTTAAAATATTGGTATTCTGCTACATCCGGTTAGATTGGAAACCGACCACAAAAGTTGGAGAGTGATGATGGTGATAATAATTTGTAGAGCATCTTAAAGATGTTCCATACATCAATGGCTGGATACTGAAAGACTAACCACTGAGCTGCTTCATGTATGTATACACATGCGAATGATGCGACAGCTGCAGAAATAGATAGTGTGCTAGACAGCGGATATTTCCCAACTACTTCGTTTCTAAGGAAGTGGGCTTTCTATTTCAAATAAAACGTATTAATCGGGGCAATGAGCAGAGAAAATGTTTCAATGTCAGCTAGTTTCGTTCAACCTAATATCTTGTTCAAACCGACGGAATTTGTTTTGTTCATCGCAAAAACGAATGTTACTCTTTGGAGGTCGTGTTACACAATTTTTACTTCCAATTCTCGCGTCTGTACCAAACCTTATAATAAGTTGAGCAAATATCTAAAGTTTAGTATGAAAACATTTTCGACATGGTCCTTTATCTACGTCATTCGATGACGTGATTGTACCACATTCAGTAGTTCTAGGAAAAACAAAATGCGCCAAAGATGCAATTGCGATTTGATTGCATCATGTTCCTAGAGACGAGAGTGAATAGCCTTGAACGTTACAATTAATTATCTTAAGAATGACTTGCTAGATTTCGATACGATTTTCTTTGATAAAAAGTTTTGCATAATTAGCACAGTTTCTTTAAAATGTAGTTGTTCAAATGCGAAGTTGACTTAATAATGTACCTCAAGAACTGTATGGGTGCACCCTTTTTCGATATGTTTTTTGTTACAGATAGCTGGGTGTAAATTATATCAGTCTCAAAGGTCAATAGAAGGTGCGATCAGGTCGTGGATGGTAGTCTGAATCCCAAGTCTAACAACCAGTCCTACCAAGGAGTATCGTGCCACCCAGTAACTGGGTTGTGGAGATCAGATGCAGTCGCTCCATGTTAAATACTGGTACTCATCCGCATCCGGTTAGACTGGAAGCCACCTAACATAGTTGGGAAAAGGCTCGGCATAATGAATGTCTAGATATAAGTACACAGTGGAACAAAAAATAAACGAATGCTTTTTGTATGATACATTTTTCTTTATTCCACGTCTGTAATTACACCATATTTTAAGATAATTTGAAAGTAAGGTCGACATTGAATTAGTTTTAAAAGATAATCGTAATGAATTGCAAATTCTTCATCATTAAATTAATACGGCCTTACTGCTACCGAAAATTTGGTAAGAGTTTACTTGAGATTTGAATTATTACTTAAATCTTATATTGGAATTTGGTTACCTAGTAACTTTGATTATCCTGAGCACTCTTTCAAGATCATCAAAGTTACGAAGTAAAGTATGTTCTTCAATTTTATACTCAATACTTTTATTGCAACCCACATGTATTTTTAGGTGGTAAACTTATATTTAGATCATATGGTAGTAAGTTCTTCAATTTTGTACTCAATACTTTTATTGCATTGGTGGTAAACTTATAATTAGATCATATGGACACTGTCGGGCACAGCAAAATAAGTGAGTTAAGAGAGAAGAAGCATTTGTTTTAGAATGAATAGACATAACCGTGTCCCTTACCCTGTCTTTCAATTACATATACAGGGTTGCAGGGACATTTAGCGACGGGTGGGCGTTTTGGGGGTCTGTCTTTGTAATTTTGACTTCGAAAAGTGCTGATCCTCAGCCTAATTTGAATAAATGACTTTTGATTTTGATTTTTTGATTTTGTACCTACACATAATTGTATCAAAACCTGTGACACAACTGCATTTTATGCTTTTCATCATCATCTGCCTTTCGTTTTCCCAACTTTATTGGGGTCGGCTTCCAATCTAACCTCGTGCAACTGAATATTAGTATTTTTCATGGAACCACTGCCTATTTCAATTCAATTACTTCGTAACCTTGAATACATTTGTCACAATTTTGAGATGCTGAAGACCCGTAAGGACGGTTAAAAATAGACAATTGACAGGCAGGACCATCAACTTCTGCCAGGGTCGCGAAACTGCCAGGGTCGCGAGACTGCCAGGATCGCGAGATTTGTTCGAAAGAGTTAACGAGGCCCAGACATAAAGGCAACTAAAGGAACACGGATGGGTTTTAGTCAGTAAAAGTCTGACATGCTTCGCTCCGCCGCTCCCACTCCACCCAGGGTGGGAGACGTCATTTGATAATTCCCCACCGAAATAAAAAAGGACCACTAACTTAACGTATTTTCCGAGGCACGTAGGGTTCGTAGTATGTAAAGATGGTCATTTACAAATTGCCGCTTAGCCATGAGTTTATTTCCCAATAGGTACCTATTTATGAAATAAAATAATTTTGTTAAATAAAATTGTATTTGTTCAGCAGTGTCTTCTTATTTTGGCAACAAGAAAATGTTGTTTATTTTTTAAATTAGTAAAGAAAAGACTATAAGGTATGGGCGATTGAAACAGCTGCTATTTCAAAAGAAGTCGAAAATTAAGTCCAATTTCAAATTAATAATTCAAGACGCTAGGTAAATGGGTACCTGTGTATATTGTACTAGCTTTTGCCCGCGGCTTCGCTCGCTTTAAATTCGGGGTAGCACGGTTCCCCTTTCCTGATCTAGAACACAGAAGAGAACTCGGAACAGAATGTTATTTTAATACGCTACTGTAGACGATATTATATGCTATTCCATTTGGGGATAGAATGTAAATATTCTGGGCATTGGACACACGCGAACATGCTACATACAATTGTCCATGGGAAAAGCACGGCTTTTCTAAGTTCACCTCAGCCACCTAAAAAAGAAACAAAAAGTAGCCTATGTCACTCTCCATCCTTTTAACTATATCCACTTAAAAAATCACTTCAATTCGTCGCTCTGTTTTGCCGTGAAAGCCGGATAAACACACACACACACACTTTCCCATTTATATAATAATATTAATACGGATATACCTAGGTATTCTGTGACTGACTGAAAGAAAATGTTTTATTTTTTGGGAATTTCATCTCGCATTTCAACCTATGAGGTTGTCGGCTGCTTGGTTGCATGAAACACTTAAATACTAGCAAGACTTTGAAAAAATGGTCTGATAAATGAATGATAAACAATTTGAATTCTGGAAGTAGGTTTGCACAATCACTCTGGAAGTAGGTTTGTAAAAATATCGCCGCGTGATTTTATCGCGCATTGCATTTTTAACTCTTGGTTATTGAACTGCTTGTGTGGAAGTTATAATAGCCGCACGGGTCGCTCGTTCAGGTTAAGCTACGTTGCCGTGTTTGGTCCGTGGATGGGTGACCATCTTTACATACCAATTTCCGTACCTCGGAAAGCACGTTATGCCATTGGTCCTGTCTTTCGTAGATCTTAGACAGTCGTTACGGGTCGTCAGAAGCTGGAAAGTCTGACAAACGGTCTTACCAAGCGGTATCGTATTACCCAGTAACTGGGTTGTGGAGGTTAGATAGGCAGTCACTCCATGTAAAATACCGGTACTCACCTGCATCCGGTTAGACTGGATGCCGACCCCAACATGGTTGGGAAAAGGCTAGGCAGATGATGAGTTGAACTGAGTTTGGAAAATCCATCACAAGCATCTCAGGGCGTAACAAAACACACCGTTCGGCTTTCAACTCTAAGTGCTCAGTAGTGCGGTGAAGATCGAGTGCGCGAAATAATCCCACCCCGATATTTTGACATTCCTGTAGACGTAGATTTACTTAATACTGAACGAAGTCTGCCAACATCGAGCTCATTATAAAAATAATAAGTAATTTCCCCAACTCTATAACAGAGCTAAGATCTTTAACCCCGCACACTTGACCATGCCTCATAGATATATTTAGATTCATTGATGCCACAATAAAACAACTGATACTAATTGCATTTTAACTACAAAGCAATCATAACGATTGCTGGTTACAGACAGGGACGGCGCTATACAACTTGCCTATCCACATCTCTTTTCACCCTGAAGATTCTTCATCATTGTGCAGGATAAGGTTATCAAAAGTAGCAAAGGTTATCGAGATGTGGACTTTAAATTCTAGTTTTTAAGTGTCATCATAGAATGCAAATTAATGCGTGTGTTTATCTAGGGAACCACGAGCGATCGACATAATGTAGCATGTTGATGTTTTGTTAAGACAACATGTGTCACTTCTTATCTCATGATGTTTTTACGTGGGGAATCATCACGTGGGGGGTCAATAAACTAGAAGTGTTCCTACCCGTGTGGCTTTCAGTGTCGAGTAAGTTATCCTAACATTGTATGTCTGAGGTATTTCCGTGGCAATCACAGATTTTATCTTTCATTTTATAAAAGACTACGTTCACGTCGAGACGTTGAATTGGTTCCGTCAAAGCTGGCGAAGGGATTGCTGTGAAATATTATTTTTTCGTCAAGAAACGTCTTCGTTCCAAAACTCCAAGACATAGCTGACAACTGATTCACAAAGATACCGTTTATCTGTAGGCAGTCGCTCCATGTAAAATACTGGTATTCAGCTGCATTCGGTAAGACTGGAAGACCAACATAGTTGGGAAAAGTCTAGGCAGATGATAATAATGACCGTATATCTGTACGTATTGGTGTATGATATCAGCGTCGCTTGGGCTGGAAAAGACCTTTTCTCATGCCAGGATAAACCTGGATAGGTATACACTCAATAATCTCATTGTCAGTATATTTTTCCTAAAAACCTTTCAGTAGCAGTCACTGAGGCTTTCAGGGCTTGTATCTAGAAGACTAAGTCTCTAAATAGCCTTTGTTAAATGATATTATTTCTGCAAGTAGGTTTGAACAAACAATTTTATACGTCGATCATATTTTTAAAACTAGATGAGGTAGGCATTTCCTATCTGACTACTCTCAGAAAAAAGGCCGAAATAAACTCAGAGGTAACAGTCTCTTTTAAAGTCCAGACTTTATCTTGGTTAGATGTATCTGAAATGATCTTTTGAAGAAAGAATCACATAGTTTGAGTGGACCTGTCCAATCCGTGCACGCATTTATCTAACCATGTATTAACTTATTAACATGTATCAACCAAATATTTATGTAACCATGCAGCTCAAGTCAGAACTTAAGGAGCTCAACGACTTTAGAATTTAACATTCCATTCCTAATAAAATCACTATTCCTAGAATAGGTTAACAAAACATTACCCCTAATAACCTTCCAGTTTCTTCCTTCTGCCCCGAATACACAATCACACATTCGGAATATTAAGATCTCGTACGGTACAAACCGTATCCCATTATGCTAAAACGGCCTAGATAAATAAGGATTTGCCTGAATCGACCGTTGAACCTGAACTGTTAAAAAGTAATGTATGGCATAAATATCCTGAATGCAAGGAGTTTACGGTTCTGACATGGAAATTAGTGGGGAAGGTGTGGCGTGTGTATTACTGAGTGATTTATGTCACGTATACAAAGTTGCAGTTTGAATGTAAACAGCTTGACACAAAACTAGACTTTTCTAGAATTTACTACCGAGAATAACTTAACTTAGTATACTTCCAGCAATGCCTGGAGAATTAGGTCGAACCCACATATCACCTATGTTCTAAATCTAGCTAGACCTATGTTCTGAGAGCAGTTATGGCCCTGTGGTAACGACCACGACTTACGAGTAGTATGTTCGAATCCAGGCAGGCATTTAAGTTTGTGTAAATGTCATCACAACTGCTCTCAAAACGGTGCTGGAAAATATTGTGAGGAAACTGGCATGACCTTAAAATAAAAAATTCGAAGACACATCTATCAACTCGCACTGGTGGTGAACCACGGACAACTCCCTCCACCCCAGAGGAGGCCTGTGTCTCAGTAGTGGGAACATTATAGGCTTACTATGATAAGTCCCGTAGTTACCTTATTGCTATCGATCAGATCAATCGAGAACGAGTCCAGACTAGGCTGCTCCTAAGAATGTCCAATATCATGAATAGGATAAATAGGGTCAAGTTTTTCGACGAATAGGTTATGCCTTTGTTTATGAACTAGATTTCGGTCACTTATTAAACATCAGGACGTCAATATTGTATTCAGAGACAAAAATAAAGGTAAATACATTGCGTAGATAACAAAAATTCCATGTGGTGTTGGAAGTAATGATTAGCATCACTCCATTTCTCTCCATGGGTGTCATAATTTGACTGGCCTGTTAGTCTAGTGGTTAGTGACCCTGACTGCTAAGACTGAGGTCGCGGGTTCGATTCCCACCCAGGGCAAATCTTTGTGTGATGAGCACAATCATTTGTTCTGTGTCTGGGTGTAATTTATCTATAATATGTATGTATTTAGAAATATATAAGTATATTTATCAGTTGTCTGGTTACTATATTACAGGCTCAGCCTAGTTTGGGATCAGATAAAGGTGTGTTGGTTGTCCTAAGATATTATTATTATAAGATATTATAATATTATAAAAGGCGATCAATGGACTTACTAGAGAATGGGCAGCAACGTTCTCTATGCATTTCACCACCATACTACGATCGCCAACCCGCTTGCCAAGCGTGGGGATTGTGGCAAAGCCCCTCAAATTGGGGGAGGCCTATGTCTAGCAGTGGACGTCTTACAGCTCCAACGATGATGAGGTAACAAAAATACTCAAAATATTCTTCGTAAACACTACCGATCAAATGGTAAAATCGATTAATAATTTTCGGTAACCCAAAACACCCTAGAGTTATTATTATCAGATATTCTTTAACCAATTTTTTAACAAATTAAAAGTATCGTATTACAATTTAATAAAGTACGCCTGAATAATAATAATGTCGAAGTTAAAGCGCCAACACTTCACGAGAACGAACTTCGACCTTTTGAACTTTCTCCAACTTGGCGGCTGATAATGAGTCCTGGCTTTCTATAGCTTCATCAAAATTCTTAATTGACCTACTCGTATAAATGTAACATTTATTGAATAAAACTAAAGCACCACGTAATATTTTGTGATTGGGTTTCAGCCCAACCCTTCTGGGAAACAAGGCGTGGTGGGATATATGTATGTACCACATAATAGAATACAACCTTATTACGAACAATCGGGAACAAATTCAGACATCGGACTGTATTCTGTGTATTCCTGACGAAAAATCCCAAAAAAAAAAAAACTATACCCAACCAGGGCATCGTACGTAGAACCCAATTCTCAGCAGTAAACGGCCACGTGTATCTCAAAGTTTCTCAAAAAACCAATCAGAAATTTAATGGCATAACAACAGATTTACGTCAAAATCTATGATTTGCTGTGCACCTCACGTATGCTCCGAGGGCTTAACTATCGAAACATGACTTGGGAAATATCTTTCAAGGCCACCTTGTTTACCCGATATAAGGCATTGGTACTTGCACGACTTATGGATATACTGGGTGACTTTTTTAGCGTCTTGAAAAAAAAATGGGGGTAATAGGTAAACGGAGTAGAAGCTTTTGGCATAGAAATTTTTATTATTTTTATTTTTGAATAACATGTAATTAAATTGATCTAGCAATAAATACTACACATTTAAAGTAACAATTTCATACTAGAACAACAAAAACAGAAATTTGGAAAAAAAAAATTAAATCTATCGAAACTCAAATCATACGCACCCTACTCAATGCGCGGCATGTATCATTGATTTCGGAGCGTGGTCCTACCCTTTGAAGCCGGCTGATAGGTGGCCTCATTGATCTTTCACAGGCGCACGAGCCGCACACGCATCCCTGTCCACCCGAGTCCCGCGCTCCTTTAGTCACCTACGATGAATCTGAAGGCCTTCCTGCCTTCTATTCTAGTTACACAACACATCATATGAAGGTCGAGACGGTAAAAAATGTCATCCGGTATACATACAATCATGCCTTTTTCCCATGGGGGTACGCAGAAACCACGGAACGCCACCTGCTACGATCTCTACACACTCCTTTTGCCTCGTTTAGGTTCATACAATTAGTCATACACACACGCCGGTTGCAAGTACTACGCACCTGACCTTTCTGAAGAACATCACCAATAAGGTGGTATATGTCCTCCTAGGGCGTTCCCTCCCGGTGTTTCCACTCACATCTGCCCTGTAAATACCTTTTGTGAGCCGTCCTTCATTCATGACTTATGGATTTTTGAGTAAAAATCTGCCTAGCTTCTAGACTAACCAGATGCAGCTGAAAATCAGTGTTTTATATTGAGCGACCATTTCTCCCGTTTACCCAATTTTATCTCGAGGCGACTAAAGGATTTACTAGAGAATGGACAGCAGCATTCTCTATGCATTATCACCATTCTGCGATCGGCTAGCTGTCTGCCAAGCGTGGCGATTATGCCAAAGCCCCTTAAATTGAGTCCGGCAGTGGACGTCTTACGGCTGAAATGATTACGACGTGGAGCGACTGTCTATTTGACCTCCACAACTCAGTTTCTGGGTAATACAATATTCTTTTATAACACTGGTTTGTCAAAATTTCCGGCTTCTGACGACCCGTAAGGACTGTCATAGATCTACTATACGGATGGCATGCTGGGATTTTGGTATGTAAAGATGGTCACCTATTCATGGGCAAACCCCGGCAAGGGTAGCTTAACTTGTTCAATCGAACCGTGCGCCTATTAGTACTTAACTACAAGCCTTCTAAAAAAATTCGCGTGGCTTTATGAAAAATAATTGAAATCAAAATAGTGACTTTTTGTTTTAAACCAGTAAATGTTATGGGGTCGTTCTTCTTTTTTACCGACAATGAAACGAAGTTTTTCTGTTTTTTTGGTTTTTGAACTATTCATAAATTGTGGTTTCTGTGTGGGATTCAAAAAAAAAAAAAACTGTGTTTTCATTAGGACTAATAAAAATTTTCTTTCCGGCTAGTATTTTTTTGACGTTTGTTTTTAAAAAAAAATAATGGAACAGATTGGCCTTTTTCTGTGGAGACCACATTTCGGCTTACCACTCTGTCCCGGCATTCTACGGGAAAAAGGCGTATTAAATATGCTGGTTAGAGAAAATAAAAATGACATAATATTAATAGATAAGAAAAATACGGACGTTTATTTGAACCAAATTAAAAAACCGTAAATATCAATACTCCAACGAGATGCCATAACAAGACGAAGGACAGACCGTTGTCGGTAAAAAAGTAGAACGACCCTATAACTTCTACTTGCATCAATTCAGATTTAAACAGATGGCGTCATCCTAGATAGTTGTGAAATATTAAGAGTATTTTATGAATGAATTACACTCCCAAGTATTATATACTTGACATTATCCGTCTATAATATACTTTACATTATATTCGTAGTCCATTGCATGTTCAATGTCATTCTCAAAAACCAAGGTTCAATAGATTATGAAAGTAATGTTCCTCTCTAATGACGCAATGGTATCTCAGTGTCGATAGATACCATCTTTCTTACAATCTATATCGATTACTAGCTTCGGCCCGCGACTTCGTCCGCGTCAAATTTTTGTTCCCCTGACCCTTCCCGTCGCATCGGATTGCCTGCCAGTTTTCGTCCATTTTTCGATGCTGCTCCGCTCCTTTTGATCATAGCGTGATGTTATATAGCCTATAGCCTTCATCAATAAATGGGCTACCCAACAAAAAAAGGTTATTTCAATTCGGACCAGTAGTTCTTGTGATTACCGCGTTCAACCAAACAAACACACTCTTCAGCTTTATAATCTTAGTATAGATAGTAAAGATTTTATCGATTCATCGATGCCCTATCGAGACGCACGTCGAGAAGTGTCCACTTCTATTTTGAATCGATTGCATGATTGTATTTAGGCCACGGCGCCGTTACATCGGTTGGTTCCCGTTATTGGATTTCAATAAAATTGTAATTCTTATGAAATAGACTGATATCAAAAACATTATGATCTTTTCATAATTTTGCTTATCTAACCAGGTGCTATTTTTGTCCCAGGTTTGTATTTCAATCAGTCAATTTAATATTTTGGATCTGTGATCTAAATTATTTTAGATGTAAAATTGCCTGCAGAGAGGTTTCTCGTGGTTTATCTGCTAATAGCCACACGGTAAGCTACGTTTGCTATAGTCAGTTAGTGGATGAGTGACCAAAAAGTCTGCAACCAGTCTTACCAATGGGTATCATGTTACCCAGTTACTGGGTTGCTAAGGTCAGATGGGCAGTCACTGTATCTAAATTTGGATTCGGTTGGACTGAAAGCCGATCCCAACGTAGTTTGGAAAAGGTAGATGAGGCAAATAATGTAAGATTGACAGCACAATTCTTCTTATTATCTTCACGGTAAACAATTCATAAACTAAAAACTGGCCTTCAATACACGCAAGCACCAAGGCGGGTTTTCACTAGTTCTACGAAAATATCACCGCAAAAAAAAGTATTTTCTTTCTTTTTTTCTTTTATCACAAACCCATAATTTAATCATGAAAATCATTGCTGGATATCCTTCCACTTTGGCATGTATTCTTAGAATAAAATTTTGTTTACTTAATCACTCGTCTTGATTTATGTAAGACCATTCTTCTAGTTCACACTGAAGTGGTGTGTTTTTCTTTTTGTTATCCTTATATCATGTACATGACATCATAATTATAATATACAAACTAACACTAAAATAAATATATTATGTACAATTAAATAAAGGTAAAAAAAAGGAAAGAGCTCACTGGGCATCAAAGAATTCGTCCGCATCGCTGTCGGTGGGAAAAGTGCCCAGAAGGCTGGCAGAGCTGCCACGTTGAATCACAATTATTAATAATTCATAATTTATAAATCTATAATAATCCATAATCAGCCTATAATATTTCCCACGGCTGGGACACAGGCCTTCACTCTTCGATTTTTTTTTTAAATGACATCTCGCAAGTCAACCTATGAGGTTATTGCCTGCACAACCGTATTTGCCTGTGACTACCTTAATAAATGAAGATCTCCCTCCAACCAGGGCTTAAAAGCTTAAAACTAGAGCGACAACTCGCTAAGGGGGTACCAGTGGTCTCGAACGTCATAGAGCGAGATCGGTAGAATTGCCAGCTAAAACGGTATATTTGTACCCAAAATCGGTAAAGAAAATTTCCATCTGTACTGTGAAATCGTAGAATATTCGTTATATTTCGGTACTTCGGTAGAACAGAGCCCATATCGGTAGAAATACCGAAAAATTGGTAGGTTCGAGACCACTGGGGGGTACGGACCTCGGCTTAGGGTATAGCTGGTACAGGGCAGCAAGGCAGCTGGATCGGAATGAACCTCCTCTCATTGAGAGGTAGTGAGCTGTTTTCTACCAGGCGAGCTCAGTGCGGGTTGGTACATGTCACACGTCTTCGAATTTTTGCTTTAAGGACATGTCGGTTTCCTCACGATGTTTTCCTTCACCGTTTTGAGAGCAGTGGTGATGAAATTATTTCGAAACGTCAAGCGCCTGTCTGAGTTCGAGCCCACAATCTACAACTCGTAACCGTTACCACTGAGTCACCACCGCTCCATTATTAAGAGTTTTTACAGGTTTTAATTTGCATATCAGTGGGACTTATCAATGATAAGAAATATAATCTATCTGATAATATCGTATGACTAACCTGATGAATAAACACGATTACTCCTTCAAAGACGAGTCAGTTAACGAGTTTTAATTATTGAAACCTTCATTTTATGAAAAAGAATATTAATGCCACCGGCATTTGCAAAGTAACTTAAGGAAAGCCATCTCTTTGTTACTCTTACAATACAAAGTACCATTAATTAAATGAGTACAGTCTAAGATTCATGATGAACCTTTAAAGTTAATTCTTAGACAATAGTCGGCGTGATGGTCTTAGCCAAGGCGAGGCGTGGGATAAACGACTAACAGAAATTATATTGAAGTTCATTTCTTTACTTTACATAATTGAGTTATAGTTGTCTCTGCGTTAAAAGGATCTCCATTGGATATCTATGATCTCCATAGTAGATAATTAATTCAGTTTCGTAGTAATTGGATAGTTCATAGTCTTCTTTGTTAATTGTGTAGTGTTCATTTGAGCTGTGCCTGCGGTTTCGTCCGAGTGGATGTTGAAAATGGACGTGCTACTGGGACAAAAAGTAGCCTGTGATACTCCTAATAACATCAACTATCTGCCAGTGAAATTCTCCTCAAAATCAGTCCAGCCGCTTCGGAGATTAGCCGGAACAGACAGACAAACAGACAATTTGTTTTTTGTTTGTACCCTATATACTTTCATCAAAGCTGTTATTTTGACGTTACAAACAGACACGTGAATGTTATTCATTAGTGTTATGCTGCATAAAGTCAGGAAAATTCATTGTGGAACTAATTACCACGATGAAGTGCCAATATTTATTTGGCAATTGTATGAAGTGGCTATAGCACGATTAACTGAAATGGGGTTTCAATTTGCTTAACAATTTGAGCTTTTCTGGCTGAATCTACACTGTATTGAATATTTTTTTTCTGTGATCTACTGCTGGGCAAAGTTCTCCCCTGTTTGCCGTTCCTAACCTCTTTGTCTTGTGCGATCTCTGGTCAATTAGCCCTGCATGACTTATCAGATCATCATACCACCATCGCTGTGGCCTACCTAGACGGCGATGTCCTTCCTCAGGCGTCCAGGAAAGACGATCTTTGTCCATCAGTCCGGGTGCAATCGCACGACGTGTCCAGCGCACTCCCACATCAGCCTGCTTGGTTTTTCTCCAACATCCACTGCTTGAGTTATGGTGCGCAGGATGGTATTTCTTACTCGGTCTGTCATTGACACTTATTATGCTGCGCCCCATCGCACGAAATCATTACTTCAATAAATCTTTAATTTAATCTGTTTAACATTTTTCAACGTTGATATAAAATTGGATGCTTAGAAGGATTTCAGGGGGCCTTTGTTCAGCAGAGGGATAGTGCGGGCAAGTAAAAGAAAAAAAAAAGATCTTGAATCTTTCCATTGTAACTTGATTATGGTCTGCAATCAAGTTCGTCTTTACCGTTGGGGTAATCCCTAATTGTAGTATCGAACTAGATATTTATTTTATGACAAGGGGCATATCCTACCTACAAATACATTGACTCTGCGTGCTAGTTTATCGAATGTTATTATTATGACTTTCCAATATTTTATATTCACATTTCTTTTTTGTGGGTTCAAATCATCAAATGACGTCTCTCGCTCTGGGTGGAGCAGAAGGGCGTGTCAGACTTTTACTGAATAAAACCCACCCGTGTTCCTTCAGTTGCGCATATGCCAGGGCCACGGTATCTCTTACGCACAAATCTCGCGACCTTGGCAGGATTTTATATTCACAGGACATCACGCTTTGCCACCACGGGTTGGGCAGAGGTGTACCCCACATTTCACCAGTTATGTTGTAAGTCCCATGTAATGGAGGGCGAGCCTATTGCTATCAACCGGGCACAAATCCAGGCTCCAGGCTGCTACTGAAAATGTCCAGATAGAAAAACCCAAAAACGTTATCAGACCTGGGAATCGAACCCTCGATGCTCGATCCTCGATACCGACCTCGTGCACAGCGGTAGCGCTTGCGACCACGGACCAACGAGGCAGTCAGTTTTTTGTGGCACCGATGTGTACCCGTCAATTTAATTTTAACTTTCCAAAGAACACTTCCGGTATAGTAAATAATTCATCGTTTTCAGTCGAGGCCGTTACCAGATACTAAATTATGTACTTCGCCAGCTTTTAATACTTTCATTATTTTTACATCTTAGACCGATCAATCATCTTGCCTCAGGGTGAGCTGCTGTCCCCCCCAGTGGGTTCCCGCATTGACGAGGCGGGGGGGAGTAGCCGTGGCTTGGACAACCACGGTGAAGCTAAGAGGAACCCGAGGAGGGGCCGCTCGTCAGGGCTTTTGTCGTCAAGCCGACGACGTAGCGGCCAACACGTAGGTTGCGGTGTCGCTTGGGTGACATCGCAACTGAGGCGGGCCGCGATGTCGTATATCTGAGGCATCGCGGCTGAGGGTTGGAGGCCGCGGCGGGAGAGGAGTGCCGGTATTGAGGTGCACCGCTCTCCCTACCTTCCGCGGCCTGAATGGGGTCGCCACCGTCCGATGCCGGACGCGGTGGGGCCGCAGGGGAAGAGGAGAGTTGGTATAGCGTTGGCCACTCTCCCTATCCCCGGCGGCCGAAAAGTGGTAGGCGGCGGGGCCACAGTCCTGACCCGTCGCAGGGGAACCAAGGGTGCCATTCACGGGGTCGTCTGGCGCCCGTGTGCTAAATGGTCCCCGGGGTGGTCACGGCGTGTTATGTGTTCATGCACGCCGTGAATGGGGGTATCCCCCAGAGGTGGGTCCAGCGACGGACAGCCGCGGCGGGTTCGCGGAAGAGTTCTTTTGTGCCCGTGTTCCCGCCATAAGCGGTTTAGAAGGACACCGTGGAGTTTTAGTGGGTTGGAGTCCCACATAACTGCGCTATTTCCCCGTGGTAGCGCAGTATGCATGAGCATTTAGCCACGATAAAAAAAAGGGTGAGCTGCTGTACGGGATGGTAGGGAAATAAACGCGCAAAATTTAACCATAGATTCAGTATGCGATTCTGAACCATTTCAACGCAAGGGCAATTAAAGTTTTAGGCGGTTTAAAAAATGAAATTGGCTGTACCATATATTTTAACTGCGTAAGTATTGCACTTTTGAATGCATGAGATTAATTTCGCAAAAATTCTACCCTATGTCTCAAATAATTTGCTCTAGGTCTAAAATAATTTGCTGGTTACAGTTTGCGCGTCAATGTCCCTACCATCCTGTATTAATCTGTCTAGTAAAAAAATGTTCTCGTTCATTGATTTCTGTAGATTTTATAACATGAAAACCCGCTCAGCAGTAGATACTACTGTACTACTAATTGCTCATTATCCATCATTGCCCATAAAGATCATTGTATGATCGTGTAATAGTTTTTCAAAAGCTTATCCAAAAGGTTCCCCTCATCATCAAATAAAAGACACAGATTCACTGTTTATATCACTTTTTTATAATTTATTTTCACAACATTTTTTATTTCTGTAAAATTTACAATAGCTTAAAACTCCTCACAAATATAATAGTAATTATGTATCGTAACAACACATCGTCGCGATTCGTGTAACACGAAACAGGCAACATGGAAGAGAAAGAAAAAATAATAACTATAATGTAAATATACTTGACAATAACCTAATATAAGCTTATATAACGTAAGGCCTAGCAACCCCTAAACTAGAGAGTCGGTGTGTCGAACGTTCGCTTTTAACATATGAGCGAGGGTTACGACACGCGTGCTTCGGAGAAGTTGGAGGGTGGGCAAGAAGCAGCGCTGCGGGGAAGAAGTGGCGTTGTTGTCACGACTTTTTGAATGTCTGTGTGAATGTGGATTGGAGCTGCGGATATTTTTCTGACTTAAGATGAAGTTTGCTTAATCTAAAACGCATTTGCAACATTTGATTGGATTTGGACTAATCCTTTGAATTTTGATCTAAATTTATTTAAAAAATATGGAGGGAGGCTGATAAAAAAATGCTTTGAAATATTTTGAATATGAAGGGCTAATTGGCAAATATGAATAAAAAAAATGGATTCCAACATAATCAGTAGCTTCCATTAGTATAGTCACACCCACAAAGTAATTAGAGTCGTAAACATTTGTACTGATAGATTGTAAAGCAGTATACTAAATGCCACACCGCTGCTAATTGCCGACGCCTCCAGTTCTGCGAAAACACGCTTTTAATTACGGCGTTCACGTGCTTAACTTCCACAAGAATCAACTCTTATAACACATATTTAAGACCAAGTTTTATCTTCACCGAAACGAAAACTCAGAAGATCATGTACTTGTCGTCAGCTTTATCAATGAATACTTTATCAATGTTTTTGTTTCGTTGAACAAACAACTCAATCTTAGTACCAACAATTCATAAATAGATAAGTAAATGCTTCTAATGTTTGATTATATTTAAATTATAATTAATTTTGCATTTAACGTTTCTGTTTCTCTAAATTGCGCGCATCATATCATCGAAGTGTATAATAACAAAACTCGATATCCTTAAAAAAATAATCAATATGTTGGTCATCTCTTGACATAATTATCATAAATTGTAGTGGGTAATGTAAATATTATGGAATGAAAATCAAGAATTTATTTAATTTTAGTTTCAATTAGAACCGCTATCTGATGAAAACCATTAGGCTAGTCAATGCTTTTTTTTAAGTACTTGAGGCTATCATTTGGTTCCTCAACTTATGGTCACTAAACTGATGAACTTTCTTTTTACACATGTTGCGTTAATCGCATCAACAAAGTTATTTAAAATAATTTTGTATCAAGATCGAGTCGAGACAGTATTTCACGTGTATTTGTTTACGTCTCGTGTGCCAAAATGTGACACTCACCTCGTTTTCATGATAATGATGCCACATAATAATGAAAAGTATTTTCAGAAACATTGTATACGCAGTATTGCAAGCAGATAATACTGTTTATATAATCATCAAGTGAAGTAACAATATTTATTAGAAAACTTGGTACTTTCAAATTCAGAAACAAACTCCAAGCTAAATCTCACAAAACTTTAAGATACTTATTCTGATTTATCTCTTTAGTTCTTTGTGATACTTTGCCTTTTGTTTGGTTTGAAACGTATAAAGTTAAGTACAATCTTTAAGAAATGAGCATAATATCTCAGAAAAGTATCTCAAATTCACAGAACAATGATCCAACAATATATACATATATAACTAACAACTGCTGCACGAGAACGCCTTTGACCAGTGCTCATTAGAATTAAAAATTAATTATAAAATAAGGCTAGCTGAAAACTGATGGTAACTTTAGAAAAAAATAATAAAACCCTAAACTATATTGCAATGTCTCTCTTTGCAAAGAATTTAAAATATTTAGACCGTTATTTTGGAAGCGTTTAGCCACGTTACGTGGTGTATATGGAAGAGCTTTATGAGCTAGCAAGAATCTGTCGGTACGTTTCCACTGTTCTCGAATTGAACCCAATCTTTACGAATGATGTGAGAGCTGAGTGGTTTTCGAAATTCGGAATAGTGAACTCGGCCCAGACCAAAGAAACAATTATGTAGACGAGCCAAGTTTATGCGTAGAAAGCATGCCATTTAGAGGTCGCGATTAAAATGTCTACAAACGTTTGAAACTACGTCTTTAAGAACTTACACACAAGACTGGTAAATTACTGGTATGGTACCCTACGGCTAAAATACCTACATAATTATCTCCATAGATGTAGAGAGAAAAATCACAAAAAATATACCATCGAATATCGTTTTTTTTATTTCACGCGAGGAGGTAGTTCTTAACGGATTATGCCAATAGCTGATTTACAATATAGATATAATAATCACAGTTATTATAATAAATATAGTGACAATAGAATGACATTTAAAATACCTGTCGAAAAGACTACAAATCACAACTTAGACGCCTGTCTCGATATAGCAAGTAACACTAGTGATAATTAACTTACATTCACTCTTATTATATATGGAATAAACTTTAGATTCAGTTAACTATGTTTATGTACTTCATTTATTTCTAAGTACAGACGACTGCGTACTATTTCTAACTTTAGGGCTACCGTTTGACGATTACCGTGTTCCGTTGCACTCATGATGATTTACTTCGTAACGTTAATATTCCAAACTGTTCTCTCTAGTGCTGTTACTATACCACTTTAATAGTATTCGACGAGACACAAGACGCGCCGCACTAGACCTACGCACAAGTGGAACGGATCACTGAACAAGTTCAACTTGCATCAAATGTTGTATCACCTCGAGTCACAGTATGACGTTCAGCGAAGATAACAAGCATATGATAACAGTTAAAGTGTTTACAATACAACACTACACAATCCCAAAAGAATTTTTCAAGAGTTTAAAAAATGAGATCTTAAATTTTGGTTCGACAGTGAGCAAGTCGGGAAAATTCGTTCATAAACTCGATAAATTGTTCCGAAGTTAACTATAAAGGTTAACTCTATAAGATGATTGTACTTGATTACTTCGGATATATCTTCCGCTACTCAAAATATACTACATAACAAACTGCTTAGTAAAAGCTCTACAAAGTTCATGCAATGTATATAAATATAGTATTTATTAACTCTGAATATGCATTTGGCAAAATATCTAACACATTCACGTTTTGGCCGGACACTGTTTACACCATCGTTTATATATTCTTTATCTCATTAAAATACAACAATAATAATATATCTCTCTATTGGATTTAATCTACATAATGTTATGTAAGTAGATATTATAATCATCGACAACATGGTTAATTAATACAACAATTAAATCACATTTTCCATACATCTACAGCTTTAATATAAACTGTAATTGATGAGAAGTTAAAGTAAAAAAAAAAATTTTTCATAAGTACTCTGTTACTAAACGTGACTTCACTACTTGTAAATGTTCTTAAAATATTTTCATAATGGTATTTTATATTATTTAAAAAAGCGTGAACTTTAATATTGTACACACCTTAGTAATATATTTTTTTGGGTTTTTTAGGTTTTTTTTATCATTTTACATTTTTCTAGGTGTATCTTAATTTGTTACTCGTTCGCCAAGCCGTATACAATACTAGAGCGATCACGAAACGTGTAAGTGTATACATACATCCTTTCAGATTGATAAATACATAGTAAAATAGTTGTTTACGTGTGTGAGAGTGAGGAGCGGAGGCGACCGCGCTGGCTACGTTCTAACGTTCGTGATCTACTAGGTACTACTCAACGGATTTTCTCGCGTTTAAGGCCGTCTGACAAGGTCGGACTTGTTACTTTACAAATTGTTCCTGCATAAAGTGTGCACGCTCCTCCGTTGGCATCCATCGTTCAAGTGAACCAGTTAACATTTCTCGCAACAAATTTTCTCACTTAATTAGCAATAAAACTCGTATCCGACCGTCCGCTTCTCCGTGATATTTCGACGGCGAGAGACATGCCACTACTTTTATGGAGACGACTTCTATACATAAAAGCTTAAAAATAACTAACTAGTCTTTTTATATAGGCAGACCATCGACTCGGACTCACTATCTAGCGGCGCGTCCGTCACAATCCACGTGAACGATAATTTTCGTACTGCTAGCATATTAACTTATCAACACGAAAGGAGTACGACTAGAAATTACTTCACGTCGCGGCGGGACGAGCGGCCGCGGGGGACAATTGACGAGCGAATTGATCGGCGGACAGTGAGCAACGTGACGCGCGGGGCGCCGCCGCCCGCTCCTACGCGTACATACATTTTTTTTTAAATCCGTATTATATACATTTGGCACTAAATTCATCGTCGGTCGAACAGGAGGTCCGGTCACGCCGGGCACGACGCGACGTGGCAGCACTCGCAGTAGGGCACGGGCGGCGCGGGCGGCGCGCACTGCGCACACGCCACGCACTGCGCGCAGGCGGCGCAGCCCGGGCAGGCGGCGCAGGCGGCGCACACGCACACGTAGTACTGCGGCGCCATCATGACGGGCGCGCGCGCGCACAGCTCGCGGCACGCCAGCGCCTCGATCAGCGCCAGCGTCTGCCGCCGCTCGTGGCCCATGAGGCACACCGTGGACTCGCGCACGACTCCGTGCAGCAAGGTCAGGTACCTGCACCGAGCGACACCGCCAGTTAGCGTCAACTGTGTTATACAGTATCTGCAAATATGGACAAGAAAGTTAATAAAGCACGGCACACATTCAGGTCGTAGTCAGTGGACACAAAGGGATCCAAAGTTAATCTTAAACCAGATGCAAGAAGTTTAATTTCAGAATGATTCGATGATATCTCAGTACTAAAGCAAAGTAATAATTATGCAGAAGGCCTCGTAACTCTTAGCATGCGTTTTGGAGCGAAGTTAATAAAAAATACGAGTTTATTTCGCATCAAGTATCAGAATAGGTAAATGACTGAAATAAAAGTAATAAAAATCCAAGATGTAGTTACCTATGCTTTAGAGCTTCCTCCTCTCTGCCGACGAAGTGGTTCCGCAGGTAGGCCTCGAGCTTAGCGCGCTGCTGGCCGAGCTCAGGGAAGTCGATGAAGAATCTTGAGCACATATATCGCTCGAGGGTTTTGATTTTGTCTGGTCGCGCCGGCCTGTAGCCCTTTGCAAGGAGGGCACAGTATTTGAGCAGACCGCCACCGCGGATCTCTTCAGGCTGCCGCGTCGCGATCAGTTTCTCGGCGAGGTGACTCAGAGCCTCATTGAAGTCACCGTACACGGACTCGCCGACGACGGTTGGGTAGAAGTTTTCGCCGATGGGTAGTTGAGTGCACTCATGGAACGCAAGAAGCGAATCGAGAGCAATCTGGAACGAGTCCACCGAGAACTCGAACTGGCGACGCATGTTGTCGACGAACTTGAGCTCGACGGACTTGTGTCCGCGTGAGTGGCCGAGCGATATCAGGGACCAGCGGTCGCCATCTGAGTTCACGCGAACCATCTTGGAGACGTAGGCCTCCTTGAGGCCGGCTGGGGAAGCGCGGCGGCGCGGGGTGGCGGGTGGCATGAGAGTGGAAAGATGTCCAAGCACGGCGTTCTTGACGCGGTCACAATGACGCGCGGTGGGCAGCTCGGCCGTAAAGATAAGGTCAATGTCGGAGTATGGCTGGGCCCTGTCCGCCAGCACGTGGCTGGCGGCGCCGCCGTTGAGGCGCACGTCGCGCACGTTGACGCCGGCACCTCCCGCTGTCTGCGGCGCCTCCAGGCGCGCGCGCACTCCCGCCACCAGGTCGCGCAGGCGCACGTGCAGTGTGGGGAAGTTGCCGCGGCCATGGATAGCGACCACCTCGTCCATGACGTCACCGAGGCGCTTCACTTGCTCGTAGCTGAGCACGGCATGACGCTCGCCTCCACCGCAGCCTTCTTCTGATGAAGTATAGCTCGACTCGCTCTGCAACAAAAATAAACAAATATCTTGTTAATATCTTAGATTTTTCACAACTAACGAGGAATTTTGGAGTAGTTTCGCATGTCTACAGTACAAATGACTCAGGTCCGTCGTCTCAAGGTAAAGTGTATATAACAGGAATGTTAATCGTACAAAAAGTGAGTAGTATTACGATAGTAATAATACCGAGAACGAAAACGAAATCTCTTGGTTACTTTACAAGGTACGCGTTGCATTGAAAAATACCCTCGAAACAGCTGGTGAGTGTACGATTACGACAGGTTATCTTAACTCTAGTAATATATGTTTGTGAACTCGGTGCATCGAGTTTATTGAGGAAACACAATGTAATGACTCTAGATTACCTACTGAGGATATATAGAAAGCCAATTGCTTGGTCATTTTATCTATCACTGGCCACCTTTGGTCTTTCTTACCTAATTCTCATCTTCTCGTAAATACGTAGCGACGTTTTGTTACTCCAATAGAATGTTACACAACGTTGTTAATGAATGATTATGAGTATGTAAACAATGCTAATAAAAGCCTAAAAATAAAGGAAGATCTTAGACAAATGAATGACATAATTGAGGAGTTTCCGAGAACTATTGAATTGATGGCTGATAATATTTTTTGCGTACCTATTCATTACTTAGCAATGCTATCAAGGTTAGCAATAAGCAAATAAGATTTGGGTGCGTTGTTTGTATAAACGAATTTTTTATTTTATGCACAGCTATTGACTATAGTTTTACTACGCAGAATAATTTTATACCTTTTTTTTGTCGTTTCTTATTGGTGTTATTTGGCAGGAATATTGGCGATTCAGCCAAACCGTTTTCACGTTCTCCAACTAAGCTCGTCTACTTTGTACTTATGTTTGCAATTTGAATGCCTCCGCAAACTTATCTGGCACGGTGCCATGTCCCAAAATCCAAGATAACTCACATAGTCCAATAAAAACTCACGAATTTGTTCAATGACCATGCTTTTTATGTAGTCTAAATGGTTTATTGTGTCTAAATATGGCAGCATTGAGACCAATGAGTTAGTAATAAATCTCTGTCCATTAGACGTTGTAAAGCGATTCTATTTAAGTGGTCCATTGTTGGAGTTCAATGGTCTTTGAAAAATTGTCTTGTATGCTTCTACGTCTATCAATGCATCTGTTTGCTTTCGATTGATTTTGTTGCTGGCACGTGTATTGTTGTGTTTTATTCTTCGATGATTATTTTATATAAGTCAGTACTTCAGACTACATATATCTCAACTTTTTTGCCATTTCAATTTCATACTCAGTCTATGACTTTCCCACTGCTGGGACAGAGGCCTCTTCTCTGTAAGAGGGAGCGGGCTTTAATCCACCACGCAGGTTCAGTGCGGGTTGGTTATGTCACGTCTTCGATGTTTTGGTTTCAGGACATACTGGTTTCCTCGCGACGTTCTCCTTCACCGTTTTTGCAGATTATACAAATTATTGTGCCTGCCTGGATTCGAACCTACAACTTACGACAGCAAAGTAAATAATCTCATGTTTTCTTAAACTTCTACCAACGTTTTGTGCTGATCTTAGACGAAGAAAAATTGCATAACATAGTTGAAATAACTTTCCTAATAACAACAGATAACATTTACAGGCATAAGACATAACATTGATAGGTGCGACATAAAAAATATAAATAACTCACATACATCACGGCAGTTTTTAAGTGCACACGCTTCGTAGCACGAATATGTTATATTGGTTCTTTCACCTCTATCTAGAATTCACAATTTGGCTGTATAGCTACCAGGTTACCTTCTACAATTGATTTAGTATGAGTTTTGACATTGCTTAGTACATCAGTGGTCAGCTCATTCTTGACATGAATATACCAAAGTGTCACAGGTCAACACATTAGCCGTGTATAAACAAGCCAGAAAATTACATTTCTGAGGTTATACTTGTATTGTAAATAAGATAACGAGTTGACTGCGCAACGAAATGGTACCTGCTGACTCCTCATACCTAAATTATACGTGAGCCGAGACACGACAAATTGCAATGAAAAAACAAGTATCTGGAAACGTTCTTCTTTCCATAAAAAGGTAAATAAATTACTTTTATGTGCATCTTTAGTAGTTTTATTTCATTTTGAAAAGAATTGGAAGCAAAATTTCATGTTAATTTTATTGTAATAATTCTGGACTGCTCTTAAAAACGTCCAAAAAAGTAATGCTTTAGATGCAAAATAACCTGAAGGAGGTGAAGATAATAATGAAATAATCAATGAATTAAATTATAACAATAAGGAAGCGACAGCAGACTCGACCAATGATGAAACAGAGACAGTTAAAAACTCCGAAACAAAACAACTACAAAAAGCAGACATCAAAACACAATTTCAAAAAGCATACACATTCGAGCCACCTGTTCAAATTACTTTTAACTTTATCTAGACAAAGTATCGCCCGCTAACAATACTAATCTATCATGAGCTGCCCACGCCAGCTCGCTTGCTTTATCAATTCTATCCGCCTCGTTTAGTCTATCGTAATTTAATTCTTGTCACACTGGATAATTATATCCTGCTGCGCTACTTCCCCTTTTATTGGTGTCATTATTGATAATAAATGCAACAGGATTCGTGAACTAGAATTTCTAAAGTCAAGTTTGTACGATTAGATTCTGTGAATGAATTGTGATATTTGTAGTGCGAGTTTACTGTCTGGGTTTATTTTTCATTGTCATCATGAGGTATTTTTTGTTCAAGTCCATACCTAACTACTGCATTCATTATACACGGATATTATATTTTATTATTTGTATTTAATTCGTTTATTAATTCAGCTGATTTTCTAGTCAATATAGTTTTGAAAACAGTGAAATGTAATTTAAAGTCTTCAAATGCATTGCTCATGTCTCATCGCCCATTGCAACAAAGTATTACGAAACGTCTAAGTATTGCGTTAGACAAGTAAATGGACGCCTGCTTTTAGGAAACTTTGGAGAACTATGTTTTCATAGCTGATGCAGTTGGTAATACTATTACGGCGATAAGGACATAGCATTTCCATCCCAACCGCAAGGTAATAAATACACTCTAAGTAGTAATTATCTACATCTATTTATTAAACCTTCAAAACAAATGTCAAGACTATGTTTTAATAGACTGCCAGGTGTTTATTTTGTTTCAGAACGCAACCTTAATTAAACCACCAATCGGAAGCCTTCGCCGATCAATCATCGTGAATTCAAAAAACCTGTAAAAGTGTCATTGTCATTGTCACGGCGCGGGGCGCGCGGGCGCTCTCATGAACTATGCGAAGTGACCTCGTTACGGTGTCCGATTAAAATACGAAATTTTGTATTGTTTTTCCTCGTCGATTTGAAATCAGTCGGTTGCTCGCTGAGGTCAAATGCGCAATCGTAACAAATTGTATCGGACACGAGCCGTGTTCTCTATAAACTTGAATAAGAATACTTTAACTTTTTTATTGAGACTTAGAAATCAGCTGCTTCCCAAGGTCGAGTGTTGCGTGGAGTTATTTTGTCTTACAGTGAATTATGTATAAACGCTGTCTCAACTAGAACAATACGTGTGCAAACTGAGGGATAATATCGTATATAATTTGTAGAGAGAACAAAAGAGAGAGACTGGTGAACGCAAAATGAAATAGGATTCAAAAACAAATCCGAGGTTAGATTATTCAGCTTATAGATTGGATTTTGAAGGTTGCCGTCACCATGTTTGATTATTATATTTTAAGTTTATAATAATATGTAAGGAATAATACTTTTAATATCTACTGTCCAGATTACTCTAGAGATCAATTATGATGTGATCCCTATTGAAGCTTAGAACTTTCACCAAAGGATAAACCTATTAAGTTTTTTATTTAACACTTGTGTGTTATTTTGAACTTGTTCAATATTTCATCGTAATTGATTACAATGAAGTTATGCGAAGTTAAATCACATTTAAAGTGTGAAAACATTAGTTTTAGCAGACACGTTTGAGTCAATACATAAATCAAACATTTGGGCGAGTCACGGCATTCGTACACTATAATAATGGTAATAGTTTGTATTGCAGAGGCCAATAATCTGTACCCACTGTATCCGTATGTTTGACATGCATTCGTCACGCAACCATTAAATAAAGTTTCATTGTTCTGTAACACTGAAGTTGTCACATTTTGGTCGCTTTTATACGAATATTTTCTACACTGGGGGGTCTAGAATGGTATGCTGAATTCATGGTTACAGTTTGCGCACTGGATAAAAACTGATCCTGTATTTTTGGTATATGTTTGAACATGAATATGAATTTAAACGAAACAGGAAATCAATGTTTAAAGACAGGAATTCGAAAAAGGGACCGGTTTTAAATGATGCCATACGTAAGACCAGAAGTATAACATTTTGTAGCCATGCTGCCAAGCCTAGCGGATAACATGTTGTATAACAAGAGTAATATCGAAATAGCCACAAAAATACCATGTATTATTTAAAAATCATAAACAGTAGCGAGAAAACCCGTGACTAAAGTCGCATGCCGTGTCACACGACATAGATGGTGAACTTGCCAGCTTTTGCGTGCAAAACAGAACGAGCTAGCGAATTCGCGATACGGAACGGGAATGTGAAATTATGAATTAATATTTTCGAACTGCTCAATCGCATTCCTTACAACGAGAAAGTTAGTTTTATAATCGTCATATTGGCTGCCTTCATGTCAAAAACAATTTCTATTTTCACTTTATGCGATTTTTCAACGCATTAGGTATTCATTGGATACGATATATTCCAATCTGATACCAAAATTTAAGACGTAGTTACATGTTTAATACATTTTATTTCAATAATACATTACAAAGCAGCTTGGCAAAATTAAATTTAATGTAACTTATGATTGATTCCGAACGGATGGATGTTTACCGGAAAAGTGTTTACAAATTTTCGCACCGTTATCAGATCTTTGTACAACCTAATCTGCGTTAACGTTAAACTATTGTTATCAGCTGAAGAAGAATGTGAGACGTAATAGACCGCGTCACCATACGCGACACACAGTTTCAAAACATCACGAGGCACAACGAGTACAATGAATATAATACAAACTGGACTAACATTGAACAAGTGGTCTGCCAATGAGACACGCATCTACCGTACGTATGTACCGACGTTCATAGCATTTCTTGGTCATTATCATAACAGCACAACATTTTTGGATAAAATATTCAAGTCAAACAAAGCATAGACTAAGCTAGACTGTTGTAGGCATAGCTTAGGAAATGCCAATATGGCGCCGCGGCACTCGTCTGTCAAAAGTTAGCAGTCGACCTTGCAACGGATAGCGTGATCGTGAGCAGACATTTTAAGAGCAGACAAAAAACATCGTAGCACAACAAATTATCTCGGAAATCCGCAATTAGAGACTGACGTTCGAAATTGAAACAATTTCGATTTGATCTCTGTTTTAGAGCTCCATCGATCGCTTACAACATATAGCGAGCGAAAGGTCAATTGTATTACGAAACATTGCACTCATGTTATTGATTCAGACAAGAAAAAAAAGCCTGCTTTGTTTATTAAAGCAAGTGGTATTTAAATGTTGTTTTATGTTTTATTTGCGAAGAGAACAATACGCGATCGCGATCGGAATATTACAAAGTAGGAT
The DNA here is from genome assembly GCA_947507805.1 of Aporophyla nigra. Classification (NCBI taxonomy): domain Eukaryota; kingdom Metazoa; phylum Arthropoda; class Insecta; order Lepidoptera; family Noctuidae; genus Aporophyla; species Aporophyla nigra. The sequence continues at coordinate 23,826,677 of OX382296.1, forward strand.
ATGATGTTACGTTTCTTTATACGATCGCGTCCTACATCTAGACAATCGAGTGACTTTCGATTTCGTGGGGCTAGTAATTAGCATGGCCTCGGCATACGTGTGCTGCGTAACACGGAACGGAACTAGCTCGCGACGCGCGGGATCCGTCATGGCGCGGGAAGGAAGCAATTTTCACTTTCTTTTTAAATTATATCAACGTTTTATTATTCCAATCGATTCATTAATATTGCAGACGAGGTCTTGCTTGCGTCATTCAGCCTAAACAAACGAAATTAAAAGTAACCCTTGTACATTTTAACTTGGAAGTTGCGAAAACGTTTTGTAACAAAGATTGTATTTTACGACTACCTTCATTTGAAAGTCTAAAAGTGACAGCTGTTTGCGAATTCTTTGTTATATATAAACCATCTGGGAATAGACAATTTAAAGCTAAAGTCGTTACGAGTGATGAAGTCCTCCATTTAGCGGTAATCTTTGTCGCATTGGAATTTATGAAGCGAATTGTTTGTTAATTACGAAAGGTTAGGCCGCGCGACGATATACCTTTGCCTCATTTAATTATAGGAAAAAGGTTCATTATTTGTTGATGGAAATTCATCAATTATGTATTTAACGTCGAAGGACGCTTGGCGGTAAATGATTCGTAATCATGATGTTACTGAGATGCTGCTGATTATTTGATAGATTAGTATTACTAGAAATCACTTAAGATTGGTATAATAAGTAGGTCCGAGAAGATTAGTTGTCAAAAATAAAATGCAGAAACAATGCTAAGCGAAAATGAAATAATGGCGGGTGGGCCATAATTTCGCGCGTACGAAGTCGTGGCCTGAATTTTTTTTTTTTAAATAATATAACATTACGCCTGCAACTCTAGATCATTTAGAAGGGTAGGACAGAAGTGCCACATTGACTGGCCTGTAATTCTAGTGGTTAGTGACCCTGACTGCTAAGACTGAGGTCATGGGTTCGATTCCCACCCAGGACAAATGTTTGTGTGATGAGCACAATCATTTGTTCTGTGTCTGGGTGTAATTTATCTATAACTAGCCGACCCGACAGACGTTGTCCTGTCTCTTTGATGATATTTGAGCACGCATTCTGTCAATTCTATGTCAAATGTCATAATGTTACATTAAAAAAGTTTACATTGTCCTATTATATGTTCGTTAAGTATTCTTAAATAAGTGTTCTTAAATTTTCTAATTTCCCGCGCAATTTTTTATTTTTTTTTCTTTCATAAGAACCTTCTCCTAACAATTACAAACACAACAATAAAAAAAAAGTGAAATCGGTCCAGCCGTTCACGCGTGATGTCGTGACCAAGGGAAATAGGGATTAATTTGTATATATATAGATATGTATGTATTTAGAAACATATAAGTATATTTATCAGTTGTCTGGTTACCATAGTACAGGCTCTGCCTAGTTTGGGATCAGATAACGGTGTGTTGATTGTCCTAAGATATTATTATTATTTGTGCCTACATTTCGCCACTTATATTTCAGTCCCAGGAAGTAGGAGGCCAGCCTATTGCTATTAACCGGGTATAAACCCGACTCCGGGCTGCTACTGAGATAATCCAGAGGAAAAAACCCAATAACACTTTGCCCGACCTGGGAATCGAACCCAGGACCTCAGGCTTTTTTTTTACAACTATCACACAACGCCATCTAGTCCCAAGCTAAGCAGAGCTTGTGTTATGGGTACTAGACAACTGATAAACATACTTATATATTTCTAAATACATACATATTATAGATAAATTACACCCAGAAACAGAACAAATGATCGTGCTCATCACACAAACATTTGTCCTGGGTGGGAATCGAACCCACGACCTCCAGCATAGCAGTCAGGGTCGCTAACCACTAGACCAACAGGCCTGTCAAAAGGTTTAGCAGTAGCGTTCGCGACTCGGATAATGATAAAACTGTGTTTCGTATGATACTTAGCTCAAAATTATTTAAGCATCTAATGTTAATTGCCAATGTTTCATTTCTCTTCTGACCTTTTATGAGTTGAGTTTCAATCTTTCACTAGATAAATGATAAAATCGGTAATACCTACTTTTACTGCACAAAATGACCTTAGACTCGGCAGTTGGCAACCAAAGACAATAATTATGGGCGCGGTCATAATTCACAGATTAAAACCAGAGTCAGAAAACAAGTTCTTTTTTATATCTTTGTTTGTCGCCTTGTTGACATTTATTTCTATCAATAAGTGCGATTTTAATTGCATTGTTCAGTTTATTGCAGATTTATTTATGGTTACTTTGTAATGTACTTAATTGCTTGAAGCCGTACATTCACATGCCATTTTTCTGGCCAGCTCTACGTGAAATGGAACGTTAAGATTTTTGTTTTTTTTTTTTTAGAATATGTTCTTAGTCGTGTTTTATGTGGTTGTTGTTACCTAGCAAGTATGTAGGTTTTTAAATAGTAGCATTTATAAAGTCTCCAGCACTAGCAGAAGAAAGAACAAAATTCTGTGGAAAGGGAGGGAAGTCTCCCGTAGACAGATGAACGTGACGGCTTGATGTGAGTTTCGTGAAACAGTTTCTATGAAAACTTTATGGAAATTGTTCTACCCTAGCAAACTTTAAATATACATTATCTACCTACATAAATAAAGTCGAAAGTATTCAAACTTTTCAAACCAACCAGGCTTAACAAATCTGTTTCCAAATTTGAATTTCACAATAACAATTAACAGAAAACAATTTGGATTTACAGTATTGCGTGTAAATTTTTTTTTTTTTCAAAAAATGTTAATGAACTTTAAAATTTTAATTTTATTTTCAAAAACAGACTTATGTCAGGGTCGCCATGTCACGTTCACAGATAACATCCGTCGATTAAAGATTTGACCGATTGTTAAACAATAGTTTGCGTCCAATGACTTTTAGTTCGCCATTATGTGAATACAAATCTAATTTTATGGCCTTTGTGGTAATGAAATGGTATAGCTATTACGATTCCTTTGTAATGGTGGCCCTTGTTTAACTGCTACCTATTACTTGTGACTTTTATTGGCAAAACCAGCGATAACTCCCTGTATACAATAAGAATAGTAAGTTTTATCATAATGTAGTCCAAAATATTACGCTACAATAACATGAGTTAATGTATTCGACCACACACACATTATAATCGAGAGAAAAATAAATCGATTATCTTAATCGACTATTAGTTACTGGATCAAGGGCCTATCAAGGAGAAGGCTCGAGTATCGAGCACAGCAATTATTAACATTAGTACGTCAGTCAGTCAGTGCGCGCCACGTCGCATACAAACTACGTCCTCCGACATTCCCTTGTGAAGCAACCGTTGGCAGCACATAATACGTGTTTTAATAAATTCTCTGTAGCTACGACGTGACGCTTCTAGTATTTAATGCTTGTTAGTTCTGTGGCGTTTTAGTCGATTTATGTCAGCCTTCAAATTTGATCGGAGGATAATCGCTGTTAATATTAATGATTTTAGATTTAGAATAAGACGTGTGTGAGCGTGGTAAAATTGATCGTGTGTTGCGTTCATACATTACATTTTATTTTTGTGGGCGTGGTTTAAAGATTAATTTGTTTATTTCAAGTTTAAGTTCGAGACAATTTTTCTTGCAGTCGTTTTATTATAAACAGTAGCTGGTTTTGTTTATGTTGTACATTTATTTTGATAGGTTTTGGTGCGAATGCACTTCATTATCGAATAGGGGTGTGACGCCTACTGTCGGCCAAACATTGACTAAGAGTATGCCTTTTTTTTTTGTTGGGAAATCATCAAATGACTTCTCCCGCTCTGGGTGGAGCGGGAGGGCGTGTCAGACTTTTACTGACTAAAACCCACCCGTGTTCCTTCAGTTGCCTATATGCCAGGGTCACAGTGTCTCTTTCGAACAATCTCGCGACCCTGGCAGGCATCGGTCCTAGCAGACCCCTTCAGAAGAGTATACCTTGGATTCGTACCCGATTCGTGTGAACAAACTTTACTCCAAGTAATAAAAAACATGTTTATTAAGGCCAATAGGTACTACGGTCTTAATAAACATGTTTTTTAATTCCGAAACTGATAACCAAGAGTTTAATTTGTAAAATTAAAATAAAGATACCTTAAAGTTAGAAAACAGATTTATCAATATATTTTGAGTTCAGAGGTCACAAGATTTTGTTTACAGATTTTGTAACAGAATTGTTCTACATAGTAACATGATATATTTGAAAAAGTAAGCCTTATCTTATTTTTGAATTAGTAGTTACATAGATAGGTCTGTCTTGTTGGTATTTATGTATTTTGAAAAAACAATTTATGATGACGGAACGCTTTATTCATTTTGGTGACAAGACCATCTTAATAACATATAAAGCTTTTAATTTCCTCAATAAGTAGCTTAGGGCCCTCGCCCACGGCGACTTTTTGCAGCGATGCTGTCGCGCATTTCGTAAACGCGCAACAGCATCGCTACTAACGCGTGTTAGTCGCATTTGCAACGCGCTACAGAAGCGATGCCAACGCGCTACTAATGCGCTACAGCATCGCGACTGTATCGATGCAAACGCGCTACCGTGTCGGACTACATCGGGGAGAGAACGGAGGGAGTGGCGCGTGAGTGGAGAACCGAGCATCAGTGCCACACAGGCACGTCGAGATTGCTGTTGTCCGTCACATACGATCGCAACTGTAGCGATCGCAGGTATTTCTGGGCCGTTAATGAATCGCGTTTGCATCGCGACAGAAGCGCTACAGTATCGCGTTTACATCGCGACTGAATCTGAGCCCGTGGGCGAGGGCACACAGCTAGCGCCCGCTTCGCGACTGTATCAATGCGGACGCGCGACAGCATCGCTACTGCATTGCTACAAAAAGTCGCCGTGGGCTAGGGGCCTTTTACTAATTGATAAACGTATTAAAGTAGGGAAAATCATATCATAAGGGAAAATCCAATCAGTATTAAGGTGCTTTACACAATTGAATTGATGACTACAACACCATCAATGGTTGGAGATATTTTACTAATTCAAGGCATCATCTGCCTGGTCGTTTTCCAACTTTGTTTGGGTCGGCTTCCAGGCTAACCGGATGCAGATGAGTACCAGTATTTCACATGGAACGACTGCCTTACTTTTAGCTTTATAATTTAATGTCGCACGTATGCTAATAATATTTTTTACGGAAAATAAAGATAACTCGAACCTTATTTCAGCTAATGTGGTTCCCATCTCAGCGAATAATACTTCATCATCTTCATTTTTCAACCGAAAGACGTTCACTGTTGGACAAAGGCCTCCCCTAATTTGGAAGGGTTCGCCAAAACCGTCATGCTTGGTTGGCGATCGCAGTATGGTGGTAAAATGCATAGAGGACGCTGCTCCCATTCTCTAGCTAAGTCCCTTAGTTGCCTATTGCGACATCCACGTGAAGAAATGGGATGGACTTGGCACTTAAGAAAGGGAATAAGACTTAAAGCTGAGCATTTCACAAACATAATGATATTTATGACTGTTAATTTGACCGATCATTCTACTAAAATTTGAACGATGACGCTTCTAATCTAAATTCACGTGTTCCAGCGAAGCCTCACGTAATCACACGATACGGACGAATTAATTAGAGCTAGATAACACGAATCATGTCGATAGACACTTATCTGTCTTATCAGAAACGTGACAATAACAATTTAAGACGAGGTAAACACCAGACATTGGATTGTTTTCGACATTTAAATAAGTACAGGGTTTTCACAAAATTGGCTGAAATACAGGTGTTGGTTAAACTTGATAACATACGGATGTAATTTATTTTTTATAAAGATACACGTTGATCCGAGTTTTTCCGGACGTAGAGCAATGCTAGAGAATGGGCAGCAGCGTTCTCTATGCAACTTACCACCATATTGCGATCGCCAACCCGCCTGCCAAGCGTGGCGATTATGGAAATCCCCCCTCTTATGTCCAGCAATAGACGTCTTTCGGCTGAAGGATGACGTTGATGAAAATACACCAACAGCTCCTGTGTATTTTAAGTACTACGATACTAGCCTTAAACGGTTGCAACTAATTAGATATGCTACACATTCAATTCATCACTTACTTAAACGATATACTATACCTATATATTTGTCATAGTGGGTAAAGATAAACATATAAACAGAGAACCAATTCAAAATCTAATACTCCCACATGCGCTTCATGATCATAAGGGCATAACAACACAAATAACCACAACACTAACAAAACTACATCACTATGGCAACGTTAAGGCCCGCGCCCACGGCCACGTAGCGTCAATCACTATGGAACACAAAATGTCAATAATTCCCACGCACCACCGTCCTGTTTGACCGGTCACTTTGACATTATCTGTTCTGACCGCCGTTTATCACGCTGCGGTCTATTTTGGTGGGAATTGGTTAAGTGATTGGGATCTGTGTTACTTACTTGGTTACTGAATGAACAGGTTTTCTGTAAAATTCTATCTATACGTATAATGACTTGATCAGCTGCCTATAACTACTATTGAAAACTTATTGTGGTATGTGTATGATTATTATATTCTGAAGTATGTATTGAGTGAGGATGTATCAATAAAGGATTGGCAAATGTCATTTTATAAAAGATTTTTGAACTGAACTGCTGTTACTTACGATTTTATATTATTTTAGTTTACGAGGGCAAATTGTTTTACTCAGTTAAGTATAATATCACATAATATATGCGCATTAACACACAATGATGAGTTTGTCTGGAAAAATAATATATGAATATATAGGTAAGCTACCTATTGATTAAAGTAATCAATTGGATATTACTTATAATAACCGGTGATTACACACAACACATAAAGGGAAAAACCTCGCACATCATGCGGTATCATATTGATTTTAATGATCTTTTAATGCAATATTTTAATATAGACCAGATGTCATATATGTTTCCTTCATGAATGAAATCAATTAAATGCCACAATATGAATTCATAATTACAACGCAACCTTGAAGGTCGTCGTCATGTGCAGTTTGAAAGTTGTGTGTTGATAATGTCATGTGTGATCTTGATCGATGTTCCCGCTGTTTAGACTATGAATGACAATGTTCCCCTACGGTTGGTTATTAGTTGCAGCGATGTATTCTATAGGGGAAACGGTGTCGTGAGAACGGACATTAATGGCAAGCGACAAAGTAGGCATTCGGAAGCCGAATTGTAATCCTCCATTTTAGCTGTAAGAAACAATTAATAAACTAATGACAATAAAATTCTTTGGCCATCAAGTTTTTAATGAAAGCAGACCGAAAAAAATAAACCTTTTATTGATAAAAAAATCAGGACAGAACATTATTACAAGCTTACTATTGCCAAAGGCTCCGCCCTCGTGGAAGTCGGAAATTATTCCATTTGAATCAGTCCGTCTATTAATGAAAACCGCATTAAAATCCGTTGCGCAGTTTAAAAGATCTACAGGCGTACAGTACAGACGCGCGCAGCGACTTCGTTGTATACCTACTATGTAACGATAACTAAATCGTTCACCTATTTAGGCTCTCAAACTATTTTGTCTCAGAAAACGAAATCTTCGTTGTGTCACGATAGCTATGAATATACCTACTTGTCAATGCAAACAAAGATAAGTGGAATTTTATTAAAACGCCGCATTTCGTGCTAATAACCTTGAATTTATACAAACCAGTTCACAACTTTATCAAGTGAAAGTAATTTATTATCGCACGCCGATAAAATTGTTGATATGGTCATATTATTAATAATAATATAATAAACTAAAAATCTAAAACCTAGATATAATAATAGCGTTATATAGCCGCAGGAATCCGCTGGATGCGGGAAACACAAAACCGGTCGAATTGGTGGAGCTTGGAGGAGGCCTATGTCCAGCAGTGGACGTCTTTCGGCTGAAATGATGATGACGATGATATTATTGAATTAGGGGTTTGTGGGGTTAAGCTATGATTGCTGCTGTTAGTTCGTTAATAGGTGACCATCTTTACATCTAGCCCTCTGTACCTCGGAAAACACATTACCTAAGCCGTTGGTCCCGTCTGTCACTTGTAGATCTTTGGCAGTCCATACCCGAAAGTCTGATAAACCAGTCTTATAAAAGGGTATCGTATTACCCAGTCACTGGGTTGTAGAGGTCAGATCCGCATCCGGTTAGACTGGAATCCGACCCCAACATAGTTGAGAAAAAGCTAGTCAGATGATGATGATTTATGGGGCTAAAATGGTTACTAAGGAACAATAACAACAATCGGATTAGTTCTATAATAATCAAAATTATCTGATGTTTTAGTGATGTCTGTTAAATGAGGGCTTTGTCATATCATAGTTACAACTTACGCCTGTGATAGCGAATAAAATAAGTAAATTCATTTATAAGCCACGCTGAGTAATTGGTGATCGCATTGTTACATTATCAGGATCAAAGAAAGCAAAGATTAAGGCGACATAATGAAAACAAAGGTTAAATGGCTAATTCCTACCTGGGATACTGTAAAACTTTTGTCTTAATGATTTAATTCAATTTACTTTCCACTTTGAGAACTAGATGAAGTTTATTGTGGAAGTTTATAGTTTCAAGATAACAGAGAACTTCTCCAAAGTCTGACTTTAATAAGAATTAATTAATTTTAAGTGTCTAAGTGCTAGCTTGAGGCGGTTTTGTCTAAGAAATTAACAGCCGCACCGGTTGATGTTAAGCTACGCTTGTCACGGTTGGTTCATGAGTGGTGACCATCACTACATACCAAGATCTCTCCGTGCCTCGGAAACCAAGTCAAGTAAAATTGGTCTCGGCTGTCTTTCTATCTTAGATAGTCGTTACGGCTCGAAAGTTTGACAAATCTGTCATACCAAAGGGACACTTTACCCAGTAACTGGGTTGTGGAGGTCAGATGGAATGTTGCTAAATAAGAAACTGATATTCAGCTGCATCTGGTTAGACTGGGAGACGACCCAATAAAGGCTAGGCAGATTGATCTCAGTAGGTATAAGTTTAGTTACGCTAATTTCATTGTAAAATTACTCTGATAGTGACTCTTAAGTAAAATTAAAATCAATTAAGTCATGTCTGAATTGAATGATCAATTGGAAGAAAAATAATGATGACTATACGAAAGTAAGTAAAGATATAAATCGATTGATCCATTAAAATATATTTGATTAGAAACAAAAATTCAATCAAAATTAAGCAAAGAGTGGGGGTATCTATATGGCTACCTATATTAATATATGTATGTAGGTTCACGCACAATTATACAAGTATCACTTTAAGCTTAAAACTGTCATGTATAATGTATCAACACGCATACAATTTGACCCAGATACATGACATTAGAGCTGTCAATTTGTAAGTATGATATTAGACTAGGCACCTTTAAATTATATAGCTTTAGGTGTCATACATTGTATACCTAAGAGTGTAATATCTTGATTGGTAATAATCAATTCGAAGTATCAAAATGCTAAAAGGGTACTAATCCCATATTGTGACGGACGTAAATATATCGCAGCTGGATTTTTTCCCGTACTGAATCTTCAACAGACTGCTTAGGTTTTTTTTTTGTGGGTAGGAAATCATCAAATGACTTCTCCCGCTCTTGGGCGGAGCGGGAGGCCGTGTCAGACTTTTACTGACTAAAACCCACCCGTGTTCCTTCAGTTGCCCATATTCCAGGGCCAGGGTGTCTCTTTCGAACAAATTTCGCGACCCTGGCAGATGGACTGTTTAGGCTGACAGTTGATAATCCTAGAGTGCGTTTTTTCGACGCGCTGAGATGCACTCTGTTTGATTCTCAATGCTGGGTTCACCACCGAAAAATGAAAATTCAGTGCGCGATAAAATCTAGCCACGATATATTAACGTCCGTGGAAACGTGGTGTAAGTATCTTTGTGGATACCCACACATTGATAGATGACACCTAAGAAAGGGGTTTTCTATTATTAGGCAACAGCCACACCTTGATTGTATAAGAAAAGATAAAAGCGATAAGGAATCTTAACAATGTCAAACGGTAAGATAATTTTCGTTATAAAATATCAAAACTATTAAAAAAATGTAAGCACTAGCGTAGAAACTTCGCTCAATGTGAACATTTTATCTTAAAAGATAAGATAATGTCGTTTTTCTACATATTATGTCAAGGCCTAGGTTGAATTCAACTTTTACTTTTGTACATAAAACTGTGTATGTACAATGATTAGGTAGACAAGCGACATACTGCGCATACTCGTAGAAGAATAGGTCATTAGAAACGGGTTGCCGACCGATCACCCATTTACGAACAACTAACGAGTAGTCGCTCAGTGGTCGAAATTCATTAAAATCTAATGTATTTCTAATGAATTATTATATTTAGCTCTCTGTGCTTCTTCTCCATATAAACTTTAACTGTGGCAACTTTTATATTCCTCCGTTCGTCCACGTAATTTTCTTAAAAAAGTATACAAATGTTTTGCTTATATAGATTACCTGTTTCCTGATATAATGCCGGAGATTTCAAGGGACTATAAAATTAATATACAATGAAGAATTTATATTCTAAATTGTGCCCCAGGGAGCCTGAAAATGACACAATTTAACGTAACGCGCTGCGAGATACCTACTTTATAACTGAGCTCATATTAAAATGACTACGCATTTCCATTTGTCGTGATAAAGTTTTCTAGGAATTTATTGATAGCAAAATAATCTTACAACTGCATAATATTTATAAATAATAATAATAAATACCAATAGTTTATGGTTAGATTTGAAATCATTGTATCGGACATATGTAAATAGCAAGAGTATTATTATTACTCGTCTAATTCAAATATAATATTATAATGATAGGTTGTCGAACTTATTTAAAATTTGGTTTATAAACAAAACTATTTTTTACTAGCCATTAATGTCCCACTGCTGGGTAAGGTCTCCCTTCTATCTGTCCACCACTCTCTGTCCGGAACTACAAAGGATCTATCTTTATTAATGGAGTCTAGCTTAGCCCCGCCATCTCCGTCTGGATCGCGATGTCATTGACCATTAAGCGGGACCCACTGAACTATTCGTTCGTTGATCAATCCTTGCTTTAAATTACATGGAACCTTCTGAATATAACTTTATAATAAATAAAAAACCAATAAATCCAAAACGTGCACTTTTACCAGCAAGGCGCGACGCACACGAGGTCGCGATAAACGCTGCGACATTGAGTTGTTTCAAAACTCATCGCGACCCACATTCTTGTTGCATCCGCGAGTGCGGGCACTATAGAAATGCTTCAGTTGTTAATATCAAGGATGGTAAGTTCACGAGTGAGCGCGTGCGAGCGGCTGTGTGCGGCGTAGTTAGAACACGTTTTGTTGATAAGTGATTTTGACTGGAAGATTAAATATGGCGTAAGGTCTGTGAACGTGAGCATAGAATTTGATTTTGAAGAATTTGTTGACTTTTAAGGACCTCTTGCTAATATTGTACGACATATTAATAACACAAACAGTGAGCAGTGACAAGATAGAGCAGTGGCGCTTTAATTTGTGTTAATAATTTATCGTCACTGCAGTGCTCTCAAAAATGGTAAAGGAAAACATCATGAGGGCAACGGCATCTCCTAAAACCAAAAATTCGAAGACATGTGATCATGATCATCATGATCTACGAACCCGAACTGCGCCTACGTGGTGTACTCCTTCTCACAGAGTGGAGCTGGGCCTGTGACCCAGCAGTGGGGACTTTATTTTATGCCCAATAAATATCATACAATAATAGATATCTGCTTCAAGTTGTGGATCATAAAAAACAATGTCCTGATTTTGAGCAAAGAAAAGGATTTCAACTACAGGTAGCTCATCACAAAAGAACGAACGGTAACAAATGATATCGCCCTATATCCTAAACAAACGGTTCTGAACACGCACCATTAGTCTAAATACAACGAAAGCCATATATGGTTCAACTGAAAGAACTCTTAAGTAATATCGTCTGGGCTATGTACTGACATATACATATGTAAATGTTTCAGTACAATGTGAACGGCTGACTCGATTAGGGCGAATGAGGCTAGGGGTTAGGTTGAATACTTAAACACAGAACATTATCAATCAGAAAAAGCAGTTATTGAAGGGAAAAGTATTATTTTTGAAAAGTAACAAAAGCAGGATTATTCTATTGCTCATGTTGACACGATAGAAGAAGTAGCAAAATAGAAATCCTCTTGAAATTCTATAACTGATGACTATTTCGATGAAATCGACTTTATTATAAAATTAAAACTTGAAAATATAAAAATAAAATCAATAAATTCCTTACTTAAAGCCATTCATTATAATTCATTTTATATAAACCGAGGTAGCTATAAGTTTATCTGTATCGCTATTGGCTTCATTAATATTAAACTAGACAGCTTTGTGGCAGTCACCGTACCCATCTTCAATTAAATTAATCTCACAATTACCACAACTGTCACAATTAATAAAACAATTTACATTCAAATCAACTAGTCTGACGTTTTTATTGAATATTTCAACAATATCATGTGTAATGTCAGTACGTTTTCTAAAGAGCTGATGTAAATTCCGTTGAACACGCGTTTTTAGCTTCATCTAATTGGATGCATCCGTTTGTAGTACATACTAATAAAGTAAACACAGGAGCATTTAGGTGGGTAATTACTTAATCTAAATCACATAAATTTGAACATTTACGACTTAATTTGGATCCTGTTGCTAACAAAGACTAGAAACAAATTGTCTATAATCAATAATCTGATGATGAAATAATAAAACAAATAAATGAAAATAACGCTAATTTTAATAGCTGTAGATGTGATATTTAAATACAGTTTCTAATAAAACGACATTGAAATAATCCCACGCACTCACGTGTACTGTTCACATGTTGATGTTTCTCCATTCAACTATGATTTGCATGAGTGGCAATGCGAAATACCAACATGTTAAGTAAATGTTAAATGTATTGGAAATTGTAACGAGAAAACATCGGAAAGCAATCGAAGTCCAACTCGTAAAGACGAAGAAAAAGTAAGAATATTTGTGAGCAATGAATGTTTAAACACCGCGTAGTATGAAGTTGTAGGACCGGAAAAATTAAATTCATTCGATAAGAATTTGCCTTTGGAATTCGAAGAATTCAATGTAATCACTTTTTGTCACAGTAAAAATTAAAATTAATTAATAAAAATCCGGATCACATAAAACGAAATTAATTTCGAAGGTCTGCCATTAAAATATAAAATGCAAATAAAACTAGTCAAGTCTAATAGATTAAGACAGGCAACAGACAAAAACAAAATCTGGAAAGGCAAAAAAACGTTTATGTAGGTAACTAAGCCAGCTCGAACGCTCCACCAATATCAATGTGTTCAAACGCACACAAAAACAAAATTTATCTTTCGATACCAATGTATTTTTATTACGATATTATGTAAATGATATTAATTTCGAGTCCCGTACCTACCTATTGTATGATAAATATATTTAATAAGTGAGACGTTTCCATATTTTAATTCGAAACGATATTTCTAAATACGTTCTCATTTTGACCATGAAAATGCAATAAATCTGAGTTGTTGAAATTTTAAAGAAAATTAAACACAAGGAATCCTCGCGCATGCGCACGGAGCGTGCATTGTTGCTAAGCATTGCGTGCAAGACAACACACTCGGCTAGACACGAATTCCTACGATATACGCATATTGTAACATTGTTGCTATGGACGATACGATCTTCTTTCTATTCTACACTTCAACATCAAAATTGCTGTTTTAATTCTTTATTAAGTTTTACATATCGTCATTTTACATTTTGTTGCCATTTTACAATAGAAACTTTTCACGCATTTGCTATCACTAGATTACATTATCGCCACACAGCATGCCTCGTCCGAACTAGCATAATCAAAACAATTTTTAACGACATTGCGTCACTCGGATCTCCGCGTAGACCACGAGCTCTAGTGGTTTTATTACCATGAATCATTTGTTATATGATTGTAAGATCTATCAACATGGAATAAAACAATAACTACTTTAAAATTCTAAATCAAACGTTACTTTTACAAAAAAAAAAAAAAACCGAAATACCCACTAAATTCATCAAATATGATGAATTTAGTGGGTATTTCGGAAATAATTTATGTCGCTTGAAGATCACGTTTTCCGTACTAAATCGTACGGTAAGAACTGTGTGAATGTTCTCACGTAGCAATTCTAGTTATAGCAATCATGTCACAAATAACTGATAAGGGTACCCGCTTCCGTTGACCGTACGACACGAGTTTTCACCGCGGCTAGAAAACGCGCGCGATCTGCATTAAGACGGCCGGCGTGTGCGACGCGCCGAATGCCATCGCGTAAAAGCGCATAACATTTAGAATTACGCGAAACGTCGCGTAAAGCCACGAGACGACGAGACAAATGTCTGCGCCCACGCAACGATTCACAATTTTTTTTTTCACTAATACGGAACTACCCGATTGGAACGACGCCATCGTTGTCGCTTTTGGACATCACATGATTTTCTCTCGTAAAACTTACCTTCATGTCGTCGAGCATGTCGCAGGCAGAGTAGAGGGCCAAGGCGTCCGGGCTCACTTTAATGACGCCCATGTTGCTGCTGGTGTCAGTCAGGAGTGGAGATCCGAAGTCAACAGGAGCGGTAACACACGGAGGACCGAGCGGGCCGTTTGCGTGTGAACTAGTCTCCTGACGAAAGTTGGCTTCGATATTTTTTACGTATTCTTTTAGCGAGTGACGCGTGAGTCGGTGAAGTTTAGGAACACTAAGCGCGAGACGTGCTCACGCTGTGACCGAGCCGCGCGGACTGAAGTCTCCGACGCCAGAACACAACTTCGGACAGTGAAAGGGTCGTGACGTCATGGACACGATAACGCGCCCCGCGCCTCGCGCCGCGACTTGTTGCTACACTTCTTGTCTCACTCACACTCGCTAACATATACGTCTGTCTGCTTCACTCACTAATGACATGACACCTAGCCGTTTGATTAAACATATTCGTTTCTCCAGAATACGCGCGGTTTGTTATATCGTTTTGTATATAACATGTTCTGCTCTGCGACTTTATTAATTTCGAACAAAGAACTAAGTGGTATGCAAACGACCTTAACGCTCCGTTAAGTGTTTTAAGCAATGTTATTTTTACACCGATGCACTTGTATGAGAAACTAGACAAAAGAGTGTAATTTGTTTACGTAGTAGGGCTTCAATGTTACCAGTAGTTACTGTGACGTCAGAACAAACAAACACTCGTGGAGCGCTACGTTTCGCGTAGGCGTTGTGTGGGACCCGCTACGAGCGTAGGCGGCTACGGGCGTAGAGGACTCGTAGCACTTAAAAACCACCCCCTGAATATAGATTGGATGCTTTATAACTTACAGTACAGTTTGTTTGAAAACCTTATAGCGGTCTTAGTTATAAGGTTTCAAACAAATTATTATAAATTCAAAATATTAATATAAAAGGAGCGATAAGAATATTGAATACCAAAGTAAATTTAATATATTACGAGGTCAGAATAATAAAAGCGAGGGGTAAAAATAAGTGGCGAAAAATAGGGCCTATTTCATTTTTGAAATTTTCCTGCCTTTTCTCTCGCTGGCTCTTTAGAATATTCAATTAAAGTAAGCCGGTTGGGAAGTATATTTGTTGACGCGCGCGCGTTTTGTTTTCGTATTGTGTCGCAAACACAATGGGTATATTTCGGCGAAATTAATTTTGCCTTTATCTGACTGTTGTATGAAACAGATTATGTAGCTTTAATATTTGAGTAACATTATTAGGTCGAAAGTACCCCAATGGACATCGGACAGAGCTATGATTGGAATTTCCCTAACCGATGGAATAAAAAATGAAGAGATCTGTAAGAGAATCAAGGTAACCGATGTAGCCCGAAAAATTGTCAAACTTAAGTGGCAGTGGGCTGGGCACATTGCTCGCAGAACAGATGGCCGATGGGGCCGAAAGGTTCTGGAGTGGCGACTGCGTACCGTAAGACGTAGCATTGGATGGCCTCCCAGTAGGTGGACCCGTGACTTAGTAAAGGCCGCAGGAATCCACTGGAAACAAGAAACACCGAACTGGTCGGAAGTGGTAGTGCTTGGGGGAGGACAATGTCCACATAGACGTTTTTTTAGGCTAAAATGATGTTGATGAATGGTTTGCAAATACTTCTCAGGTTGGTATTATTAAGAGGAAAACGTAAAATAAATATGGATAACTTTATAAATCTTCTTTATAGAAGCAGGCATCTTCTGGGCTTGTTTGTTACATCATAGACCTCATCCATCGCTTTCCATCAAGCGAGGTCGAGGACAAGAGCAAGCCCCGACCCACAATAAAAAAAAAATTACATACTGCTAGGAGTCGGTTCGTTGGATAGTTTTTTTTTTCCATCTACGAAGGTATGAAGGGGCCGATGCGGTTAAATAAATATTTTGCATATTCATCTAAAAATAACACAGAGTGATTATGGGCGTCAGTTCTTCTGTTTTAATCGTCATTCTATTGATAATTAATTCTATTGTTTTAATATTCATTATAAAACAGACTATTTACAGTATTTACCTAAACGATTTCTATTAACAAGCATTTACTTATTGTAAACCTGTTTTCTACCAAATAAAAGAAAAATATGCATCAAACTAAAAAAGGCAAAACACAATACAAATAGAAAACGATTGCGAACCGAGATAGCGTGAAATAGATAAAATTAAACCAGTCTAAAAAAGTATAACAAAAACCAGTGTCGTTCCATCGAAAGATAATGAAAGACCAATTCGTGTGACCCTGACCTTATCGTCGGTACGCGCACGCTAACACACACAGACTCACAAACGCACACACACACACGTCGTCTCGGAAAAATCACACACACATAACATCGTCGCTGTATTAGACAAGTTGATAGAAGTAGACTTTTGGTTTGCATTAGTTTGTCTGTTACTAAAAGTTCATTTGTAAAACTGTCATTGTTACCAAGTCTTTAATATAGGCTTGGCCTGAAAAAGGCTAGGCTTTTGGAAAGTTAACTAACCACTTTCCTTTCCAGGAAAAGGGTTAGTTAAAGGGTCCTTCTTTCTTTCCTTAATATGCCTTTACAGGATTGGTTGATTTTCATTAGTGAATAAGAAGTGTTAGTGATTAAAACGACGATATTTTAAATATTATTGAAAAAATAAAAAAATAAATTGTCTAGAAGAATATAATAAAATACAAACATTACAGAATACTTTGTGTAGTGTGTAGTGAGAAGGAGTAGGCCGTTACCTACCACTCGGACCCAGTGGGGTGGATGATGTCACATGTCTACGAAGTTTTGATTCTAGGACATTTCGGTTTCCTCACGATGTTTTCCGTCACTGTTTTGACAGCAGTGGTGATGAAATAATTTACATAAAGTAAAGCACGTGTCTTGATCCGAACCTACGAGATACACCTTTTAAGTCGCGGCAGTTACCACTGAGCCACCACAGAATAATGATGGTGATATAATTTTACATGAGATAGCTGCATATGTCCCCATAGGCGTCAGAAGTTTTCTAATGTAAAATCGAGGGGTGCTTTAAAACGTCTCTCCAAGTACCTGAATTTCGACTAACGCAGCCCAGCAGTGGTATTTTGTAAATATGGATCCGTGAAAACTTGAGTGAAGTGAGCTTGACGTGAGCTGTCAATAGTGTCAATCCATGCGATCAGGTGGACGACAACTCACTTAGAGCTCACTTCACCAAAGTTTTCACGGTGACATTTTCATAGAATAGACCGGCTGGCGTCTAGTTAGTCCTCCTAAAATTCTTAGTCTGGCATATTTTTGTGACACAACAGAATGTGATCCCTGATCATAATATTACCATACCTATCATACGTCAAGAATAAAGGCGGTTCAAATTAGCCAACATTCTACTAAAAGTTCTTGTTATTTTAATGAACCGTCGTCACTTCTCATGAATTCGTGAATTTTCGCGAACTCTCCGAATATTGATAACGTGATAAGCAACACGTGAATTTAATTATTCATGATATTCACTCACAAAGTCTGATCATCAAGAAAATCAATTCAAAGATAAAAAAAACGATTAAATTCCGATAAAAGTTATCTATGAATGCGAATTGCTAAATGGGGGGGACATCTTTGTTTTAATGATTATCTTTTTGTACCAAACGTATTTCGACCAGTTTTCTTTTCATTTGTGGGGTCATAAGTGCAGCTTGATATTTATATATTAGGTGTGCTGCATTGTATGTGCTTTGCTCTGAAAATTCTTGCGGCGTTCAATAAATAAAAGCGTCTACACAAACCACTGGTCTTTTGTTTTGCTTAAGTGACAATTAAGGATAGAAACCTCTTTTTTTTTTTTTTTTTGGGTTGGGCAATCATCAAATGACTTATCCCGCTCTGGGTGGAGCAGAAGGGCATGTCAGACGTTTACTGACTAAAACCCACCCGTGTTCCTTCAGTTGCTCATGTGCCAGGGTCACGGTATCTCTTTCGAACAATCTCGCGACCCTAGCAGGCATCGGACCTAGCAGACCCCTTCATTTTTGCTGACATCTCTTTGAGGCGTGCGTGGAACACTACGCGCCGTCGACCCGAGCTTGGTCCTTACCGAGCGGCGAGCTACCCATTGCTACCCGCAAGCTCGCGCCTACGGTGGCCGGGAGTCAGCTATCGACTCCCGACGCCCGGGGCGTCTCCTCCTGCGGCGGATAGAAACCTCTAAAATACTTATTTAATACATCGTTTATCATCATCGTTTCTGCTTAAAGACGTCCATTGCTGGACATAAACCTCCCCTAAAAGGATTTACCATAATCGCTACACTTGGCAGGCGGGTTTGCGATCGCAGTATAGTGGTAAGATGCATAGAGACCGCTGCTGCCCATTCTCTAGGAAGTTCCTTAGTCGCGTTTTACGACAACCACGAGAGGAAATGGGATGGTGTTATTCTTTACGTGTTATCCTTTTCGTCTGTCAACATACGCGTCAGTTATGCTGGACTATAGAACTTTTTAAAAGGTTCTTATATTTATTAGTTAAAATAACTCTTCACTGTCAGCCCAAACATCCAAAAATAAAAATAGGCTTGAGTCACGGCAATTTACAACTTGTCAGCATCAATATAAACCACAATTTGAATACTTGAATGAAGCCTTTAGAGCGTCAAGTACCCGCATACTATTAATTATATTATCAGAGTATCAAATGTAGGCAAAGGTGTGTCCAAGTAGGCATATACTTGCTTTTGAATAATATTTTTATGTCATACTTACAGACCGCAAGGCTAATGTAAAGGTTAATTCTTGTAACGGCATTTCAATAGGCATTTCAATAGGTACTTAACTACTTGATGTATTTACTAATATGTTGTTTCGACATCGTTTACGTACATTTATCAAAGTTTCACTGCACTTTTGCAAATTTGGCTTGTGATAAATACCATAATGTGGGTATACTAATGTAAACTTCTGCCAAACCCTTAAGGAAGAAATAGGGGTGATGGTATGTTAAAAATAATAGAAATAACGTTCTTCGAAATACACCTCTTTCATTTGTTTATTGGCTAATTTGGAACTTTATTAAGCAGAAATTCGGGGCTTCACTGAAGTGAATGGTTCATTCGAGTGAATGTTCATTTTTGTTTCATTCCGTATTCACGCGACAACTACGAAATTACATAGGAATAAAAGTTCATCTGTTCCTTTTATTTCATTTTTCGGTTATTCGGTACACAAGCGCATGATACTGAGAGCCGATATCTAACATCATATTATCTGTTCACTAGTGAATTAATTTATAATTAAATTTCTGCTCAGACGTGTCACTTCGAGTGCTAAATGAAAAACAAAAGATGTTTTCCTTTCTTTTGTATTCCTTCCATTAATCTGACTTGTGACTTGAGAAATGGAAAAACGTGTTACTAATCAAAATCAAATCAAACTCATTTATTCAAATTTGGCTGAGGATTAGCACTTTTTGAACGTTAATATTATATGAAACAACTAACTCCCCCAGATGTTATGTTTTTATGTGTAAAACCCACATTTTTATCAGTACGTTTTCACCAATCCCTGTCAACTTTTTCCTTGATAAAGTATTCTTTGCCAACATGCATCCTAGCCACAACAGGGCGCAATAATGACTAAACCGTGACGTAGATGTCATATTACGTAGTTCTAGGATAATTATTATGAAATATATGCAATAATCGGTAGGTCATGTCATAGGTATTTATGTAACACGGAAAATCCATTTCGAATTTTTCCTTTTTGTTAAACAATGAAAATAATGGAGAATACGTCACTAAAGGTATGTAGCTTAAGTGTTCCTTGTATAATATAATTGTACCTACATTAACCATCTTGATTTTTTGCGTTGTATACGTACGAAATCAAACATACTAGAATAACAATGAGAGTAAATCAACTGAGGTAGCAGTGGGCTGGCCATGTTTGTCGAAGGACCGATGGCCGATGGAACAGACGAGTCCTGGAGTGGCGACCCCGTATCGGCAAGCGTAGCGTGGAATACTTCCAGCTAGATCGACCGACGACCTTATAAAAGTGACTGGGACAGACTGGATATGGAAGGCGGAGGACAGGGTTTTGTGGCAAAGCCTAGGATAGGCCTATGTCCAGCAGTGGACTACGATAGGTTGAGTTAGTTGCTTAAACAATGATTTTAATTACAATATGCACAGGAAAAACTAAACATGTAAGTACTGTGGCAATCTTTTCTTACAAATAAAGTTATTGCAACTTGATTACAAATTTAATTTGGAAAAAGTGTCACTTTATCAGCGATAATGTAGGTTAAGTCAAAAATGTATGGACTGATATACTGTATCGAAAAGCGTGTCAAAAGTCGTTGTTGTAATTCGAAACGCTTTGAACGCGGTTAACATTTGTCTGGGCCCTCTAGTCATCTAAGTCGAAGAAGTAAACATTTATCATTGATTGCTAATTAAGGATGACATTGATTTTAAATATTATAATTCAACTGCTATATATTATCTATGCAAAATAACCAAATTATCCTTTTGAACTGAAACATTTTTATCGCTGTGTGACATATTTTCCGAGAAGTAACGTATCAATAAATTGAGGCTTGATAAAAGAATTTCGGTTGAAATATTATTCATAATAACATTAATGGCCTGTTCCTGATAAAAAGTAATGGTGAGAACTAATTAACTCTAACTAAAAACTATAATAATACTTACTCCTTAGGTATAGCAATAATTTACAGGCACTTTTTAACAAGAAGACAAGACTGACGTAGGTCTCTCTACTCTTAAAAGGGTCTTATCGCTAAAAATGTCGTTTATACATCTCATTCTAAGATTCTAACCGAGTATAAAGAAACAAACTGTTTAAACTTATTAATTTAATATCAATTTTGCTTTGTTGTGTATTGTCAAAGAAAAACATAATGAAGAAACCGGCATGTCTTCAAACTAGAATTTCGAAGACAGGTTACAATTACCAACCCGCATTGGGCCCGCGTGGTGGACCCGTTCATTCCTTTCAACGACAGGAGGTTTGTGTCCCAGCAGTGGGAACATTCGATTATCCATATCACATTTGTTTTACTTGACTTTCATATAAATTTATTATTGCAGCATTTTCAAAAATACATTTCACAACAACTTAGATCATTAAGATTCACCAAAAAAATACTCGTCTATTATTTTTAATAAATCTATCGTTCAAGGTGATGCCGTGGGAAAGATAGTACATTTAAAATATTAGCATAGGTACTATGGTAGGTAGATACTAAATTAAATGCCTTGTATTCTGGACCGCACCAGATTTCTTAGGTCAGGCCTCAACATGGATTCAAATGTGCTTCATTTTCTTTAAGAACAAAGAAATAAAAAATAACTCACGGGTTTAACTAGTTGATCATCGAACAAAAGGAAAATATGTACAAATTACGATATTGGAAAACCCGAACATAATATTGATGTTATCATTAATTAGAAAGTTTTATCTTATTAGATATGAATCACAATGGATTTGCAAAGTTGAAATAGAAAAGCAAAACATAAAGTTTACACTCAACTGATGAATTTTTGCTTTGAATAATGGTTCAATTTATAATAATTTGATGTGTATATATTTATTATTGTACGCCGTCGAGGCAAAACATGACTGTGATTTAATTTTATATAACCTCTCTCATGGCATATTTGGGACAAGTATATTATCTTATCTTCAATACGTTTTGTTTTAACAACAAATAACAAAAAGTTATTCTGTATCTTTTTATTTCAACATATCCATGCCATCTTACATATTAACGTATAGTTTCTTTTCCAAAAATCTACATTTGATCGAACATCCGTCTTCTTCAAATAAATTTCAAACCGAATTCCCTTTTAAAGAAAAACCTAAAGAAAATGTATTCAGGTTAACGCCTTATTTCGAATTCTCTTCTCTTTCTTCTTCTCTTTTATGTGTGCATAAATGGTTAAATAAATAAATAAATAAATAAAAACGTACAGAAAATGTTTTCTGGTTAACTTCTAAAATGTGCCTTAATGTCAAAACGAGAGGGATTATCGACCGAAATCGAAAGTACTATCTATTAATCTGGGTCAGTGCCGAGTCAAGGTGAGATAATGTTGTGTTGATAATTTACGTTCATTCAGTGCGTTTACTGGTAGGGCTGGCATCTATGTATATACATACTATAAGTTAAAGTCACTTTTTTGTCTATCTGTGTGGCCACGATGTTCTCCTAAACTGGGCAGTGGATTTTGACGCCGTTTTCACAATTATTTAGAGAATTTATTGTGGAAGTTTCATGTGTATAATATATTGATATTAAATTTACGTTAAACAAAGATATATCGATGTTTTGTTAAGTCCATAAAACGTCGTCGAGCCGTGTCACTAGTAAGTTATAACCAAATGTCCTAGAATGATCGTGTGACGTAATTGTAATGTGATCACATACGATTTTTGAATCCTAAATACAACTACCTATCGGATAGCATTTTGGTTTGAATTTCTGTTATAATAATAGTCCTCTTTACCGTATCCAGTGACAGTGACCCAGACTACTTCTCTCTCTCTCTCTTTTTCTCTAATGACAAGCAAAACCAAATTTAGTCTTGAAAATCCGGCAACACCGTGTACAGAGGAACTGATCAGCATCATTTTATGTGTAAGTATAATGTGAAGGCTTGCGGTGATTTTTCGTAGTTGTCGTTTCTTGTCTAGGTCTTTAAGATGAGCGACAAGTACAAAAGTATCAACCGTAGGTATGACATGAGTTAGTATTATAACACGTCCGAAAGGAGTATGTAATTTCAATTTCGAAACAATTTGAAGTTGCGTTTTTTTTTTGCTCCGCGCATTTCTGTTCGGCTTATTGATTCAGTCTGAAAAAAAAAACCCGAAGGAAGCGAAGAAATCCTGTAGATTTTGCGTTCCAATAGCAATAGCATTTTCCGACTATGTCTCTTCAGCAGAAGTGTTTTGGTTTAATCTTCTGGTATAAATGACGTGTTTTTTTTGTCAGGTTTGTCAACAATTGTTCACACCCAATTCAATGACATCATAGATTCATATAATTAAATTACAGCGAAAAAATTACTAATAGGTCAACACCACATCCATAAAATATAAACAAGAAAAATAAGATAAGAAATACACAGACGCTTTACGAGAAACATTCACTGATTTTACATTTTAGAGGTGGTCTGATAAATTAATGCAATTATTAAAATTCTGCGGGGACATTATTGTGAAACACATTTACAATTCTGAAGCGATTCATTATGGCAGTTCATCAACATCCATTGCGTTATTTACATTGTTGAGGGGACAAATTTTTCAAACTTACGAAGCAATGGATATGCAAGTGGGATGCTAGTTTCTTTGTTTCATCAAGTCAAAATTACTAAAAACTGCCAAAGAAATTAGGCTGTACTGCCAACCCTGAAAATATAAATACATATACACATCATCGTCGTGATCTTCGTGACACGCTTGCCATTTCGGAAGACGCAGGTGACTATTAAATAACAACATTAGAACGATCGTGGTTTTATTTTTGTGATTTATTGAGGTCATTCCAATAAAGTTCGGCTATGTATATACTTTCAATATGAATATGTGCTAGGAGTGTGTTTATGTTTATCGTACAATCGTTTAGAGGGGCTCGTGGCTTAGTAATAACTAGTTAAGCTACGCTTGACGCGGTTAGTCCGTGGTTGGGTGACCATATGGTGGTGGATGGCAGATAGGCAGGCTGCATGTAAAATACTGGAAATCAGTTGCATCCAGTTAGACTAGAAGCTGAAGCCAACATGGTTGGGAAAAGCCTAGGTAGACTGATTGACTGGTTGGTTTGGTTCGAATTTACTGTTTCTTGTATGACTAATCAAAAGCGTAAGATTACCTATCAATTACCGATAAAGAATCTTTCCAAACATACCCAGATATACGTGGTCATTATTCTAGAAAATCTTTCGTTTCTTTTTAGATAATGTTCCATGTGTAAGAGAAAAACCTATCCAGTTCTCTGCCAAAATTCAATAAAATATGTAAGACACTTCAGCTATGAAATATGGACGAGTACCTAGTTAAGCGTTCGTATTTATTATATTAACAAGAATAATTCGGATTGCGAAGCACGTGTGGTGTTACTGTGAATGATAGGCTGAGGAGAGATGTGATACCTTCCGCCTGACGCAGGTTCTCACCGGGCATGGGTGCTTCGGTGGGTTCCTGTTCAGGATAAAGCGGGAGGAAACGCCCGGGTGTTTCCATTGTGAAGATCGTCTAGAGGACACGGTGGAGCATACGGTGGAAGTGTGCCCTGCCTGGGAGGAGCACCGCCGTGTCCTCGTGGAGGCGATCGGCGGCGGCGATCTCTCGCGTCCGGCCCTGGTGCGAGCCATGGTACGGAGCGAGAGGGCATGGGAAGCCGTCACCTCCTTCTGCGAAGCAGTAATGCTCGCGAAGGAGGAGGCGGGGCGCGTGAGGGAGTTGCAGTCTCTGCGCCCTCACGTCCCTAGCCGCCGCAGGAGGAGACGCCCCGGGCGCCGGGAGTCGATTGCGGACTCCCGGCCACCGTAGGCGCGAGCTTGCGGGTGGCGAGCAATGGGTAGCTCGCCGCCCGGTAAGGACCGAGCTCGGGTCGACGGCGCGTAGTGTTCCACGCGCGCCTCAAAGAGATGTCAGCCACACTGAAGGGGTCTGCTAGGACCGATGCCTGCCGGGGTCGCGTGATTGTTCAAAAGAGATACCGTGACCCTGGCACATGGGCAACTGAAGGAACACGGGTGGGTTTTAGTCAGTAAAAGTCTGACACGCCCTCCCGCTCCGCCCAGAGCGGGAGGAGTCATTTGATGATTTCCCATCCAAAAAAAAAAAAAAAAAAGGAGAGATGTGATAAGGCAACGGTGGAGTTTAAAAAAAACTTTTTAACAAAAAATTAAACCGCCGAAAAACTTAAAAGCAAAAAATAATAAACCTTAAAATTATGAGTCGGCGCTTTGAGTGATCTTTGTTCATTATTTTTTCAGCGCCGACTCAAAATTTTAAGGTTTATTATTTTTTGCTTTTAAGTTTTTCGGCGGTTTAATTTTTTGTTAAAAAGTTTTTATTTTATATTTTTTTGTGGCTTTAATGTACTAATAATACTTGGCAAAGTATACCCTATCCAATGAAAAAAGAATTATCAAAATCGGACTACTCTGTATAAAGTTAATCGTGGTTATACATTACATTCAGTGAGTGAACAATCAATCATCCCCTGTTTTCTGCCCCTTAGGGTTTGATTTTGTTTTCCAAATTTATATGGGACCACCCTTCGGAGTATATCCTTTCCAATAAAAAAAGAATTATCACAATCGGACTACTATGTAAAAAGTTATGCGTGGTCATACATAAAAAAAAAAATAACAAACAAAAAAAAAAAATATACGCGTCGAATTGATAACCTCCTCCGTTTTTTTTCGTCGGTTAAAGAAGATGTATTGACAAAAATTGAAAAGAGTATGCTTAAATGGTTTGGTCATGTTGAGAGGATGAATGAAGGGCGGCTAACCAAACGTATTTACAAGGCAGATGTGACTGCCCTAGGAGAACATATCGCACACCTAGATCTAAAGTAAGACAACTCAAAACTTGAGAATTTTGATTTATCATTGTATTCATTTGTTTAGTCGGGAGGGGGGTGACATGCGTGATTCAACAAAAGAAGACTAATGCCATCTAGCGACGAATCTTTCAAGTTTTTATTGAACCTGTTAAGTTGGATAGCTGCGTAGGGTTATCGAGCATATGAATACAATGATAACTCAAAATTCTATGAGTGATAATGAGTTGTCTTCCTTTAGATCTAGGTGTGCGATATAGTGACCTATTTGGTGATGTTCTACAGAAAGGTCAGGTGTGTAATACTGGCAAACGGCGTGCATGTATGACCAGAGGGGTAATTACGGAACTTTTTGTCGGTAGGAATTGGTTTAATATTCATAGTTAAACAACATTCATTGCGTTATTTACGTTGCTGAGGCGACAATTTATTTAAACAAATGACGCAATGGTTTAGAAATAATCTTCAATACCATTCATATTCTGATAAATTGTGCGTTTCGCAATTAGGGTGCAGATGTATAAACATAAATGAAGCAAAAAGGAACACAGCAGGTGGCGTTCAGTAGTTTCTGGCTACCCTCGTGGGAAAAGGGCGTGAGTTTACGTTTGTATGTATATGTGTACGTGTTTTGTGTGCTGCCGGACGTAAAGAATATCACCATCCTAAATGTTCCCGGGGGTGTTGTAACAGGCGACTAAGGAGTCTAACAAGAAAATGGGCAACAGCACTCGTCTATTTATTTTACCACCATGCTGCGATTGCCAGCCCGTCTGCCAAGCGTGGCGATTATGGCAAAGTCCCCCAAATTGGGGGAGGCCTATGCCCAGCAGTGGACGTCTATCGGCTCAAATGATGATGAGGATAATGAGGATGTATGTATGTAAGTAGGAGTTTTAAAGGCTATTAAAATATGCTATGTTGCTTTGCAAATACAATTTAAAATGCCAGGAAAATATACTTAACACTTATTGGCTTGCCCTTTAACAGATGATTTAATGTAAAACATCAAACGTCATAAATAACAATATTTGCATCAAATGAAATTTAAATTATTCATTCAATAAAAACGTAATTGCTACTACTTAATTATATTAGTTATCTTTGAAATCTGCTTTTTTGTACGAATAACAGTAATATTTTTAGAATATGACAGCCGCTAGTAATAAATACATATTCGTTGTGGTTCATAAAATTGCACAAAAATAATACATGCAGAGCACAAAAACCACCCTTTTTTACCACGAAATAAAGGCGATGTTAAGATATTCAGTGGACTATAAAAGTTAATTTTTATCACGTGCTGGTTCAAATTTTTTAATAGACCTTAAAATTAGATCATACATATTAATATGGAGATGATGAAGATGAACGACAAATAAATTAAGTTAATTTCCTATATTGAGCTTAAAAGTCACCAGGAAGGAAACTTTGTAGACTAATTTGATAAATTGATATCACAGAATATAATACAATATAGACTTCAGAAGGTTACTAACGTTAATAGCTGTAAAATTAGTTCCTAAACTAGTCATGGAATACGATAAAGTTATGATATCTAATTTAATTAATCATAATACAGATTGAGCACTAAATAATATTAGATTACCTAAGTCTTTGATGAAGAAGGTAAGTTATCCTCGAAGTTAAAACAATCAGAATCAGGATATATATTCTGAATGCAGATAAAGCGCTGCATTATGACTAATTGACTATTGTGTATCATTACCCAAACGAGTTACCAAGCTACAAATATGACTAATTATATTCTAATGCCCGGACCTACAAAACTCTAAATTTTATATCCCGGATCTTTAACGTCAGGTTTCCAAAACTAAAACCAGAATTCCCATTTTTTTCAGCGGCCACGCAAAGTGGATCAGTATTTAGTGTCCTTTCTTTCTGTAGCCTAGTTGGCCACAAGGTCATTGGGTCTTTGTGCTCATACGGATTTGGTCGAGGACCGGTTGGAGGATGACGTCACCCAATATGCCGATGTATCGATGCAATGTTGTAGAATTTAGACTAATATTTATTATATCCTTGTAGCTTTTGATTTAGTAGATCCTATAGCAGCAGGATCTGTGAGACTTCTAAGTTAAATATACATGACGAATTAGCTGGTAAGCTTTGGTGCAAGAAGAAAATTTAGCTATAAAAATTAGAGTATGTATGTATAGATGGTACAAAAAAACAGTAGTAATATCCAGTTCTGCAAGAGAAGCGTTACTCTACATGTTTTTCGCTTAATTTGGCTTATCATTCCGAAATAATTTTTTACTAGTTTTACAATAACCGTTGCTAACTGTACTGAAAAAACCCTTCGAATAGTTAGTCTTATTCAACAACACAACGTCTTATTTATTTATACTCTGTCGCAATAACTCGCACAAGAATCCTAGCAGTATCACTACTTTTAATATTATACGTGTGCATCAATTACGAAAGGTATACGATTGACGAAACACTTCAATATATTGCCGTAACTTACTTAGACTGTACAACAGGTTTTGTTCGAAAAATCTTACCTATAATTTATATTTCAATATTTATAGCTTCCTCTAAATCACTGCGATTATTATCTATTGCCTCTATCGCTGTTAGCCGGCTGCGTGTATGTAGTATGTGCGAAATAGTTTTTCAATACGGACGAAATTTTTGCACGTTCGTCTTGTTAATTGAGATTTTATATGCGAAATAATTGCTGCGGTTTATCGTGTAATCTAGACGTGAGGAATTAAATATTTGATCACTATCTTTACGATTAAGTAGACACTAAAGTAATTTCAGTTACTTACGCATTTGGCCCTCTGTTTTGGTTCAGTATGAATCAACGTTATCAGATTCAACAACTCTATTACGAAATCAGCTTCATTCTTGGCTTTTACCAAATATGTTTGTGTCGGCATGCAACGAGCCTAATTTCATCTACCAATCATTTACACCCACAAAAAATCTCCTTACACAAAAACTGAATGCACCAGAAGAATTTTAAAATGCTTACCACCATATATGTATAAATTGATTGGTACGTATGTATGATAAACAAAAAATAATGTATCCGTTGCCATGTGGCCAATTATTTGAGATTCGTAACGGAGTATACATAAGTATGAACGACGTGTGCGATTGAACTACGCGATTGAATGTCGGGCCGCTGGATGACCAAATCGGCTCGTTTATGAAAGTGGTTGAAGGGTCAAATTCATATCAATGACAAACTTGAGTGAAGTAGTGACGACTGACTTTTCGCTGTAGGACTCCCCAGATTCAACATATATGCTGATGGATGAGAGTTCATCAATCAAGATTACTAGCCATTCTACCAAAACACCTGTAGATCTAATTGAGTCCCTATGCCTTGACAGTTAGCCTACAGACGCTTTGGAATGTTATTCGGGTCATCTAATAGCAGTTTTAATACCTTATCGTAGTAGTTTTACGGCTGTGGGACAAGGACGAAACACATCCGTGACTGGATAGCACACAGCTGCCAAAGACACCTGATTCCTATATTTGCTGAATGAAACGTTCATATACAAAGAATTCCACTGGGAAGTAAAGAGACTGGCTTCGAGTCCGCTCGAAATTCCAAGTAAAGGAGTGTTTCATGTATGTGTGTGAATGTATAGCAAGGGTGTCAAGTATTTTGTTTAGCAATCCGTGTCTATTACACGTACCTTATCGAAGTAGTTCGGCGGCCGGCCCTGCGTCAAGGACGGCCCACATCCGTGAGCGGCCAACGCTGCCTACATACATTTTATAAATAGACCACTTAATATCTTGCGGTAATACCGAGTGCCTTTATTTTGTTGGTTGAGATCGTATATTGCAGTTAAGGAAGACGTTTTTACATCAGTTCTGTTGACTGGGACGAGAAAGGAAAGTAGAATAATGAAATATATACAGAAGGCCTACAACATGTACGGCTAACCTTTTTGCATCTGCTTTAAGCATTTATTGAGAACGGTAAAATGTAAATCCGTCCAATTAAAATAAATTGAGTTTTATTGTGTTCAGATGTCGGTCTTCAGTCAAAGCCGTGACCAGAATTATTTGCCGCGTGCCAATCGTGGCAAGGGTGCCATAAGATTGTCATCTCTGTGCTACGAGAGCTAACTCACGTAGACGTATTACAAAGCATATGAAAATATTGATAAAGCTATATATATAGTAATCTGTAACTGCAATTCCATCGTTAAACCGATTTCAGCCAACGAGTATTTATATTATTTTTATTGTATTATCTTACTTACCCTTTTTAATTTTCTCATGTCACGTAGCGTTGGACTTTATTTTTTACTGAAAGACCATAAACATAGTGTAGTTTTCACGGAAGACATTTTAATATTCATAGCTATCTGTCGTTGGATCGAAAAACGTAAGTAAATGGCGATCACTTCTGGCTCATAAATCGAGGGAAAAGGATTACTTTGTCGCTCGTGTAAGCCTTTTAAGTTTTGCCGTGGCATGTCCAAGATCTTGTTTAAATCGATTTAAATGGAGAGACTTATATAACCCCTTTTGAATTTAATTTCAAGGCTAAACCGTATTTCCTTATCTATCTATTGAGACATATATTTCTTTAACATAACATCACTCCGGTATTTCCCGGCGGGTTAGGGAGAGGTCAAAAATTGAAAAATGTTTTATTTCATTAAATGATTACACGTTGTACATTAGACAGTTGGTGGCGTCTCATTTTAAGCATATAGATGCCTGTGCCAGGAGGCGCCGGTCTTTTATATCCTTCAATTAGTGTAACATGTAACTAAACAAAATTGCATGAATAGAGGTGTCCCTATACTATGCCTACATTTCAAGAGTTATGTTTAATTCCTATGTGATGCCTTCGAACACATTGCCATCTACCTGGCATAAATGCTGTTTCTGAGAAATTACAGTGCCAATAACACCCTGCCCGACCCTGGAATCAAACCTAGGAGTTCATGCATAGCAATAGCGCTTGAGTCCATTAGAACAATGAGGCAACGAGGTCTATTCCTATCTTAGTTGATAAATGCCATATCAAAATCAGTTTTTATTAGGCATTTCTACAAGGATCCCTTTTCAAAGTAAAATAGGCTTTGTCAAAGATCCTATTTAACTATAAAGTCACCATTTATGCAAACAGGTTAAAGGTTTTAAATCTCATAAAATCATGCACTTTAATGATCTTCAAACAATAACACAGTAATAAAAAAGTATCGACTGATGCGTCGCTATCGTTTGTTTACTAGGAGATTGCGTAAACTTAGTGCCATTGACTTTGGTTGCTATGAAGCTATATTTGTAACCACTATTATAAACTATTTACCCGGATTGTTGGAAAAAAAAAAGGTGAAACAATATGTGTTGAAGTTTTTCATGAGGGTGTGCCACAGGTGTCCATATTAGGACCCTTGTTTTTGCATAAGTATGATTATTTGTATTCCGAGTGATAAATAATTTATTATTGTAAAAAAGTCTAATTCAAACAACCTTTTAAGACTTAGGAGGCAGATTCACGGAAGTGTTTGTTAAGAGACAATCCCATAAAGCAAAATGACTTAATTCCATTTCAGTACAAGTAGCAATAAAGAGTGAAGTTAAATGCCTCCGATCAGACTTAATGGGATATGTCTCATGCCATAGCTTACAAATTACGATCGACTTCATAAATAATATAAATATATCGGCCTTTAAGAAAAGTGTTGGCCCTGATAGTGAACTTTATGGTGACAACTTTCAGAATACTTGTATTAATATGGTTTCGATCTTGTATCTTAATAATGTTGTTTTTATCTGACACTACTTTAATTATTGTTTATCTGATACTAGACTAGCGACTCGCCCTGCTTCGCATGGCTGCAATGGAGTATGTTAAAACATTGAAATTTTCTGAGCTCTAACTGAGTTTATTATTTATGGATTATGCGCATAAATCTTGAGGTACTTATACATTTTCTAAATGATGGTGAAAACTAAATTAAATTCCATTGTAGCTTAGTACGTCTAAGCGGTCAAACAGACAGACACGAATAGAGACTTTGTTTTAAACTACTTATTATCTGTTACAGTTCAGGCAACGCTTGAATTTATTGACCTTTCTGTATCAATAGTAATACTGAATTTATTTATTGTGTTATCATTGTATTTATTATATCTTTCTTTAACCTTATCTAAATATAAGTTTTAAGCTTATCTTAAGAATTGCTACAAAATTACCAAGATTTTTCCAAGCATTTTCTTTCATTGGTTCAGATTTTTATTTTACTCTCCACTGTTCCATCAGAAATTCACTTTCATTTGAATTCAGCTAACTAGTATAGATTGTTCTCAAATTCAGAGTATTCACAAACCGAGTCCGAATCACACATTGAGTCCGAGTGAACGTTTTCGAGACCTTGTTTGAAATTAGTGAGTACGATGCGAGTGCGAGCCGACTGATGATTCAATCGCAAATCAGTTAAGCGCAATTGTACTGGTCCTTATTTGTTTCCGGTGTTCGAGAAATTAGCTTTCTATTTGCATGCCAGTTCGTTAGTAACTTTTAGCGGACGCGTTTTATTTCTGGTATATACCTACCCTCTGCCTAAGTTTGAATATATTATATTACAGGTAGTTTTGTATTTAAAATGACTTCTTTTGTATTATGGTTTATATACAATACGATGTACATATTTGTAGCCTCATCGAAAGCAAACTAGGCCATATTACATTTTGTTAACATACCATATTTAATTTTCTGCTTTATCGTTAATTTGTTTACGACAACATCACTGTGAATTCACACCAACACACTATGTATTTCATACTGTGCAGTTTCCGTATTTAAGTTCTTTATCCTGTTATGATAGTTAAATAATAATTTCCCATGAATCGTAATGCACAGTTGTGTCATGGATACAATTCGATTGCTGTAAACAATGTGATATTAATTGATGACCTGAATACCGGCGTGATGATGACATACAACATAATATTGATGGTGCTGGAAAGGTATTCGGGGTAGATATAGATAGGTAAAGAAACGTATTATTTATGACAAAGAATATCCCAGGAATTGTAAAACCATAACAAGTGGCATTCCTGTAACTTCGAGTATACATGGCAGAGTGAGCTGATCTATACGTCGTGATTGTGATCCTGCGCCATAAGGAATGGTCATCTCTTAGCTAGGAATTATTTCAATTTCTGAATTGTTTTTTTTTTAAATTGTTTATATTACGGACGCTTTGAATGTGAACGTCTTTTTTAAATTATTCTCACTTGTATAGTTTCAACATGACTGTTGTAGCTATCATCATCATCATCATTTCAGCTGAAAGACGTCCACTGCTGGTCATAAGCCTCCCCTAAGCTCCGCCACTTCGACCGGTTTTGTGCTTCCCGCATCCAGCGGGTTCCTGCGGCCTTCACAACGTCATCGGTTCACCTTGTTGGAGGCCTTCCAACTCTACGTTTTCCGGTACGCGGTCGGCCCCATCGGCCATCTGTTCTGCGAGCAATGTGCCCTGCCCACTGCCACTTCAGTTTAGCAATTCTTCAGCTAGTTGTAGCTATATTTTTGTAATAATATTTTGATTTAAAGCGTGTCTATGGAGTCTCTTGGCCGCTCTTCTTCACAGATTCCTACTACGCTTTGAAATGGGTAACTAGCTTCATCATTGTGACTGAACTCTTGACAAATTAAAAGTGCCTGTTATGGGTTTATTTGGGTTCGTGTTTGACTGCTCCTAGTGCATTGGTTGCTTAAGATAGAGAGCAGCGATTATAAAATTATTAACACATAGTAAAACCCTTGCCTGGATTCGAAATCACGACTTAAGATTTGTAAGTCAGCGCTTAACCACTGGGCTACCACTGTTCTTTTCAGTAGAATTATATCATAGTAATAAATAGTCCTCTGACTGTTATTAAATTATAGTAGCGTAATATCTTTTGCAACAAAGTAGCAGATGATAGTAGCCATACACTTTTGTCTCAGTTTTGTTTTGACGACATCACCTTTGATTATGTTATCAGTCAAAGTTATGTCATTCATAACTTTTAATACTGAAAATGTTTTTGCTATTTTAAATGTTTACTTACGTAAAATGTTCTCTGTTTATAAGCTTCCTATCTTAAGATGTTTTTTGATTTAATTATTGTTCATTTGATTTTATGTCCCTGTCGTGCCGGACGTAAAGAATAGCACCATCGCATTTCTTTTCGTGGGTGTCGACTAAGAGGCGACTAAGGTACTTACTAGAGAATGGGCAGCATCGTTCTGAATGCATTTTACCACCATATTGTAATCGCCAACCCGACTGTCAAGCGTACCGATTATGGCAAGCTCCCCCCAAATTGGATCAGGCCTATGTCCATCAGTGGACGTCTTACGGCTGAAAAGGTGATTTTAGTTTTAGCCTATGTTGTCCCACCACAAAACAAAGCCTCCCTTTCTGCTTTCCTTTCCTCTGTCTTATCTTGTCTGTCTAAAGGTACAATGAGCCAATCTGGTCCGTAGGCGTCAAAGTGCATTATTATTGAACTGTGTTTAAGTAAAAACCCCTTTAGTTTTACTTTTTTTACTTATCTTGTCATTATTAACGTCAATACGTACATTATCGTGCCTATACACACAATCAATAGCCGTAATATCAGCTTAATATAATTCAAATAAACATGAAATTATATCTATAGTTTGCTTTTCACACTTGATACTTATTTTGTAAACAAATGTGGCGTAGGTACTGATATATCGATTCTAAGAAAATTTGTGTGTTTTAATGTCATTCAAAATCTAAATATTTTTACTTCACATAAACCTACATAGGCACTTAGGGAACGTTAGAGGCTAGGTGCACGGTTCCAAATTGTTGATTCCTATAGATAAGAGCCGACAAGAAACTCCATGGTTACCTTTATAAAAATAATTGGCTTTTGCAATGTATATTTTTAAAGGTGGTTTATAGCATTCATAATGTGTGTTCTTTTTTACAAAGATCGAAAATTTCATACTTAACTAAGAGTATAGTCGATACGAAATATTCTGACTTGTGTAAGGTGTATTTGTTTACCAAATGGGGCATTTAAGGAAAAATGCATTGTACCTAAATTGTTTACCAATATTTGGGTATGTCCCAAAAATGTCGTTATCAGATTAATACGATTGGTTCATTATCGACGTGTAGATAAGCTAATAGATTTCGAGAATATGACAGACAGTGTGTTCACAATCATGGTTTTGTCTTTGATATGACATTTTAATGACTGAAGACAGATATTAACTCACGCCTTCCTCCGATGGGGATAGATAGAAACTGCAAAATGCTGCCTGCTACAATCATTACTGACTTCTTCAGACTAATTCCTGGTCAAACACGCACGGCAATTGCGA
Source organism: Aporophyla nigra (assembly GCA_947507805.1). NCBI lineage: Eukaryota > Metazoa > Arthropoda > Insecta > Lepidoptera > Noctuidae > Aporophyla > Aporophyla nigra. The sequence goes on from OX382296.1 coordinate 23,862,180, forward strand.
GTAAGCATTACTTACTTAATCTTTCTAAAGAACATCATCAATAAGGTCACTATATCGATACCGGAAATTTGAAATGCCGTAAGGGACGTTTAAATCCCTGTCCCTTACGGCATTTCAAATTTCCAACATCGATATATCTTCCTAGGGCGTCCCCACTCGGCGTTTTCATTCACGTCTGCCTTGTAACCCTTTGTTAGTAGTGTTTATATCCTCTCATCTTGACTAAAATATCTAGTCATACTCGTTTAAATGTTTGTTATTGCATTTTTTTAAACCGCACCGGTGCCTTATATTCTGATGTCGTTTTGTTTATTTACGTATTTTGCACACCGTCGCGGTTTGTGGTATGATAGCGGTGATGGAATATAACAACGCATGAATTTGGACGAAAAACTATCGTTGTGGTAAATGGTGGTGTGCAAAACGTGATACTTACAACATTTTATCGCTTATTCAGTATTATCAGGCTGTAAATGTCAATGGTCACTATGTTTGTTCGAGGAATGGCAAACAGTATGATGTTGATAATAAATACCTACAGGTAACCCACTCAATAAATTACAAGCTAATATGAGTTAGTTAAATTACCTATTTTGGTTTGATTTGTGAAATAATTATGGTCTTTTAGTTGGCTCTTCGTCTTACACTACCTAAAACCATTAGGTAGCCATTATCGGTACGTCAGAAGACGTCTAGGTGAGTCACTCATTTAGGATGCATCAAAACAAATGGGCCAGGATAGTCACACAGTGGGGGCCTGAAGACGGGCGTACCGAGGCAGGCCTAAGGACCGCTGGCATGACGATATGGACTTGTTCCTGATCGATTGGTCGATGAAGGCGCAATATAAAAAAACCTGGAAAAGTATACAATAGACCTTTGCGCAGCAGTGGAACCACATAAGTTAACCAGCAAAATTAAGAAGACCTCTCTCATTTGGTGCTAAGCAAACTTGTCAAGCCCACAGTCACACGCGGCTACAATATCTATTCTAAAAGAACTTTATTATCAGTAATAAAAATGATACCAGTATCTCACAAGACAATCAACAAAAATAAAAATAAAATAAAAACACGTGCTTAAGACACGTGTATTTAAGATAGTCCGCGAATTTCGTCTCATACAGATAGAGAGTATCCTTATCGATGACCCCACGAGAACAAAACCATTACATAATTCAAGTAGATAGAGGCTTCAATTGACAGGCGTTTCACGAACCGTGGGGTGTAATCAGGCTTCAGTGGTTTCATGTACTGAACTAGACATATTTTTTTTTTTGAAAGAGCATCTCATAGATGACCTTAAAGGTCGTAACTATTTAACCGGGCTTTACTGAAGTAGACGTATCGATATTTTAAAGTTTTATACTATTTACGGTTTTAGAGGGGCTCGTGGCTAAGTAAGAGGCTAAGGTTAAGCTGTGCTTGCCGCGGTCAGTCCGTGGATGGGTGAACAACTTTAAATATCAAGACCCCAAGGAAATTAGGTAGGTCTGACAGTAACGCTTAACAAACCCTTTGTTCTTGTTGAGGTACTGGGTTGCGGCGTTGACATGGGCAGTCGCGCCATAAAATACATGTATTTATTTTATTTTTCAGCTTTCATATTGGGATAGAGTGGCTTCTTTAGAGCGCAACGGTCAATTAAGGTACTTAATTGAAGAACTCACGACTCTAGCTAGGGCATCACTGTTAGTTGTGTTTTGCAATACATAAATCATTTAGATCTATATATCGTTTGGGGTATGGTATACACAAAAATCATTTGTCACCACAATTTTATTAAAATGTTGTGTGTATAAATCATTGACACAAAACATTTGACAGCTACAATTCGGCCATGACTTTAAAACGTGAACTGATAACAAAATGATTTGATAACAAGTACATAACTGATAAGAAAAGAGTAGAAAATGCTGTTTAGTAAACAAAACAGTTGCAAATTAAATATAGACAGAAATGGTGGAATTTTTTTAGAGATTACTTGTTGTTGATATTCAATGATATCTTTTAAGGCAGCATTTGCCAAGGTGACGCATGGATCGCGGACTTCTTTTTAAAAAGCGATTTAGCATAATGCAGTTACTGAAAAATTGAGGTAAATGATAAATGATTTTATTTCTGCAAGTAAGTTTGTACAAACAGTTTAACACGATCATATTTTTAACTAGATGAGGTATGCGTTTCATCCGCGGTCGGCATTTGGCTCGACGAGAAGCCTACACAAACTCAGAGGTTATAGTCTCTTTTCTAGTCCAAACATAATCTTGATCAGAACATGTAAAGACCGCGCGAATTGGTGTCTGAAATGGTCTTATGAGAAAAGAACCACGCAGATTAAGTGGTCCTATCAAATCAGTGCATGCATTTATCAGGAGAAGAGATTATGATTTGAATTTTGGTTTTGACATTTGACCTGGCAATAGACACGGATCACGGAGGTCAATAATATAGTAATAGTACTTTTTTTAAATTAGTAAAAGTATTTAATGTAATTGATGAATTAACCGTGACTAAATGTTATTCAATTCTATGACATTTACTAATGGAATACATTATTCAAGTTACTTAATTTCTTAAAATAATAATTAATATTACTCACTTAAATATGTAAAAATTTCACGCCGACATTTAAGAGAACGATACAATTATGTTAAGAATCTTCTGTACCTTGTTTATATAAATGATTGTATTATTTTGATTTTTGATCAGTATTTGAAGTTCATTAATTGGTCAGAATATTGTTACAAGGGCGTTATATAGTTTTTAAAGTTCATAATATTCAGCCGTTTCCGGCGTACAAATACATTTTCAGAGATTAGTTAATTTCTTAGACATAACATTTAATTAAATTAATTAGGATTACATTCAAATTAGTCAAGTATTAGTTATAGTAATGTCAAAAATAAATAAAATCCAGAAGAGAATATTAAAGTTTTAAGTATAATTATTTCCTAATATTTAAATCAACTTTCATCCATAAATCATTAGTCTAGTAGTTGATTGTTTGTAATGCATAAACTCAAAAATTACTACACTGATTTTAAATATTCTTTTACCTAAGGACCTATTTCTTTTACCTACATTATTCCATTTACAGAGATAATTGCGTAATTTACATTTAAATATCCTAAAGTTTAGACATTTAAATCTATCAAGTAGTTTATTAAAATAATACTTATTTAGATGAAGATAATAGAGTTATAGTTTCGAAATAAAAGAAGTGGTAGGTTCCTACAGCAGACCATGATGTAGTGGTATCAAACCAATATAAGCTGAGCTCGTAAGCTATTAAAACTCCATACTAGGACAGATTAAAATAAAAGTGTTACCACTGACGTGTAGTCTATCCTACATCATTTAAATACGATACCCTCACATTTAGATGGTACACTCGAGAAAGACCTGCTAATTATTTAAAACGTGTCGGTATACTGATATTTGCAATGGAAAGGTACGGCACGAAGGCCGAACAGCAAGGCCATACTTTTATACACCTGACCATACAGCAATGACCATATAATGTTATCAGCGTAAAAAAAAAATAACAATCGACCATTTTGAGTGTGTATTTTTTATTTGGTTCCTTTTAAATTAATCACCCTGTATTTAGGTTGGGTTTAGTTAAAGGTTAGTGTATATTGAAAGCGCTATTTTTGCTGTTTATCGCATTGCTGTTGACATTTGGTGATGGTCTACGCATTAAGCGTGCCTGTATCTTTTATTGCATACATTTATTTTTGAACTTTTCCTCTTTTATTTCCATTTATTCTGTGTTAAGCTGTTGAGTGGTATAATTACTCTGTACAATTGTGGTATCAAACAAATAATTTCAGTACGCTCAGCACCGTTGGATATTGTTGAAGATTAGTAAGAAACCGATGGATGTTTTCGAATAAATTGCTAATTCATTAAATCCAATTTCATTCGAAAAGATATATCATGTTCTTACTAAAATTCAACTATTCCCCTCGATCCTATTTACTTATTTCTTTTGACGATCGTACGTTTCATTACAATAACGTTTTTAATTTGTTACTTACCTACTTTCCTTACACCAAAAACTCTATTTGCATAACAGATACAGAAGTAAGTTTTTACAGTAAACTATGCAGTCTGCAGGTCAAATGTTTTACGCAATGTATCGCGCAACTGCAAAGATATCGCAAGGTCATGCCGCCGCCGATAAATAAAACAAATTGGTCGACGTTATCGAGTTTTAAACGAAATAATTGCGTGGCATGCATCTCTATTTATTTAATTATGTATTTTTGGCAATGTTTGACAGCCTATCTGAATATTTTTTAGGATTTGTATGCCTTTCAAATTAAATATTATTTGATAACGATCACGGGGTGTAAGGGGGAGCACACAACAACCGGTCTCCCCAAATGTCAACCTCACCTGCACGCGGTACACCCTGCCACTGACAGACGAGGCGCTGGCGACCGACTGATGGCGGTATAACCATCCAGTAAGCCAAACTAAATTCTCCAGAGTGATGACGGGCAGCAGCGTCATCGCTGCGAAAGGATTGGCTCTGCGGTCACCAACCCGCATGCCCAGCGTGGTGACTACGGGCATTAAACCTCAACATGTTAAAAGTGCCAAAACAACGGCCCCCAGTTCCCGGTGGTCCCGCTATTCCTGGTCAAGGTAGCGATCACGGTAACGGCGGGACGGGGGGTGCGAAGAATCCCCGGGTTACGGCAGGCTACCAACGACGACTACATTTGGCTACGTACAATGGACGTTCGATGAGGCTGGACCATCACCTTGCCGAACTTGAGGTAGAGTTAGGTCGCATTAACTGGCACATACTGGGGTTATCGGAAGTCCGAAGACAGGGGGAGGATACGATAACCTTGGAGTCGGGCCACCTATTCTACTTCCGCGAAGGTGATCAGCTCTCCCAAGGCGGTGTCGGCTTTCTAGTCAACAAGGAACTCACCAGCAGCGTTGTGGAAATCAGTAGTGTGTCGACACGGGTAGCGTACCTTGTACTGAAACTTACTGACAGGTACTACCTGAAAGTGATACAGGTATATGCGCCGACTTCGACATACTCTGACGAGACAGCCGAGGCCATGTACGAAGATATTGCCAAGGCAATACACAGTACAACAAAGGCCCACTACAACGTTGTTATGGGGGACTTTAATGCCAAAGTGGGAGTACAAGAACGCGGCGAATCGAAAGTCGGACCATTCGGTTTGGGGCGAAGAAATCACCGGGGGCAAATGCTGGTCAACTTCCTAGAGTCGCAGGGGCTCTTTATGATGAACTCATTCTTTCAAAAGAAACCCCAGAGGAAGTGGACCTGGCAGAGCCCTGATAACGTGACGAAGAACGAGATAGACTTCATCATGACGGATAGGAAGCATATATTTAGAGATGTCTCCGTGATCAGCAGGTTTAATACCGGAAGCGATCACAGACTTGTACGAGGCACTCTAAATATAAATTTTCGTGCTGAGAGAAACCGCATGATGAGGCCTACCCTCCGACCTACGCAGCTCCAAGCCGCTTTGGGATCCGAAAAGTTCCAACTGGAACTTCAAAATCGATTCGCACTGCTGGAAACCACAGGCACTGTTGACGAGAAGGCCGATGAGGTGGTCAGAGCGCTATGCGACGTATCCCGCAAACTTTTTCCGTCGCAGCGAAAAAGTAAGGTGTCTAAACTTTCCTCGGAAACTCTCGGACTTATGAGGGAAAGACGAGAGTTGCCATCCACGCAGCCGTCTTCGTCAGATAAGAGGACCTTAAACCTAAAAATTAGAAAGCTGACACGACGTGACCTTCGGTGCTCCAACACCCGTGACATCAAGGTTGCGATTGAGCAGAACCGAGGGTCGAAAGTGTTCGCTCGGCAATTAGGGAGGTCCCATCTGACGAAACTAAGAACTGCGGATGGCAGAATCGTGACTTCAAAGTCCGAGATACTCGAGGAGGTTGAGAACTTCTACGGTCACCTTTACTCAACGCGGACGGTGAAACCAGCGGGACATAGTGAAGATGACCATCGAGCTGAATTAACGCGCCACTATACGGAGGACATCCCGGATGTCGACCAATGCGAGATTAGGGCGGCTCTCGAGCAGCTTAAGAACAATAAGACACCTGGGGATGACGGAATAACGACAGAGCTCCTTAAAGCCGGAGGGGCACCAGTCCTGAGAGAGCTCGCAAGTCTCTTCACTTCCGTCATCTTAGAGGGTACAACACCTGAAGCGTGGAGCGGGGGTGTGGTGGTTCTGTTCTTCAAAAAAGGTGACAAAACCTTGCTGAAGAATTATAGACCCATCTCACTCCTGAGCCACGTGTACAAGCTGTTTTCGAGGGTCGTCACGAACCGTCTCGCCAGGAGACTTGACGAGTTCCAGCCACCAGAACAAGCCGGTTTTCGAAAAGGCTTCAGCACCGTAGACCACATCCATACTGTTCGGCAAATTGTACAGAAGACCGAGGAGTACAATCAGCCGCTGTGTATGGCATTTGTGGACTACGAGAAAGCCTTCGACTCTATCGAAATTTGGGCAGTTCTGGCCTCTCTGCAACGATGTCGAATTGACTGGAGATACATCGAGGTGATGAGGTGCTTGTATGTCGCTGCAACGATGACTGTCCAGATCCAGGATACGAAAACCAGCCCAATCCAACTGCTCAGGGGGGTGAGACAGGGGGATGTTATATCCCCGAAACTGTTCACCAATGCGCTGGAGGACGTATTTAAGACGCTGGACTGGACTGGACAGGGAATCAGTGTGAACGGCGAGTACATCTCACACCTTCGTTTTGCCGACGACATCGTCATAATGGCAGAGACGCTGGAACAGTTAGACCAGATGCTGCATAGCCTAAATGGAGCCTCACGGCGGGTAGGCCTCGGCATGAACTTGGACAAGACGAAAGTCATGTACAATTCGCACGTCTTGCCGAGTCCAATCCGCATCGAAGGGTCGCTTCTCGAGGTTGTGACGGAGTATGTCTACCTTGGGCAAGTCATACAGCTTGGTAGACACAACTTCGAGAAAGAAGCCGACAGGAGGATCCAGTTGGGTTGGGCAGCGTTTGGAAAACTTCGTCAAGTCTTCTCGTCACCGATACCGCAATGTTTGAAGACCAAGGTCTTCAACCAGTGCGTCCTGCCCGTCATGACATACGCTGCCGAAACGTGGACACTGACGGTTGGGCTGATCCACAAATTTAAGGTCGCTCAGCGCGCTATGGAGCGGGCTATGCTCGGAGTTTCTTTGATGGATAAGATCAGAAACGATGTTATCCGGAAAAGAACTGGAGTTACCGACATAGCTTGCAGGGTCAGCAAGCTGAAGTGGCAGTGGGCTGGCCATGTTTGTCGAAGGACCGATGGCCGATGGAGCAGACGAGTCCTGGAGTGGAGACCGCGTATTGGCAAGCGTAGTGTGGGACGCCCCCCAGCTAGATGGACCGACGACCTCAAAAAGGTGGCTGGGACAGACTGGATGCGGAAGGCGGAGGATAGGGTGTTGTGGCGCAGCATGGGAGAGGCCTATGTCCAGCAGTGGACTGCGATAGGCTGATTTGATTGATAACGATGTGTGACGTCGGGTTTATGTGCCAGACAGATGGAAATAATTAAACGCGTGTTGGGCAGAGGATTATATAATTTCATGAATTTGTAAGTATGGCTTTCGTAGTAGACTTTTTCCAAAGTACAAATTAGACTGACATAGTTCCCTTTATAATATTACTAGGCCCGCACGGATGTAAATCTTGACAAAAATCGAGATTTCATTATTTGACAGGCCTGTTAGTGTTGTGGTTAGTGACCCTGACTGCTAAGACTGAGGTCGTGGGTTCGATTCCCACCCAGGACAAATCGTTGTGTGATGAGCACGATTATTTGTTATGTCTGGGTGTAATTTATCTATAATATGTATGTATTTAAAATTTATAAAAGTATGTTTATCAATTGTCTGTTTGCCACAATATAGGCTCTGCCTAGTTTGGGATCAGATTTCGGTGTGTTGGGTGTCCTAAGATAAGATATTATAATCAGCCTATTATCACGTAAGTAACATAGTAATGACTAGGGCTCGGATAAATATGTATACACATATTTTTTATTTGAATCATTTGCATTAATTATTTGGTTTTCAACATAAATTATGATGGTTTGAGCTGGAAAATGAAGTTTTTAGAATCCATATTTTTCCATATTTTAAGGTTAAGCCCATATTTTTAGAATTTAATAAAATTATTCCAAATTTGCTATCTTTAGTACTTAAACTAGTAAAAACTGCATAATTTTTGCTTTCCGTAAATGTCTTTTGTTTTACTATGGTATGTCATTACTAATGACCTACCATAGTAAAACAAAAGACATTTACATAGTAAAACAAAATACAAACAAATCTTTCGGAATTAATTCATCAAATGATGGTCCACACCGAATCAAAATCTGTTTCGAAGCGTAGAAGAACACCACGGTAAATATAGAGATACGCGAAAAGAGACGTCCATATGTAGAAGTCGTCATTGTCCTTGTCTCTCTCAACTATGTTGGGGTCGGTTTCAAGTCTCAAATGGTTGGGTTAAGGTCTCAAATGAAGGGAGGTTTAAAAGTCATATTAAAAGTACACTTTGTAAACGAGCTTATTACAAATTAGAGGACTACATTCAAGATAAGAACGCTTGGAAACATGCTGGTCTCGCTCCATAGGACAGTCTTAGAGTTTATCAAACTAGTTGCTAACTTAATTGTGTAGATAATATTTATTTTTTCTTCTGTGACACTGTTTTACATTCTGTAATTACTGTAACTCACACACTGACAGTTTATATGGGTAGTTCATATAATTGTTTTTTTTATTTAACTGCTTTTGTTAATTTATTTTTATTTTCTTTTAATTTCATTTGTTGTGTCTATGTATCATTTGCATCGTTGTATATGTAAGCGGGCACGCCCTTTATGCCTGGAGGCTTTAGTAAGGTTTTAAGTTATGTTTACGATTTTTGTTTCATTATTCATTTCAGCTTGAGTTTAGTTTTCAATGTTCTGTTGGTATAATGGCGTGTGCTAGCTGACATATGGCGAATAATGTATGTTTTGTTTTATTATATTAATAACTTATACAATATTGTATAGAATCAAGTTCTTCTAACTTAACAGACAGCAGTGCTGCTGGGGAGTTTGTTCCGCCACTTCTTCTTCCCAGCCAAAGCACTAGGAAGTGTCGAAGGGCGGGCGTTTTGGGGGGACTGTCTTATGTGACTTTGACGTTCAAAAAGTGCTGACTCTCAGCCTAGTTTGAATAAATGACTTTTGATTTTGATTTTGAATGATGCAGCTGAGAACCAGTATTTTACATAGAGCGACTGCATATCTGACCTCCACAACCCAGATACTGGGTAATACTATACTCCTTGGCAAAAGTGGTTGTCAGACTTTCGGGCTTCTGACGACCCGGGACATCTATCAATGATCTATGTACATGTGATGGCTGGTACCAATGGCTTAACTTGCTTTCCGAGCCACGGAGGGACAGATTTTTTTGCTGTCCTGGTAACCCTGGCAAGGATAATGGCACAAATTTATGAAATTATAGTATTGTCATCGGTCCTCGATAAGTCTACAGAGTTTAAATGAAATCTGGTCGTTTAAAGTGGGTCAAAATCGCGCTATGAGGAGTCGGTTACAAACAAACATACAAACGTACAAGTGAAGCTAATATAAAGCGTGTAAATAAGTATTTTTTTAAATTTAGTTGTACATTTTTACATTCTATTAACACTGTAATTTGAAACCATTGTAAAAGCCAATTATTTTTAAAAGAGTAACCGTGGAGTTTCTTGCCGGCTCTTCTCCATAGGAATCAACTATTTGGAACCGTGCACCTAGCTTCTGACGTTTCACAAGTGCCCTTGTTTATGTGAATTAAAAATATTTTGATTTGATTTGTTGATAACGACTTTTTCGGAGGAGGTTAAAAAATTTGCTGATGAAGAAGTGGTTAAGTTTCTATGTTTACTTACTTTATTATTCTATATTCAGGCCAACATCACCACAGTCTTAAGGTTGCATTCCGCACATAGGTACAGATAGAAATACATTGTGATATAAATAGAAACTGTTGTATATCGGTCAGTGGCCTACACTATACGTAATAATGAACGCTTCATTATGCATGTGAATTACATAAGGATTTAATATAAATAGCAACACCTTTAGCTGTTTGATTGAATGGACTTTCAAATGTATCTAGCATGTAGAATATCATTTGGGTAAAGTTAAAGTCGATCCCATGTGACATCTCAGTTCGAAGACATGTGACATTTACCAACGCGAACTGGAACCGCGTGGTGGATCATGTCTCACTCTCTCTCACCGGGAGGAAGCCTGTGTTCCAGCAATGAGAACATTATAGGCTACTGATTATGAAAGTCGAGTCCAGGGCTTGGTAACGTTACCAAATTCACACTATAAGTATCGTTAAGTAACGTTATTTTCATAAAGTTAATTTTTTAACGGTAACACGGGTAACGATACTTTGGTATCGAATCCATAAAATAACGTTACCATTACCGTTACTGGTATCGATACTTTTATCGTTACTTAATGCGTTGTTGTCAACCCGCGCAACCTAAGCGGCACGCCATGGACGGCGGCGCTCTACGGCAACATCGCCAATCAAACGATGCAAATGCAACTTCATTAATGTAGACGAAAAAAAGAGATGAAAGAAAATAAATAAAAATTTAACGTTACTCAGTTACCGGTAAAACGTATGCCAAGTATCGTTACCAAGCATAACGTGACCTCTAATAATAACGTTATCTTCGTCCGATGAAAGTAACGATACCAAATTTTTAACGTTATTCAAAGCCCTGGTCGAGTCCACATTTGAGGATGCAGTTTTTGCAGTATCTAGTACGTAGATAAGAAGAAAAAAAAACACAACAAAAGCATTACTTTTGTACGAGTTTTCCGAGACACAGGGGTTACACCGCCAACTTCCAAACTTCGGCCTGTGTGTTACAAAGAAATTCGTAATAGAAAAACCCAATTACACTTTGCCCGACCTGGGAAGAGACAGCAGTTGCGCGCGACCATGAGAACAACGGCGCAGTTAGGCTACTCTCCGTTGAGATTGGCTACCATAGCCGAAGTATGGTCTGAAGTACTAGAGTACTTTTGTACGTATCTTTCTGTTCCATCCTTCGACTGCCTCGTTCGGGCATTAGGTCCTGGGTTCGATCCCGAGGTTGTTTGTGCAAATTGCAATTAGATTTTTCTATCTGGACTTATTTAGTAGCAGCCCGGAGACTGGACTTGTGCCCGGTTGATGGCAATAGGCTCGCCCTCTATTACATGGGACTTAAACATAACCGGCGAAAAGTAGGTTTAAAAAGTTTGACGTTATGTATGTATGTCTTCTTGTCTGTTGTGTGTGCTATTAAATACACGTTAAATCAAACCGGTACTATTCCAGGATTCAACCCAAAAACACTGAGTAAGACAGACACAGTAACTGTTAATATAATGACTTTATTAAACACGTCGTCAGCTTATAAAAACAACCAAAACAATAATAAACACGTAACCATTACAGTTAAAAGTTCAATCAGGAAATACAAAACGGAAGGTAAGCAAACGTTTATTAATTAATCAATTAAATTGCATTATTACAGAGCTTTAAATTAATTTGTATTTAATGTACTTACCAGTCAGCACTCTATTATAAAAATAAAACTAAATACATGAGCCTCCGAACAGTAAAGAAAAAAAAAAACAACTTAATTAAACGTTAACCTTGGTCAGGACCTGTTTAAACTAAAAGAAATTAGCTCTTATTTTGTGAGAGGTAAAGTTTACTTTGTAAAGAAATAAGTGACCTCGAGAACAGTACTAAGTTACTATGAAAGTTGACATGAAAGAACTGCTTTTGATTCACAAAAGGATGAAGGTAACTTTATACATATTTTTTAAGGGTCAAAGTAACTCTATCTTTTTGCGAGTGAAAGAGGAGTTTCATGCAAATAAGGACAACCAGTAGACGGTTTTGGTCATTGTCTTTTTTCGTGAACATGACTGTATTACACATACTAATTGTATTGTTATGTTCCAAAAAGGTGTGAAGAATATTATGTCCTGTTAATGTCATGCTTTGCAATTTACTCTGCATACAGTCAGTCAGTTTGTGTGGTGCAGAACGTTAAGAATAACAACATCCCGTTTCTTCCCGTGGGTGTCGTAAGAGGCGACTAAGGGACTTACTAGAGAATGGGCAACAGCGTTTTCTATGCACTTTACTACCATACCGAGATCGCCTACCCGCCGGCCAAGCTTGGCGACTATGCAAACCTCCACAAAATGGGGGAAACCAATGTCCAGCAGTGGACGTCTTTCGGCTGAAATTATGATGATGATGATAATCAGTCAAACAGACCTTATACCAACTATGTTAGGGTCAGCTTCCAGTCTAAACGGATGCTAATAAATACTAGGGTTTAATATGGACCGACTGCCTATCTAACCTCCTTACTGGGTAGCCCCTGGGTACACCCTTTGGGTAAACCTGTATCTCAAACTTTAGGGCTCCTCACGACCCGTAACGACTGTCAAACATCCACGTATGACAGCCGACACCAATGGCTTAATGTGCTTTCCGAGGCACGGAAGGGTATCGGTATGTAAAGATGGTCGTAACGACGCCCCGGGCGCCGGGGACGCCCCGGGCGCCGGGAGTCGATTGCGGACTCCCGGCCACCGTAGGCGCGAGCTTGCGTGTGGCGGGCAATGGGTAGCTCGCCGCCCGGTAAGGACCAAGCTCGGGTCGACGGCGCGTAGTGTTCCACGCGCGCCTCAAAGAGATGTCAGCAGTACTGAAGGGGTCTGTTAGGACCGATGCCTACCGGGGTCGCGTGATTGTTCGAAAGAGATACCGTGACCCTGGCACATGGGCAACTGAAGGAACACGGGTGGGTTTTAGTCAGTAAAAGTCTGACACGCCCTCCCGCTCCGCCTTTGAGCGGGAGAAGTCATTTGATGATTTCCCATCCAAAAAAAAAAAAAAGATGGTCGTAACCTGATTGATCGACCCACGCGGCTGTTATTATTTAACCGCAAGCCCTTCTATTATACTACTACCATATACACTGCATGCAAAAAATGGACTCTGAGGACCATTAAAGAAAGAAAGAAAGAAAAGAAAGACAAATTGTTTATGACCAGACGATTACACACACGACGACACACGACAATGGAATACCCAGATTGACCAAGTATGTAGTAAAGTAAACCAATTTTCTCATGCGCTGCGTATGCTAAGTAAAACGGCCAATCGAAACACCGTACTAACTGCATATCATGGTCTAGTAGCCTCGACATTAAGATATGGCATTATGTTTTGGGGAAACGCCTCTGGTAAAGATATGGTGTTTAAGTGTCAGAAAAGGTGTATTAGAGCGATCTGTAACCTGCAAACCACTGACAGCTGTAAACAATATTTTAAAAGTATGAAAATTTTAACAGTGCCCTCATTGTACATATACCAGACTTCTATGTTCGTCAAAAATAATATGTATAAATTTGACCGAGTAGGTAGTCAGCGTCGAGCGGACCGGCTACAAACTGTTGGATCTAAAACTGCTTTATACAAGAACAGTATTTTCGTAATGGCTCCAAAATTATACAATAAATTGCCAAAGTTTATCAGAAGTGAGGAAAATGTCAGCCATTTAAAAAAAAAGTTGTTCCTGTTTTTAGTTGAAAAGACGTATTACTCGATTGAAGACTTTTTAAATGACAAATTGTGACTAAATTTAATTTTCTTTGACATTCTTAATAATTAATAATATAATTCAATTACTTTATTTTATGCGGCTCATGACATTTTTCAATTGCTTCATTTCTTTTATCCTAGAGTTTAATAATTATGATAGTAAATATAAACCTGCTTATAATATTATATTTGTATGCCGATTATTGGCCGAACATACAGATCAGCTAAAATGTATAAATAACACCTTTTTGTACTTATGTTCACAAATAAAGATTGATTTGATTTGACAACGCACACACAAAAACACACACACACACACACGACACACACACACACACAACACGACACTTTACGATTCTCTTACCCATTTTATTGATTGTTTTTTCTTAGCCACCGTCTGTCATTATAACAACAACTCGACATAATATCGCCTACTAAATATTATGTGCATTTGTTCCGTCACATAAATAACTACTTCGCATAGGTATAAGAACATTATAAATATAATAATATACACTTGTATCACGCACTTTATTTCAGATTTAATGACCGAAATTTTCCCGCACAAAACGGTTGGACTATGTTACTACACAAAATACCAGCTGTGCACTTGGCGCCAAAAGCACGTGACCAACTCTTGCATCCAAAATCAAAACAGAATTCAAATAAACAAAAATAAACCTTACTTCATCAATGAACAGGATCAATTTCATTAAACAAATTAATCGAGATGCGACGTTCTAATTTTGAAATCGAATGGGCGCAATGCCAGACACCTAGAAAAAACTACGACCAATATAGCTTGATCTATAAGCGTTTGGTAACCGTTCCCCTGTAGGCTTCAAATTAGTTGAGGTAGAAGAGGGTGTGGGAGGTCAATTATTGTTAGGGGTGGTAGCAAAGAATTTATAATGGTCTTTATAAGTAGTGTATTGAGCACTTGTAGAAAGCAAGAGCAGAACAAAGTTCTGGATGCTAAACTAAAATATTTACTGTAGCACTTTAATAGTAAAATCACGAGGATCGGTCATTATGTGTACTTACTGTTCTTTTTAGTTTAATTTATGGAGACAAAATACAATATTTGTAAAAGTGTTTATGGCTCACATCCGTGTAACTCGAATAAGTCTTGCAAATTTATTTTTAGGTGAACGCATCAATGTTAAAAGCAGTGATTTTAAGTCCACGATTTATTAACGATTTTTTATAATTACCATTTAGTTCAATAAATATCATCATCAATTCAGCCGACAGACGGTCTTTTGTGGACGGTCTTTGGAGGCCTATGCCTCCCCCAAGCACCGACATTCAATTTTATACTTATTTTAAAAGACTAAACAAATCCTAGTAATTATCTTTTAAAAAGCACCTCAGCATTGAACCTAACTAGCACTCTTTTTTGTGGGTGAGAAATCATCAAATGACATCTCCCGCTCTGGGTGGAGCGGAAGGTTGTGTCAGACTTTTACTGACTAAAACCCACCCGCGTACCTTCAGTGGCCCATATGCCAGGGCCAAGGTATCTCTAACTAGTACACTTACTGCGTAAAATAATTTCAATCACAATGTGTTTGATTCCGAAACATATTGCTGCTTCATATCTTCGAAAAAGTCGGCTCTGAAATGTAAATAATGCAATGAATCTTGTTGTATTGTCAAATGGAAAAGTATAGTGTGTTATGAAATTATCCCATAGTTTACTTCGGCAAGAAAATCAGCATAAGTTGACTACTTTCGGACCATAGGACCAAAAATTAAAACCCATAGAAAAAATTGGTAACCAGAAGGACAAATATCTGTTAATGTTTACCACAGTTTTAATAAGTTCGCTAATTGTATAGCAACCATACTATTAAATAGTTATTTTTACATTGTTTATCAAACGTGAGCTGATAAAAATCCTCATGTGTACTGTATTAATATAAATAGGACGTTGTCAGCATCGTGTGCCGTATGTCGTAATAAAAATATGATTTGTACATTTTTGTAAACATACAACTCTTTGGAAAACATTAACCAGTGTTACCAAAGGGGTATTTGGCCACCACCTAGTTCCTAGGTGTCACTGAGCTGTGCAAATCAGATAGTCAGTCGGTATCTCCATGTAAAATACAGATATTCAACTGTATCTTGTTAGACTTGGAGTCGACACCAATGTAGTTGGGAAAAGGGTAGGCAGATTGATTATATTTAATATAATATATTATTCTTTTTAAGTCATGGGATGAGGGCTTTGCCATACACTGGAATGCTGCAGACTTATTGATTCTCAAGTTCCCAATATTAGTCTCCATTCAAGCAAATTCTCTGTCTAATTTAAAGTAAATAATGTTCTAGTAGTAGAACTGTAAAAAATGTACACTTCACAGATTAAAAAAATAAAGTTGACATTAATCGATATAAGTGACGTATAACTAGTGTAAATAAAATAAAGTGTCCCAGCTGTAAATAAAATATTAATTCTCAATCAAATTTGTTTTCTCCTTCGGCTTATCGATGCTCTTAGTTTTTTTTATTGCTGTTTATTGTTTCAGATTTACCAATAATAAAGGCGATATTATCATATGAGTTCACGTTACAAAATTACTTAATTTGTGAATGATAAAGTCTGTTATTATTTTAACATGCGTCGATATAAATGTAGAGACATTAATTTACCTGAACAAATTTTCAAATCATAAGTTGCTATTAATAATACGCCTCAACCACTGAAGGGATTTCGATTAAAAAAAAATATATATAAATAATGAGATTTATGACATCTTAGTAAAAGACATGGGCTACTTTTTGTCCCGGTGAAATAGTTTGAGCAATCGAAGCGGGCGAAACCGTGGGCACAAGCTAGATTCCTGACAAAGCGATAAGTTAATAATTTTTTAAGGTTTTTCTTGGTATTTATAATATAAACTTATGAATTTTCCACTCTTCGCCAGTTACAGCTCGTGAAGCTAGTGCTCTCGACTATCACATGTTGATCCATGACAGTTTTACGGGTTGTCAAGACCCGAAAGTCAAACGACCAATATTACCCAGAAGCTGGATTGTAGAGGTCAGATACGCAGTCGCTCCATGTCAAATAATGGTATTCAGCTGCATCCGTTTTGGCCGGAAGCTGACTCCAAAAATGTTGGGAAAAGGCTAGACAGATGATGTCTTCACCACTTATGTGTGGGTGTACTATACATCTCTATATCTGCCCATAGTGCACGTATGCCTTCGAGGAATATATTCCTTAAAGGCATACGTGCGTGGTGGTGTGGCTTGATGTGATGAATGATAAGGAACACCACCGATACGTATAAGCTAACTCACACTACCATACAAAAATTCGCCCCCTTTTTTTTGTGGGTGGAAAATCATCAAATGACGTCTCCCGTTCTGGGCGGAGCGGGAGGGCGTGTCAGACTTTTACTGACTAAAACCCACCGGTGTTCCTTCAGTTGCCTATATGCCAGGGCCAAGGTAAATCTTTCGAACAGATCTCGCGACCCTGGCAGGAATTCGCCCCCTTTCTCGGTCACTAGGCAGCTTACCTTAACGACCACTATATAAAGGTGTGTCCTCTCAAAATTAACATTTCCTTCACGCTACTAAGATAAATATATCTCCCAAAGTCACCTCCCATCTTAATTCAGTTACGTAAAACTTTGGAGCGCAGAACTTAATTAAAAAATTACTTAATTTAAATTCGTTGTAAGTAAAAGGGCAGTTAGCAATTTGATACAATTAGTTTACCTGACTGTAGGTACTGTTCATACTTTTCGATGTCACGATCCGGGGATGAATATTCATTTTTACCTGTAACAAAATTAGTTGGGTTAATTAATGAGTCACTAGGACATTTTGGATAAAAAGGACCAGGAAAGGTTGTGATTAAAGACCAGGATTTTGCCCTTCGTTAAATTCTTACAAACTTATTAACCTAACTAGCCCAATGCCATCACCATTATGATTCTGCTGATTTTATCACAATTTATTCGGGGTCCATGCAACATGTTTTTTTCCTTCATACTTCTCTATTATAGTCTATTCGCGTTATAAAATAATAGTTTAAAAAAACTAAAAAACACGCTTCCATTGAAAACCAAACTAAAAAGTACAAAATAATGGAAAAAAAGCGTGGGGTGCTTTTTAAGGTATTTTTTTATTGATATCAGGCACCCTACGCTTTTTTTCCATTATTTTGTACTTTTTAGTTTGGTTTTCAATGGAAGCGTGTTTTTTAGTTTTTTTTAAACTATTATATATTTTCTATTTTTTAGGGTGTTTCGAATTTTGAGACGTATGTCAGCGTGGTTTGTGACGTATGTCAGCGTAGTTTTCGAAGACAGTTTTTTTTTTGCTATCCTGGTAACCCTGGCAAGGATAATGGTGCAAATTAGTTTGTGACGTATGTCAGCGTAGTTTTCGAAGACAGTTTTTTGCTGTCCTGGTAACCCTGGCAAGGATAATGGCACAAATTTATGAAATTATTGCATTGTCATCGGTCCTTGACAGGTTTGCAAAGTTCGAATGAAATCTGGTCGTTTAAAGTGGGTCAAAATCGTGCTATAAGGAGTCGGTTACAAACAAACATACAAACATACAAGTGAAGCTAATTTATAGCGTGTAAAAATAGTGATCCATCTTTGTTACTCAGCTTAACCAATTAGATCATAGTAAATTAGAACGTACGGTTTGAAGGGCTTACTCTAACTCGTCAATGTGATCACGGCTTTTTAATTTTGAATACTAAATTTATTATATTTTAATACTGGAAGTCGGTGTCTTCGGATTTAGTTTTTTGCCACCAACTTTCAAAATTCAAGTTAAATATTAATCACGTTATAAAGTGAAAAATATTTGTTTGGAATTCGGTTGTTTTTTTTTTATAAGTATTCATATTTCAACAAACACAGCTGACGAATATTTCTTTAATTCTAAGTTTTAAACCAAAACGCTATCAAGATCATTTCATAACGATGCCAAAAATACGTATAGTGTATAAGACCCCAGAGGCTGGAGCCAAGATTAAATTTCTCACCTAAAGCAATTTGGAGTCCCAAGGTTAATTAATAATAGAACGGCAGCGAATACCTCAGTATAACAAGTAACCACGTTTATAAAATGAAGAAAATCCAGGAATTTTCACTTTTTTCATCTCTCCCTTTGTTGGGTTAGTGAGATCCTCTTCAAAAAGGTAGTTTTTGGCAGATAGGTCGGAATTTTGAAGGAAAAATTCCTGAGCGAGTATGTCGTAACAATCAAGTGAGGAAATTGGATAAATGCCATGCCCATAGCCTCAGATGTCATCGTGAAAACATGTTGTGAATGAATTAGATGTTTGCACAAATGGTTGGAAATTGGTCCTTTTCTTTTTAAATACTAAGCTGAGCCGGCCAAATCCAAAACAATCACATATTAGATGACATGACAATTTTTTTTTTAATAATTTGCCCGTCAAAGAAGTCCAGAAAATATTCTAGACTCCTTGTCTAAGCTACGCTTACCCTGGTTCGTTAATGGATGGGTAACTATACATTATGTGTATCGGAACCCTTCTGTTTTAAGCCGTTGGTCCCGGCTGGCATTCGTATATCTTTGACATTCGTTACGGGTATTAGTGTGTCGATTGTTAAATCTATAATAGATAGGTAAAGAATAGATAGGTACTAAATCTAATCACAAATCTCTCTCACATTCCAACAACAATCCGACACAGCCTTCATACAACCGTATAGTACTCATAATTGACTTCCGAAACAGACTAAAAATAAATTTTAAATAAAGAACATGTTAAGGTAATTATTATTAATAATAATTGGAAGCTCTTTACCTAACAAAGCGGTTCGTTACAAGGAAATCATGATTTTGAATGTGACCGCCAAATGTATGGAAATTAATGCTGAATAAAGTTGTTCGTGTATTATGTGTTGTATTGTTCCTACTTCTGTATTTTATTGGCATTTCTAAATAACCTGCTTGCATCGTACAGCAGGCCGCTTGTCAGTGTAAACAAACCAGTATAAGCTGACCTCGGATTCTATTGATCCTCCATAACTGCGCTGCGAAGTGGTGGCCCCGTGCTGATGGCCGAGGTTTACGCGTTGTAGGTCGTAGGTTTGACCCCTGACATGAGCTTTACTCTGTATTAATTATAACATAACCACTGGTCTCCAAACGGTGAAGGAAAACATCGTGAGGAAACCGACATGACTTTGAACCAAAAATCCGAAGACATGTGACATCTACCAACCCGCACTGGGCCCGCTTACAGCTCACTCCCTCACGCCGAGCGGGTGGCCTGTGTCCCAGCAGTGGGAACATTATAGGCTGGTTATGAACTAACATATACCAGCTCAATGTCGAAGTGTTGCCACAGACTTGTGGCCTACTGTACAACATATTTGAAACATCCATCACTAATTTTAATCTATTTATTACTGCTGACAACATTAAATATGAAAATTTAGAACGCTATTTCTATTTAAACAAATTAATTTATTGCCAGACATGAATTCAACGACACAGGTTTCTAAGTGTTAAAAGTTTGAAAAACGAAAAGCTCAAAAACTGTCTAGCCAAGGAATCAAATGCAGAACCTTTATACAGTGCTCTTTCAAAGCCGATTTGATGCTACAAAATGTTCGGCGTTCCTTTCAAAGTAGCTCAAGATACGAAAGAAATATCACTTTTATTTATTTAATCACGGTAGAGCAAAACAGAACAAAGATTAAAAGTCAGTTCAATTTCCGAGATTAAAAAGATTCTTTTTTATAAAACACAATTTTCATTAATTCGAAAACAGCTGGCTGGTTTAAAAATAGCGCTAAAATGTCGCTTTACCGTAATTAGCGTAGGTACTAGGTACCCACAATTTATTGAGGAATTAATCCATTATGCAGGCAAGCGGAGTGTTTTGTAAAATGTAACAAAAGGCTGTAGCGAGGCATTCACGAACTTCAGGACGGTGGTACAAAGTTGTACCGTATTACGTTGTAAATGACGGTAGCGAGGAAAGTAGTGGTAGACGGAATTTAAAAAAAAGGGAGAAAAAGCCCTTTTTAAAACAGCATTCACTATGGAAGTTCACGGAAAAGTGTGGTTGGGATGTGCCTACCAGTTATAATATTATAATGGTGCAGGTACAGAAAAACCCGGTAATTAAATATTCGTGAATCAAATTTTATAGAAAAAATTGTTTATCTGAATTGTATTGAAACTCAGTTAGATACCTACCAATTATGGTCTGAGGTTGCCACATTATTACACAATACGATATTTGTAGATACTTATCTGTAAAAACGTAAAAGAAATAAAGAAAGAAAAATCTATTTACCTATTATATTCTTAAAAGACTAACCATGCAGTTTCTTACCGGCTCGTCTCCATATGAATAAAAAAATTGGAACCCTGCACCTAGCTTCTGATGTTTCATAAGTGCCCATGTAGGTTTATGTAAAATAAAAATATTTTTGTTTGATTTGATATTAAAAAATAACGAACCAATGATCCAACGTTTCGAATATTTAGCGCATTTTAGCTTATAAAGAAGTGCTACATCACAAAAGTACGCCCCATTTAATATACCCCCCGTATTGAGGTAGAGATTGTCATAAAAATGTCCGTTCTCGCACTAGTAATAAAGTCTAATTTACTGGAGTCTAAAGCTAAGTTAACGTCCTTGCCTTAAATATTCCCTCAGACTTCTTGTCCTACTTAAAAGTATCCATACTTAGTCTGAAGGAAAATTCGAACTCGTTTTTCGCAATATTTCTTGAGCTATTTTGACGTCAGGCTGGTCCTAATTTTGGTTCTGGAGTCGTGATCTATTATGCTAGATGAAAATTGGTATGTCTGACAGATAAAGTTAGATCACGATAATGTATTTAAAGTGAAGTTGATCTCTTTCTAAGATAGACAGGTAGACTATTCTTTATTGTATTTCAAGTAGGTCCGAAATAGTTTTGCAAATCGAATTTGAACGAGTTATATTAAATTGCAACTTATTTTCTTGTTAGGAATACGTAAGTAGTAAGGTCTTCTTCTTCTTCTTCTTCTTTCGTGTCGATGGTACTCGTACACTTTATATCGTTTGAGCCCAGTAGGTGGCCACGTTTATTGCGGCATCAGTGGCATTTTTGAGGTCATCTGAGGTGCAGGTGAATGGACACTTGGGACACTCCAGCAGGTGGGTCATGGTCTGATCAGACGTACCGCACTTGCACTGGGTGTCGGATGAGTCTATAATCCCCCACTTTGACAAATTGTGTCTACAGCGGCCTACCTGGGTACGCAATCTATTTAGAGCTTTCCATATAGACCACTGCAGATCACGGCCGGAAGGCAAGTGTTCCTGGGGTTCAACGAAGTTGGGAGGTGGTGGATAGTTCTCTTGCCATAGTTTGGTCCTCACAAAGGGTGGTTTGTCCTGGATGGCCTGCGTAGAGCGTAAGAAGCTCTTACGACTTTTAAGCCTGCCTGGGGTCGTCTTGTAATCGTAGAGGGGATGTCGGGAATCGGATTCTTGGTTCTTTTTTTCCAGCGCGCATGCGACATCCCTTCGTACGGCAGGTGGTGCAATTCCTGCAAGCGGGTACAGCTTATTTAGAGGAGTTGGTTTTAGGCAGCCCGATATTATCCGGCATGTCTCGTTTAGAGCAATGTCTACTTGCTTGGCGTGTGTGGATCGGTGCCACACTGGACACGCAAATTCGCCAGCAGAGAAGCACAAAGACATGTCAGTTGTGCGAAGGACATCGGGTGCTGCTCCCCAGTTGGTAGCAATTAGACGACGTAGCAGATTGTTACGAGTCCCGACCTTCTGCTTCGTTTTGTAGCAATGTGACTTAAACGTTAGTGCCCTATCTAACGTTACTCCCAGGTATTTTGGGTGTGAGCAATGTTTAACTATAGTTCCCCGCCACGTGATGTTTAGGGCCCGATTCGAGTATCTGTTGCGGAGATGAAATGCGCATGATTCTGTCTTGGATGGGTTTGGCCGGAGGGCACTGCTATCATAGTATTTTCCCAGTAAGTCAAGTGCCATTGACAACTTATCTTCCACACCTTTGAAAGTCGCCGATTGAGCCGCTAGAGCCAAGTCATCCGCGTACAGGAAGCGTTCAGTATGTTGTGTAGTAGGCTGGTCGTTTGTGTAGATGTTAAAAAGCGTTGGCGCCAACACACTGCCCTGAGGGAGACCGTTCTTTTGCCGTCGCCATCTACTTTTGTCAGACTGAAAACAAACCTGAAAGCGGCAGTTGAGTAGAAGTTCGCTTAGGATGTTTATGAAACCCTGGTCGTTAGTAAGGGTGCTCACTTTGGCAAGTAGTCTTTTGATGTTAATGGTGTCGTAAGCTGCTGAGAGGTCAACAAATATAACACCAGTGACTCTGTTGGCCTCGTATCCATCTTCTAAATATTGGGTTAAGCGAAAAACTTGACTGGAGCACGATTTGCCCGGTCTAAAACCAGCCTGCTCAGGTATTAGCATTGGCTCAATTGTTGCTGAAAGGCGGTGTAGTAATAGTCTTTCAAACAATTTATACGTGTGGCATAGCAGGGATATGGGCCGGTAGCTTTTGGGATCATCCGAGGGTTTCCCTGGTTTCGGTAGTGCTACGATTTTAGTCCTCTTCCAAAGTTTTGGAATTTTTGCGGTGGTTAGACAAGTGTTGTAAAATGCCAGTAGCCACAAAACAGCTACAGGCCCCAGGTGTTTGATTTGTTCCACCGTTAAGTCATCAACACCAGCAGCCAGTAGTAAGATAAATATTCACCACCTTCGTTGAACCCCAGGAACACTTGCTTTCCGGCCGCGATCTGCAGTGGCCTATATGGAAAGCTCTAAATAGATTGCGTACCCAGGTAGGCCGCTGTAGAGACAATTTGTGAAAGTGCGGGATTATAGACTCATCCGACACCTAGTGCGAGTGCGGTACGTCTGATCAGACCATGACCCACCTGCTGGAGTGTCCGGAGGGCTTTGTTTAGCAGTGGACGTCTATTGGATGAAATGATGATGATTATTATGTAAGGACATAGTAGGCGGCTTTCTGTAGTTTCTGCTACCCCCACAGGAAGAAGGCCTGAGATTAAAGAAGAGAATATAATAGAAAACGTAAGTGTTATTATCTTGGCACATATAAGCCTAAAATAGACATCTAATACTTTTACTTGAGACATGAAATCAAAATATCAAAGCAACAAGCTTTAAACAGTTCACAATGCGATCAACGTTCTGTATCCAAAGAAGTAACAACCAACTGAATCACAAAAATAGAAAGCAAAAACTGGAACAGTCAGTGTAGCTGTCTACAACCCACACAATCTTCTCAGAACCCGGCTTCAATTTCAGCGCATGGACAAAATCCAAACTCCAATAGTTACAATATTTATTGCATTCTGAACCGAAACCTGAATGAAACGCCTACCCATACAAACTCTGCAATTTGCACAACAACCACAACCATCTCTGGTCCAAAACGGACATTTCTCGAAACCTTCCGCATAAATGCAGGTATGTATGTTGTGTTTATATTTCGGATCGTAGTGCTGAACTTTGGTATTTCGTGGTGTGTGGGTGGAGTAGCATAATGTCGGGGGTCAAGGTGAAGGTCGAAGGTCATTGCAATTGCGCAATGTAAACGTGGGGGTTGCAATGGATCGATTTCGGCAGTACAGCTGATTTATAAATGTAGTAGGTCTGTATTACGTGTTGTGAATGGAGTAGCAGTTTCTGGGAAATTTACGATTTGGGTTCAGGCTTTTATTGTTTCTAACGTACTATAGTATAACGTATTACCTATGAGCGTAATTTTATAGAGTGATACGTACATGAGCACCTTTAAACAGCTTAATAAGAAATTGAAGTTAAATATTTGAGGGAAATTATTATTTTGAACAGTGGTATCTGCTCTGGTCGTAAGTCCGAACTCAGACAATCTTTCTGTATTTGATTTGATCAAAAACGATGAGGGGAAACATGATGAGGAAACCGGTATGTCTTGGCAACAAAAATTCTAACACATGTGATATCTACCAATCCGAACTGGGCCTGCGTTGGATTATAGCCCACTCCCAGTCGAAAAGAGGAGGCATGTGTCCCACCCGTAGGATCACTATAGGCTGATGATACAATTAATGTTTAGAGGTTCTTCATCTAAGATAGTATTCGTCTAATCCTACTTAATATTGTAAATTCGAAAGTTTGTGAGTATGGATGTATCTATGCATACATCCATGCTCATCATACAGCATGGATGTTTGCTACTCTTTCAAGCAAAAACAACTGATCGGATTCAGATGAAATTTGGCAAAAAGATAGTTTATAACCTGGGTTAATACATAAGGTACTTTTATCTCGGTACTATGTTCCTGTGGGATAAATTCCGACCTCCACGCGAGCGAAGCCGCTGGCAAAAGCTAGTAGAGATATAAATGGGTTATGTGGAAATAATCCCCATAGTGTTCATTAATTAAAGCAGTTAAACTCTGTGGATGAATACTAGATTTTGCGCCATTTTACTGTAATATTCCAAAGCTTGAAGTTTTCATTTACATATTTTCACAATGACCCAAAAATGTTCGCCAAATTACTCAGAACCGTAATAAATAAAACCTACAGGGCGTATAATGAAAATTACTTTTTTCCTACAATCTAATCTGTTTGACCCTAAAAAGCAATTTAACCCATTATACTATAATAACAAAAACAAAACATGTGTGTGACCGAACAATAGAAGACCATATTTTGGTAAACCTTTTTGTGGTCAACGTGTGGGCCCTTTGAGGATACAATTTTAATAAGAGCTGCTTTTTCGCTTAATTAATTTCTGAAGCTTTAAAGATTAGGGATAAAAGGTTTTGGTCGATTCCACTTTCTTTCTAGTATCGGCACGACTTATAGTTCGAAAAAAAGAAGAAGAAAAAACCAGCCAACTAATACTCCCTTTTTTCTGGTGGGGAAATAATCAAATGACTATTGAGGGCGTGTCAGACTTTTACTGACTAAAACCCACCCGTAATCCTTCAGTTGTCTATGCCAGAGCCACAGGAACTCTTTCGAACCAACCCGCGCCCTGGCAGGAACAGATACTGTTCCGTCTCGTGACCACAGACAGCCGACAGTACGACAGTTTTTTGTTTAGTCTGTGCGCCTGCGCATCTTGACGTGTAGCGGAGTGACAGCTGTCACTTGTCAGTTTGATTTTCACTTGAGTTTTGATCTTGAAAATGTTTGGAGGTTGGTTGGGTTTTGTCTTGAAAATATTAAGTGTTAATCTTGTTGAATCTATAGTTTTGCGGACAATTTGTTGAGATCCGATTGTTTGGTGTGTAAACAACCCCTTTTGACGATATTGAACGGGTTTTATTTTGGAATTTGATTGAAATAGTTTGAGGTTATAGTGTGACCTAGTGAAGCCGCGTGCTACCAAACCTTTAGCGTCTTGAGCGGCCTGAATCCTGGAATACTTGCAGATTCACTACACAATACAATATACACTCATTTACATACATAAATCCGGGTAGGCTCGGACGCGAGACCCCTGAATTCCTCATCCAGGTGAGTGTTTGAATATTTGTTAATCAGCTCCGCGCACGGCGGACAGTTCGCACCACGCTTACCCAAGACCCGCCCAAAGGGGCCTTTTTGCTGTCTATCCTGGAACGGTAGGTCTGGCGTCGAACAAATACTCCCTAAGCATGAATTCTGTAAATTCGGCCGCTTCTTACTTCGTTCCACTCACGGATATAAGATTATTTTGGGTCATGCCCTAAGAATGAATAACATCACGAGTTGACAGATTTCTCTACTCTCGATGTGTCCATAAAAAGTTCCTTAATAGTTTTATGACTTTTGTTTTTTTTTTTTTTGGATGGGAAATCATCAAATGACTTCTCCCGCTCTGGGCGGAGCGGGAGGGCATGTCCGACCAGTAAATAACGGTTGGAAAAAGTGTTAAGATATAAAGTTGAAGCTTTATTTATATATACAAATGAATATGTTACGAATTCCCTTTAGTGATAGATTGAGTTAGAACTTAACCTGAACGGTGTGTACACTTGACACATTCAGATAATTTTAAAACAGGCATTACTTTAAGACATCTATACAGACGCTTCTATGTGTCGCTTGCACCAAAGTACACAACATGAGTTTTTTTTTTTTGTTTTGGATAGGTAATCATCAAATGACTTCTCCCGCTCTGGGCGGAGCGGGAGGGCTTTTACTGACTAAAACCCACCCATGTTCCTTCAGTTGCCCATGTGCCAGGGCCACGGTATCTCTTTCGAACAATCTCGCGACCCTGGCAGGGGTTTTATGGCTCACTCCGAAGTTTCCAATCAATTTTGGACGGGCCCGCCGTTCCTTCGTTAACCAACTTAGAGAATAGGTTTGCGTACGTACAAATTAATTATGACCACCCATTTGTAGCTATCAAATAACGTGTATTTTTGTCTTCATCATACAAAGATAACTGTGTATAAATGAATAAACTGCTGATAAAATTGGCGATGTTAATCACAACCTACAATAAAACCCAAAATTACATAGCACATACTTTTCACGGCTCAAAGCACATGAAATGATTTGCCAAAACAAATATTTTATTCTTTTCAAATCCGTTCCATTTTCAAACCTCATTATAACCACGTACGGTTCGCCAACAAATGAGAATGACCACACCTCATGTTCCAATTTTACAATATTTCTCCTGGATCCTAACATGAAAGGGTTAACAAGGCGCCGGTCGAACGTACCCCTTATTTACATAATTACGTACAAGCCACGAATTTAGTTCACCGAATTTGCATATTCAAATCACCACCAAAATGTATTAGTTAATTTCTTTCGGATATTAAAGTGTGGTTGGGAGTTTGTGAGGGAATATTGGTGTAATCACTAAGCTTGGTAATTGGTAAAGGTTTTGGCAAAAAGGTTTTATTACAAAAGGCGGATATTACTATCCATACTCCTTGGATAGATCACGAGTCATTATTGTTTGTTTAAATTCTGTCATTCGGT
The DNA here is from genome assembly GCA_947507805.1 of Aporophyla nigra. NCBI lineage: Eukaryota > Metazoa > Arthropoda > Insecta > Lepidoptera > Noctuidae > Aporophyla > Aporophyla nigra. The sequence continues at coordinate 23,889,959 of OX382296.1, forward strand.
TTCTTTAACTGGCTTTCGAAAAGGTAAAAAACACCAGTCTACATTCTTTGCTGTAAGCTACAGCACAAACACGTTTTATAAACAATCATTATTGAATAACAATAACACGTGTAAACCACTTAATAAAACCAACTATTCCCAACCACATATGTATTATATTCAACATTAATAACAAAATCAAAGATCCTAAGTTACTATGGAAAAATCTAAAAAGCACGGTATTCCCGAAGAAACAAATTGATGACCTTCCTACTCACTTCCGAGATCCAAATTTAATTAATAATCACTTTTTGAATGTTCCTGATAACCCCGTCTGCAATACATCAGTTCGCCATTTCTTTGAGTCGTATCGTTATGGCGATGAAAGCTTCGCATTCTCATTACAACCCGTAAGTGCTGATAAAATTCTGCAATACTTCCGCCAGCTTAAATCTAACGTTGAAGGCTGTGATGAGATGACCCTGAACATGATTTTGCTTACCCTCCCACATACACTTGAAGCCATCACTGGCATTGTGAACTGCTCAATTATTTCTGCAACATTCCCTGACATCTGGAAAATCGCAATCGTTAGGCCATTACCTAAAAAACCGAATCCGACTGACTTAAAAGACCTTAGGCCCATTAGTATTCTGCCTTGCCTATCTAAAATTGTGGAAAAGGCTGTATATGAGCAGCTGTCAAAATATCTTGAGGACAAACAGATTCTACCGGAGCTACAATCAGGCTTTCGTAAACGGCGTGGTACTTCTACGGCTCTTTTGGACGTGACAGATAACATCTTGTCAGCTCAGGATAAGGGTCTATGCACACTTCTCGTCCTACTTGATTTTTCTCGCGCTTTTGATTGTATTAATATTGATTTATTTCTATCAAAGCTAAAATATTATGGATTTGATCAAAACACGATACTCTGGTTTCAAAGTTATCTCACCAACCGTCAGCAGCGTGTAGAAATACAATTAAGTAATGGTTCTTCTCTTGTTTCTTCTCTTATATCCATCAATAGAGGAGTCCCACAAGGTTCAATACTAGGTCCCATCATATTCATTTTATATTGTGCGGATATAATAAATTCCCTACAGAGCTGTAGGTACCACATTTATGCTGATGACGTGCAAGTCTATATATCTTTTAAGCCGAGTGACTATGACAGCGCAGTAAAGGACCTTAACGAAGATATTGACAGGATAGCATGTTGGGCTGATAGCAACGGTTTGGTACTTAACCCCACAAAAACTAAATATATGCTGTTTGGAACTAGGTACCAAATCAGTGCAGTGCCGGCAACACTCAACGTTACCCTACTGGGTGAGTCGGTCACTCGAGTCAGTGAAGCACGTAACTTGGGTCTGACCATGGACGAAGGGCTGAGATACGAAGCGCACGTGGCAGAGTCAGTGCGCACTTGTTTCTATTGGCTTAAGGTCCTTTATAAAATAAGGCCTTATCTGTCAGAAGACATTCGGATCCAGCTGGTTGAGTCACTTGTGCTGTCCAACCTAAACTACGCGGATACAGTTATCGGTCCTCGACTTCTGGCAAAAACTGATCGACTGATCCAGAGGGTGCAAAACGCCTGCGCTCGGTTCTGTTTCTCAATCCCACCAAGATGTCATGTAACGCCATTCTTAAATAAGCACTCCATCCTCAAGATGAAGTCACGTCGTAAGTTACACTTAGCATGCCTACTATTTGGAGTTGTAAAGTACAAGCAACCGTCCTACCTGTACAGTAAACTGAGCTGGGTCGCCAGTAAAAGAGAAATCGCGAGTAGGCAGTGCTCCCAACAACTATCCACTCAATCGCACAAGACGGCTGCCTTCAGGGGAAGTTTCAGGTATGCCGCATCCAAATGCTGGAACAATATTCCCCCGCCGATAAGGAATCTTAAATCTCTTGGCATCTTCAGAATAAGACTTCGGATGTTTCTTATCGCCTCGCAGATAAAACTGGGCATGACGATTTCAAATACGTCCATAATATAACTGGCTGTCGTGATCTTCCCAACTCTTCCCGTTTGCTGAGCGCATCTTTGTCACATAACTGCATACAAATGGAATACCAATTATTGAATGATTTGTGGATCTATTGTGAGATAGATAGTAGTTATAATACACATACCTATTTTTAATTACCTATTTTAATTTACTGCAAACACATTTTAGTCCAGTCAAATTTATTATTTATTTACATTAATATAGTAATATTTTGAATATTCATTTACGTATTATACTATATTTAAACAATCAAGTAATCGTGTAAACATTCATCATCGTACAAAAACGCTTCAAAATGCTAAACTGTAGAATACTTTGTATGAACATTGCGGGTACTTACATAATATCACTCCGCACATTTCACAACACCTATAATAATTATTCGTGTATTGATTTCATCTGCTCGACGTCCGTAGGTCACTACAAGGATCCAGCAGAATATCAGCGTCAGGTATATTTGCCTGACACATGCTGAGCTGGACTCCCATTTGGTGCCACTCTGAGACGCACACCGCACTTTTGTATTCCACCGCACGTTATTTTCATTTATATTTTAATTTGTGACACTAAGTGTCATCATCACTATTTTATGTCTTCTTTTTTTTCTTGTTGTATATTGGCACTTTGTACCTACTTAAGCAAAATTGTAATCATGTTAACTTATTATTTAATCGTGCTTTGTATGTTGTTATATCTTTTGTGTGCACCAAATAAACGATTTATCTATCTATCTATCTCATATTTATTTATCAATATGTGGTCAATATCGTTACAATCGTTATCGTGGTCACTCCGCCCACTACATCGCCTACACGAAATAATAATTATGCATTTCCCATTACCAGTCCGAATTTCAATTTCTGTGAACTAAATTAATAATGTTTGTGGTCCAATAATGACCAGAACCAAACCATTTAATTTGTTTACGTGAAATATACATACATACATAACTCACACCTTTTTCCCATGGGGATAGGCAGAAACTACGGATCGCCACCTATTACAATCCTTAGATACTCCTTTCGCCTTGTTTACGTTCCTACATCAGCCCCTCTCGCCAAGTTACAACCGTTTCGTGTCGAATTCCGCTCTCCAATCGGTAACGCCTCGGTGTCAGCAATTGTAGAAAACGATAAGTTGGTAACCATGTTGACGTGCCTAAGTCGGCCGCTCGTTCTACAATGTCTTTAGAAAAACGACACATTATAACAAAGGATGTAGCGTTGAACAATGTAGAAACGATAACAATTCATTCTATCATTTTGAACGATGTGAAATTGGCTAAAAATGTTCTATTCGTTTGTTCTAACCATGCGACTTAACGTTGAGATGATTTCATTCCTATACATTTGATTAGTTTTCGACTAGCGTTAACGATTGCAGATTATCAACTTGGCAAGGGGTGCAGGTCATATACACACGCCGGTTGCGAGTATTACCCACCTGATCTTTCTGAAGAACATCATTAATAAGGTCTCTATCTGTCCTCCTAGGGCGCCCCCTCCCTGCGTTTTTACTCACATCTGCCTTGTAAATATCTTTTGTAAGCCATTCTTCAGTCATCCTCTCAACAAGACCAACCCCTTTTAAATTTTTGTCACTACATCTTCTTTTGTGAAATACGTGAAATATTTATGTAAGATATTACGTTTTACCGTTATCGTACATTACGTATCAAATCTAAAGTTATCTGGTAATGTAATAATAATCTAGTGATATTAAGGACATAGAAAGGACGGATATAATTGATTATTATTTATTATTTCATGATTGTTTGTTTAGATAGCTGCCCACATGGGCCGGAATTAAATGCCTAATATTCATAATTTTATATACCACAATCCAAGCTCCGGACTGGTACAGAGATATTTCAGATAGAAAACCCGACCTCAGTAGTAGCGCTTGCAACCACTAGACCAAACGAAGCAGAAAAATATAACAAATAAATTAAGGCGCGGTGTTACCTCAATATTCACAAAACACTGGTGTCTTTGACAATCGAGTATGACGTAACGCAATGAAAATATACGACACAAAAAATACAGTGGACAGAGAAGGGTTTAAAGAAAAATTCTAACCGAATAGAATAGTGAAAAATTGTTTGATATTCCCAATAAAAATTGTTTCACAAAAAAAACTTTGACGTCGAACATCTCCGTATTTTCAGCGATAACAACATTTTTTTTTTTAAAGAGTTCAATAGAATAAACATTACTTTAAAACTTTAACCAGACAATTATTTAATTTAATGTGTGTAGTCCGAATAATCTAAATAAAACCGTAAAATAAATGCCAATTCGCAGCTTAGTCACATCGTCAATCCAAATATTTATTCAATTTTCAACCTTATTTGTTGGAGCTGTAGCATGTAGTTGTAGCATTTAAAATCGTAGTCAGTCCGCGCCTTATGGCAAAACATAAACACTGTATCTGCATCTTACGATTTAATCATTGTTCCTAATCAGAGACCTATCAAATAAAAACAGGCGGCAATCCGACAATTCAATAATTTAATTTATCAAGTTTCTTTACTACGTTTACAACTTTATTAAAAAATGACAATATTTCTAAATTTTTTGATAAATGTTGTCAAGTATTTATGTAAGGCCCGTACCTATATACCAAACAAAAGTTGTGTAAAATGTTAGCAACAGGTAACTTTCTACAGATTTCTTTTTCTTACCCTCATGGGAAACAGACTTAATGTATGCAACTTAACAACTCCTATACGCACTACCTACCCTCATTACCTTCCAAAAGCGAGATCAATCCATAACTAATCCTAAAATCCATACAATAAATAAGACCCAACGGACACCATTTCCCTTCGCACGTTAGAGGAAGGAAACTCGCAACATAATTCAAATAGCCGATGAGCCATCTACATACAATACCATACTTGAATGGAACGTAGGTGGTGAATGAATGCGTGGGCAGACAGAGGGGGATGGCGATTTAGAAGAGAAACAAGTGCGAGCGAGAGAGCGCGAGGGTGGCGGGTGGCCGCCTACGCGTTATGTTGAATGGATGACGCAAAGCTGTTGCTTTGCTGCTTTTCACGTTATTATTTTCCGAGGCGCAGTTGGTTGATTAGTATGAGAGAAATATTGTTCTAGAGATGTACGTACTGTTCCAATTTCGAATTAGGTTGAACGTTTTTCAACTTACGTTACTAGGCAAACCCAATAAGGACCATTTTGCCAGATCCTGGAATTCTACCTAGGACCCTACACTCGTGATTAAACTTATGAGTGACTGTCTGAATAATATTATACTAACAAAAGTACTGTTACGGAAAATGGCAGACGAAAGAAAAAGTTCTTTTATCGATTGGTCTCGTAGCGGGCTACTACGTTGTAGGTTTTCGGCTACGGCGTAGCTGCGTAGGCCTCGAGCTACGCTTTTCGTGTCAGTTTGCTACGATACTACATTTGGTTTTTTATACTCACACTTCGCAAATAATCGAGAAAATGGTAAAAAATGGAGAAAAGCTTGTTCCTAGTATTGGGAAAATGTGTGTTTACATAGTAAATAATTATTTTCCCAAGAATAATGTCATCAAATTAAGGTCATATTAATACGTTGTGAATATAGGTATGACATATTTCTCATTTAGTATTCTACACCGAAGATTAGGGAGTATTAGATAACGTAATCTATTGTTGTGTGTATGTTAACATGTTATGTAGCCTTTGAGCGATGTAGTCTGTATTCATTGGGGTTAATTAACGCATGACACGTGCTTATAGGAGCAATTTGCATATTAATGTCGACGGATTGGTAATGAGAAGAACATTTAGCCTACCTGATGGATACTAAGTAATTATTCCTCTATGAGTAAAATGGTTATAGTTGTATTAAATGTGTGAATATTGTGATTATGAGAAATAAGGCGCAAGGCAGATAACAGTTAGTGCAACTTGGGACAGGGCTATGTCCAGCAGTGGACTGTGACATTCTGAGTTGATTGATCGTGAAAATAGCGTATAATTTTATTTATAATACCTAATTCCTAAAGAATCATTCAATTTGCCAGTTTATTTTTAGGGTTCCGCACCTCAAAAGAAAAAAGCGGAACCCTTATAGGATCACTTTGTTGTCCGTCCGTCCGTCCGTCCGTCCGTCTGTCAAGACCCTTTTTCTCAGGAACGCGTGTAGATATCAAGCTGAAATTTATATCGAATACTTAAGTCTACTGCCCCTTGGAGTTGTGAAAAAATCAAACTTCTAAGCTAACGTGATCAAAAGATATAGCCGTTTATGCCGCAAATTTTCGAAAATCGCAAGGGAATCAAAACCTAAAGGGTACTTCCAGTCGATCTAGAAAATTGAAATTTGGTACGAAGCAACGTCTTATAGCACAGATAAAGGAAAAATTGCGAAAACCGTAAATTTTTAATTACATCATATAATAAACAGAACAAAACACAGACAGAAATAAAACCAAGCTAAGAAACAGAACAGAACTACGACTCGATTGTCGTGATGGGTGAACTTTTACTTATATACCTACAGGTTTGTACGGAACCCTCGGTGCGCGAGTCCGACTCGCACTTGGCCGGTTTTTCTCACTTATCTCAAAAATCCCAAGTTTTTTTTTGTCACCAATGTGTTTATTCTTGAAATATCAAGCTGAGTATAAAGACGGACGACACTGTAGGTGTGAGGCTTTGTATCACACCTGCTTTTAATTTTATTATCGCTCGATGTAAACTTTATTATACTAAAACCTGCTGGCATCGGCCTGTAGTTGTCGGTAACTTTATTATGCCGAAATATGTGTCGAATATTCTGGGGTTATCTGCTATATTAATGATTTTACCTCTAGTCAATATTCGTATTAAATCTTCATCATTCTCTGGCTGTTGATCATCAACATCATCATCGTCATTTCATTTCGTACCAAAATATTGTCGTCTGATGCCTAATTTGTATAGTTCTAGAGTGGCCACCGTGTACCGTAAGACGAAGCGTTGGAAGGCCTCCCAAAAGGTGCATCGATGACCTTGCGAAAGCCGCAAAATCTGCTGAATGCCGGAAGCAAATAAGTATCGGCGCTTCGAGATGCCTATGACCAGCAGTGGACGTTTTACGGCTGAAATTATGAATGTATGATGAATGCTTAAATGTATTGAATATATGCCATAAAAACCTTGAGAAACAGTTTTTTTTTTGTTTGCTCTCAGATAGTTACATGATGAAACATAGTAAAAAGAAATTCAGGTTCGACATACTTACAACTAAGTTTTAGTATAGTTTTACATTCGTTTTACGACCACCCCATGTTATAAGGTCAGTATTACTTGGGCCAATTGGAGTGGTCTATAAGTCGGAATTAGGGTAATGCACTTAGACTGGAGAAGGTTATATAAGTGCTGAGAATGGGGAATAAAATGCATAAGTTAGTGTAGGAATATGTATATGTAATTCGGTAAAAGGAGAATTGGAGAGTATTTTTCTGTTTATTCGAGTAGAGTTTTTTCGTGGTTACCTATGAATTCTCTTCCTGCATAGTTTCTATTGGTTTTGGAAATGAAACACGTTCTTACATAATAGTGGAAAATAAGTGACCAGCTCAAGTAGATTAAAAGACGTCAAAGATTAAAGTAAGCCAATTCTGACTTGACCTTACGTGCATTGATGTCTCGCGGCAATTCCACGTCATCTATACAAGACAATAGCTTACTCAGTTAGCCGTCTACCATGTCAATAGTAAACTAATTAATTGCTCTATTGAATTGAAAATTACCCAGACAATCCTATTCAGCAATTAGTACATAAGTAGTTCTATGCGATACCCATAGGACGCCTATTTGGGGCTGACCTTCATATCCTTTGTATTTCACATTAATCCGATAGCCCCTATTATTACCTATTGTACCAACAGCCACCTTGCTAACGAGTGTAGATGACAACCGTACGACCTAACCTACCCAACTATACTAGAACCTATCAACGAAATAAACAATATTGAAACTCGTTCCGAAAGACGTAAGGTTCAATATTGCTTGGGTTGGTGTTCTATCACGAATTGTGGTGGTACTTTTAAACGACGCATTTACGCAGTACGCAGCTGCCTCCCCCTTCTTTGGGCGGTGGTAGTGACGTCACGCGGCGAAGCCTTCTGACGTCATCCTCGCGTCACTCGCAGGAGACTCGCGATTTTCTTCAGACAAACATGGAGATTGTTTGTATGGAAATTGGAAATGGTTTTATATTAAATCTTATGTTTTAGTTATAGAGAAAGTATGTTTTTAATGAAGATGAAATCAAAGACCAAACGTAGTAGAAGGCAAGTGATGAGGAATAATGAAGTAAAATACATTAAATAATGAATCTTAGAAACCAAAAACTTTTACGACAATTGACGTTTAAAAATAAAACGTTCCAAAGTTTTGTTTGTTGCTTCCACAAAAAAAAAACATACAACAAATATTCGACCACAATTCCGCTGAAAACTTTTGAATAATATTTGTCGAGCGAACTTCCCAGAAATATCAACCAACACAGGATTAAGCTATTTCTGTACGCGGAGCCTTATTTATTTTTTAAACTAGAATATCTAAGCGCCATTGCTATGTTGAAGTGGAAATGAAAGACAAACAAGGAGCGGAAACAGTTTGTGTTTCTACATGAAGAAAGAGTCTTTGAAGTACTGGTCCTTCTGTCTTAGATAAATGGTCCTTGTGGACACAATATCTAGCTAAGTAACCTCTTTATGTATAATCATCCGAAAATGTTCCTACTGCTGGGGCATAGGTCTCCTCTCTTCAAGAGGGAATGGGCTGTAATTGACCGCGCGGGTCCAGTGTCATCATCATCATTTCAGCCGTAAGACGTCCACTGCTGGACTTAGATCTCCCCCAATTTGGGGGGCTTTGCCATAGTCGCCATGCTTGGCAGGCGGGTTGGCGATCGCAGTATGGTGGTAAAATGCATAGAGAACACTGCTGCCCATTCTCTAGTAAGTCCCTTAGTCGCCTTTTACGACACCCACGGGAAGAAATGGGGTGGTGTTATTCTTTACGTCCGGCACCACACGGTACACACGGGTCCAGTGTGGCTTGGTAGAAATCACACGTCTTCGAAGTTTTGGTTGTAGGATATGCCGGTTTCCTCACGATGTTTTCCTTCACCAACCAGTGCGGCTGTGCAATATCACAAAACCCAGTATATCTGCATAAAACTAAATTTTACAGGAGAGCCGAAAAACGATTTCTGATTTCTCTAGATCGGTTTGGTCGGGTCGGTTTCCGACTTTGTGTAACTTCGCATTAGACTGATTTCTGGAAGTTTTTGCTAGCCTGGTATGTGGAGGGTGGTGTATAAGGTCGAAAAATGCAAAAACACCCGTTTAAAAAAAATGCCAGATACTAGGTTTTGATATTGAACAGCCGAGTGGTGGTGAAATTATTAACACAAAGTAAAGCGAGTGTCTGGGATCAAACTCACGACCTACAACTTCTTTTTTTTTGATCACGAGGTGGAAATCCTCATGGATGTCCTCAGCCCTGGGGCGGGTGGAGGGGTCTGTCAGACTCTTACTGACTAAAACCACCCCGGTGTCCCGTCCCACACCTACGTCGGGGACCACGGGAACCAATATGTCTTCCGCGATCCCCGACTGGACGACCTACAACTCCTAACCCAGGGTAATAAGCACTGGGCCACCACTGCTCCTGTTTCTTTTTCTTCTCCTTTCACTTGTAACTTTTTATGGACAGAAATGTGTGTACTATAGTGAAAAATATTTTACACTTCGTATAAAGTAAACTTCACCGATTACCTAGCTGTTTGAAACAAATCGCTTGAGGGACATACTAGGTTCACTGTACATTGCAATACATCCATCTATTAGACATGTACGGACTAGCACACGTGTTACGTATGTTTGTTTCTATCACTACGGACTGACGTCGATTGCAGGCTAACAAGATTACCGGTAACTTCCTTACGTGGGAGCTGAAGGTGATTTCAGGATTGGAAACTGGTAATAGCCTACAATGGTCATGTTATTCTTTTAAATCCTGTTTACTCAGATTTGCAACGGTTATTTACATACAAACATGAAATGAATAGCGATAAATTTCATATTCCGCTTTGTTTTTTATTGGTCGTTTTAGACGGAAAAGACCAATTTCTCTGATACAGGATGGCATCATGTTGACACACAACCTGATCTACCATGAATTCACAACACAATTCTTGAATTTTCTGTACTGAAATTTTCAAAGCTTTTTTATTTTTTAGATAAAACTGTTTCCTATAAAACTGCAGTACCTACGGGTCAAAATGTGTAAACTAGCAATTTTTTTTTTTTCAAAGTCGGAATCAAAATTTTATTTGTTTTATTTGTTTTTATTTTATTTGTTTTTGTTATTTGTTATTTTATTTGTTTAGGTTTGGTTTGGTTTTAATAAATTACTTAAAATTCCTTCTCTAGCCGCTTCAGAATCATGTGCTGAATTCATGGTTATAGTTTGCGCGTCGATATTCCAGCTACCCTGTATATTTGTAAAAACAATTGATGAATTATTTTAGCTAAAAATAGAACCATAGTAACTAATAAGAAGGGCGACGTCAATATGGAGTACCTTAACTAGAAGAAACACAATACATTGTGTACCAACCTACCTAGACCAAACAAACTTTTCTCAAGTCAAATAAACGTCTTAGCAACAAGATGTGTGTAGAAGTAATTGTTTATCAGCGGAGGCACAGCTTGTAGCGACCTCTAACGACATAACCAGTGGGCGAACTAACTCAATAAGTGTTCGAGGAATACGTCTCAAGAAAGTAGATTACGTAGGCGTATTGCAGTAGGAAAAAGTAAATGCAAATTATTTTTCCAAATAATTTAAAAATTAGATTATTCCAAAAAATCCTTTGATGCATTTAAAGATTGTAACAAGAGCTGAGTTCCGTAAATTGGATGGCTTCTGAAATTCTTCTTCTTCTTCTTACCGTGTCGATAGCAATCTAAATATAGTCAGCCCAGAATTTGGCTACGAGCTTAGCACTATCCAGCATGTCCTGCTGTTTGCACGCTACATAAGTAGATGGATGCCTCTGAAAGTGCTAAAGTGAAATTCTTCTGTAAGTTTAAGATGATGCTCGTTACAAAATATGATGTAAAGAGATTGGAAATTCTTGTTGTAATATATTTGATAAGACCAATGAAATTAAACTTCACTTCACTCCTATGTATGCAAACGGGACATTAAACAAAGTCCACCTTCTGCCATCAAACTCCTCGATGTCCTCACAGACGGGGCACGTAGAAGACACGTTTAATATTCAATCTGGCTTCACACAATTACTGGTCCTCAGTCCTCCGTATTGTTTCCCTCCCTCAACGTAATGCGGTTTAGAGTCTTGAACAAGACTGGAATATTATTTGAAAGAACAATAATCGGAATGATTGATGATCGGTAAACAGTTTTGTTTTCTTTGAAAAGATTGAAGCTGTTAACAAGTTAAATTGGTGTCGTTAGAATTTGAATAATTAATATAGCAGTCGAAACTTTCGAGGGGGACAGATACGTTTGAAAATCTTTACGTAGTATAAAACATAGTAATTTTCTGCTTTTATACGCTCTCAGATCTTTTAAATTCCGCAACGGATTTTAATACGGTTTCTACCAATAGACACAGTGATTCATATGTATAATACGCGGGCAAAGCCGCTGGCAAAAGCTAGTTTAGACACACGAAAAATGTTCAGTTTTTTTTTTTGCATGCTTAGGTGTTTTGGTTCATATTAAAAGCCAAAAAGAAAATTATGTATTGCAAAAAAAAGAGTAATCTAAAAATATTTCATCAAAATAATACAATATCGATCTAAATAATCGTAAAACATACCTTAAAAAAATCGCATGGTTCTCAAAATTTTGCACGTAAACTATAGTATTTTAAGTAATGATGGTGAGGTATTCTATGAACTAAAGGCATACTTTAAATTATTTGACTGAGCCGACCATTTCAATTATTGTTTAATAAAAACTGCAAAATTGGATTTATTTTGGTAGTCAATCGATAAGAAGAATCGAAAGTACAAAACAGCGATGCGTTTTGTGCTAGTTAACTGTTTTGTACTTTATTTTTGCCGTGATGGCTACTGTCAAATACCGATTCTTTGCTTCTTAACAGTAGCCAATAGCCCCGTATCTAAAATACTGAATGAAAGAAGTACCTCAAAAAGCATCTGTAGGCCTCTTATTAGAATCACAGATGAGAAAGTAATTTTATAACACTAAAATAATTTTAGAAATAAATGTATCATCATACCATCTTCACATAATGAATAAACTTCTGTTCTTAAACTCAAATATTACGTTCCTCGTTCTAAAACTCTCCACAATCACTCCAACCGCTATTTTCCGTCGTTAAATAAACTCCAACTCTTAATAAGTATCTCAGTAAAGTTCTATAACAAATAAATTTCAAAAGCGTACCCATCAGAAGCTGTTGTACAAACAGACAATGAGACCGACCGACTTTGTTCTAGTGAGGGGACGCTATCGTAGCCAATAAAGCTTGAGGTTAAATATCGATACAAACAAATACTGATACGTTTCATCGAACGCCCGGAAACAAAACGTAGAGATGGGAAATGTGCGATGTTTTTCTTTTGTCGTCAATTCTTTTATAAATGGAAAACCTTTTCAGCTTTAATAAATCTTTTATTATTAAAGTGATAAAGCTTTAGTCCATATTATGTTTTCAAGGTTTTTAATATTTACCAAAAAGTGTTATCCTTTCATCAACCCTAAGCTGTAAACCCAACATTCTCTCACGCATTATGTTTTCAACGTTAATAAACCCGGTACCACGAAAAATATCCCCAACGTCAGCATGAATTGTAATTAAAAATTCATTTTCATCGATACCTCCTCCTCCCTGATACGCTCCTAGTAGGAGGTTCTATTTAAAGGTTCTCCTTGAATAGTCCACCCTCTCCCTTCGGGTCGTCAAAAGGAACGTTACACGCATAACATTCTTTCCCCAATTTGTACCTTCAGTTGACTCAGTTGATTGATTTTAATATTTTTTATTTCTTGTTTTCCTATTTCAGGATAACGGTTTTTGACGGAATTCTGATGTTTTTCGATTGAAGGTTTGTTTGTTTATTGCCTCGCTTTGAAGGATTCACGCAATATATTTGAATTGATAATAATTGGCTTCGTAACAAAGGACCAATTTCCGACTTTTATACGATAGATGGCTAAATAAATAAAGGTTCAATTAACAACGTTCTAAAAAGGATTTTCAAATATACGTTGCCGATTTATTAAAAGTTTTGAATACACGTGCCGCACCATGAGCCATTTACAATTTGTAGATAGGTATATGCGAACCGAAACCTTGATAAATGAAGTAGTTGCTCTATTCTGCGCATTTTCCATATTCTTTGATTGAAACTACAGGACAATACGATCTAAAAGTAGATAAAGTTTTTTAGATGTAGGAATTCCTGAAATGTATCATTGGAACAGAAAAAAATATATAGGAACACATAAAAGACTATTATTTATATTTATTTCTGATCCTCCATCCCTTAGCTTCGACCAAGTAAAAACCTCATTACCAAACGATTACAATTTCGTCTCTAGAGAGACATCAAATAAATGTGGTCCTTATTACTCCAATTTATTTTATATGTAAGACGATTGACCTCTGAGAGCCACAGATAAATAAATAAGAGATTCTGAGCACATCAATCACTATAACATGCTATTAGATTTTCTATTAGGGACATCGGATTTCATGAGGCTCCCTCATGAATACGCTGACAGCCAAATTTACTGCCCTCTAAATAATACTTAAGCAGAAATGTGTCAGAAATAGCCCTTTATATCTCTCTACTCACTTAAGAATAGTTCTTTTTTTAACCCTCGAGAGTATATGAAAAGTGAGAAAATAAGGTTCAAGTAGGCATAATGTAATAGAATTTTCAAGACCTTTGGGTCTAGGGTTGCTATTTTTTTATTTCAAATACTTTAAGCCATGTTTAAAAGCTATTGTCTGTGGAATATAATTGACGGCAAAAAATAAATTGCCGGTCTCACGTTTGAAAAAAAAACATGGTTTTTGCTACTTTAAGCCTTTAACATTTTATAGCTTATTTATAACTAGCACTTTAAACTATAAATTCTTAAAAGAAATGATTCTAACGATAATTAATTGTAAAAGGTGAAGTATATATATTTTGTAACCGATACCCTTTTTTTTCACCTTTTTACGAGATTAATACTGGCCCTATTGAGCTCATCTCGCCATTTTGTATTCATCACTGAAAGTATGCGACCAGTGAAAGTTGAAGATGCTGGTACAGAAAGAAAAAATAATATTACATATATGAAAATATATTTTAAGATTATTCAAAATCACTGAGCAGCACTTGATGCCATTTTTCAGCAATAGATTTAGCCAGAATTTTATTACATTAAGTCATTTATTTTGAAATACAAATTCCAAAAACAGATTAAGGTTGCGTCTCATTTTATACTTAATTTAATGAAACAATCAATGTTTTAGGCGAAACTACTATATCTTCGATTAAATAACTTAATCAAAAATTTAGTTTTGCCTACGATATTTTTATTTTTTGAAATAAAAGGTTAAGGCCTCTATGGATACTATAACTTATATAGTAGGGCTGGCAACCCTAGGTGGGTTCGTGACAAATGTGTTGAAGGTAACACAAACATTGACAAACTTGTTCAATGTCCAACGGAGGCGGCTATAGAATTCTACTTGGTTGAACAGTATTTGTATCAGAAATACTGATGAAAGTTCCAAAATTACCAACGCCAAATAATATTCTGCGCGTCATCACTCTAAAAATATTTAAGCAGTCAATTAATACATTTCTTTTGCTGAAATGGAGGTAAAATAATATCTTTACAAGTCAAAACCGCGGCACAAAGGACCAGAAAAAAAAAAAAAACTGAACAAACAGACAAGAAGCAATTTAATCCTTCTTTTTAACAATCCAACTAATATATTTTTTTGTTTCGGTAAATTTAATTTAAAAATAGCTCGGTCCCCCCGCCACCCAATTTTGCGGCGCAGTTGTGTGACGTAGACGGGGTGTGGGGTTCTATTTCGAGTTGTGCGTGGGTGTACCCCAACAGGGGATGACTGGGGTAGGGGTAGGGGGCATAGTAGGCCTAATGGGGAAAGTTGCCCAGCTAGGTAATAAGTGTGATTTTATGTATGATAACGCTTTAGTGTGCTTTTTTGTAAAGAAAAGTATCACGTAAAATTTTTCAGTCGTTATAATAGGTTTTATTTATGGATAGACGTTAGGTAATATTTATAGATGACTAGCTCTTTCCCGCAGCTTTGCCCGGGTGGATGTCGAAAGATCGTGCCGTGATAAAAAGTGTGCTGCTGGGGACTTTGTTGCGCCACTTATTCTTCGCAGCTAAAACACTAGGAAGTCGTGAAGGGCGGGCGCTTAGGAAAACTGATTTGCATAGTTATGACGTTCAAAAAGTGCTAACTCTCAGCCTAGTTTGAATAAATGGAATTTGATGTTATTTTTGTGTCATAGTATCCGAGTCTTTTGAGCCGAAAACGTTTCGATGTCAGCGATAATGTTTGAATTAAGCCTAAACAATCTGATAACCCTCTTTTGCCTTTACCGACTCGTACAAAAAGGTACCAGGGCGTTAGGATTAGATAAGGTCAGTGCTGATAGGGGTCCGAAACAAAAACAGAGAGAGTCTACACGGGGTAATGGATTAGAAAGGTACTTGAGCAGACATAAGGCTTACATTTGCGATGAATTTTGGATAAGATATAATTCGCTGTAGTTTGTTAAGTAACAAGCAGTGAAGTAATTTTCTAACTTAAGCTCCTGAAGAAATGGGATGGTAATATTCTTTATGTCCGGCATCATACGGAACTCGATTAAAATGAGTTTTGTTTATTGTAAGAGCATGTTTCGAGATGACCAATATATGCGATGGGTCTCTTAGTGTGCTGGGTAGGTAATTTCACTTGCACCCTAATTGCGAAACGCACAATTTATCAGAATCTGAATGGGATTGAAGATTATTTCTAAACCATTGCGTCATTTGTTTGAATAAATTGTCGGCTCAGCAACGTAAATAACGCAATGAATGTTGTTTAACTATGAATATTAAACCAATTCCTACCGATAAAAAGTTCCGCAATTACCCCTCTGGCCCTTCAATTCAATTCACCTTTTTCTCTAAGTAAAGTGCGTTGGCAGTGTTTATTATAAAACTGTTATGAACAAAATGATTTGATTTTGTGCACAAATACGTGTGAATGTTTTTCAATATTACACAGCTGTGTTTATAAAGCTGGTAGAACAACGAGATTTAATTGAATTTTCGGTCATTGAATGAACATTGTGCGTATTAATACCGTCTATTGAAAGACGCAATGCCTGTAAATTGTACCTAAAAATGCTTTGATTTTCTATATAAATATTAATGATAATTTGATACTATTAAACGGTATTTAAGTCTGTTGCTATTTCATTTCATGTTATTTTCAAGTTTTATGAATGTTTCTTTTGGAAAATATAAAACGAAAACTAAGTTCTAATATTTTTAAAGTAAAATTGTTCCTCCGAATTCACTGCTCATTGAAAGCCATTTTGATTTGCATCACAAGTCGAGTTAAATATTGGGTTCATTCGGCAAATACTTTTTGAAATTCCACATTATTCATTAGAAATTAGAAAATCTTTATTATTTCGGTGATTTAATGTGTAGCTAAAAAATATATATATTTTGGGATAACTTAGAAATCTGGACATAAAATAATGAAATTGAAGTGTCAATTTGCAATTTCAAAATAACAGGTATATACTAAATGCACATGAAAGTCAAATAAAAAAGCCGAAACGGCTGAACCGATATTTTCAATAGTAAGTAGCTGATTTTATAGGACAATCATGGCAGGTAAAAACACACTTAATGATGAACTATTTTAAGAAGCATATCTGAAATGATACAATAGCAATGAAACTTATAACAGTTCTCAACTATGAACTTTAAGGGCGCAAAGTTTAATTAGTTATATTGTAATCCTTAGACGAATATAGAGGTGTACACAGGGCTAAATTAAATTTATTATAGCTCACACAAACTCGTCAGCTTGATGGATGGTCCGTATTAGCAAACAATTTTGTCTCCAGAGATGTTTTAGTTTCGAAAGTTGTTAAGCGTGGATAATTACCGGCTAAATATAATTGATATTGCGTTGGCCTATGTATAATAGAGAAATGAGATAAGAGAATTGGGAGGCAAGATAAGATACATCAGGCTATTCATCATCATCTGCCTAGCTTTTTCCCAACCATGTTGGGTTCGGCTTCCAGTCTAACCGGATGCAGCTGAGTACCAGTATTTTACATGGAGCGACTGCCTATCTGAACTCCACAACCCAGTTACAGAATAATACGATACCCCTTGGTAAGACTGGTGACAGACTTTCGGGCTTCTGATGACCCGTAATGACAGTCTAAGATCCACGAAAGACAGCCGGGGCCAACAGCTTAACGTGCTTTCCGAGGCACGGAAGGATCTTAGTATGTAAAGATGGTCACCGATCCACGGAACAACAGCGGCAAGTGTAGCTTAACCTGAACGATCGACCCGTGTTGCTGTTGTAACTTAGCTACAAGCCCTTCTACATCAGGCTATTAAGATCTACATATTCGTCTACAAGGACCAATTGAATACTATGGCTACAACATTCGCTGAGTGTTGGACCATCGCGGTGTTTCGTCGCATCAAAGAAACTTCGTTCCCAAGTAGGTCACAGCGAGGACAACCGCCACAAGTAGGGGTTCGAGGATAGTTCAGACCTCCATTGTGGATGCGGCGTCTCTCCACAGACAATAGCTTACCTCCTATCTTGCACCGCATGTCCTGTCACTTGCAAACGCGAGGACCTAATGGTTGCATCAGCGAATAGTATTCCCGTTGCTGAATTTAGCGCCAAACGAATTTAGAAAACTATTCATATACATATGTTCGTATAATACAAACAATACTGCAATGTTGTAAAACAATATTGTAATACTGCAATGTCTATAAGCACAGTTGACATAACCCACTCACGTATATTGAAGCTGCTGAAATCTTTAGACCTCAGTAAATCAGGTGGGCCTGACCTAATACCTCCAATGTTCATAGTCGCTTGTGCTGATAGTCTTGTGGAACCCATTTGTATCTTATTCAAACGCTCTCTTTCCGAGGGTAAAGTTCCGAAGATTTGGAAGTCTGCTTTCGTCACTCCCGTCTTTAAAAAGGGCGATAAGGCTAATATTGAAAACTATCGGCCTATATCTAAAATTAGTCTCTTTTCTAAAATTCTTGAACGTGTAGTCTATACTGATGTCTATGCAGCTTTCAAGCCAATTCTCGGTGAGGAACAGCACGGTTTTGTTAGGAACCGCTCGACCACGTCTAACTTGCTTCTGTCGCATGAGTTTATTACAAACGGCATGGCACAGCGACAAGTTGACGTGGTTTATACCGACTATAGTAAGTGTTTCGACCGTATTGATCATTGCATGCTGCTAAAGAAGCTGTTTCTCGCCGGAATACACGGTGATCTGTATCGGTGGTTCTCCTCCTACATAGAGAACAGAACACAGGCTGTCGTGCTTCAGGACTACACCTCTGGTTGGAGTTCTGTCCCATCAGGTGTACCTCAAGGCTCAATTTTGGGTCCACTGTTATTTATATTGTTCATTGCTGATATCAAACAATGCTTTCGTCATTCGTATATTTTACTTTATGCTGATGACATGAAGATTCATAAAGTTGTGCGAGACATGTCTGATGCATATCAGTTGCAAGAAGACCTGAAAAGGTTTGAAATATATTGCATCCGTAACAAACTCCAATTAAATGTCTCTAAATGCTTTCTCCTAACATTCTCACGTTGTACTTCTTTGATAAATTTTAGTTACACCTTGAACGATCAGATCATTTGCAGGCAAAATAGCATAAGAGATTTAGGGGTAATCATAGACAGTAAGCTTCTGTTTGATCAACATGTAAATAGCATAGTTACAAAAGCATCCAAAGCGCTTGGATTTATACTACGCACCACGGCCTGTTTTCGATCTCTTAAACCGGTTAAAATCTTGTATTGTTCTTTCGTGCGCAGCCATTTGGAATACGCGTCTCAGGTTTGGAACCCGCAGTATGAGACTTATAAGTCCCGTATTGAGGGAGTCCAAAAAAAATTCCTACGCTATCTAGATTATAGGGCGCAGCAATACTCAGTTGACTACGAGCACCGCTGCAAACGGTACCACTTCCTTCCTCTAGAGATGAGACGTTGTATTGGAGATATGAGTTTACTGTTGAGTATCGCAAATGGCCACATAGACTGTCCTGAACTCGTTGCTAATCTGTCATTACGCACAAATCTGATGGGATTACGTCAGCGGCCAATATTAAATGTACCTTTCGCAATGACTAATTATAGGCGGAATGTTTTCTCAATAAGAAGTGCAGCTAGTTTCAATAGGCTTCCTATAAACCTTAATGTTGACTTGTTCTGCACGAGTGTGGCGACTCTAAGACGGATTTTGGCACAGTCATTTTTCTTAGATAGTTAACTAATTAACATTAAATTATGTACTTTTTTTATCGACATTTTACTATCTATATGTGGAGGCTTGTTATTAGCAATTTTTTTTATATAACTTTTTTATATCATTGTTTTGTTAGTCTGTAAGCCTTCTTTAAAATAAAATAAATAAATAAAAAATAAATAAAAATAAATAATTTTTGCCAACGACACTATGAAGAAGAAACGAAGGCACTGTTACACATCAATACTCAATACCTTTTTGCATTCCAAATGTGGATATTTTTAGGTGGCAAACTTATACTCGTAATTAGATCATGTGGACCCTATCGAGCACAGCAAAATAAGTGAGGTAGGAGAGAGAAATCATTTGTTAATTTTATATAACCTTACTTGGCAAACTACTAAATTAAAATAATGATGAAAATAGCTTTCAGAGATAAATAGCAGTATTTAATTCAGGATGCTGCTAGGGCTGCCCCGCTTTTGTAGTGCTTCGGGTATGTTTGTGGAGGCACGTGTTGATGACTTCCATGCAATAATGCGCAAGCGAACCGCCTCCCTTCTAAGCAGAGTGCCGGGCAGCACTAACAGCATCCTACAAGTTATTGCTGAGAAGTATGACTCGGCAGTCATGAGGGCTTTCGTTCGAGTTCTGGTCGGATAGCGTAGCTATCTATCCTGAACTCGAGCGGGAGGTCTCATGATTACACACCTTATGTACCTCTCTTTTTGTAATATGTCTGTACTAACATAGTTGTAAGATATTTTTTGTTACTAACAATTATGGACTTTGTCTGAATAAATAAATAAATAATAATACAAAATATAAGAAGGTATCTATTGAGAGGTATAATAATAATTAACACATCTTTCCGAACTAACTCTGTAGTCGATATGTAGATTTTTACGGACGGAGAGACTTCTATTACATAGTGAAACAAATAATTTTAATGAATACATTTCTAAACTTTACCGGTTGGAATGTTTTTATTGGAGTAATCTCAAAACTTGTTCGATTTAAAGTTCCACAACCGATCACCAACTTAATTAAGTACCTAGTTAACGAAGTTTTGATCTGGATCCATCGATGCGTATTAGAGGGCAAGTGATCCCACGGGGGTACAAGTGGTCCTTTAGTTGTTAAAGGTCACTGGTTCAGGAATACACTTGATTCAATGAAATTTATTGATGTCAGTGTTTGTTTAAACAATTCTGCTAATAAAAACTTCCTGCTCAATCAATGGAGATAATTTAAATACTAGTTTCAATCATCTGGATGTTACAAAAAGTTTTTCTTTAATATCACATCAAATTTTAGTAATCTTGAAAATGTAATAAAATATTTCATCAAAATATACTGGGTGTAAGGCACTATAATTGGAGCAGGTCATGAATTGTAGCTAAATTGATATCCTTTGTAACTGGATTTCGTTTCAGAGAAAACATACGAGTAATACACTACCTACTGTAGCGCTTTCTGGAATAGACCTAGGATCGAAATTACTTAGATTTAATTTGTTATATATATACCTAATGAAAATGAAATTCTAGCGCCTGCGTATATAAGGACCAATGTTATCGCACCGCATAATATTTAAATGAAAGTCTATTTTGGGAGAGGAATCTAGAATCGACATGAATTTTTCAATCATTATTTACCAGGAAAACGTATATCTGTTAAAGTAACAACTTATTTCTCGGAAGGTGTCTACAATAAAGGATACTAAAGTAAGTCACAAAGTCGAGAGCTGTAACTTTGTGTGTCAACCGGCGTAACGTAAATATAAATAGATACGAGAGGGCCAGAGTAAACGAACCGACCCTTGAGTTTCTTGGACAAACCGTCGGTAACTTTGGACTGTCTAAGTTACGTTCAAGTACCTATTCTTTGGGTGAAAAGGAGATCTATTGAAGACTTGGATATGTAAGTTAGGGTGTTTTTTTTAAAAATCTTTTTATAAAAGGTTTTCCTATTGATATCCACTAACTCTAAGGTAAAACTATGTCGAAGAACCAACTGACAAATGATTTTATAATTAAAAAAAATGAAATAATGTGTGTTGCTAATTATTGAATACGGATGTAAGTTTCGTTGATATATATGAGTAAATCATTTTAATTCAAACCAATCATTTATACTTTAAGATAAGAAAATGCGACTTTTTCATATTCCACGTAAGGATGTTTTAGATAGATAGATAGATTCATTTGTTTGCCTGAAATATGGTATTTTACAGATTTTAAAACACACAATAGTTCATCATAATTCGCCAACTAAATTCGGCATGCAAATTTTGAGATATAATGATGATTCTACAACTTTAAACAAAATAATTAAATTGCCATGTCAAAAAACAAAGTACTAAATTAAAAAAATGTCCACATATCAAATTACAAATGTCAAAGAAATAAAATAAAATTACAAATGTCAAAGAAAAATAATAAAATTACAAATGTCCAAAAAAATAATTAAATTTACATAAATAATCGTGACTTCGAATTATTTGGTATGAAAAAATTTATAAAAACAAAATAAAATATCATATGCAAGTGCTTCACACTACGAACATCTGTTCACAAAACAGTAGATCAGTGGGTTTATAAAAACATGTAATTTATTTAATTTAAAAGAGATGGTTCTCTGTTCTAGTGCCACCTTAGGCCAAATTGCGGTTCAAAAGCATTATTTAAAACCTTTCTTTCTAGTTAATTAACGCAAAAAACCCATAAAAATATGTTATAATTTTCATAAATAATACATGACGGACAGCATCATAAATATTAATTGAAACTCAAAAGACGCATGTTGTAAACTTCTAAAATAACATTTAAATATATTTTCATATTTATATTTAGACAAAATTCGTCCTCTCATTATGAAGATTGTTGCCTGTTGATGAATAGGCAGAGTTTTAAGGTTGTTCATAATGTTACGTAAACTCTTCAAGAATTTAAATGGGTCATTTTGCTGAAGCTATATTTAACCATTTAGCTTCATTTTTGTATTCAAGAAAATGTCTGCAAAAAATAATCAAGATATTCCAACAATAACTTGAAATTGTAAAATGCCCTATCTATACTACTATTCTAAAGATGAAAAATTTAGCAAAAACGGGGAAAATCGCACGGGTAGGTAATTTGACGCGACGGGAAGGGTCGGGGAAACAAGAAATTTAACACGGACGAAGTCGTGGGCAGAACCTAGTTTTATATATGAAAACACGTTCATATAAATGGTTTTTGCAATGTTTGCTCATTTTCAATATATGGATGGGTGATCATCTTTACATTCCGAGATGGAAGGAGGCATGGAAGATGCCTCGGGAAGCAAGTCAAGCCGCTGCTCCCAGCTGTCAAACCCGGATCTTAAACAGTCATAACGGGATGTCAGAGGCTCGAAAGTATAAGCAGGCTTACCAAGGGGTTTCGTACTACCCAATAACTGGGTTGTGGAGGTCAGTCTCTCCATGTAAATATTCAGCTGGATCCGGTTAGACGGGAAGCCGACCCCGACATAGTTGGAAAAAGTCTAGGCAGATGATAGTAAATGTTTTTTTATTTATAATAATAATATCTTAGGAAAACCAACATACTGTTATCTGATCCCAAACTAGGCAGAGCCTGTACTATGGTAACCAGACAACTGATAAATATACTTAAATATTTCTAAATAAATACGTATTATAGATAAATTACACCCAGACACAGAACAAATGATCGTGCTCATCACACAAACATTTGTCCTGGGTGGGAATCGAACCCACAACCTCAGTCTTAGCAGTCAGGGTCACTAACCACTAGACTAACAGGCCAGTCTAACAGGCAGTCTATTTATGAGAGGTACTAGTGTTTCATAGAGAAATATGTTTTAATATCCTACAAAAAGTTTTCTCTCAATTTGATAATACTTGAATTCAGTTTAAGCTTTCAAATTCAGAATTAATACTGTTCCTTAAAAAAAAAACTAATTTAGATGATTCACTTTTAAAAAGGGAAGGTTGAAACAATAAAAAGAAACGTACTGGCAGAGGGAAAAAATACACGGTTCTCATTCTGCCTCTTACAATTAGCTAAAAAGCTTTGCGGTTTATATCTGGCCAGCATTATTGTTCGTATCCGGGTAGCCGACGATTTCTTTAGCTTATTTCTTTTGTTTTTTGCACGATTTCGATTTCTGTAGTGTATTTTGTGTAAGAGGGTCAAGAGTATCTTTAGGTTATTCGATAATCTCATACAACGCGAACATTCACTTCTGAAAATTACTCTTTGTTTTTCTTTCTTTGTTAAAAATATCATGCAGAAACCACTTTATTATTAGCAAACATTGGTTATGCAGTTTGAAATAAGTTGTTTTATGAGGACCTAGCGACCCGTTCTTGCATCACACGGTTTTTACAACTCATCAAATCACCGAGATTTCTTTATAACATGAAGTATATAATATGAAATAAAACTTCCGAAATAATGGGTGCCTTCTCATATTGGCATTGAAGGTAATGAGGTGGTCGACCGATTCGCTAAAGCGGCATCAACCGAAGGTGAAAAGCATTCCTGTATCCCGTATCACACCAAACTTTACGGTAGAATAAAATACCTTTGCTATGACAGCTGGCAGGAATATTTCAATGAAAGGAGCCGCAGTAAAGGTATATGGTATGCCACTATAAAACCGAGCGTCTTTAAAAGTACGTGGATAGACAGTGCCAATATGGGAAGGCAGACAATCATAACATAATAACACAAACATAACACACATAACATGACATAATTATTTAATTTAATTCAATAATTTACACTTCGATAAGTAAGTGAAATTTGCAATGCCCTTACAGGGTGCATGTCTTAATACTGTCATGAAATACTAATGCATGCCTACTAATGAGTGTTTAACATGTTAGCAAATAAATAAATAAATAAATACAGCACTGCGACTTCGCTCCGGACACATACTCTTAAATAAATTTGCATTTCTAATGGGTAAAGTTAATTCACCAAATTGTGTGGAATGCGACATGATTGAAGACGTGTATCATATCGTCATGGAATGTGTCCGGAACGACGAGATTTGTTGGTAATGTATAACAGTATGTGCGAGACAGGGGTATGTAACAGCGTCCTTGCTGCTCCTGCTTCGGAAGCAGCAAGGATGCTGTACAGACTCGTGAACATAGGTATCAATCGCAGAGTTAGTCTAAGATAATTTTAAATAATTTTAAGTTGTGTATGTTAAGTCGATTTGTAACGATGAGGGTGGCATAATCCGTCTAGATTAAAACCCTCTTTAAATAAATAAAGAAAAAAAAACTTTCGGAATATATTCTCTAACCACTGGTGAAAACCGCATCAAATTCCGTTACATAGTTTAGAAGAAAAACGCAGTGACACAGTCAGACACAGAACGACTTGAATTTATGAGATGTATAGAAGAGAAGCGAGCAGTGGTGACCCACTGGTAACCGCCTCAACTTACCAAGTTGTAGGTCGTAGGCTCGAACCCAGGCTGGTACTTTACTTGTAAAGTTATGTAAATAATTTCAGCATCACTGCTCTCAAAACGGTGAAGAAAACATAGTGAAGAAGTCATCATGTTTTAGAAAGAAATAGAGAAGACGTGACATCTGCCATCCTGCACTGGGTCTGCGTGTTAGATTTGTGGTTTACTCCCTCCCTCGCAAAGAGCGGAGACCAGTAGGAATATGTCAGGCTGATTGTGGTATGTGTACTATACAGAATAATAGTCAAATTACAGATCAATAACCGCAGCAAATTTAAAATTAAAATGACAACAGTATAAATTCAATTCCAGGAGAGTAGATAAAGCCCCGGGGCTTACTGTACAACCTAATTTTAATTCCAATCTAAAGCCAATACAATTCTAATGTTAATTTTGCATACACGTGATTTGTCAACATTGGAACAACAACAACGCCCGACCTCGATTCCACTTAGTTCTCCAAAATGGACACCCATTTTAAACACATCGATGGTCTCTATTAACAATGTCGGTTATGCATTTTTACCAATAAGTATTAACTTTTTTATATAAATCGATAGTCCCTATTAACAATGCCGGTTCCACAACAAGATTACTGTTCAGGAGAGCAGTTCAAAGTTTGATTGGGCGAAAAAATTATAATATAAGACTGGATGTTCAAATTTGCACTGATCGTTTTATGTATTGTTAAAAACTGAATATTGGTAAAAATACATAACCGACATTGGTAATAGGGACCATCCAATGTCAATCGATCGGAATTACAATCAAGAGAAAGCACACCCCCCCCCCCGGTCCCGCCCCTGGTCGGTTATACCGGTTATCCGCTTTCTCCTAAACTTCTTCACTACTCAAGCTTCTTTTCTTGAGACTCACATCTCTAATAACTTTGTACACTAATTAAAATTCCCTGAATTATTTATATATAAACATTTATTTCTAGAAAACAGCACCAGCAGTGTACCTATATTTTGGTCTCGATAGCATTTTTTCCAATAATTCCGATTATATTTTAATTTGTTGGTGTAGAAGAAGAGAAATTATTTCATTAGGTGTGTTTAATTTTTACATTTTTACAGGAATGCGGGCTTTCTCTCTGATTCGAGGAAAATTTTATTTTTAGACAACATTAATGTTTACTTATTTAAGATTTTGTTTTTTTTTTAGTATTTCAAAGTATAAATAATTAAACTTTTATTGTCTTATAGTTGTAGTTTAAAACTTTGCACAATTTGTTCATAAATTGAGCTCTTGTAACATCAATAGTGGTACAGAGTTGAACCCAATGTACCTACACCCACATTTTGCTAGTTTTGTTTAATTCGCATGTAATAGAGGCCGAGCCTATTTCTTTCAACCTAGTTTAAATTCAAACTCCTGACTGCTACTGAAAAAATCCAGATAGAAAACTGCCCGACCTAGGAATCGAACCCTGTTACTCAGTTTTTTTTTTTTTTTTTTGATGGGAAATCATCAAATGACTTCTCCCGCTCTGGGCGGAGCGGGAGGGCATTTCAGACTTTTACTGACTAAAACCCACCCGTGTTCCTTCAGTTGCCCATGTGCCAGGGTCACGGTATCTCTTTCGAACAATCTCGCGAGCCTGGCAGAGCAGTAGCGCTTGCAACCATTTAACAAACGAGGCAGTAGCAACTAAAAGTATTATTCTTTTCTGCTGACATTGGAATGGGAAACCCATTCCAAATAAAAACAAAATCAACGATCTCTTAATTTAAATAATTAAATCACACTTAATATGGACGTAGCCCCAAAATCTTAAATGTTACGCGCTGAACTAGCCATCGGCTAAATGTCACACACTTGCAAGCTTTGTCTTCAAGAATCCGGATATTATCATAACAAACATTACATTTAAATTCAACCCTATTTTAAGGACGTAGGGTACAGAATGCTCTTGTAGAGTTTACGTGAGATAAGCTGTTATGTTTGTGTTGAGTGAGTGAAGTCAATGAATGTCAAGGGTAGAACCTACGACGCCGTACGAAATGAATTTTTGTCGCTAGTGGTTTGATGGTGAGCGCATATTGATAGGCGGAGCGGAGAGCATGGCGATTAATTGTGTATTTTATAAATATTCATCAAAAATATGATAAGATACTTATAAAATATACGTCTAAAGCACGGTAACCATTTTCTGATTTGAATTTAAACCAATAATGTTATCATACGAAAAATAGAACCACACAAAGTCAGGTTGATTTTATTTACGTATATTCGACAAATCTGCAATCTATTGAATACCTTTTCTGGCTTTTATTATTTGAATATTTAAATATAAATTATTAATAGATTTTATTGACATCGTAAAATAATATTTTAATATTAAAATATTTTGTTAAAAGTAGGCATGTGCTCATTGGCGTGCCATACCTACTGCCATGTCGTATGCATTTAAAATTAAAATCAAATAAATTATAAGCATATATTAATAAGTAATTTCCTACTCCACTAAGACAATCTGTGACAACTGCGACATAAATCAACCACTTTTTTAAATATTTTCTAAGCATTGATTAATTCACAAGAGGCTGCTAAAATATCAGTTAATGTCAGTGTTATTAATGTCTGTAATTAATGCAGATTTATGCAGTTTTCTGTGAGAAAAATTTTAGGTGGGCTGTGTAAGATTTATAGTTATATTTTCAATTTAGTTGAATCTACATCGATGAATAGATTCGTGGCAACCACCGGTTCTTAGTAGAAGAGTCTTAATTAAAATTTTGTCAAACGAAATAATGCCACATTTTTAACAACAAAAAAACGTATTTTAAAAGTTTTGTATAAATATGCGAGCTATTTTATTTCTGGCTTAAATCGCTCTTTCTTCTTCACTCTAACTTCAGCCTTACCTGATAAAATCGGTAGAAAAGTCAACGGTGTAATTGCATAACACACTAAAAGAAGGAATGGTTTTCATTTTGACAGTTCAACAATATTCATTGCGGTATTTACGCTGTGAAGCAGACAAATGTTTCGATGAAATGAAGCAGTGAATTAGCAATTTCCTTCAAAATGATTCAAACTGTGATAACTTTCTGTCACTGTTATTTACTGTGCAAGTAAAGCACCACGATAATAAAAATTAAATAATTCAGACGACTTCTAAAAAAAAAAAAAACATTACAAAGTAACTAACTTATATAAGTAATTCTTATATTTAGTTTTAAGATAACCTTGTATTTCTCATATTGAGTGAATTGTATTCTTTTTGAGAAATAAATGTCTTAAACCGTAACTTAATTTATTTTTCACTTTCTAGAGATACCAGAACTGAGCAGTATTCCATTTTGAATACATAAACTCAACGAAAAAGATCAAGCATGTAATTTTTTTTAACTGCTGACATTATTAAACATTATACAACAAATATTACATACCAATACATGATCGCTCCAAGTTATTGGCCTCGCTATTATTCAATTAAGAAAACTTCAAAATAAAACTACTAGACGTCAACATCGATTATGTCAAAACTATTTTAATTGCAGCAAAAAAGTTAAGTGTCGTAAAACTTCAAGTAGATTTTAATCTTACCCGAAGGCTATTAAGATAAAATAATAGGAGTGTAATACAATATTATATTATATTATAAGTTAGTACCTATATAACTAAATACCAAAACTATTACTATGCAAATAGTCCGATATTATTAGTTAGAACACAGGCAAGCCTTTATGAAACTGCTATCATTACTCAAAATGTTAATATTAAACTGAAACGTTAAACAACAGCAATTTTAGCAATCCATCGCCGTTTATATTCTAAACTCTAAATCAAAATCTTATACAAACACGGTAATGTATGTAGTTGTGTACAAAAAAACCGTTTAACCGTTTCAAGTCTTGTCAATCAAGGGCTATACAATTTGTCGGCGTTACTTAGCGTTTATTAGTGATAAATTACTGCACATTAGACTGTACCGAGGTAAAGATAAAGATAAAGTTCGCAGATAAGAGGCAATGTAAAGGCTTTATACAGAAAATGTAATAACGTTTAATATGAGTACATACATCAGGGCGGGGCGGCCGAGATATTTCACTGAGATTAGCAACTTGTATGATGGTCCTTATTTACTTTTATTACGCTCATTAATGTTCTTAATGTGGACTGATTACATCTGAGAGATTCAGTTAAAATAAATACATACATATTTTCCCGATGGCTGTCATCAATGGATCTTTGTCAATCGTTACGAGTCGTCGAAACCCAGAAAGTCTGACAACCAGTCTTAAAAGAGGTATTATACCCAGTAACTGGGTTGTGGAGGTCAGATAGGCGATCGCTTCATGTAAAATACTGGTAGTCAGCTGCATCTGGTTAGACTGGAAGCTGACCTCAACCCAAAAAAAAAGCTAAAGTAAAAAAGAAAAAACTCGGCAGATGATGTTGATAGGAGGTAAGAAAAGGCTTTTAGGAGAATCTATACTAATATTATAAAGCTGAAGAGTTTGTTTGTTTGTATGTTTGTTTGTCTGGTTGAACGCGCTAATCTCAGGAACTACTGGTCCGAATTGAAAAAATATTTTTGTGTTGGGTAGCCTATTTATTTGAAAAGGCTATATAACATCACACTACAATCAAAAGGAGTGGAGCAGCAACGAAAAATGGACGAAAATTGGCAGGCAATTCGATGCGACGGGAAGGGTCACGGGAGCAAAAATTTGACGCGGACGAAATCGCGGGCAGAAGCTAGTTAGAAGATATAACTACCATAATATTTAAACCCCAGTGACAAGCATTTATTCTAACTTATCCAAGTTAAACCAATTTAATATGTATGTCGGCGATATCAAACGCGTAATATTTACGGTCTGATTTTAGTTCAAAAGCGCCGACGGTGCCGTTGTCATAAAATGTTACTTGAGAACTAGGTAATTGGTGTAATAGTACCTATTTATGGGAAGTTGGTGCAAAGATTGGCTACTGGTCTATGTGGCCAACACTTGGTGAAGAAGTTTACAGTCATAGCTCTAATTTATTCTGTTGCAGCTGTATTTTTTTTACTAGCTGAAAACTCTGGACAGATATAGGTGGAAAGAGAGTAGGAAAGCCTTTGCCCAGCCATGGGGCATGAATGGGTAATCATATAAAATAAAAGAAAACTGAAACTAGTCTTTCGTAAGAATTTTTGTAATCACGTTGAATGTTACTTATTAAATCAATAACTATTCCGTTCGTGAATCGCTTTAATATGACGCAGAAATACCATATTATAATCCTATTATAAAAATATGTGGTAGGAATCAAGTAAAAAAATAAAACAATAACAACATAGTCTGCCAATCATTTAGCGTAGGTCAGTGTTTTCAATTAATTAACCAATCGATCAAATATAATTAAAAAATGACAGACTAAGAACCTCGTGTTAATTTGAAGACAATTGATTGACCGGCGGCATCCTGTTATATCATACAAGCTTTTGACAGCGGCCTCGCCCGCATTTTATACATATAAACCTACCTCTTGAATCACTCTGTCGCTGAAAACTGCATTAAAATCCGTTATCCAGTTTAAAAGATCTAAGCATATAGACACGGAAAGCGACTTTTTTATACTTTTGTAAAGATTACAGCTAATTATAACCTCCTCATTTTTTTAATAGTAAATAATGAATTAAATTAGGTAAGTATATGAATAATTTATTAAGGGTCATTATCATCATTTAATCATGGTAAATAATATATAACAAAACAATAAAAGAGTGTTCCGTTTATAAACGATAGTCCGTTTACCGTTTGCGCACGCCGACTTGCGCAAGCACACGAAGGCTTGCACTGATAAACGGCGTAGTGATAACGAGCGGCCGGTCGACCCTGATAGCGATTTGAAAGGTACCCGGCCACTACCGAACTATTTTTCCATACCATATATGTATAGATATGTCCATTTTTATGTGAGACTGGGTTATACCCGCGGGTTTGAGTGTGGAAAAGTTTTTTTTGTTTTTGTTTTGGTTTTTAGTTTTTATCAAAACAATAAAACACATACAGCCTATGAGGTTCCTACTGCTTGGTGGCCTCCTGTCTGTGAGTGAGTAGGAGTGCGCCATAATCAAGCACAGGGCCGGCTGTTTGTGCGGGGTGGATGTTACATTTCTCAGAATTTTGTCTCCTATGCTTTCTTGTCGATGTTTTCCTTCACCGTTATGAGAGCAGTGGTGATGAAATATACAAAGGTAAAACGATAAAGGAAAAGTATAAAATATACACTAATGTGCCTATCTCAGACGCCGATAGCACTGGGCCACCACTGCTCCCACAGGAGAATCTTGTACCTATTTGTTGTCTTTTCTGGCCAAAGATATTACACGAAGTCATTGAATGAACGTTTGCAACAACAAAAAGAGAGATGTTGCTCAGCATAGGTGTGGGAAATACAAAATATTCTTGGAGCGTCTTATTTCTGAAATATTTTTTTCATATCCTTAATTAAAACCAAACCATTATTTTTATTACCAGTTTACCAAAGAGTACCCAGTAACTGGGATGTAGAGGTCAGATAGGCAGTTGCTCCATGTATGAGACTGGTATTGAACTGCATCTAGTTAGACTGGAAGCCGATCCAAACATAGTTGAGAAAAGGCTCGTCAGATTGACTGACTGCATTATTTATATGAACTTCTGGCAAAATTTTCAGCGTCACTAGGCTCATAAATTTATGAGTAAAGAATAGCACCATCCTAATTTTCCCATGGGTGCCGTAAGAGGTGACTAAGGGACTTTCTAGAAAATGGGCAGCAGCCTCTTCTAAGCATTTTACCCCCATACTGCGATCGCCAACCCGCCTGCCAAGCGTGGCGATTATCAAATCTATCCAAATTTGGGGAGGCCTATGTCCAGCAGTAATAGAAATATTATTTATTGTTCTCTCATAATCACAAACACAGTACAAAGTCAGTAGACGTTTTACCAGTTACAGTGGTCGACGTAGTGTTAAAAAAATCACCGGCAGAATATAATAACTATAATCCTATCAAAGTTGCTTACATAACCAATAAATATCTATACATTTTTTCTTCGATTATAATTTTAATTGGTACTTTCAATACCCATTCTCAATAAAGATTAATACGATAGGAGTAGTTACAAATAATAATTTGACAGACACCACGCCCTTGTCTATTAACATTATTGTCTGTATTTGATAAAGTTATTTTATTACAGCAATATTAATAAATCATTATAAGTCCTGCCCAGTGCCCAGTCTTGGTGGCCAAAAAAATAATTGAAACAGTTACTATGAACCATGACCATTATATCTTGGTACGTGATAGAATATGGAACTAAAAGAAAATGTATTGAATTTAGCGTATGCCTGATAACCGCGGTTACAACTAGCGCCATCGTGGAGTGTCTAAGTTTAATAGTCGGTTTGCCGTCTAGATTATTTTATTCCAAGTGGCGCCAAAGAGATTATTGTATGTATGACCGTGACCGGAGTTATTGGGCTTAGCCTACAGAGAGCGATTGAATGTAAATCTGTAACCCGCATCACTAGTTTATTAAGGTTTACTTATTAAAATAATAAACATTTTGTTTATATTTTTCTATTCAGTTACGGGTTGCAGGTTAGTACCTAAAATTGAATTTAAAATACTCGTTACTAAATGCCTCAATTAATAACATGTCGTAACTTGAATGTCCCCACAACTTTACGATAATATACAGCATGGGCTAACTACAAACGTTAACTAACTTATTACTTAAGTATAATATTATATGATTTAATTTAATTGTTTTGACATTTTACTGACCAAAATAATATTTTAGAAGAAACAAATTCGCAAAGTGGAATAAGATATTAATGCAAATTGTATTATGAACGTATTAACCATACCCATAACATTAACCATAAAACACATTTTATACTAGTATAAAATTTACTTCAAGGACCAAAATTACATACACAAATTCACGCCTTCTTTCCATGGGGGTAAACAGAATCTACAGAACGCCACCTATTACGATCCTTACCTACTCCTTTTGTTTCGTTTACGTTCATACATTTAGTCATACGCGCACGCCGGTTGTGAGTACTACGCACCTGACCTTTCTAAGGAACTACACCAATAAGATACAATTGTGTCGTCCTAAAACGTCTCATTTGCCTTGTTAAATACCTTTACTTAGTCGCCTTTCATTCATCCTCTCGACATGACCTAACCATCTAAGCAAACTCCTTTATTCTTTTTTGTCAAAAACTGTTTTTCACTTAATAACGCGTGTTTTTTTCCATCATTATACCATGTCATTTATTTACATAAAAAAGAGGTACATTTTGTCCACATACATGGTTAATTGCCGTGAACGTTCTAAAAACGTCCTTTTACAAGTTTATCGTCCAATCAAAAGGTCGTTCTAATAAATCTTTTAGATTTACAAAGCGTGGGACTTGGGTATATATATTGCTACGGCTTTTGCAAATATCTCGGTCTACTTGGTACAAGCGATACCCTTAATCAATTAACGTGTGTGTTCTTTTTCTGTGAAGTTACTGTCATCTATGTATATGTATATTTGTGTGATGAGGTCCATCTAATCATAAAATGGCTATTAAATATTTTAGTAATATTCTAGTGTATCAATGATTGCCATTAGCATAAACCGCCAATAATGTTCCCACTGCTGGGACAAGGGTCTCATCTCTGCGGGGATGCCTGAGTCCCACCATCATCTGCCTGCGTTTTCCCAACTATCCAGTCTAGCAGGGTTGCCAGGCGTCCGGATAAAGCCGGACACAGTAAGGCTTTTTAGTTGCATGTCCGGCAAAATTTGATGGTGTCCGGCCTGTCCGGCTTTTTGGTAGGCTTTTTAAAAAATAATCATTTTTGTCTTCACCCCACCTTGTATTGCTAGCGCAAGTTAGCGAACTAGCACTGCCCTCCCCGCGTTATTACTACTCAATTTTAAAGGAAAATCAGCTTTTAAAACTTTGAGTTTATGCTAGAAAGATTTTAAAGTGTATTTAGTTCATTAGTCTTATGTTTAGTTTGTTTTAAGATGTCCGGCCTTTTTACCCAAATGTCCGGCTAAACTGGCTGGTCTGTCCGGCTTTTCGGTTTTATGACCTGGCAACCCTAAGTGCAGCTAAATAGCATAAATATTTTCCATGGAGCGACTGTTTATCTGACCACCACCACCCAATTACTGCTTATACGATACCCCTTGGTAAGAATGTTTGTCCGACTTTTGGGGCTTGGGGACGACCCGTAACTATTGTCAAAGTGCCAGGAATGGAAACAACGATTCAACGTGATTTTTGAGATATGGAAGGGTCTTGGTATATACAGATGGTCACCAATCCGCAGACCAAACGCAAACGTAGCTTAACTTGATCGAAGGAACCGTGCGAATGTTATTACTCATCCACGAGCTTCTAACATGTCGTCCAACCAACAACAACTCTAAATCGTCGTTGTGTGAATAGTCAGCTTTAGCCAGACAGTTTTGTTTATATGTGTGCGTGTACATCTACGGTTAAAAGAGATGTGTGCGTGATGTGTGTAATATCAAGGCCGTATGCTAATCGATGTTGAATAATAAATATCGACAAAAACGGTTTACCTACCTAAATTTAAACGTGCTCTCGATTTAATGGGTTTTGTGTGAAAGACTTTTGGTCACGTGTGTTGTGATCTTTTTATTGATATTTGATCGTTTTTAGTCGCATCTTGTTGATATTTTTACTTTTTATGACCAGTAGTGACAGACGCGTTACAGAACAAGAAATGCAATTGCAGAAAATCGTAATTCGAACAACTGTTTTGATACCTAAATAACATAACATAACCACCACGAATATTATCCCCATAGGATTCCTCCATTTATGTTTAAACTTATTGCCATCGAACGAGCACTAAACTAGACTCCGGGCAGCTATTGAGAAAAATAAAATAACAACTGATTTTGAAAGAATAAGATTCTTTATCTAAATATGTGCACAAAAATTTTAAACAATTTTTTTCCCTATTTACATAGGTATTTCAACAAGCCTATTACGGAAATTAAAAGTATAATACTCCCAATAATTTATTTGTTCTAGCCTAATAATCTGATGATTATCCATTGTATGCAAATGTGACTTTCTCGGGCAAACTCGTAATATTTGCGTTATTATGTGATGTTAATGCGTTTTTGCTGGACATAATAAATAGTGATGTCCCATAAAATGACGGAATGATTGCTGATATATTGGTGAAGCAACTATTGATTGCTTATGATATGAAAATTAGGTAACCACATGCAAGAAGTATCAGACATTTATAGTTGATCTACATCTCTATTGAATAATAATAATAGATGTTTTTCTTTATTTATTTTTTTATTATAAAATTTTTTATAATTTTTTTTCTGTGTAAAACAAAACATACTCACATGTGGAAACGCATTATCGATATTTTGTTGCACATCCCTAAATCAATGACGTAAGTTGGGACTCGGGGTGTGAAAATATTGTTACTTACGTGTAACAGTTGCTCAAATCATTATCTCTAATTTAATTTATGGCCTGTCTCTTGTAAAACTATATTATACTCAGGCAGAAGTTCCATACTGTATTTATGTTTTTGAATAGAACAACTTAAACTGGACTGAACACGTTTGGCGTATGACGAACGAGTCATGAGCTAAATCTTCCACCATGTGGGGTCCCGGAAAACAAAACCAGGAGAAGATGGTAGGACGCGCTTGATGCCTACAGACAGGATTGATGCACAGTAGAGAAGAGTGAAGAGAAGAAAGGAAGGCCTTTGCCCTGCAGTGAGACAACATAGGCTAAAAATAAACCTAAACCACAAAAAATCGAGAAGCTCAATCGCGAATAACAAGTATTATAGTCACACTCTTAAAAAATAAATAATAGTTTAAAAAAACTAAAAAACACGCTTCCATAGAAAACCAAACTAAGAAGTAGAAAATAATGGGAAAAAAGCGTGGGGTGCCTGATATCAATAAAAAAATACCTTAAAAAGCACCCCACGCTTTTATTTATTATTATTTATTTTCTATTTTTTAGGGTGTTTCGAATTTTGAGACGTATGTCAGCGTAGTTTGTGACGTATGTCAGTCGTAGTTTTCGAAGACAGTTTTTGCTGTCCTGGTAACCCTGGTAAGGATAATGGCACAAATTTATGAAATTATAGTATTGTCATCGGTCCTCGATAAGTCTACAGAATTTAAATGAAATCTGGTCGTTTAAAGTGGGTCAAAATCGCGCTATAAGGAGTCGGTTACAAACAAACATACAAGTGAAGCTAATATAAAGCGTGTAAAAAAAGCAAAATTTTTAAAAAGGAAACAGGCACACTTCCACACTAAAATCGGTACGCAAATTATTTATTTTTAAAAGGCAACAGCGTAGGAAGGCCTTTAACCAACTACCCACGTGTGTCCGTGTGAGAAAAACATTAAAATGTGTAACAGTTGCATAATGCATGCTTGTGAGCCGAGTGGCCGGCGTCCTTGCCACGCCTGTTGTGCAATGCGTTCGTGGTAATTATAGACAGTACCTCGCCTTAACTAGTTTCGATATAAATATTGTTTGAGCAAAATTTTTATATTTTGTTACAACCTTTTTAGAACAAAAGCAAGTTTTCGTGCTGAAGAACCTATTTTGATACCCAAGTTGGCCTTTATAAGAAAAGGAAAGATTATTTGTCAAATGAATTGTATTGTAAATATGTAATTGTTGTTCCTAATACATAAATAAATAAGCTTATAATTTTTATTTTCATTAAACAATTCTTGATAATAATTAAAAAGGATTTTATGTCTAATAGATGTTGGTAGATGTCACATGTCTTCGAATTTTGATTTTTCGGACATGCTGGTTTCCTCACGATGTTTTCCTTCACCGTTTTGAAAGCAGTGCTGTGGAAATTATTAACACAAAGAAAAGCGCCTGCCTGGGTTCGAACCTAGAACTTACAACTCGTAAGCCGGGACTGATACCACTGGGCCACCACTACCTTTACATTGTTGGACTATGAAAGTAAAAACTGACAAAGTTTAATTTATTACGTTCAAATTTCATGCAAAATTAATTCGTTCTCTATCCGCCAGAATTCCTTTAAAGTTATGTTTAATTTACTTTTATGTTCTAACCTAGTTGGCCATTGTTCGTAGGTATTACAAGAACTAAATACAACTTTCCTAAGTCTAGATCGTGCCCGCCTACACTGATATTGATAAGGCAAATTGAAATTGTCATTTCCATTTTAGAAACAATTGTTAATAAATATGATATGAAGCAAATAATATTGAAATACAATAAAAACCTGCGGGATTTCATTTGACACCAAAAAATGCGTAGGAGTTAGGGCGGACTCAAATTTAAAAACGTAATTGAAAAAGTTGATCAAATTCTCGCTTTTGGCTCAAATTTCTTGACGGGGCTGACTCCCTTGATCTTTCAAGTAACGGAAAATATTTGAATGTTCTTCAGTTCAAATACATAAATAGTATTTATGAAGCACCTATGCTTTCAAAATCCGGTAAATACTGGCTGGCAGAACCATCGTTATCAAAATTTCATACCAAATTTCACCCAAATCCGTTCAGTAGTTTTTACGTGAAAGAGGAACAAACATCCATACATCCTTACAAACTCTCACATTTATAATATCAGTAGGATGATTTACTAAATTCATGGTAAAGCGTCGCTGTCTACCTTGAATAGTCAGGAATTATGGTTTAAATGTGCCCTCAAATAGGAATGTACTGTTTAATTTGTACATCAATTTCTTTTTCAACGTGTAACTTCCATGTCCCGTATCCTTTCCTATCAATATCCATTTATTCACATTCGATCTTTCATAATTCAATATCGTAATTTATTTAAGACTAGCTTTTACCAGCGGCTTCGCCCGCGTGGAGGTCGGAAATTATCCCGCGGGAACATACTACCGGGATAAAAAGTACCCTATGTGTTATTCCAGGTTATAAACTATCTATGTGCCAAATTTCATCTAAATCGGGTCAGTAGTTTTTGCGTGAAAGAGGAACAAACATCCACACATCCATACATCCATACATCCAGACATCCATACATACAAACTTTCGCGTGTATAATATTAGTAGGATCACCAGTTCATCTAACGGGAATTTTTATCTTACTAATTACTTAAATTTCTCAACTCTAAGCTACCAAACAGTTGTCACAGTCAACCAGCATGTAGAACGAATGTGTCAGATAAGGCGCGTAAGTGCTAATTATATGATAGTGCTCCATTACCGCCTCGCTGATATCGGGAACATTCTCAACTGGAACATTCTCCGCAATGATATGTACCTGTAAACAAAACACGGTGTCGTTAGTAGCTTATCTAGGTGTTGTAAATACTAGCGTAATAGGGCATGCAGTGTTGGTTCAGTTGCGCGAATGTTTGAAGCTAATTCTTCCTTGTAAACGCAACTTGTTTGTCTTTTCACTTATAAAGTTCTGCTTCGAATCTTACTTGCAATATTGGTTTAGAATTGCGACTTGTATTAAACATAACGACATGCCTTATTTCCGCGAAGGGTTGGGACAGAAGTCTACTTATAGTAGACCCAAATCTCATCAATTATTTTTAAGTCCCATCAAATAGGGGGCGAGCATACATCAACCGAACACAAATGCTCCAGGCTGTTGCTAAGAAATTCCAGATGGAAAAAACTCAATAACACTTTGTACTACCTGGGAATCAAACCCAGGACATCATGCTTAGCAGTAGCACTCGGGTCCACTAGACCAACAAGGCTTATATTATATTGGTACTGAAATAAACACCAAAACTGAACCAAATTAATGAGTGCGTCTTCACGAAAATGGTTGGATCTGATAATGAGTGGCTCTTCATTTTTCCTTTGGTCGTAAGAGTCGGCAAAAGAGATTAGTATCAGCACCTGACCAAATCTCTTTGTCTCCTTCACAACCAGGACGTAGAATGACCATATCTTATCAGCTGGTCGGTAAGATGTATTCGGCATGAAGGTCGAAAATCATGTATGTAAGATAAATCGTTCCCACGAGGAAACACAGTCGGATATAGATGCATTACTTTGTTTATAACGATTTTATTCTTTTGACTGGCCTGTTAGTCTAGTGGCTAGTGACCCTGACTGCTAAAACTGAGGTCGTGGGTTCGATTTCCACCCAGAACAAATGTTTGTGTGACGAGCACAATCATTTGTTCTATGTCTGAGTGTAATTTATCTATAATATGTATGTATTTAGAAATATATAAGTATATTTATCAGTTGTCTGGTTGCCATAGTACATACAGGCTCTGCCTAGTTTGGGATCAGATAACAGTGTGTTGGTTGTCCTGAGATATATTATTATATTATATTATTTGCACAATTTCAATGTGGTAAAGATCGTAATGCATTTAAAAATATATACAGGGTGGCAGTACTGACAAACTGTAACCACGAATTCAGCACATAATTCTGAAGCCTCGACGATGAAAGTTTTTGTTAGTTAATAAAAATAAGTAGCTCTACCACGATACATTTTGATCGCGTAGGTATTGCACTTTTCTATGAAACCAGCAGATTTTTTTTCAAAACCGATGTAAAATTCTAGATTCGTGTGCTGAATTCATGATAACCGTTTGCGGGTCGATGACCCTGCCACTTAGTATTTCCCATATGTTAGCAATCGAAACTAAACTCAGAACATTATTTCGCCAGATGCCCCTTACAGCAAAAATATTAAAAGCCTAGCTAATTTCAATTCAGCAAGACTCACATTCCAAATTAATGACCTATATCCACAAGCATTCCCTTTCTCGTTACGAATCTAAACCAAATAATATAATTACGTGTAAAAAAAAAACCCGTCCAACATAAATCAAGTATCGCGTTGTATCATAAATATCATTTGATCCCGATATTAGATATCTCCCGTGGGCACGTGGGGATTACGGACGATTGGGTTCGATTCAGGATATATGCCTCCGATTGGCTGTAATTTCAATATGGCCGACGTTTCGTATGTACCTTTACGCGTGTACTCAGAATGGGTACTTTTAAAAGGTCGTATTTCCAAGGGTTTATTTAAGGTACAGCTTATAACGATTGTTGAATGAAAGCTTTCTTTCGAAAGAATCTTTGTGCTCTTCTATATTTTTGTATTTTTCTCGAGTAAGTGCGTGTTTTGTTTAAATATATATAAAGTACTGCAGATTATTTTTTATTTTGGATATAAAGACCAGAGGGGTAATTACGTAACAGGCTAACACTTTCATTTTGACCGTTCAACAATATTCATTGCGTAGACAAATTTTTCGAACATATGAACCAATAGATTAGAAATATCTCACAAAATGATTCAGATTCCGATCGATATAGACTCTGATACATTAAATGAATCAAAAGGCAAATTCATTCACAATATATAGCTATTACCTATATTAATACGTGAAGAGAAAACTTTGTACAGCCTTCTCCCTTTTTTACGTGGAGGAGTATGAATTTTGGAACATTTAAAGTTTATATGGAGAAGGAAATAGAGAAAACTAATATTTTTTATATAATATTGCATTACAAATTCATGAATTTTTCATTTATTTATTGTCAAATTTGGAACACTGGGCGACCACTAGTTTGGGGCCATCCATAAATTACGTCACACGTTAAGGGGGGAGGGGGCAGACGAATAGTGATATTGTGTGACAAGGGGGTGGGAGGGGCCCTAAATTTTGTGACGTCACATTTCAAAATTGAATATACATATTTAAACTACTATTAAAACACGAAATATGAACTACGAAAGAAAAAAAAAACCGGCCAAGTGCGAGTCGGACTCGCGCACCGAGGGTTCCGTACAAACCTGCAGGTCATCATCATCATCATTCGTCATCATCGTTTATGAAATGAAATGTTTTTTTTTTAATTTTTATATTTGTGTTGACTGAATGAAAGGTAAATTGTGGTTTACGATTTATGACGTATTAAAAAAAAACTACTAACTAGATCTCGTTCAAACCAATTTTCGTTGGTAGTTTTCATGGTAATGTACATCATATATTTTTTTTAGTTTTATCATTCCCTTATTTTAGAAGTTACGGGGGGGGGGACACACATTTTACCACTTTGGAAGTGTCTCTCGCGCAAACTATTCAGTTTAGAAAAAAATTATATTAGAAACCTCAATTTCATTTTTGAAGACCTATCCATAGATACCCCACACGTAAGGGTTTGATGAATTTTCTTTTTTGTGTTTCAGTTCTATGTATGAGGAACCCCAAATATTATTGTTTAAAAAAAAAATGATATTAGAAACCTCAATATCATTTTTGAAGACCTATCCATAGATACCCCACACGTAAGGGTTTGATGAAAAAAAAAATTTTGAGTTTCAGTTCTATGTATGGGGAACCCCAAATATTATTGTTTTTTTTTCTATTTTTGTGTGAAAATCTTAATGCGGTTCACTGAATACATCTACTTACCAAGTTTCAATAGCACAGCTCTTATAGTTTCGGAGAAAAGTGGCTGCGACATACTCGGACAGACAGACAGACAGACAGACAGACATGGCGAATCTATAAGGGTTCCGTTTTTTGCCATTTGGCAACGGAACCCTAAAAAGACGTCTAGATGTAAAATTGCAAAATATGTGACGTCATACTAGGGAGATTCTCACGAATGTGACCAGCTGTGACAAGGATGGGGGGGGGGTCAAAAAGTCATGAAATTTGTGTGACGTAATTTATGGATGACCCCTGACAATAAAACTACCTACTTAATATTAGGAGCCATATTTTACTCTCTAAAACATTCCACTATAGTTATCCACGTGTCTGAACTCAAAATAGATGGCACATATTTTCCTCGAAGGCCGGAAGGAGAATCTGTGTGGAACTAACCACAATGTTAAAATTGTTCAATGTGCTATAAAACTGTACAACGGTTCGTAACCACTATCTCTACCAAACACTCCGGTATGAAAGTAGAACTAGACGTACCTAGGGTTGATACAACAAAGTTTTTCTT
Organism: Aporophyla nigra; assembly: GCA_947507805.1. Classification (NCBI taxonomy): domain Eukaryota; kingdom Metazoa; phylum Arthropoda; class Insecta; order Lepidoptera; family Noctuidae; genus Aporophyla; species Aporophyla nigra. Next base: position 23,932,048 of record OX382296.1, read on the forward strand.
TGTTTAGTAATTTAAAAAAAAAACATTTTTGACAAACGCTTTTGAATGGATGGTGCAGCTACAGCAACCATAGGAAAGAAACATTTTTGTAGTAACTTAAGTGCCAAGATTATTATTGTAAGTTAAAGAACTTCGTTCCAATAATAATTTTGATCTTGGTTGTAGTTTATATCGTGGTTTTATTTATTTTTTATGTATACTTTATTGTACACCATAAAAATACATTGCAAAAAAAAAACATTCATGACAAATTATACAATCACTTTCTGCGATCTCTTCCAGGCAACCATAGTTTTAGAGAGTTTTGAAGACAATAGTGAGTTCAAAATAAAGTTCGAGTATTAAAAATATGGGGTAATATTATATATTAATACGTGAAGCGAAAACTTTGGATCCGTTTTTACGAAAATTGGGCGAACGGAGGAGTATGAAATTTCGCATATTATATATTAATACGTGAAGCGAAAACTTTGGATCCGTTTTTACGAAAATTGGGCGAACGGAGGAGTATGAAATTTCGCATACTTATAATTTATACAGAGAAGTGACGAATGCTAATAATTTTTTTTAATTATGCGTAAAAATACATTATTTTCAATAAATAACACGTTACAGACACTATCATGCGTTTGACAAACAGACACTCCTAAATTCTCTTTTATTTATGGTTGAAGTCTGTGGTCAAAACGAGAAGAGACTAATATTATTTGTCTATATTGTCTATAGTCTTACTGAATGTCAAACAATGTGTCAAATAATTAAGATGATGTTATAGGTCATTCATATCATTCAAACTTAAAATTAAAATGAATTATAGTCGAATTTCGACTACTAGGCGACCACTAGTATGGAGTAAACGGTATTATATTCGGAGTGGAAGAAAATGCGTAAAGAAAAGAACTTCCTGACGGGGGCCTCTTTGACCCCACGCAATTTCTTGTCTTGAGCCATTCTGTTTCTCTTCGAGATGACTAAGTAATCACAAGTTCCGTGAGATGCCAGACGTAAAGAAGAGCATCACCCCATTTCTTACTGACTTATCAGAGAATTGGCAGCAGCGTTCTCTGTGCAATTCACCACCATACTTCGATGGCCAACCCACCTGCCAAGCGTGGCGATTATGGCACCAGCGTATGTCCAGCACTGGACGTCTTTCAACTGAAATGATGAAGTTATCATATGTTTATAATTTTCTTACTTATGCTTAGTAGCCCGTGTTAATAAAGTCCTATAAATAATCGTGGGCTTATCAAAGAACCTATTATAAGTCCCCACTCAAATAACGTATTTAATTAGTACTATGAACTTTATGTTTATCTTATTCAATTACTTTTAAGTAGGTAACTACACCAAAATATCTCGCCAAATTAAAGAACCTTTTATCGAGCAGCAAATCCCGTTAGCAATTACGTGCATATTAATGACAAAAAACAACTGCATTAAATTACCATATATTGAATTTAATTAAGAAAATAAAAAAGTGTTTCTGGTTTTTTTTTTTTTCATTTTAATTTACTCTGTAGAAGCCCGGAGTCAAGGTTTGTACGAAATTGATGGCAATGGGCTCACTTCTTATTACATGGGACTGAAACATAACTATCACAATGTGGGTGTACTATAGATAGACCCTAAACCTACGGGATCTACAAAGTGATATTATGTTATGTATAAATAACAATAAACAACTGCATTAATTTACCAATCTGCCTAGCATTTTCCCAACTATGTGGGGTCGACATTCAGTCCAACCAGATGCAGCTACTAGTGTTGTACATGGCTCGACTGCCTGACCTCCACAACCCAATATTTGGTTAATATGATACCTTTTAGTAAGTCTAGTTGCCAGACTATTGGAGTCGACCTGTAACTACTGTCAAAGATCCACGGATGACAACCGGACTAACGGCTTAAAGGTCTTTCCGAGACACGGAAGTATTTTGGTACGTAAAAATGGTCACCTATTCCCGGATCATCCGTTGCAAGCGAGGCTTAGCCTGATTGATCAATACGTGCGGTTGTTATAACTGAGCCACAAGCCTTACTAACTGCTTTAAAATACCATTTATTAAAAATAACGGTACCTACAAAAAAGGGCGACAGCCCTGAACGTTTTAAAGGTCGTTCCATTCTATTTTTGGACTCGTTTATAAGATGTCCGTTTTAGTAAAAAAAAAGGTACATTTATTGTGATTCTCCTTGTTTTGGGGATCTAATTCGATAATGTGGAAGTTATTGGTGAGCTTAAAGTTCGTGAAGCAAGTTACGCCCTCGCTGTTGTTGAAACACGAGCCGTTTTTAATTTATTTTTTAAATGTGTTTTGACTGTTAGCTAGAGGTGGGCAGGGTAGATAAGTAAACTTTTTAACAATACACTGTACTGATAAATAGGAATTACGTAAGAGGGTGCAGGAAGGAATTATTTCGTACATAGTAAAACCTGTCAATCCACAATATTCATCCCGCGTATCGTAAAGGGCCGTATCGTCCGTATCGTATAGTATGGTATCGTTTTATGACAATTAAGAAATTGACTCTTCATCTATTAATTTAAGATTGCTTTGAGAAGCTTTTTGTGAACATTTATATGAAACGTTTTATTTTTTGAGAAACTGTAAGCTTGACAACAAGTTGCCAACAAAATAGTAATATCTATGATTGAACTCTGCTTTGAATATCAATTAATCAAATTGATAAATTCATCGTTTGTTAAATGACCAATGGTTTCATCAAATATTGTTTTAGGCTCCGATTTCTAACACAGAAATGGCTTCTGAAACTGCTAGTATAATTGCATTAAACATTTGCAATTCAAAATAGCTTTTATTTCCACTGTTGGAGACTATTAGAAACACTAGTTTTCAAATACTTATCATTACAGCCGACAGACATCCACTGCTGGATACAGGCCTCCCCCAAAGGGGGTGTTTGCTATAATCGCGACGCTTGGCAGGCGGGTTGGCGATCGCAGTATGGTGGTGAAGTGCATAGAGAATGCTGCTGCCCATTCTTTAGTCTGTGCCTTAGTTGCCTTCTATGATACCGAAGAGGAGAAATAGGCTGGTGCTATCTTTACGTTTACACACGGAACTACTTTCAAATACTAAATGCTTGAAGTCGTGTTAATATGAAAATCTTTTAAGAGTGTAGGCAGGTAAGACAAGAGTGGTGAAATTAGTTAGTAGTAAAATCTAATCGTTTATTTCAAGCACTCTTGATTCTAGTTACCCCTTTAGTTACGTATGCAGAAGAATGGATAACATAAACTCACGACTATTTCCTTGCTTAGACAGAAACTACAGAACGCCACCTGCTACGATCTTTACATACGCTTTATGCTTCCTTGCACCATTCCGAAGAACATCACCAATAATCACTATCACGCTGGAACGGGACACCTTAGAAGAACATGTTCTTCTAAGGTGTCCCCTTCCAGCGTGTCCAGTCACTTCTGCCTTGTAAATATCAATGTTACTACTCTTACGTAATATTTATGGGTCATATTAATAAAATCTCTAACTAGTAAAAACTCCACAAAATGTGCAATGCGTGTTAGCAATTTAAGCCATTATGCTTATCGACCAAAGGTCTAAAAACAAATCATAAATTAAGTACATCAGCGAAATGAAAAAAAGTCAATAACCACGGAGCGCCGCACATAGGAGTATTTAACCCAAAAAGTCGATCAAAAGTCGAATATTACAAAGTATCAATATGAAAGTAGTTTTCGCTACCTGGCAAACCGGAAGGGTCGGGGGGACAATATATCGCTCGACTCTCTTTTGTTCTCGCTGACATTCCGTTCACAATCAGTCTTCTTTCTAACGCAAGCTTGATCGTACGAACTTAATATGCAGTAAAAGTGAGTCAACTAAATTGTTAAAAATAAGTGTTAAAATTAGATTAATCCGGTTAAATCAAATTATTGTTATGGACGGTGTAGAACAAGGTATGTAAAATTAAAATAACTTTTTTTTTTTGTAATATATACTTTTAATAATTATTTACGCCATTTTTTGTTGGGTACATTAAAATGATGAGTCGATTTCAGCCTTTTTCAATATTTCAAAATCTTATTGTTGTATTTCCGGACTTTTCCCGAGTCAAATTCTTTTATCATCTTGTTTTTAGATATACATATTAGAAATTTAAAACGAAAATAGCTGCCACCACGTGCCAAAATGTTAACATTTTGAAAATTAAGTGCATGTGGTATTTACCAAAACAAACTTTATTTTGCGGTCACTTAAATTAATTTCAGATTTCTCTTGTTGTAGGGCCTTCCGGTGTTAAGATCGTGACGCGAGAATATGTTTTTCGAAAAGCGAGGGAATATACTGAACCAGATTTCGGAGAAAAGTTGAATTTATTGGAGTTTGAAATAATTAATGACTCTTCATTCCCTACTGATCAAAAATCAAAGTTTATTCATACATTTTCTCGTCTCAAGTCTGAAATGAAGTCTAAGTGGCAGACAGCAAAGCGAACAGAAAGTGTGTTTTTGAAAAAATACCATGATTGGTTACAAGGTACTCTTGAAATACCGAAAAAAATAATTAATACCGAAAGATTCCACGTGGGTCGGCCAAGCAAAGATTTCGCAGAACTAACAGACTGCAGTAAGCGTCGAAAAACATCACATCTACGTGGCAAAGATGAAGCAGAAAAACTAATTTATGCAGGTCAAATGGCGCTTCGTGAAAAAGGAAACGTGGATGGTGCATATGTGATAAAAGATATTATGGCATCCCCAACACGTGGTCGTAAATATCGTGAAGCGTTCAGAAAGAGTGTTACACCTGAAGCAAAAATTAAGCAACTATCGCCAAGTCAGGCTTTGTCAATGTTTGTGGAAGCTGCATTGACAAGAAAGCAGTACGAAATAATTAGAGAAAGTTCTAAAAAACTATACCCGTGCTACTCGATTTTACAAAAAGCAAAACAAGATTGCTATCCAAATGTCGAGACATACAGGGTCACTGAAACGTGTGCAGAAATTAAATTACAAGCATTACTAGACCACACTGTTCAGCGTTTTATATTATATCTTGAAGAAGTATTACAAACTTTACCAGAGGAAGAATTGGTGAACCTAGAGTTCACATATAAATGGGGATGTGATGGCTCGCAGCAGGCCCAATACAAACAAAAATTTGCTAACAGCAGTGAATCTGATGCAAATATTTTTCAATCATCACTTGTGCCATTACAGTTGATAAGTAAGGGTACTAAAAAAATTATTTGGAACAATCCATCACCGTCTTCTCCGCGTTACTGTCGACCAATGCGGATCAGATTTATACACGAGAGCAAAGATGTAACAAATGATGAAATTAATTACCACAAAGACCAAATTAAACGGTTGACGGGCACGAAGATAACTTTCGGGTCTTATGAAATAACAGTTACTCATAACTTGTTACTCACCATGGTAGATGGCAAAGTGTGCAACTCAGCAACAAACACAACCTCTACAATGAGATGCTATATTTGCAAAGCCACATCAAAAGATTTTAATAAACTCGAAAAGTTTAACGAGACCACATCAACAGAGCTACAAAATTTGGAGTTTGGCTTGTCCTACATGCTCGCATCAGATTTTTTGAAACATTACTTCACCTTTCTTACAAACTTCCTATAAAGAAATGGCAAGTGAGAACTCAGGCCGAAAAAGATATAACAAAAGATAGAAAAGCAAAAATCCAAGAAGCATTCAAAAATGAACTCGGATTAATAGTGGATGTACCTAAAGCCAATTTCGGGAACACTAATGACGGGAACACTAGTAGAAGATTTTTTAACAATATAGAAATATCGGCAAATATCACTGGTATTGACAAAACTTTAATAGAAAGATTAGCAGTTATTTTAGAAGTGATATCAAGTGGATATAAAATTAATATTGAAAAATTTGACACCTATAGCCACGACACAGCGAAGATGTATGTAGAATTATACTCATGGTATCCTATGACACCTACACTTCATAAAATCTTAATTCATGGGCCTACAGTTATTAGACACGCCATACTACCAATAGGGGCCTTATCAGAAGAAGCTGCAGAAGCTCGTAATAAACATTTTCGGAAATTCAGGGAACAATATGCAAGAAAATTCAGTAGAACTGACTGTAATATGGATGTTTTAAATAGATTATTATTAACTTCGGACCCATATTTGACAAGTATTAGACCAAAAGTGTCTAAAAAATCAAAACCTTTTAGAATGGAAACTATAGAAATGTTAATGTCCTACGAAGTTAATATCGATGAAGGAGATGCAGAAGATAGCGTACATGATTCAGATGAAGAGGAGTAGTTATAAGCGATTTTATTAGTTTAATAATTAATTAGTTTATAAGTTTTTACGTGTAAATTGTTTTGTGTGTATTGTTGTTGTTGACATATTGTAATAAATAGTGACAACCATTTTTTTTTTACATTTATTTCAAATTCCTGCTTCAAAAAATAGCTCAAAGTATTTTTTAAACATTTTTGATTACATTTTAATAACAATAAATAAATTTTAGCCAATAATTAATTTTGATCGACTTTTTGGGTTAAATACTCCTATGTGCGCCGTAAAGTTGCCGACAACACCGCTTAGGCGTACTGCATACAAACTCGAACAAAGACAACTCCTGCCTGATAGTTAAGACTGGTGCACATAACGTGGTGTGGGGTGTCGTGACGTGCTATAACGTCAACTGATGATTGTGTTTAGATTTATGTATTTAATAATGTACACCTGTTTAAGAAAGTCTTTTATCTTTTACCAGCTTCTGGCCGCGACTTCATCTGCGTTAAATTTCTTGTTCCCCCGACCCTTCCCGTCGCGTCGAATCGCCTACCCGTGCGATTGTCCCCGTTTTTGCAACATTTTTCATTACTGCTCCGCTCCTCTTGGTTGTAGCGTGATGTTATAACTCATGATGTTATGGCTATATATAGCCTATAGCCTTCCTCAATAAATAGGCTACCTAACACAAAAATATTTTTTCAATTCGGACCAGTTCCTGAGATTAGCGCGTTCAATCAAACAAAGAAACAAACTCTTCAGCTTTATAATATTAGTATAGATATCATTTTCAAGTACATAGTGGAATACTATTCCTTTACCCATAGCCTACATTAAGCCCTTTCAGGAATAATGAAGCACTCTTGTGGTAAAATAATGTGGAATTATAATTCGTAGCAACTGTGAATATATTTTTCAAAAAAAATTTTTTTGATCCCTTTCTGCTTGAAACGCTCAGAGCGTGGGTTCCGAGTGCTCATGGTCAATTTAAGGTAATCTCGAAATGGCTGGTTGACGATTCCCGTGACCCAAGTATAGGTTTTACCTTAGCCAGAGGCGAAGCATGCCATGCAACGTCCGCCAATCTCTTGATTACATAACTAGTGAATGATAAATTTTTCGACGCTTTATTTCAATTTGTGAATAGTTAAGTTAGGATATAGCTTTGTTACTTTTATTTATTAATTACTTATGAGTTTTTATTTACTTAACTCACTGCGAAAAGATTTCTTTGAAAACTGACAACATTTACAACATAACACACCATAAAAGTCTGAATTACAGAGCATCACAACTTCTTTCTGCGCCACACCACAACACACAACCTAAACCCGCCTTTACACACAACACGACTCAAATACCCGTCGCGTATGTGCGTCACGACATCTATTGCCGTCGCGAACTTGTTTCACCTAATCCACGTTCAAGGCATGGGTTCACAGTAGCGTTACTTATTTCACTTTAAATAAAGGTCTTTCGTTAAGTGAGAGAGTGAGATACTCAAAGAGATGCAAATGTAAAGGGGGTGGGGGGGTTGAACCACGTAAGACGTAAACGTTCAGAGCATTCTTTATTAAGGTAGAGCTGGGTTTGCTTTTGATGAGAATTTAAAAAATACATACATTTAAATATTATAAAGTTACACGTGTGTGCCTCTGAAAGATATATGAAGATTGAGTGGCGAAAATGAACTTTATTTAATAAAGAAAAAATCTCTTCAAATTAAATGGTGGTAGGTAGGTACATCTATATATATAAAAATGAATCCCTATTTCCCTTGGTCACGACATCACGCGTGAACGGCTGGACCGATTTCACTTTTTCTTTTTTTGTTGTGTTTGTAATTGTCAGGAGAAGGTTCTTATGAAAGAAAAAAAAAAAGAAAAATTGCGCGTAAAATTAGAAAATTTAAGAACACTTATTTAAGAATACTTAACAACCATATAATAGGACAATGTAAACTTTTTTCATGTATCATTATGACATTTGACAGAATTGACAGAATGCGTGCTCAAATATCAAAGAGACAGGACAACGTCTGTCGGGTCAGCTAGTTTTTGATAAAAAAAAGTGCTTGGTTTCTGAATATTGTAAATAAAGAAAGTGTCTTGAGAAAAGTTTTTAGTATGAATTTGGGGGGCTTTAATAAAAGGGGAAGGTCAAAGAACTAATTTAGAAGTATAAGCGAAGACATAATGTGCCGACCCCAAGAACATTTGCCAAAAAGCAAGATTTTTTTTTGCTATTTGTCATATTCCATAGGTACTGTGGTTTCCCTTGGGCTTCATCATCATGCCCTGGACATCATCTGCTTATAGGGTACTTGTCAAGAATAATCGAACGAACAAAAAATCGGTGGGTCGGCTGCATCGTTTTGTTACAGAATTCCTAGGACGATCTTCCAGTTCTATCATTACATCAGCTCGATGGTACCATTATATTGCATTGTCACCGATTTTACATATGTGTGTTAAATTTTAGCTCTTGACACCGTGCATCGAACATTGCATAAAAAATAAACAGAATATTGATAAACAGAAGACCAATTTTCGTAATGAAAAACGTTCAAATCTTGTCGCAGTCTCATCTTAGCGACAATCAAGTGTCAAAAACTTGTCAAAATGTATGGAAATTCGAGGTATTTTTTGACAGATTAAGACTGAGATCAATTCTTGTAATTTGATGTACGTTCACACGTTCTTAAAATTACGAGAATTGCTCCTCAGGTATTCCTTCCACGCGTGCCTCAAAGAGATTTCTGCATACTGAAGGGGTCTGCTAGGACCGATGCCTGCCAGGGTCGCAAGATTTTTTCGAAAGCGATACCGTGGCCCTGGCATATGGGAAACTGAAGGAACACGGGTGGGTTTTACTCAGTAAAAGTCTGACACGTGCTCCCGCTTCGCCCAGAGCGGGAGACGTCATTTGATGATTTCCCACCCACAAAAAAATAAAATAAAATACGAATTTAAGTAAGGGAAAATTATTCCCAGTATCAACGTTATAACAAATATCCTGACATTATAATGTTACCAATTTTTCGGCACATGATCGTGTTTCTCGGGCCGCGGTTAATATCGCCAGCAATCATGTCGACAGTCATGTGCGATATATGTATTTCTTTATTACAACGTACGGGTAATATGGCACATGGATTCTGCTGTAAAAATGAAGGTTTATTTCGGTAAAGATAATAAAACGTATTGCTTGGAGTTAGAGTTTATTTTGTTAGTGAATATCTATATTGTTTGAGGAAGTTCAGCTTCTTTGTAACATTATATACATATTTTGGATGGAAACGGAGCTCTATATACGAAAACGTTTAATTCAAATCATCATCATTTCAGCCAAATGAAGTCCACTGCTGGACATTATCCTCCCCTAATTTGGGGGGCTTTACCATAATCGTCACGCATGTCAGGCGGGTTAGCGATTGCAGTACAGTGGTCAAATGCATCGAGAACGCTGCTGCCCATTCTCAAGTAAGTCCCTTAGTCGCCTCTTATGACACCCACGGGAAGAAATGGGATGGTAATATTCTTTATGTCCGGCATCATACGAAACTCGATTAAAATGAGTTTTGTTTATTATAAGAGCCTATTTCGAGATTACCAATATGTGCGATGGGTCTCTTAGTGACCTGGGTAGGTAATTTCACCTGCACCCTAATTGCGAAACGCACAATTTATCAGAATCTGAATGGGATTGAAGATTATTTCTAAACCATTGCGTCATTTGTTCGAATAAATTGTCGGCTTAGCAACGTTAATAACGCAATGAATGTTGTTTAACTATGAATATTAAACTAATTCCGACGGATAAAAAGTTCCGCAATTACCCCTCTGGACACCAGTCACTGTGAAGATGGACAATGGTGGAATTACTTTAATAAAAATATTATATTCAACGGTAGCGAGGAACTGAAACCTACTCAGCCTACTGACAAGACAGCCACAAGATTTTTCTGGTATAAGTACCAGTTGTGAATTGGAACTGTATAAGCTATAAAAAGAGTACACAAGTTGCATGTAGTTATCGAACTAGATTATCTAGAACTTATAGTTTATACAACGGTTTCTAATGAAAACGGTTTCATCATATTAAAACGCCCGCCATGAAAATCTCTAATTTACACCCGTAATTAACATTAAATGGGTAGCCCACAAAATTTAATTTTTCTTACGGTTTTTTACAAATGACAGGTAATGGCAGTCTGTATGTTGAACAAAATATGATTCGCGACACTTACACGCATGTATTAAAATTTTAATCATTAAAATTATCATAACAACCTTCTACATTCATTAAAACCCTGTGACTATTTCATGAAAAAGCGTTGGATATCCATACTAATATTATAGATGGGAAAGTGTGTGTGTCTGTCCGTCTTTCACGGCAAAACGGAGCGACGAATTGACGTGATTTTTTTAGTGGAGATAGTTGAAAGGATAGAGAGTGACATAGGCTACTTTTTGTCCCTTTCTAACCCCCCACTAAAATGGGGGGGTGGAATTAAACGTGGGTGAAGCCGAGGGCAAAAGCAAGTAATTCTATAAAACTATGTTTGTGACGGTCGCGAATCATATTTTAAGCAACATACAACCTGGTACCTGATCGTGAAGAAACCAGCATGTCTTAGAACCAAAAAAAATCGAAGACATGTGACATCTACCAACCCGCACTGGGCCCGCGTGGTGGATTATGGCTCGCTCCCTCTCACTGAGAGAAGGCCTGTGTCCCAGCAGTGGGAACGTGATAGGCTGCTGATGACTGATGACAACCTGATACTGATCTGCAAATTTCAAAGATCTTAAGAAAATATGAATTACACGTTCTAAATTAGCGCATCCTCCCTTTTTTTGTGGGTGGGAAATCATCAAATGACGTCTCCCGCTCTGGGTGGAGCGGGAGGGCGTGTCAGACATTTACTGACTAAAACCCACCCGTGTTCCTTCAGTTGCCTATATGCCAGGGCCACGGTAGCTATTTCGAACAAATGCGAAATTTGGCAGGCATTGATCCTTGCGAACCAATTCAATACTGCTGACATCTCTTTGAGGCGCGCGTGGAACACAACGCGCCGTCGACCCGGGGCTGGTTGTGACCGCAAGCCCGCGCCTACGATGGCCGGGAGTCCGCTATTGAAGCGCATCCTCCCTAACGTTAAAAAACGATCTGCTTCTGGTCAGCTCTTATTTACAGAAACCAAACCTTTTAGTAAATTAGATTTGCCTACTAGAAAAACGCTCGCTGAAACTTCAATTTACATTGTCTCGTTGGTGTAGTGATCGCAAGCGATATTGCTGAGTATGAGGTCCAAGGTTCGATTCTCAGGTAGGCCAAAGTGTTATTGGTTTTTTCTATCTGGAATTTTTCAGTGGAGTCTGTATTTGTGCTCGGTTGATAGAAATAGGCTCGCCCCCTATTACATGGGACTGAAATGTAACTGGCGAAAAACGGGTACACCTCTTCTCAACCCTTCCGCGCAACAATGCTTGATGTTATGTTCTGTTTATAAGAACCTTGATAATATAAAATAAAATCTGTCTCCTCCCATTAAGGTAGCAACTTGAACATAAATGATAAGCCCACACATTTACTGATAACATCTAGCGTCTAGCGGCTTCTTTGAGAATGATTTGGTCTAAGTTGGCTTCTGTTCTGCATGAACTGACTACGTGATACGAATATTTAAGACTTATTTAGTTAAATAAAATGAGTGTGTTAGGTAATATATTTTTTAGTTATGGGATATTTTAAAGGTTCATTGAATGACGTAGACCATTTTTAATACAGTTTATTTTGTAGATAACGTAACAACACGTTATGTAAATTATGATGTATTTATGATGCAACAATAATAATTGTATTTTTCCGCATTCCCCGAAGTGTTAAGATCGAGATGTACCTATAGTACACCAACATTGGGCCACTTATGTTTATATTCTGTACAAATATACAAAAACTACTTTCATGTGTATCTGGAAAATTTAACGAGTACTAGGATCCCAAATAAAAAACCAAATCGTGAATAAGAAACTAAACAAGTTGTTCTAATAACAATTTATTACATTACTTTCCTCATCACATGCACTTAAAACCACATTAAATAATATTCCCATTGCACGAAATGAAAGAAAAAAACCCACAGTAACAAGCAACAGCGGTTTTTCCAACACTCGACACAATATTACCACATCTAAATCAGAATTGAAGATGATATTCAAATGACTTAAGTACACAAACAATGATCTTCTTAGAACTTGAAAAAAAAAAACGGTTCTTCGAAGTATGAACGTAAATTGAATAGTAGGTAGGTACACGTTTATGTTGGCGGATATGCAATGCGGTGGCGATTACAAGTCTACTGTAAGCTAAAATAACATTCAGATCTGGCAAAAAATTTCCTTTCTTAAAAGAAAAGAAACATTATTTATTTTGCACAAACAAAAAGCACATTATAAATATACTAGCGTTTGCTAGCGGCTTCGCCCGCGTGGAGGTCGGAAATTATCCGGCGGGAACATACTACCGGGATAAAAAGTACCCTATGTGTTATTCCAGGTTATAAACTATCTGTGTACCAAATTTCATCCAAATCCGTTCAGTAGTTTTTTCGTGAAAGGGTAACAAACATACACATACACATACATCCATCCTCACAAACTTTCGCATTTATAATATTAGTAGGAAAATACACACAAAAAACTAGGCAAGACCGTCGTATTCAACCAAGGAAGTCGAACGATTGATGGCCAGTGAAGCAGACTAGTCCTGGAGTGGAGACCACGTATCGAGACGTACCGTGGGATGCCTCCTAGATAGATGAACCGAAGATCTACAGAAGCTGGCTGGGATAGACTGGTTGTGGAAGGCAGAGGACAGGGTTTTGTGGCGCAGCTTGGGAGGGGCCCATGTCAAGCAGTGGATTGCCATAAGCTGATTTGATTGATTCATTGTCTTTTTACACGCTTTATATTAGCTTCACTTGTATGTTTGTTTGTATCCGACTCCTTATAGCGCGATTTTGACCCACTTTAAACGCCCAGATTTCATTCAAACTTTACACCTGTCAAGGACCGATGACAATGCAATAATTTCATAAATTTGTGCCATTATGCTTGCCAGGGTTACCAGGACAGCAAAAAAACTGTCTTCGAAAACTACGCTGACATACGTCACAAACTAATTTGTGCCATTATCCTTGCCAGGGTTACCAGGACAGCATAAAAAACTGTCTTCGAAAACTACGCTGACATACGTCACAAACTACGCTAACATACGTCTCAAAATTCGAAACACCTTGAAAAATAGAAAATAAATAATGCGTGGGGTGCCTGATATCAATAAAAAAAATTGCACTCCGGGAGTGCCGGCAGAAGTGAAAACTTGATTATTAACGTTGAGCATGTTTGATATTTTGGAATGGTTAGGGAATAATTTGTTGTTCAATTTCCATATTTTAAGCACTTTATATTCACGAATTTTACGAATACACAACAATGTGATCACTACACAGACGGTCGAGCCATCAGCTGTCACCATCCATGGATGCGCGTGGCACGCTGTAACATAGACGAACATTCGCGCAAGCGCCCTGCGCCGCCTAAACGAAACAGTAGGCCCAGGCATACATTTTCGCCGCGCCGTAGAGAGGGGATAGCTGTCTACTCTCCATCCGTCCTACGCTTTTTCGATCAGGTCACGTGTCCTGACGCGAGTTTAAGATTTTATACCCATTACAGAAAAAGTGCTCAACGCCGCTAAAGAAGTTTTCACTTCAAAAATTGAATGATTAGTTTGAGCGCCATCTATAATCGAGTTGCTGTCTTAGAAAAAGTTATTTGTTACAATTATTTAATTCATAAGTAATATTTATTTTATGGCTTATGCTATATTACGATTTTATTTTTTTAGAATTAGACACACTTTTAATGACATATATTTTACTGTAAACTCTTCGTGTTTAGTAGTTTACTAGCTGACCCAGCGAACTTCGTATCGCCTAAGATTCAAAATGTTGTAATAAACCTTCCAAGTTTGACAACCTGGTACGCGGTGGTGATCTGGTAAGCGTTTTCTAGCTGATACACATATGTTTGGGTAGCTCCTACTCGGTTATGATAACCTGTTACTTCGAAGGCATAAAGCGTTTTCTGGCTGACACTGCTGTTTAATAAGCTCATACCAAGTTATGACCGCCTGGTACCTCGAAGGCAAAGTTTTTGTCATACCACGTTTTATAGTGAAATGTATTCTCTTTGACGTTTTATGTCACATCACACGAGAACGCGGTCGAAGGGGATAAAAAGTATCCTTTGCCAAAAGCAAAAAAAAAAAAAAAAAAGTATCCTATGTCCTTCTCCTGGCTCTAAACTACCTCCCTGCCAATTTTCAGCTAAATCGGTTCAGCCGTTCTTGAGTTATAAGTGAAGTAACTAACACGACTTTCTTTTATATATATAGATACTAGCTGACCCAGCGAACTTCGTATCGCCTAAGATTCAAAATGTTGTAATAAACCTTCCAAGTTTGACAACCTGGTACGCGGTGGTGATCTGGTAAGCGTTTTCTAGCTGATACTCATATGTTTGGGTAGCTCCTACTCGGTTATGATAACCTGTTACTTCGAAGGCATAAAGCGTTTTCTGGCTGACACTGCTGTTTAATAAGCTCATACCAAGTTATGACCGCCTGGTACCTCGAAGGCAAAGTTTTTGTCATACCACGTTTTATAGTGAAATGTATTTTCTCTTTGACGTTTTATGTCACATCACACGAGAACGCGGTCGAAGGGGATAAAAAGTATCCTTTGCCAAAAGCAAAAAAAAAAAAAAGTATCCTATGTCCTTCTCCTGGCTCTAAACTACCTCCCTGCCAATTTTCAGCTAAATCGGTTCAGCCGTTCTTGAGTTATAAGTGAAGTAACTAACACGACTTTCTTTTATATATATAGATTAGCGTCATCTATGATTCCATAACCATACTAACCAAGGCTAGCCAAGTGATTCGTATTCGTTTTAATAGATGGCGCTTTTCCAAATTAAAACCATCCGTCCTACGCTTTTTCGATCAGGTCACGTGTCCTGACGCGAGTTTAAGATTTTATACCCATTACAGAAAAAGTGCTCAACGCCGCTAAAGAAGTTTTCACTTCAAAATACCTTAAAAAGCACCCCACGCTTTTTTTCTATTATTATGTACTTTTTAGTTTGGTTTCAATGGAAGCGTGTTTTTTAGTTTTTTTAAACTATTATTTATTTTATCTTTATTAGTAACATACAGCAACAAAAAACACAAATTTAACCAAAACAAAAACCTTTCAATGAAGACAGATTCTTTGAACAAACTTTTCAATTACGGTATGCCACATTTCTTATCTAAGCATGAGCCAATGAACCAAGTATCTATAGTAACTTTTCAATACATTTAATCAATATTTGCGACATAACTGAATAAAGATTTTCAATCAGAAGTCACTTTTAATAATAACTAGGTTGTGCCCACGTAGATTTCGAAAAATGTGCTGCGGGAACGTACTACCGGCATTAAAAGTACCCTATCTATTAATCTAAGTTATAAACGATGTGTTTCAAATGTCATCCAAATACTTTTAGTCGTTTTCGGCCAATCCGGAATAAACGTCTCAGACTCGTGCGCATACTTCGTAGTCTATGTAAAGTTTTGACTTCGTTACTATTTTATTACATGTATAGACAATACTTAAGTTGTCGACATGTGGGAGTTAGATTCAGCAAACAATATGCCGAAAGTCGTGACAGTCAATGGTTTAATAGCCAAGAGCTTCCTCCTATATCGGAAGAGGCTCGCATCGCAGATGGAACAATTTTAATCAGTAAACGATCGAGACATAGCGTTTACTGTTAGGACGTTCCTCTCTCAGGAACCCTGACTGCCAGTAGCCTGGACCCTGCCCCTGATAACGGCAGGCCATAATTTAAATGGCATTTTAAATGACAGTGAAGCGTGGTTGTGGCATACCACGTAAATGATGGCGGGAAGAGCTGGATAAGTTCCGTCAAAACTGGAAGGAGGGTAGAGTGAAACCTCAAGAAAGATGAAGGAGTGGAGGGAGGCCTTTGCCCAGGAGTGGGACAACGTAGGCTAAGAAAAGAAAATGTTAAGTAGTAGTAAATAAATAAAGTAGAATAATACTTATGTACTCTAATAGTGAATCTTGATTTGTACCAAATGGTGGCAATAGGCCAGCTTCATATAATAGGATTTAAAAATAACTGCCAAATATGGGTGTTTTTTTTTTGGGTGGGAAATTATCAAATGACGTCTCCCGCTCTTGGGCGGAGCAGAAGGGCGTGTCAGACTTTTACTGACTAAAACCCACCCGTGTTCCTTCAGTAGCTCATGTGCCAGGGCCACGGTGTCTCTTTCGAACAAATCTCGCGACCCTGGCAGATGTGGGTGTTGCTCTACCTATATACACCTCTGCCTAACCCTTCGGAATAACAGGCGTGATGATATCTTATGCTACTCTAATAGAATAGCTTATGGCCCACGCTTAGCACTATCATAAGCAATGATGACGTCAATAAGGGAAGTGCCTGTTTATCGGAAATGCGATAAACCCACTCAGCAACGGCTTAGGAGCTGAGTGCCGTCGAGTAAGTGACATTTGACCAATAGTGCTCTCGACTAGCTTGTTATTGATTTCGTGGTATTATCATAAAACTAAGCTCTGTTATTAAATATGTAGGTCGATTGCCCAACAGCCATGGGCAGTGGGTAGTTCTTGCCTGGCGATGTATAGTATGTTGTTGCCAATGAAGAGAGAAATAAATTCTGAGAATTTATTTCGAAATGTTAGAACCCTTCAGACTGGACAATGCAATGATACTTGGCTTATGTCTAGCAGAGGACTGCTATAGGCTGGTGATGGTGATGAACGCTACTTGGTAGTTTGTATGTAAGTATACTCTCATATTTTTATTAAGTGAATTGTTTTTGATTAAATGTTTTTACTTTCTCTTTTACTCTTACACATGCTCTTTTTTTCTCTCCTATGCAGGTATGCTGAAATAGATTTCTTTCGAAATAAGCATCACCTCTGTTTCTTATTTTTCTTTTATTTTCTTCTAGCCTGTTTATATATACATAACCAGCCTATATTGTTCCCACTACTGGGACACAGGCCTCCTCTCGGTGAGAGGCAGTGGGCCGTAGTCTACCACGCGGGCCCAATGCGGGTTGGTAGATGTCACATATCTTCGAATTTTTTGGTTCTAAGACATGCCGGTTTCCTCACGATGTTTTGCTTCACCGTTTTGAGAGAAGTGGTGATGAAATTATTTTACACTAAGTAAAGCGCCTGCCTGGGTTCGAATCGAACCTATGACCTACAACTCGAAAGTCGGGACCGATACCACTGGGCCAGCACTGCTCTCTGTTTATATACTACGAACGTACGCCTACGTACTGTTTATACAGGATAAGTTTTTTATCCAGTGCGCAAACTGTAACCATGAATTCAGCATATCATTCTAGACCCTCCAGCGTAGAAAATTTTTGTTGGTTACATAAAAAGAAATCAGCTGTTTCATAGAAAATGCAATACCTACGGGGTCAAAATGTATGGAACAGCAGATTTTTTTTTGTATAACCGACGCATGGATAAAAACACTGGATAAAAACTCCTATCCTGTATATGTTGTGTGCATAAATGGTTAAAGTACCAGTGTTTTACATGGCGATCTATCTGACCTCCACAATCTAATCCAACTGCGACAAGCGTAGTATAACCTGCTCGATCGATAGTGCAGCTGTTACTAATTATTATCCACAAGCCTAAGTATTGATATTTTGTATCACGATCCTCATTACTTCAGCCAAATGCATAGTGAACGCTGCTGCCCATTCTCTGCTAATTCCCTCAGTAGTTACTATTCTGAATAAGAAAGAAAAGTTCTTAATTTGAATACTGACACAATAAACAGCCAGGTACAAATTACTGGCGTCATCTCCTCTCAACATAAAGTAATGCGTAAAACTGTAAAATTTTACCGGCTTACTAAATGAAGATCATTTAATAACCAATCACTCTTTTTGCGTACATACCATCATACTATCCCAGGCCTTACTCAATATATTACATATTTCCATTAAAGAAATGAATGCCAGTCCATTCATTTGCCGACGGCATTGAAGTACCTACCTAACTGCGCAGAATTATCAAATGATGCACGCGGACATTGTTACGACATTTAGTTTTTTATGTATGTTTGTTTGAGTGAAGACGTAGTAAGTTTTTTATAGGAATTCCAGTGAAACGGTCCATCTAATTGATTCATTTATGTAAACTTGAGTGTATATTAACATTTACACTATGTGATAATGTGTAGGAGAAGACTCCGTTGGTGTCGGGGATTGACTACTAAAATGCCAACTGATAAAGAAGTAATTAAGCAAAAGAGGAAAAATCGAGCTCAGTGAATTTCTAGAGCACTTTAGCAATTCAACAAGGTTTTCGACTAGTTTCGCACAAGTCGAAGTTCATTATGGGATGGAGATAAAATTTCCGAAATTAATAGAGCAATTGGTATGCTTTGTGTTTTAATTCATCTAGAGAATTGCTGATATGAGACAAACTTAATATGTAATATTAACAGCACTTTCGTTCTTCAAATAAACATCCTCAACAGACAGCTACGTATTCACAGATTAGGCAGCTCAAATACATGATAGTAATAATCTAGGTAAACCCATAATTACTAAGCCTTTGGAAATTAGCAATTCTATTCGTCTGAACCAGTCTGAAACTAATAAAGACATCAGAAATAATGACTTAATTAGTATTGAAATTATAATTACATTATATCCTTGTCGGGAACCCATCTGCAATCGAAATCGTTCGCTAACTCGATCATACAGGCGCCTAATTGTTGCGGTGAAATTTCTGGCTAAAGGGTCGTTCACAACAGCTTGGTCAATAATTGTATTTTCAATGAACGTATTTTGACATATTTTCGGCAAACTTAAAGGAGGTGCATAATATTTCAGAACCTTTGGAAGAAATTTACATTAGTAGTGTAAGAGCAATAGTTATTCATAGAAGTTTCAGTGAATGCGAAACCAATAAAACTGTCAGTCCTCAAAATAAGATGTCCTAATGACATGAGACCTCCTCTTGGTAAGAATGAGTAGGCCACGCGGTATTTTAACTTGTAGGAAATTTCGGTTTCCTCACATTTTTTTTTCATTCAGAGTTTTGAGAGCATTGGTGGAGAAGCAATTTACACAAAATGCAGCACCTGTCTGTAGAACATACGACCCTACAGCTCATTACTCATGGCCGTTACCACTGAGCCACCACTACAGTCTCGCAAATCGTTATTCAGAAATTCAACAAAAATGAGAGATAACCCATTTTCTTCATAGATTCTTATCACAGTGTCCAAGTCCTAATCATGGACGAACGTTGGAAAAATCAACATAATCACAAGCTAAGCGTAGTTTACGCACCAGTAAGTCCAGCAATAATGAGCCAACTGCATTAATAGGCGCATTGTAACGACGCAAAAACGTAGGTTTCAACACCAGACGACGAACATTCTTAATTACTGTGCGTACAGTGTGTTTTTTTTACTTTGTTAGGCCTATTGTAAACATAAGCCCTCATTTATATATATCTGAGGAGTCATGAGTACCGGATATCAGTTGACAACGAAACGCAAGCGTGAAGTTGGCGCGCTTCGACAGAGTCTAGCCTGATGTTCGTGCGAGTTGACAAGAGCGACTACAGGCGGCACATCTGGCATTGTGAGGACAACAAATGTCTAGAAACTGTCCAACGTTTCGTTTGGCAAGTACAAACATAAGCTAAAAAGATTTTCTTCTCACCCGCAACACGCAACTACGCCAAGTAAAATCTTCAACGGTGACGAATCGAGCTTTAGGCTAGAATTAAACTTAGATCGCATTGAAAAAAATATTTAGTAAGTCTTCTAGCAACCCGCCTAAGCGTCGCCGTCGCACGGTTGCAATCTACTGATGTGGAAATTTATTCCGCATCAAAATACATTGAGTATTAAGAAGAACTAAGCTGTCTATGTGGCCCACATAGATAAGAAAAGCCACTTTTATTTAAACCATTTACAATAATAGAAGGTTATAGTTTACGAAGAAGATTGATGGAATATTTTGACAAATTCGTTCAAGTCCGATGGTCGCAAGATATATTGCTGAGCATATGGTTCTTGGGTCCTGTTAACAGGTCGGCCTTAGTGTCATTGAGTGATTTTGTTAGGAAGTTGTCAGAAGCAGTCTTCAGAATTAGTGGCCGACTTATGGCAATGGTCCAATGAGCAGTAGTGGCCCAGTGGTATTAGCTTCTACTTAAGAGCCGCCAATCCACCGATCGAGGTCGTAGGTACCCTGACACTAAAATATTCCATCACCACTGCTCTCAAAACGGTGAAGAAAAACATCGTGAGGAAACCCGCATGCCCTAGAACCAATGACAGTAGACATGTGATGTCTACCATTCCGCACTGGACCCGCGTAGTGGACACGCAATGGGCTAGACCCCTATCACATGATATTTTTACCGTCATTGATGAAAAGTTGGTGGACTAAACACTTCTGCCTATACTGTCGGGAAATATAGGCGTGATATTACTTTATTACATTATATTGCCAAACTTAGCCCCGGTTATAACGCGAGAACAACTAGAGCAAACAGACTAAAGTGAAATAGTAGTTTGAGCGGCGCAGGTGTGGAAACTACAAACAAATCGATTTAACAAACGTACTTATTCCACTTAGCCTTTAGTGCAAAAAGGTTTTGTCTACAGACTATTTATATAAATGCCAGTTTAGACATTGTAGTGACAAATACTTCTTAGGAGATGATAGATTCATACATATGGGTATATATAAAAATCAATGACTGGCCTGTTAGTCTAGTGGTTAGTTACCCTGACTGCTAAGGCTGAGGTCGTGGGTTCGATTCCCACCCAGGACAAATGTTTGTGTGATGAGCACAATCATTTGTTCTGTGTCTGGGTGTAATTTATCTATAATATGTATGTATTTAGAAATATATATATACCTAAGTATATTTATCAGTTGTCTGGTTACCATAGTACAGGCTCTGCCTAGTTTGGGAACAGATAACAGTGTGTTGGTGTCCTAAGATATTATTATATAATGGGATCTGAACCAACGCGCGCAGTACAATTTTAAAAAGAAAATAATTGTACACAATATTTACATACAGCGAGCTTGGATGGGTGGTACTAACTGTGCTTATTACTAAAATTGGAACCTGTATTTTCAATTTCAAAAATAGATCAAATTTACGTTGCATTTTCGTCTCGCGTTCGTTCAAAGACATTAGTTTCCGAAGCATTGATTGTTCCTGTTAATGCAATTAGTTAGTAATTCATCAAGTTTGGTCATGGTAAAAATGCATGGAACTAATACCTTTACCCATCTTTCATTTTCAAGTCCATGGTCGGGCAGGCTTGAAGATAACTGCACTATCTTATGTTTTGCCGTGGACAATAAAGAGAACCATTCAACTATAGTCACCATGCTAGACTAGAGTAAATACTTATTCAGGGCACAAAGTTTTCCTATATCAAAACTCCACCATTTATTGCTCTCCAATCAATCTGCCTAGCCTTTTGCCAACTATATTAGGGTCGGCTTTCAGTCTAACCTGATCGAGCTGCATACCAGTAGTTAACTTGCAGCGACTGCGTTTCTGACCTACATAATCCAGATACTGAGTAATACGATGCCCCTTGGTAAGATTGTCTGTCATGTTTTTGGGTTTCTGACTACCCGTAATGACAGCCGGCTTCAATGGTTTTAACATGCATTCCGGGAACAGACGGGTCTCAGTATGTGATAAATGTTCACCCATCCACAGACTGAGCTCGGCAAGCGTAGCTTAACCTTCGATCTTTTGTTCTCCAATAGATGAAAATTAAGTAAAATCTGTAGTGACCACGCCATCCTAAAGCTTATGAATGCACAATATTCCTAAATCCTGTGAATGGTTGCCAGTTTTACCACCCACCCTCAAAACTTCACGTCCATAATCGCGAATACACGGAAACAGTTTGTTAATCATTCGCCGGGACGTAGTTATACCGCGATGAATAGAAAATTAAGTGATTACATTTGCTAATTTGCGTACCGCCCGCGTTTGAATAATCCATAACTTGGTGTTTGGCGCCTGTTCACTAATTTATAGGCAGTTTAGTGGGAATGTTCTGAATTGATGTGGTTGATTGTCTGTATTTGTCTCTTTAACTAGAAATAGGCTACAAGAAATGTGTGTAAAATCGTTGAACGTCTTCCAAGAAACCTTAAAGAATAATGTCACTTATAAAGATTAAATCAGATGAATTAGTTAAAAGAAATTTGACAAAGCTAAGGTAGAAGTAAACTTTGAGATGAAGGCTGAAACAGATGGATTAAAGGAAGACCCAAGCGATCAGAGTAAACATCGATTCAGAAAGAGGTACAGAAACTTGTTCAATTCGAAAGTACTACAAATACAGTTATACATAACTACAGGCTGATGCGAATATCTAGATGAACCGAAGAGCTTATAAAGGCGGCTGGGACTGACTAGATGCCGAAGCCGGAGGACAAAGTGTTGTGGGACAGCCTGGGAGATATCTTTGTCCAGCAGTGGACTACGATAGGCTGAGTTGAATGATTCACAGGCTGGTGACATACTGAATATTAATGAATCATAACAACGAAATAAGTTTTGTTTTGCCAGTGATAAGGAGAACTGCATACCTTTCCTTAGAAACAGTTTATCAAACGATTCCATTATAATAATTATTATAATCTTTCATAAACACTTAACTCATGAGTGTTAAATCACACTCTCTTACACTTTCTAGAGTACCTACTCTAAGATTTTAAAACACTTGACTTCAAGAACCTTGTCGTTATATCGAAGAGTACTTCTACACCCTCCATTTCATAGATACAATGAGGAAAAATGTGGAAGGAGATATAAATATCGGTAAGTAGCTTATTAAGTTGAAAGGGAAGCTGTTGGAGGCAGCATTTACGAGTCCGAGAGGTCCACACTGCAGAAGAGCGCGTAACTTGGAGACGCGTCGCAAGTGAACGTCGCGATCATTGAGAAAACGACGAAGAAGATATGAGAGTGAGTGAGTAATTAGTTTTACAAATTCAATAACATAACAATCTCGCCTTGGGAATGGTTGAGTGAAAGTGTAGCTATACTATACCCACATTCTTTTCTAACTATAATATTATAAATGCGAATGTGAGTTTGTGTATTACCCTTTCACGCTAAAACGGCTGAACAGATTTGAATTAAATTTGGACCTGTGACTACTATTTATCCTGGATTGCAGCCGAAGTCACGAGCAACAGCTGGTATCATAGTTTTCATTTCACGAAAGTTATGACAAAATTTATATACCTACAGACCTACGCTAATGTACGAAAATATTTATAATCAAAATCTCTACATGCACGAAAACCCCTAATCTTTCCTCAATTCCAAAATAACGCTTTAATCACGAACTTCAAAGCCGCGATCTAATCCTTTTGCCACAAGCGGCGGACGTGATATGAAATCGATTAAAACCATCTTAGATATATGATAAGGACGGGAAAGGATTACTGGCAGTATGCATTTATGCCAAATATCTTTAGAATAAAAACATTCAGATTCCATTTTTGTATAATCATCATCATCATCACCAGCATGATTGGTAGTCATGTGTCACCCATGCCGAGTTTAGACCTCCTCTCTTGTGGTTTTCTATACAAAGATCATAATAGTATGTGCTCTTAAACATATCATAAACATCATTCTTAGCATTTTCAGTAGCGTCCATCAACTCCTGTGGCGTGCAAACAACAGAACATGCTGGATAAGATATCAAGTGCCTCATCGTTTGTGGGACAGCACCACATTTACACTCCAGGGCTGAGTCGTCTACGAATCTCCACCTGTACAGGTTTTCTTTACTACTACGCTACTGAAAATGCTAAGCTCGTAGCCAAATTCTGGGCTAACTCTATTTAGATTGCTATCGACACGCTAAGAAGAAGAAGAAGAAGAACATCATTTTACAACATAGGTGACGAATCATCATTACACTCATCATTTAGCTAAAAGACGTCCACTGCTGGACAAAGGCCTCCCTCAGGCACCGCCACCTTAGCCAATTCTATACTTCCCGCGTCCAGCGAATTCCTGCGGCCTTTAAAATATCATCAGTCTACTTTGTGGGAGGCTTTCCAACGCTAATCTTCCGGTATGCGGTCGCCACTAAAGAACCTTTCGTCCCCATCGGCCATCTGTTTGACCAGCAATGTGCCCTCTGTTATATAGGTTTGGCAATTCTTCGGGCTATGTTAGTTACCTTGGTTCTCCTACTGAACTCTTTATTTATGATCAATCACATAGGGAGACTCCAAACATAGCCCTCTCTATTGCCATTTAACGGCTTTAAACCTTACGGATACAATGACGCAAAGCTTACTGACAGTATTTAAGATATAGGAACTCGTCATCAAGATGCTCAATGATAATTGCTTGACATTAATAACGTCACGCTAGTAACTCATAATCAACATGACATTATGACAGCAGGAGTACCTACTCATAATTTTATTCTAGAATCATAAATTCTGCATAAAACGTGACTCCAGTCAATTGTTCATGTACAGAAAAAACTATTTTCTTTGAATAGATGCTTCTCATATTTTCGCTAAGTGCGTAGTAAAATGTTTCACATATAACGCAGAATAGGGTAAATAAGAGAAAAAAAAAATTAAGGAAGAAGTCTTCAGTTTTTTTTGTTTGCACTTAATTGTACTTTGTCGTTTTCAGTGTTATACTGTCTAACAAGAAATGCTATAAAATCTTAGAGGTGGCTCTTTTAAGCGATATTGTTATCATTTTGACAATGTGACTCATTGGCCTAGAAAGGCCATTGAGAAAAACTAATAACTAAATAGTATATATAAATATGCGTCTTAGATCATTTATTTTCTTCATTTCAATTAAATATTTCAAAATATCGTCATAATGATCGTTATCATCTGCACAATTCAAATGATTTACTCTACCACATAAGCTGATGATTCGTAATGACTCCTTCAATAATGCTAATTGCTATATTATTCTATCGGCGGTTTGGCAGGATGAGAAAGCGAAGGTTAGTAAGACCAACGTACCAACACTTCTGTTTAAACTAAACCTAGGTTTATGTCCCTAATTAATGTTAGCATCCTGAGGTTTTCCTGTCATGAATCTCAGCCTAATTTCAACTTCCTTAATAAACATGTATCCTACTCCAATTGACTTCTCTTCTTCACCAATTTCTCTGGTATCTCTTGGTAAGGTAACTTTCAAGACTGAGAAAAAACGATTTTAGCTCATGCAAATTTATGATATTTATTGTGTTTTTATTGTAGTGTCTCTGTTTTTTAAGTATTCAGTACATTCAATTCGCTTTATTTTAGATCAGAATTTATCATCAAAGACACATAACTTTTTTAATGCATCCCAGAGTTCTTATTCAGAGGAAGTTATAAATAACAGCTAATACTAACATAATGAAGATTATCTTGCCTAAAAAACATATCGTCACTGGAAAGGCAAAATTACTTAACCGCCAAATTGGGCATATTGAGTTACATAAATAAAATATATAAATATACAAATAGTCCAAATTAAGTTAGTTAAAATAGTATAGTGTAGTATTTTTTTAATGGCAATTGTACTATTTTAACTAACTTAATTTGGACTATTTGTATATTTATATATTTTATTTATGTAACTCAATATGCCCAATTTGGCGGTTAAGTAATTTTGCCTTTCCAGTGACGATATAATGTTCTAAGAAGGATTTCAAATAAAACTTTGCTTCTATCATTTGCTTCATAGACATTCCTAGAATTATTACATAACTAGCTTCTGTGCGACCATGTATGTACGCAAATGCGCAGCATTGCATGTCCCGGGCAATAAAACAAAGGCGACCATTACAATTGTTGCAAAAACCGTAATTATAAACTATTATAGTGTCGCGGAATTGTACGTCCAGTCACGTGCGCCGATAAATGTACGTGCTAGCGTTTACTTTTATTTGATTTACAGTTCTTTTTATGTTAATGCGTTTTCTTTACTTTGAAACTGACATAATGCACCCATCGATATGGAATAGATTAATCGCAGGGTGAAACGAATAATTTATCAACTGTACTCGTATTAAGAAATCTTGTTTAAACCATAAAATAATATACCCGATCTTCCCCTAAAAGCAAGATGTCGGAAATTACTTATGGATCACTTTCCTAAAGTTAACAAATCGTTATTTCGATCATCAAACAATTTGTAATCCTTGCATGCCAAAATCCAAACAGCACGCTGACCTGTTAGCACGTCAAATATTATCCAACCAGTTTCAATTATAGGAAGAAGGTCTGTACGTCCAAACACAAATCAATCAATTTAGTTAATTAAATAACTAACAGTTACTAAACGCCATTTATTTACAATTTACATGAAGCGTTTATACACAAACACTTCATTCGTGGCATGTTCAAATAATCTAAAACCGTATAAAGACCATATAAGCAATATTCAAATTAATACTGAGCAACTTTCTAATCATAGTTGGAATAAACATTTTGACCCCTGACTGGTTAGGACATCGAATTTATGAAGATGAGTCGTTGGGTCATTTAGACCCATGTAATTGGTTTCTAGGTGCTATATCCTGGCGTTTATTGGATACAAATTAGAATTAGTGTCAAGATATGTAAGCTGTTAGGTATTATAAGGTTACTTTGGAAGTAGTTAAAATATTTGACTGTGTACCAACAAAGTTGCCTTATCGACTTATATTTAGCATTTCATCGATTAGCGCAAACGACTCTTTGATCCTAAAGACATAAAACTGTCTGTTTATGGATATTGGTCCTAGACGACCAGCAACATAAATAGTATTGTGAAATAATCCAAGCCGTAAATCAGCCTGTGAAAACCACAACTAGATTTATAAAGTGGGTGTTCCTCATGATAAATTGTTAGGCCCGTGTCTGTTTCATGGCATTTAGCAAGAAAGCACTAACAAACACTAGCTCCAAAAATCTAAGATAACGTCGATGAAAAATTGACAATACACTTGGTCATATATTTAATGTATTATCTGTAATGGACTAACTAACTGAACCGTTTTCTTTTACGACCACGCCTTAGTCTTCTTTACTAAGTCCTCTTAGTTGACTAAACCAATACAATTTCATCAGACAAGAGTACCGCTTTCATAATCTCAGTTCATCTAAAAATATTCCGCGCAGGCGTTTCCTTAAAGCCGTAAACATTAAACAAAGAGCCGCATAAGTTGAGGGCTGTGCCATAAACTGTTGACGATTTTCTCGTAAAGAAAGTTGTTTAGATCAAAATATTGAAAGATTTTTTGATTTTTATTGATTAGTTTTTCTGAGTCATTTGGAAAAGGGGAAGAGATTTGATCGGAAGTTTGTCGCAAGTCTGCAATGGTTTAATGAGTGTGCATCAAATGAAAATCTTCACAGACTTAATAACAGGGTAAAATCTCTATTTTTCAAGGGTTCGAACTCATTTTACGCACACTTTTTATTCAATAATCATAAATTCACAAAACAATGAAAATCCTAAACTGCTGGGTCAAAAATAATTAAGTTTTAAACACTAAAGGTTTTTTAAAATTCATTCCCATAATTGATTAAATAGGGGATGAAAGTTTGTATTGAAATTCTTCATTTTGCGATGAGAAATTCTATGGGGCGCACGGCTTGTCGATAAGTAAATCTTGCTGTATACTTCAGTGGTAGATTTGCCATTTATGTACTCCACAAGTATTAAACACCAGTTTTTAATCTCTGCCTCATTTAAAAATGGTTATAAGAGAGGAATCCCTGAATGTTTTTTAGTATGCAAGAATTACAGCCTCCAGTAAATAAAGAAATTCTCACCAGTCTAGCCTCATAGCAAACAAATTCTTGCATAGCTAAAGGCAGCGCCCCTACAGCTCTATTCCGATCACGCGACGTACAGCGGCAGACTCAATACAGCGAGACGCGTCTTATTATGCGCAGTCGCAACTTATTACTATAGCAGCGATTAAAGGAGATTTATATGACGTAAGCGCGTCGTACTTAGATATACGAGGATTTGATTGGGTGATCGTGATTGGGATGTTGTGAAATACGGGATCATGTTGTGGCAGTTTACTTATTAATGAGAATTTATTTGCTTTTGGAAAATACTATTGCCCCTGTTATTGGATGCAATTTTATAGTATTAGTGTATTAATGTGCTGAAGATATGAATCACATAATATTAACTCACCCTTGTATTCCTTGATGGGTTAGGCAGAAGAGTCCTTTAGTACGCCTACAATTCCCCAGGTCAGTTACGTGTGGTGCCGGTCGTAAAGAATAGCACCAACCCATCTCTTCCCATGTGTGTCGTAAAAGGCGACTAAGGAATCTACTACGGAATGGGCAGCAGCGTCCTCTATGCATTTTACAACCATACTGCGATCGCCAACCCGCCTGCCAAGCGTGGCGATTATGGCAAACCTCCTCAAATTGGGAGAGGCCTATGCCCAGCAGTGGACGTCTTTCGGTTGAAATGATGATGATGCTTTCCCCAGTTCCAGATGTCTCATATTATAGGGAGCGAGCCAATGTCCATCGACCGAGCACACATCTAGACTCCGAACAGGAGAGTTGATTAATAAATTGATAAAATACCAGAAAGTTGATCAGTAGGCGTTAAAGATAAGAGAAATAAAATGTAATCAATTTATATCTTATCGAGATGTGGCCGTTACCACCATCCAGTTTGATCGAGCGCAGCTTTCTAATAAGTTTCCGAAACATATAAGAGATTCGTCATTACTCAACATTTTTAAAAACAGATTAAAGTTGTATTTGGCTAACCAACAATAAATCACTGCTGGTACTTGATAAATTAACTTATGTACTTTATAACTTACCAGCAGATATAGTAACATATAACAGACAAAAAGAGTAAATGATCACCAAAATTAAACCCGCATTTTAATGTAAAATTATAACCAAAGTTTTAACATCTCGATATTCTATATAAGCAAAATGACTCCAAATAAATCATTGTTAATCCAAAAGTAGTAAATGATCACCAAAATTAAACCAGCATTTCAATGTAAAACTATCACCAAAGTTTTTACATCTTGCTATCCTATTTAAGCAAACTGACTCCAAAAAAAACATTGTTAACCCAAAAATAGTTAATGAACACCAAATTATTGAGTGTACTACGTGAGCTCGACAAATGGATTTGCGAATAACGCTTGTGCGACAAAACTGTATTGCAACTCACCATAGTTCGAATGCACGCTTGTGCGACACACTGAATCTAGTCGTTTCAAGCACAGGAGGATAGTTAAAACTGTGACACATAGGAGGTCACAGTTTTAACCTAACCTAACCTAGTGAGCTTGAGTGTGTCGCACAAGTGTTATTCGCACATTCATTTGTCGAACTCACGTAGTACACCCAATTATTAAGATTTGGTGATCATTTACTACATTTGGTGTTTGAATACATTTTGAAGTGCAGTCGTGACTAAAATAGCTAGTACTATTGTAATTTTAGACTTTATTTTTCTGGTGTCAAGTATATATTTTTGGTAAAAGAACTAAGGGTATCAAAGCATTTTATGGTGGTCATTATATTTAATCCCTTTACTTAACATATTTTGTTAACTTTCTCATATTTACGTGTATGTATGTTCTTTTTGATAAATAAATTTCATTAAATTGATTTAGAAAAAAATGCTGTTGATAACTTATTTTCATTAAAACTTTATGATCATTGCTGCCAAAAGCCAAAGGTTCTTCTTCTAAACACCATTCGATTAATATTAATGATAATTCGAAAAGCAATACCAGTTGAGTCGTGATGTGATCTTAGCGCAACAGTGACCTGTCTCTTCCCATAACTGGCAATCAATGGGCAATCACCTCAATTGCATTGTAATTTTGACCTGACGATATTAAAATTTCTTCACTGCTACATACTATACGGCAAGTAAGTAGTTAATCGAATCTCAGTCGATACTCAGAATCGATTACTGAGGAAAATGAAATTTTAAAGCAAATGATTTTATTGTTAGAAATCTATAATGGCTGTAACTCTTGCAAAAGAAAACGAAGTTTACAATGAAAGAATTACTTCTTAATTGATGTCCTAGAAAAGCGGTTCCGGCATACGTACGGCCGTCATGAAAATCTGTCTCTTTCACCAAAATTAGACAAATAGGTGTCAAAAACATTAGCATAATGCATCATACATTTTAATTGCAGTTAACAAATTACGATTAAACGAAGATTTCAAAAGAATTACTTCTTAAGGCCCTCTTGTAGTTGAAGACGTTTCGGCGAACACGGGCCGGTCGTTGCGAGCGCTTGAGCTGCTAGATTTTGAGTATAATTGTTTCGTGGAGACAAAATGATAAGGAAATTATAAAATATTTTCTCAGCATGCCCTAAAAAACAATAAAATCTATTTTTTGGTATGAGTTTTACATGGTTTAATGATAGAATCTCTTCAAAGTACACGTTTTAAATGGCGATTTAGTGTCAACTTTATGATTATTTTTTATCGAGCCAATTGTTTTAATTCACGTTTCTATCTTTACACAGCGCTTAATAGTATGTTCAATTTTCCTAAATATTTTTTTTTTACGGAATCTATCCATTTTGCTAGATTTACAGAGGTTTAAAAAAGTTAAAAAGTACTACAACCTCGCCTTAAGGAGTGGTGTCCTAGAAAAGCGGTTCCGGCATACGTACGGCCGTCATGAAAATCTGCCTCTTTCACCAAAATTAGACAAATAGGTGTCAAAAACATTGGCATAGTGCATAGTGCAGTCATACATTTTAATTGCAGTTAACAAATTAAGGTTAATGGAATTATCTCATCATAGTTTATCTTTTAACTCATGACTAACTGCTATCTCGGTGTCAAGTACTTCTGTTTACTGTCACAGTGTTGATTGGTCTCAGTTTAATTACCATCTTATTAGGAAAACTTTTAAGGAAACTGTTACTAATTTTCTTTAAATATGATCGTAGAAATGTTTTTTATTTTATTTTATTAATTGAGGGATAATAAACAACTACAACATACATACTGAAAGGTTTTAGAGATTGCTAATTGTTAACGTCAGTTTTTTTTTATGATTTTATCTGGACTTATAATTTTGGGCAGTTTTCATTCGTTCTTAACCCGAAAAAGTATTATTGTAGTCGTATTACGAAAAACTTTTCTTATGAAACAACAAATCAATCGCAAAATAAATCTCCAGTTCCATTTGTTTCGATATAAACACAAATGTACGCAAAAGCATGTTCTGGAGATACATTCCTGTGGAATGTTTTGAGTACAAATGTGGATAGAATAGAAGAGAAAGGAAACACCAAAGAAACTATGGATGGACTATATAATGAAAGATGATATGGCTAGAAACAGGATGACTACCGAGATGATGACTAATACAGAAGTATGGAAGAAAAAGATATGTTGCGCCGACTCCAAATTAATAGGAATACGTACAAGGGAATCATGACGAGTACAACTTATTCGCAATACTTTTAAATAGTAAACGTAGCCTAATTTGTTAGACATTAACAGCCTTCAGAAAGCAATAAACGGCAACTAGGCGTGAGTGAACAATCAATTCAGAGCAGAGTATGAAGTGACGAAATAGAACATCATCATAATAAAATGGTTTCGAACATAATCATTGCTGTAACCTAGTTGTGTTTAACGAGTAGTTAACTTTTACGATGCCTAGATATCAAGTACTCGTTGTTAGCACATTAGGAACGCGAAGTGAAATGGGCAGTCGAGCGTTCTGCGTTCAGATAAAAATAATTACCTACAGAGAATGCAGAGTAATATTGAACTATTACAATAAGTATCCGGACTCTTTCTTTGTATTTTATTAATTCGTTTTTTGGTAATTTTGAAGTACCATAACTGACATGTCAAAACTAAAAAACATTTTTACAAAGAAATGCCCACAAACCCACCTCCAAACCCACTTCGAAAAAACCCAAACTACAAACTGAAAAATGATTGTAATTAAAAAAAAAAAGGCGCCGAAGCATGCCACATCAAAATCTATCTTGTAAAAAATGTTTAAGGCAATAAATAAGGAATGAAATTGAATTGAAAACTTTTTATTGTTTTGTCTTACTGCTGTCTTAACGAGCCCAAATGAACACGAAAAAATACCTTGGTACTTAGATCTGCACAACCTAAAACTTACAGTGCACTAAATTCTCCGATACTTTGCTCTACGATCCGCCAAAAGACCGATTGTATTCAATCGTGCCCGTAATTACGCCGTCTCGCCGTTTGAACCGAAATGTCAATAAATCACCACTGCAGTCACAATGGCGCTAGTATCGCAGGATAGTTTCAGAAGAACAATATTACACAACAAACGCATTGAACGACATGGACCTTAGTCCAAACTCAACGGGCCCTAGTCATCGGCGAACCATTGGATTATCCTTAGTAATCGGAGGAAAACCGAAAGAAGAATCGGAAAGAATAGATCGATAGTCATTAGAGCTAAAATAGTTCTCAAATCGGGGAGGCGCCAAACAAACAAAAATAGGTGGATTTAATCGATCTACGATAGGAATTAGAGCTAAAATAGTTAAAGTCGCACTATGATCTATGCTTGCTGACACTATTATTAAAGGGAACAATGGGCAAAAATGCAGAGAGTTATTCTTATTCCTTAATACAGGGGATACTCAAGGCACAGACTATTGTATCCCTAACATGGTGGAGCAGTGCAAACGCACACCAAAATATCTCAATAAGACCTCTGTAACCACTGTCTCACAATAAAGATCTTTGACTTGAACCGTTCCTTGTGGACTTCTGGCGGTGCTTTGGAGAGGCTGATGACCGGCAGTGTACGCTTTTCGGCTTCATAATTCGATGAAGAAATGATAATGATTCCCTAAGTTTTCACCTTCATAGACGAGAAGTGGAAGTGGAGAAGCCGCTTAAATCTGATCCATTATTTCAGAATAAGCATTCCGTCCGATTTTGGGATCACACTGGAATAATATAACGCAGATACAATAAAAATATGCAATCACATTGTTACTTCTGCACAAAATCCTGCGTCATCCCCGTGCATACCGACCTGGCTCAGTTGCGCAAGTAACAATTTTTGCATGCCTCCTGATATTTAAGGCTTCACAGTGGATTCGAATTGGTATTTCTGCAGTAGGTATAATATTTAAGCCAGACGCAACCAGATTGAGGTGATAAAGGGAATAGCATTGTTGAAAAGGTCTATTCGGATTTATAGATGTGGTTTATGTAAATTATGTAAAGAGATCGGCTTTGAAGACATACACCGTCTATAGTAATGTCTGAGTCTAAGTTCAATAAATAGGTGTGACTAGAGAACGGCAGATGACGCTCTTAATACCAAAATCACCAATTTATATTAGTTAGTCTACTTTAAAATTAACATCGTCTTTAATACAACCACTTCAGGTATACACAGCAAAAGAGATAAATATATTGACGGGGAACTTTTGTCAAATCGCAGGTATTCTTCTCCTTGTAAATGTGTCGATGGGAATCTAAATTGGATCAGCCCAGGGTAGCTACGAGTTTTAACACAGTAAAGCAGTGCTTGTTCCCAGGGTTAGCATACTATCCACCAAAGAAGGCATTTGTAACTATACCATGTATGCACCCAAATTGCGTAACACACTATCCATCAGAAACACTTTGAAGATATTGCTGATTGCTTGCATTGCATTGCTTCATATGTAAGTAAAAAATGTCTGCTAGTACCTAACGCAATTAATTTTATTGAACTGATAAAATCAAATTAAAAGTCATTCCTAGCTATTAGTGTAATTACCACCTGGTCATTTTTAGCAGACCTCTTAAATCCAGACAAAGCTATTTGCCATTGTATTAATTGACTTTTACCAACCAGCATTTGTTTTTTTTTTTAAACACACTTTCATAGAAAACCAAACTAAAAGTAGAACATTTTGAGGTAGTTTTAATTGACATCAAGCACCCCACGCTTTTTCCATTATTTTCTACGTTTTAGTTTTTTTTTTTAAACTACGAGTATTACTTATTTTCAATTTTTTAGAGTGTTTCGTATTTTGTGACGTATGTCAGCGTAGTTTTCGAAGACAGATTTTTGCCATCCTGGTAACCCTAGCAAGGATAATGGCACACATTTATGATATTATTGTATTATCATCGGTCCACGATAAGTCTACAAAGTTGAAATGAAATCTGGCCGTTTGATGTGGGTCAAAGGCGAGTCCAAAGGAGTCGGTTACAAACATACAAACATACACGTGAAGCTAATTAGAAGCGTGTTAAAAATGCACAGTGAAGAGAAACGTCCCAATAACAAGACACAAATATTTTATAGCCATACCGTCTCAATCAGACGAACAAATCTTCTAGGTTCACCTCTAACATACCCTGGGTACGTAAAGACATTTAAACTAGGGTCAGTCAGCGTGGCGAATAGTTATGTGGCAGGTTGCGCCGCTATATCATGCTGGAGTGACGGCTCGCCTATCCGTATTGCATGCTGGTGTTTATTAAACTTGGCTATTTCTTCATGATATCGGGTTTAGGTTCAATCATGGATTTTATTGATTGGTTTCTAAATTAATCCTTTCATTTTAAGGTCTCGACAGGTAGTTTATCCATCTCTGGGGCTATTATTCCAGTTGCGTCTTTTATGATTTCTTTAATTTAAACACAAACTACGAGTATATAGGGTGTTAGGACAACGACGCACAAACTATAACCATAAATTTAGCATATGTTTCCTGCGGTTTCATCCTCATTTGTCTCAGTTCCGTGGAAATGTCGTGATTGAAAGTATCCTTTGTCATAAACATAATTCAGGCCACGGTCTACTCATGTATCTCATCCAAATCCGTCCTTCAGCCGTTTTAACGTGAAAACTTAATCGTATCCCACAGGAGCATACTATCGGGATAAAATGTATGCCATAAGTTAATCCAGGTTATTAACTATCAGTGTGCCAAGTTTCATCCGAATCCCTGCAGCCGTTTTGACGTGCTTGAGTAACAAACAATCAAACATACAGTAGAATGAAGTCTTATCTCCCAGAAAATCAAGTTTAACTGAAAAAGTAACAGCTTTATCTTTTAATCCATATCATATGCGAACACCTCATAACCTCAAACCTTTACATCTTCAAAACACCTTTCGCACACCACTGCTTTCTAAGTCATCAGTTCCAACTAAGCTCATTGTCAGCACATTCATTGTCATTACATTGTGGACTGCCATGGTTATTATGGTACGTGAAATCGTCTCGCTGTGACGAATTTTCATTTTAGGAACACGAAAACCGTTGCAAATTGTGGAAATAATGCGCACCCACTGTGTTTAGGTTTGGTGGGCAGTGAGTGATGTGCTTAGCGATTTTTCTACAAAAAGACATGGTTTTTTACTAAACTGTATATCATGTATTTCTTCATCAAAAATCAAGCTGAAGAGTTTGTTTGTTTGAACGCACTAATAGGAATCAGGAAGTAACAGGTGAATTCGAAAAATATTTTGCATTAAGCCCATATTTCGAGAATAGCTATGGACTTTTACTTAAAATCACGCTAAGACCCCTTAGAAGCCAAGCAAAAACGTTATTTCTGACTTGAAAAACGCTAAACGAAAACGAAGAAGCAGAGCAAAATAATCCCGCGCACGAATTCGCGGTCTTAGTTGGTCTTCTGTATGTCTAAATATAAATGAAATGCTGTTTGATGTCCTAAGTGCATCACTTCTCGTTTAAAAAAGTTCGTAATAGGCTGAATTAGGTTTTTATAGAAAAGTTCTCCGGATGATTCGGGAAGACCGAAAGTGCTTTCTTATGGGATTTTTGTATGTACTTTAGACCACATTAAAATGTTGTTTTTCAGCTAGTGAAAGCCAAATTTGATGCCTACGTTGCGCATTGTAGAGAGAAGTTAATTTTTTCCTACTTATTTCAGGGTTGCTAAAAGTCGTATAGCACAATTTGTCCATATTCCCTCTGCCCCTCATTAGTCTTTACATAGTTTATTACATAAGATCAAAGGTAATTAGGCCAACGTAACAAACAGAGAACTATCCACATTAAATAAATAAGTAAGAGTGAAGCAAGATTTAACGAAGCGAAATAACTTTCACATAGGTATTTACTTCATACACAGGCGGAAAGTAACGATTGACATTATGATGTTATCAGTATACAAGTATTTGCTGACCGTTTAGCTGACTTAACCCTACGTCACCTCTCTTGACAGTGCGGCTAAAGAAGTGTTGGCTTCGACCACTCGCTGTGAAGCTGGCATTTCCACAATTTATAACCAACTAACATTTCTATTTTACAATCCAACCATAAAATTTAACGATAATCTAATGAATTTCAAATTAATACCGAATGAGGAACTCGATAAATAATCTATGCGGGAATAAATTATCACCTGTAGCGCAATCTATGTACAGACGCCAGCACACAAAGCTACTACAATCTGTCATTTTAATTTTTCACTTTATCGCGAAAGTATTAGGTTCAATATTGATTGGGAAAATTTGACAGGTTCGGGTAGCTTGATGTGCTGGTATCTGTACAGTCTAATAAACTATTTGATATACAGGCAAAAATGTGGCGTTCCGCGCATACAGGTACCAGATGTCGGCATTTAGTTTCCGAGTTATTTGCGTTTTTGTAAAATCGGGTGAAAATATGTCATTTTGTGATTTTTACTGATTATTGTTCCACAACAATTTTGCTACAATTTGATATAATTAACATCTACAGACAACATATCTAAACACATTTTTTTAAAGGAAGTGTTTATTAAGAAGGTACCAGATGTCGGTAGGTCTTATAAAATGTCGATATTTTCATAATTTATTATTATTATGTTGAGTTTTTGAATTTTAATATTATTTGTATATTGGCAGTACAGTATCGGTTATGTTAGTGATACATTGATGCATATAATGTGTTAGGTGTTACCCAGGAATCGCCGAGAGTTTTTGATTGTTGTTTGTTGTTGTTTTTCATTGTTTTTTTGTAACCTTAACTTTCAAACTCCATTTTCTCGAAACTAGTTTTTTCAGCATTTCAACTTTGGATGTCTGTTACAAAAAAGTATTAGGTTTTTTTTTATCAGCATAATAAAGGGACTTTTCTAGATTCTACATCCGGCCTTAACTCAATACCTTCGTACTGGTTTCTTTATGCGCGGAACTACTATACTTTAAAACTATGACACTAAAAAAAGTGATATAAACCGACACAACATTTTTTTAGTAATTGTACGTTAGCTGACTGAATTCTTAATACCCTGTTCGATTGTATGCGATTTTGCTAAAGAAAGGAGATCGTTCACTGCAATCGACGAGGCTGCAAAGCTAGGCATTTACATCCGGCCTTGCCTGCGATTTTAAGAGAGCGTCTCGTCTGTTGCTAACGTCCGACCTTCGGATTCCAGAACATCTCACAACAGCGATTATAAAACGGTCGTGTTGTAAGCTTCCTAAAGTCAAGTGTTGGAGCGGAACAATGAATGATTTGTTAAATTTAATTATTGGGTCCGGTGGGTTTGTTTCGTAGTTGCTGGTTTACGTAAAACTGAGAGGTTGGCTGTGAAATAAACAACGGTATTTTTGTCGATGACTTTTAGGCCAATACGAAAACCTATTTAAAATTAGTCAGTGCTTAGACTTAAAAAAACAGAAAGTGATAAGTGAGTGCTGTGCATTGACATTAGGTAAGTTCTCATTAAATGGTTTGTTTTGGAAAATTGGCTAGTCGGTACTATAATTGTTTGAATAAGCGTCATTGTGGAAGCAACAACGTAGGTACCTAATAAAACCTGAGTATGGGAAACTAAAAATAAGAATGTACCGGAAACTCCAATAAAAACGAACACAAACAAACCAATTAGGTTCCAAAACAAGTAAAACAATACAATAACAACTAAACGAATAATCAACACGTTGGAACAAGTTAGAAATATTACGACATTGGATTCAGAATTCAGAGCCGGGGGGAAATCAGGACGTGGACGTGACGTGTCGTAGAGGTCGAGACAAGGAAACACAGAAGGCACAATGCAAACAAAATGCTATATCACAACATCATCACACACAAAAATGTTGATAATACTACACGTGTGGAAAGGGAATATAACCATCTTTAAACTTACCATCGAATGGCAATACTATAATTACAGATAATGGTACTGAATCTTAGCGTCTGCTATCAGCTAGTTTACTCGTTAATCTTATTACCACGGTAGAGGTTTTATTCATAGCAAAGAAAGAAAGAAAAATTGTTTATTCTGCACAAACAAAACGCACATTAGCAAAGAAACATGAAATCTTCCAATTCCAAGCCAACGACTCAAAGGCCAGCAAGAATATCATCTTAACAAAGTATGCAGCTGTCACTATATTTGCAAGTCTGCAGCTTTATTGCATAATAAACTAACGGCTAACGACAATGGCTTTCTTTTTAACAATAAATAAAAAAGTATTCATTGCGTAATTTACGTTGCCAGCAAACGAATTTTTCAAACTTATGCAACAATGGATTATGAATTACTTTTAAAATCT
The DNA here is from genome assembly GCA_947507805.1 of Aporophyla nigra. NCBI lineage: Eukaryota > Metazoa > Arthropoda > Insecta > Lepidoptera > Noctuidae > Aporophyla > Aporophyla nigra. The sequence goes on from OX382296.1 coordinate 23,971,081, forward strand.
TTCGGATAGTGATTGTAATGGGTACCTGAGTAATACGATACCCGTTTGTAAGACTGCACCCTAATTGCGAAACGCACAATTTATCCGAATCTGAATGGGATTGAAGATTATTTCTACACCATTGCGTCATTTGTTCGAATAAATTGTCGGCTCAGCAGCGTAAACAACGCAATGAATGTTGATTAACTATGAATATTAAACCAATTCCTACCAATAAAAAGTTCTGCAATTACCCCTCTGGTCGCTAGACTGTTGGGTTCCTAACGCCCTGTACCGACTGTCAAAGATCCTCTAATGCTCGGTATATAAAGACGGTCACCACGAACCACGCCCGGTAAGTTTAGTTTAACCCGATGGATCGATCCGATCGAGATCGAGCCAAAACCCTCTCATACAGAAAGTAACGCGCATTTTTAACAGCAATGGATCTTCTGCAATTTCCTACTCTCTGCAGAGGTCCGTTGGTCGTCAGAGCTCGGACCTCGTATTTGACAGCGCCGTAATAGAACACTCGCTGAGATTACAACCATTCGTACATGTTTATTGCCGCCAAGGGACCTTAAACTGGGGTATTAATGACAATGATCATTTAGACAGATGGTCTTTCTCTGGGTCTTCACCTGGAGAGTTTGTTTCCATGTAAATGTATTGTCTTTCATTTTGTTGTATAAGATTTCTGGGACGGAAGAAACATTACACAGATTTAATATTTTTGTCAAGGGGTCGGTCAGTTACAAATACAAATCGAAATAGGTACCATATTATACACCGTGACACGGCTTAACGTGCTTTCTGAGGCACGGAGGAGTTTTGGTATGTAAAGATGATCACCCATCTACGAAACCACCGCGGCAAGCGTAGCTTAACCTGATCGATCGATCTGTGCGGCTATCATTACTGAGGCACAAGCCCATCTAAAATTAAAATATTGATTAAATTAATTATCATCATAATTACTGACACGGAAACTATCAGTTCAGTTTATTAGTTAAGCCCGAATTTGGCGAGTAATTCGTGCGGCACTTCCAGAAATACGTATTAAAGAACGTATTTAAGGTACTAATATATATTCTGTGGTATTAGGTACATTATGAATTTCACGCATCTTATTGCATGTGTTACTTGTAGTAAATTTTTGTTGTAAAATTCAAAAAATCCTTATATGTATTTCTGGAGGTGTCAATTCGTTCACAAATAAATAAACTTCGTGTGAGTCGCCTATAAAAAATAAAATATCATTTTAAAAGTGTCAATTCATCCAATTCGAGCGAGTTAAAAAACCAGTAGTTGAGCTAATAAACCAGTAATTTAATTAAAAAAAACCGGCCAAGTGCGAGTCGGACTCGCGCACCGAGGGTTCCGTACAAACCTGCAGGTCATCATCATCATCATTCGTCATCATCGTTTATGAAATTATTTTTTTTTTTTTTAATTTCTATATTTGATCTGACAGAATGAAAGGTAAATTGTGGTTTACGATTTATGACGTATTAAAAAAAAAACTACTTACTAGATCTCGTTCAAACCAATTTCCGTTGGTAGTTTACATGGTAATGTACATCATATATTTTTTTTAGTTTTATCATTCTCTTATATTAGAAGTTACGGGGGGGGGGGGGGCACACACATTTTACGACTTTGGAAGTGTCTCTCGCGCAAACTATTCAGTTTAGAAAAAAATGATATGAGAAACCTTAATATCATTTTTGAAGACCTATCCATAGATACCCCATACGTATGAGTTTGATGATTTTATTTTTGTGTTTCAGTTCTATGTATGGGGAACCCCAAATATTATTGTTTTTTTTTTCTATTTTTGTGTGAAAATCTTAATGCGGTTCACAGAATACATCTACTTACCAAGTTTCAATAGCATAGCTCTTATAGTTTCGGAAAAAAGTGGCTGAGACATACTCGGACAGACAGACAGACAGACATGACGAATCTATAAGGGTTCCGTTTTTTGCCATTTGGCAACGGAACCCTAATTATACGAATTTACGTCAACCGGTTCCTGTCAACAATCTTTGTTACTTTTCACGACATTCACAGGAAGAGAGAGGGGTAAGCATATATGTAAGTATATACTAACAACTCGTTTTTGGAAGCCACAAACAATGTTTATACTTTTATGATACCTAAGCATAACTTCCAGCTAATGGCTGTACGCAAGGCGACATATCAAGCTATACATTTCCAGTATAAGCTGACCTGTCATTGTACGAAAAGTCAATACAGTGTGAGTTCAGCTAAAACTGGAAATTTATAGCTTGATGTATCGTCGTGTGTACACTAATTATAATTTTACTGAACACAGAATGTTATTACAGTGTAAGTAACCTTTTGCCTCAATTTATGGATAGTTATGGATAGCAGTAGTGATGCTGAGCTAGGAAATATCCGTTATTTATGGGCCTCATAAGTAGTTAAAAGCTGGGAGGTACCAATTATTCACATTATTGAGAAACCACATCTTGAGTTATAAACTGCTCCCAACATAACTTCAGTGAGTGATGTCACTCAGGGTACTGTCAAAATTTATTTATATGACATTTTGAGAAAATATGTTTTTGCTTTTATTTGATTTGTTATATTTAAAATAATATGGTTTTGAAAATGTTTGTTATTTTAAAACACGACTATCACAGATAACATATAACTAAAAGCAAGGTAGATATCAATCAATCTGTCAAAACTCTTTATAGGTTTTCAACTTTGACACTAAAGTATTATGTTTAAGATTGATTGGGAAGTAAATAATAGTTTAAAAAAACTAAAAAACACGCTTCCATGGAAAACCAAACTAAAAAGTACAAAATAATGGAAAAAAAAGCGTGGGGTGCTTTTAAGGTATTTTTTTATTGATATCAGGCACCCCACGCTTTTTTTCCATTATTTTGTACTTTTTAGTTTGGTTTTCCATGGAAGCGTGTTTTTTAGTTTTTTTAAACTATTATTTATTTTCTATTTTTTAGGGTATTTCGAATTTTGAGACGTATGTCAGCGTAGTTTGTGACAGTTTTTTTGCTGTCCTGGTAACCCTGGCAAGGATAATGGCACAAATTTATGAAATTATTGCATTGTCATCAGTCCTTGACAGGTGTGCAAAGTTTGAATGAAATCTGGTCGTTTAAAGTGGGTCAAAATCGCACTATAAGGAGTCGGTTACAAACAAACATACAAATATACAAACATACAAATATACAAACATACAAGTGAAGCTAATATAAAGCGTGTAAAAATTCACATTTTTGGGTACCTTGATGTGCTGGCGTCTGTACTTAACTCAAATAAGTGACATCATTAACTGGGAAATACCCCCCATTTAATATCTTAATCATGCCATAGTCATTTGAAATGAACTTAGAGGGTTGTATTGCTGATTTTAGTGATCATAATTACAAAAATACATACGTGTTATGGTTGCTAATCATATTTTAACTAACGTACAGTCTGACATTCACCAGCACATTGCTAACAACATAAGAAAATTTAAACCCCCTTAACGCATTAGCGAAAAAGCTACCTTAACGTATCCACCTTAATTTGAAAAATCAACAACACCAAGTTCAAAACTGATACAAGATAAAACTCGACGTATTGAGAAACTCCTTTTACAAGTCGAGAACAAAGACTTTATGATAGAAATACGGCTCGTCACTATATCTGAATAAAACAATACCAGAATAATAAAATACTATAATTAGATACAATTTACCTCATTTCATGCGGTTTTGACATTTTCAAAATGTCAAACGGTGACGGCGACGTTATGTAGAGATTATTACCTGCAACAAATTAATAATAACATTAAAATTATGTATTTGAAACAAAACTAAGATAGGAATATACCTGCTTAATAATTCTAAGAAATTCGAAAGTAATGTCAATGAATGATGCAACGTAGGACATTAATGCCTAGATCTCATAGTGCACCTTGTCTCATTCGTTATGATTTTATGAACAGCTTCTGAGCATTCGTCATGATTTGTGTTCTTGTACAAATAATCTTTACTCTTTTTAAGAGATAAATCGTGTCTTCTTCTTACCATGTCGATAGCAATTTATTACAGTAAGCCCAGAATTTGATTACGAGTTTGGCATTTATAGCAGCATCCAACAACTCCTGTAGCAAGCAGACAGTAGGGCACGCTGGACAAGATAATAAGTGCCCCATTGTTTGTGGGACAGCAACACACACTCCAGGGCGGAGTCCTCTGTGAACATTTTTCTGAGTAGGTTTTGTTTGGTTTTGCCTGCCTGAGATAATACATTGACAGTGAGTGTAGATATGGAATAAAATGTCAATAGAACAAAAAAAAACTTATTATACTGATCACTGAACACAAAACATAATAAAACTTACACAGAATAGTCATTAATCAATTACCTTATTCCACACCAAATATCAATACGGACAGCTTTTTTAAACAACACTCATATGCTGTAGAATACTTTTACTTATTGAATTTTTGGGCCTACTTTTAGCTATAACCCACAGTCTATAGTACCCTTTTTTTTTTTTTTTTTTTTTTTTGGATGGGAAATCATCAAATGACTTCTCCCGCTCTGGGCGGAGTGGGAGGGCGTGTCAGACTTTTACTGACTAAAACCCACCCGTGTTCCTTCAGTTGCCCATGTGCCAGAGTCACGGTATCTCTTTCGAACAATCTCGTGACCCTGGCAGGCATCGGTCCTAGCAGACCCCTACATTGCTGCTGACATCTCTTTGAGGCGCGCGTGGAACACTACGCGCCGTCGACCCGAGCCTGATCCTTACCGGGCGGCGAGCTACCCATTGCTCGCCACCCGCAAGCTCGCGCCTACGGTGGCCGGGAGTCCGCTATCGACTCCCGACGCCCGGGGCGTCTCCTCCTGCGGCGGCTAGGGACGTGAGGGTGCAGAGACTGCCACTCCCTCACGCGCCCCGCCTCCTCCTTCGCGAGCATTACTGCTTCGCAGAAGGAGGTGACGGCTTCCCATGCCCTCTCGCTCCGTACCATGGCTCGCACCAGGGCCGGACGCGAGAGGTCGCCGCCGCCGATCGCCTCCACGAGGACACGGCGGTGCTCCGCCCATGCACGGCACACCTCCACTGTATGCTCCACCGTGTCCTCCAGACGATCCTCACAATGGAAACACCCGGACGTTTCCTCCCGCTTTATCCTGAACAGGAACCCACCGAAGCACCCATGCCCGGTGAGAACCTGCGTCAGGCGGAAGGTGAGGACGCCGTGGCGCCTCTCAATCCACTCCTCAAAGAGGGGACTTACCGCCGCAATTGTGGCGTGCCCAGCGCTGGGTTGCGACAATCGTAGTCTATAGTACCCTTCAAATATCAAAATATACCCTCCAAAAACAGGTAAATTAAACACAAGATAATCCTAGGACATTGAACCGTAACCAATACAGTAACAAAACGGACGATAATCGCCGATACTCAAACTGCGGTCTATGAAGCACGCACGCTTTACGTCACAACACCACTATATAGATAGGTACAGAAGTTCAGTTCCATAAAAGGAATAAAAATAGGTAAATAATAAATAAACGTTTTATTGATCAAAAGAGCATTCCAAATTTAAATAGTACTAGCCTCCAAACTAGGATTTTGTGCCGTGGAGACGGGTCTCTTTCATCTCACAAGACTAGTACATAAGAAGGCACAAAGCATCGGTCAGCAAGATTTCTGAGGCGACAATAATGAAATGTTCTTGTAAATTAGTGACCCTGGCACATGGGCAACTGAAGGAACACGGGTGGGTTTTAGTCAGTAAAAGTCTGACATGCCCTCCCGCTCCACCCAGAGTGGGAGAAGTCATTTGATGATGACCCATCCAAAAAAAAAAAAAACTCATGTTGTGTACTTTGGTGCAGGCGACACATAGAAGCGTTTGTACAGATGTCTTAAAGTAATGCCTGTTTTAAAAGTATCTGAGTGTGTCAAGTGTACACACCGTTCAGGTCATATGGGGTGTTTATTGGGAATATAGACTTTGACATTGACTATAATATCTTACAATATACATAATTTAAAATCTAACTTAACCGTTCAGGTTAAGTTCTAACTCAATCTATCACTAAAGGGAATTCGTAACATATTCATTTGTATATGTTACGAAGTGTTTGTTAGTTATATAAATAAGGCTTCAACTTTATATCTTAACACTTTTTCCAACCGTTACTTACTGGAACTGTTGTAACTAAAAATCATCGACGAAAATTAAGGTTATAAAATTAACCTCCAGTCTGATTTTTGAAGTGAAAACTTCTTTAGCGGCGTTGAGCACTTTTTCTGTAATGGGTATAAAATCTTAAACTCGCGTCAGGACACGTGACCTGATCGAAAAAGCGTAGGACGGATGGAGAGTAGACAGCTATCCCCTCTCTACGGCGCGGCGAAAATGTATGCCTGGGCCTACTGTTTCGTTTAGGCGGCGCAGGGCGCTTGCGCGAATGTTCGTCTATGTTACAGCGTGCCACGCGCATCCATGGATGGTGACAGCTGATGGCTCGACCGTCTGTGTAGTGATCACATTGTTGTGTATTCGTAAAATTCGTGAATATAAAGTGCTTAAAATATGGAAATTGAACAACAAATTATTCCCTAACCATTCCAAAATATCAAACATGCTCAACGTTAATAATCAAGTTTTCACTTCTGCCGGCACTCCCGGAGTGCAATTTTTTTTTAAATATTTTAAGGTAATTTAAAATAATCATTTAAATCAAAATCAAATCAAAATGTGAATTGGAGTGGATCTATTTGTGTATATTTCTATTAGATACATTTGAAACAGACCATAATTTCAAGCGAATGCTAGTCACTCACAGTCCACCCACTATACTTGAAGCAAGTCTACGTGTACGTCCATTCAAGCTCGTCGTACAGAACAGACCTTTTGCAGGTAGATACTATTCTGTGACCATACTGTGTACTGTTTGTTCTCAATTTATTTACTGGGTTGTGCTTGAAAAAATATATTGTACGGCTCGTGTAAAATAACGAGGCGTATGGAAGTAATTGAGCTGAAATTGAAATGTTAAACTCGTGAAATTTATTTCTTTGTAAATGTTTGTGTCGGTGCCGGTGCATATTCAATTACAAATATGGTTATTGAAAAATTGTATACACTAGTACCAAAGTGGTAATTTTCGTATTTTTCAGAACGTTCGCTTTCCAATCCGTCAACAATACCCCTGTTCACCTGTTTCGTTTCATTTTTGACAATATTTGGCTTTAATTATTCAAATTATTTTTCGCTTTTTTTTTGAGAATCCGTTGTTGTTTGTTTTTTGACAGCTTACTGTTAATACCGCTGTTAATAACAGATTTTCTTCATCACGGAACCACTTTTCTAACAAAAAGGTTCAGAACGGAGTCCAAGTATAACTTTTACTTTACCAGACTAATCACTAAAGTTGATGATAAAGCTGACTGGCAATGGTAGGCCAGATTTAAAACCGGAAGGAAGGATTTGCGAAATAATTGCGTTGGTTTGATCTCTAGCTGCATCGTTATAGGTTCAACTTTAGTTATGCATTCAAATATGTAAAAAAATTAAAGATTCGCTCTATATTACTGTATACTTTAGAAGCACAATTTTTCGTCATCATAGGAATTTCAATTTTATTGTCATACTTGCGCTGACACGAGTCTTCTTGAAGATTTTGAAATGTGCGTACACTCATGTGAGCGTAGCCTTAATCGTGAATGTAAAGTGAGCGAGACAATGTGTGTACAAAACGAAAATACGAAAAATAAATATTTTTTTTTCCGTATTTTGGATTTTGAGTTACATTCCTATCCGTTGATAGAAATCCTTTACCGCGCCGTGCCTACTTAGCTAGTAATCGATTTACACCACACACCAGTACATCGGTCTCCATCAGGGAATAAACTTCACGTCCTCAAATAGCTCGGTATCGATCAGAAATTGAGGTGTTTGTTATGTTAAGTGGACATCTGTATAGAAACGGTTTCGGCGCCCGCATCACGATGTTATCGTGAAAGGAAACGTGTGCTGAACTTTGAACAGCCAAAATTTAGGTAACAAAATAGGAAAAGTATTTTAGTTTGGTTTGGCTCTTTTACTTTGGTGGAATAACAGGACTTCAACCTATAGTAGTTTATCTATTGTATTAGCAAGATAGAAAGAGAAGAAAAAAAGCCGTAACAGCTTTCTCAAATCGATCATCCCGCTATATGACGGTAATTCCAGTGCGGCACGCTTAAAACTGTGGCTTCTCAAAAAGCCCTCGCCAGCTGACTATATTATGCTTGCGGATAGGCTTCCAGTGGGCCACCAACTGACATGACACACCAGGAAATGAAGAGGAGCCAGGAAATGAAGAAGCCAGATGGCCCACTGCTGGCACAACTAGGCCAGGTAGGGTACTCCGATGAGCTGCAATGCGACTGTGGAGCCACAGCGCAAATTTTGCCCCAGCTCTTATAGTGCTCTCTGTGCACTAACTCCTGGAGCACTGCGAAATACTAGTTTGAGGCGCTAACGCTGTCGAAGTGACCGAATTCTGAACGAAACTTATTTAAAACCAATAATTGGAATCACCAATACGCTGAAAAGAAGAAGATTATGTAAAAATTTAACTACAATAACTCGCGTGAAGTGAGCTGTCTGGTTCACAACTAATCTACAAATATCCCGCTTCATTGCCTTCTAATTAGCACTGCATCATATAAATAAGCTTTACATTTTACTAATCTGTGAAGCTGTCAAATGAGTTTAGACAAGTCCATAAACTGGTTTAGATAACTCTATAGAATGTGGCGCTTAGAATCACGCTCAATTTAACAAGGAAACCAGTTTGACAACCCAAGATTCCTTCCGTATCTTCCTTGTTTCACCAGTGAGATATGTATAGCAATATACATAATGAAATTGAATAAGTGCGCTAAAAACCTCTAATTCAACGTGTTACAAAGAACTGTTATTAAGGAAAGAGATGTACATATATAATACGTGCGCGTAGGCAAGTGATTTAAATCATTCTGATCCAGCTCGTCCCTTACTGCTCTCTACCAACGATGCCATATGCCCAGGTCCGTACTGCACAGGGAGTGCCATTAGCGAGTAGTCGCTCCAGTTTTAAGTTTTTAAGCCCTGGCTGGACACCTAAAGTTAAGGTAGCCACAGATAAGTCCGGTCAAGCAGCCAAAAACCTCATAGGTTGACCAGCGAGATATTTTTCTATAAAAGCGATTTGACAACGTCTTCCCTTTTTGTCTTAGGAACGGTCAAAATTTGGTAATTGACCGGTAGCCCAACGCGATGCCAACTTGCTTCATGTTATGAACTCTGCGATGAATGGATTGCTTACCGAGCGCGCGCTAAAATTGATACTTTAATTTTCTTATTTGTTTTGATAGATTTAGCTTTGTTTTTCAGAGCTGATAATTCGTGTCTACTTAAAGGCAATAGCTTAGTTTGCAGTATCTGCCCCCTAGCCAAGTTACAACTGTTTCGTGTCGAATTCCATTCTCCAATCGGTAACGCCTCGGTGTCAGCAATTGTAGAAAACGATAAGTTGGTAGCCATGTTGACGCGCCTGAGTCGGCCGCTCGTTCTACAATGTCTTTAGATAAACGACATTATAACAAAAGGATGTAGCGTTGAACATTGTAGAAACGATCATATTTCATTCTATCATTTTGAATGATGTGAACTTGGCTACGAATTTTCTATTCGTTTGTTCTAAAACCGTGACTTAACGTTGAGATGATTTCATTCCCATACATTTGATTAGTTTTCGACTAGCGTTTACGATTGCAGATTATCAACTTGGCTAGGGGTGCTGAGATGATAATACACGATATTTTCAAGTATATTCGTTAGGGAAATTGAGAGTTAGTAATGATTATGCAACAGTTACTGAACATTTTATTTCGAGTTGGCGCAAGTTTCAATTTCTACATTTCTCGATAGCAACGGTACACCCCTCATCTGACTCGTTGGTCGACTGCTCGCAAGCGCTACTACTGAGCATAAGGTCCTGGTTTCGACTCCCGGGACGAGAAAAAGGCTCACCCTCTGTTACATAGGGCTTAAACATAACTGATAAAATGTGGGTGTACTGTAGATCCACACTTGACTTTGCCTTCGAGAAAAGCGTGATGTTTGTTATGTGATATATTTATATAGTTTGAGCCTATCAGGTTGCTACGTTTATTGCAGTGTCAAAAAGGTTAATCGGTAAAGTTTACATCGACAAGTGGGACATCGCAAATGTCCCACTTGTCGATGTAAACTTTACCGGCAAATGGGATATACTCTTCAACCTATCAGGAGCTACCGCTGGGTGTTGGATAATTCTATAATACCACTAAATTCGTCAGACTATGTTCGTAGCGGCCTACTTTTGTAGACAATCGATTCACTGCTTATAATTAGTGTCTATCAAAATTGGCGCCACACTAAACACTAGATTGTCCTCTAAACACAGTATTTATTGTGTTTCGAAAGAACGATTAGCATTGCATACTGCATGGCAACGATACAACCTTCTGCGTTCTGCCAAGTTTCGGCTATATGCCATACATATGCATGGTTTTGTAAAATATCTGTCACGATCAGGACGCTATAGATCTTATCTTGTACAGTTGTTGATCCATGTTCAAACTCCTTTGACTCGTAAACTCATGTACGGGCCCTTGCATTAACTAAAAAAAAGAAAAAAGAAAGAAAGGAAAGAAAAGAAACGAAAGAAAAGAAAAGAAAGAAAATAAAAGAAAGAAAATAAAAAAGAAAATACATTTATTTAGCACAAACTCAAAAGGCTAACTGAATTTATATTAAACCTTTACTAAATAGAATAGTATAACCGGCCTATAATGTTCCCACTGCTGGGACACAGGTTTCCTCTCTTCAAGAGGGGAAGGAATAGTGTGGGTTGGTAAATGTTGGAATTTTTGGTTGGACATGCCCGTTTCCTCACGATGTTTTGCTTCACCGTTTTGAAAAGTGGTGATGAAACTATTTACACAAAATTGTAATTACAAAAGTATATCTCATGAACCCAGAAGAACTAATGGTTTACTGTGGCGATAGACTCCTCCCCAATACTTGGAAACTTATAATCTATACTAATATTATAAAGCTGAAGAGTTTGTTTGAACTCGCTAATCTCAGGAACTACTGGTCCGAATTGAAAAATTGTTTTTGTGTTGGGTAGCCTATTTATTGAGGAAGGCTAAAGACTATATAACATCACGCTACAACTAAGCGGAACGGAGCAGTAATGAAATGTTGCAAAAACGGGGAAAATCTTACGGGTAGGCGATTCGACGCGACGGGAAGGGTCGGGGGAACAAGAAATTTAACGCGGACAAAGTCGCGGACAGAAGCTCGTTGGCAATAAAAGTGTTCTATAATCCCCACTTACCCCTTCGGGGATAAGGGGCGTAATGTTATTTTAAGTAATTATTATACATACCTATTTTCAATCAAAACACTCTAAATCGTTGAAAATGTAAAAGCTTTCAGATCAGTCTCACGTATAATCTAGTTATGTCCACAGAGCGCACTGGCTATTAAAAACTCATTCCCTTGTCTCTAAAGAGGTTTCTTTTTCTATCTTTTTTTATTGTTGGCCGTTTGAAATGTATAGTTTTTTTTTTACTGTATTCGAGTTTGACTAGCTCCGTGATTCTTCGATAATAAGTCATGAAAGAATTTATATTTTGGATTCTCGTTCACAGCACTAAAGCTGATATCAGACGCTACATTTTTTGTTCATTTTTGTCTGTCATTCTGCTTTTTCACTTGAATTGAAACTTCTTAATTCAAAATGAATTATAAAAATGTTTTTTCAATTATGATTCAGATATGATAGTGAACCAATCCAACGATGTACCATTTCGGCATTCAACATCATTCACTTGCGACTCCAGTGATTGATGGATTCACTTGTGTAAACATTCACACGAATGGAGCATCGAATACAGCTTTACGGATCACGAAGATCATTCTTTTAGCGAAAAACAAAAAATATTAATCCCATTTTCTCCCTTTCGATTGACCTTTTCAACAACAAAAGAACAGTCTAATCTATTATAATCCAAGTCTATAAATAAACCACAAAACATCTACGTAACAATAGTTTACGTAAAATAGAAAGGGCACGCTACACAACAGTTGAAATATAACTGAAACGTGTCTCGCTATGGGGCCGAATCGCAGCGGGGCGTCGCTTGCTGGTGAGTTTCACGTGATATTGACGGTTGAGAAAACGGGTGTTAGTAGAACTGAATATTTATACATAATAATATAGTAAAGGAATTGAAACTGTACATTGAATGTACCAGGGTGGCAAGGACATTATTGACGCACATTCTGTAACCATGGATTCAGTACATGATATTGAACACCTCTGCGTGGATATACGACGACAAATAATTTACCGCTACAGGCTCAGCGGCGCGGGCTGGCTCGAGCAAGGATCGAGGCGGAGGGTTAGACATTATATTCCAGGAGGAGATTTAAATACTAATCTAAAGGTGCAGCAATGTTTCGAACGGGATATGAAAAAAAGGTTTAAGACGCACTTTACTGACCTCTTCAATGAAAAAATGAATTGTGTGTAAAAACCGGGGAACCATTTAACGTGAGACGATTACGGTTTTTCTTTTAATTTAGGAAAATTAAGACAAATGCTTGGGGCGTACTCGGAACAAATCAATCTTTTCCCTTTCCAGTTATCTCGATCTTAAACATCCGACAAGTTTAAGATCGAGATGTTCTTGTGTAGGCTTGTATCTTGTGTCGCCAACTACGCTTATGTGAATGGCTAGGCAACTCTAAAAGATTACTCTAAAATGCTATCCACGAGGAACTATTCTTAGATATGTCTAGTCCGTCTTTTGTCTATTGTCTAGCCTACCTTTTGCAAGTCTTTTCATCATTTCAAAAGCTGAAAACGAGAGAAGGCGAAAGGTCGTTGGTGATTTCATTTAGTTTTCGGAATCGTGAAAGGAGCTAGGCGACCGGAATTTAAAGTAAACCACAAATGATCGCTTAATACATTAGATACATCATCATCATTTCAGCCGTAAGACGTCCACTGCTGGACTTAGGCCTCCCCCAATTTGGGGGCTTTGCCATAAACGCCACGCTTGGCAGGCGGGTTGGCGATCGCAGTATGGTGGTAAAATGCATAGAGAACGCTGCTGCTCATTCTCCAGTAAGTTCCTTAGTCGCCTTTTACGACACCCACAGGAAGAAATGGGGTGGTGTTATTCTTTACGTCCGGCACCACACGGTACAATACATTAGATACAGTAATAGTTAAACGTTTGACTTAGTGCCTATTTCAACAATTAAACTGAACGTGATCAGCTCATCTAAACCGCGTTCAAGAATTTTCGGTAACAATATTGCACAGAAAATTATGGCACTGACAGTTCTTAAATGTAGTTTATGTGTTCACCTGACGCAAAGATGGCGATGAAAGATAATGATTAACACTTTCAGGGCCAGGAACCCTCCTCAAGGGTTCACTCTAGTTGCATATGGGACACCAGGAACCCTAGCGGAGGGTCCACTTACAATATGTATGGCCGCATGGAGAAGCAGCTCAATAAAAAGTAAGTACATGGAGTCGAAACGACGTCAGCTAAATGCGGTTACAAAGTCATAAAATCAGATGATATATCAGTATACAATCAGAAACCTGTTCCAAAACAAAGTTGCAACTTTATTACCGCATAAACAAAAACAAGTTGCAATATTATTCTCATCAATATTCAGATAAATTACATTGATCTACCCTGCTCCTCTCTACAGTACAAAATATTATTAAGACCAGGGCAGGTCATCGAACCTTCGGGGATTTTCTTAAGTTGGTTTGCGTGCGTGCAATGTTGGTAAATTTAGTATGTGGGTAGATTCGCGATAAGTCAGATAATTTCCAAGAGCCAATATTTGGGCCAATAGGCTGATCAGTGCAACTTGAAGCCGTTTTGTTTATCGGTTGGTTGAACTTATTTGGCACAAATGTTGGTTAAGTGGCACCAACACATTGGGGTCGTTGACCGGATATGCGGGCGGTAATAACCTCCCGGAGCGTAGTGAGGGGATATTAGTCGATGGAAAATCGTTTTATCGATAATTAATTACATTTGTTGGCATCTGTGTTGTTGTCAACAAGGTTATCACCTTTTTTCAGAAGAAAATAATATTAGGCAACACTATACCGGCAATGCAAAAAGGGGTAGTGTTTTTACATTTTAAGAAATAATATTTAAGTAAGATTCTCTTTATAATATAAATCACGCTTTTTATAACCGAAGAGTTAAGCAAAGGTGTACCTATACTACACCCACAATTCGTCATTTACGTTTAAATCCCAAGTAATAGGGGTGAGCCATATTTTTGAGAAAATCCAGGTCAAATAACATTAGTAACTTATCCTCTCTACAGAGTATTAATAAAACATTCAATTCTCATTACTTTGATAAATAAACTTAAGGGAATTGGTACAAAAAATGTCACTAAAAGTTAAAATTTTACTTCTCACTAATTAAAGTAGGATTCGCTTTGTTTCAGTTTCAACTACTGCATAGAACTTGCATTTATTAATTAACTGTCTTTGACGCAAGACGACCTTCTTGTATTCGTCATCACCTCAGCCGCAAGACGTCCACTGCCGGACTTAGGCCTCCCCCAATTTGGGGGGCTTTGCCATAATCGCCACGCTTGGCAGGCGGGTTGGCGATCGCAGTATGGTGGTAAAATGCATAGAGAACGCTGCTGCCCATTCTCTAGTAAGTCCTTTAGTCGCCTTTTACGACACCCACGGGAAGAAATGGGGAAAATCGTAAAAATCGGGAAATTCGTATTACAACTAAATAAAGATATTGTTTTATAATTATAAATCAGACTGACCCGACCAAGCATTTTTCTGTCCAAAGGTTCATACAAAAAACCCATAGATAAAAGTGCGTTCAAAATCGAAAACCAAAGTTACTTATTCAAATAAGGTCGAAAATCAGAACTTTTGAACGTCAAAATTACATCAGACAGTCCCCAAAAACGCCTGCCCTTCACATCGGCATTTTCGATCAGTCTTTCATGAATTTTAAACCCTTTCCCTAAAAACCTAATTCTAACTATTACGAACATTTTAACAAAAAATAGCCTAATCGGTGCAGCCGTACTCAAGTGCTGTGTTTACCAACAACCAGCAAACAATTTTTATTTATATAGATTATCTCTTCGATGAGAACTGCACCCTAATTGCGAAACGCACAATTTATCAGCATCTGATTGGGATTGAAGATTATTTCTAAACCATTGCGTCATTTGTTCGAATAAATTGTCGGCTCAGCAACGTAAATAACGCAATGAATGTTGTTTAACTATGAATATTAAACCAATTCCTACCGATAAAAAGTTCCGCAATTACCCCTCGGGGCATAGGTACACCATCTTTCAAATTGAGACTACAATTACTTACTGTATATTTATTTTTTAGTTTGATACTCTCTTTAAGGTCTCTTTATGTTGTCACGAATGAAATGTTTACCTTCACTTTAAGTATTATTGGTATCATAGATTTGCTTGAAAAAGTCACATTGCATATTGACATTTAAAGTCTTAAAGCGAAATGTCAGCGACGAACCAACTGCAAACCTCTAAACAAAATTATGTTAGACGAATGTCACCAAGAGACATGAAGTCTTATGCCTACGTACCGCGAAGGGTTGGGCAGCGGTGTAACAATCGTACACCATCATTTCGTCAGCCATGTTAAGGCGCATGTAATAGGGTGAGAGCCTATCGCCATCAACCGGCCCACACGCGCTGCTATTGACCAAAACTTGATGGAAATCAAGTAACACTTTACCCGACCCAGGAGTTGAATCAATCCCTCATGCTCAGTAGCCTTTACGACCACTTGACCAGCGACGCTGTCGAATCTTATACGATACAAAATGACAAAGGTCACACAAAAACTATGAAATGTCGTATGAAAAAACTAACTAATTTTTACATTAAAGTTTACTAGTTACTTATTCTAATGAACATACAAGGTTTCGTCAACTTAAGAGTAGTTGAGAGATCCAATTACAGAATGATAATTTATTAAGGTCTTAATTTTAACTACAATCGGAAGTTCAAAATAAGGCTTATTTTAAGGTATTAAGGTCTATGTTTGACAGCTATTTAGTGGCAATTACCGTATCCTAACAAATTCTAAATAGTTTTATAGGTGTGGTCGATAAATATGTCCGAAAATGGATAGTGTTCTTATATCTAACTGCTTCATTAACGAGTCGTAGAATTATGGGGAAAATGTTGGTGTCTGCTTCTGTGCCTACGAATGTCTACTTAAAAGATAATATTTGGTATGTTACCATAACTAATACTTAGTGGTAAAGTCTAGAACAAGAAAACAAGTGGAACCCAAAAACGTTCTTGAAAACTGTCCGTGATGTTGGAACAACGATCGTTACACTTTCCTTTTCTCCGTTTACGTTCATACATCTTGTCATACACACACCCCGATTGCGGGTACTATGCACCTGACCTTTTGAAGAACATCAACAATAAGGTCACTAAATGTCCTTTTAGGCATCTTCTTCTGGCATTTCCACTCACAACTGCCTTGTGTAAGTAATATAATTAAAGTGAGAAAAAAAAACGATCACAATTAAAGAAAGTCGTCATCGATCCTTTTTTTATATCAAGATACATAAATACTAGCCGACCACAAATATGAGAAGTCGAAAATCTGTTCACGAAAGTCTCCTCTAAATCCTCCCCTATCGGCTTAATATAAGATTTTAGACAACTTAATGCCCTTTAAATTTCTACCCTATATAATCTAAAAGGCAAGACTAATTACACTTCTTAACGCATCACAAATCACAAGTCTTCATACCAAAGGATCTAAGATATAATCCAATATTTCAACTAAGTGTATCCCACTATTTAATGCAGCTTACTTAACTAAGTTATTAAGTTAATCAGCGTCTTTCATCTGTGTATAATAATTTAATTAATTACTCGGTAGGTATTACGTGAAATGCAATTATGAGACTGAATGGCGACGCCGTGAATATAATTAGGAAAATGTTTTCTTTTTATCACGCCTCTGATAATAATAATAATCTGTAAGCTTAACACGTTTTTCTTACACGTGGGTTTTAGTTCTGTTAGAAATAGTTTTAGTTTTGTTCTGAAAATTAAAGTATTTTCTTTAATTGGTCTCTTTGTGACAAAAGATGATACTGCTGGGCAAAGACCTCCCTACTCTCTTTCCAACTCCCTCTGTTCAGGGCTGCTAAGGACCAATATTTATTACTAGCTTTTGCCCGCGACTTCTTTCGCGTAAATGTCGGTTATCGCGGACGCAGACGAAATCGCAGAATAAAAAGTAGCCTATGTCACTCTCCATCCCTTCAACTACCTCTACTTAAAAAATCACGTCAATTTGTCGCTCCGTCTTGCCGTGAAAGACGGACACACACACTTTCCCACTCATAATATTAGTATGGATACGAGTCAAGCTCATCCCGACATATATGTCCGGACCAGCCGCAATGTCGTATGCCAGTAGGACCCACTGGGCTGTAAGTTTGGCCCATTGATTTAACTTCTAATGTTAGAAGGTAAGTACTCCGTTTATCTCGTATGGGAATTACGCCCGTCTTTGATGAATTTAGTACCTTTTCAACGGCTCAGAACCAAAATGACCCAATCGACTTAATTATGTTCAATTTAGTTTATTTAATTTAGTTTATCAAGTCTAGAATTAGCAATAGTAAATTATATCATTTGACATTAAATTTAAAAATAAATTAAGTCTAATGGTCTCATTGCTACCAAGGTGTGGGTTGTTAGCTGTAATAGTTCGTTACTTAAGAAAAATTCTTTATCTTTTGCATTATTTTTTCCTCGCAAAGGCGAGCACCAAGTGGTCTTTATCTTAATGCAATTTACACAACACAGCTTGAAATTTTATAAAGAACAGAAGTATAAACCAAGATAATGCTTATTTAAATCTAGAAACAACTAAGTTTCAGCTAAGTAAGTAATTAACCTTTGCTGCGAGCGCAGAGAAATGTAGACATTATTTTAATATTTATTTTTTAAAGGTTACAGAATGGTTTATTTATTTTATTGCAAAGGCCACCTCCAGTACTAAGGAATTGTCCATCTGCTTTCAAACTATATCTTAGCAACAGTAATAGCAATGGCATCACAACATACTGGGTCCTATCAGAATACCAGCGCTGCGATACTTATTTTTAAATGTCGCAGCATCATGTTGAGCCCTTTGGCCTCGCACAGGACTTTGTTTTTTTTTTTTAAATTTTGTTTTTTATTCGTTTCGTTTGTTTATAATTGATTTTTTATTTTATTAAGTATTATTTTTTGTATAGTTTCTGTGCGGGGTCCCAATAAATACTTTTTCTTTCTTTCTTATTACCTATGTTAGTCAATATTATCGATATCAGTAGCCCAACACTTCATTGAAAAACATAGCAGTGTGAAGAAACATTAAGAAATAACATGCAAAAGGACCAGTCTATACAACAAAGGTACTTTTACCACAAGTAACGTCCTGTGGCTTGCTGTGACATGTTCCACAGATCCTGTTTTTTTTTTTTTTTTAATGGGCAATTCATATATTTTTATCTGTAGAACAAAGGTGAAAAAAAGCACAGATATCAATATTAATAAAAACTGAACGTAATGTCTTGCCGTCAACGGTGCATAAATATTCTAATTATAATTTCTGAATAATTATTAATAAATACAACAAAACATTCATAATGAAGAAATAAAACGAACATAATACAAAAAATAAATGTCAGTAACTTATAATGTGCCGTATAGATCTCTTCTTCTCTTATCATACAAAGTAAAATGAAATTTTAAAAAAAATCTTGTGACTTATCAAGTTATCATTCTTATCAAGTTATCATACAATTCAGTCGACTTAACATACACAAACTGTATGAACTGACGAGGTTTTCTGATAACTGTCATATCTTCTCTTCTTGTTTTCACACACTATTGTCTACATTTCTTTTTCATTTCTCCTTTCGCAGGTCTGCTGGAAGAAATTTCTTAAGAAATAAGCAGTACCTTTGTACTCAATTGCATTAATATGCCTTATCACTCTGTTTTTTTACTGTGTCTACATAAATAAATAAAAATACCTAAATGCACAAATGGCGCCACAGTGTAAGTAAACCATACTGTACGTGTTCAGTGTTCATCTTTTTCTCTGCAAGACAGACGTATGATTAGACCTTCTGTATATTTCTGTAGAACCAGCTATTACCTCTCAATGACGCCACATTGCAATAACAATTTGCGTCCGCGCATCTCTTGCACTGCCCCAGTTATTGATGAATTTGTTACAAAAACTTGTCTGCGATGATATATCATAGATTGAAATGTACATCATACGCACGTGTATATGCACGTCCGTATGATGTGTAGAAAACAGTGTATGGTTACGATTATGTTGCTGTACACTTCTACAGAATTACAAGTAAACTATAATACGTTTAGTGTGTAAGTGTTTGCGCACCTGTAAACGATCTTTCTCTAAAGTGCGCACTTGGTCATTTGGTGCATAATTTAGTGCGTTTGAAGTGTATTTTTAGTGCGTGTTCGGTGCAGATTTAATGAGACCAAAGTGCATTTTGGTTACGTGTGGTGCCGGTCGTAAAGAAAAGCACCATCATGTCGTAAAAGGCGACTTAGGGAGTCACTAGAGAATGGGCAGCAGTGTTCTCAATGCATTTAACCGCCACTCTGCGATCGCCAATCCGCCTGTCAAGCGTGGCGATTATGGCAAATACCCCCTAATTGAGTGAGGGAGGCCTATGTACAGCAGTGGACGTCTTTCAGCTGATATTATGATGAAGTGCATTTAGATCACTTTCGGTACAATTGTAGTGCGTTTCTGTTCCTTTTTAATGTGTGTATTTTTGTAGAACGTGTGAATCTATGTTATAATATTATGACATAAATAACAGTAATACAAACAAATACCCGCTTTCATGAAACGATAATCATTCAAGATTTTCCTTAAACAATTTTTCTATTTAAATAACGCCAGCCAGTTCTTACCACCCACGTCAAAATCTGCATTTACAAAGCAATCTTGAACTTAGAAATGTTATTTCAGGATGAAACAAATCCAGCTAGAATCCATCTTTTCACAAGGGATTTCCCTTTATTACTATTATGATTCAATTCGTGGAGCGAGCGCGAAATGCAAATGGTTTAGAACAACGAAACGGAATACAGGGCCTTAGGGATCTAGCTTCGCGTCATTAAGGCGGTTTATGTATTGGCGACTTTCCGACTTAGAACGTAGTACCGTCGCACTGCGCACTTGCGACTGTCGCACGAATACGCGTTTACGCGATCATTTAACTGAAAAACGATGCGCATACGTGAGTTGATTGATTGTGCGAGTATTCTAACTATAATCCTAATCTTAACTAACATTATAAATAAAAAAGTAAGTTTGTTTGCTTCTTAAGCTTTCACGCTAGAAGGGCTGCATGTATTTAAATAAAATTTGGCACACAGATAGACCATGACCTGAGTAAGTATATAGGCTAATTTTTATCCTGAATCGTAACCGACATTGCGGGCAACAGCTAGTATTTTTGGCCCGGTCATAGTGTTTTCATATCTCCAGTTTATTTGAAAAGCTTAGCTATTTACTTGAAAATATTTCTTATGATCACGAACTAATATAACAACTCTATAGAAATGATATGTTACCCTCATTTCTAATCATAATTACTCTGTAAACAAACTAGACTCAAAATAATTCAAGCAGTGCTGAAATATTATGCATGAAGTTCCATTTTCCTGAAAGCGGAGGCATGCTCAAATATTACAAGCTACACAATCTCCTATTTTACATTTAACGTGCAACTAAACCCAGCAACATGTCGTATAGTAGCAGTTGTGTAGCGGCCCTAAGCTCCATATTAGCGAAGACTGAAACAAAGCGGGGCTTACACGTAATGGTAGTTAATGAATCTTTCACTGAATTATGTATGCCGTGTGTCCTCGCCTTAGCTTTACAATTTACACAACATTATTGTCGTTGACTTCAATTTATGTGTGATATTTGATACCGTGTGAACTAGTTTTGAAGGAATCCATTTTAAATTCAGCATAGGTGGATTATTCATGTTTCAGCACTATGCACGTACAGTCGTCACTTACACTGAAATTCACTAAAAGTAGTATATATTTTTGTGATGTTATTTTTAAATGTCGCAGCAGCATCATGGTGACAAAGGCATAGACAAGGGCCTTGTATAGGACTTTATTTAAATATCAAATTCTTTTAAAGAAATTTGTATTTTGTTTTGTTTCTGTGCGAGTCCTAATAAATAGTTTTTTTTCTTTCTTTTCTTTGATGTAAAATACAAAGTATGGTCTATTGTTATCTTCTTCGAAAGTGTAAGCGAGTTGAATTTTAGGCCACTGTATCTGAACCACATACTTAGGAAAATTTAAGAATAAGATGTCACAGCAAAACCAGACGAATCCAAATAAAAAGTAGTTTTTACGTTCATAATACTATTATGGGTTGCAAAAATTATTGTAGTGACAACCATGGGCCGAACATGTCTGCCAGTTTTCAGATGACAGATGAGCTAAAAGAACCTCAAATTCGGTCCCACTAAACGCAAGACCCTACGGCAGGCCAAGACGAAGATGGCGGGAAGAGCTTGACTCCTACCGAAAAGTCAAAGTCAAAGCATTTATTTCAATTAAGCCCAAAAAAGACACTTTTGAACGTCAACTGTTACATGAAAAAAAAAAATTGATTCTAGTTGCTCCTTCCAAAAAGTAAATTCGTATGGAGAAGAATGGGCAAGAAACTCCACCGTTACTCTTTTAAAATAGTTTTCAGAATTTATATACAATATTTATACAATTATATGTGAAGACGATGCACCTACAATAAAAATTACCATACCACAGCTGGTAAAAGAACTGAAAATGAAGCAATGAGAGATAAATTGATTATATGATAGATACATGGTGCTCACATATTTACAAAAACATTGTAAAGGCAATAATACGAATTCCTAATATGTTTACAAGTTACAAGTGTATGAGTAATTACAGAATGTAAAACAGTGTCATAGAAGAAAAAAAAATCTATACAATTAAGTTATCAACTAGTTTGATAACTCTAAGACAAAAACATTGCAAAGGCAAGAATACGAATTTCCTAATGTTTTACAAGTTACAAATCAGTGTATGAGTTACAGTAATTACAGAATGTAAAACAGTGTCCACAATCATGTGTGACATCCAGTCACAATACACACTTAGGCACCGATCAAGGCTAAACATACCAACCTCCAAGCTAAAAATGCATTCTACAAGTCCCTATGTAATGTCTATAAAAGTATACAACAAACTGCCTGACATTATAAAGAATGAAAAAAAGTTCAATATATTTGTAAGAAATCTTAAGAAATTACTAATTAACAAATGCTATTACTCCTTAGAAGAATATTTAAATGATAAAAATAAATAATAGATATATAATTTAATATGATAATAAATACTATAATGATGATAATTGATAATAATAATTAATCATAAACACGCAATTTATAGGTATATGTAAAATAACTTAATGATACTAAATTGTATGTATGATGTTTTTAAAAAAAATACATAATATAATAATAATTTATCAAATAATATAAAAAAAAAACAAAAATGAAATGAAACAGCAATAATTATAAATAAAATTAAATACTTAATAAATTAAACAATATAACTAATAATTATTTTTGAAAGAACAACAATCCAAATAAATGAATAAACAGAATTATTATAATACATAGATACTTATATAAAAATCATATAAATTATGTTAATACATTTTATAGATAAATAAGCGATATATTGGTTTATTCTATGACATCTCCTGACCAAATGATTTTCAAAAACAGAGCTTCCTCTCTCCTATCCTTTTGCTGTGCCCTACAGGGTCCATAATGATCTAAATTATATAATTACCACCTAAGTTTACATTATGGTAAAGCAATAAAGATATTGAGTATTGAGTATTGAGTGTCATAGAAGAAAAAAATTAAAAAGACTGGCCAGCACTAGCAAAAGACAGAATTCTGTGGAAAAGGGAGAAGGAGGCTTTTTCCCTGCAATGGGACAATACAGGCTAGTTAGATAGATAGTATATAACCATAGAAGTCAATATATTGTTGTTACTTAGTCATGTTTGCCCGTCTTTATTTCCGCAAAAATACTATAGAAACTTTTACTTCTTGAGAATGTCAAAACTCGAACATATATTTCATCTTCTACACCCTTGAAGTGTGTGAAAACATTCCCGAATCTATGTTGAAGTTTCAGTTTCCACGTAATGCCTGAACACATTGAAAACTATGTAGACGTAAGATGTGCTAACTTTACATATTCCATTTTGTACTTGCCCAACTTACCGAATACTGGACAAACTACAAATTAGTTTCTGCTGTTCACTGCCATTTTTAACCCCCGAACGCAAAAAAAAAGAGAGGTGTTTTAAATTTGAGCGCTACACATGTCTGTCTGTGGCACCATAGCTCTTGAATGGGGAATCCGATTTGGGTGCAGTTTTTTATTTAAAAGAAGGTTTTCTAGCGGTGGTTCTTACGATATGTTTTATCAAAATCGGTTTAGAAGTTTCGACACGACGATCCTTTAATCAAAATATTACTTACAATTTCTTATTAAACGTAAAGGGCAAATACGTATTTTTTTATTACTTTTTATACGTTTTGGTTTTAATCAGGGGTTTTTGTATTTTTTTTCTATTCCAATTTACTTTGACGTTAAATGCTTCACAATTAATTGCGTAACTTGTTTTGAGTTTCAAATAAATAAGGAAAACTTGACGAAGTCGGCGTTTTCTATCTGACTACTCGGAGAAGAAAGACCGAAGCAAACTCAGAGGTCACGGACTCTTTTAAATTCTGTTTTCATATTTTTTTGCTAACCTCAACTGTTTCTCTCCTGGGCGAAGACCTCCCTCCACTCCTACCATTGTTCACGACCCCGCGTGTCCTCCTTCAAGTTTTGACGGAACCTATCCAGCTCCTCCCGCCATCTCCTACATGGTTTGCCGCGACCCCGTCTCACTGGCTTAGGGCACCAGTTCTGTTCTACTTGAACCCATAGTTTAGCCAACATGCGGCAAAGATGCCTAGTTTGGTAACCTTTTAACCAAATCAGCTATCTTTGTTTTAGAGCACAGTATTGTAGACATAATATTGGTCACATAAAAAACCTACAAACTTCTTCTATTACAGCGGGCACAATAGCTATTGATACAGGAAACCTTGAGATAGTCATAAAGGCGTAAATTCCTATTACCACTCTAAACTACCCAACCTATTACTATTAAAACTGACATTATTATAATTGCCACCCAACCCTGCTATTAAAACCTCCGTTTCATTGCTTCACCTGTCATTTCAATTCAAAGGCCCATCAACCTTATTCTGAGGTGATAATTACTTCGTTATCAATAGGATATTAGACCGGTTGTCACTGATAACGGCTTAATGATACCAGTACGAGGTACGTTTGAGTGACACGGAATTGGAGTAATGTTGTAACTTGGAATTTTAGTTTAATGGTAAGAGATTACGAAGAACTAGTTACTGCCCGCGAATTAGTCCGCGTCAAATTTCTTGCTCCCCCGACCCACTCTGTCGCATCGAATCGCCTGCTCGACCGAGTACCTACTTCATATTGGTGAAGTTTTTTCCTTTTGCTCGGCTCCTAAGGGTTTTAGCGTAAGGTTATTTAGTCTATAACATTTTTCGATAAATGGGCTATCCAACACTAAAAGATATTTTCAATTCGAGCCAGAAATTCCCAAGATTAGCGCGTTCAACCAAACAAACTCTTCGGCTTCATCATATTTGTATCTAGATATGTGTAGATTAGAATTAAAACTACCTCGTAAGTCTAGTGACGGCATGCGCTGTTGCTGTGTATTTTGTCCTAGGTTTGTTTTCTAGGTCGGGCAATATGTTATTGGGATTTTTCATCAGAAATTTCCCAGTAGGACCTCGGTGTATAGATTTGTACCTGGTTGATGGCGTTAAGCCATAATTACAAATTAATTTTAATTCATCAAATTAATTACATGGTACTTAAACATAACTGGCGAATTGTGTAACTACTACCAGTACACCTCTGTCTAACCTTTCGGAGAAAAAGGGCGTGATATTATGAAATTAAAAATTCTTTTTTATTTTTGGTGTTCACAACCAAATCCCCGGGTCGTCCAACCTTACTTACCAATTGGATCGTCGGATCGATTCACGGGTCACACAAAATATAACTTTGTTTTTCTGCAAATGACTTTTCAGTTTCATGTCATATGCTTTAGTCAAATAGGTAGTCAGTTTGTATTTTTACAAATCAGTTATTTGTTATTTTAATATAGACGTGGGATTACTATTATAATAATTAAGAAAAAACATACAACTAAATAGGTAATAATATATTGGTACAACATATGTTTCTGAAGAAAACCATACAAGCATATGAATCATTTTCCCACGATATTTTTTATGTACAAAAGGCTATAAATGTGTTTCAAATAATACTATAAATCATTTTGTACCGATAATATTATGTTTTTACAAAGAAAACATAGTTAGGTTTTGTTGTTCGATGTGCGTGTGCAGAAGACAAAAGGGAAGTTCGTCTTTTACGAAG
Source organism: Aporophyla nigra (assembly GCA_947507805.1). NCBI lineage: Eukaryota > Metazoa > Arthropoda > Insecta > Lepidoptera > Noctuidae > Aporophyla > Aporophyla nigra. Next base: position 23,996,850 of record OX382296.1, read on the forward strand.
AGGGTACGTAGGTAGTTAATCAATGATAACTTGCGTAAAGTAAGCGTAAACTCTGAAAATTGCGTGTTGTGAAATATTTTTAATTTTGTTTTTTTTAACTTTGTTGAGCAACTTTTAACTTTTTTAAGTATTTAAGTAGAAACATTGTATTTTGTCATTTGAATTGTAAAACTTACTACTAAAATATTTAATATATTTCTCGAAACTTTACAATTATCCGAAAAATCTAGAATTGTATCTACTTTTATTATTTAATTCAACTTAAATACTTCTAAAATCAATGTATTCGTATCACAGTTTTGGAAAACCCAATAAAACAGAAAACAGATCCCTTCATCCGAGGACCCTGTAAATGACGAATATAAATTCGTATCCGATACCGTTGAGACACGATTCCCAAATAGTGGTACTGTAGTGATAGGGTTGGCACCGTGGAACAAATATCAAATATTTAGGAGTCGCCATGATATGTGGCATTCCGCGCATAAAGGTACCAGTAGGGAGGTATTGAGTTAAGGCCGGATGTAGAATCTAGAAGAGTCTCTTTATTATTCGGATTACAAAAACATTTTTTTTCCAAATACTTTTTTTGTAACAGACATCCAAAGTTGAAATTCTGAAAAAACTAGTTTCGAGAAAATGGTGTTTGAAAGTTAAGGTTACAAAAAAACAATGTACTCATTTGTTACATAGATTTTTCCACATAGATCCCAACACATGATATGCATCAATGTATCAGTAACATAACCGATACTGTACTGCCAATATACAAATAGTATAAAAATTCAAAAACTAAACATAATAATAATATCGACATTTTATAAGACCTACCGATATCTGGTTCCTTTTTACTAAACGTTCCCTTTAAAAAAAATGTGCTTAGAAATGTTGTCTGTAGATTTTAATTGTATCAAATTATAGCAAATTTGTTGTAGAACAACATCAGTAAAAATCACAGCATGCTATAGTTTCACCCGATTTTACAAAAACGCAAATAACTCTGAAACTAAATGCCGACATCTGGTACCTACCTTTATGCGCGGAACGCCACATATAGGGTCACAGCACACATATCAACTCGGAAAGGGATCGTCACCGCAACGCCTTTCGCTTCGCCGCCAAACAGTCGTCAACTTAACGTAAGCACGGAACCAAAGCGGACCAGCAGTTCCGATACGTCGACTCGGCTACAGCTAGGCGACGCCGCGCTTACGGCTCGCCGACCGCTGGTTGATTGACCTGGCTGGCACCAGATCAGTTTGAATCGACTTTGAAGTTGCCTTGAAAGGGGCAAGGGTGGACGAAGAGACGCAAGCGCGGCGACGGAGAAGCGTAAGCGCGGGGACGACGATCCGTAAGCGCGGGGACCGCTAGTTGCCACGCGCCAGATCGCGGTTCGTGAGCTTGTCCCAAGGCGAATCGTTTACGTTACGATTTCGATTAGTGTGCTTTTCAGTAGGGAGTTTCATACAAATCATACTAAACGGCTCGAGTTGATACGGTTACGATCCGTTTCCGAGTTGATATATGTGTTGTGACCCATAGTGATGATAGTAGAGTAGTGGTGGCCCTGTAGAATAGGCCCCGAATTACTACTATATAGTTACCTACTTTAGGTCGTCAGTTCAGACCCAGGAAAGAACTTTACATTGTGTATTTGATTTTCATCACCACTGCTGTCAAAACTGCAAAGGAAATCATTGTGAGGAAACCGGCATGCACTTGAAGCAAAAATTCAAAGACATGTGAGATCTTCCAACCCGTACTGGGTCCGCGTGCTAGACTATGGCCCACTCTGTCTCACAGCTTACCGTTCAGTGCTGGGAAACAAGCCTCCTCTTTTCCCAGCACTGAACGGTAAGCAATAGTGGTGATACTAATGGACCTCATTTTCACAATTAGATGTCAATCTTATTTACTACTACATTTATATCCCGAGATGTACGAGACCTGAATAAAGTAACAAAAAGTTAATTAAGACTAAGGCAGGCTGTGCCTGGTTCGGTACCAACCATACGATGTACTCGTATGAACGTAAACGAGGTAAAAAGATTACGCAAAGATCGTAGAAGGTGGCGTTCTTCAGTGTCTGCCAATACCATGGAAAGAAGCAAACAAACAAAAATTTATTAATGACCAAGGTCTGCTGTACCTAGTTTGGGACTAACGATACTTCCTAAATGTAATTGTTATTGAATTTTGAAATAAACAAGTTTTACTTTAAAGTGGCTTTTCAGTGGCTGATAGGGCAGAAGGTCGAATACTCGAACACTGGACCAGAACACAAGTATTTCCTTCAAACCGTGCCTTGAAATAATGTTGTTGTCCTTGTCTGTACTGTTTGCATTTTAGTCTGGTCTCTATTTGATTATTAATGATTTTGACATAGTTAATGGTGGTATTGACGTTTTTAATGGTAATTTTGACATTATTATGAATAATTTTGACATTGCTATTGATTATCTTGACATCACTATTAATTGTTTTGACATTATTAATAATAATTATATATAATTTGCCAAATGTTAAAATGTGTGTACTAACACTAGTGTTTAAGATGTGTAGGTTTGTAAGTACTAACAAAATTGGATTCTATTATCTGCTAAATAAATTATATTATTATTATTAAAACAAAATAATACAAAGTTTTTAAGAGAAAAACGATACCTTATGTGAACAGAGAGAACCCTTTGAGAATGTATGTGTGAAGCCAAAACTAGAGCTTTATCAAAGATTAAGTTTTTCGGAGAAAACACAGAGAAAACGCCTAGTTCATGATTTAGCAAAAATTCGCAACTAGACACCACATTACTTACTCCCACGGTCCACAGGTGACCTAGACTCTTCCCAAGTACACAAGGGTCGGCTGCAATACAAGTCGTAACTTCTTATTCAAGTAAATAGGTCAAGGAAGCTAGCATTGTCTTGTGCTATTAACCTGAGTTTGTACTGTTTGCGAAGCGACCTGGCGGGCAAATGAGAAAAGCTAGGTAAATCAATTTTGAAGTAGAAAAACAGTGCTTGCTCACTCTAAATAAACTGATAGTATTTTTTTACATTATTATTTTATAATGTGTATAGAGAACAAAGATATAACCTGCGTATATAATTTTCCTGAGCTACCAGATAAATGAGAAAGCTAGAACTGAAGTAGAAAAATAGTCCTCACTCCAGATGACACGAAAAACATTTTTATTATTATTTTATAATGTACGTCAGACAACTAAAAAGATAACCTGTGAAGATAGGGACTTTCTGACGTCGTAGAGGACTTTTACTATTTATAATTTTCCTGAGCTAATTCCACTATGTATGTTTTCTTTCTTTTCTCAAATAAATTGAAAGATGTAGGCATGATTCAATATTTTTAAAAAAAAATAAATAACAAAAAGTTTTTATTGTTTCTCATACAATTGTTGCAGCTTTGAATTGAGTTTATGTAGTGTTAGGTTGTCTTTTCATGTAAAATACTGTTACCTAGTTGCATCTGGTTGGACTGGAAGCTGACTCCAACAAAGTTGGGAAGAGGCTAAACTAAGTGCTACTCTACTGTTGATTGTGAATTTGTAAAATAATATGTTTTTATGAGAAAATCATTGGAGGAATTTTTCAAATTTATTTTTATCAAACGTACCAGCCCTGGCTACAATCGATCACATGTCAAATCACTGTGTATTTTTTCAGAAGCCGATTTTCAGCTAAATTGATTGCAAGCCTTCGAAAATATGACTGCTATGTTTTGTTTCTTTTCGCTCACAGAGCTGTAGAATCGGAGATTTCAGGTCCGGTTCGACGGGTGCGAATGTATGTTGCAATCGATAGAAAAGTTCGACGTTTGGAGCTTGTTAAATGGCTGAATCCATATATGAACAATTTAATGTATCTTTTCACCCTCGACTTTTGCGGTAATCATTTCTGGCTATTTGGAACTCATTTAAACGAATCAAAAGCTTTGTTGTGCTTATATTAGCATTTTGTTTAACTCATGTAGCTATAATTATTGCATTCAATGTGAATTATTTCCTCTACAACTCCAAGAGTTTCCTACAAAAAAATAATAATAACTGTGAACAATAAAGGAACAAAGCAGTTTACTTGGTGATTGACAGATGACAATCTGTCATTCATCATCTATCAACTCTACGATTATTTTTAATACTGCGACTTGAGATATAAGCGGAGCGGGGTGATGAGCTATATATTATTCGACGAAGCTAGGGTGGACTCGAATAATGGCAAGAAAACATAAAAGAAAACAATACCATAGAAGTCAGGACTCCTCCTGACTTCTATGGTATTGTTTTCTTTGTTTGTGTTCTTTGTTTTCTTAACCCCTGACAGTTCTCCAACTGTCAGGGGTTAATTGTTAATAGAAAAATATTAAACAAAATATTTTATTTCAGACTAAATTCTATATTTTTCTGTGAGTAGCAATACTGCTTCGAAAAATAGGTAAATATTGTAAATTTTCTCAAAGAAAAGAAGGAAGGGAGGGATGAGGGGTCGCTCTGGCCGCAATCATTGTTAGAATGCTGTTGTCACTCCCATGTAAGCGCTAACAATGTTGTATAGTATGGAGGCCAACAGTTGACTACCAATTTTTTTTTTATATATTTAAATAACAGCCAGTTGTATGAATTGGCTATGCTATAACACGTTTAGTTTATTTGCTTAAAAATCTTTTTTTTTTTTTTCTGACTGTTTGTATTTGTTGGGGGTAATATGTATGGCGTGTCTCGGCAAAGTGACACATGAATCATCTGAACCTAGTCGCATTAGAGTTACTGCTTCTGCAGTTTCGTTTTAAGTGCGAGCGTACATTTACAGACGTCAAACCCACGCTCGCGTCACCTATGTCTAAGAACACAGCCCAACACATAACTGAATCAAATCATAATTGACACCTAATAAAAAACTAAGATTAAAAGCACAGATAACAACTACAATGAAACCCATCACTCATCGAGACACAAGAAAAGAAATAAATCGATAACAATTACTGTCAACCAGATTCATTACAATATAATTACCGATTGATTCGATAATAAGTAACCATCCTTGTTTTAACGAGTTTTTTTCTAATAATTAGCGTTTGAACTATAATTATGAACGGCCAGTTATAACGCAAACAAATTGTCTATGATTCGTTTGCTCTAGTTTATTTTTAATTGGTGCTATCGTCAAATAGTTTGATTTACATAAGCATAGATAAAAAAGAAGATGAATTGCGTCCGCGAAGGTCGTGCGTGCTGATTAATTATTTATTAATTAGATTTACTGTGAATCATACTAAACAGGATCTGAGAGAAATCCGGGTTGGCAGCGCAATGGATGACATCTTTTAAGAGTTAATTAAAAATAGAATCTCTACATTAGGGATTTGGATAAAACACGATTTTATTTATCTAACTATTATTTTGTCTACATAAAGAGACCGCTACATTAGATACAGGTCATCCAGTGACCAATTACAGTTGAGAAGTTACACGCACTATTTATATTGTTTCGGTAAATAAAATATTAGCAATGACAATTATAATTCAACAGAGACTGATTGCTACCTTGTGGCTAAGTAATAACAGCCACACGGATTGATCGTTCAGGTTAAGCTACGCTTGGCGCGGTTGGTCCGTGGATGGGTGAACATCTTTACATAACACGACCCTTCCATGCCTCGGAAAGCACGTAAAGCTGTTGGTCCCGGCTGTCTTTTGTAGATCTTAGAGAGTCGTTACGGGTCGTCAGAAGCCCGAAAGTTTGACAACCAGTCTTACCAATGTGTTATCGTATTACCTAGTAACTGGGTTGTGGAGCTACGATAGGCAGCCGCTCCATGTAAAATACTGGTACTCAGCTGCATCCGGTTAGACTGGAAGCCGACCCCAACATAGTTGGGAAACGGCTAGGCAGATAATGAGTTACTGATTGCTACAATGTTTGTGAACCAATAAATATATTATATTATTATACTAGCTTTTGCCCGCGGCTTCGCCCGCGTGGATGTCGGAAATTAATGCAAGAGGACGTACTACCGCGATAAGAATGTGTTATTCCAGGTTATATAGGTAATATAGACTCTGTGTGCTATTTTCGATCCAGATCCATTCAGCCATTTTTGCGTGATTGAGAAACAAACACCCAATCATACATATTTTCACAGTAGTAGGATTATAACTCATATTACTTAGGATTCATAGTTTATGAGAACATCACGTGTGTTGGTGTTTTTAAAATAAAAGTAATAGTATTCAGAGTAAGAAGACTGTGACATAGGGCTTGGTTTAGTTGAATATAAGTCTTCCTGGTTTTTCTTAACGCTCCTATTTTACCTATACAGACACTCAATCATTTACCAGACACCGAACATAATTATAGGAATAGTACTTTTGCCAGTGGCTTGGCCCGTATAGCTGTCGGAAAATATCACCCGGGAACCTACTACCGGGATAAAGTAGGTATCCTATCTGTTACGTATCCATGATATAATATATCTTCGTGCCAAATTCGATCTAAATCCGTTTGGCCGTCTTTGCATCATTGAGAAACAAACATCCAAAAATCTAAACATCTAAGCCATTTCGCGGTCTCTTACTTGGAATAATACTATTAGGTTTATTTTGAGTATAATGAACACACATGATATTTGCAATTACTATGAAGCCAAAGTAATATGAATTACAATCCTACTTATCCTGTACTACCCGGCCCCTGCCAACGCGCTCTGCGCCCACTTTTTAAATCTCTAATATCTTCTAAGATATTCATTTAAATTACATGCTGTAAAGGGCCATATTGATCTATATTAAATGCACAATGTATTTAAGGTACTTAATTGGATAAGGATTAATGCTGTATTGCTTAAAATCGCTTCGTAAATAAGCCCTTATTTCTCGTAAAAAGTAAAAGATAAAAAATGGTTATTGTGGGTTATCCCTATGAGATAGACATATACCATTGAGGACATTTTTGTAGGTCTTTTTAAGGTGTACAATACTGTAGTACATTATTTTGATCTATTTCGTAGGATTCAGCCAGGGTTTTTCGAATTTTGAGACGTATGTCAGCGTAGTTTTCGAAGATAGTTATTTTTTTTCTAAAATAAAAGAATCTTTCTAAAATAAAAATAGCCTAAGTTACTCCTTGTTACATCAGCTATCTGCCAGTGAAAGTCCCGTCAAAATCGGTCCAGCCATTTCAGAGATTAGCGGGAACGAACAGACAGACAGACAGACAGACAGACAGACAGACAGACAAAAATTGTAAAAAATGTTGTTTTGGTATATGTATCGTGTATACATCCATATACACTTAGTAAAAAGTGGTTATCTTAATATTAAAAACAGACACTCCAATTTTATTTATTTGTATAGATTATATGTTTAAACTAGGAACTGTAAAAAAAAAACAATTCCAAAATGGCAGCCGACTGCTCAAAAGATTTCAGTTAGATCAATAAATGAATTGCTCAACTATTAACTGCTCAAGCTGTTAATGTATTAATTACTAACATACTAGTACGTATTTCAAAATGCGGCCGACATAAATGTTCAACGTTTGCTTTTATACAATGTTCGATAAATAAATAATTTTGCTCAACATTAGTGCCTTACATTCACTCTTGCACAAGGGTGGTGATTGTAAGGGTGTGTACACATCACATCGGCGAGTCGTTTTAGATCTTTATTTCAGTCAGCATTCAGAGGAAACCTTGTGTTAATTTTCAAAACATGAACAGAAAAAATTAACGCAATTTCGCAAAAACGCGAAAAATAATAAGTTGAGGAAAACATGCATGACATCCACGCAAAAAGGCTATCCAGCATATTGCTGTAACTCTCTACGAAACAGAGCCACATTGCTACTTTTGACGATTCACGTTGACATGATCTCCATAAGACCGCGTTTGAGGACTGACTCCCAACATACAAGCCTTGACTTTATTATTATTGTAAACATTAATGAATATTGTATCTGAGTACTAAAATCTTGTGAATGCTTTTTGAGAAATAAACTTTTTACTTTATTTTTACTAATTTGCGTTGACATGATGAACATCAACTCTTTTTTGACGATTTCTTTAAAATACTTAGTTTATTTCAACCTGCTCCAAATATGCTTGTGCAAAAACATGCAGGCGTAGTAAAAACACTGGAAAAATGAATTAGTATCCATAAAAAGGTACATAAAATCTCAATCTCAATCTCTGCTCTTAATTATTCTTTTGTGTGGGTATCAGTTTTAGAACCTTAAAATAAGGTTTTGAAAGCTTATATAATTATGTACGCCTTTTAAAATTATAAGTATAAAAAATTTTAAATGGGCGGTCGTACCGCTAAAAGCGATATTTTAAAGACAACCTTTAGGTCAATGAAGTAAGAGCGAAAGGAGAAATATTTTTCGTGAAATATCGCCGTGTTAGTGTATGCATACCTTAACAATTAATGATGTTTTATTATGCTGTAAGATGTATTGTTAGTTTAACTAGCGTTTAGCTTTAACGACAAGTTACAACGTTAGTGAACAATGTTCACGAAGTATATTATTTCATAAATTATGATTTTATTATACTCTGTCTTAATTATTACCGTGCAATTATCCGTGTAGAACTGATTATCATGCCTTAGTACAGTTATCGTAACCGAGCAATCTTTGTGAAATAATGACAATATGTATTAGCAATATAATAATAAACTCGAAAGAGATTACAGATTTTATGAAACAAGAATGCTTCATTGTTTTTGCAACATTTATATTGTTCGGCATACCGATTACAAAGTTCTATTTAACTAATCCTGTACCATGAATGGTCGATATTTACCCATCTTGCACAAAATGTATGCATTTTTTTTTATAAATCGAGATTATCGTGCCTTATCACGAGCATCAAACGTGAGTGCGAAATTTCAGCCCGATAGCTTCAGTGGAAGTGGATGAAATATTGATTGCAAAATACTAGGATATAAAAGTGAAATAAAAATGGCCGGAAACTAAAAATCTGCAGTTAAATATATTTTATATGAAATACTATCGATTAACAATAATGACCAGTCCCTTCACCCAAAAAAGACACAAAACCAACCGAGTTCTCTTTCTACCATACAAACACACTTAATCAAGAAAAGCCTTGAAAAACGCTATACACTCTAAATTACTTCACAACATACAGCAAATGAAAGTGGTCCGGACCAAGGCGAGCGGCTGGCGCGAACCTCTCGCGATAACACGATACGATACCGATATATCGATATCGTAATTAGCGAATTACTAGCTTTGTGTGTTGCGATGGAAAATTAGGGGTAGTTAGCGTTGACGAAGCGGTATGTGGTTGATCTTTTATAGGACTTTTGCTCTTTTTTTCACCCTATTGAAGAATACAAAATTAGTGTCCTGGGGCAATAACTCGGGGTCGCAGTAGACCACGATGTTGATAGTGGGACGAAAAGATTGATTCCTGGAACTGTAAAGAATAATACTTTTGTGGCAAGATAATTGTGGTCAGGGGCTTCATTTAGAAGGGGAAGCACACGTAATCGCCACTTTCATAATCATCACCATAATTAGCCTATTATGTTCCTACTCCTGGGCCACTCATTGTCGCAGAGCGGACGCCTGTGTGGCCTATGCTCTGTGACAGTGAGTGAGCTGCAGGTAAACTAATATGCGGGCCCAATATGGGTTGGTAGATGTTACAAGTCTTCGAATTTTTGGTTCTAGGACATGCTGCTATCTTCACGATGTTTTCCTTCACCGTTTTGAGAGCAATGTTGAATTATTCAATTAATACTAATTTAAACAAATCGATTTTAGTGTTGCCTGCCGATAGTCAATGGTAATCATGAACCATAATCCAACTCACAAAAACAAACTCTCTACTCGGACTATCAAAGTCCTCAGAAGGATATATCGCTCTACGAATCAAGGCTCCTTAATTGCGCTCAGTCCCCACAGGTCAAATTCCTATGTCACAGACGAAGAAATTCCACATGTCAACCGTACCCTACTAATACACTTAGCAATGGCTAATACCTGAGTCTATGAGCGAGCCGTTTACTGTTGCTAAGCAACCATGAAACCAAGGCACTAAACATGTTTCGCTTATTAGCCGATTCGCTCGAATTTACTCTCCCTACACAAGCGAATCGAAACTTAATCGAAACTTTTATGTTATAAAATAATAACAATAGTTCGATTTTCCTCTCTAATATGAAAAATACAATTGTTTCTTAATTGCATAAAATTTAAAAGGTGCCAATTGCCTAATATAATATGTATTTCCTTATTTGCCTAACAATATATTACTTACAAAACTGGATTCACCCGTTACGGTCGTGTGTATTTGTGCGACTCGACTACTAAACCTGTTCCATCACCGTTTCATCTCCGGCTGGACTTAGATCCAGCAGTGAATGGTGTAAATGGTGATGAATCATGATGCGCATGTTTCAAGTGGAAGTTTCACAGCAGTGTTCTGCCCACCAAGCGAGCGTCGCTGAGCGAGTGCTCTCTTTGATAGCTTATGTCGCTGTAACTAACAAGTATTCGCTGGCAGTGTGAACCGTCAGCGCTCAACTATTGGTATAAAATAAATTATTTTGATTTTATTATAAATATATCTCTCTTCTTTCTGGTCAAATATTGTAGGTCCCGGACCTACAATATTTTTGCTTCCCCGGCGCGGCAGATACAAGTGCCTTTATCCAGCCGAGTGAACCGTTTACTGTTGCTAGGCGACCATAAAACCGAGGCACCAAACACGATTGCTAAGGACCTGACTATCTAAGCACGCATATGTTGCAAGTAGACCGACCGAGCAGGTACAATCGCTCACAAAAATTTACATCGCGCATGAACTTTTTATTTCCCTTGCGTTAAAAAATAAATATTAATTTTTAATGGTAATGTAAGTGCGATCTAGTTTCGAAATGTGAATTGTTTATTTAAATTTGCGTGCGTGTAATGTTGTTCCGGTTACTTGTAGGCTTGTAATTTTTTTGTTTGGCAATCACAACGAATGGAATCTCAAGGTGATCTGTTTTTTTATGGGATGATCATGTTTCATTGATTGTTCGTTCGTGTCAATTTACAACACCATAATTTTTGGTCTATTTTAAATAATAAAATCTGATAATTTGTCTAGAAATGGGCAAAGGATCCTACATTACATACAAATTTAATGAGATTTTAATGAGAATCGCAAATACATTGAAAAAATGGATACCTTACGGGGACCACACGACATTACAAATTCTTGTTGTATTAGACAGGCAGTTTGAAGGATAGTTTCAGATACCGAGAAAATCATTCATCTATTTCAACTTTGAAACTTTGACAAACTAGCGGTTTGAATGAGAGAGGAATGAACGGAATGCCAATAACTGAAATGAAAACTGTCATATCGGTACAGTTATGTAAGTTTCTGTGCCGTTTACAAATCTACAACGTTCGAATACATATCAACGAAGGACGCGCAACAAAAAAATGTTTTTCATTAAAAAAATCTACATTGCAAAAGATCTCTCATCTTCTTTATTAGCAAGTATGAAGTCGCTTTCCACGTCTGTACCCTTAGATCTTTTAAACTACGCAACGGATTTTAATGCGGTTGCATCAGTAGACAGAGCGATTCAAGAGAATAGTTTTATGTATGCCAGCACATCAAGCTACCCGAAACTGTCAAGTTTTCCCAATCAATATTGAATCTAATATTTTGCGATAAAGTTGAAAATCAATTAAAGAAATTTGACAGATTGCAGTAGCTTTGTTTGCTGGCGTCTGTACCAATTATTTTCACGAATATTTTTTTATCAGTTCTTAGATTTATTTGTAACACTGTACCCACCGACTGTACGTACCGACGTACTGATACATAATATGAAAATTCAAAGCCTCAATCTTATAATTTACCGATGCAATCCGACACCGGGTTTTATACATTTTAACACAATTACGACATAGGAATTTTATACTTAATGTACATTTGATAACATAGTCAATAATAGCCATATTACCATACCACTGTACCTAGTATGTAGGTCGCAACGAATAATTTCATATTTCTAGAACTAATATTGTTCTAGTTACGAACTAGTAGTACTTGCTCTAGATTCAGTAGGTAACGCACGTTTTCTTACATTTTCTTGAAGGATATCGTGTTGAATATATGTATTACTATAAAATATGAACGTGTGAAAATTTTACTTTAGTAATTTATTCCCAGAACCTCTTTGTAGAAAGGTGTTCAAAATATAACTCAACAGGCTGTTGTTCGTGACTTGTCCTTAATCAAGTTATGGTCTATATGAGTGCCAAATTTCATCTGCTTTGGAGTTTAACAATTTTTCGTAATTATATAACAGTATACAAGAGAATGGACAGCAGCGTTCTCAATGCATTTTACCACCATACTGCGATCGCCAACCCGTCTGCCAAGCGTGGCGATTATGGCAAAGCCCCTCAAATTGGGGGAGGCCTAAGTCCAGCAGTGGACGTCTTTCAGCTGTAATGATGATGATGATGATGATAACAGTATACGGCCACATTAGCCGAAGAACCGATAACCGTTGGGGTAGACGTGTTCTTGAGTGGAAACCGCGAATAGGAAAACGTAAGGTAGGACGCCCTCAGGCTAGGTGGAGCGACGATCTTCGCAGGGTGGTTGGTAGCAGCTGGATGAGAGTTGCCGAGAATCGAGCTGAATGGCGTGCAATTGGAGAGGCCTATGTCCAGCAGTGGACTGCTATAGGCTGATGATGATGTAACAGTAAACTTCCAAACATAAAATAATAGTTAAAGAAAACTAAAAATCACGCTTCCATTGAAAACCAAACTAAAAAGTACAAAATAATGGAAAAAAAGCGTGGGGTGCTTTTTAAGGTATTTTTTTATTGATATCAGGCACCCCACGCTTTTTTTCCATTATTTTGTACTTTTTAGTTTGGTTTTCAATGGAAGCGTGTTTTTTAGTTTTTTTTAAACTATTATTTATTTTCTATTTTTTAGGGTGTTTCGAATTTTGAGACTTATGTCAGCGTAGTTTGTGACGTATGTCAGCGTAGTTTTCGAAGACAGTTTTATTTGCTGTCCTGGTATCCCTGGCAAGGATAATGGCACAAATTAGTTTGTGACGTATGTCAGCGTAGTTTTCGAAGACAGTTTTTTTGCTGTCCTGGTAACCCTGGCAAGGATAATGGCACAAATTTATGAAATTATTGCATTGTCATCGGTCCTTGACAGGTGTGCAAAGTTTGAATGAAATCTGATCGCTTAAAGTGGGTCAAAATCGCGCTATAAGGAGTCAACACCATGTTTAAACAAATAAAATTTACTTACTTACTTACTTACTCGGTTACAAACAAACATACAAATATACAAACATACAAGTGAAGCTAATATAATTCGTGTAAAAAGGTATTATATTAGAAGTAGCATATTATACCCATTTTTTTTTTAATTATGAAGAATCACTAATTAAATTACTACTTCGACGTTATGATTATATGAATGTGTAGTGATAGTAGTCATTTTTTAAGTACCAAGTCGCACGCTTGAGGCTGCCTGAATAAATTTAGCCTCCAGTCAGGGCTTAAAACTAAAAATCACCAAACACGTATTTACATAAACAAAGCTACCGCAGCTATTTTTGTGAAAAATATCAGTAAAATCGTTTGCAAATTGACTTACAGTGGGATTTAAACTTACTGGCAACCTATGTTTACAAATTGCCATATTAAAATCGAATGAAAACAAATATAAAAGTGATACCTAAATAGTTTCAGGTCATAAAACTACGCTCAATTCTGAAAGGAAATCATGCGTAGGTATATTCTAACTGCTGCTCGTAACAGATGTTGTCCTGTCCTTATACTACTGTTGTTGAGCAGTGTTTTTGGGTTTTTCTACATAGCAGCCCAAAGTTTGGATTAGTAGCGGTTCACTAAACTTTAAAATAACTAGCGAAATATGGGTGTTCTATAGGTACACCTCAGCCAAACTCCATTGGAAAAAAAGTCGTGAAGTTACATTATGTGTTATTTTATTACTTTTATTTACTTAGATGGAAAATATATATTGTGCTCAACAGCTGGACAAATATTACTCCCGAGGCATTTAACCCAATCTTTGATTTACCCTCTATTAATCACTAGACGATTCCATTCTAAATAATATGCCAATTTAACTATATCTACGCCCATTCGACCTTCAAAACATCTTGGAGGGTCGTCGGCACTATACTGTTTAAACTAAGATTAATACATCGCGCACTTAATCGGAGTTTCGGCCTGCAAACGAAGACAAATTAACAGCGCGTAAGTTTTAAAGTAAATTCTTGGATTAATTTGAATTGAATCTGTTAATTGAAGTTTAAGATTGGAATAAGTAGATTTGAATATAAATATGAACGGGTTCTACTTTGAGATAATAGTTTAGTGTCAGTTTGCAGTGGCTAGGTTATAATGAGTGTTATTCATTTGACATTTTGATCGTTCTGATAATTACAACAAAACTTTATTGAATTGTTATAGTAATACAATTAAAGGCGAGCCCTTCTAATTTTATTACTAAAACTATTATATAAAGTTAATTAGTTTGTTGGTTAAGTAATAACAGCCGCACGGCTACAGGGTATGCTTCGCTTGCCGGGATTGGTCCGTGGATGAGTTACCATCTTTACATACGAAGAAAAATATGACTCTCTTCCGCCCACAGCTCAGTACATTCCTAAGATTAACTTAAACCACGATTAACCCTCCAGTGCCACCTGCCCCAACTAGAACTCAAGTCGTAATTGGTCTGGGACCCATGTCCACATGAAATAGGCAATTTGACACCGATTTGTACATTATTACTTGGTATTTAGTAATTTCGAATAAATTCAGAGTTACGTAGGTACCCGTACAAGCTTATGTAAAATACGGCGATAAAATAAACGGAATGGAACGCTTTACTGATGGAGGTATGTTATGGCTTGTTTATATTAGGCTGTACCTAATAAAGATTCGTGTAAGGAATGAGCCGTTTAGTATACCAAATAATGCGAAACAAAACCTTAACGCCTAGTCTAATATTCTTGAGGTAAGTATTACAAAAAAACTTGTTAGCTTTGAAGATTTCATCATCATCATAATCATTTCTGCTGATGGGTCACAGTACAGGCCTTCACTTTTTGGGAGAGATTGGGCCTTAATCAACCACGCGGATCCTGTGCGGATTGGTGGATGTCACATGTCTTCGAATTTCTGGTTCTAGGATACACCGACTTCTTCTCGATATTTTCCGCCACCTTTTTGAGACCAGTAGTGATGAAATATATTATACAGTGTGAAGTGCCTTCCTGGGTTCGAACTCACGACCTACAACGATGGTCATCAAAAGTCGGGGCCGCTATCACTGAACCACTACTGCTCCATAGCCCATAGTACTTAATAACAAATCGTTTATGTACCTAAATTAATTAATTTAAATATATCAAAGCAAAGAGATAGTCACGTTAATTTGACATTTTATCCTATTTACACTACATTATTTTTTTTTATTTTTTTTTAAAGTTCTAATCACCATTTTCACACATTCCCACCTCCTGACCTTCACAACTCAATCACAGCTGCGCCTGACTCATGAACTGCGACACCAGTAATTAAACAGGAAACATACGGAGCATTACCGTTTCCTTATTAATATTACCAGATCATAAATCCCACTACACGATAATGGCGGCTGTAGATCAAATTATATTATAGTTGTGACGGTAAACTAATTAAAATTAGACACTTACGTTAATCATTTGTGAGCTTAAAATAGATAAGTTGTTGAAACCGTGCCTTACCTAACCTGCTTTGTTTTTTATATGTTTACCGAGGTTTTACTTCTAATTATATATCTGTTAAATCTGATATTCCTTATTTTTATAAAGTTAACTTAACAAGAAAAGGTTAGCAGCAAATACTTGTTTAAAAATAACGTATTGATGTCCTGTGACCTATTTCGAGAACAGTTTCTATTCTTTTATTATGTTACCAGCTTCCGCCGGCGACTTCATCCGCGTGAAATTGCTTGTAGACCGGACAACGACCACCCACGCTATTCCTTTGTTTTTATTCGACGTACCTTCGGCTTTTTTTTTTTTGCTCGGCTCGACCCGAGTAGGAATGAAGAAAAGAAGGTAGGAAGGTAGTGAAGTTTAATATTATTAAACTTAAATCAAAAACTTCTAACCAAAACTTGATCAAATTTATATGGAATCACTCGGTAAGTATACCCTTTCAAACAAAAGTAGATTTTTTCACATCGGTTTATAAATGATGGTGTTCTGAGGTAACAAACATATATATATTTTTTAACAACCGAATTTAGAATCTCCTCCTTTTAGTACAGTTAAAAATAGTACCCCTACCACAAACAAAACCTATTTTGTGCAACGACAAAGCATTTCAAAATACAAAGACCAATATTCTAGCTCAAAAAAGACCAGCACAGATTGTTTGTAGTCTCTTCCATTTTCGCTCATACACAGTTTACTCGGAACCGTGTTTGGTGCCACAACAGCACACAGGTGATAAAAACGAAATCCTTGAAATTCTTCATAGGCTCTACCGCGACAGGAATTTGTCCCAGTTTTCAGGCGTGTACTTTATTTTACGCAGTTTTTCAAAGCCCGGAATTTGTGTGAGCTTTGATTTTATAATAAATCGATGGTGGTCAAACGAGTCTATCGAATATAGAAACCGCATTATATCGCTATAGTGATCGACAGCAAAGCTGTCCTGTAACAGAGAACAACACGACTGTACTGAAAGAAGGGAACTAAACGCAAAACCTAACGATAAAATAGGTCTGCTATCGTCAACCAGATAATCTATGTTCCTCTCTTTTAAAATACTTATCTTTACATTATATTAAACAAAGTCACTTCCCACGTCTATACACTTAGACCTTTTATAATACCTATCCAACGGATTTTAATGCGATTTTCATCAGTAGACAGAATGGTTCAAGAGAAAGGTATATGTGTAATACGCGGGCAAAGCCGTTGGCAAAAGCTAGTGTTTTAATAAAATGAAACACTTTATTCCAGACAGATCCGTCCATCTATCCAAAAATAAAAACGAAACCATCCACCTAAATACACTGATTATTCTGATGACGTTCACAAGTATCATACACCGTAGGCATGTGTAAGAAATAAATCAAATGCGATTTAAAAAAACCTGTTCGAAAATCATCTCCATTATTTCGCGAAGACCTCATTCAAAAACTAAACACGTATTATTTCAATTATAGCATGCGAACCCGCGGCCTTCCAAAAGACCTTGATATCAGAAGCTCTTCCTGAACCAATAACTATTGGAATTCCACAAAGCGATATGATCTCGCGAACGAGATCACCTCAGGAAGTCATTACACAGCAAGCGATGCTATAAATGTTCCAGATGTAATGGAGATATGCCTTTATTGATATTGCGGGTAATCTACAGAAGTGTTACGATGTGCGAATTAAGAGAGGACATGTGTTTTGTGTGATGTGATATCGTTTTTTGTTGAAGTACTCGTAGACATTTGGAATGGTTTGGCGAAAATTGGTAACGCCATTAGAAGCCCATGCGTTGGGAAGTATTGTTCTTTCATATTCCAAAACAGCAAAAAAAATTTTAAAAAAAAACTAAAATACCTACTCACATTTATTCACAGATATTTCAGACATTTTATTCTTTCAGACTTATCTTTCGATCAGCACATTTTAACCGCTTTCAAGAACTATCAGTGTCAAAATTGTTGTGGAATATTGACACTGACAGCTAGAGTCACATTCAAGGGAACGCAGTTTAAATGGGTTGCACGCGTTCCGATGAAATGGTGATATTTAACTGTTTTCTTTTTTTTTTTTCAGAAGAAGCCCGACTTTTCATGAAAACTTCGAAGCAATTTCCTGTCCACAATATCGGAACCTAACAACCAGCACATATTGATACGCGTGCCGCTTTAATTAACAATTATTTAGTTATTTGAGCAGGTGTAGCAATGTGTATGTTTTCATTTAGCCCTTCAGCGACTAAGTAGCATGTAAATAAAGTATTATTGCCAAAAATGTATGGAAAACAAGATATTTCGGTACAAATCTAGAAGTATTATCCGGTTGATCTTATGTTAATTGTTATTCTGAATGTGAAGTGATAAGTTTAAGACAGGAGAGAGACGATTTACTTGAAGACGGATTTTTAATTGTCATTTCCAACACTTTACTCTATTTTCGAATCCTATACAAGCAAAAGAAGTTATTGCCTGGTGGGATAATTCATTTTATTTCATGTTGAACACTTAAAAACTGGAACTACTGAACTGATTCCTACGTTGGCAAGAAAACCACTCGAGAACATGTCCTAGGTGTATTAGATAAGTTGGGCCCAGGCCACTGACCTCACAGCTGGTCATCCCGATAACTGGCGCATTGTGCCATTTGTATTGGCAAGCACATTTATATGAAGTAGAATATGCTAGTTTCCGCGTTTCATGTTTATGTTTGTTGTGGAATAAATTGAGTGGAAAATGTGTTTTGTATTGGAAATAACTGTTTTTCTATTCATTTTTATTCAATAGTATTATATTTTATTAAAATTATAAAGCTAATCTTTTAATTAAAGTTCTGTTTTTAAATCGAAAATCCGGCTTGGTTGATTTATTTTACATTTACGAAAAGGATTGTAAAAAATTATGCAGCAAAGAGATGTAACTTGTTAAAAACAATTTTAACTCATTAGTAAAAATGCTTTTATTTTCTAACCAAAGTAACTGTATTACGATAAATATAACAGCAGCATAATTACATTGAACATTATTACGTTATCCCATAGCACCTAATTTTATCACAATAAACACAATATCTATCAGTCATTAAGCTATAACAAAGCTATAAATTCCAGTCCCGCTCGCACTGGTCAACTAACCTTAATATCAATTACTTTTTTAATAATTATCACTCGCACATTCGTAATTATTACTGGGTAATTAACGGCAATCCATGCTGATAATAATTATTATGAGACGGGATAATAAAACCGGTCAAGTCATAAAGGTATTACGAAAACGGATATAATGAGAAAACTTTTTGTGGTCATTAAAATTACTTACCTTAACTGGGATATGAGGAAAACTCTTTCGGCGATTCTCGGTATGTGTCGACTGCTATGGGAAGGTTCTAATTAAGAGTTAATAAACCAAAAAATACCGTCAACTTTCTTTCATAAGTTCAGGCATTCAAGTCCATTGCAACCCAAATCACTAAAAGGGTAGATAAAATAAAAACTTTTTAACAAAAAATTTAACCGCCGAAAAAACTGAAAAGCAAAAAATAATAAACCTTAAAATTATGAGTCGGCGCTTTGAGTGATCTTTGTTCATTGATTTTCCAACGCCGACTCATAATTTTAAGGTTTATTATTTTTTGCTTCAGTTTTTTCGGCGGTTTAATTTTTTGGTAAAAAGTTTTTATTTTATAATTTTTTGTGGCTTTAATGTACTAATAATACTTGGCAAGGTATACCCTATCCAATGAAAAAAGAATTATCAAAATCGGACTACTCTGTACAAAGTTATGCGTGGGTATACATTACAATCAATGAGTGAACAATCAATCATCCCCTGTTTTCCAACCCTTAGGGTTCGATTTTGTTTTCCAAATTTATATGGGACCACCCTCGGAGTATACCCTTTCCAATAAAAAAGAATTATCACAATCGGACTACTATGTAAAAAGTTATGCGTGGTCATAAATAAAAAAAATATATATATATACGCGTCGAATTGATAACCTCCTCCGTTTTTTTCGTCGGTTAATTAGCGGTAACCGAATTTAAATCTTCGTTCTATTTCAGTCAATCGTTTGAAGTTGACGGAGACGGAGTGCATGATCAGCCTCTATTGTTCCAACTGCTTAGACACCGGCCTTTTTTCTTCGAGAGGGAGAAGGTATTCTACCACGAGGGCCCAGTGCGGGTTGGTAGATGTCACATATCTTTGAATTTTTGATTGTAGAACTGGTCGGGTTCCTCATTTTTTTTCCTTCATCGCTTTGATAGTAGTGGTGATGAAATAATTT
Organism: Aporophyla nigra; assembly: GCA_947507805.1. Classification (NCBI taxonomy): domain Eukaryota; kingdom Metazoa; phylum Arthropoda; class Insecta; order Lepidoptera; family Noctuidae; genus Aporophyla; species Aporophyla nigra. The sequence goes on from OX382296.1 coordinate 24,016,939, forward strand.
ACACAAATTAAAGTGCCTGCTTGGATTCGAACTCACGACCTACTACTAAGTCGCGGTCGTTACCACTGGGCGACCTCTGCTTTTATCGTTCCATACAACCCTAATTTAGAAGATTACGATTTTTTTTTTAGAAATAAAATAAGAAATCGGTGCAGCCCTTCTTAAGTGATGCGCTAACAATCGAACATCATTTCATTTTTATTCATATAGAGAGAGAAAAGATAAACAAACTTGTATACAACCTTCTGACATTTTCTTTCTCCCTACGTTACCATAAAACGCGGCGCCTCCATTATTCGTAAAAAATATCGGATAAAGCCATTAATCTTGTTACTAGAATGTAGGCAAGTAACAGTCTAACACTCCATTAGAGGCGTGTTTCGACACTATTCCATACAAAATAATATATTCCTGAGTATTTAACATGTTCATCATTATAGACATCATATTTTTTTTTATAACGATCCAAAACACCTTATTATAAGCCACTAGAAAAAGTAGCTATAAACAAAAAAATAACTACCGACTTCCTTAAAAAAGAAAAACACTGCAAAGTCAAAAATAACTTTAATTTCGGAATTCAGTGTCTTAGGATCTGTATTTAAGGTTTTTTTGCCACCGACTTCCGAAATTAAAGTTACTTTTGACTTTGTAGTGTTTTTTTAAGGAAATCGATTGTTTTTTTTGTTTTTTTTGTAATAAGTTTTTATTTTTAACTTTTTAGTAATAGTAGATACCGCACTAATCTAATCGCGTTATTCGTTCATTTGTCGCGCAAATACTTAATGCAAATTTAAGACTTATATGGTTTTCACATGGATCCCATTGTCCGAATGGAACCAAATTAAAATGGGACCATTCGGGAAGCACCAGCTTTCAAATAAAATAGAATCATCAAAATCGGTTCACCCAGTCAAAAGTTATGAGGTAACAAACATTAAAAAAACATAATAATAAAAAAAAAATATAAAAAAATACATTCGAATTGATAACCTCCTCCTTTTTTTGAAGTCGGTTAAAAAATAGACCTCTTCGGATTATACTAATTCTTGTTTTCCGTTCTGTAGCAGTGAGACAGTAGCAGTTATACAAACATCAAAATTATCATTACTTTCATTTGAAATAGCATCAGACTTAGTTTCCTCTAAGGGTTGGGCAGAGATGCACCCATAATACATTCTGATTTCACCAGTTATATTTTAGTCCCTATTGCCGTCAACCACAAATCGAAATTCCTGGTTGCAACTGAGACATTCCAGTTAAAAAAAAAAACAATAACATTTTGTCGGACTTGGGAGTTGAACTCAAAACCTCATGCTCAGCATTAGCGCTTGCAACCACTAGAAGGAATCAGTCAGTGTTTTTATTAATAACGTTTAAATAGGCAAAAGGAGATTGAATAAAAAAAACCTATCATTTTTTCAAGTATCAAGATGTGTTGGTTCAGGTAAGCCATTTTGTATGAAGCAGCAACGTAAACGCTTACATTAAGGCTGTATACAAAAAACATCGTGTCGGTACATTTACTAGGAAACCACTTAATTTTTATTAACGCCTGGCGTCCACTGATCTGCGTCTAATGGAAGTATTAATGTATCTTTTTATTGACTGCTGATCGGTCGCGGTGGGGGCGGGCCGGAGTAGATGTTAGTGGGCGAGTGGTATCGATAAAAATGAGCCATTGGCGCTTAGTTGGTTTTAGCTCTTAGGGTTACTAGGTGAATATGCGTTAGTTTAGATGATGTCATATTATGGGGGATTAATGGCACGGAAGTAAGTTTTGGCCATTATTGTACCCGTTATATTTATACAATACTAGCTTTTGCCCATGGTTTCGCTCGCGTTAAATTCCACCCCCCCCCCCCCATTTTAAGGAAGTGGGGGGTTAGAAAGAGACAAAAAGTAGCCTATGTCACTCTCCATCCCTTCAACTTTCTCCACTTAAAAAATCACGTCAATTCGTTGCTCCGTTTTGCCGTGAAAGACGGACAAACAGACACACACACTTTCCCATTTATAATATTATTAGTAATTAGTAGGGATTCTGTCACAAAAAGTTGATATCTGAAGAATATAGCTGTATAATAAAACTATTACACTTTCTTGGTGCTGTTCTTCAGAAAGGTCAGGTGCACCGTACTCGTAACCAGCTTGCGTGGATAACCAGAAAGGCCCTAGTGTGAGTTTCTTTCAATCACCTCAACTTAATGAGTCGACTGCATTCGGCGCTCCGATTGGCTGTTCACCAATCCAGGGCCAATCAGAGCGCCGAATGTGGATGATGCGTCAAGTCAAGGTGATTAAAAGAAACTCACACATGGGCTTCTGATGTATGAACGTATACGAGGGAAAAGGAGTAGGTATCTTAGGATGTTTATTTATGTAAGTAGATTTTTTAAGACACTTTTACACGTCAATATTTTTTGGTCAATATTTTAAAAACTAGATGGCGCCGCCATTTTCAAGCAGACTGTTCCCTGAGAAGAAATAAACTAAATTAAAAAGAATCCCATCTTTATATTATTATAATTGTATGTGAGTCTAAGAATGCAGGGCCGTGCTTGGAAGACCCTTTTGATAAAAGAGCCATTTATTTTACATGTTGAGATCAAAAATCCAAATAGTACAACAACATAAAAGGTCATAATCAAGTAAGCAGAACATCGTGATTAAATTAAGTAAATATCACGTCAAGACTATATCATGTTCCAACAAAAATATTATCCCGACCAATTAAATGAAGACATACCCACCTACTTCCTTACTTACAAGTAATACGATTCTCATTAAGTTTAAGTACATTAGGAAGCAGTTCTCAGTTATTTAGGCTACAATACGAAAACATATCCGGATCACCTCAATATGTTTCAAGAGCATTTAAACAATAATTTTGTTTGTATAATGATGGTGTTAAAAAAGATTATAAGTTTATTATTAAAATACTAGCTTTTTCTAGCGTATTAAACAACATTAAAATCCGTTGCGTGGTTTAAAAGATCGAAGCAAACAGACGCGGGAAGCGAGTTTGTTTTATGCTATGTAAAGATTATTTTATCATTTTTATGCTAAATCTCATAGAATGTCTTTAAAGCTAATAACAAAAAAAATATATGAATAATAATTTCGAATAAATTATCTCATCAATTGAAAGGTTTCGAGAAAAATAACAAGAAAACATTCAAATGTACAATCAAGTTTCACTTTCTAACCCATAATACAGCAAAATACTAACCTAAAAACATGGACTTTTTTTAATTCAGAGACACAACTTATTCCACCCATAATAAAAGTCACAGCATCCCATCTAAGCAGGCCGAACAAAACAATCTATCAAACGACAGCCAAGGAGAAACAATTACATGTCACAGGCATCAATTACCAACGAACAGCAAAGGTCATGATCAAAACCTGAATTAAGTAGAAAATAATTTATTCTTCGGCCATTACGCACGGCGACAACATTTCGGCGCCGGCGACGCTACAGCCACCAATTACGCCCACTCGACCTTAAATTCACACCCTGACACCCTTCGATTATACCACCCTGTATACGTAGGAAGCATATTTTGTACACCCTGTATAACAATAATGGAGCGTTTAGACACTGATAACAGAGAGCTGGAACATCGAAGCATGAACCAGTAGAGTTACCACATTTCACTGGCTTGTCTTTATGAAGAATAAACAGTCAAGCGGCTTCAATTTATCTGCACTTTCCCTACAATAGACGTATATATAGCATAATCAACTTATACTGCTGGTACACAAGCCTCCTCTTTTCGAGAGGGAATGAGCTGTAATCTACCACACGAACCCAATGCGGGTTGGTAGATGTCACATTTCTTTCAATTTTTGTTTCTAGGACATGCTGGTTTGAGAGCAGTGGTAATGAAATTATTCACATGAAGTGACGAAAGTGAGCGAAGACTCGTTTATACATACATTATTACAATAGTTTGAAAGATGATTGGGTGATCCCCTAACGGTTAGGCAAATATCCTATCTTACTTCTCCCACACCCACATTTCACCAGTTATATTTTTAAACCCCATATAATAGGGGACGAGTCCGTTACCATCAACCTCCTCCGGGCTGCTACCGTGAAATTCCAAAATAATACTCGTACGCATCACTGTCATCATAAAATATGCCCAGAAGACTGCCACGTGGCAAAGCTAATTCTTTGGCCAAACAACGACCCAGTCGGTGAGAAATTATTAATTTATTTGTAACTAGCTTTTGCCCGCGGCTTCGTCCGCGTTAAATTTTTGTTCCCCTGACCCTTCCCGTCGCATCGAATTGCCTGCCAGTTTTCAACTATTTTTCATCGCTGCCCCGCTCTTTTTGATCGTAGCGTGATTTTATATAGCCTTCCTCTATAAATAGGCTACCCAACACAAAAATAATTTTTCAATTCGGACCAGTCGTTCCTGAGATTAGCGCGTTCAACCAAACAAACAAACAAATAAACTCTCCAGCTTTATAATATTAGTATAGATATGTAATATTCATGTATAAATACTCCTTGTGTATGTAGAGTGAAATGAACCATTAATTAACACTGATGTTTTCAGAAAGCGTGGGCAGTCTGTAATCTTGTACTTCTAACTATGTGGAACAAATTCTGGCACGACCTAGATTACTAGTAAGGGTGTGCGAAACTGAATATGTAAGAGAAAATATGGATATTATGAAGTTAGTGTTAAAGATAATTGGGTTAGATGATAATGTGTCGTGTTTGCGAGGAGATTTTAGTCACGAGCTACAAATACCGCATCATTTTTGGAGTTCTGAACTCAAAGGGTGCCAACGGAGCATATGCCACTATTATTATGCCTCCGCTGTCCGTGCGACCGTCCGTCTGTCTGTCTATCAGTGGGCTGTATCTCAATCTCATGAACCGTAATAGATAGTCAGTTAAAATTTTTACAGAGTGTGTTTCTTTTGCGGCTCTAACAAGAAATAATAAAATAAAGTTAATAAAAAAATTAAGGGGTCAAGTAACGTTTGTTGCCTCGCGGTTAGGAATTCTTCGTGTGATAATTCAACTCACACTTGACCGGTTTTTTTCTCTTGCCTTAGCTTGGTATTCTTTTGTCATCAATGTAACTGACAAGCAGCAGCAACCTCTTCTATATCTTTTACTGACTCAGCCAAATTTTCTTTAGCTAACTACATGTAATCTTCCACGGGATTTCTCGCCAGGTCCGAGAACAATGCTATGAAAGAAATGTAAGGTCTCTTTTTAAGCTTTTTTGAATGACCAATAAACAATATCATCCCACAGTGTACTTTTAGAAGCTTATTACTATATCACCTTCAATCAAAACGCTTTCTAGCAAAAATCCGTGTTCATACCTTCTGATCTATTTATAGTTATTAAAACTATTTGGAACACCAACTAGAATATTCCAGTTTTAATTAATGCTACCCTATTGTACCAATTCTTGGTGTTTCACCCTAATCGCTTTCAGTTCCTTCCTCGGAACCATAGATAATAATATTTCAACCCTCGTCATAGTTTAAGTGATAAGTTTACATTAGCGTCATTAGATTAATGAAAACACGTTAATTCTGCGATGACCCAGATCCTCTCATCCCCAGACTAGACGAAAATTCGAATAAGTTTATTCTATAAAGTTAGTACCTAAGGGAGACGAGGGAGTTTGGATATTTTAATCATAATATTTGAAGGCTTCTTGAAAAGCTCTTACTCAAGCGAAATTGGTAGATGTCGAAACAGTTGATACTTTCATAACAGTATGAGTTATTCAAAAGAAGACAAAAAATCGACCTCTAACAGTTTTCAAACTCGTGACCATTCCCCAATTGTTATGTAAAACAATTCCCTTTGGCAATAATCACGAGTTCCAAACTGGAAACATGTGACATTGGAATATTTTCACTGCTTCAGCACTTGTTGATTCTTTTACATACTGTTTCTGATTGTTGGCTCTACAAATATTTTAACAAAGCTTGCCCGTTTTTACGCACCTACTTATTTTTTTTTTTTACTACATACATCTTTAACAACCAACAAAAATATAAGTTTCTGCGGATTGAGATTTAAGACGGTCAGATTTGTTTTCTTATAGGTCTACACCTAAATCAACACAAAGTATTTATTATCTACCACACAATTCAGTACATACCCCCATTATTTACCATCACCAGTAACTAACAAACATTATACATAATAGAGAGCGTAGTTAATTGTCGTTGTTTCAGCTTTGCCTATAATCAGGGGTGCGACGTGTTGGCGCCAGCCGCCATTTGCAATGTGACACATCCAGCGGGGATGAACGAGATAACGCCTAGCTGTGATCATGGGGCATTGATCTCAATTTGCTGTTGATAACTGGATTTTTCCGTACCTAAAGCTACAGTAACGGAGTCGGGTGTCAGGAATAAATTGACCTAGAATAGAACCTTGTGGTATTCCAACGTGGATTGTTGTTTAAATGTTCAGTATGGAAATTTTCTGTAGTTTTTACGTTGGAGACATATATTTTCCCCAGATTATTAAAACAGAAGCAGGTATCATTACCAGTAATTTTGTAATATTCCCATCAATTTTATAGCTACACTGCAATCAAAAGCTTTATTGAAGTTTGTGGTTCAATTTTACCGATATACAATGGTCTTTGGAAGATTTTGTTAAGGATTTAAAAGTCACCGACAGCTAGACTTAATAGCCATTGATCGATATCATTTGTAATACAAATATACTAACTTCTTTGTTTATGATAACCATAATTCATTCTCTCCACGTCACCAAACCACCCTCCTACGCGTTACCTACAATCTTATTTTCATATCCACAGCCTAGTAATTCTTCGTAGGCGCTACAATTAGTGACGTCACTGCCACAGACAGCACGTCATTGCTTCAAGTGGCATGGCGTCACCGCAGCAGCCCAGTGATAAATACCAATCAATTTCGCGCGTTATCACTTATCAGTTATCACCCACGCTTCTAATGATTGATGTGAGCTTTTATATTTGTACAAGGTGTTTGAATTCATTGATTTCTTTGATTAATGATAGGGTGAATTAACGCACATATATTTATGTTATCTTATTCGGTTTCCACAATGAGATTAAAATTATGTTGTGTGGTTTTCAAGTAAATTCACAATGCTTTTAATTTAAGAGACGTAATATTATTCTTACATTCTTCATACTGTATTGTTAGCTTTAAACGGGTTTAACTCGATGTATTCGTTTTTCATTAAAATGACTTACTTAGTATTTTAAGTTATTTACGCTTTCAACAGAGTAAAGATGAAATCTTGAACAGATACAAATGTACCTTTTAAGAGATTATGCAAAAAATATTTAAAACAAGCTAGCAAGTAGCAATCATTTACAATGATTAATGAACATGCTAAACTTGCACAAAAATAAATAAACGGTGATTGATGACCGGGGCCGCATTACACCAACTTTATACCGACGAAGGGGATCTGCGCACAATGTGTATATTTTTATTTAGTTGGTTACGAAACCCGAAAGAAAATGTATTAATTTGCAGTAGAAACTTCTACAACATTAGATACAAGTTCAAAGAAAAGCGATGACTCTTCAACTGTACTCAAAAGAAAACTAAGTATTGTATTATTATTTGTTATAAATTAATTAATAATCCTACTTAATCCTATCCTACTTATCCTACTAATATTATAAACGCGAAAGTTTGTATGTATGGATGTATAGATGTACGGATGTATGGATTTTTGTTCCTCTTTCAGGCAAAAACTGCTGAACGGATTTGGATGAAATTTGGAACACCCTTAGTTTATAACCTGGATTAACACATAGGGTACTTTTTATCCCGGTAGTACGTTCCCGCGGGATAATTTCCGACATCCACGCGGGCGAAGCCGCTGGCATATTACAATAATATTAAATTATTATTATTAATATTGTTTCATCAGGACTGCTCTCAAAACGGTGGAGAAAAACATCGTGGGCAAATCGGCATGTCTTAGAACCAAAAATTCGAAGATATTTGTCATATACCAATCCGTACTGGGCCCGCGTGGTGTATTATGGCCCACTCCCTCTCACCGAGAGGAGGCCTGTGTCCCAGCAATGGGAACATTATATGATGCTGATGAATATTGTTTCTATGTTAGCAGACCTATGAAATGTCATGAACATAGTTGAAAGTATCGCGAATTTTTCATAGAAATTTGCCAGTGCACATTGGACCCATTTATTCTTTATTTCTACTCCCGTAACTTTACAAAATCTCTCAATTGTTCAAGGACGCGAATGAAAGTGCATTTTCCGCTAGCCTTGTACACCGACAGCTTGTAGCCTTGGGCTCCTGCATTCAATTCTTCTTCAAGAAAGATATAAACACATATTTCTCTCCTATAAAATGTTAAATTTAACTTAGATTGAAATTGTTGTTGAAAAATAGCTGACATGTGGGAGGACATCCAAATACAGAATAGCTTATTTTTTAACAAAATATTGACGGTGAAATTGTGATTGGAGCCTTCTTTTTAGAAATAAATAAACAATAATAAATACATACTTTTGTCATCATCAAATCGGTAAGGTAAATGATAGTATGGTCAACATCTTTGGGATTCCTAACGATACAAGAACCTGGAAAGCTAAACGCCTTTTTTATGTAAGGAATAGACTCTATTTACTATTAAAAATAATAATCAAATCAAATCAAAAGTCATTTATTCAAACTAGGCCGAGAGTCAGCACTTTTTGAACGTCAAAGTAACATAAGACAGTCCCCCCAAAACGCCCGCCCTTCGACACTTCCTAGTGCTTTAGCTGGGAATAAGAAGTGGCGGAACAAACTCCCCAGCAGCACAGCTATAGCAATAGCTTAAGATGAATCAGTCTATAATGTTACCACGCCTGGGAAAAAGGCCTCCCTTCAATGAGAGAGATTGGGCAGTAATTCACCACGAACGCATCGCAGGTTGGTAGACGTCACATGTCTTCGTAATGTTGGTTCTAAGACATGCCGGTTTTCTTATAACAATTTTCTTCACCATTTGAGAGCAGTGGTGATGAAATAATTAAAGTAAAAGTAAAGCCCTTGACTAGCCTGCCAGGGTCGCGAGATTTGTTCGAAAGAGATACCGTGGCCCTGGCATATGGGCAACTGAAGGAACACGGGTGGTTTTAGTCAGTAAAAGTCAGACACGCCCTTCCGCTCCACCCTGAGCGGGAGCAGTCATTTGATGATTTCCCACCCACAACAAAAAAAACCCTTGACTGGGCTAAAACTGCCACTGCGCCATCTTAAAAAAATATATGATTGAAAAAAAGGTCACTTTGAATAACCAACGTACGCAATTCTGCGCAAACATTTGCACAAATGTTTGGCTGAAAATAAACAGTCGTGATTATTTATTCATTTACATATTGTAAGTATTGTTTACATTTTTATGTTAATGCGAGATTTACTTGTTTATTTTCACAACATATTTCAACGAATCGAATAATAAATAATTTATGTAAAACTTAATTTTATTCATATTTAAGTGCAGCTCAGGTTCTAGCAGGCTTTTGTTTGTTTATTTATGGAATGATGTATTCCTTCAATAAAGAATAATTTAAAAAACTAAAAAACCCGATTTCGTAGAAAACCAAATTAAAAGTAGAAAATATTTGAAAAAGACTTGGATTGCGTTTTGAGATATTTTAAATTAATATCAAGCACTCCACGCCTTTTTCAATTATTTCCAACTTTTTTTGTTTGGTTTTCTAAGAAAGCGTGTTTATAGATTTGAAACTTGAATTTATTTTCAATTTTTAAGTTCGGCTACCTACAATGAACGTTCAAAGATTCCGTTACATATATCTACACCAAGGTAATAAAAACCTTGTTAAATAAGTGAAGACCAAGAGGTTCTAATTTAACAATTTCATCATCATCATCAGCCTATAGCAGTCCACTGCTGGACATAGGCCTCCCCAATTGCACGCCATTTAGCTCGATTTTCGGCTACTCTCATCCAGCTGCTACCAGCCACCCTGCGAAGATCGTCGCTCCACCTAGCCTGAGGGCGTCCTACCTTACGTTTGCCGATTCGCGGTCTCCACTCAAGAACACGTCTACCCCAACGGTCATCGGTTCGACGGCAAAGTTAACAATTTAAACTTTGACAATTAAACGGCATTAAAATGCGATCCTAAACATCACAAGTTACATTCATCCTCTTTTGGAAATTGAGTTTTAGATCTCTTGTCTACTTTTGAACGCTATGTCCTACGTAGGCGGTTCAAAGCGAACGCGATTATGAAGCGGTGACACGCGAATTCAATGCGACGCGGTGCGACGCGGCGGCTATGTCCTACGTGCACACGAATCGTCTCGCACAGCCGCCACCGACGCGACGCCGCCCGCCGCCGCCGTTCAGTGGGCACTGTGCATTTGTCATGGACGGACGGAAACAAATATTATTGGAAAATTCATTTCTTAAATATCAAATACTCAAGAAGTATGTACGGCGAAGATGTGGGACTAATATTGTATACCTAGAAAGTCCCAGTTAATCCCATTTAATTAGTCCCAGTTAATTTGGCCCAATCCTCCCATTCGCGGTACGATAATAACCGGTTGTGATATTTTTTTCCTTTTATCCCATAATATAGGACGTTCTTGGATAGCATTAATTAAAATTTCTATAGATCCGAAATTATAACCAAACAAAAACACGACGGCATGGCGGCACCGCATCCAGTTCGCGCGAAAAAATCAAGCCAACTGATCGCGTTCGCTTCGTTTCGCGCCGCTCCGCACCGCACGCATGTGCGTTAGGTCACGTAGGACACTTCAATAGGTTTCGACTGTTTGTTGTTTTCGCGCCGCGCCGCGCCGCTTCGCGTTCGCGTCTAGATCGCTCACGCAGGACGTCGCGTAAATGTAACGCCATCATCATTTTAACTAAAAATTCAATACTACATTCGCAGGTAATGCGTGAATTTACTTTAATTTAGTTTTTACAGCCGGTTTGTAAGCCACAACCAAATAGACCGAACACACAATGCAAATTGAAAATATGGTTGTGAATTGTGCAAATACATACAAACATACGCATACATACATATATACTCCTTTTGTCTCGTTTAGGTTTATACATCTTGTCACAGATACGCCGGTTGCGAGTTCTATCTGCATATGCATATAGCATAATCGTCCAAATTTGGTCTGGAAATTGTTCAAAATTACTAGCCCGCATACTTAAATGGTACAAAACTAAATGAAGATATAACAAAAGCTTTGATGCTTCATAAAGACCTTAATCTGTTCTTTCACTTGAGAGACTACTAGTACTAGCAGTAAAGGTCGAAAGTTTAATGCAAGCATCTCGAACAAATAGTTTTAACTTTTTTGTTATGTTAGTTAATAGTTACTTAGCGCTTTGTCAATATACATTATCGCTTTTCTCAACGCCTTTAGGATACAGTAGGCCGCTTTTCAACATCTAGATGAGAGCAACATCTACTTTAATAGCAAAAACATCATCATCTGCGTAAAAAAAAAGAACAAAAATTTATAATCATCATAGAGCCTTTTCCCAACTATTTTTAAGGTCGGCAGGGCCTGCCAGGGTCGCGAGATTTGTTCGAAAGGGATACCGTGGCCCTGGCACATGGGCAACTGAAGGAACACGGGTGGGTTTTAGTCAGTAAAAGTCTGACACGCCCTCACGCTCCGCTCAAGGCCGGGAGATGTCATTTGATGATTTAGCCTGTTAGTCTAGTGGTTAGTGACCCTGACTGCTGAGACAGGTCCTGGGTTCGATTCCCACCCAGGACAAATCTTTGTGTGATGAGCACAATCATTAATATGTATATATTTAGAAATATATAAGTATAATTTATCAGTTGTCTGGTTACCATAGTACAGGCTCTGACTAGTTTGGGATCAGATAACAGTGTGTTGGTTGTCCTAAGATATTATTATTATTTTCCTTTATTACATTTAAACATTCTTATAAATTATATTTTTAAATACTAGTTTAAAAAAAAAAACATTTAAAAATATAAAAAATAGTAGCCCACCGGTATCGGAAACAGGGTCCAAGCTACTGGCGGTCAGGGCTCCAGAGAGAGGAACCTCCTTTATTATTATTATTATCCAGACTAACCGGGTTGAATATCAGTATTTTAAGAGAAGCGACTGCCTTTCTCACCTTCACAACACAGTAATTGGGTAGCACTTGGTAAGACTGGTTGGCAGACTTTTGGGCTTTTGACGACCCGAAACCACTGCCAAATATCCATGGATAACAGCCGGGACCAACGGCTTAACGTGCTAGCTGAGACACGGAGGGGACCATCTTTACTTACCGAGGGGTATGTAAAGATGGTCACCCATCCACGGACCGACAACGGCAAGCTTAGAATAACCTGATCTGCCAGGGTCGCGAGATTGTTCGAAAGAGATACCGTGACCCTGGCACATGGGCAACTGAAGGAACACGGGTGGGTTTTAGTCAGTAAAAGTCTGACACGCCCTCCCGCTCCGCTCAGAGCGGGAGAAGTCATTTGATGATTTCCCATCAAAAAAATAAATAAAAAAGAACAACCTGATCGATTGACCTGTGCAGCTGTTACTGTTTAGCCACGAGACATTAAAAGCCAAAACATAACAACACATGAAACATTTTCATTTTGTTTTACAAATAAAGGAAACCGGTTCTAATGAACCTGTTCATTAGAACCGGTTCCGTTTATTTGTGAAGTCAAGTTGAGATTGAACTGGGAATTGGGAGGAAACAAATAAAAATGGAATGAAAAGAAAACAAGGAAATCGCAATGAACGTAGCTTTCAGTTGGTTTCAGGTGTTCAACATGTGCTGAAGGACTTCAGCTGAACGCAGCGAGCGAGCAATTTCCTCTTTAATGTTGGCCATTTTTATCTTTAGTAAGCTTACTGGTTTATTGAAAGAAATCGCACGTAATATCTATGAGATATTCGGTCAAAAGCGTTTAAAACCCATTGACAGATTGTGATGTTAGGAATATTCTAGTAACATTTCAAACTTTTTTTTTTCTTTCTGGATCTGGTATATTTTCTAGCATCTAGGAGTATACATCAGGGCACTGTAAATCCATATAAACCGTCGGAAGATAATAGTGCACGTACTTTTATACTATACTAGCTTTTGCCGGCGGTTTCAACAGAGTAGAGGTCGGCAATTATCTTACATACACGTCTGTTTGTTACCTTTACTCACCTCAACGGCTGAATGGATTTTGATAAATTATGCCGTAATACAGTCCCTTAGAATGGACCACCAAGACGCTTCCAACGATACCTTATATATCAAATTATGATTAGTAGTTTAGAACCGATGAGGGAACAGATGAAATTACATCCCCACATACATACAAACATACCGGTCAATAACAAAACCCTTCTTTTCGCTTCACTGTAGTCGAGGTAAAAGGTTTGTACATCAAATGTAGCACAACCAAATGAGCCATAACTCACCCACTCCAAACTTAGTATCACAACAAAAGTTGTACCGTAAACCAGCGCCACAAACACGCTTGCTCGATTCCACAGGGGATTACCGATTGTGAAGCAACAGTTTTGCTACAGAGCCCAAAGTTTGCTACAGTGGCTGCGGTAGCCACTTCTGTAAGTTGTGTATCGCCATTATGTTGCATGACCTGGGGTTGCGCAAAGGTCAGCTTGGGAAATTGTGATCGTTTTAAAGCAAGACAGTGATGTGATATTTCGGGTGAAATGTATTTTTGATACTTTATCGGATAGCAGCCGTCTTATGGGGGATTTATTTTGCGAAGATAGAGAGCAAGTCATAAAACGTTTGCTTCAAGGAAGTTTGTGAGCTGTTGGCTAGGCCAGCCTTGTTTATAAAAACGGGAGCTAACAGTCAACAATGATTTTCGTGTCGAACTACTAGGGGATCAACAGGAACACTGCTCTATTTAAATCTTCAGCTTACAGGACTATCAAAATTCAGTTATCGATCATTCTATACCCAAAAATTAAAGTAGCCGGCTATAAAAATAAAACGGTTTTTATATGGGAATAACACCATCAACATGTTTTATAATTACACATACTTTATTTATACAATTACAACAAGAATATACAAATAACCATTCCGCTGCAATCGAAGTGTAAATATAAAATCTTTTTTCGATTATATTTTAATAATATTATCAAGTCTACGTATACCATGGGCGATAAATGTTGGCGTCATTAAACGAATGTCCAAAATATTGTTCGCAAAAATAAGATTTTTGGCACTTTTTTACTAAAACAGCAGCCAGGGGACAGACTTCATTGTAGACTTTCGTTGTAATATTAAAAATTGTTCATAATCTCAATGTTCATATGAAAAAAGCATCGATTTCATCTAACTTAAATTTTTAGGTACGAAATTAATTATATCCTTTTCAATCAATTTAAGCACACTGACTACAAAACTAAATCTCTACGACAATAATGCCCTTCAGACATTACAGCACTAGTCTCATAGCAAGTACTCTTCAAACGGGTAGCAAACACTTGAACACTCGCCACTCGACTCGACTACTCGACCGTCTCGCAGGGACCTAACTGAATTAAATATTTAACTGGGGACTAAAAACTGAGAAGAAATGGGTCGTAACGTAGTAATTTTTCTTAATATAGAAAAAGATTTTATGGTGTGTCTTTAATCTTTGGCAGATTTGAAATAGGTGTTTGGCTAGAGTATGCTAAAATGAACGAGTTTAGTGTGAAAGAGTTGATTTTGATCTGCATAAGGAGTACGGTTCATCACAAAGAATGATTAAAACGGTTGACGAGCCAAATGTAACAAACAATATATAATTTTTTAATTTGATTAAAAAATAACAATCTCAATACTTATACCTGTTTTGAAAAATGACCAAAAGCCTTTACAGTTTTGCATTTTTTCCATACTTACTTAACACTACTACAATATATTTTCACAGAAAATCGTAAAAGCACGTCATACCCACGAAAGCTGCGTACAATATCCTTTTTTCCCGACACCGATGATTGGATCCCACTTTCCAATTATGTAGATTTTCCCATTTATTTCCACAACAGTGCGTAATATAATGTTGACGTCGGCCTAGAAGTCGTCACTCCAATCAATATTTATTATATAAGGGGTGGGTAATAATATGTGGAAGGCTATTTAGTCTACAAGCATTTTTTTTATTAAGTTGAGTAACCACTGACTACATTTTTTGTAGGATAGGAATTGCAAGTAAATCACGTCTGACAACAAAGAAAGAAAACGGAAAAAGCTTTTTTTTAAATGGATTATTCAGTACAATTTCCTTTCCCGAAAACAGCATTCAAGAGAATCGGTCACCACCGATTTTCTTTTTGGCGATTTTAAGATAATAAAACTTTTATATCGCATTTTTTTACTGTTTTGCCAATTACTCGTTTTCATTATATCTAGGCAACTCCTAAATTAAACAATAAATATATGTCTTTTTTTTTTCAACTTCGGGCGCAAAACCGAACCTTGGATATCCAACAGCTTAGGCATTTATTTATCTCTGTTTCGTATCTATTTTAAAATGGCCAAAGCAATTTGCCTCATAATGATTCTGAATAAATACAAATAACCCCAATTTTTCAGTAAAACAAATTGAATTTCACTGCTAGTTTATTCAAAATGGAGCCAGATTTGAATAATAAGAAATTAGGGTGAGGTTTTAAATGGCTCTAAATGAATTTAGTTGTAAGGGCAAAGGGATACGTATTCAAGTATTTTAAATACTTGCGGGTATTTTAGAGAAATGCGAATCTCGTCGGCATGTAAATTAAAGGTGTGGGTTCCAAAAATTAGAACCCTTTTTCCCCATTCAAGGTTTCCATGTCGCGTCTAATGGGAACCCGTGGTGTTATGGTTATGGTATGGGTAATTTACTGAATAAAATTAAGCCTAGTGACTAGTAAAATATAATTAAACTAGCTTCTGCCCGCGACTTCGTCCGCGTAAAATTTTTTGTTCCAGGCCCTTCCCGTCGCGTCGCGTCGAATCGCCTACCCGTGCGTTTTTTCCCGTTTTTGTAACATTTTTCATTGCTGCGCATTACTGCATTCTCTTAATTTTAGCGTGATGTTCTATAGCCTATTGCCTTCCTCGATAAATAACCTACCCAACACAAAAATATTTTTTCAATTCGGACCAGTAGTTCCTGAAATTAGCGCGTTCAATCAAACAAACAAACTCTTCAGCTTTATAATATGAGTATAGATGAGTGAGAAAGCACTACATTTCATAGATCCTACTCATCGTCATCATTCTCCTTGATAGTCACCCTCTTTCTATCCATAAAATCATTCACAAGGTCCATCTATTGTATTTTTGGTCTCCCTCTACTCTTATAGCCATCGACATTCATACTCAAAACTTTCCTCACAACATTTCCCTCATTCCTCCGTATCACTTGCCGATACCATGACAACCGATTTCCACACTACTTTTCAGTTATCGGTGCCACTTTCAGACATCCTCTAATGTACTCATTTCTTATTCTATCCATTCGTATAACACCACACATCCCTCTTAACATTCTCATCTCAGCTGCATGCAGCTGCCTTTCATTCATCCCTTTTGTGGCCCAACATTATGACCCACACTAGAAAGCAGGTCTAAATATGTTGGAGTCGCAGATTGTTCCCGTGACATGCCACCATTTCATACATCCAGTGGTAATTCTGCGCTTAACCGTACGTTTCATAGATCTTACTAATATTATGAATGTAAAAGTTTGTTTGGTTGGGATGTTCGTTAGTCAATCTCGCAAACATGGCTGAACAGACGAACCTACATTAACACTAGAAGTGCGGGCGTCCCAAATTTTTGTGTTTTTTGTTCTTCCTGCTCTAATTAACATTTTATTATGCATATAATCGTAACTTTTTATGACTTTTCATGAAATATGATGATTATTATTATTTATTATTTATACGAGACTTCAACCACGTAATTTCAATATACATATATTTTTATCCAAATTTGTCTCAGTCGGTATGTTCAGCGCTTCTAGTGAGCACTTAGGATACTTTTCATACCGGTAGGTAGTATATTCCCGTCGGATAATTTCGTACCTCTATGCGGGCGAACCCGCGGGTAAAAGCTAGTAAATTAATAAATGCGCTATAATGTGAAGGACATTACTATTAAGTGCGTTTGAATTAGCTTGTGACTGACAGTCCATTAATAAGCAACTTGTAATTGGATTGCCCTTATTGTGTCCATATCCACCTATTGCAATATGTTCTAAGGTTATGTTTTGCAGATTATTTTTGTATTCCATGTTCGAACAGAGTCCTTATTCACGAGGCAAGCATAAGTCAGCTTCCAGTCTAACCAGATGCAGGTGTAGACCAACATGGAGCAACTTTTTCCAGACCACAACCTGCAGTTACTGGATAAGACTACCCTTGATAAGACTGGTTATCAGACTTACGGGTTTCTGACAATCATCAAATATGCGCGAATGACAGCCGGAACCAACGGCTTAACGTGCTTCCCGAGGCACGGAGATCCTGGAGATGGTCACCCATCTACGGACCAACCGTGGCAAGCGTAGTTTAACCTGATCCACCGATCCATACGGCTGTAATTACTTAACCACCAGCCCCTCGTCACGTCACTTAGCCACGTTTACAATATAAATATAAACTATATTTAATACAAGTTACTGGACAGTTCCGTTGGGCAGAGGCGTGATAGTACAAACTACAGTCCACATTCATATCAGATAGTTTTATTATTTAGCACTCCCACACGTTGCGTTGTACCAGTCTAGGGTTCTGCAGTGAAAATGAAAATACTGCAAAAAGATTTTTATGAAAAAGAGAAAACAAAAAAGAAGAAGACAAACTTTTTCCAACCACAGAACTCACATGATACGACTATGATAACACAAAAATCTTAAAGAGAATAACCAATAAGCACATGGCGTGACAAATACCTTAACGTAATCATTAAATCTTCAAAGTTAAAGTTTCTAACTATAGTTTAATCTGAAAACATCATAAATTGGTTGAAAATAACCTTCTGTTGCAACAATATAAACTAGTTTGCGAACTTTAAACTATGGCGGTTGCTCGAGGACCGAGTCAGCTAGAAGTTGAGGCAGTAAACTTGCTATATTTACTGTAGGATCGGGTTAAACTTTACTCAAGACTACCATGAACTACACTTATGATCTCAGAAGGAGACCGTGATTTTAATAACAATGGAGGTGAAATAAAAACACCCTCTTTTTGTTGGCGTAAATAAAAGTATCATAAACTGCTGGATCAGCATATTGTTTTCATTTCCAGTGCGATAGAAAAGACATTTTTTGACTAGGAATGTGCCCAATATTCGTTTAATGTTCGGCATATTCGGCAAGTTTACTAAACATTCGCATTCGGCCGGTTAATCGGCAAAAAAGAGACGGAATGTGAGATTTTTGAGATGCACCATAAACACGCCTTATCATATTGAATATTTGGTCAAATATCCGATTCAGTTTTAATATTTTATTAACCGACTTCAAAAAAAGGAGGAGGTTATATGTTCGACTGTATGTATTTTTTTTTTTTTTTTTTGTATGTTCACCGATTTCTCCGCCAATTGTCAACCGATTTTGAAAATTCTTTTTTTATTCGTAAGGGTATACTCCTGAGGTGGTCCCATATTAATTTTGTGAAGATTTGATGTATACTTTGGGAGATAAACGAAGGAACTCCTCAAAAACAAACAGTACACGTAATGTGATTTGGATATTGTACTAAAGATCAAAAATAATTGCTGGTTCTATCTATCCATCCGTGGTGAACTAATTATAGTCTTCGAAGATACCGCATGGAACTCCTCATCGGTGAACAGTACATATAGGAACTTACAGTGAAAGGTTAGAAGGTTAGGGGATAATTCTTTGAATATTATAGGCACGTTTAGACCGTTACTTGTATTCTTATATTCCGTTGAGCTGATGATGGAAGGTACAACTCCTTATCGATCAGGAGTTAGAAGATATCTTGTCCTAGATAGACATACTCGTTGACATCGAGAATTGATTCCTCAGCAGACACTAGAGTGGGCTCTTACCCACTCTACTGTCTGCTTAGTAAAAAAAAAGCAGCCTTAATCATTTTGGCCTGGCCATTTATTATATTTTTAACCGACTTCAAAAAGGAGGTTCTCAATTCGGATGTTTATATGTTTTTTTTTTATGTATGTTCGGCCATAACTCCGTCATATGTAGATGGATTTGCAAAATTCTTTTTTTGTTCGAAAGGGGTTTATTCCGAAATGGTCCCATATAATTTTCATATAGATCTGATGATGAGTTCGGGAGACAGACACCGGAACTCTTTAAAAAATGACAGCAAATCAACCGCGATTTCTGCTATCGCATAAATATGCATTGTTTGTTTGGAATTAGTGCAGGGTGAATACCACAACTAAAAATTTAAAAATAAAAACTTTTTTACAAAAAAAAAACAACCGACTTCCTTAAAAACACTACAAAGTGAAAAATAACTTTAATTTCGGAAGTCGGTGGCAAAAAAACCATAAACACAGATCCTAAGACACCGACTTCCGAAATTAAAGTTATTTTTCACTTTGTAGTGTTTTTAAGGAAGTCGGTTGTTTTTTTTTTGTAAAAAAGTTTTTTTTACAGAACATTCGGCCGATTACTCGTATTCGGTAAAACCCGTATTCGGCATATCACTAGTTTCGACCACGATTATTCAATTGTGTATCATCAAGAAAGCCGGAATTCATCACCATCGTTTAATTTATTTTTAGTACTACCAATAACAGACTATCAGCTGGACTGGAAGACAGCAGACCTAGCTTCATACCTGCTCTGTGATAGGTACAGCTGCTGCGGCCTCTAACCCTTAAAAATATCTACTAGCGCACATACAGTACCATCAAACGTGACATCGCAGTGATTATCACTAGTAAGCAGAATGAAATTAAGATAAAGTGCTTAGGCACTAGACAAGCTCGGGTTTCTTAAAACTGCAGTAGCTGCCACTTATTGTCCACAATTCACTGTCGAAAGACGTCATTGAAACGTTATTTATAAAAGGTCGTTGGGGTGTTTTGCTCAATCAACTCAGCCTATAGTCCAATGCTGGACATATGCCTCTGCTGCTTCACAACACCCTGTCCACTGCCTTCCGCATCTACTCTATCCCAGCCACTTTCATCTAGCTGGGTGGCGTCCCACGCTACGCTTGTCGATACGCGATCTCTACTCCAGGACTTATCTGGTCCACTGGCCATCGGTCCTTTGAGAGACATGGCTAGCCACTGCCACTTCAGTTTTCTTACTCTGAAAGTGTTTCTCATGAGCATTTTTTGACATCGTAAAGTCAAACACTGGTGCCATCATTCTCACCACGGCTGTTTTTGCTTCCGTTATGTGGCGGCGAAGCGAAAACCAAGCCCAAAATCAAAGGCGATAAATTCGTCCTACGCAAATACAAAACACGAAACACCGAGCTCTACGTCTACCGTTGATATTAATCTAATTAGGTAAACGGAAAAATACTATACACGTGTAGGCAACACGTGTATAGTAACTTCTGGTTTTTATTTTCATAAAGGAGTAGTTACTTCCACTCCCAAAAATAAAGACTTGAAGTTTATGTTAATCGTACGTAGAAGGCACAACTTTCTTCAAAATTAACTTCACTCTTGTCTACAATTAGATACAAATCAAACACGCAAAAAATAATCTTCTAAAGAAAAACAAATTCATATTATATACGGAACCTCTCCCCAGTTACTTCCCATACAGCCGGAGTGGTGACGTAATGGTTCCCTTTGTCACATTACCGTACTGTTACTTTATGGCTTTACTTACTTTTACTTAGTCCGACGTATCTCCGTGCTTACGGCTGTAATGGTTTTTATTTCCCTTTTCCTTGTGAGAATTGATGTTATTAACATTTTTATGTGCGTTTAGATTGTGGGTTTTAAGCGTGCTGTATTAAGGGATATTCAATTAGGATTGCTTTCTCTGGAAATTATGGTGATATTAAATCACGCTTGGATCCGGTCCTGGTATTGGTAACATTTCTATCATGATCATTAACATCTATCCACGCTTATAGAGGACATTAGTCTCATCAAACTAAAACTCAGAACTTTTCTTTAACATAAAATCTTTTGAAAGAATTTATCGCCATCTTATTTATGACACACATGATCCAAAACATTCCTTACTTAATTTAGCAGGACACACTTTCAAGAACATATTGCCTTAAATCAGGCGGATAACAGGTCCGAATAGTTTTATCCTTCAATCTGCCTAGCCCTTTCCCAACTATTTTGGGATCAGCTTCCAATCTTACCAGATGCAGCTGAATATCAGTATTTTACGTGGAGCAACTGCTTATCTGACCTCCACAACCAAGTCACTTGGTAACACAATACCCTTCATTAAGGTAAGACTGTCAAAGATCCATGATTAATTGTCGGAACGAACGAATTAGCATGCTTTCCGATAGGGCTATATTTTTTTTGGATGGGAAATCATCAAATGATTTCTCCCGCTCTGGGCGGAGCGGGAGGGCGT
The DNA here is from genome assembly GCA_947507805.1 of Aporophyla nigra. Taxonomy (NCBI): domain Eukaryota; kingdom Metazoa; phylum Arthropoda; class Insecta; order Lepidoptera; family Noctuidae; genus Aporophyla; species Aporophyla nigra. The sequence continues at coordinate 24,038,526 of OX382296.1, forward strand.
CATACTTTTACTGACTAAAACCCACCCGTGTTCCTTCAATTGCCCATATGCCACGGTCACGGTATCTCTTTCGAACAATCTCGCGACCCTGGCAGGAATCGGTCCTGGCGATTGATGATTGATGCGCGCGTGGAACACTACGCGCCGTAGACCCGAGCCTGTTCCTTACTGGGCGGCGAGCTACCCATTGCTCGCCGCCCGCAAGCTCGCGCTTACGGTGGCCGGGAGTCCGCTATAGACTCCCAACGCCCGGGGTGTCTCCTCCTGCGGCGGCTAGGGATGTGAGGGCGCAGAGATGTATTAAAGATGGTTTTGGTTTGTAAAGATATTCGCACATCCATTGACCAACCGTGTCAAGAATAACGTAATATAATCGATCGACCTGTGTGGTACTACTGAGCCCTTCCCAATTAACAAAATCTAATAATGTATTTATTGTATTAAGGCTTGTTGTCCGCAAGTCCATATTAAAAACGTATTTTGCGTATATAATTTAGAAACAAAGCCTAAACTAAGCCTGGAACAGATCAACATCAAAACTTCAACACCTCTGCCCCTCACACGATCCAACATGAACGACATAACATGTATACAAACAAAAACCCGTATGTGTACGCTTTCTGCGCCCGCGAACTATGAGTATATATGATTTCACTTCATGTAAAGTGATAGCCGGCGACAGTGTTCGCTTACGGGTTTGTGTCGTTTATGGGTTAACGGGAACACGTGTCGGCAAGGGTTTGACACGTGGCGTGGGAAGGACCCTTTATAGACCCGTAAGTGATTCTTTGATTTCGAAGTTTTGTTCATGGATGAAGAAATTAATGTTTTCACGAGGTTAGCGAGGAAACTGAAAAGGTTTTTTCAAAGTGTCATTATTACGCCATTTTGAGATTTTAATTTTCACTGAATTTTATCATAACTCATTAAGAGCGTACCGACCGACGTAACGACACGTAACTACAAAATAATTGTGTTCGTTTGATCCCTTGTTGCATCGTTATTACTCAATCATTAGGTATGCAAATTAATCTGTAAGTTATTAAAGGAATCACTCTATTAATCGTACACTATAGAAACATGTATACTGGCATTCACCTCAATAAAAAAAAAAAAACAAATAAAACACAAAATAAACCCTTAGTAAATCTTCTCGGAATGTCGCCATTTTTTAAAAATAATAACAAATCAACATATTTTCTATAACGTACACAATTAATAATTCGAAAATGTGTATTTTTTTGAATAATACGAAAGAAATACCTAAATTAGCGCGCGAGCCGCCCATCCTAGCCAAAGCCGACAAATTTCAATTAGTGTCGAGCTCGGTGCGCTCTTAAGTACTGTAAATGATTTGGCAATCATTCGAATTCATTTATGTTTTAACCAGTTTCCGACATTTACATCATTAAATTTCTAAAAATACTACAAACCAAAATACCGTTTTACAATTCAAACATTAACATCTCCTTTTCAGACCAAAACGAACGTAAGAAACATTTATAAATCGATTACAGACACTGCGGCCTTCACTGAGTCCAATTTAAAGAAGCTTCTTATCCGAGATGAAAATAACTTGCAAATCAAAAGACGAGAAAATAACATGATTACCGCACTTCTTTGAACGTGATTAGACGTCGGCGAGTGTTGATTGGTTGACGCCTACGACATCAATGTTGTATTATTACAAGGTATCATGTAACGGGAGAGGATTTCTTTTTCATAGAGCAATTTGGTGGTTTCCTGCTACGTACTATTATCAAATTGCTAGCGATCCGCCCCTGTTTCGAACAGTTTCACGAGGCAAAAGACCACGGTTTCTGTGGTATGATCGACATCATCATCATTTCAACCCGGAGTCACGTAGTCCTGGGTATAGTATAGGCCTCCCTTTTTCTGTCATAGGTACTTCGTGGTTCCGTGTCTAAGAAGCTAGGACCATCCAAAAGTGCGTCAAGTTGATGATATCGTAAAATTCACGGGAAACACCTAAATGAGGGACTCTAGGTGCCCTAGCTTCTTTGGCCTAACCTTGGCCATCATTTCATCACAGCTTTGCTCCATCCGCCATCTATTTGTCTGTGGTATATCTAAGTTAAATATTAACGTATTAACACATTAACCTTCCAGAATAAATGTTCAAATGTTTTTGTGCAGTTCAAAAGCTCTAAAAGATCACAAACAGACACGAAAAGTGACTTCGTTTTATATATCTAGCTTCTGCTCGCAAGTTCTTGTTCCGCCGACCCACCCCGTCGCATCGCATCGCCTGCCTGCGCTATTCATTCGTTTACTCTTAGCATTCTTTCTTATTTTTTTATTTCTGCTCGGTTTCTAAGACTCCTAGCCTTTCTCAAAAATTGGGCTATCAAATGCAAAAATAAATTTTCAAGTCCAATTGATGGTTCCAGAGATTATCGTGTTCAAATAAACTCTTCAGCTTTTTATTAGTTTTGATACAAATAGATATTGTCGAACGCTAGTCTGCCAAAATGCCAAAGGAAAAATACAAGCTAGACATCGGCATTTACCATTTAGTAAGTTAGAAGTGGTGGCAAAACATGCCCTGCATGACAGAGCAATGGCTGATTTCTCTGTGAAATATAAGAAATTGTAACACTACAAAGAATTTGAATAAAGTCTGAATGGATGAAAGAATATAACAGAATACGAGGATCAAAGAGACGAGAGACTGACCTTCAAAAGAAGGAATATGTTTCTCGAAAGGATAAGTAACAAACTGCGTAAAGAAGGAAGTTCCTGCCCATCCTATTAGCATCATCAATTCATCGTCTCCCGGGACCATTAGCGAAAAGAGGGTTAGTCAACATAATAACGGTAATATTTTAAAAATAACGATGAAACCCAAAACCCCGGAACTTCAGAGCGATGAGGAATTAAAACACTCATTAAAAACTTTGTACATAGGAAGGCAGATATAACTTTATAACATGGGAGTTTTTCTGCGAACGTCACTGAACGTTATTATTTAACCATTTATGTGCACGTGATAAGATAACGGTGCGGTTTAAAAGAAGAATTTGTGAAAAAAATAGAAAAGTTGGTTTAGTTGGTTTGACAGCTTTCAAAAGTATTTACAAGGCAGATGTGAGTGGAATCACCAGGAGAAGACGCCCTAGGAGGACCTATAATAACCATTAGTACCATATTATAAAGCTGACGAGTTTGTTTGATTGAACGCGCTAATCTCAGGAACTGCTAGTCCGAATTGAAAAAATCTTTTTGTGTTGGGTAGCCTATTTATCGATAAAGGCTATAAGCTATATAATATCACGTTACAACCAAGAGGAGCGGAGCAGTAACAAAAAATGTTGCAAAAACGGGAAAAATTGCACGGGTAGGCGATTCGACGCGACGGGAAGGGTCGGGGGCACAAGAAATTTAACGCGGACGAAGTCGCGGGCAAAAGCTAGTTAGCAATGAAATCCAAAACCAGCGGTAATTTCTCTTCGTTAAGCAGTATTGAACTGCGAAATTAACGCTACATTACTACAAAGGAGTTTATATTAGAACATTTTTTATTAATCAAGTTTCTTTTTGAGGCATAAGCGTGGGGTTTATCAGCACCGCAACGCCCCGTCTCACATCTCGCCCACTTGTGGGACTTTGCCCAACGACGTGAAATAACGTACAAATTGCTTGCCGATATTTTTCTTAATATATCCAGGTTACACGTGTATAATATTGGCTTCTTTAATTTCGGGGTGACCTAGCAACTTAGGACTTAAACCTAATTTCCCCTTTTTAGACTTCTAGATCTTTATTTAGAATAAATTGGTATATTCTACAGCTAATTATAATTATTTATGGTATCTACACTTTCATAAATAAGGGAAAATGTATGCCTACTTGCTTGTCTTCAATTTCAGCAGAATGGTTAAATTCAAAGAAAGTTTACATTGTATACTTATATGTGGCACAGTATTCATAATTTTAAAACAATAAATACACGTTAATATATATAAATTACGCGTCACGTTGTTTGTCCGGGATGGACTCCCAAACGACTTAACCGATTTTAATAAAATTTGTCCACCATGTGCAGTATGATCCAAATTGAAAGACAGGATAGCTTACATCTCAATTTATAGTCGCAATATTATTTTATTGCAAATTATTTGTTTATTATTTGACAGTCACAATTATCTGTTAGCTCCAAACAATTTGAGCAAAAATTTGACGCGGACGAAGTCGCGGACAGAAGCTACTGTTATACTAAATAATTTCCAAACTAAGTAGGTACTAGTTTCTGCCCTAGACTTCGTCCGCATCAAATTTCTTGTTCCCCGACCCACCCCGTCGCATCGAATCACCTGCCCTGCCTGTTTTTTTTTTGTTCATTTTGTCCGGTTCCTATTGTTTGCTTGCGTGATGTTAAATAATCCTGTAGCCTTCTTCGATAAATAGGCTATCCAACATCAAAAGAGTTTTTCAATTCAAACCAGTAGTTCCTGAGATTAGCGAGTTCGACCAAAGAAACTCTTCAGCTTTGTAATACTACTAGGTTTTGCCAGCGGCTTCGCCCGCGTATTATACGTATAAATCTTTCTCTTGAATCACTCTATCTATTAGAAAAAACCGCATCAAAATCCTTTGCGTAGTTTTAAAGATCTAAGCATACATAGGGACAGACAGCGAGAGGCGACTTTGTTTTATACTATGTATTTATTAGTATACCTAGTATTATAGATTTAAAAGTTGTCTAAGATTTCAAACTAATTCTAAATTCTCCATTTCAATTCTTCCTAACTTAAATGAAACATAAAATTGCCTTATCTAGTCTAAATCGAGGGAACTGGGACATGATGGCACGTGCTAAAAAAACGTCGCCAGACGAAGGAGAGGCAGTTCTCTGTGAAATAGAAACACCCCCACTTGTTGCCGACGTGACGCTGCGACAATTAATCACGCTTCTTTAGAAGTAAAGCGAAAAAGATATCCAGAAAGCTTGTTTCATACAAGAGGCGAATAGACCTACCATATTGTGAACAATTTTCACTGCCAAATCTTTCTGCAACTGATAAGGCCTTTTTTTGTGGGTGGTAAATCATCAAATGACGTCTCCTGCTCTAGGGTGAAGCGGAAGGGCGTGTCAGACTTTTACTGCCTAAAACCCACTCGTGTTCCTTCAGTTGCCCATGTGCCAGGGCCACGGTATCTCTTTCGAACAAATCTCGCGAGCCTGGCAGGCATCAATCCTAGCAGGGGTCAGTAAACTGATAAGGCCTATTCTTTGCATTTTTCCCTTAAACTACTTAATTGATTCCAGCCTCCAAGGGAGATTAATATTTTGAACTATCACAGTACTAAAGTAGCGGCATCTACACCGCCGCATGCGAACTGCGCATCACAATGACGTCATGCAAATCCTGGATCGCGTAAGCAGAGTTTACCGCGCAACTAGCATACCGACATCAACCGGCTGCCAGCTGCCCACCATAATGACAGCCGTTTGGTCGGACGATTCTCCCATCTCTACGGAGGTATGAGAGAAGTTTAGACCCTGGTCCTCATACTACCAAACTTAGATAACTGAGATGAAAATGAGTAGTAGCAGTATTTATGTCTTGTTTTAAAAAGAAACTTAAATCGTATATATTGTGTCAGTAAATAAGCATTAAAAAAAAAACTAATTTTAGCAAGGGTTCATGCAACCAAATAAAACATAATAATAAAAAAAACTTTATTACATAGTACGCTGCCATGTATGCCACATCTAGTAGTACATCAACGTTTACTCTATATCCGTGTTTACTCGGTTGGTGATTAGTTGTTTACCTTAATTTTATATCACTACCTTCATATTTTACTTTTTATGTCGTTTTTGTACGCTCAAAAACATTTTATTTTAATTTAATTTCTCAGTTTCTCATAAATGAATTATTTTATTATTTCTCAGTAAGTGAATTATTGTTAATTCTTAATGAGGAATAATATAGTTCTTAAACCACATTTATTTAGCGTCACAGAACGGGTCTTCTGTATATGATTATTCTAGGGTAAAAGTCCTACTTTTTGGAGGAGATTTGAAGACGAGATTCTCGTCTCTGTTTTTTTTGCTAAATGTCATCTTCGCGTGACTAAACAAGCTCACGGTCGGGCGTGACATACTGCGGGAAGAGCCGCATGGGCTACTAAGTTTTATTGGAAGCGGAGATCAAACGTCATTTCATTTTTAAAATGATGTGGGTGCTATTAGTGCTGTGGGTACTATTAGCACTGTTTAAATCATTCATTTTTATCCAATCTAGTTAACAATTGCTTACTGCAAATTGGCACTGTCTAGCCACAACTAGCGCTGCTTAAAAGACACAAAAAAAAAATGTGAAAAGAAAAAGAGGATTTTCCGATTTCAAAACCCTATCGATGTTACTGAAAGGTTCACTCAAAAGAAATGGGGTCATTTTACAGGATAAACCAACACAATGAAATATTCCTGTTTTTAAAAAAGACAGTTCTCTATGTCGTTTACCTATATCCTCATTGGCTACGCACTTCCTAAGGCAGCCAATCAGCAACGATTATCCTACTAATGACATTTCTTACGTCATTCCTTCTAGCATTGGAATTTCCAAAGTGATGCACAATACTGTTACTCTGACGTCATAATTAATTTACCAAGTAAACTGCGACTAAATGGTTTCGGTACTTTAATGTGTTTTGATGACGTATTAACCACGCTCAATCAAAGTTGACGCTTGCTCCGTGTAATTAGTTTTCCTTTACGTCATATTACTTTAGTCTTAAAATGGGAATTTCACGATATAATTTGCAAACATTACTTAGAATATCTCACACTCGTATATACATAGGTTTACTTTAACACAATTTAATACAGATTGATAGGTAAATAAGACAAATTTTATATTGGGTTAATTAGGAATAATACACCTTTGTATATTTCCGCGACATACTTTTTGTTTTTTTGTATCGACCTCAATTTTTCAGCAAAAAAAAAGAAAACCATCAACATATACAAAGTTTCAGGTACTGCTAACTAATTCCCGTAATTACCCATTTTCATAGCTCGGATTTCATAGCCCCACATTCATAACCAAATAATTACATTTCAACCGCTGTCCTTATGGTCATTTGTCAGCTAGCAGTACGTGATTCGACTAACAGAGAACATTGTAATTAATGGCTTGGACGCTGTACGGAGACTTCATCACTCACCATACTAATCTTCAGCTTTATAGACACTTGCTGTCCCTTTCTAACTAATGGAGGAAAAAAGAGTGAGCGTGTGTTTAGAAATAAGTACGTTATTAGGTCTACGGACATGTAGGTAAGGTTAAAGAAAAATACATTTTAAATTGGGATCTTTTTTTGTTGCTGTGTTCACAAAAATGGCTTATGTTTATTTCAAAATATTTATTTTTTTACAAAATTGAATCACCCTGTCTCAGCAATTTGTTAAAAAGAGATAACTCAAAAGACAGCTGTCAACTCAATCAATTTTAATAAACGAAAATAATTTAATGAGAGTACTTGAGAGTCAAAGTTTACTTCGCGACTCACTTAATATTTTTTTAACAGTTTCAAATAATCGACAGTTGAATATCTGTCTGAAACAATTATTACGTTACTTGAAAAACGATGGTATTTAAAGACTTTTTCGTGAAATAGTCATTCAGTCGGATTAAATGTTCTTAGAGGGCTAAATATTTTTTTATGATTATAATTTTACTCAATATTCTATTTGGGGCATATGTGTGTATGTATGTCGAATTCGATTAATGTTTCGGTAAGATTTCGATACTGTCTTATTACCCTTTTTTTGAGTGGGAAATCATAGAATGACTTCTCCCGCTCTGAGCGGAGTGTGAGGGCGTGTCAGACTTTTACTGACTAAACCCCACACGTGTTTCTTCAGTTGCCTGTGCCAGGACCACGGTAACTTTTTCGATCAAATCTGCAACATGTCTAAAACTTGTTTTTTTTTTTTCAGTTTACGTAACTAATTCTATAGAAGCATCACTTTGATGCGGATTTTACATTCGGAAAAGATCAGAAATCGGAAAATCAAGTAAAAACAACGGGACTAAAAAAGAGCTGAAAGGAATCAAACGAAAAATACAAATAATTCCTACATAAAAACAAAACGAAGGTATAAACGCAAACAGGACTACAATATGTCGAATGTCGATCTTTCCCTTCACGTTACTCACTGGGGAATTCGACTAACTGCATGTACTTGTAGGTATCAGGTGCCATTGTTGAACGACACAGGAAAATTCGTTTTTATGGCGCTCAAGACTTATAAACCACTTTTCACCTCTATTATACTTTTATTTTGTTGTTTTTTTACGATAAAATGATCAAAATTGTTTACTCTTAAGTAACAGTAGCTCGCCCGAATCGAATGAATCTACACTCTTAAATAATATATTATTTTCCACGTGCCAATTGCCTTATACGTATTTCTGGAGCTGTCGATTTCCCCCACATACTTAATTATATAGAAAATAATAAATGATTTAAACGTGTCGATTCGGGCGATTTAATTCGTGCGAATCGACTATTAAGTAAGCCAGAATAATTTCTGAAGTAGAATATCAATGTTTATTTTCGTAAAACCTAATCTGGGATTTTTATTTTTAACTTAAAAGCAAAACTTAGTTAACGAAAATTTAGAATTTCAGACCGCAAAACTAACATTATCTAACATTAGACTATCATAGTAGCAAAATAATGAACCATAAAAATCTACAACACACTTTGTACTACGAAAATCTGCGAAATACAAGACAAAAGAAAATTCAGTCATAAAATAAGGGTCAGGTTTTTGTTACGCGTCGCTCGCGCTCGACGTAAACGCTCGGCGTGGGCGGTCGTGATTGGCGTCAACGGTTTAGCATTCTGAATTCAACAGCTTAGGGTAATGTGAAAGCAATTTTCGCAGTGACGAGGCACTGTTTCGCGTTTATAGGCGAGATGGTTCAAGATTTTATGAAACAAGGTCGACGTGTTGTGTGTGTTTTTCTCAGGCTTGGAAGTTTTTCACATCGTAAGTTTTCTTTCACACTTACGTAAAATATTGTGGCTAGATTTCTAGTGCACTGGATTTTCAACTCTCAGTGTTAAGCCGAGCATTGAGATTACATCAGAGTGTTTCCCAGTGTTTCGATAATCACACTGTTGGTTTTCATATCTCGGCGCTGAACAGTTCGTTAAAAGTCCAGTGCGCGATAAATAATCGCCGCGATATTTTTACGTCCGTGCGTACATTTGCTCTAAGTAGACAGAGTCAGAGCTTGTTCAGGATCACGACCAACATATTATCCCAAGGAGTGTGTATACAGGGTATTATGGCACTGTCATACGCATGCGATTATAAAACAGAAAAAAATAAAAAACTCATAATAAGTCCCTAATTAAACATAGAAAAAAAAACTAGTTTTATTTTTGTTTTTCTTATAGGTCTAGGATTTCTAGGTATGCCTACACAGAAATCCTAATTAGTGAACTAAAATAAAAACATGCGCACCACTTCACTAAAAGAAATAACAATCCGAATTTTCATAATAATTATAAATTACTTATGTATTGTTCAAATAAACATACCAACAAACAAATAAAAGCGTTCAGGTAACAATGTTAATTTGTTTTCCAAGTTTTAATAAATACGCCTGAGTTTCAACAACACACGTTACGTTACGTTACGGTTTGCGTTTGTTATTTTGAAACATACTCGTGGACTCGTTGAGTGTGTTTGTGACTTTGGAGACTTAATATTTATGTTATCTGAAAACTTTCAAAAATAATGAAAGAAAATAATGTTTATTTGAAAAACTTACGCAAAGAAAGACCAAACACAAAAAAAGAATTGTGTCTGTCAACTCCGACGCACGACTGGAGTTTACTCCTTACAAATAAATGATTATAAAATATATAGATTAGTTAAAATAACATACGTTGAAGTAAAATAACGTAAAGGGAGAAAGTTTTAGAAGATTTTACTTCCCATAAATTTTGATACCCCCCGGGCTTATAATTATATGAAAATCGATTATTAAGGAGTAAACTCCAAAAATGTTTTCTTTATTGTTTTGCTTAAAGATCTAAAAATGCTGAATTATAAGTACTTACCCAAGTATTTTCAAACATAAAAAATAAAATTACATTCTTATAAAATTCAATTGAAAAAGTTAACTGAACCATCTTTTTCTTCGAAAGCATACAAATATGATAGCAAAATTTATAAAATACTGAACACGCTGTCTTACAACAATAACTTACTTGGAATTCAGTAAGATAACAATGGAACTGTAAATTGTAAGAAAATCTTTGTTACAAACTATTATATAACAATAAAAAGCTTTCCTTGAAATTTCAATGAAAAGAAAAGACAGACTAGATTTACTTCTATTCAACAGCCCCGACCCTTGCTTGAGCCAGGCCGCGCCGCTGAGCCTGTACCTTTAAATTCGTCCCTAAATAATAATCACTCCGATCGACCCCGTCCCTAGCTGCAGTCTACCAGCGATGCCCTAAGCCGAGGTCCCTACCCCACAGAAGTTTCCTTTAGCAAGTAATCGCTCTAGTTTTAAGTTTTTAGCTGTGGCTAGAGGCTTTAAATTATTCAGGACAGGTAAGTCCGGTTAAGCAGCCGACAACCTCATAGCTTGACGTGCGTCTCATGTCATTGACAAAAAAAAAAACTTCTATTCCTAAGTTACATTAAGACATACACAAAGAAAAACTTTAGAGGTGTCAAGGGACACCCGGATGGAACGAAGTTCCTTTTCAGGATTCATAATAGTTATAATTTTTTAATTATTTATTATGTACAAAAATCCTGTATACACTCAACAAAAATATTCTCTCTCCCTCTCTCTCTACCTCGCTCTCTCTCTCCCTCTCCCCCTCTCTCCCTCTCCCCCTCTCTCCCTCTCTATTCACAACAAAAAAAAAACAACAACATACAAAATATATACGGTCGAATTGAGAATCCTCGTCCTTTTTTTGAAGTTGGTTAAAGCATGTCGTGACAAGTTTTCGTAAGATTTTTTTCCGTCTAGCCCCCTTTCACAACGCGCGATAAGGAACTTCGTTCCAAAAACGCTTCTCCACCATAAATTTTGATTATTCCAACAATAAAGGCATTATTTCATTTACACGGCCCACGCAAACCATCGCCTGCAGTCGTAATCGTCGGAAAACCGTCACAGCAACCCATTTGTAACTTAATAGGTGACAAAGTCGTTCCGAGGAAAGCTTTTATTGTAATACGTCAAAGGAAGGATGATAGAACTGAGTACTAACTTTTCAACGTGGTTTTGTTCGCGAAGTTTGAAAGTTTTAGCTGCGTCAACTATGATTGTTATATGTAGGTACTTTGTAGGTCTGTAGGTGAGTCAGAAAGTTTATTGTACAAAAGGTTGTACTGCATAACGTGATTTTAGGATTCAAAATTACAAGAAACTTTACGCGTGAGCGCAAAATATACAAATTGTGCTAATAAAGTCAATTATTTTCTTTCTTTCTCGTAAACTATTTTGCATTGTATGTTAAACTTACCCGACATCCACGGTGTGTGTGACCCAATATTTTATATAGACAGCAAACATACCTGAAAATAAGAGAAAAATACATAAGTATAAATTCTCAAAACTACAGTGAGGTGTTATGTTAAACCCTTAACATTTTATGTTCTTAACAACTTCACGTGCATATTATTCGAGTGTGGCCAACTAGTCAAAGTAGTTTTTAATTTAACTGACCTAACCCAGGCGTGTGATTTAATTTAAATAAATAATTTCATCTCCACTGCTCTCAAAACGGTGTAGGAAAACATCATAATGAAACCGGCATGTCTTAGAACCAAAAACTCGAAGACACATCTACCACACCGCACTGACCCCGTGTCGTAGATTATGGCCCATTCTCTCTCACCGAGAAGAAGCCTGTGTCTCAGCACGGCATAGACTGAATATGTAAGTCTTTTGCAAAAAAAAAAAAACAACCGAGTTCCTTAAAAAAACACTACAAAGCTAAAAATAACTTTAATTTTGGAAGTTGTTGGCAAAAAAACGAAAAAGATCCTAAGACACCGACTTCCAAAATTAAAGTTATTTTTGAAGGAAGTCGGTTGTTATGTTTTTTTTTTTTTTTTGTAAAAAGTTTTTATTTTTAACTTTTTAGTTATGGTAGATACCCCGCACTAATCTAATCGCGTTATTCGTTCATTTGTCGCGAAAAGACTTAATGCAAATTTAAGACTTATATGGTTTTCACATGGATCCCATTGTCCGAATGGAATCAAATTAAAATGGAACCATTCGGGAAGAGAATCATCAAAATCGGTTCATCTAGTCAAAACTTATGAGGTAACAAACATTAAAAAAAAATACATTCGAATAGATAACCTCCTCCTTTTTTTGAAGTCAGTTAAAAAATGCATATCAGCTGACATAAACTATGGGATACAATTTGCATGAAAAGTGGCTTCCCGAGCGACATATCCGCAACGTTCTGTTACGTACAGCGCACAGGGTAATCGACAGTCCTTTCACCCTGATGACCATTCTTAGGATAAAACAGTCCAGTAACAAATTCAGCATTTAATCTCATGTATACCAGGTTAGTTTATAAAGAATTATAGAGACTTTAAAACACCGAAAATTTTAAGACCACAGTGTCTAGTTTAGAACATGAGATCAAATAGTAGTATGCTGTTACACAGAAACCACATCATATTTGACAAGCGGTTAACCGAAGTAACACCTTTTCTGAAGATAATTATTTCATACACTAGCTAGAATCTGTGGTTTTGGGCTATACATTTATTTCTAAATCTAAATCAGCTAGACTCTCATTAATAAAAATTGGTCATTGGCAGCTCTGAACGTGGACGTGGTAATAGAATAAGTGGGATATTAATAACTAATAAAAAATAATACAGTAATGTCGTTACTTGCTGCTCAATACTGATAAATGCATGCACTGATTGGACAGGGCCAATCCAATCTATGTGGTTCTTTCCTTAACAGACCATTTCAGAAACTAATCCTGGTCTTCACATGATGTGACTAAGATTATGTCTGGATTTTAAAAGAGACTGTGACCTTTGTGTTTGTTTCAGCTTTTCTTCTGAGAGATAGGAAACGCCTTATCTAGTTTTTTAAATATGATTGACGTATACTTATAGAAATAAAATCATTTACTTCTCCAATTGTTTAATAATTTCTAAGAAAATTTTACAAAGGGTTAAATATTTTTCACCAAGAAAGATACGTATCTATTCTCACGTATAAAGTTTCTTCAGAGCCGCATCTATTCATTTCAAAAACCACGACAAAGAATCTTATTGAAAAATATAAAACATTTTCACATATTTATTTCAAGAATGGAAAGCTTAACCCGTTGAAGCCCATAAACCTATCACAGTGCTCCTCCGAACTAGGATTAAAATGTATCAAACTGAATCGAATCTACAAAGGCGTTCTGCGGAAAATTTCCTATAAATATGCATCCAGTGTGACCATTGTGCATATGATACGAAGACTACCGGCGCCATGTGGACGGGACTTTATACATAGCCTTACACCCTGTATACACTGTAGTCTGAAAAGCCTTTATAAGAATAAAACCTAGTGTGTTTTTCACAAATTTCATTTGAGATATTCAACAAAACGCTTTGTTTCATAAATCGTATGACAAAGACATTTTCCAGACAGTAGAATAAATTAGAAGGCTTAAGCATGTAAGAAGTTTGTCTGTAAAAGCACGTGGGTGCTTTGATAGATGTTTTTTTTTTTAATAAAAGTGTCTAGGAATTAAAATAGAGTCATTAGCAGGTGGCATTCTATAGTTTTAGCCTACCAGGAGAAGCAGGCGCGATTTTATGTATGTGTATGCATCTAGGATTTTTCCTGCTACGTAGAATAATTCATCATCATCATCATCATTTCAGCCGAAAGACGACAACTGTTGGACATAGGCCTTCTGCAAGCTCCGCCACTTCGACTGGTTCTACGTAAACCAACCAAGGCAAGCGACATAGCCCAAAAAATTGCCAAACTAAAGTGGCAGTGGGCAGGACACATTGCTCGCAGAACAGATGGCCGATGGGGCCGAAAGGTTCTGGATTGACGACCGTAAAGTAGGAAAGCCGCCCACATGGTGGACCGATGACCTTGTGAAAGCCGTAGGAATCTGCTGGATGAAGTATACAATAAGATATCATAGAGATAGAGAAATAGTTTGATGAAAAATAAATTGTACTGAAACGACTCAAAACTGTGGTCTCGTTATGGGTCACTTCAAGACCGAGTAGTACCTGAGAGTTGTCTGAAACTTTGTGAAATATAATAAGCCAAACTAACTGCGAAATGATGAACTAAATATTTTTATCATTAAGAAGGTAAACTTCTCACCAATTCCTTTGTATTTGTTCATTCATCATCATCAGAGTCCTGCCCTTACCCCAATATATTTAGTGTCGGTACAACATGTCTTTTTCTTCCACACTTCTCTATTAGTCGTCATCTCAGTAGTCACCCCCTTTCTAACCATACCATCATTCACACAGTCCATCTTTCGTTTCTTAAGTCTGGTCTACGCTTATAGCCATCGACATCCATACTGAACACTTTCCTCACGACATTTTCCTCATTCCTCCGTCTCACGTGCCCATAACACGACAACGACACGACAACCAATTTCCACACAAGTTTTCAGTTATCGGTGCCACTTTCAGACTTCTTCTTATGTAATTGAATTAATCGACACAAAGCACCAGACTTCCAAAAAGAAGAACTACTTAAACGTACAAAACTATTAAATGCTTATAGATTAAGATTAAAGACAGATCAGCACCCTAATTGCGAAATGCACAATTTATCAGAATATGAATGAGATTGAAGATTATTTCTAAACCATTGCGTCATTTTTTCTAATAAATTGTCGGCTCAGCAACGTAAATAACGCAATGAATGTTGTTTAACTATGAATATTAAACCAATTCCTACCGATAAAAAGTTCCGCAATTACCCCTCTGGTATTTGTAAAATTACCCCTTAGCAAAGTATAATTGCTACCTACATTACATCATTTAAGGACAAAGAAAAACCACGACACTTTCTTATTCCACGACACACTCTGCGAAAGAAAAACCAGACACTAACAATAACCAAAACAAACATTTGAAACAACCCAGAAACGAAAGCTATTACCCTCAGCGATAAAACGACCATAGGTTCACAGCCCAGTCAACTAACGATCTTACGCCTCCATTTGCCTAAAAGCCTATGAACATTATGTACGAATCAGAATCCGGATACGTATTACTGCCTTTTATTCCTTATGGTAAGGGGTAAGTATAAGTACCGTAGCTTATGTTTGGGTGGGACAAAACTGGACTCGGAAAGAGCATCTAGAGGACTTTATAGCACCTTCTACAGTAAATTAATTCTAATTTATTCGACAAAATGTGGGTGTACTATAAGTACATCTCTGCCCAGCCCTTCGGATAAACGAGGCGTGTAATTTTGTTTGCTTCTCTATAAAACATTGTGTATTACTAGAATTATCAATCATTTTAAGCAGATATCGTCTTAGGGTAGGTCTGCTTAACCATATTTCTTTACGTCTAACTAAATGTGTTGTAACTTTTAATAAGGGGTTTAACATTTATGAAATCCTAATTATGTGGGAATAACGGCTGAAATTTTCATCATCTGCCTAGCCTTTTCCAAACTATGTTTGGGTCAGCGTCCAGTGTCACCAGATGCAACTGAATACCATTATTTAACATGGAGCGACTGATTATATGACCTCCACAGCCCAGTTACTGGGTAATACAATTATACCCTTTGAGACTTGTTGGTTGTCGGGCTTTTAATAATAATAATAATAAACATTTTATTTTCAGGTTACTGTGACCCATAGACATATACCTTACAAACTAACATAAATATAAGTATTATACAAAACTTGTGTTAATAATAGTACCTTAAACTATGTTAGTAGCACTTCACTTTGTTAGCTTGTCCGTGAGCTGTCCTGTGGCACTTGTCCGCGGAAGCGACGGAACACCACGTCCTGTGGCCAAAAGTCTTCGTCCAAGACGACGGGCAGGTAACAATTCGGTACACGCACCACAAACGCCTTGAAGTTGACGTTGCGGTGTGACTCCAGTAACTGCACCCTCGGCATGTACTTCGTCTTTTGGCGTACGTACTCCACAATATCTTCCGCCTTAGTGGTGTAGTGTAGGCGGGAAATGTACACCGGAGTATTCGGTTTAGCAGCGCGTAAGCTGACTTCGGGCTTCGCAGTAGCTTTTCCGCAGCGGTTCTTGTTGGTTTGCGAACGGTGCTTCCTCCTTTGCACCATCACGAAACCCTCATCATCAGGCTTAGGTTTAATTGAAGCGCCTAGGGCACTCGCAGTGATGCTAGCGAAATCCTTTTTTGTCGGTTTCTTCAGAGCTGTAGTCACTGGCAGCGGGACGGGGCGAGGGGCTTGGGCGGCGCTGCGAGGAGGAGCCGCGCTGACGGGCGCGGGGCCGCGAGGCACGCGGGCAGGGCGTTCTGCAAGCTCAGCAAACGACGGACGCGCTGGCGACGAAACTGCTGACGCGGAATTTGACGACGATACATCGAGGCCGGCTCCGCGACACATGTTTACGTTAGACGCATCGACCGATGACCTAGATACCGCCACACTATTACGCAACTCGCTAAATTCTTTGCGTAAATCGGCGACGGTGTTCTGGGATGCATCTAACTTCGCTAGAACATCCGCGAGGCGGGCCTTCAGAAAGACAATGTCCTTCAGAAGGCTCGTTACATCGACGTGGTCGAAAGTGACCGGAGGAAGCTTGTGCAGCTCCTTCGCCACAAACGTCGGCACGTCATCGGGGTCGGTCTCCTTGAACAGCGTAATGATGTCTTGCAGGCTTCTCTTGGTCCCGTCACGCCGGCGGGACACCATCTGGTCGCGCTTGTTCAGCACATTGAACAACATCAGCTTGGCAGCAGCTATGTCCTCCTCACTGAAGTTCGTTGCGCAGATTTGGACAGCGGACACCTCGTCCATCACATCCAGCTTCTGCTGCAGGAACGCCAGCAGCTCATTCGCCACTAGTACACTACTCATGGCGAGTAAATTACGTGCGACAGCTTGCGCCGCGCTAGTCAATACACAAAAAATGCACACACGTCCGCATTGGAACGCGGTACAGGCAAGACTGACTTTTGACGACCAATAACTACTGTCAACGATCCACAAATGACAACAGGGATCAACAGAGTAACGTGCTTTCCGTGGCACGAGGTCTTGGTATGTAGAGAGGATCACTCATCTACAGACCAACAGCGGCAGGCGAAGCTTAACTTGATCTATTGACTCGTGCGGCTGTTATTACTTAGCTACAACCACAATGAAGCATATTTTGTTGAAAAAAAGATAAGATAGACATTTCATCGATTGCACAACCTCACCCTTTTTTAAAGTCAATTATCTATTAACATGTAGCAGTTCTAACAAAGCGTTTGAAAAGAGCCACCAAAGGAAAGAGTGTGGGAGTAATCGCATTAGCGAAATGTTCTGACCAAACTATAAACACAGCTATATTCATAAACAGCTTTA
The DNA here is from genome assembly GCA_947507805.1 of Aporophyla nigra. NCBI lineage: Eukaryota > Metazoa > Arthropoda > Insecta > Lepidoptera > Noctuidae > Aporophyla > Aporophyla nigra. Next base: position 24,056,145 of record OX382296.1, read on the forward strand.
AACAAATAATAGAAACAAAGGTCAGACCAGGTGTTATTACACCTGCTGTACAAATAATATACATTGACCTTTTGAAAGCCTTTCTAGGACCCACACATTTCTTTGTGAAGACTAACGACCAACCTTTACGAATAGTTTTCATGTGCACCTGTTCCATTGAAGCTCTTAATGACACCTTTTATCATTACCACAATCAGGGCAATAAATTGTTACGCAAATAGACGCCCTACGTCAAGTTGCCGTGTTATTATAGTCATGGCAGATATCTATCAAAGAACAACAATTGTGATTTTAATATCATCATCATTCATCATTTCTGCCGTAAAACGTCCACTGGTGAACATAGGCCACCCTTAAAGGGACCCCCCTTTAGGGGTGGCCTATGTTCATCAGTGGCCATAATCGCCACGCTTGGCAGGCAGGTTGGCGATCGCAGTATGGTGGTAAAATGCATAGAGAATGCTGCTGCCCATTCTCTCACCCACGCGAAGAAATGGGATGGTGCTATTATTTACTTCCAATACCACACGGAACAGAGATGATGATGAATTTAAAATACGGACAATTTAAGTAGTCAATTATCATGTTTATCTGTCATCGTTAGACTTAGCTTTACGTCTCTTTCCATATTCAGATGTTTAGGAACTAAATGTTTTAAATGGAGGCATTAAACAGTTTCAGAAATCGAAAGTAAACCATCTAGAACTAAAACGGGTATTTTATTTATCGTTCAAGTCCTCGATTTAACACTTAAAAGGCCTTGAATTACGTAAATGAACAATTCCTTAATCTCCAGCCAGATTCGTGACCGGCGCCTTCTTGTTTTATTTAAATACCTAACTGGCTTAAGCGACAAATCTAGGTTTCAATGTCATTTGAACAGGTTCTTTCGAATTAGTACTTTTTAACCTTATATGGGCCGATTCAAATTGGCTGTTACATCATATTGGTTGGCAACAGGTTGAGAAAGACAGCACGATAGGTAGGTGCTATAAATATTAGTCCTGTTACCAAGCTAGTTATCAGTTATATTGGAAACTAGCTTCTGCCCGTAACTTCATTCGCATAAATGTCGGCTATCGCGAATGCGAAATAAAAAGTAGCCTATGTCGTTTCTTGGGGTTCAAACTTACTCCGTACCAAATTTCATCAAAATCTGTTTAGTGGTTTAGTCCTTAAAGCGTAACAGACAAGCAGAGTTACTTTCGCATCGCATTTATAATATTATATAGTAAAATATATAGTAAATATAGTACCTAATATAGTATAGATTGCATTAATCGTGTATATAAATGATTGAATTAATAACTGATTAAGTGACGTAATTCAGAATTTAAAATTCAATATTAATTGCCCATAATTTATACGTTTGAAAGTGAAACTGTCTTTAGTTCATAGCTCAGACCTGTAAGATTTACCGTCTCAGTAAATATGTACTGCACCCTAATTTCGTAAAACACTATCAATAAGAATCTGAATAAGAGTCTGAATAATTTTGAAGGATAATTGGCAATCCATTGCTACACATGTTTGAAAAAATTGTCTGCTCAACAATGTAAATAACGCAATGGACGTAGTTGAACTGTCAAAAAATGGCTTTAACCATTCCTACTGTAATAATGTTACGCAAGGGCAGAGGGGTACCTCTGGGCAAAATAGTGGGTGAATCAGAAAAAAACGAGACCTACAGTAATATGCTCCTTAGCTATTCCTACTTAAGTTAATTTTCCCATATTCTTGTCCAGATTGCCGTAGTTCTTTTTTGTTCCACACGGATCCAATCTGTCAAATCACAAGTCTTACACACAAAGGCGGATGTTGTGACCCATTGAGACCATAAAACGCTTAATTACCATACGTCCTTGTACGACCTTGACAAAAAAAATATGTAACCAATAAAAATTAATCAGAATTCATATCAAAACAATGACTGTGCACGATAACAAAACGATTGATAGTTTTTCTGTCAATGTTTGATAAGTTTAGTTTTTTGTAACTGGCAATGATTCATACAGATTTTTTAATGGGCAATGTGGATTATCCACGGACATTGTTGTCGGTTACATGGATTTCAAAACTATGAAATTGATGAGGAAAAATGTTTAGGTAGTTCCCTATTTAGGAGGCTGTAAATTCATAGATATGATCTTTGAAGATAAAGTCACAGTCATAGGCAAAATTAAATGTACAGTCGTAAAAAATAATTATTATGCAAATTGACATCCTATACGCCAATTTGCTGTGTTGTTATCTATTTCATACGAATGTCAAAGATTGACAGTTTGAATTTGAATATACGAACAACTTAAGTTGGCAGATGGCCCTGGCATAGGCAACTGAAGGAATACGGGTGGGTTTTAGTCAGTAAAAGTCTGACACGCCCTTTCCTTCACTCCACCTAGAGGTAATGTGATGATTTCCCACCCAGAAAAATATACGCGTCCTCTTGAGAAACTAGTCCATTTATTTCGTTGGTTAAAAAAATGGTACTCAATCTGTATAGAAGTTATTTTATTTGATTTTGCCACAAAACGTTTACCACGAAAAAAACATCCTGTATGCAGGTATGTTCTCATAACAGCTATTTTTCTGAAATAAATGAATAATCAGCGATACCTGTTTCTCCACCAACGGTACCAAGTTATAATAAAAATAAAACAAGCAGTCTAAATAGATTTTTCTCAGCACAACACGCCACAAATAACAGGAAATTGCTTAAATTGAATAAGTTCATTTTCTGAACTTATTTAAACTTAGCTGTCAATCGAAACTGACGTTTTCATCCATTTCCCTCCTCTCTTATCGGTTTATTTTCGCTCACTCAGGGGATTACTCTAACAACTTTCTTTGCGATGAGTATTCTAAAAGGCAAATTATTGTGTGGAAATGTGGGTTGTTTTTGTAGGAACATTCCTAGTGTTTTCCTTCTTAAATGCACTAAGCATGAGGTTAACGAGGATTCCGTGTGGAGGCAGACCTAAAGAACAGCAGCATCCCATTTCTTCCCGTAGATGTTGTAAGAAACGACTAAGGGACTTACTAGAGAATGAGGAGCAGCGTTCTCTATGCATTTTTCCATCATATTCCATGTTGCAGAGTACGAGTCTATTGCCATCAACCGGAATAAATCCTTAAGTCGGGTTGTTACTGAGAAATTCCAGATTCCAGACGAAAATATATTTATTTTTAAGCTAAATAACCACACAACATTATGTATATTCCCGAAGAGGTTGACAAAGGAAAAATGCCCACATGGTGCCAGATTTCAAATCCCTTGTTACATTTATGAGCCAACCATGTCAGAAGCAAAAGTGTCTGCCAGAGTCGCGAGATTAGTGCGAAAGAGGTACCGTGGCCCTGGCATATGGGTAACTGAAGGAGCACGGGAGGGTTTTAGTCAGTAAAAGTCTGACACGCCCTTCCACTCCACCCAGAGCGGGAGACGTCATTTGATAATTTCCCATCCACAAAAAAAAAAGCTAAATTGTAACGCCAATTAAAAATTAAAATTTTCTTCCTTTCCTTTACCTCCAACCATATTTTTAACACCGTCGCGTACAAGTCGTTAAACAGTTATTTTCCTTGCCAGACCTGTCTCCTAAAGAGCAGCCTGTCTAAAAGCCTAATACGTCGATGTGTGGTCGGCGGCGCGTGGCACTCACAAAGGGCGGGCTGCGCCGGCGCCGCACCGCGCTACTTACGCGTTACGCTCTGCGCTTACGCTTGCTATACGCTTTATACATAGTCACTGGCATAAAGTGGTGTTTTGTGACTAGATTGGTCTTTAAAAATGGTGATTTATGAGAAGTGTTTTTGGCTTAGAATTATTTTTAATATAATTAAAGTCAACTTTATAAGTATTTATAAAACCCACAAGTTAAGATTTATAAAGTTAGAAAAGATTTGTTTTGTTGTGAGTTTGTTTTTTACGCGTTCAGGCTAAAACGGCTTAACGGAGTTGGAGAAAATTTAGCACTTGGGTAGACTATGACCTGGATTAGGATATGATACTTTTTAACACTATGTTCCATCGAGACTTTATGGGGGTGAAACCACGAGGCACAGCTAGTTATGGTCATATACCTACATGTAATTTTTTTTTTTGTAAGAAAATAACTCCGACCATAGATGTACGAAAGAACTATATTTTATTATATTTCTATGACTACAACCAAGGGCCTCAAATATCTTCAATTCAGACTAGTACTAACAAACTCAAAGATGGCGGATCAAGAAGCCTCATACATAATTTAATTTCAATTAATCACTTCCCTAAAAATAGACTTCGAACTTTCACAACTTCTTCAAAATTATTGCTAAGATTCCCTACACAAAACAACTCACCAAGTTTCTGTATGTTTCTCCTCAGAAATAAAATTAGAAAAACAAAAGACCAACATTTAGGTGCTAATAACTGTTCAGCAAGTTGATAATGAAAGAAAAATACTTCATTACTTGAACCTCCTTAGGTAACGTTACCAGGAACCTTAGCGGTTCTTAATTAAACTAGCACGAACGGACGGCGGCACTCGATAATTGAAAATTTTCATCCGATACCACCCTGTATATTGTATAAGGGTGGACACCAAACACGCGTCTAATTTGTTGGACGTCGTGTGGAAAAAGGCGATGGGATTTCAAACCGTTCTAAGATCATATTTTAATTTTAATTATGTTGCTTATTTTGGTAGATCTAAAATTGTTTGATTAGGAACTTGAAGATAATTATAAGTATACATCAAAGCGGTATGGCCGACGGTTCTAGATCTTAAAGTTTTGAGACATAAATAAACTGATATTAAACTAACAAGAAATAATCTAATCAAAACTCACAATAAACTTGTCCATAAATCACTGCAAAAATGCTTCCCAAAAGCCATAAATGTCTAAATAGTGCCACAAATCTGCACTGAAATGACAACACAATTCCAATCGTGTCGTGAACAGCACGCTTTAATAATTTGCATATTAAAATTCATCTAACAATATTTATGGTTCGAAGGAAAAACCGCATCGAGACATCATATGACGGATGGCCCACAATAACTAACGTTTACTAGTAAAGCCGCACAAAACAGTTTCGTTTTCCAATCAGTATGGAACTAGGCGTACTATAAATCAGGCTGTCGTGAATGATTGCGTTTTAAATGTTCACTGAATTTTGCATTTGTGCGTTTTCGTTTTGATTAGTCGCTGCTTTTATGGCTTGCTTTAAATTAGTTTTGCCGCCTTGTAACCGGCTAAGTATAGAATAGCTCGTTACGAGGTGCTCTGGCGTAACTGAGTGTAACCGATTCTAAGACCTATAATAAATATCATTAAAAAAAATCTTGAATGAAATGTATTATTTTTCGTAGAATCCTTTAGACTGTAAGTCGTGCGTCGAACCACGCACATTACTTGGTGTAAATTATTTCATCACCACCTCTAAAAACGGTGAAGAAAAACATAGTGAGGAAACCGGCATGACCTAGAATAAAAAAATCGCAGGTATGTCACATCTACCAACCCACACTAAGCCCGCGTGGTGGATTATGATCCACTCCCTCTTACCCAGAGGACGCCTGTGTCTCAGCAGTAGGAACTTTATAAGCTGCTGATGATAATTATTTTTCTTAAGAGTAGAATAAAAAATCTTATTTTAATTTATCTGAAAACCTGTCAGTACATAATTGTATTCACGTATTTCGTTGTAAAATTATTTTCTGACTTCAGCATCAGGTCAAACTCGTATTTTTTTTACTGTCATCGTTTCCTAGAACATAAACCAAATCCTTTAACAAGAAAATTCTTTAGCTAGATATTTTAATTACTGCAAACATCATGTTTCATACCAGTCTAGATACGGGTCAAGCGTGTAAAAAACGCGTTAGTACCAAACCCATTCATTATATGTAAGTTACAGACAGGTAACACCATTAATTTGTCCACAACGACGTGTTACAAGTGTTGTGACACCTTTATGAGAAATGAACGCACTGATTCGCAATCCATTACTTATCCATACTTTGTAAAACAATTCTGTTTCTGTATGTGTGCAACATTATTACTGCTAAACTGCTGAACCGACTTTGATGATAAGCGGTATGGAGTTAGCTTGAATACTGAGGAACGACATATTAAGTATAGCAGAATTAGCCTATAATTTTCCCATTGCTGGGACTCAGGCCTCCTCTCGGTGAGAGAAAGTGGGCCGTAATCTACCACACGAGCCCAGCGCGGGGTGATTAATGTTATATGTCCAAAATTGTTTGGTTCTAGGACATGCCGATTTCCTCGCAATGTTTTTCCTCACCGTTTTAAGACCAGTGGTGATGAATAATTACCATCACTTACTATTATTTTTCCTAATGTTAACTTTATATTGTTTGTTAGCTGTAAGCGCTCCCTGCTACTGTTTCTATAATATTTCCATTCCACAGCTCTCAATAATGTGTTTGAGATTAAGAGACCAGGAGACCCGTATCACAGGTTTTACTTAGTACGGACTCCTGTCTGCCACCTTAGAACTTTTTGTAATATAAAATGTGAACATTTTATACTTGTAGGAGAGAATAAATAAATAATATAATGACACAGACGACAAATTGTTGCAGACAAGAGCTTGTCCTAAATAAATATCAGTCATTTGTAAAAACAATGCATCAACCGTCTGGTTAGCCTATCACAAAAGCATTAGCCATTAACATGACAGATGACTAGAACAAAATGATTATTTGCAATTCATAGAAGGTACTGTGATGAAACAGTGCTGTAAATATGTGACATGTGGACCATTAAGGTGCTAAGTTGGATTAAGATAGATCGTGAGCTCATTAAGGGCTTTTGTGTAGCGATATGTTGTATGTTCTGTAATGTTGCATCCGGCTGATAGAGTAGGTCATAGCAGACTTTAAATATTGTATTTGTTATATCAGCAGCATTTGGTTAGACTGTGCAGCTGACCTTTGTATGGAAAAGTGTCATTTAAACTAAAAGCAAACTGTTTAACAGACAAACTTTATTTTTGGGTGGAAATCATCATATGAATGTTGGGTATGGCAAAAGAAGCATGAAAGTAGAATAAATGCTGTGGAAATGCGTTCCTTGCGAAGCATGTGTGGTGTGACTATGAATGATAGGCTGAGGAATGATGTGATAAGAGAACGGTGTGGTGTAAAAGAAGATGTAGTGACAAAAATTGAAAAAAGTATTCTTAGATGGTTTGGTCATGTTGAGAGGATGAATGAAGGTCGGCTCACAAAAGGTATTTACAAGGCAGATGTGAGTGGAAACACTGGAAGGGGACGCCCTAGGAGGACATATAGGGACCTTATTGGTGATGTTCTTCAGAAAGGTCAGGTGCGTAGTACTCGCAACCGGCGTGTGTGTATGAGCAATTGTATGAACCTAAACGAGGCAAAAGAAGTTTGTATAGATCGTAGCAGGTGGCGTTCCGTGGTTTCTGCCTACCCCCATGGGAAAAAGGCGTGATTCTATGTATGTATGTATCATCATATGACTTCTCCCACTCTGGCCGGAGCGGGAGGACGCATCAGAATTTTACTGATTAAAACCCACCCGTGTTCCTTCAGTTGCCTGTGCTAGAGCCACGGTAACTCTTCCGAATAAATCCGCGACCTGTCTCATGAAAATGGATAATCAATGCTCATTATCTGATATACTCGGTTATCCAAAAAAAATAATAGTTTAAAAAAACTAAAAAACACGCTTCCATTGAAAACCAAACTAAAAAGTACAAAATAATGGAAAAAAAGCGTGGGGTGCTTTTTAAGGTATTTTTTAAATGATATCAGGCACCCCACGCTTTTTTTCCATTATTTTGTACTTTTTAGTTTGGTTTTCAATGGAAGCGTGTTTTTTAGTTTTTTTAAACTATTATTTATTTTCTATTTTTTAGGGTATTTCGAATTTTGAGACGTATGTCAGCGTAGTTTGTGACAGTTTTTTTGCTGTCCTGGTAACCCTGGCAAGGATAATAGCACAAATTTATGAAATTATTGCATTGTCATCGGTCCTTGACAGGTGTGCAAAGTTTGAATGAAATCTGGTCGTTTAAAGTGGGTCAAAATCGCGCTATAAGGAGTCGGTTACAAACAAATATACAAACATACAAACATACAAATATACAAACATACAAGTGAAGCTAATATAAAGCGTGTAAAAAAATATGGTTACATTTTGTAGGTATGTTGTCATTAGAAAGAAATCTCCTTACTTCTATTCTTTGGAAACAATATTCCCTTAATTACACCCACTGAAAGAAAAAGGTGGTCTCTTTTTCAATTCATTATATTCCTAACACAATCAGTAGGAATCGCTTTCATTTTGACAGTTCAACCACATTCATTGCGTTATTTACGTTGATGAACAGGCAAATTTTTCGAATATATGAAGCAATATCCTTCAAAATTATTCAGATCGTGATAGAGAGTGTGTTATGCCATTAGGAATGCCACTAGTGCTCAACAAACCAGACAATTAAAAAACCGTATTACATCCACAAATGCTACACCTAGACTCGAAGCAAGAAGATGGTTTGCAAAACAGAGTTGCGCCACGGAACGATCTCTCCGCATTCCTGAGATGTCAGCCTTGACGCGAACATCGGCTGTCGGTTATGACTGCACTTATAGATGCACCCGCCACGAAGGTGAACTGCTTAGGCGCGAAAGGTATCTGTGTTTAGGGATATTTCTACATCAGACTACGAACCGAACGTAATCCATACTATCTAGTCTATACGATAATCTTGACTATTATATCCTAATAATTGAAATGCGAAAGTAAGTTTGTATGTTTGTTACGCTTTAACGCTAAAACGGCTACACAGATTCGGATGAAAGTTAGCACATCAATAAGTCTTGACCTTGATAAGGACATGGGCTAATTTTGATCCTGGATTGCAGATGATGTCGCGGACTACAGCTAGTATACTATAATCCTAACTAATATTATAATACAAAAGCAAGTAAGTTTGTGACGGTTTTACGCTAAAACGGCTGAACGGATTTAGATGACATTTTACACAGGAACTAGAATAGAACATTAGCTACTTTTCATGTTGGGTCGCAGAGGAAGTAACTTAGTCTGTCTATTTATTACCCGCCTTAACGACGAATAAAATTCGACTTGATGAAAGGAGATGTTTCATTTTTATATGGAGCTCCGGCCATAACATGTACCTTTTAGCGAAGCTGGGAAACTTACTCCTAAATAGAATAAAGTAACATTATTTTCATAATATCAAATGGTTTTTATGTACAAAATAAAAATTAAAAATGTTTGACGGCTGTCCTAAGAGTAAGCAAGCGGTTATGTTGAATTCGTTTAGAAACACACTTCAAAAATGGACACTAAAGATTTTTGTAACGATGAAATGGTCGCACTTAATTATGTTTACTCAAAAATATGTATAAGAGAATAATAGTTATATATTTTAACATCACAAGAATAGACACATTTTTTTAATTATTTTCTACTTAACATTGATTTGATGAGACATGATTTCAGAACGAATGAAGTCTGCAAGCAAACGAGACGCCATGTTAAATAAAACATGGCAATAATTGAAAAACTATTATTTTTTGTACAAAACAAATCAGGCTCAAATTCACCAGAGAAAATTTTTCCCCTATTTGTGGTATTTTTTCCTCTTTTTTGATAAATGTACATCTGATGGCCGAAAATGAAAGATCTCCTTTGGCTTACAAGTGACCTTTAAGACAAAGGGTGCTGTCTAAATATTTATGCCGGTAGTAAAATCCCATGGGATAATTTCGGACGTCAAAGTCAAAGCATTTATTGCAAATAGGCACATAAAAACACTTTTGAATGTCAACATTTACATTAAAATAGAATTGATTCTAGCCGCCCATTCCAAAATTCGTATGGTGAAGAAGGGGCAAGAAACTCCAACTCCACCATTACTTTTTTTTAAATGTTTTCTTTATCTACGTAGGCAATAATAATAATCTCACTATAGTAAACCCTAATCTATAGGAAAATATTGCTATGAACATCTAGGTAAATACATAGTTCACATGTTCAACTTTAGCGGTTAAGTGACATATTCGGCAAAACCTGTCACCATAACCTGTTTGGAAGTTTTAGTTAAATATAACCTGTGACCGCTTGACAATTTCCTTTATTCTTTGTTTATAGCTGAATGGATCGGTTCTTGACCTCGTTCACGCCTGATGGAAAACGATGTATAAGGTCTATGATGGAACGAGCGTGCCCAGAAAATTGCACACGTTGGGTGGGTTAAATGTAGAATAAATGCATAATAAACGTGGAGAAGAAACGTCTCGTCTAAGTTTAATTTGCAAGAAAAACATTGCAACTTCAGTCAGAAAAATCGAGGCCAATGTCAGCTAAACGCAGCCACCATTTTGTGTCACTAGCTCTAAACGGCGCCGGCGCAATACCAACAACCTGTCATCAAACAAACATCACTACTGAACACTAAAAACTATTGTCAAGTACATCGTCATAATAACTGTGTGCATAAAAAAACCCGCGTGTCATCCACGATCACGTGACCCGGCCAAGGTCTTCGGTAAACTTGTTAGAACTCCCCCCTTCACCCCCTCATTGAGCCCTCATTATGTAAGACTTCGTTGCATGCGTCCTACCATAACAATGCATTATGACTCATATACGACCAACATAACAAGATCCATACGCAAATAGAGACTACTTGAACAGGTGAGCCAAACGGTGTTGGTACTTGATCTGTTGTAGTACAATCTTATAGTTGCATTCAAGTTGAAGGAGTTTAAACTTAAGTGTTGAGGCTATAAGAGTGTTTAACCTAGCAAATAGACTGCGTGGGTGGACGCAGCGTGCGTAAGATCGTAACAGTTAGTGCGTAAAATGTAGAAACAGGCACATGACATGTTCGGGAATAAATAGCGTTTATAAAGTGCACTGACATAACTTTTATTTATGGAATAAAGTTCTTCGAACTATACGAATATGGTACTAGGGAAATTTTTAATGACTAATAATTAAATATAAATAATTATTTCTGACCCAGAAGTCACCTATTTACTGGAGACTTGAAGATTTCTATTTTATAATTACCAGGAAACGTATACTCCTGCAAAGAGGTCCTAGAACTGCGCACAACTAATGCCAAGCGCTACGCGTTAGTAATGAACTTTGTATGAGGTTTTAGCCCAAGACAGTTTATATGACACAATATCTTAAAAGTTATATGGTGTGAGAGAAGAGCAGTGATCAATGGTTGTATCTGCTTTATAGGAGAAAAGGCAATTGCCTGATGTGTGATGACCTCCGCTCTACATCTAAAGTAGGTCCTTCACTTGTCTATCCACGCAGAATTTTTTGCAATGAAGAAAGAAGATACAGAATTATACAGATACATTTTTTTCTAGCTTCTGGCCGCAATTTCATCCTCATGAAATTTCTTGTCTTAACATAGAATAAATCCTAAAGCATCGCATCGCCCGCACGCGATATTACATTTTCTCTTAGCGTTGTTTCTGGCTTTTTTTTTCTTTTTACTCGGCTTCTAAGGGTAGCGTGATGTAAAATAGACTTCTTTAAGAATTAAACTATTAAATACAAAAATATTTTCAAGTCCAACAGGTAGTTCTATAGATTACCCCCTACATACAAACTTACAATCAAACAAAGTTTTATGTCTTATAAAGATGAAGGCGGTGAAAAAGTGCACAAGTAAGAGTGTTCCAAAATAAAACATCAAAGTTTGTACGCTGACGGAATTGCATTCACTGGTTCGTTACAATCGTTACCAAGAAATTATCGCAAGAAATAAAGGCCCTATAAAGCCTACGAGTATTTTCAGTAGTGTTCGAGTTTAACGATATTACAAATATCGCAACATAGTAAGTTTTATGCTACAAATCATACATTCACTTAATTATTGGAGGTATGTGTGTTAAGCACTGCAACGCAACTTCAAAGGTTAATATTACAATATTTTGGCGCGCGTGCATGCATGCGTGTAATGTATTGATGGTTCGATAGATATTACTGTGTGGTTTTAGGCCTACTGGAGTTCACTGCAAGGCCAATAAATAATCAACAGTTTCAACGAACTATGTGGTTGTGGTTGGCATCCAAATTGATGAAATATATGACTCAATATTATTATGAATCTGCCGAGAATTATGAATAATTGTCTCATCATCACCTTTATCCATAGCTCGACTTCAGCCATTGCTGGGTATAGGCCTCGGTTTTCTCTAGCCAATCCCCACGCGCCATCGTCAGCCTCTAGCAGGTTTTTTCCCAATGTAGGCCGGCCATTTGGCCGCTGAACCCCCACATCTTGTCTTACCGATTACTGGGTCATAGAATATCTTACGGTATAGGAAAACATAATGAGAAAACTGGCATGTCCCAGAACTAAAAATTCTAAGACGGGGCATCTACCAACCCACACTAGGCACGCGTAGTGGATTACGGCCCACTTCCTCTCACCGAGAAGAGACCCTTATCCCAGCAGTGGGGACATTGTAGGCTGAATGATAATTCATCCCCAATTAGAATTAATGACTGAGTTAACGAAAAGACGTCTGTCTAAATATCATTTAACAGTAAAGTGGTATCCCACTTTACTGTCAAATTATATTTAGACAGACGTTTTGTTTGCCTTCGGCCAGCCCTACCAATGACATTCTTGTAAACAAGCTTTATTAACATGTCATAGTACCAGTAGCTACAAATAATATGCCAGAAAATTATGCACGTATTATATTAAAGTATAGGCAAAGTTTCTTAACAAGTTTTGCAATTTCCATACAGTTATTAGTACTTGAACAAACTGATTGCAACTTATCTTACAAAACTGGCCGGTCTTGGTCCTCGCAATTATTTTGTACTGCTGGATTTATGAATACATGTAAATTATACTTGTCACTAGCTTTTGAATAATTAGCTATATGCACAACTGGACAGCAGTGCGATAATTCGTAATAAATCTTGGGGATTATGTGAACTTGTGATGGCTTCTTGAATAATTTTGATTTAGGTGTCGTAAAATGTTTTGCTTGCTGGTTTGTTTGCTTTTAAAGCAGTGGTGGCCTAATGGTAACAGCCGCGACCTACGAATGGTAGGGCGTAGGTTCGAACCCAGACAGGCGTTTTCATCATCATCATCGTCATCATTTCAGCCGTAAAACATCCGCTGCTGAACATCGGCCTGCCCCAATTTGGGGGATTTTGTTATAATCGCCACGCTTGGCAGGCGGATTAGCGATCGAAGTATGGTGGTAAAATGCATAGAGAACGCTGCTGCCCATTCTCTAGTAAGTAGTAGTAAGTCGCCTTAGTCGCCTTATACGATAACCACGGGAAGACATAGAGTGATGCTATTCTTTACGTACTGCACTACACGGGACAGGCGCTTCACTTAGTTTCAATTATTTCGTCACCATTGCTCTTAAAATGGTGAAGGAAAACATCTTTAGAAAATGTTCTAGAACCAAGAATTTGAAGACACGTCACATACACCAACTCACGTGGTGGATTTATAGTCCACTCTCTTTCAGAAGGAGGAGAGAACATGACAATGTTTGCTTCGTGATAAAGATGATAATTCGCCTTTAAAATATCAGACAGAAAAGACTATCGAACTTCGTCCGAAAGTCAACAACGTATCTGATTTATTTTTAGAGTTGCAGACATAATAATATAGCTACTCTCTCCATCAAAAGCTGTTAACCCAGCTTACCAAAAAAATGCTATAAGCTTAACTGACGTGTGCCTGAAAATCCACGGCGTAAATATCTAGCCAACTATTTCACTCGGCAGATAAAGCAATATCCTCGCAGAGAACTATCTGATATTTCATTTTATGCTTTCACTTCAGCGGCTCTAAAGAAACTGAAATGTTTCAAAAATAAGATTTAGTATCTGTGACATTTCAACATTTCGCCTTTAGCTCTCAAGTGGATTCCGCTGGAGTGAAAGATATGTCAGCGAATGTTCGAATAAGAGCTAGATTTATTTTGATTTACTGTAGTGAAGATAATGTTCTTTAGAGAAATATAGTCAGTTTACCATATAACATAACGCATGTGGTCCCTGAAGGGGTTGGCAGTGGTTTCCCATATATTATATTACCTACATTTCGTCAGTTATGTTGTCTATAACTTGCCAAATAATGTTGGCATGACTTGTAGTACATCAAGATAGGTACTGCTTAACATTTTCTTCAAACTACGTTTTGGAAGTTCGATTTTTGATTAGGAAAAAATATTGAGCAGTCTGTATGTACAGGAGTTGTATTGCTGATTCTAATGATTTTAAAACTGTAAAGCCCTAATTGTTTTTCTTTTTCATGAAATAGCCTCACAATGAGATTATATTAACTGAAAGGGTTGCATTGACCCTGCCAGGGTCGCGAGATTGTTCGAAAGAGATACCGTGACCCTGGCACATGGGCAACTGAAGGAACACGGGTGGGTTTTAGTCAGTAAAAGTCTGACACGCCCTCCCGCTCCGCCCAGAGCGGGAGAAGTCATTTGATGATTTCCCATCCAAAAAAAAGGGTTGTATTGATGATTTCTATAATTATAATTCTGTAAATACAATCCGTGTTACATTTGCGGATCTTATTTTAATAAACAAGCAATCTGAAACTGACACAATTTAGCGGGCTGCCTTAGCGCGCATCCCTCTTAAGACGTACCAATATTTACTGCAAAATAAAGACCTTGGATTCTTAAGTAAAGATTTTTGCAAAACCGTTAGAGCTCCACTAGCCACTACACACAAGGTTAATCTCATCTATGACTTCCTTAAGACCGAAGATTACGTACAATAAGAAAAAAAATCTTTAAGTGGGATTTAAACTCGAAAATGAGGGGTTCCGTACAACTTTACAATATTTCTTTAACACGTTTATGGTATAGGCACCTCCCACTTTAACTTTATTTTATTCTTGTTGTAATAGCGGCCATAGTTACACACATACTTAAATAAATTCACCCCTTCTTCCCATGGAGGTAGGCAGGTAATACAAAACGCAACTGCCAAGATCTTTACATACTCCTTTTGCCACGTAGTAGAACACACTCTGTGATAATGCCCAAACCCTGCCCTGTGACTGAGGAACGGACGGACAGCGGAGCCTAAGTATTAGGGTTCCGTTGGCAGACTTTGGATACGAAACCCTAAAAGGCAACCTTGCTGAAACTATTAACTTGGTAACCAATCTGCCACAATCACCTTTTGATTACTCCAACAATAATGATATCATAATAGAAAATAACAATCGTATTTCACAGAAAATACTTGACAGATCAGTATATTTCGGTATTTATTATGAAGGACGTACTTTGGGTACGTTGAAACTTATTATATTCTAAAGATATTGAAGTAACTTATAGAAATTCTTAGAAGGAATGGTAGGTACTGTTTACTAAGAAGTTTACTAAGAAATCGATGGATATTTTTGAATTAAATTAAATTTATTTAATTGGAAACAAATAGTTCATTTCTAAAGATAAATTTTATTCGAAAACACCCATTGATTTATTACTAAACTTTAACTATATCGGACAAACCTGGTTACGTTTACTTTTTTGGTGACTGTACATGGAACAATTATTTTAAGTTTTTTCCTCCACGTGTTTAGTGAAAGAGAAGAGCTAAAAATCGAAAAAAAAAATCTGAAAAAATGAAATAGGTAAGTTAAATTCTTACAGAAGTTGCGTGTCCCAAAAATAATGTTAATATAACTCAATGAAAAACTCGATTTCCATTAGGTGCAGGTATTCGTATTTAATCTAGCATAATTTGTGGAAAAACAATTGGCAAATGAGGGATCATTTGCCAAATAGGTTGACCTGCGAGAGGACATCTCGCAGATTCCCAAAAAAAAAAATCGGCCAATGTTAACAAAAGAACGCTAATACCGGGTGACATTTTTTAACGTCTTGAAAAAAAATGGGGGTAATAGGTGAACGGAGTAGAAGCCTTTGGCATAGAAATTTTTGATATTTTTATTTTTGAATAACATGTAATGAAATTGATCTAGCAATAAATACTACACATTTAAAGTAACAATTTCATACTAGAATAACAAAAACAGAAATTAGAAAAAAAAAAAACAATTAAAAACCTATCGAAACTCAAATCACACGCACCCTACTCAATGCGCGGCATGTATCAATGACTTCGTAGCACGGTTCTACCCTTTGAAGCCAGCAGATAGGCGGCCTCATTGATCTTTTGCAGGTGCACGAGCCGCACATGCATCCCTTTCCGCCCGTGTCCCGCGCTCCTTTAGTCACCTACGATGAATCTGAAGGCCTTCCTGCCTTCTATTCTAGTTACACAACACACCATATGAAGGTCGAGACGGTAAAAAATGTCATCCGGTATATTTACACTTTCTTCATAACGAAATCTTTGAGCGTGATTTTCATTCCATTCAAAACGTCGGATTTACTTGAAACTTTACACACTTATCACCGATGACAAAACAATAATTTCATAAATTTGTGCCAATGTCCTGGTCAGGATCACCAGGATAGCAATAAAAATACGAAAAACCCGCTTATGTAGCTAGCCGAACTAAAAAAATTAAAATAAGTAATAGTTTCAAAAACTATAAATCTCGCTTTGATAGAAAACGAAACTAAACATTACACCTACCACTGTTTGTCTCTGCATCACCCAAAGGTTGACTGGTAGAAAATGCCTATGGCATTAAGTCCGCCTCTGTACATTTGTGTGCTTAAAGTGTTAAATAAATAAAACGTAGAAAAATGTAAAACAGCGTGGGTTGCTTTTGAGGTATTTTTTAATTGAAATCAAACAAAACTATTATTTATGTCAACTATTGTCGGTCCCTGACTACAAGGTACTCAAATATAGGCTAGAAAGAGTAATTATATACGTTGAAACTTATTATATTCTAAAGATATTGAAGTAACTTATAGAAATTCTTAGAAGGAATGGTAGGTACTGTTACCAAAACAGATAAGTAACCACGGTCGTCGGATAAAGTTTAAGTTTACTAAGAAATCGATGGATATTTTTGAATTAAATTAAATTTATTTAATTGGAAACAAATAGTTCATTTCTAAAGATAAATTTTATTCGAAAACACCCATTGATTTTTTCCTAAACCTTAACTATATCGGACGAATCTGGTTACGTTTACTTTTTTGGTGACTGTACATGGAACAATTATTTTAAGTTTTTTCCTCCACGTGTTTAGTGAAAGAAATGCTATAGTATTAGATTCGAGGCTAAGTTAAGTTCTTACAGAAGTTGCGTGTCCCAAAAATAATGTTAATATAACTCAATGAAAAACTCGATTTCCATTAGGTGCAGGTATTCGTATTTAATCTAGCATAATTTGTGGAAAAACAATTGGCAAATGAGGGATCATTTGCCAAATAGGTTGACCTGCGAGAGGACACCTCGCAGATGCCCAAAACAAATCGGCCAATGTTAACAAAAGAACGCTAATATATTTACACTTTCTTCATAACGAAATCTTTGAGCGTGATTTTCATTCCATTCAAAACGTCGGATTTACTTGAAACTTTACGCACTTATCACCGATGACAAAACAATAATTTCATAAATTTGTGCCAATGTCCTGGTCAGGATCACCAGGATAGGCTGCAATAAAAATACGAAAAACCCGCTTATGTAGCTAGCCGAACTAAAAAAATTAAAATAAGTAATAGTTTCAAAAACTATAAATCTCGCTTTGATAGAAAACGAAACTAAACTTTACACCTACCACTGTTTGTCTCTGCATCACCCAAAGGTTGACTGGTAGAAAATGCCTATGGCATTAAGTCCGCCTCTGTACATTTGTGTGCTTAAAGTGTTAAATAAATAAAATGTAGAAAAATGTAAAACAGCGTGGGTTGCTTTTGAGGTATTTTTTAATTGAAATCAAACAAAACTATTATTTATGTCAACTATTGTCGGTCCCTGACTACAAGGTACTCAAATATAGGCTAGAAAGAGTAACTATATCAAAAAAAAAAAAAAACAAATCAAACATAAAAGTGTAAGGTGCGATGACAAACTATTATTAGAGATTGCCTCACGGCTAGGGTAGGAGGGTGGGGTAGGTTAGGGTAACTTGATCATTTATTTGATATACCTAGTCAAGATACTGGTTAATAACGAAACGTTCCTTAACACAAACCCACGAAAAAACAAAAACAGTCCGTTCATTTCTGGCATCCTTCGGGCCCCTTACCCGCTCTCGCAATTTCTACCCCAATAACTTGTAACTGTTCAATGAATACTTGAATCCACTTAAAAGTCAATGCAAAGATTTCGTGGTTTACGTTAATTAGTTTAACTTTATGAAAACCAAGTCGCGCATGCGCAGAATCAAAGAGATCACGGGCATGCTGGCCTGTTATTATTCATCGCAGACTACATAATTTGTTTAGTTAAAGAAGCTATGGAAATTGGCTAGACGTGAAAAATATTGTGAGACTAGAAAATAGGAAATATTGTGGGTAAACAAGTTTGTATTTCATTTTTTTTTTAACATTCCCTGGCTGTCAAATCTGCGTTGATTAATCTATGTATGTATGACACCAGAGCTTTAACCATCGTTTACGGATGTCATATAAACATTTATGACAGCAGTTAGTAGTAATTAGGAACCCATAAGGCTATCCAAGCCATAAAAAAAAAATTATTGTGGGATTAGAAGGGGATAAACAATTTTATTTCATTTTTAGAACTTACCCTGGCTGTCAAATTTACGTTGATTGATCTATGGATGAGTGACACCAGAGATTTAAACCTTCGTAATATTCAGGACCCCGTAAGTTAGATAGCCACTCTCAAATAGACCAAGTCATCATTATCACCTGCCTCGCTTTTCCCAACTACTTTGAGGGTCGGCTTCCAGTCTAAACGGATGCAGCTGACTACAAGACGTATTTTACGCGTATTGAGTGCCTATCTGAACTCCACAACTCAGTTGCTGGGTAACACTATACCCCTTGATAAAAGTGGATGTCAGACTTTCGGGCTTCTGACGACCCGTAATGACTGTCAAAGATACACGAATGACAGCTAGAACAGCGGCTTAGCGTATTTTCCGAAACACAGAGTCTAGTTATGTAAAGATGGTCACCCATTCACGGAACGACTGCGGTAAGTATAACAAAACCTGATCGATTGACCCGTGCCGTTGTTATTACTTAGCCACGACACTGAGCATCAAGCTATATAAAAGCCCAGTTACTGGGTTGTGTATATCCTTAGGGTCAGCATAAATTTTCTTAGCTTAGGATACCGTTTCTTAGATTTACTCAGTTGTGAACTTTAGAAACAAGCCAAGGATACATAGCGCGCCACTCCCAGGTGATAATCAAAATAATTCTTAATAAACACGATCTAAATGACAAATCCCAGATTAGCATATTAGACAGCTGTATATATCCCACATCAAATGTCACTTGTTTTACCAGCGGTCAATACGTTACAAATTATATAATTCGTACGCTTATTTCGACCAATCACCCACACATAATTAACTAAGGTTAAAGTATTTGAATAACGAAGTACCTATAACGCCATATAGGTCATAACAGATGTTAATCGGTGTTCAAATTAAACGGTGGTTTAGTCATAGGTTATTTCGAATGGTAAAACCGGGCTAATTATTTATTTTTGTTTATTGTTATGGGTGTTTGAGAATTATTACTATGAGGGTTTTTTTTTTATTTAAATGTTTATCTGATTTATAGTTTAACTAGCTTCTGCCCGCAACTTCATACGCGTCAAATTTTTGCTCCCTGACCCTTCTCGTCGCATCGAATTGCCACCCAGTTTTCGTTCATTTTTCGTAGCTGGTCCGCTCCTTTTAATTGTAGCGTGATGTTATATAGCCTATAGCCTTCCTCAATAAATACCTGACAAATCAAACCAATAAATACCCAATACAAAAATATTTTTTCGAACCAGTAGTTCCTGAGATTACCGCGTTCAACCAAACAAACTCTTCAGCTTTATAATATTAGTATAGATAAACTATCCATAGACTATCTTTGTGTTAAATTATTTGGTATGACTGTACTCGTTTTTTAAAGTGCATATTTTTCACCGACTTCAAAAAGGAAGAGGTACTCAAATCGACGGTTTTTCTTTATGTATAATATGATCACGTGATTCCGGTGATTGTGGATCGATTACGAAAATTATTTTTTCAATGCATACCTGGTTATGCCTCAGGGGTGCTCCCATATATTTTTTTGGCGAGTGACTCCATTTTCCGAAATAAAGGTTATATCATATATTTTCACTTTGTAGTGTATCTTGGATATTATATTCAGATATTTTTAATATACGCAAGACAGCTACGACTCGCCTTTTCTCTCAGAATAACTCAATTAACATTCACACTATCAAAGTTGGCAAGTTAGTCCTTCAGTTACAGATCTCCATTGCAAATTCCAGTTTAGCAACTACAAACTTTAATTACCCAACCTTTATGAACGACATCGTGCGTCACCATCGAAACCTTTACCTCCATTGTAGGTTAGTACTCCTAATGAGTACCTGCAGATATATAGGGTCATAAAATACTAATAAACCAACGCCCTTATGTAGGAACTTTGAAACGGAGAGCGGCTCTCGGACCTTCACATTTTACGCAACAGGTATCTATAAACAAACATAACTTTTACAATCAGATAAATCCACGCAACACTCTATTTCTAACGCTACAAGATCCAAAATTGTTTACGAATTAGTTTTTTGGACGCAAAGTGTGAGTTTGTATTTACATCTGTAATATTTTTGGATGACATTAAAAGGGATTATGAGATTTGTGATTGGGATGGCGTCAATTGGTAATCAATTAGAATAATATTCGTGTGAACAAATATAACCGCTATTATTTATAAATATTATAGTGGCTAAGTAGTAGTAAACTGTTTTTACCCCACTTTATTTAAAAAAACCCTGTCCGTCACGTCACAATCATTTTAGATTCCAATGTATTAAATACACCTAGAGGAGGTGTATATATTAATGTTAAAATTAAATTATAACATATAGATAACAAAGAAAAAAAAGGAAAAGTCTAATTATATATAAACATAATTATATAATTGTTTAAATTGTAATTAATTTAAATTATTTTAATTTTAAAAAAGCCTCTAAGACTATACTTATAATTTTGAGAAAGTTCTAAAATTACAAGAACCTACTTACAACATAGGTACAACAAAATAACCTGAAAACCATCTGCTTCACGGCCATAATATAGAAGCATAATCACTTTACTTATTCAGGCATATTTTACCATTCATAATAACCGTCACACTTTTCATCAAAGTTATAATTTTGTACAATTTGTAATGCAACCATAGTATTATGGACATCAATCACGAAGGTGTGAAAAAACAGACAATTAAATGCTAATTAGATGACCTTGCTAGCGATACGTCAGCGATACGGACACGACACGATGTTAGTGATTCACTGCATGAATACTGAATATTAATGAAATTAGAAAGTAGTCATGAATTAATGCGCAAAACACCTTAGATTGGTTTGTAGCAATATTTTAATATTAGAGGCGTTTTTACACCGAAATGTAGATAATGGGTCTGTTTTCTTTAAAATTAAAAAAATCAAAATAATTAAATAAAAAATAAATAAAACTTCAGGGGTTTTCTTCACTGGTCTGTAAGTGGACCGTCTTAGCATGAGTTTTTGGGACGATAGCAAACCATGTATTTTTTCTTTTGTTTTTCCTTTCATTCTTCTTTAATTTATAAGTTCAAATGAGTTTACAATTCTTAAATTACCGGTTTCACCCACGTGGAAGTCGAACAATATCCCACGGGAACGAACAACCGGGATTAAAATTTACTCTGTTTTAATCCAGGTTGTAAACTGTCTCTTCACAATTTCATCCAAATTTGTTCCGCCGTTTTCGCGTCATTCCGAAACATATATCCAGACAAATGGACAAATATTCCGAAAACTATATTTTCGGCATCAGACACCTACACGTCGTAGCAATTGCTTTTCTTTCAAATATATTCAAGGTACTGTTTGACTACGTTACTATTTTTTAAATGAATGTAAAGATGCATAGAATAAATAAAAATAAAGAATTGTAAACAGTTGGGAAATTATGTAACCTCAATCCGCATAGAAATAAGTAGAAAAATACATTTAAATAACGGAAAAATAAATAACACAACTTAGTCGATGACATAATTACAACTGGAATCTATTATAGAAAAGGTAAAAGACAAAATAGCTGTGTAATAATGTTAACGATATGCGCTTACAACGCAACAAATAATTACAATTCTACACATTTATATGGCAGTTCGTTGAAAAGGAATTCTTTATTATGGACCTAGGTATCATTTACAGTAAACGTTTCTTTTTCTTTGCAGAATCGTCGTATGTGTTGACATATTGCTTACATTGTAATCGTTAAGTTATTTTATTTTACTTTGTATATATATATTTTTTAATTATAAAGCTAAAGAGTTTGATTGGTTGAACACGCTAATCGCAAGAACTATTGGTTCAAATTGAAAAATTATTTTAGTGTTATTATCCATTTATCGAGGAGGGCTATA
The DNA here is from genome assembly GCA_947507805.1 of Aporophyla nigra. Classification (NCBI taxonomy): domain Eukaryota; kingdom Metazoa; phylum Arthropoda; class Insecta; order Lepidoptera; family Noctuidae; genus Aporophyla; species Aporophyla nigra. Next base: position 24,078,746 of record OX382296.1, read on the forward strand.
GGCTATTTAACATAACTCATAGGAGCCGACCAAAAAGCAAAAGAGTCACGAACATGAAAACTCGCACGGGCAGGCGACTCTATGCGACAGGGACGAGATAGCAAGACATTTGACTCGGACAAAATCGCGGGCAGAAGCTAGTTTTATTCTTTGTATATTTTTCAATACGTTCTTTCCGTCTATTCTGTCGCACTGAGCCCGCGTGCTGGACTACAGATAACTCCCTCTCACAGAGAAGCCTGTGTCCCAGAAGTGGGCATCAATTTAGGCTGATTATGCATTACGTTAGTCATGATGTGGCCTATCTCTAACTTAAAATAACTCAAAAGGTTTTTATTCCAGCGATTTGTGTTGCATTTTTAAATTACTCCTATTACGTCGCTGACCCCTCGAACTAAGAAAATTACCGTATGCTTTTAATAGGTGAGGATTTACGTCAAAGGTGCGCACGGCTAAGTTATACTATACTCGTTATATAATTAAGCTATACTCGTACATTTCCAGTGTAAGCTGACTTCTCACTGGGGGAATATCACTAGGGAAAATCTATACAATGCGAGGTCAGCTAAAATTGGAAATGTTACAGCTTGATATCTAGCCGTTTTTTCAACGGATGGGGGCTTGAAATTGGAAACTTCCTGTTTGGTGAACCCTCAGTGGGTTCCAAAATTAAGCCCAGTCTTATAAACTAGGCAAATACTTCCTAATCAATCAGTCACCATTCAGGTCTTTTAATTCAAAAACAAACAATGCTTAGGTTTCCTGACTCATTAAACAATAAGACAACACAATTTAGCGTACCTAATTTCAATGACTTTTCTTTGTTTTTAGTATTACAAAAAATCTGTAGGTTACAATGATTACGTTCTCCTTTAACTTAAGCACAGGTCCACGTTTGTGCGCACGTAAAAATATCGCGACAGGATTTTCTTGGACACTGGATTTTCGACACTCGGCTCAACACCGAGAGTTGATTTTCCAGTGCGGAATAAAATCCAGCAGCGATATTTTTGCGTGGGAATGTGGGGTAAAATACATCACCTTTCCTTTGAAAAGTGATTACTGAAAGGCGGAAATTTATTTGTGTTTGTAGATGGGTATTGAAATCGTATTATTTTTGCGTTTTATCATTTCAGCCGAAAGACGTGCACTGCTGGGCTTAGGCTTCCCCCAAAGGAGGGGTGCCATAACCGCCACGCTTGACAGGCAGGTTGGCGATCGTAATATGGTGGTAAGATGCATGGAAAACGCTGCTGCCCATTCTCTAGTAACTCCTTTAGTCGCCTTCTACGACACCCACGGTAAGAAATGGGGTGGTGCAATTCTTTACGTCCGGCCGGATAATTATAGGTAGGTTGACCAATACAAATTGCTAATCAATACGTTAAGAAACAGTTAATCAAAATAGGTTACTGGAGGGTCAATAAAGTTAATGTTATCCTTCTAAAAAATAAGTGTTATTGTGTATTAGTTACACTTTATTAGTAACGCGTTATAAACCATGAAATAAGTGCATTATTCTAATGATTTCAATGTATGAAGTCAATATTATTTACAAATAATTCTAGGAATTGGTTTATTTACTGCTACTAATTGTGTAATCCGTGTTGCCAGACTTAAATAATAGCACCTTCGCATTACTTCCCGTACCTGTACATGTACCGTGTGGTGCCGGACGTAAAGAATAACACCACCCCATTTCTTCCCGTGGGTGTCGTAAAAGGCGACTAACGGACTTACTAGAGAATGGGCAGCAGCGTTCTCTATGCATTTTACCACCATACTGCGATCGCCAACCCGCCTGCCAAGCGTGGCGATTATGGCAAAGCCCCCCAAATTGGGGGAGGCCTAAGTCCAGCAGTGGACGTCTTACGGCTGAAATTATGATTATTATTATTATTTATTTCTTCCCGTTGGTGTCGTAAGAGGCGACTAACTAAAGGACTTGGTAGAGAATGGGTAGTAGCGTTCCCTATCCCTTTCTACCACCATACTGCGATCGCCAACCCGCTTACAATGCGTGCGATTATGACAAACCCCCCTTAATAGGGGGAGGCCTATGTCCAACAGTGGACGTCTTTCGACGCAAATGATGATGATAAATTGTGTAATTATTTTTGGTTAAAAAATGCTCAATTTATTGTCAAAACGATCAAATTCCCTACATACTACTTGCATACAGTATTACGCTTGGGTGTAAGTCATCCACATAAGAAACACTAAGCTGTATTAATTAGTTACTAATAATGAACTACTCACGGTTTCACGCTTAAGCATTGGAAGAAAATTATGGTACTGTAATAAGTTACACATTAAAACGGACGTAATAAAATCGTTGCAGGACTTTTTCGCGCACTCAATTTTCGACTCTCAGTGTTAAACCGAGCATGTAGAATCCAGTAGAGTGCAGCATGAGTGAGTCTCAGCGCGACGAAAAAACACAAGTGTTCGATTTTCAAATCTCAGCGTTCAGCAGTGACGTAACAGATCCAGTGCGTGAAAAAAACCCGCAAAAGGCAACCTTATGTTGTACAGGCTGGCTATAAAATAGCTGATGTAGAATGAGCCTTATATTATATTACTTTAGGGTTTTATTGCTTTGAAAAGACAACGGGTCTGCCATACCGGTCAGTATGGCAGGCGCGATGCTGTAAACACAAAAACGTGGGGTAAACGAAGTAATTATTTAAAATGCACTACAAAGTTGTTGCATTGTTCGATCCGGTATGGGAGCCCGAGACCCTCCTGAGGATCTAACATTACCGCCAATACGACATTGTTTTGTTTAACAAGGAGATACTGAGAAAATGAAACGTCAACTTTTCATTTTTCTTGGAAAAACCTCGATCATTTCTCAGAAGAGTGACCCTCCGTCAACACTTAATACTTCCTAACTTCACAACCTTGGATTAAAACTTCAGTTTTTCCTTGAATTTTCCTTTAACGAGTTCCCCAATGACCTTTAACTGAATATAACAATGGAATAAATCTTATAAGCTTACAAAAACAACAACACACACAAACAGCGCTTGTAGCCCCCGAATGGTTCGGCAGAGGTGTTCCTATTTACAACAATATTTCACCAGTCATGGACCCATATTACAAAAACAAGTTACCTAAGTATACCATTATTGTCATACAAAACTAGGGCAAGAGCATCATTAACAGCCTTATCCCTCCCATCAGCTGAAAAGGTTTAGGTTAGATAGCCTTCCTTCTTTAGCATCATGCTTCCCTGGTCCTACCCATAATCCCTGGAAAACCACCCACTCTGGCTGTCGGTTTGTCAATACTACTATTATTCTCGAGTAAGAAATATTTACTCACGATGCAAAGATTTTTTCGCCCGTAGTCAAACTCTCGTTATAAATCGACTTCCAAAAAGGACTTTCTCAATTCGGATATTTTTTTATTAACCGATTTGATGGATAGGATGGACGGCGCAACCGAGGCCGGCCCAAGAAGAGGTGGCGAGACGACTTAGACGCGTACTGCAAGGATTGGATCAAGATGGCCCACGAAAAGGAGGACTGGAAGGATTTGGGGGAGGCCTTTACTGAGCAGTATGACAGCGTAGGCTATTAAAAAAAAAAAACGATTTGAAAATACCTTCACTTGTTTGAAAGGGTATCGTGATTAAGGGTATACGTATAGAGTGATACTTAATAAAATTGGTGATGTTTCTAATATTTGTGGTTTTTATTTAGCTTCAATAATACATTATTTTTCCACTTGGTGTATGTTATGATGATATAAGTACTTCCTGTCACAAAATGGCACCACAAAAAGAAAAATAACGTTGATTCCGGAGGTCGGTGACAAAAACAAAAACGTATATACAAAACCAGAGACACCGAATTCCGAAATTAAAGTTATTTTTCACTTTGTAGAGTTTTTTTTTAGAATTCGGCTGTTTTTTTACCAATTTTTTTATTTGCGTTCAATTTTATTCAACTAACCTGCACTGGGCCCGCGTGGTAGATTACAGCCCCCTCCCTCTCACCGAGAGGAGGCCTGTGTCCCAGCAGTGGGAACAATATAGGCTGATTATGAATGTTATTCCGGCGTCAAAAGATGCTTTTGGCATTTAATGTGAAGGGCAATATCGAATTACAAAACAAGTTATGTATTTCTGTGACTATCCCTTTTTGTCTGTGTTCTTCAAATGACGTCGTCCGCTCTGGGTGGAGCGGAAGGGCGCGTCAGACTTTTATTGACTATAACCCACCCGTGTTCCTTAAGTTGCCTATGCCAGGGCCAACGGTACGGTACGGTAACTCTCTCGAACAAATCCTGGCAGTTTGTGACTATCCCTGACAGATGTCACAGTATAACGAGAAAGCTCAACAGGCCATATGAACTTGATAAGCAAAGTGTACTCTTTTTAAATAAACAGGCTGGCGACGAAGCTGCGGTCGCAGTTTTGTGCGAGGACAGAAAAAAAACACTAAACCTGCTCAGAATTCATCGAGATGCGAAGAAACAGAAAGGTTCCGTAGGATAAGACCTACATATCTGTTTTGCTGCAATACTTTAAGATTTCAAGGCATTTCCATTAGCAGAACATATTTTCGGTTAGTTACTAACGGCTAAGTTCTACCAGCAGCAGGGATAGATCGATCGGGTTATGCAACCTTTACCGTGGTTGTTACATACGTAGGTAACCATCTTTATACACCAAGACTCTTCCATGTCTTAAAAATGACGTTAATCCTTTGGCCCTGGATGTCATTTGCGGATATTTGACAGCCGTTACGGGTCGTCAGAAGCCTGAAAGTCTTACAACCAGTCTAAACAAGGGGGTAATACCCAGTAACTGGGTTGTGGACGTCAGATAGGCAGTCGCTCCATGTAAAATACTGGTATTCAGCTGCATCCAATTAAATTGGAAGCCAATCTAACCCTGGTTTACCTTCATTTCAATGCTTTGGTAAAAAATCATGGCAAATTATAATATGAACAGGTGCTATAGTTTCAAAGTGTTAAAACATTGTGCCATTTTGGGACCCGTTCAACTACACAGAACTCCTGATACTCAAACCCTAATTAGGTAACACATGCCTTTCACATTCAATTCAGTATTTTCCACTTCAGTTCCACTTTCAGATAACAAAAATAAAGTAGGAAACGTAGAGCCACTCTCAATTTTATTAACTCCTAATTGAGACACAAGTGCTCTAACAAACAAGACGCGGGTCCGGGACCCACGGGACTCCAAATGTCCTAGCCGCCATATCAGAACAATTTTCTTTCCAGACGTCTCCTATTTATTCACATTAAGATAACAATCCTCCAATCCAAAACCAACCCTATTTTTTCCTACATAAAGCACAAAATTAACTGTCAATTCTTTGACATATTCTTAAGGAAAATCCCAATGGAATTTGTTCTTTATAAATTGTTTGTCAGAGTTGTTTTTGCATCGCGGAGGTGTTGTTTGAGGTCAGTGGATCATTCCCACACCCTTCGCAACAGGTTCTATTGATCGTGGCGCCATCTACCGCCGTGGGAAGTTGTGAGAAGTTGCCAAGATTGGGTTAATTGTTGTTGGGACATTTAAGTGGTTTATAATTGTGGGGCAAGTTGATCGCGTCCGGTGAACTGCGATAGTTGACAAGTTACTTGATTAATTTATAAATAGGGTTAATCGCTATACACTGATACTGACGTTTGATATATGTAAATGAATGGCTATTACCGCGGTTTTAATAAAACACCCTCAAGTACCTATTATACGGGGTAGCAAAGAAATCGATGTGTAAACTATAACCATGAATTCAGCACATCATTTTAGACCCCTAGCGTAGAAACAAAATACATCGTTAATGAAAAACAAAACTGCTTCATTGAAAAGTGAGAGTTTCGTACAATGTACGGAACAGCTTTTTTTTAAACAATCATCGACGAAAATTTTCAGAATCATGAATGGAACTCAAGATCCCTGCCATCCTTTACAGCGCAAATTTTAGCAGACCAACCTCTGAGCTGCTTAACCGAACTTTTTTTGTTATCTTAATAAATTTAGACCTCCAGCAAGGCCGAAAAAAAATCATGTAGAGCGACTACACTCTAAGGGCACCCTCTGTGAGGTACGGACCTCGGCTTTGGGCATCGCTAGAAAAGGGCAGCAAAGGACGAGCTGGATCGTAGTGAACTCAATCAAGAAGGAACGACTATGGGAGAAAACATTTAAAAGTGTTAGAAAAACAATACTGTACGGCGGAAATAACGCAAAACCAGTTTAAACAATGACTCAGCTGAAACATAATCATGTTTCATTAAAACACACAAAGTTAAAAGCTGATAGCATAGTGTTGGACAGCTTGTCAAATCATCGCTTATCTATAGATTGACTGATTTGTTTTTTTTTTTTTAATGTAGACCATCTACAGTCAACAAAACAGATAAGGCGGTTGACTTCAGTCAAAGCTACTTTTTTTTAAACTATTTTATGTGTTTACTGGGGACTGGGTAGTAAAGCACTGAAATTGTTCGTCATAGTGTGTCATACCAGTATTACGGTTACAATAGCTGAGTACAGCCAAGCTAGCGCAAAAGTCAGTCATCATCATGCTGGGCATATGCCTCCCCCAAGCACCGCCCCTTATCAATTTTTGGGAAGGGGTTTGCCATCATCGTCACGCTTGGCAGGCGGGTTGGCGATCGCAGTATGGTGGTACAATGCATAGAGAACGCTGCTGCCCATTCTCTAGTAAGTCCCTTAGTCGCCTTTTACGACACCCAGGGGAAGAAATGGGATGGTACTATTATTTACGCCTGGCACCAGACGGAAGCAAAGTCAGTCGCTTCATGCAAATCACGGGTATTCAGCTGCATCCGGTCAGACCGGGACCCCAACATGGTTGGGAAAAGGCTTGATTAAGTGCAAAGAGGTTTAAATTTTGCCTGCATACTTACCATAAACTCTAATATTGGGTTTCCCAAATGAAACTAAATACGGATGACAAAGGAACATCAAAAAGAGTTTCTTCTGTATTTCCCCTTTTCCAGATCATCATTAATATCAATTCTCATTCCCAAATCCAACTTACAATATCCTTTTACCAAAACACAATACTACGCCAATAGAAGAGGTTCCAATTATGACAATCAGTCGACAAACATATCGATTAGCGAGTCACGATTATATCGATCGCTATTTGTTCAGAATCACCATTATTTGTACTAACTATTGTGTCTGAACGAACAAAATAATAACGTTTGCTTTACAATTTGCGTAGTTTTTTGTATCGCGTGATTTTTTAGCGAGTGTTTGACTTTTATGTGCGGTATTGACTGATGTGTTGCGAAAATTTGGAACACTGTCGTTTTTTTGTGAATGTGATTTGGTAATTGGTGTATCTAACTAACGACTTTTCTATACGAAACTACCTTCTGGAGAGGGGCAATTAGAATTCTGTTGTCTTGTAAACATTGATGTTCAAAAATAAGTTTAATGTGCGTATTTGAAATAAATGATTCAAATTTGCCATTTCATTCGTTGATGAGATAGAGAAAAGTAAAGGCAGGATTTCCTGATAGTACCCACAGGAATAGCAAAACATATTTTGACATTCCCGTTTATTCCTTCAGCTTTTGAGAAGACTCTTGGAGCAATGTACCTACGTCAGTGCTTAGTTCGAATTGTGCATCATTGTAACTTTATAAATACTATTAACATCACTCCAACGCTACAGTGTTTTATGATAATAACTCTAAGTTTTACTCTACAAAATGTTACGTTTTCCTTGGAATGAATAGAATAATAATCAAAATTATTATTAAATACCACAAGATGACGAGACGTATCTTTCCACATTATTTTTTCCTAGAAGTAATAACTATAAGATGATAATACGGTTTTTAATTTTTAATTCTTAACGCCCTTGCACATACATATGTACTTAGACGCTGTTAAAACTATGAACGTATTTAAAAACAACAAATGTATGGTAGACTACGAACCAGCATGCTTGACTATTTAACTTAATCTCCAAATCAAACACGATAATCACTATAATTGTTACTCCTGAAAACATGGTAATATAAAAAAACAACAGTTTCTAGTAAATCGTAACACTTTAGCACACGAGAAGCTAATCTTTGGTTATTATTGTTATTATAGGCGATGAAGGCTGAACGTTACGGCTCAATCAGACAATTATGAACAAAATTAATTTATTATTAAATTATTTACTGTATTGGGTCAATGGGCGCTGTTACAAACTAACAGTTTTAATATAGTTGATTAAAATAAGGGCATAATATCTAGATGAAGATAGAATGGTTACTAATAGAATTTTTTAGCTAGCCCGCAGTAGACAGTGGTTAGAGTAACATAACAATAAATACTATGTTAAAAACTATGTCAGCATTTTTATTTATTCCAGTTATGCATATGATCTATCAGAGTGACTTAGCGCTTTTATTTATGGTCAAAATATTGTTATATAATCAAAGTGATCACAAACTGCGGTAAGATCATAATTACATTATTGAAAAAAAAAAAAAAATTGAGCAGTTAAGGAGAAGTTTCTATCGGTATCATAATTATAATTCTCAAACGATTGAAACTCTCCTTCTGACACTAACGAATACAAATCATAAGATAACAATAACAAAAAATTCCGAAATGGTAAACTGTCAATTAAAAAAAAAAATAACCACACGTGAAAGTAGCAATCACGAACCGCATCCGACAATGTCGACTCCAATTACACAAACAATCGTCGATTACACGAAATATATCGAGTGTCGCATCGACGCTCGACCTTGACAATGTCACGGTTATGAACACGGTAATAGTCCCCCGTTGCCTGCGCACTTGCTGATGATGTACTGACAACCGCGCGTCATTGGTAACTTTTTGACTTTTTAGCACTTTGAACTTTGATTACTGTACAAAAGGGTTGCTGCTGTGCCTTATTCTAAAATGATCTGAAAACACGCCTCAAACGCGTACGCTCCCAATAACAAATTAAATGCATTGATTTCATTATTGGAATACTATTATATAACCCGAAATTCCAATTTAAAATTACCTTAAAGACCTATATAGCACTAAGAGACCTAAACCCGCACTTAAGCTTTTCTGTGATTTAAATATCCAATTTTGACACGAAAAAGCATGAATTAAGTGTGGGTTTAAGTCACACATGCTATAACGATACGTATGACTTAACTAGTCCATTATTGTACAATGTGAAATTAGCTTATAAGCGTAAAGTCCTACGTATCGTATTGTAATATTTCCGATTGTCAATTTTGAAGTTAATTTTATAACCAATGTTTTCGTTAACAGTTACAATTACAGGTTCATAATTTTATTGAAACAACAATTCCTGGAAAAATTGGCAAGATATAATGTACCTTGTTTCTTCAAAATGCAGTGAGAACTTAACGTAAACAAGATTTGTTCACACTTTTATCAGCTAATTTTAGAACCGACCATAGTTTTATTATTTTTTTTGGATGGGAAATCATCAAATGACGTCTCCCTCTCTTGGGCGGAGCGGAAGGGCGTGTCAGACTTTTACTGACTAAAACCCACCCGTGTTCCTTCAGTTGCCCATGTGCCAGGGTCACGGTGACTCATTCGAACAATCTCGCGACCCTGGCAGACCGACCATAGTTCAAGTGTCCATTTATGTGACCGGTGACCGTACAAAAAATTTTCAATGGAAATTATTTTAAAATACATGTGTGTATATGGGATGTTTTCTCTTCGCATGATGTGTGGTCGGGTGAGTGCGGCTTGCGACGTAGTTAAAATAATCGGTTTGTTTTTTTTTTATGCAGGCTGCGGTTATCGGGTGAGTTATTTAGAGCAAACATTTATAAATGTCAAATAATAGCGATAGATTACATAAGAGATGGCGTGACGAGCTGGACAGTCACCCCACTGGATTGATAGACGTGGCGATATTCGGAGGCCTATGCCTCGCAGTGGACGCCTTTTAGGTGAAATTATAGTATATTCATGTTACGCAACATTTTAAGACGCACAAACAAAAAGCCAAACAACAACAGTAAAGTGTCAACGCGCTGCGCAGGCGCGGGGAGAGCGGCGCGCACCGGCGCACGCGACGCGCGGCCTTGTGCGCAGTTCCGTGAAAGGCGATCGGCTTAGCTAACACCAGTGTAGGGTTGCACTGACTCGCCTTATTTATTGTGCAGATACGATTTTTTGGATAGATTTTTTTTGTAAGAAAAAAATATCTTTTGAAGCTTGACGTAGTCTTTGAGGTATCAAATGGATCGTTATTATTATACAATAATCAGACTAGGTATAATTTATCATAACATAAAGCATGTAAACAAAAGGTTAAGCATAGGTGTACTTAACTGGAATTGGTGCACCCAAATTTCGCCAGTTAAGTTCAGAATCCACGATGGGACTAATGTAATAGAAATAAATTCAATTATGTAAGTACTTAAATAAAGAACAAAAGGAACACGTCATGGAAAATATAGATAACAACAAGCACTGATTCAGAAAAAAGGGGAAAGTAATTTTACTAATATTATGTGTAAATGTGAAACTTTGTGTGTTTGTGACTCAATCACGCCAAAACAGGATACTTTGTATCCCGGTAGTACGTTCCCGTGGGTTAATTGCCGACCTCTACAGGGGCAAAGCTGCTGGCTAAAAGTAGTATTGCAAAATGTTGTTTTCTGTCTATTTCAAAATCTGCGACCCGTATTTAAAACGCAAAGCTGCTTCTCAGCTGGTTCGACATAACTGAATTATGTCTCGGTCCGACGACCCACAAAGGAAATGCAAACGCCTCCAAAATTCTAATACACACCTCTACATTCCGATAGGGTTGGTACAGATTTAGAAATCTATTTGTAACTTGAGAAGAGTTTCGGTTTTTTTACGAAAAGTTTATGGAATTAAATATTAAACCTTTAAAAGTTTGAAATATCTATAAATGTCCATCTCTGCGTTTATTAATCTTCACGAAACTTCATCCTGAATTAATTAGATTAATAATCTATAAATAAATTAAAATCATACATGTTTTTCTCCAAAGGAAGAGGTTTACCCACATATTTTAAAATAAATAGTATATACATATATTCTCTACATTCCAAATGCAAACATTTGGATTTTCTGTGAGCGAAAACCCTTTTACCCTACATAGATAACTTATTAATTAAAAAGTACAAACAATAACGAACTCGTGCTGAATCAAATCATTCATCTGAAATTCTATTTATACATCTCACAAACAATTGTATTTTCAGCGCAGTCAACCACTTTTGTGATTGACCTTTTGACTGCGTGGGCTGCAGTACAAAAAGTTATTACAAACAGAATTTCCATCGGTTAAATATCACTGGCAAATCAACCTGTGTTTTTGTACGCTCTCGACGTGATTGCGTTTGTAGTCAATACGTTTTTAACAATTCAATTACACACGAGTATCACATTCCTTTCACACACAAATGTTTAGACAGAACACCGGTTGTTTAGGGCAAAATACGATAGAAAAATAGACAACATTTAAAAAACAAATGGTAACACTAAAAATACAACTATACATACAGTTTCGTGTCTGTCTGTGTATCTGTATTACTTTTACACTACCGAACTGTTTTGATCATTTATATAAGAGGGAATTAATCTTGATCCTATTCATGATATTTTATCAAGTCGTTAAAATCTTGCAAAACAGGGGCGGGTTGCTAAGATACATAATTTAAGTCGATTTTAAACAGAATTATCGAATATTTGAAAGAAGAAGACAGGGTAAAAACATTTTCAAATTTGAAAATATATCAAAGATTTAAGTTCCTAATTCCCAAACTTTTAACCAGCCAGCCCTATCTAGTGCAGCTTAACAATAACTCAGAGTGGACGTACATTTCGTGCGGCAGCGCTGCCACTCGTTATATTAACTATTTACTTTCGATATCGAGCGCTGTCGAGATTGGTATCAACTTGCCGAACTAAATTTCCGTCGTGTGCTCAATGTTATGTTAATATCATTGTCGTTTATTATTTCCATGTTAGTTTTCGTTGTACCAAAAGGTAATTATCGGATTGTCGTAATCACTGATGACGGTTGTCCACCACCGCCGTCACCGGGACTTCGCTGATAAACATGATTAATCGAACCGAATTTGACGTCCCGGTGACGGCGAACGTTTCTCCACTACGACCAAACTTTGCGGTTCAGTATGTTAAGATGGTTAAAAAGCCAGGAGAACAGTGCCGGAGTGACGGCAGTGTGTCGACAAGATCAAACGTAGTTTTTACTACCGGCATATCAGCCCGTCACAATCTTGGGCTCAGTTCTAGCGGTCGCGCGAACTACCTACTTGATAATTCGGGGGCCGGGATTCCCTCGCTCGGGTGACGAACGAGCGGTGGAGAGGCGGCCATAGTACATTAATGTATCGCTACTTCGGCACCTTCATCTCGTTCTGATAAACGTCCCGTTGACGATGTCGGTGGATAAACGCACTGAAGATAGAGCAGGAAGATGTCTTTTGTTTTGAATGCAACACGTGTCTTCGATAGTTTATAAAGAGTGTTGTGGCTAGAATTACTTAAACATGGTTTTTTTCTTGCTTGTGCACCTTTGGCTGCCTTTTAGTGCAGCCGTGTAGATGGATGCTATTTTCGTAAAACATGACTGACACTGTTTTATTTTCTGATGTGTGTTTCACGGACTGTGTCCAAATAAACTTTATTCTTTTCTATCATTGCATTGATTATTTCATTCCTGACTCATGCTACTGTCCCTATGTGTATGTATGTCCTGTTTTGCCTGTGTTTATTCGTAAATTAGTGGCCTTCTTAGTTTCTTACTAAATCATCATCATCAACATCACTGGTAGCCTTGTTTGTCCCATCCATTGCTGAGCAAAGGCCTTCTCCCTTTTGTTCCATGCGTCTCTGGTCTGTGCGAGTCTCCAGGACTTTACCGAGATCATTATCTTACAAAATCTTCCCCTTAAAGCCGAATATGAAACTTCTTTTTTTTTAGCTAGAACAAAATAAAAGTGTGTCCTGATGTGTAATAGCTGCTAGCCAACGAACAAAATGTTAGTAGTGTGTGCAAAGATACACTGAATTTATATAGTACCATTCGTCGAAGCTATTTCATTTTAAGCATCACAAGGAAGCATCTATATTAAATCCGATACTTACTAAGCTTAATCTATCTACGCTACAAGAAGCATCCATTCATTTCCTACCTCTATAATGTCTGTCCTGAGACAAGAACATATAACTTGTATGAAGGAGTGTACTTTATAGAACCCACTTTACTAACGCCGCGGAGAGCGCCATCGCTCATACGTGTCGGGACCGTTTTGTAACCGCTTGGGTAATGTTGCACCTTCATGAACAGATAAGTGTGTCTGATCTGCTGTAGAAAGTAGGGCTTGTGTTTTAAATGCACTTATTACATAGTAAAGTAAGAGTAGGGGAAGACCAACGAAACTATGAGTGGACTGTGTGAACGATGGTATGGTTAGAAAGGGGGTGACTATTGAGATGAAGACTAATAGAGAAGTATGGAAGAAAATATATGTTGCGCCAACACCAAATAAATTGGGATAACGGCAGGAGACTATTGGTGATGACTGGAGATCGGATATTCAGATGCATATTCACCTAAAGTTGAAATGTTGGCTAATATGGAATGCGCGTTTTTACCGTGTTTTGTGTGTTGTTTTAAGTAACACATATGTATTTGCATCTGGGGTTAAACATTAATATTTAATATATATATATATATATGTATAAAAATGAATCCCTATTTCCTTTGGTCACGCCATCACGCGTGAACGGCTAGACCGATTTCACTTTTTTTTTTTTTTTTTGTAATTGTCTAAAAAAGGTACTTATGAAAGAAAAAAATTACAAAATTGCGCAGAAAATTAGAAAATTTAAGAACACTTTTTTAAGAGTACTTAACAACCATTTAATAGGACAATGTTAACTTTTTTTTAATTACAGGACAACGTCTGTCGGGTCAGCTAGTTTTAAATAAGTATGATGATCCAAGAAACCCGGCTTTAATAAAAAATACGAAACCGCTTCCGTGCTTTCACAGCTAAATAATATCATTAGGTAAATATGCATCCGAATATCCGATAACTGGTGATGACATAGTAAAGTATAGAGATTAGGATATTAGAACAATGTCCACCAAACAGAGGTAACGTTTCGATATGTTCTGTCTCCTAAAGTACTTCAATGGCACATAACTATTAATTAATCTTTTCTTTTTTTTTACATATAAACACGCTTTTTATCTCAGCATCTTTCTTTGTGGGTGAACGAAGCAAAATATACAGGAGTATTTTCCCCTGAAATAGGCATCAACACTTTTAATAAATAAGTAACACCCATTATCATAGACAGTGTTTTCATAATATTTATGAAAAGCGCATGATATTATGAAAAAAATGAAGATAGAGAGACCATTAGGGAATTAGCTTCTACGATCTGAAAAACCTATGAGATAAACGTTAAACGCATCCAGATAAATCCACAGAAAATAGTAAGATCCACATAAAAATATATTCACTTACAGTATCATGTCTCCGATATGAAAATCCTTCACATTTTTCAAGCGGAAAACGCGATACAGAAGTTATCCCTGAATTCTCAAACCGCTTTAAAAATATCATCAATAATATTGAAATCATATTGAATTCATGAATGCAATATCGAGACGTGGTAAAAGAATTTGAAGAGTTGAATGTAATATTACGATGACTGTTATTTGATCGCTTTATTTGCATTCATTTTACAATTTGTGAATGAACGAGGGCGTATATTATAGCGACTATTAGTTGACGCTTAGCATATGTGATACACATCAACTTTCGTACAACCACTCATAGAAAGAATTTTTTTTTTTTTGGATGGGAAATCATCAAATGACTTCTCCCGCTCTGGGCGGAGCGGAAGGGCGTGTCACACTTTTACTGACTAAAAAAACCCACCCGTGTTCCTTCAGTTGCCCATGTGCCAGGGTCACGGTATCTCTTTCGAACAAATGTCATAACTAGGTTAAGATCAAATAAATGATGGATAGTCCATATGACTGATGATATGGTTTTAAAAGGGGTGACTACCGAGATGACGATTAATAGAGAAGTGAGGATAAAAAAGATAGTGCTCTAACCCCAAATAAATTAGGATAAGGGCGGATGATGATGAAATCCTTAGGACTGAGAGGCTTGTTCACATGACAATACTTTCTCTCTTTCCAAAAGCATAAAAAAACGCTAAAGGTCCACGATGGACTAAAAGAAGCACTTATTCTTCATTATTCGGCTAAAAACGACCCGTAAACACCCTTTTTTTTGTGGGTGGGAAATCATCACATGACGTCTCTCGCTCTGGGTGGAGTGGGAGGTCGTGTCAGACTTTTAGTGACTAAAACCCACCTGTGTTCCGTCACTTGCCTATTATGCCAATGCCACGGTAACTCTTTCTAACCCGTAAACATCCTTGGACAACAATTGTGCATCAACAATACTTCGCACAAAAACAAAACGAATACTATTAATACGAACTAAACACGAACAAAAAGTGAAAACAGACAATTATTACATAACACACCAAACGTTTTAATTAATCATTTTCCTGTTTACATCTTTTAATGCATAACTTTAAGGTCAGTGACGTTTTTGCTCCAATATTTTGAGGTAACCGTATTAATGGAGTTTTTTGCTCGTGTCCGTCTGTTGTTGTCGTTACAGTTGATATTACAACCAATTTTTATTATATTGTTTACTGGGAGCATTGATTCAAAACTCAGTATTCACCAAAAAATAACCTATATACTTTTGTGATAGCCTCTCATTTTCAACAACATTATCAGCAAAGAGAAGTCCAATTAGCAGGCCTTCAAGTGCTGCATATATTAAGTAGTATTAAAAGAAATACATATACACAATATGCATTTTAGCCACTCAACTATGACATATTTGCTAACTACTCATTCAAGCCAACTGTCGGATTGATCAATAGTCATATAGGCGCCAAATCCATGTCAAATGAACACGTTTTTGTTTACTCCACCTGACATTTCAAGGCTCCACATCAGCACCACTTCCCCCAAACAATATTAATTACTTCGGAACATAATACTAATCATTAAGATATTTTTATCATACCCACTACACACATTAGTAGGCTTACTACTGGTCCCAAAAAAATCGTTTACATCGCGTAAACGCTTCATGGTTCCAGGTCGCAACTTTGAAAGCGCAACTATGCAGCGTCAGGTGCAAGATCCAATAAAAAACGGGAATGAAAGGTCTATAAAGCATAATGTTTTCTCCTGCAGCCCAAGTGCTTTTTCTCTTTACACAATAATGATCTTCACAATGAGATGACCGTGAACTATATAAGTTGGAGTCCCCTTCCAATCAAATTGTTACCATTAATATAATCAAATGGTGCCCACCCTTTTACGCATTTGCATATAACACGAATGGAGGACTCATTTACTCCCCTCTTCTGTCCATCTTCATCCACTTCAATGACAGCGACGTGATATTAACACACACCACAACACTCACCGTCCTTCTTACGTCACGTCCGGTCCATGATGGCCGCTTATACACCACACTGTCATTACAATGATTGACAAGAGCGTCCTTCGTCAAGTGCATAGTGCATTATGCGACTTTTTATTACTTTATTAAATGTAGCAACATGTTGAACAATTGCATTACGAAAAGAAATTAACAGTCTTTTAAACCAGCTCTGCATTCTAAAGTTCTAGTTCAGCTAAAATCAGTGGCTCAGCTTTTTACTTTGTATCTTTCATTTCGAAGTGAAAAGTCTGGTATCAAATGGGCGGACGGACGATCGGTGAGCCGGTCTGGTATCTAGTGTCTGGTGGTATATAGATGAATTACAATTCGCTCTCGCTCATATTCTCTGAATGCAGCAATATATGCTTATGGAGAAAAGGAATATCGGGATTCCTAATAATCTTTTTGACCTGACTAGCAATATTAGGTTCCTTAAATTGCTGTAGCCATTTAAAATGTCAGAGTTTTTGCAATCTATCTGTAACCTTGTTGACTTTGGTTTGTACAGGACCCAGAGTGTTATCTATGGTCTATGTAAGTATAGTGTTCCACCTAATCTAGACAAATTACAGGTGCTTATTTCCCAGCCTTTGCGAGATAAGATACATTATCATCTGATAACATTTGTGTGAAACTTGTACCAAATTATTCATGTTTTCGATAGCAGAACCAGAATCGTAAAAATGCTTTTATGACTAATAAATTATTCCCAGTACAATTTGACATGTTTTTGCTAATATTACTAAAGCTGAACATGATAGCGTCATGTCTAAACATGACAATCTCTTTGTCTAGCCTTAGTTGAATGCTAATGGTACATAATGGATAAGAATAGAATAAATACAGATGCACAGACATAGATACAAGATATAGGAAACAGCGGATGACTTTAGGTAATAGTAATCACTTTCTATGGCGCAATTTCGAACTTCCACGTTAGAGAATTACAGGCCAGCCCACTCCCTTCCCAGATAAGACACCTAAGTCCCAGCAGTGGGATCATTGTAAGCTGATAATAATCTCGAACTTGTAAGGTGCATTCTTTCACGAAAACCTAAACTTCTATTCCGTCATTTAGAGCAGCTAATCTTTCTCAAATACAAACGAGAAAGATCCTTGTGTTGGATGTCCTACACGACCGATACTCAACGTCCATCGTGCATATTACTCGCATTATTCAATAAGTTATTCTGAGCATAAAAAATAAACCGAAACAAAATCTTACGATCTTGGTACTGGTCCTTAGGCTCACAACTTGTTGCAGACACTTTTATTTTTTGCCAAAGTTTGATGACCCGGAAAATCGTAAGAGTATTATTACGTATAATACTTACATACTTATTTATGTGTTTATACTTATGTATTTAGGTAGCAAGAAGGCCGTTACACGTGGGCGGTTTATTTATCTTTTGCGAAAAAGAGGGTCCGTTTAGGATCCAGGTGGAAATGTAAACAATTTTCGGATATTACTCCATTGGAAATTGGATATTGATTGGGAATCGGGGAAACATTTGCTCTTTGACCTTTGCAGTGGAATGTTCGAAGTGAATGGTAATAAGAATGGAACAGTGTTAAATCATTCGTGAAAATCTGTAATTTTGTGTCGGAAATGATAAATCTGCCCAACAGGCAATTTTTATCCTTTATTGCAAAAAAACCTGGTTATTAATAACTGAGGTAAATCTAGCCTAAAAGACTAATAAGCAGTTTAACCACACATTTTTTTAGACGCGTTCCTCTAGGTCTTGTTCGAGGTGGCGTGCGAAAAGAGTCCCTAGAAGGATTTGAGGAAGGCCTTTATCCAGCAATGGGACAGTATAGACTAACCAAAAAAAAATTAACCCAAGAGGCTGATGTTATCAATACCACTCTTGATCCTTCAGCTTAAGAGCTACATACGGTTGCATTTGACCTCTCTCTTCTACTCCTCCCCTTTTGATTTAAACCTCTGGAGGAGTGAAAAAAGAATGTCCAATTCCCAAATTGTCGCAAACAAACAGAGCTTAAACATTCAATCGTAACGCAGATGACACACACACATACACACACACATACACAGTGATATAATATTTAAAAAATAATAACACTTCCAAATATCCGCGATCGGATTGGCGTCGTTAGCCAAATGTCAAGGCTGTTAAGGCCGCACTATTTTTGGACTAGCCGTTTTGCATAATTGTACATATTATTTATTGTCACACTGATATTGACAATCCATTCATTAAATGATGTAGGAAGAGATACATGATTAATAATGGAATTCATGATGGTAATTCATGAAATGTCAAATTAGGTCAGGTTAGAAAAGGAGAGAAAGAAAGAAGAAACGCAGAAGACCTTATTGTCACACTGATATTTTATTTTATTTATTGAGGGATAATAAACAACTATAAATATATAAATTTCTACATCATATATACATTATACATAAGGTTAACGATATTTTAAGTGGTAACATTGCAATGCACTGCTTTATCCGCAGATAGAATGTATTTATTAAATATCTTTGGTTGCTACTAGACGACCATAACCAAGATTAACAATTAATATTGATAATGCATTCATAGAACGGTTGTAATTCACGAAGATCCACGTTCCCGGCATACTAAGGGTTAAATGATGTTCGAAGAGATGAACATTAAATAACAGAGGGTATTTATGATGATGATGATTCATGAAAGGTCAAAATAATTATATTTAAAACTAGCTTATGCCAACGGTTTTGACCCCGTGGAGGTCCGAAAATATCCCACAGGAACATACTAACGGGATAAAAAATACCCTATATGTGCTAATCCATGTTATGAACTATCTGCGTGCCAAAGGGAAACGCCCGTTCTTGGCCATGTTGCGCCCATCAATATGGTATATACAAAAAAAATACCCATTTAGTAACTAAAATATTGCTATTACTTATTCGTTATGAAAACTCCGGAATTAAAAGCCGATTTAATAAAAACATTCAATCGTTTATTATCGTATCCAACAGTTCCGGTCGATTGTCAATCCTGTCCAAGTAGGGATTGCAACCATTACTGAAACACACACAATCGATACACTAAATAAAACCGGTTACGAAAAATTGATTTTTGGAAAACCTTTCTTTATTATATAGTTGTTTCGCCTTTGTTGTTTTCTCTAGAAAGAAAAAAGATGTTTGTCCATTTCCGTGCTTCTAAATACGATCTATTGAACGGATTCCATGTCTCCAGATTTTTTATTTTTAAATTGATTTACTGATTTTTCGGTAAATTGATCTCATATATCGCATCCCTACGTCAATAATAATCGTAATTGACAACTGATTGACATTTCACATTTTGTTTGGTGTTGTGTGTGTTCTTGCGACTCGTGATTATTTTCTACTGCGTTTTTCTATTTGATTTTCGATGACTTTGATTACGAATATGGACCCTGTAACCGCTTCCGATGACGACCTTGGTTTTACATTGGATTGTGTACCCGCCTCCCACGACGACACCGGCTTGCCAATGGATACCGTTACTGTTTCTCATGACGGACCTGACACGAATATGGCACCTGATTTACACGAACTTACCAGGTAACCACGGAGCCCTCTCTGTGTCAACTGTGGCGTAGATACACGAAGATTGAAGTTCGGTCTATATTACAGCAATGGATTGCACCACAACAAGAGAGTTACTATAAGAACATAAAAGGTACATACATACATAGCTATGTAAGATAGATTTGAATTGAATAACTCAGTTGTTTAGTGACAAGGAAACCATAGAAATTGTTGTAGTTTGTTTTGTCTCAACCTAAGTTGTATTTTGTAGCTGTTTGTTGTAGTTGTGTATTGTGAACCCAATTCCTAGATGACGTGGTTATCATTTATTTAAATGAGAACGAATAATAAATTAAAAAAACTAAAAGTGTTTTTTTAATAACCTTGAATTTTTATGCATGGTTTATAAAAGTCCAACCAAGTTCTATGCAAAAAATAGTGGTAGGTTTTTTATCTATGATGTCAGCCCTAATGCCTATAATTTGTTTCTTTCGTGGGCATCACTTGGCCAAAACCTCTTTATTGAATGGGCATTTCCCTTTCATCCAAATACGTTCAGTAGTTTTTAGGTGAAAGAGTAACAAACATCCTCACATTTATAATATTAAGTAGGAAGTGGGATATTCATTTCTCAAATGGATTATACCCACAACTGTTTGTCTCTGAATCACCCAAACACTGGCAGAAAATGCCTATGAAATAAATCCTTGCATTACATATTATGTCTGCAGCCAGTTACCTTTTAAGGAAACTCAAGAAGACATTTTGTATCAAAACATTTCCTTGAGGTAACAACATTTAGAGAATGAAAGAGGAGTCGATAACATTTAAGCTTCTCGGGAAGCGCCAGACACGGAGTCAGAAAACAGGAAAGAATGGCATTAAATAGCATAGATTGACGTTGTGTGGCGAAAAACTGGGGAATGTGAACCATGATCCCACTGTGACACGACAAACTAACTAAGCTTTAACAAAAGTTTCTATGTTAGAAACAGAACGCGAAATTGGAAATTCTAAAGCAAAACCGTGTATAGAAACAACTTTAAACGTACTAACTGCCGAGTATAATTTACCAAGTAACGAACGATTGCTACAATTTCTTCGGCGTACCTTTCCCTTGCGTATCAATTGCTAGTACCTTACCTACCTGCACCTACTTCGCAACGCGGCAGAGATTGGAAGATCTGGATTCTAGCCAAGCACGTTGGCACACTGTTCGGTTACGTAGCTACTCTGTTATATTTTGTATCAATTCTATTTGCATTGAGGTAGGTTTTGCTTTGTGACGTCAGCTATAGGTTATTAATTGTTTAGCTTGAGTGCAGTCACTGTACCTTTAGACGTTTATAGATTGTCTATTCTTCTCATGACATTATCATTAATATCCACAACCTTTTTCGTCCTTGCAAACCTTTTCTGTTTTGAGCCTATCTTGTCCAGTTCTTTCTTACAAGTTTAATCTATTATGTCACAGTCCTATATTAACAACAGTTTTTCTACATTAGAAGCCATCTTAAATTATTCTTTAGAAACTAAGTTATGTTTTTGCTTACAGTCTTTGTAATCGCCTTGCGTGTTTACGTCTTTGTGTACCTGGGATCATGTAATGTACCTTTATTTATAAATTAAGGCGTTTATCACAATCTCTTACCAAATAGTGTGGCTATTACACAAATGAGACGTGTCACGAAGCGGCCCTGTGACGGCTAATACGAATATACAGAAAGTGAACGTGAACGCGAGTTGTCTTTGTTTGTCAATAGTTGCTTTTAAAGGAGCAACTATTATTGGTGTCGAAAGTGGCGAACCCGTTTTTCCTTAAAAGTTAACATTTGAACCTGATTTATACGGTGCGATATCACAGGGATGGTGACTTATTTTAAAAATGTTCAAACAAATTACTTTATTTCAAAGAAGGTATAGTTAAATGATATATTAAATTTGTAACATCGATGGATATGGAGCTTACACGCTTTAAAAGTTGTTTGGAAGGGATTATTCCCGTCCTTGTCGCACGACACAGGCAATGCATGGCGCTAGAATGATGATAGAGTGCCGTCTTTGTCTAGCAATAATTTCAAAACGTTTCTAACTTGGCAATATATTAAAGTTTTATAGTTTTTTACACTATTGGCAAACAACATTTTTTTAGTGTTTAAAATTTAAATATGGTCATCATCTCTATTGCCTGTGGCTTACCATTGTAACAACAATAATAGTTGCATCGACTACATAATGTCATTTGTTTTCAAATGTATTTTATATCTAAGGTAAGAAGCGGGGATCGTATAAATAGGGCTTAAAATACAGAATACCAACAACAATCTCTAAAATACTATCTTTCTTTCGCTACAGGTACTATATTTAATATTATAAATGCGAAAGTAACTCTGCATGTTACCCTTTTACGACTAAACCACAGAAACGATTTTGATGAAATTTGGTACTGGGTAAATTTAAACACCAAGAAATGACATCTAAGCTACTTTTTATTCCGCGACTTCGTCTGCGTCCGTGATAACCGACACTTACGCGAACGAAGTCGCGGCCAAAAGCTAGTAGCTAGCTAGCTACTATATCGATATTTTGGCTAAAGTTTTTTTGGATAGAAGCCTTAGGCAGTAAATATTTAGCCGAACGTTTTCCAGCCACTTATCCATAGTCTGTTGTCGATATTGTATTCCCGGACAGTTCGGTTGAATTATACCGTCCGCAGAAGACTGACGGGAAATAAAATATAGCAGGAGAAAGATATATAATATATGGCGGGATCCTGGTAATAGAATACAGCACATTATTAGCTTTCCCAACATTTCAGGTTGATCCAGCTTTAAGCCAATTGCTAGAACGTTTTAATATAACCGTGGATCTATTTAAAGTATAATTTTGAAGATACCAAGCAGACTGGGAGCGGTGGTGGTCCAGTGGTAACGGCCTCGACGTACGAGTCCTGAGTTTGGTAATAGAAAGGCACCTTACTTTATACTAATTATTTCATCAACACTTCTCAAAATAATAAAAGAAAACATCGTGAGGAACTTTAATTTCGCAAGTCAGTGTCTTAGGATTTGTATATAAGGTTTATGCCACTGACTTCCGAAATTAAAGTTATTTTTCACTTTGAAGTGTTTTTAAGGAAGTCGGTAGTTTTTTTTTTTTTTGTAAAAAGATTTTATTTTTAAAATTTTTCGTTATGGTATCTACTCCGCACTAATTCCAAACAAACAATGCATATTTATGCGATAGCTGAAACCGCGGTTGATTGATTTGCTGTAATTTTTTAAAGAGTTCCGGTGTCTGTCTCCGGAACTCATCATCAGATCTATATGAAATTTATATGGGACCATTTTGGAATAAACTTCTTTCGAACAAAAAAAGAATTGTGCAAATCCGTTTATATATGATAGAGTTATGGCCAAAAATACATTTTTTTTTAAATATAAACATCCGAATTGAGAACCTGCTCCTTTTTGAAGTCGGTTAAAAAACATCGTGAGGAAACCGACATGTCTTAGAACCAAACATTCGAATACATGTGTGCATTTGTAGCAACCCGAACTGGGCCTGCGTGGTGGATTACAGCCCATTCGCTCTCACCGTAAGGAGACCTGTGTGCCAACAATGGGAATATATATATATACGACAGCTTAGCAGACTGGTTTAGCGAGAATCCGCATTGGCAACTGTTTGAGTCTATTTCTTCTAAAGCAACGTTTTTGCATTGCCATACAGTCCCCTATGTTTCCAGTCTCATACTGAATGCGCACAATATTCCTCATCAAAGCAGCTCGATCACGAGCTGTCCAATATAATGCAGACGTCGTGATTCACACTATCCTTTACCAAACACTTTATTACTGCACATATTAAACCTTAATTCTAACAAGCGTTAAATCCCTTACACCTACCAACTGAAACCCAACCTTAACTTCAGAACAGCAAGGTTTAATTTCGAGTAGAGGTGTTCTGTAAAGGTTTGGTTTTATTTTTCAATGAAATGTAATAAAAGGTTGGCTGTTGTGTGCCACAAAGGAGGTTTGAAATGATCACACAGTTATCGGGGACCGCAGCGTGGATGATAATTGGAAGTCTCTTTGCGAAATAATCGTGTGTTGTATTGTTGACAAGGTTCTATAGCCTTTTGTGTAAAATTGGAACGTTAATACGATTTTATTTTAGGAGCAATACCATGTAAACTTCCTGAAGAGAGGATTCCGAAATGGATCAATATATCCTTTATGGTTTCTTGACTAGACACGTCTTCTCACTACTTTGTTGAGCGCTCGTAGTTTACATCTTAACATTTTTAAATGTTTCTCTACAGAAGAAAATTGTAAAAATGCTGTAAAAGCAGCTGTTGCTAACTCGTCGGTTACAGCATCCAAATACTGAAATATAGCAAGTTCTTAGTTTAACAGGTTGCAACTTAGTTTCACTCCGACCATGTGAAAACATTGTATGACCTGAATAAGATGTGTGACTAGATCTTGAAGAATACATACTTAATTATTTACTTAATATTTTAAATGCGAAATAAACTTTGTCTGCCTGTTACCTTTCTACAACTTACCGGATTCCGATAAAAGGGGATCAGCCAAATTGGCCAATTCAGCCAAACTAAGTGTAATCGAGACCAGGCATTGTTGTTGTTCCAATGTTGACACTATAGTTTTCAAGAGTACCGAATCACGTGTATGCAAAATTAGCATTGGAATCGTATTGGCTTTAGATTGGAATAAAAATAAGGTTGAAGAGTAAGCCCCCAGGTCCGAGAAGACCTCTTTTTCACATTTTACTATAGCCAAATCTCATGACCATTCCTTCATCTTCAAAAATAATACCTTCTATAACAATAAACCTCTGCAAGTATTGCTTTTATAATTTTTGGCAGTCAGATGAATGAATGGTCGTAGAGATTCAGCGCAATAGTAAAAAGTGATAACACTTGACGACGTTAGGTTTTGGGCCCAATTTTCGTTTGAAACGTGACTGGTCTCCTTTAGTACACAGATACATCACAACCTGGGTAAGTTCAGAACCTCAATAAGATACTTTTTATCTCGATGGTACGCTCCCTAGGGATAGGTAATTTTCGACTGCCACGCGAGTAAAGCTGCAGGCAAAAGCCTGTTGCCATTGCGACCAAAAAACGTAATAAATCAATCGAATAAGTTCTTTATTATACACATTGTCCATTTATAATGACAGCATTCTGTCGTATTATTGTATATTATTATTATAAACTATATTCTGTCGGCTAGAGGTCGCTGTGACAAGCGGCTGACCTTTGTGACTGTCATACTGTATTGTTCGACTAGATGTGCGATGACACTACATCAAGTTTTCTTTTGTTATGTATTATGGTGTTTTAATATGATTAAGTGTAGATTTTTTGAAACGAAAATTAAATCGAGGTGATGGATTGGTTTTGTCCGATTCATACGCTTTAGTACGCCCAGACATTGTTACTCGGGGTGGAGACCTAAGTTTTTGAAAACTTCTTTAGCGTCGTTGGTTGTGATTTGAAACTCAATGAAACGAAAAAGCGACAGTAAAAAGAGACAGTCATAACTTCATAAGATTTAACGTGGGAGAAAATGAGATAAGAAATACATGACGTCATGACCATGGACGAAAGAAATATGGATACGGCAAATATTGTCACATCTGAACTTCAAAAAATTAAAAAACATTAAAAACGTTTTAAGGTTTCACTTATACCACGTGTGAATTGCACACATGCCATTTTTTTTTATGAGTGGAAAATCATTGAATGACGTCTCCCGCTCTGGGCGGAGCAGGAGGGCGTTTCAAACTTGTACTGACTAAAACCCATCCGTGTTCCTTCAGTTGCCTGTGCCAGGATTACGGCAACTCTTCCGAAAAAATCCACGACCCTGGCAGGCTGGTATCCTAGAACACAAGTTTTCTCCCCTAAATAAATTAAATTAAATTAAATATATTAAATATCTGTATCCCTGTGGGAGACTTGTGCCTAAGCTTGGCCAAAACTGTTATTGTAATGTGTATTAATAGCTTAATACTTAACAATATGTACTTGTAAACTTTTAAATATTGTGGTGAGGAAATTAATAATTTTTACTATATTTATTCATATATTTTATTTTGGTATATACCAAATAAAGTGTTGAATTCGATGTTTTGGTCCAAATTGACAAGGTGAAAAATTGTTCGATCGGTGACGGAAAACATCTTGAAGGAAATGGCATGTTCTAGAACAAAAAGAAATCGAAGACATGTGACAAACACGACACCACTCAAACCTATGACCTACAACTCGCTAAGTCACAGCCACTGGGCCATCGTATGGCCCGGCTGGAGGTCTAAAAAGTTTTAACTTTTTAGAAATCGCCGGGCGAAAATCCGTTTAAGTTGTAAGAATCTTATTTCAGATTTACAACGAGATGTCCCACCAAAAAAAAAAAAAAAAAATTGGGCCATCGTAGCTCCCAAAACAGTGAAGTCCTTAATAACCCCAATTATTCCTACAAAGAACATCACAAAAACACTGTGTCCCACAAATGGGCGAACGAAAACAAAACGTAATCCTATTAAGGACTGTCCCCACGTGCGGAGTAACTAACTACGTATAGTAATCACGCCGGGATCCGCCTGGCGTTTCAAGGTCCATGCTGCTTGTAGGTTTTCATTGAATTTAATGTTTTGGGAGAAAATTTGAGAAGGTGAGGATGATTTGGTCCTGGATTTAGAAGCGAGATTTTGTACACAGATTTATAGTGGGCAGATAATTTCGCGTACAAACGTGATCCAGGTCGAGTATTTGAAGAGATAAAGTTATAAAGAAGATTAATGTACTTTTGACCAGGATAACGTTAAAATGAGGAGTTACTGCTTGTCTAATTGACGTTGTTCCCATTGAGTATTTTCTGTAGTTTTTCAATCCCCTAATTCTATGTATTTGTGTGAAAAGTAATGAAAATAATCATCGTAAGTAAAATAGGTCAAAAGCATTTATCAACTTTACCCAAAATAACCTACGAATAGTCTACGATAGTCACTAAGATACCCAGAAATAGAAACACCAAACAAAATGAAAGGACGAAAAATCAATAATCAGAATTTTCCGTCCACTACCTATTTTCTTGGCCCAATTTGGCCAGTATTGTCGAAAGACTTAACTGTACACGTAATGTACATCGAACTGATAGGAAACCTACGCATGTTAGCTGCTGATAGGCCATGCAAACCGCTCGATTGAGCAGTACTTAATACGTTTCGCCCTTGAGCGAGCATCCGCCAACGCAATATCGATTTTTACGTACATAGATTCATTTACAATAAGGCTTCACTGTCCACAATGTTTGTATTACAACTTCTAACTTATCTTACATTCGCACTCGTGGAAAAACCTACCTTACAACTTGAAAACAGAGCAGATTTTTGTATGGTAGAATGTGTCGGTTAAGATGTATTAAGATGACTTAGCACTTACTAAGTTGTGACCGAGCAACAGTAATTAAGTATAGGCATTAGTGCTCTAACATATGACCTTGTATAAGATTCGATTTCTACGAGTAATTGTTTGCGAGAAATATATTTGTTGGTAAACTTACCTTGATGACGGGCATATTTCTTCTGGGGAAGGGAAACGAAGCAGTCTTTTTGATGAGTTAAGAGCTACATACGATATAACCACAGGGGTAATTGCGGAACTTTTTATCGGTAGGAATTGGTTTAATATTCATAGTTAAACAACATTAATTGCGTTATTTACGTTGCTGCTGACAATTTATTTGAACAAATGACGCAATGGTTTAGAAATAATCTTCAATCCCATTCAGATTCTGATAAATAGTGCGTTTCGCAATTAGGGTGCTGGACATACTAAATGAATATTGCGAACATGACGTATCTTGGGATATTCTGCAAGATTTGTAACAAAGGAACTAATAAGGAACAAGATAAATCTAGAATGTGACCAGCCTAAGTCTTTTATTTAGATACTATTTAAGGGCAACAGTGTAAAGAGACATCTCATGTCAAAGAACCGTTTACTCAGTAGTAGCTGAAAATAGGAATTGTTTGGAAGAGGATGTTTCTAGAGCATCGATTTATGTAGATTTTATCAGGCTCACTAACGGGAGACCTTCAATGAGCTCAAGCGAGAAGAATTGGCCTTCAGGTGATCAAAATGTTTTATTTTCGATACGAAACCCTGTTTTTTTTTTTTGTGGGTTCAACTCGTCAATTGACGTCTCCTGCTCTGGGCGGAGCGGGACTGTCAGACTTTTAATAACTAAAACCCACCCGTTTTCCTTCAGTTGCCCATATGCCAGGGCCACGGTACCTCTTATGAACTAATCTCGTGACCCTGGCAGCCATCGGTCCTAGCAGACCCCTTCAATTATGCTGATATCTCCTAGAGGCGCGCGTGGAACACTACGCGCCGTCGACACGGGCCTAGCCCTTACCGGGCGGCGAGCTACCCATTGCTCGCCGCCCGCAAGCCCGCGCCTACATCGATACGAAACCCTATCACATGCTTATGATTTACCATGCAAATTGCATGGCGATTCACAAGTACTATAAACGTACTGGTTGTACAAAATAATAGTCATCAATAAAAAAAGAAGCTCTAGTGTTGACGCCAGGTCCCAATAACATGTTACGTTAGATTCCTCAGAGGTGCATAAGCTTGTTCAGTATGCACCTGATCCGATGACTAGCACGTCGTTAACATTTCCCTTTACACGGATTCGTTAAACATTTACAATTTAAATTAGAAAATAAACACACGCTTTAACCGGGAAAGGTACTAAGCACCTGATTTACGTAATGAGAGGATGCAATTACCGCTTCTGAGATATCAGCATAATTAACAAAAAATACTGTAATACGAGCCAGGGTTAGAAGCAGGTATGACTAGCTGGCTCATACAGTAAAACAATAGGTTCAAAACAGTTTTATCTGCTGTAAAGTACAGACGTCAGCACATCAAGGTACCCGAAACTGTCAAATTCTCCCAATCAACCTTGAACCTAATGCTTTAGCGATAAGGTTGAAAATCTATTTAAAAAAATTGACAGATTGTAGTAGCTCGATGTGCTGGTGTCAGTACAAAGAGTAACGGCCGCGATTTACGAGTTGTAGGTCGTAAGTTCAAGCCTAGACAGGCATTTAAGTTTCAGTAAATTATTTCATCCTGCTTAGTGGATTCCGGCCCATTCCCCCTCACTGAGAGGAGGCCTGTGTCCCAGCAGTGGGAACATTTAGGTTGATTATGCTTTTGCTTTTATTTTATTTGCCTACACTGTCCCACTGCTGATTATAGGGCTCCCCCAAATGCTTCCAGGCATCGCTTTCCAGGGCCACCTCGATCCACCCCTCGCAATATGCATGTAGGTCGTCGGATTACGCTTATAATATTTAAATTAAAACTAATTTGGTTTGGTTATTTCTATAAATTTAAGGTAATTTAGTGATCCTTGGTCATTGATTGTTTGGCGCCGACTTAAAATTACTTAGACTTCTTATTTTATGGTTTTCAGTTTTTTCAGCGGTTTATTTTTTTTTAAGTTTATATTTTTTTTTTATAATATACTCATTACTACATGCTTGCAAAATTGGACTATTCTGTAAGAAGTTATGTGCGGTCATACTTTATATTTACAATCAATGAAATAATCAATGATCCCCTGTTTTCCTATCCTTAGGGTTGGAAGTTTTTATTTATTTTTTTCAATTTTACGTGGGACCATTTTCGGGATATGAACTTTCCAATAAAAAACGAATTATCAAAATCGGACCACTCTGTAGTTATGCGTGGTCATACATAAAAAAAATATATATACGCATCGAGTTGAGAACCTCCTCCGATTTTTTTTTTTTGGTCGGTTATAAATACTGTCTTTGTCATCTTCAAACAATTGACAGAAACAAAATGATGTTTTAAATACATTTCACGATTTCCGGTACAAGCGGGCTTTAATCCATCTGTCACTGAATCAGTCTCTGTCACTAATTTAGAGCTCTCTGTCCTGCGGAGTGATTGTATAACACTTACCGTAGAAATAGCATTCGTTTTGAGAGTTCAGCAACATTCATTGCGTTATTTACGTTGTTGAGAAGACGAATTTTTCAAACATATGAAGCAATGAATAAACAATGTCTGCCAATATGATTCTAATTGTTATTGTAAGTGTTTTATGCGGTTGCCACAGTTGTATGTTCACAGTTTTCAGAAGCTCAAAAGCCTATAAAACCAAATTTTGCTCAGTTACTGAATTTCAGAGTTCAGGAATTGGTTGTTGTATAAAACATACTAATTTAGTGAACCCTGTTGAGCTAACACGTGGAGCATGACAAAATTATGTCGTCACATTATCTCGCGCTAAAAGAAGTGACCAAGTGTATTATTACAATCATGACGTCTTGTTTCGGCACGAGAAAATGTAATGGCAAACTTTGTCGCGTTATCCCGGGTGAATAGACTACGAAGCAAGGCGTGGGTGGGTAATAGCTAGACAAATGAATAAAATATTCCCTTCCTTTATAAAAAGAACCCTCACCACGTGTACGTTTACTGGCGATAAAAATAGAAATAATAAGATGAAATAAAAACAAGACTTATTGTTTTAAATTCTGATACACAACATCAGTTTTTTACTAAGGTAAGTAAATACGGTCTATTGTCATATTTTTTGCAGTAAAACTAAGTCAGGTACTCAGGATCTTTGAGTATGAATGATAAAAGGTACTCTTATACAAATTAATATATGTTTGAGTTGTTGTTTCTAGTTAAATCTATACCTACTCATTCTTTTTGTGTCTGTCTGTTGTTCTCGTAAGCCATTCAACGGATTTTAATGCGATTTTCATTATTTTTTTTCTGCGAGAAGGTATATGTGAACATAAAACTTTGATATTATAAAGAAATATTCGTGTTTTGTCATGTTGTAAAAACCGTGCGTAGCAGTGGCGAGGTATTAAAAATCCCCCGGCACAAACAAAAACCTGTAAAAATTTAAGTTTCGTATAAGTTATAGGTAACATTTAACAGCAGTGATCCTTTCTAAAATAAAAATAAAAGATTTTTTTTTACCTTTAGTTGCACAAAAACACTTATCTAAATACTATGCAGCATTACAACTTTTCGGTGAACTCTGGCACCCAATGTAAGATTTAACTTGTGTTTAGGGTGAACACATATCAGTAGTTGTACGACAAGCACAATATAAATACTAATAATAATACTAAGACTACTATTTACTAATAATAAATGCAACTATGATGTGGTTTATTAATGTACCTATGGGTGTGTGTATGTGTTGAGAGGGGGATAAATATAGTGAAAACTTGTGTTTATATAAGACTTTGTTAATCTAATTATAAATATATATCTCTAGCTACATTAAGTTTATTTAAATAAGTAAAAGCATACATTTAATGTCACAGGGCCTCATCTGTTTGCCGTTTCCATTAGTCGTACCGATTTCCGTGAACCTGATCTAAGAACACTCGATTAAGTGACCTTTCAAACAAAACACAAAAAGATCTCAATCGGTTCAGCCGTTTGATAGCTACGATGGCACAGAAAAACACACAGATATACACGTTAAATTCATAACACCTCTATGTTTCCGTCGGGGATTAATAAATAACAGATTCAATTGAGCCTCATATCGTTTACAAACACATACATATCTAGGCCAGTATTTTTATGTTACTTGTGCTAGTTACGCAACTAACACAACTCGCCCGCTAAGCGGCGGTAACATCAACTTTAATACATTTATAATACCTCATCATAAGTCATCATGATCGTATCTACCTCCGATAAGGCCAATGTGTCAAAGACAAGGTTAAAAAACGACCAAGTTGGAATCAGACTCGCACAAGAAAAGTTCTGTACCGTAAGGCAAAAAACCCCGAAAAAAACACAGTTCTTGTATGGTGGTGGTGTTAACTTAATTTTTTTGAAAACTTTGGACCCCTTTTTACGAAAATTACGCCAATGGAAGATTATGAAATTTGGCACAGAATTTTATATGGAGATGGAGTGCAGAACGCTAGTACTTTTTAGGGTTCCGTTGCCAAATGGCAAAAAACGGAACCCTTATAGATTCGTCATGTCTGTCTGTCTGTCCGAGTATGTCACAGCCACTTTTTTCCGAAACTATAAAAGCTATGCTGTTGAAACTTGGTAAGTAGATGTATTCTGTGAACCGCATTAAGATTTTCACACAAAAATAGAAAAAAAAAAGAATAATATTTGGGGTTCCCCATACATAGAACTGAAACTCAATTTTTTTTTTTTTTTTATCAAACCCCTACGTGTGGGGTATATTTGAACGAGATCTAGTAAGTAGTTTTTTTTTATACGTCATAAATCGTAAACCACAATTTACCTTTCATTCAGTCAACTCTAATATAAAAATTTAAAAAAAAATAATAATTTCATAAACATAAACCTTATGCATAAACCGTGAATACCTGCAAGTTTGTACGGAACCCTCGGTGCACGAGTCCGACTCGCACTTGGCCGGTTTTTATTGCTGTAGATTCAAATTTAAATGGACTATGTTCGAATTTTGTCCACTCAGCGACCAGTAGTTTTCATTATTTGTTATTAAAGCGGCAATAGAAATAAACAGTATGAAACATTCAATCCACCCAGGACAAACACATGGGTTCGTTTCCCACCCAGGACAAATCTTTGTGTGATGAGCACAATCATTTGTTGGTCTGGGTGTAATTTATCTATAATATGTACTCGTATGTATTTAGAAATATATAAGTATATTTATCAGTTGTCTGGTTACCATAGTACAGGCTCTGCCTAGTTTGGGATCAGATAACGGTGTGTTGGTTGTTCAAAGATATTTATTTATTTATTCAACTTTCTAACTATTACGGTTATGGGTTGACAAACGGACTGACAGTAGAGGTTTAAAGGTGCCGTTGTAACCCTTTAGATACGGAACCCTAAAATGCTTAAAACTTAAGCGTTCTCTATGATGATCAGAGTTCCTTGAACAAATTCCATGTGTGTTTAATAAATTATGTTTTTGTTGAATTTACTATTAATACACAGGCTGGCCCATTTAGTGGTCCAAAATGTTTTTAGACAGATGCTTAGAGTACTCAGAGAGTTCTAATTATCCTAAGCATCTGTTAACACATTTGATATTTCCACTATGTTACAATTAGTATTAAAACATGGTCTTATTAATACTCCAAAGAATTAATGAATCAGTAGTACCCATCATTCATGTTTAAAACGACGATAACCATTGGGTTTTTAACAATGTTTTTGTGTCATATTGTTCATTATGTTTGTTTTTGAAGGTGACAATTCGAATTAGAGTTTTTGTCATGGGTTGGCAATGAGAGAACGTTATAGTGACGTCATTTTATAGTTGACAAGGTGACAGATCAACGATATTGAAATGTTGGTTGAACTGATTCAAGGGCGTTTTTAGGGACTAGATTTTCGCTGGTCACCCATCCTCCAGTTGACCGCGGCAAGGGTTGCTTAACTTCGATCGACACGTGCGGCTTTCATTATTTAGCCACGAGTCTTCTTACAAAACAACATATTTTCTAAGGTACTACATCTAAATAACAGGAGCCACTAAAACCCTACTAAGTACAAGCAGTTCTATTGTCCCGAAATACTGAACAATGTCCTATTTATAGGTCGAACACAAAAGGATTGTTAGACAAGAGGTCTTCATGTTCTCGATTTTGACATTGAAAAAAAAATACGCGTCAGAAGATCTAGTTAGAACAATTCTAGATTTCGTGCAAAAATATACCATGTACTATATTGAAAGCCTTTATCTATAGGGTAATACTATGTCAACTAGAATATAATTCGACAGTTTCGAAGTATTAGAGGCTTGTTAGGCGTTCAATTAATATTTAGAAGAAAATTATAACGCATCTCTAACATTAACTGCATTCGGCATACCCAAAGCAACTCTGGTGAGGAACATAACACGGCAAGATTCATTGTCATTCACCTGCATCTGAGACAAATA
Source organism: Aporophyla nigra (assembly GCA_947507805.1). Classification (NCBI taxonomy): domain Eukaryota; kingdom Metazoa; phylum Arthropoda; class Insecta; order Lepidoptera; family Noctuidae; genus Aporophyla; species Aporophyla nigra. The sequence goes on from OX382296.1 coordinate 24,112,874, forward strand.
TTGCTGAGATAGACTGCTACAAAGAAAATAAAGAAAAAATATACGTTTATTTGCAGCAAACATGACGGAAAGAAAGAACGAGTTAGGAAAACCTTCCTAGCTTGTTCTAACGTGTTTTATTATTAGACCACGGTACAATAGGACCTTAGGGTTGCTACAGTAGCAAGAACATTTTGCTACATTGCAGCTTTGGCTAAGCAAAAATGGCGGTTAAACATGAATTATTAAACCTACAATTCTCTGTATCCCTAACACCTATATTTTGTATGAAACTTAGACGTAATTATTTTAAGACCATCGTTCTTCGCGTTCATTTTCATTTGGTGGTATTTCTGTATTTACTTTTGTTCGTACAATCTGAAGGTGGTCCAATATTTTGATAGCATTCATAAGAAATATTCAGGGCGAGCTTTCAGGAAAATTAAATTATTATAAGCCGTTAGCTACCTCTTGTACGGGTCAAGTAATGCTTATTGATGAATGGAAATAGTAATATTAAATCGAGCTAAAAACTATAATATTTTTTCCAAGAAATACTTCACCAAAACCCAAAGTCATTTATTCAAATACTGATAACCAGCACTTTTTAGACATGAACATTTCCTAAGACTGTCCCCAGATCGTAACATTTACGTTCATAATCTTACTGTCAATACAATTTACTTTGCACAATGATTCTTACTTTTTCAACATGACTCCTTCCAATATCATTGTTGAACGTCCCATTGCCTATCCCACAAGTTAGTCAATAACTGAACTTTAAACAACTTTTCAATCCAAATATCTTTCAACTGATGTAACTACGACCTTTGACTACCATATAGGTAGAACTTCAAAATCGATATTGTAACAAATTGACATAGAAACGTTAATATCAACTGCAACAACTCGAGTTAAATTACGACATCGAAAAAAGACGAGTAGCCAAAGAGAATGTTATAAAGAGAAAAAGGTGTACAGTCAGCTTCAAAAATATTGGGACGCACAGACTGTATAAAATGATCTCAACAACTTAGAAAATTAAACTTTATCTCAATTACATAATGTTCTTGTCAGAATGACAGTTGTCGTGGACTACCTTCATTCTGAAATATTCCTTGTGTCATTGAGTTAATATTTTGTTTTTCATAGTTGTTTAGATTATTTTGAGCAGTCTGTTTGCCCCGATATTATTGACGCTGACTTTACCATAATTAACTCTATATTTATTTTCAATATTTCAGTAAAAATAAAACCGTTTAAAACATTTTTATCATATGGAGTCCACTCCTTGTAATTATAGCGTTATTGAGAGTGAACACTTAACACTCTGTGAGAATTTCAAGTGTATTTCTATTCCGGTTTAAAAATATACTCCTGTGACACAAGGACGGACAGCGGAGCCATAGTAATAGGATCCCGTTGGCACTTTTGAGTACGAAACACGAAAAAGACGAGTAGCCAAAGAGATTGTTATAGAGAAGAATTTAAGGCCGCGAGTATATCGCTGAATGTCGAAAGTCGGCGGACGAATACATCGAATAAATTAAAGAGAGATTGCTTCGATTACACCCGCATAGTTTTTGCAATAACAACGACTTTATCGATTTGCTATTAGCGTGGAATTAGCGACCATAGCAACTGTTGAAATTGAATTTAAATAAAATGCGAATAAATTCTGAATCGGTTTGAGTGTGAAAGTACAATGCGTGAATTTTCAATACAAAAATTTTATATCGCAGAAATTTGTAATACTTACTAATTTTTAAGGAAAACAAGATATAAACAATTGATTTGGAAAATATTGATAGTGGAAATTCAACATTTAAAAAAAAGAAAATGTTATTGTTTCCAAAAAAGTATTTTATCAATGGTTGATAAATTTCACTGGGTATGTAAACATGATAAGTTCTCGTTTTCAGAATGCCTCTTGATTTTTGGTTCTTAGAGCTGAAGAAGAGAATGGAACCCCTCGTAATCTTTCGTCAATATTCGGCAAACTTCGTTGTAGACTCGGCCGTATGATGCATCGCGATTGCCTGCCATTGCATAAGATACATTCTCCGTTGTAACATCTCTGTTGCTTAACAACAACTGAATTCTATATGTAAATTATATATTTGAATTACGTGAATTCTTTCCGAATTATTTCGCGCTCGTGGTATTGTTCTTTTGGTCTTAGTTTTGATAACTCGTGTTGCTGTTATGGACAATCATACAATGCCTAATATATACAAAAATAATAACAGTTAAACGTTTCTTTACTAAAGTATAATTAACTGCTTACTTTTGAAAGAGTAAGGACCTAACGATCAAGTTTTTTGATGTTATACTAGTATATATTTTTTTTTTTTGCTGATTGACTATCCGTTGTTGTCAGATGCAACCCAACTACAACCTTATTGAAGCGTAAATAAAAATCACTGTGATTTTGACAGACTAGTCAGTAGCAACAACCCAACACCAACCTTATAGTAACAAAAATAAAGATCACTATGATATTAACAGTGAAGCAAATTCTGAAGAAAATATCGGACTATATTGAAAAGAATAAGATTCTATTGAACAAACAGACACACAAGTATTAAACCCTTTTTTGTAAAGCTGTTATTTTGACATTACAAATAGACACTTCAATTTTTAACCGACTTCAAAAAGGAGGCGGTTCTCAATTCGGATGTTTATATGTTTTTTTTTTTTGTATGTTCGGCCATATCTCCGTCATATATAAACGGATTTGCAAAATTCTTTTTTTGTTCGAAAGGGGTTTATTCCGAAATGGTCCCATATCATTTTCATATAGATCTGATGATGAGTTCGGGAGACAGACACCGGAACTCTTTAAAAAATGACAGCAAGTCAACCGCGATTTCTGCTATCGCATAAATATGCATTGTTTGTTTGGAATTAGTGCAGGGTGAATACCACAACTAAAAATTTTAAAATAAAAACTTTTTTACAAAAAAAAAACAACCGACTTCCTTAAAAATACTACAAAGTGAAAAATAACTTTAATTTCGGAAGTCGGTGGCAAAAAAACCATAAATACAGATCCTAAGACACTGACTTCCGAAATTAAAGTAATTTTTCACTTTGTAGTGTTTTTAAGGAAGTCGGTTTTTTTTTTTTTGTAAAAAAGTTTTTTATTCTGTATAAATGTGACAGAAGTCTATAGCACTAAATAAACTATGGGTAGGTAGTTGGTTCCTATTCTCTGAAGCTAAACAACTTACCAGCACGATGAAAGGCGATGACGTAATGAAATGCCCTAGTTCGATGCTACATCTTAGCTAACACCATCGGTCTAATGTCTTATAGTTTTGTTTCTATGGCTGTCCCATGAGTTAGCGTAGGTATTGAGACTTTGAGAGTAAAACTAAAGACGGTTTAGTATGGAGGTTTTTGAAGAGACTATTTTTATTTTCAATGATTTGCTATATGGTTGTTGGATTGCTTTTTGTCTTCCGGGGTGAAAAAGTTATCTTTAGTAATCTAGAATACATTAATAAAATCTGGAGTCAGAATCAGTTGAATTTTTTTCCGGATTTTTTGGTGCAGCATTGATGATTAGACTTGGTTTTGCCAACAGCTTCACCCGCATGATTCGGGTTCGGAAACTATTCCATGGGAATGTAGTACCAGGATAAAATAACCTGTGAACTAATCCAGATTATATAACCTATCTGTTTGCTAAGTATCATCCAAATCTATTCAGCCGTTTTAGCTTGATTGAGTAACAAACACCTAAACAAACAAACTGCCAAAATAATATTATACTGAAAAGGACAGCTGGGACATATAGTAAAGAAATTAATAAATAAATACATATTTAAAGTCCCAAAGGACCAACAACTCGACATAACGTCTATACCACTAAGCTCTATTAGCTGCAACATTCAGCAACAACCATCTAATAAGGATGGGAGGTCCTACTACAGTACGGTTCAATAACAGACATTCAACTCGTGTTTAAAAGATTATGTCAAGCACAATAACAAAAGTGAATCAACCTCCACCTGTAGTTTGATGACATCATATTACAAAAAAACTGGTTTCACGACCGAGAGCAGACGCTCTATGTAAAACCAGTAAATCTACTTCTCGAGGATGCAGCAGATAATCTGTAGTGTGAAGCCTGATTTCTATATGTAACTGATCGTGATTCGTTCTAGCAAGTCTCTGGTAATTTGTTTAATCATCTATAATTCATCTATACTTAATACTAGCTTCTGCCCGCGACTTCGTCCGCGTTAAATTTCTTGTTCCCCGAGCCTTTCCGTCGCGTCGAATCGCCTACCCGTGCGATTTTCTTCGTTTTTGCAACATTTTTCATTACTGCTCCGCTCCTCTTAGTTGTAGCGTGATGTTATATAGCCTATAGCCTTCCTCGATAAATAGGCTACCCAACACAAAAATATTTTTTCAATTCGGACCAGTAGTTCCTGAGATTAGCGCGTTCAATCAAACAAACAGACAAACAAACTCTTCAGCTTTATAATATTAGTATAGATAATAAAGCTGAAAAGTTTATTCGTTTGGTTGAAAGCGTTAATCCTCAGGAACTACTGGTTCGAATTGAAAATTGTTATAATGTTGGGTAGCCATTAATTGAGAAAGGTTATAAGCTATATAACAGTACGCTACTACCAATAGGAACGGAGCAAAAAGAAAAAAAACAATTTTAAGACCTCGCACGGGCAGTTGATTTGTTGCCACGGGGAGAGTCGGGGGTGCAAGAAATTTGACGCGGACGAAGAAGAAGCTAGTAAAGAATAAAAATGACCCAGACGTCCATTTGTTTAGTAAACAAACGACTTAGAAACTGGTGTTAGCACTTACATCTATCAGAATTAACACAAAATGTCTATCAATGTATTAATATGTGCAGGATAAACTTTGTACCTCTCTTTGACCAAAAATTACGCGGACGAATTAGTATGAAATTTAGCACAATTAATATAGAGAAGGAGTTCAGAGAGCTAATATTTTGATATAATCAGAAATACATTAAGTTATAATGAATTATGATCCAATATCGACCAGTGGGCGAATACAAGTATTTACCTATAGTTACACCACAGTGGTATGTAGGCGTATCCAATGTCCCAATATAGGTTGTCCCAATGTCCTATCTGCTATAGTATTCAGGATACCGTTGACTTAATTTATAACGGTTTTCCATTCAAAAGGATTAATGCCACTATAACTTAAACAACTTATACTGATGAAAATGTTAAGGACAGGCAGTATTTACAAAGCGTCAATTGATGTCAAGCTTTTAAATGAAGTAATATTTGTTGACATAACTAGAGTCAAGCTTAACAACGACGTCAGTGTCAAAGAATCCAATAAACTGTTTCGTTTTTTTTTTGGGTAAGTAAATAAAGACAAAATTTTTGACGCACAACTAGATATTACATGGACGTTTGATGCCACTTTCACTGCTAAAAATGGCGCTACATCATTATCTACGTCACATTGTGAGAACGATGACTATACGCTATCACAGACGTAAAGCAAAGACCATTGTGATGTCCAAGATCATTTAAATCACTACATTTAACGCAATCCTTCTGTTAGAGGTCGGGAAATAATATTGCGTTCAGACGTACAGATAGACTGACAGAGTTGTCAGCATATCTGTACGTCTGAACGCAATAAAATTTTCATACAATTTTCGCCAAAGCACGACGTGATTCATGAGGAAGTTTTTGTGTGAATTTGCTGAAATATGACTGACTGATAAGATTTCGAAAAAAACATGCCGACTAGAGCTTTACTGGCGTGCGCTGCGTAAGCCAATAGAGTTATATGAAAACAACGTATTACGGAATGAATACAGAAATTAATCTCCGACTGGTAGACAAAAGAAGACTCATTAGCCTTCTACTGTGCAACCATATGCTGGTCAACTAAAAGAACTAACCAATCACTCCGATCCAGCCCGTCCGTTGGTGCCCTCTTCCAGCGATGCCCTAAGCCGAAGTCTGTAGCCCACAGGGAGTGCCCTTACCGAATACTCGCCTTATTTTTTAGTTTTTAAGCCCTGGGTGCAGGCGTCAATTTATTAAAGGAGCCATAGTCAAGTCTTGTTAAGCAGCGGACAACCTTACAGGAGATGTAATTCCCAAAAACAAGAATATACCCATCAGAACACTACTAAATAGGGAAAGAAAGAACAAAAACGAGCTAACCAGTCACAGAACTCACAGAGCACAAAACAAAATGATATGTCAAAACAACGATGATATATCAAAACTTTTGTTAACCAGTGAATATTTTTAACCAACATTTTCCTCAATCAAATTCAATTGAAGCAATCTAAAGGCACAAAATGAAGCGACAACAAAAGCTAACAGTGTTACGTAATCCTAATATAATCCATCTCGACATAGCACACTACATTAAGAGAAAGGTACCGATCCTACTGAGCTAAACATACGTTTTGTTACAAAGTCTGTCTTATATAACCATTTCATGTTATATTCACTACACTCTGTACTGTTGAAAGAACTTTTAAAGGATGAAAACTAGAATTGTTCGGACAGTTTTGTTAATTTATTTGAGACCCACATTGTAACTACATGAACAAGTTTATAATATAATTCGCTAATTTTCATTCCTTTCGTGAGTTCTCTGATGAATAATAGTGATATCGATCAGGGAAAGGGAAATACTTCCTAAGCCCTGCCCTTATTCAAGGAACGATGACTTAAGGGTTCAATAGTGTATACATTAAATGAACAAATAGACACACTATTCGAAACTACAGTCAGCATTGGGCAAAATTTCTACTAAGCATGATCAGCCTATATGGTTCCAACTGAGAGGGAGTGGGCCGCAATCCACGGCGCGGAATGCGAGTTGGTGGATGTCACGTCTTCGTTTTTTTTTTTGTTCTAGTACATGTCGGTTTCCTTTCGATGTTTTCCTTTACCGTTTTGAGAGCAGTGGTGACGAAATTCATTTTTAACCGACGAAAAAAAACGGATGAGGTTATCAATTCGACGCGTATATTTTTTTTTTTTATGTATGACCACGCATAACTTTTTACATAGTAGTCCGATTGTAATAATTCTTTTTTTATTGGAAAGGGTATACTTCGAGGGTGGTCCCATATAAATTTGGAAAACAAAATCGAACCGGTCGGAAAATAGGGGATGATTGATTGTTCACGCATTGATTGTAATGTATAATCACGCATAACTTTGTACAGGGTAGTCCGATTTTGATAATTATTTTTTCATTGGATAGGGTATAACCTTGCCAAGTATTATTAGTACATTAAAGCCACAAAAAATTACAAAATAAAAACTTTTTAACAAAAAATTAAACCGCCGAAAAAACCGAAAAGCATAAAATAATAAACCTTAAAATTTTGAGTCGGTGCTGAAAAATCAATGAACAAAGACCACTCAAAGCGCCGACTCATAATTTTAAGGTTTATTATTTTTTGCTTTTCGGTTTTTTCGGCGGTTTAATTTTTTGTTATAAAGTTTTGTATAATGCATTTACTAGTCAACTGCCTGCCTGGATACGAATTCAGGCCTCATTAGTCGCGGACGTATGTAATTGGCTAAAAAGGTAAAAGAATACGAGGAAATTAGACTTGCAAAACCATAAGAAAACAATAAATAATTTTAGGAAATATTATTATTCAGTCGTATAATTAAATGATAAATTATGGCAATATTAAGATTAAAAATTTCTCAATTCTTAATTATATTATTAATTAAAGGCTAAGAGGTCATTCCACTACAGAAAGAACTATATATTTTATTTTTTATATTAAAAAAAAAAAAAACAGCAGTCTCGTAATTTTCCGAGGCCGGATTTAAAAATAGATATGCAACCGTATCCTTTGCAATGCTAATTAAATGTCTTAGTAACATCATTAATGTGAATTTTATGTATATTTTTTATCTTACATGCTTTCGCGTATTCCTTTAAAGATAAAGTCTAGGGAGTTACCTCAAAGAGATAATCATATGAGTAACGCAAAAAAAAATGCTTGCGAAATATTATGCAAGACTTGCAGTTGCAGTACATTTTTCACATTATTTGAAACTCCTAGACTTCCTAGAGAATACATTAAATACCAGTTGGCACTTACACTATAGTACCGCTTCTATGTTAATGACTTTTAAATGTGGTTTCTTACTAGAACGCCTTTAAAATACGCTAGGTTCATAAACTAAAAGAATATACAATGTACTATGATGTGCTAAAAATCGACTAAAGTTACCTCAAATATTTTATAAACTGAGAATTCAGTGTCTATTTGCATTTAAACTACTATCTGAACTAGTGACTGTACTGTAATCTAATTACGTATACATAATATGAAGCTTCTTTCCATATTGTAAAACCAGTAGTCTCTTTGTTCCGTATTTCTTATTCTATCATTGTCAAGAGATCGTACGGAAATAGCTTCGTTCTAATTGAGAGAGCAAATGCTTTGCATATTAAAGTGAGCATTAAGATCGCTTACACACATAACGCTTCCCTGGTACACGATTAAGTAATTCTTGTATTTTTTATATCAGAATACTAGCTACTGCCCGCGACTTCGTCCGCGAATCAATCGACCCAGAGAATAAAAAGTTTCATAGAAAATTCAACCCCCCATTTCACCCTCTTAGGGATGGAATTTCAAAAAACCCTTTCTTAGTGGATACCTACTCCTCACATAGAACACACCCTCCAAATTTCATGTCTCTAGGATCAGCAGTTTAGGCTGTGCGTTGATATATCAGTCAGTCAATCAGGACTTTGAATTTTATATATATGTATAGATGACGAGAAAAAATGCTTGCATATTGTCAATGACACAAACAAAATGAATTTATAACACGTAAACGAAATGATTTCTGCAAAATATATTCTTTCCTTTTTTCTTTTCACTCTTGCGTTAAAAGAGTAATACAGGGCAAGACAAATGGGGTGCCTATTTCCCTGGATAAATTGGCAAAAACAACGTCCGGCATTATGTAACGAAATACTGCTTCCGTGTTACACTAACATTTCCGGGCACTTGGACAATATGTTTTTACGTCCACATAGATTGTAGATCCTAGGAACCTGCTTAATCCCGATCGTATAACAAGTTACGTACGTACGGAGATCCAATGATCAATCGTATCATTAGGGAAAATAACAAAAATTGTATAGGACTCACCTGAACAAGAGCATCCATGGCGAGACGCTCGATGTCCACGTTGTAGAAGCTGAGTTGAGGTACATGCCGCCTCCTCGGACGAATGTCATCGTAGTACGCCACCACATCGTTGATCGACACCACGGGACAGTCATCGGCGACACTACAGCCACTGCTCACACCATCCACACCACTGTCCGAGTCCCCTTCGCCCCCGAAACCCTCCTTCGAATCCCTACGGTCCCCATAACTTTGTTCAGACCCCTCCTGGTACCCAGATTCGATCATTTCATCCGGGGCAATGATGTCGGGGATCTTTGTTGTGTCGTAATCGTAACCGAGGTCATCGTCCACGGGGTCGATTTCGAGAACGTCGGCCATCTTGTTTTTATTTAGAACGCGAGTGAAAATTTTAATGATTTTATCGTTCACTGACTACTACATGCTGGTACGGGAGACTTGATCACTGGTAGCGCCCTGTGGACAAAAGGAGATTATAAGTTTGACATTTTATTTACTAACCAAATTATCTCAAGTATTGTATTAGCAAGCGTAAGCGCAGCCTCTTAATTAAATAACTATATTTTACATAACTACACGCCCACATCTAAATCACATGCCTGTTTAATTTTATACAATATTATGCGCATTAAACATTTAAAAATGATGTAACAACTAGTCACGCGTCTTTAAGTTGTACACAAAAAAGCACAAACGTATAACAACAAACCACACCCACATACGGCAAACATTTGGCAAATCAGCCAATATGCCATCTCAAATAACACGAAGATGACCCAAAGACAAATTGGGACCAATTCGCAGTCAATTCCTTTGCAAATTCTTCGTAACCAAACGGAAACGTCCAATCCATTGCAGAATGACGAATTAATGCAGAGTACAGAATATGCAAGTATCAAGGATGAATTTTTTCTAAAGAGTACAAACGAAGGAGCAAAATTCTATCCAAAACATAATATGAGTCCATCATTTTAACCCTAATTAAGCCATTCTATATCATGAGCCTCCTAATGTTCTCATAATAAAGGGTCAAAAAGTATATTTCCATGAAAATTATGCTTGACAGGAGAATTGATGATCACAGTCTGTTTTAATTAGCAGACAAGAAGACTCAATCTTGTTGACTTTTACGAAATAAAGAGAAAAATTGTGACTTCAGTTTTTAAGATCATTCTTAAAGTAAATATAGGAAAAATAACTAACTTCAAAGATACACATTAAACATAAGGCCAAGAGAAGCGGAGAAAACTACCGAGTTTATTTGATCGAAGGTTCTAAGGATAATCGGATCCAACATCCAAGGAACAGAAAGGAAAAAACATCAAAGAAATAAGGTGAAAATATTGCGAAGGTTGAATCAGGTGAGCATGTGATCTATAGTCCATACTGTTCTTTCATATTCTTCGATTCATGTACTCCTGAGGAAGTAAGATGGTAATACATGACACGGCTCTGGTATTGATGAAGTTTGTAATGTGGTACTTGTTGACAGGCCTACACTGTCGTCCCATACCTCATCATTTCAGACGTAAGACGTCCACTGCTGGACGTAGTCCTCCCCCAATTTGGGGGGCTTTGCCATAATCGCTACGCTTGGCAGGCGGATTGGCGATCGCAGTATGATGTTAAAATGCATAGAGAACGCTGCTGCCCATTCTCTAGTAAGTCCCTTAGTCGCCTTTTACGACACCCACGGGAAGAAATGGGGTGGTGTTATTCTTTATGCCCGGCACCACACGGTACCCATACCCATACCTATAACACTGTAATTTGAAAACATTTTAAAAGTCAATTGTTATTAAAAGAGTAACCGTCAAGTTTCTTGCCGGCTCTTCTCCATAGGAATCAACCAATTGGAACCGCGCGTCTAGCTTCTGACATTTCATAACTACCTATGTAGGTGTATGTGAAATACAATATTTTGATTTCGATTGAATTGGAATTACAAGAACCTGGGCTGTTTCTGACATAGTGTAACGGGCAATATACGGGCTATGACATCATAATATTTTCAGCCGAAAGACGTCCACTGCTAGACATTGGCCTCCCCCAATTTTGGGAGATTTGCCATAATCGCCACGCTTGGCAGGTGGGGTGGCGATTGCCGTATGGTGGTAAAATGCATAGAGAACGCCCCACCCATTCTCTAGTAAATCCTTTAGTCGCCTCTTATAACACCCATAGGAAGAAATGCAATGAAATATCCCTTTGTTATACTTAGTGATAGTTAATGGAAAGTATGTCTTGTAGTCAAGAGTGAGGTTATTTCGTCCATCTATACTAATATTATAAAGCTGAAGAGTTTGTTTGTTTGTTTGTATGTTTGTTTGTTTGTTTGATTGAACGCGCTAATCTCAGGAACTACTAGTCCGAATTGATAAATTCTTTGTGTTGGGTACTCTATTTATCGAGGAAGGCTATAGGCTATATAACATCACGCTTCAACCAAGAGGAGCGGAGCAGTAATGAAAAATGTTGCAAAAACGGGGAAAACCGCACGGGTAGGCGATTCGACGTGACGGGAAGGGTCGGGGAAACAAGAAATTTAACGCGGACGAAGTCGCGGGCAGAAGCTAGTTTAAAATAAAGTCTTTGTTCTCGTGATGATTACAAAATAATATAACAAGCCACATCAAACCACATACCTATAGGATTCGAACACAGCGTCCATGTTATTCTAAATAAATAACTCCTATCTAGAAAGGTACACATACCAATATATTATGTAGGTAATAAAATGTATGGTAAATATTGAACACTGCCTATTACAGAGGCTTTTTAATACATTGTATGATAAAACAAGGCGAGACACAGTAAACAACACGCAGTGACGTATGTCATAGACAATTTTATGCATTGACATTTAAATCCGTGGAGTGTTCTTCCATGGAGGTCTTTATACCATTGCTAGCATTTATGAGAGACACATAGTAGCGCCGTTTGTGTGACGCACTAAATAAATTGAAAATATATGCTGTGCTAAATATTCATAGAATTTATTATAGGGCTATCTTATACATGGTCCCAAACAAAAACCATGACTACTTCCAATAATTAAAGATTGTAAACCTCATGCCTCGTTAGTCTAGTGGTCGCAAGCGCTACTGCTGAGCATGAGGTCGTGGATTCGATTCCTAGGTCGGGCAAAGTGCTATAGGGTTTTTCAGTAGCAGCCCGGAGTCTGTAGTTGTGTCCGGTTGATGGCTTTAGGCTCGCCTCTGATTACATAGAACTTAAACATATGTGGTGAAATGTGTAATATAAGTACACCTCTGCCCAACCCGTCAGGGCAACAAGGCGTGATGCAATGTTATATAAAAAGCATATTGTAAATATTTACGGGAACATTTAGTATAATGTTCTGTTGGAGTCCTATAAGAATGCCTTTTTTGAGACGATGTATTATTTTGTTACTGGTAACTGTATCCTGTGGCTAGCATAGAATATAATTGAACAGATTACTCTTTAATACATGAACACCATTTATGAATTAAAGACCCAATCAGAATCCAAAGTCCCCATAATTTTAACGTAACCTAAACGTCACAGGCAGAAATCACTCTAACCCTATCCAGTTCCAACTAGCAGTAAAAAGCACACTAACAAGATGGTATTCACCAAAACAACTGAGTCACAAACTAGCTCAAACAAACCAACCAAAACAAACGATTTCTATCAATACTATCTTCCAAAAAAACAGCCAAACAATATTCTTTCGTAGTACTTTCAGTTTCGATTGTCCACTACTAATGTTACGGCAGACAAGCAGTGCCACTTTCCCTCTTCGCCGCAACAAGTGACCTCGCGGCGCGGGGTCATCGACACACTGCTACGATTTGGGGCGAACTGAAATGCTCTACGATAAAGTAGGCTTCTTGAATGGGTCGTAAAGATTTTTGGGGTTACGTAGGGAAATATGGTATTGTTTAGATGTTTTTTTACAGAGTTTGTTTTATACAAATATTGCGGTGGTACTTTGATAGTGGCCCTTAAGAAATAATAAAATGCTTTGTTCCGTAATTTCGGACCCCACCCTTTGTTTTATCTAGGGGTAGATTTCGACTATTTTACCACTTTTAACTCCACCTACTTTTCATAGACCTATACGCCATATGCCCTATACGCTATACCGCCACACATATTGAAGTAGACCCTCTACGAGGGCTCCTGGATTCCCTTACGCAACTAGAGTGAGCCCTCCAGGAGGGCTCCTGACAGTGCACGTGTTTAGATATTATTTTGAGCTTAGAATATAAATTCTGGTACCTATTTTATTTATTTTACTAACATTATGGAATGCTAACGAGTGATTGCCAATTTAATCATGTATATTCATTAGACATTATGAATATCTCCACCGGTTTTAGTTATGTTTTTATTAGTGAATTAATCCATTTTATTATGTTAAAACATGTTGTGTTATATCATATTCAAAGTGGGGATGATTATAATACGATCAGACGGAATTTAGAAAGGTTTTTAATTTAGCGTTACCTCAAACGTAGCCAGCCTTATTTCTTAACATTTATGTAATAACCACGAAAGATACTTAGCTATTCAGGATATCGGAAACAGATTGTGTTTTACATTTTGATTAGTTTAGCAAAAATATTTAAATAAAACGGGTTGAATTTTATACTTTTAAAGATTGTCCGGTAGTACCTATGTTGTTTTGGTGTAGTGTGGCGTTTGTTGCGCCACTTCTTCTTCCCAGCTAAAGCACTAGAAAGTTGTGAAGGGCGGGCGTTTGGGGGTCTGTCTTAGAGAAGAGCCATAGCTCTCAGCCTAGTTTGAATAAATGACTTTTGATTTTGAGAGTCTGATGCATTATCAGTTTCCAGTATTCCTGAGGAATTATCAAATATAATTACTTAAAAATACATAACCATCTGTTAGTCATCAACATAATAAATCACGCCAGTAATTCCTGAAAGGACAAGCAGAGGTATACTTAATAGTACCACCCATATTTGAGCATCGAACCTAGGACCTCACACTTAACAGTAACTTTTACGACCAAGCAACCAAGGAAGACATCTGTTAGTTAATGATAAAAAGGTACTGTAAATGAGTAATAACTAGAGATCGGATATTCAGATGCTGAAATGTTAGGTAATATGGAATGTGCGTTTTTACCATGTTTTGTGTGTTGTTTTAACTAACACACACCACACTACACACATATGTATTTGCATCTGGGGTTAAACATTAATTTTAAATATACAGGGTGTCCCGTAAATAATGGATCAAACGTAACGGGTAGGTAGCTTACCTCATTTCCAACAACTAATTTGAACAGTAAAAAAAAAACCGATAAGGTAACCAAGATATTATTTTTTTTCGATTTTTACTATTTTCTGTACCAGCATTCAGTGTTTTTAATGCTGTTGCTGCAAATGGTATCATATTTAGGTGTGATTTTTGTCAAACATTTCTGAATAGTTTACTAATATTATAAGATACCATTTTTTTAAATAACATTTTATTTGCCTTAGAAAAAAAATCTTGAATCGAAAAGTTTTGTTTTTACGATGAAAAGACCAGAATTGGAAAAATTCTCCTGTAAAAAAAATGTATGACACCAAAGTGTACCATTATTTTAAAAACTTGTAAAATTACTAAGGTTTGCAAATTGGTATAAAACTTACGCCTAGTCTTTGTCGTTACAAAGATATTGCTATGAATCTGACAGAGGTGCCAAATTACGAAATAAAATAAAATTTGAAAAAGTGTGCACAATTAAACTATTTTCTTAAAAATGTTTAGGTATCTCAGCGTATGAAAAAAATTAGGAGGTTAAATTAAAAAAAAAATACAAATAAATCGTTTATTTTGTTTTTACAGTAAATGTTCAAACTGACGTCCCCCTACGAGAATGCAAAGTCTGCACCTCCTAATAAAGGAAGCTCTTATCCGACGGACAAAATGGCTGTTGTTTATTTCTGATACAGCAGATTGGATGCGCTGACGTAATTCTTCTTCCGACGTTATTCGTTGTTTGTAAACTTTGTCTTTTAAACATCCCCAATAAAAAAAATCTAAGGGATTTAAATCAGGAGATCGCGGAGGCCACAAAATTGGTCCTAATCGGCCGATCCATCTGTCAGGGTAAGTTTCATTGAGTTGCGCCCTTACTGCCGTCGCATAGTGAGCGGGGCAACCATCATTTTGTAACCACATTGCTTGCCGCACGTCTTCTGGAATATTTTCTAATAACGTTGGCAACTCATTCCTTAAAAAATGCAGATAGTATTCGGCGTTTAGAGTTGCTGGTAGTTCAAAGGGCCCTATTATTTGCCCATTTATTATTCCTGCCCATAAATTTATTTTAAATTGATGTTGGCTCCTGTCCTCTCGCATCAAATGTGGGTTTACCAGCTGCCAACTGTGCAAATTATGCAAATTGAGATATCCATCTCGCCGGCATGAAGACTCGTCACTCCATAAAATTTTATTAAAAAACTGTGGGTCCGCCCGTATCACTCTAAGCATCCTTTGGCAAAATGCTACTCTTTGCGGGTAATCACGTGACGTCAGCGTTTGAACATGTTGCACGTGATATGGGTGCAACCGGTGCCTTTTTAGAACTCGATGTACCGTCGATCTTGGAATACCTGTGCGTTGCGCTATGACGCGAATTGAGACCGACGAATCTTCCTCGATTTCTCGAATAATAATTTCGTCATTGACTTGTGACGGTCGCCCTTCACTGGCACCCCCAACTCCGGTGCCAAGAATTCTTCCCTCAAGAAGCGCGTTATGCACTCTAATGAATACGCGATAGTCGGGATGTCGATCCCGGTTCGGGTATCTTTCACGATACAATCTTGCGGCCGCCCTGGCATTACCTCTTGCTTCTCCGTAGATAAAATGCATTTCGGCATACTCCCGTGGCGTGTACTCGTAACGAGGCATCGTACTACTGCACACACGTACAACCTCACACAAACGATTGTTTTCGAAGTCCGTAGGATTGCCAAGTCATTCGTCCAAAACACAAACAGTTCCAAATCGTTAGGCAAAGCAAAGTCCAAATACACAGCACAAGTTTAATTTTAAGGAACACAACAGTTAGGCACAGCGGGAGCGAAAGTAGTCTGACGTACGTTTCAACTTGAAGAGAGATTCGTGTCAACTAAACAAATAAAATCATGCAACAATGAAGCCCTGTATGAGTGAAGGGTGAAGGAAAAAAAAATACCTGCACAAAGACACCGATTTACCAAAAATACAAAAGCGGCGCTATCTATCCCTTTCACACTGAGTGAGGTGCAACTCCGCAGGTAGCGGTCCCAAATTCCGAACAGATGACGTCATCGGCTCGGAATTACGCTACACGCTTAACCACATGCTTAGATTACAAGCATAAGCCATTACGAGAAAGAAAAGTTAGATAGTACCATTTTAATTTCAGTTCTGTCTTCTTCATCACATTCATAGCAATATCTTTGTAACCGCAAGGACTAGACGTAAGTTTTATACCAATTTGCAAACCTTAGTAATTTTACAAGTTTTTAAAATAATGGTACACTTTGGTGTCATACATTTTTTTTACAGGAGAATTTTTCCAATTCTGGTCTTTTCATCGTAAAAACAAAACTTTTCGATTCAAGATTTTTTTTCTAAGGCAAATAAAATGTTATTTAAAAAAATGGTATCTTATAACATTAGTAAACTATTCAGAAATGTTTGACAAAAATCACACCTAAATATGATACCATTTGCAGCAACAGCATTAAAAACACTGAATGCTGGTACAGAAAATAGTAAAAATCGAAAAAAAAAAATATCTTGGTTACCTTATCGGTTTTTTTTTACTGTTCAAATTAGTTGTTGGAAATGAGGTAAGCTACCTACCCGTTACGTTTGATCCATTATTTACGGGACACCCTGTATATGATGATCCAAGAAACCCGGCTTTAATAAAAGATACAAAGCCGCTTCCGTGCTTTCACAGCTAAATAGTAATATTAGGTAAATATGCATCCGAATATCCGATCACTGGTAATAACTCAGAACTCATTAATTACCTACCTTGTTGAATCTTCGCATGACAAATCGTCTTTTCCGCAAGAAACCGCGATTAAAAACTAACCACGATACAATTGTAATTAATAAGAACTGTGACAGATTTTTTATTACAAACATTCGTAAACAATGAGTCAATAACATTGAGGGTTAAGGTTTTTTCTGTAATGACTAAAATTCTTCATGGGCAAGTTCAAAACTTCTAACCTCGATCTTTTAGAAATATATATGTTTAGAAATATCACAGTACATGGTTTCTTCAGTACCGTGGGTGCATTCACAGAATAGCACTGACAAGGCAAATATTAAATCAATTATTTGTGAGACCAAACCACCTACTTACTCCACATAGAAATTTAGCCCAAAAACCAATTAATTTTCACCAACTAACAGTCTAGAACAATCTTTCCCTACCCAATAAACTTATTGTTCTAACTCAATATAAGTTTGGCCTACAGCCATGTTTGATTATCACGAACGCTTTCACCGGGAGTGTAAGTAGGCCCCTACTTGTTGCTCCGGGAGGCAACCTTGACATGAAAAGTGGGTCACAGCAGCTTACACCATTATTAGGAAAATATGGCCAGAAGTTCCAATTGGTGTAGGTAAAAAGCTGACGCAGACATGGATGATAAACAATACAGAATGATCAGTATAAACACTTAGACTTTATTGATAGGCATTTGTTTATGTATTTCTTATTGTCGCACTCAATAATCATACAAAAAAATGACTATCGTTAACTTAAATTGACCAGCTTATCTTAGCATAATTGTCATCAAAGATTAAATATTCTTAATCTGTCGTATTCTTGACCGGCGATGTTCCAAAATTCAATTGTCAATTAATTGTAATAATCTAATACTAATTCATTAATTTCAAGTAAATAAATAACTCCCATTGCAAACATGAATTAATGGAAATCAGATTAAACTAAATAAAAATCAAATCAAAATAAACAAATGCCGTGGAAATTAAATAAATCAAACTGTATGAAATTAAAATAAATAGAACAAAATTAAATGACATCAAATCTAAAATTAATGATTGATTTGAAGTGACGTCCCTCAGTACCAAGGTTAGATTGTTTTCAGAAGTTATGATATGTAAGAAAAAGATATGGGGTTGCTGCAATCGCAAATAAATTGGAATTAGGGCCTATAAAGAAGAAGATGCTGATGTTTGCAGAAGCGATCCTTCTGTGCTTCTTTGTGTTAGTAGCTAGGGTTACCACTTGTTGCATTATGGTTTTCTTATGTTGGGGTGAACCTTGAGTTATTGGAAAGATCGGTGGAATGTTTTCATTTGTGTGGGTTATGTTTTTTAGAGGATAGACATCCCATGTTCTTGGGAAAAGGCACTTTGCGGATCGTAAAGCTTTGATAGTATTTTCGATTTGTTGAAGACCCTACGGCTAGAAGAGTGCAGAGGGTAGATGTGACCAGTTATATGACTACATCGCACAAGGATTTCAGAATTCTCCAACGATTTACGTTTCATGTTGAAAAGATTTTCATTGCGATATAAAAAGGAAACACTTTTCCTTTTAGGAAGTCGTGTCAAAACGACGATGACAATATTCAAAAGAATTTTAAATGAAAAGAGCAAAAATGGAAACAGAATTTTATGAAAATCTTCTCGTCTTCTTTGAAAACGAAACATACCAAATACAGGACGGTGATTGTTTAGAAGTCAGCAAAGAGCTAGTCGGCTGCGTTAAACTCTCCTCAACAAACACACCATCACAACAGTTTTCTAAACTAGACAAACACTAGTACGTGAACATATCCGTCAAAAGTTGGCCGAAATATCTCAGCGGTAATTTGTTGGATTTTTTTACTCCTCTACCGATCGTTATTTCTCGTGACAAAATTTATTTTTTTTATCTATATATATAAAAATGAATCCCTATTTCCCTTGGTCACGCCATCACGCGTGAACGCCTGGACCGATTTCACTTTTTTTTTTGTTGTTGTGTTTGTAATTGTCAGAAGGTTCTTATGAAAGAAAAAAATTAAAAAATTGCGCGGAAAATTCGAAAATTTAAGAACTCTTATTTAAGAATACTTAACAACCATATAATAGGACAATGTAAACTTTTTTATTATAACATTATGACAAAGAATTGACAGAATGCGTGCTCAAATATCATCAAAGAGACAGGACAACGTATGTCGGGTCAGCTAGTTTGTATATATAAAACTATGTACCACTATTTATTTTTGTACTTTATAGCTGTTTCCGAGCTCGATCCCATATGTTGCATCTGCCAATGATTTGTTTCTCCATCGCCCTAAGATAGACTGGTAGAAAATGCGTCAGGCATTAAGTCCACTTTTTAACAATATTTTACTAGTAATTTCAATAAATTAATAAAAGTCAATGCTACGAACACTCAAATATAGAACCCGACAAAAAAGAGAACCCGTCAAACAGCATTTGCACTTCAATATTTACGGCTACGTGCAACTTCTAACAGACGTAGGTAATGAAAAATCCGTATTGATTGAAAAAAGTTCCGTCCAACTCCACCGGGTTGCCTCAACACCGACGATCCGTGAAAATGAAAAGTTATGGATGTTTCTTGTTTCCCCTGTTCGTGCCTATTGAAACAGTGTTTTGCCTTCATTTTATGGACTGTTGGTTGGCTATTCGGTGATTGGGGTTATTTTTTGATATAGAATTGTCGGGAAGGCCTATTGTTTTTTTTGTTTGTGGTGAAGGGCGGGCGTTTTCGGGGAATGTCTTATGTAATTTTGATGTTCGAAAAGTGCTGATCCTCAGCGTAATTTCAATAAATGACTTTTGTTTTTTGTTGTGATATTTTGGTAGATAGAGGTTTATCGGTAGTCTTCGTGTAATTCAGCTTCGATCTAAAAAAATATTCGATTTGCTCGAATTAACTCGCTCGAATCGGTCGAATCGTCACTTTTAAATAAAAATGTTATATTTATATAATAATAATATAATATTTTCCATAGGTGAGTCGCACGAAGTTATTTGTAGGCAAATCAATAATACCAGAAATACATACGTATTAGGCAATTGGCACGTTTTGTATGTTACGTAATAGAGTCGGTGCACTTTTTCCTTAACTTTTCGTTGTTTCCTTAATGATTCAATGTATTTCTGGGAAGATAATTCTGGAATTATCGATTCGCCTACAAATAAATTAACTGCGTGTCGCGTATCGAAAATATTAGATATTTGAAGAGACGGTTTACTCGATTCCGGCGAGTAATATGCCCACTAGAGATGTATTAGTAGATAAAACACTAAATGTAAACTTAAGAACTTCTATAAAGTTCTCAATCTCTGAAAACCTTTCCTCCCCAGTAAGTAATGCCATGAAGATGGCAGTTTACCCAGTTAATTAAATCTATCTATCTACCTTCTTGTTGCAGAAGTGAATGTAACATGTGCCACAGTTCTTACATCCTCATTAGGTAAATCGCACAAACAATTTGTAACGCTTGATAAAACTAAAAATACTCTTTTATCTTTCACCACTTGGCTACTAGCCAAAATGAGTTCGTTGTCATTTTGACAAGTCGCACACTTACCTCCCATTACACAACGTAACATAAACCATTCCCCCTATTATTTGAACATAGACTTTATGGTGTCCAGTTAGAAATTCATTTTGAGGTGAGGTGAAAGTAAGACGCATTCATTTTTGGCACGACGCCACCTGTTGCATACAGGGGCAATTGTTTTGGTGACTTTTCAGCTTCTGCACTTTTAACATCTACTTGAATGCTCACCTGTATTTGCCAGAATGTGAATGAATGAAAACATTCAATGTGACATTCGAGAAACTTGATCATTTCACCTTCCCACCTTTTAAATTTGAATGTTCCGAAGTTTTATGTGCAAGCGTGGAAATGTGCGAAACTGCTTGATCGCAAGCACGTATCTTAGTATCCATATTATTCATGAATTTGATTCTTGGATGACTGTTTAATAGGGAAATATTTTCATGATTAAAAGATTAATTTTAGGTTCCATAACACTTTCATGTCATACCTTTTCAGAACCTACAAAACGAAACATGATTTGACTAGCTCTCTTCTCCCGCGACATCACCACGTAAAATTTTTTGTTTCCCGGACAGACTCCGTCGCGTCGCATTAGCTGCCAGCACTTATACTTCATTTTCGCTAACCGTTCATTCTGACTTTTATTCGTTTCCCATGACTCCTAAGGGTCGTAGTGTCATACCAAACAGCTTATAACCTTCCGCAAGCATTGGGCTACAAATGTTAAAAGACTTCTTTTAAATCCGCTTGATGAATCCAAGGATTAGGAGGTATTCCGTGAAGCACACCCAAACGAAGCACACCCAGACGAAGCACACCTAAAGTATTCCACTAAGCACACCCGTAGGTGGGCTTAAAATAAAAATTTAAAATAATTAATTTCCTATTCCACGAAGCACACCTACGAATATCACTCGCATAGTGCGGGGACTAAGAAATAAAAATGTCGATAGAAGAAAATATTTATTACATTAATATTACAAAAATTACAAATATTGTGTCACATTATTATAATAAAACTGAATGATGTTAGAAATTTAAGTTAGTCTTTTAATTAATAAATATTTTCTCCTATCGACATTTTTATTTCTTAGACCCCGCACTATGCGAGTGATATTCGTAGGTGTGCTTCGTGGAATAGGAAATTAATTATTTTAAATTTTTATTTGAAGCGCACCTACGGGTGTGCGAAGTGGAATACTTTAGGTGTGCTTCGTCTGGGTGTGCTTCGTTTGGGTGTGCTTCACGGAATACCTCGGATTAGTGCGTTCAAACAAACACTTCAGCTTTATTATTGGTACAAATATTTCTCGATTCTTGAAATGACGACAAGAAACGTCCGTAACTTTCAGTATTGAGGTATTACGTTATTTTTGGTAAACTTGGAAGCTTTGACCTATTTAATTTAGGTTCTTCCAATTCATTCAAAGGTTGTCTGGTAGATATCGGTATCAGCAATAAGACCTCCGTTGTTACCATAGCAACATTATAACAGTTGTATTCCAATTTTAGTGTACAATAAATATAAATGTATTTCCAACATTTAATTATCACTTGAATATACAAACAAACCACCAATTAACAATTTAATGAACTGCATTCAAAGCCAAGGTTGGCCAGATAGTCAGCCTGGCGCCGACCCAACATTCGAGGCACGCCGCCCATTCATCCCGATTCCCCACTATGCTATAATAAACTTTATTCAGAATTCCGGCAGCTCCTGGAAATTTGTACTAGAGAGTTGTTGCGTAACATACTAAAAAAGGAATGGTTTTCACTTCATTAGTTCATTGCGTTATTTACGTTCTTGGACAGATACAGTTTTCGAACATATGAAGCAATGCATTAGCAATACCTAACCTTCAAAGTGGTATTCCTAATCAATTGCAACTTAGCAATATCCTTCAAAATTCTAGATGATAGTGTGTAACGCAGTTAGTGTGCAGGTTTTGTCATGATGAACTGGATTTTGGTATCGTATTGTGTAATGATGTGGGAAAAGTTGAAGTTATTTTTTGTAGAGCAAGATAAAATGCATAAGATCTAGGTACGGTAACCGGTAAAGCATTTAGTTGCAACATTTAAAGAATTAAAGAATTGGGCTGCTCAGACGTCAATAAACCAACAAGAGAGCAGATAGAAGGAAACAATAAATCTATACTAATATTATAAAGATGAAGAGTTTGTTTGTTTGTTTGTTTGATTGAACGCGCTAATCTCAGGAATTACTGGTCCGAATCGAAAAAATATTTTTATGTTGGGTAGCCTATTTATCGAGGAAGGCTATTGGCTATATAACATCACGCTACAACCAAGAGGAGCGGAGCTGTAATAAAAATTTTGGAAAAACGGGGAAAATCACACGGGTAGGCGATTCGAGGCGACGGGAAGGATCGGGGGAACAAGAAATTTAACGCGGACGAAGTTGCGGGCAGAAGCTAGTACAGAATAAACAGGCTTAGCCAAATATGTGCAAAAACTATTGTTATTTTCAAATTTCCAACAGTTAATTAGTTAAAATCTTCGAGTAGGTATAAGTCAAGTAATCTATCTAAAACATCATCGTTATCATTATTTACATTTCCAGAAACTATCTACGATAAGTAAATAACTACATGGTAAGATCTTTCTATCGACTACAGAACTTACCAGCCATTCCTCATGTAATCAATGTCTGCCATCTTGTAACACAATGTGATCTCAAATAGTTTCAAATCCCAAACGGCGCGTAAGTACCAAGACTTGGAAAGATTAAGATCTTTAAAATTCAGAACTAACCTTTCTATTCAATTTAGTGAGACTAGATAGAAAAGTGGAGACGAGTGGAGTGTGATTCGTTCGTGACATCACAACACACTGGGTCCTATCAGAATACCAGCGCTGCGATACTTATTTTTAAATGTCGCAGCATCATGCTGAGATACCCTTTGGCCTCGCACAGGACTTTCTGTTTTTTTCTTTTAAATTTTGTTTTTTATTTGTTTTTGTTTTTTTTGTTTATAATTGATTTTTATTTTTATTAAGTATTGTTTTTTGTGTAGTTTCTGTGCGTGTCCCAATAAATACTTTTTCTTTCTTTCTTTCTTTCTAATTGTTTTACTTTTGTCCCACAATTTTTTAACTCATCATTTCAGCCAAAAGACGTCCACTGATGGACATCGGCCTCCCCCAATTTGGGGGGCTTTGCTATAATCGCCACGCATGGCAGGCGGGTTCGCGATTGCAGTATGGTGGTAAAATGCATAGAGAACGCTGCCGCCCATTCTCTAGTAAGTCACTTAGTCGCCTCTTACGACACCCACGGGAAGAAATGGGATGGTGCTATCGTTTCCCAGCACCACACGGAACAAAATCTTTTAAATAGCTTTGAAGAAAAATCAAAGGGAGTGAAGAACTATACATTTGTCACGGAGTAAATAATTTCTCAAATAGTTAGGCTCAATTAACACGTCCGTATAAATTTGCATACGATTGAGTGCATGCCTTTCTGTCAGTTTACATTCCGCATACTAGTTTAGACTAGGGGAGATAACCTACTAGACAGGCTATAAGCTAGACGTGTTAGTCAATTCGATGGCTGTACCACGGAGTAAGGAAGAAATGGAGTGCCTAAGGTGAAAATGTTTATATCTAGTCGGCGTGACCAATACAGACTTGTAATATAATAGATGAGCTCCTTAGATTAGCAAAATATAAGAAAAGCTGCCTGGCTTTGTGTGTACGTGTTTACAATAATTTACCTAATGTTTTATGAATTGCAGGTTATATAAATTTAAATTATATGAATGGTTTAATTAATATAATTTATACTACATATATTAGGGATGTTTTTTCGAGATAAATTTTAATGTTTTTATTTTCATATTTGATTATTCAACTAAGTGCGGATGCTTTAATGTTAAGCAAAACATTTTTAAAATAACACCTATGTATACCATGTTTCAAGCAAATAAATTGTCTTATCTTAATTCGTAAAACCGTCAATAATGTCGGTAACGTCAACCGTCGGTAATGTATAGGACGATGCTATATTTAGGTAGTGCAAACTAGTTGACATTTAAAGTAATCTTTTGACATTGTTAAGTCCTAGTGAAATCTCATCGACGTAACCAAACTTTGTAAACCATTTACTAAAGTACTTGTTACAGCATGTTTGACGCCTTCAACTCGAGGTCGAAGTAACAACTCCATTTCTTCATTACTCCGTGATTGACTCCTACTCGATGCGTATGTTACATCAGAGTGAAGGCAGCCTGTTTCGCCAGTCCGTTATCAGCTTAAGTGTAACTGCTGGGGCAATTCGAGGAAATTCACAGCCAGTTACTAGAAATCCATTTTAATAGTAAACGGAGCAATTCATCATGGAGAGCATGCATGCAGTGACTTAATGGAAGAACTTGGTGTCGTGTTTAATCAGCCTATAATAATCCCACTGCTGGGAAACAGGTCTCCTCTCTTCGAGAGGGAGGGCTATAATCTACAACGCGGGCCCAGTGCGGGATGGTAGATGTCACATATCTTCGAATTCTGGTTCTGCGACAACCTGGTTTCCGAGCTATATTTTCCTTCACCGTTTGAGAGCAGAGTGGTTAGAAATTATTCATACAAAGTAAAGCGCCTGCATGCGTTCGAACCCACGACCTGCAATTCGTCAGGGCCGTTACCACTGGGCACTGCCTAGTGTGCTGTGTCGTGTTTATTATTACGTTTGGGTTTTCGTAGTAAGTATCGGTTTTCTGTACTATTTTTATTATGTATACAGTATCGATTTTATGGACAAATCGACCATAATAAGGCATTTTGCATTAAAAAAAAACAACCAAATTTTTTCACACTTTTTTTAGTTTTCAGTATTTTTTAGGTTTTTATGGTAGTTTTTGATAAACTTTTTAGTGTGAACTTATTGCCTACTTTTGTAGCTATCGAACGAAACCACTTTTATGCTTGTAGGACCTCTAATATCGGTAGATATGGCAAAATAAATGAACCCAACCACACTCAGTAAAAATAAAATGGCCGCCATTTCAAAACAGTAGGGTAAAAATACCTTATTATGTTGAATTTGTCGATAAAATTGATCATATTGCTTCACCTTAACGGGTCAGACACCGGTAACCAGACACACTGTATATTTGCAGTGTTTCGTTTATTATATATTTCTTCTACGTCATGATTCAGAGAATTTCACGTAAATACAACCACAAACGATAGACGTAAAAACATCACAATTGAATGGGTTTTAGTGTCCGGATAATCTTACGAGAGTCACTCAACCGCCACATTTTTACAATCGTTTTTCTTTACGATTTGGCGGCCATTAAAAGCAGAATTAAATTTCGAATAGATTACACCCTAATGGCATCCGTATATTTAACTAAGCGATAGGTCAAAACTTAACATAACTCAGAAATTGTGTTAAAGCATCAACAGCATGCGTAGCATGACCACCGTTGAAAGAGGTTTTGTCGTCGGAAGAATAGACAAAATTACAGATTGTAGAAAGATTAAAGACAGAATTAAAGATTATTGGAAGATTTGTACCATTTTATGCTGGCGTATCATGACAATTCTGTCTCTATTCTACCAAGAATAGACAAGGTTCTTTCTATGGTGGTCATGCTACGCGTGCTGATAGGTTAATAAAGATAAGATATAGAGAACAGCAGTGGCCCAGTGATATGGGCGCGGCCTTATAAGTTGTAGATCATGGCATGGGATCGAACCCAGGCAGACGCTTTACCTTGTGTAAATAATTTCAACACCACTGCTCTCAAAACGGTGAAGGAAAACATCGTGAGGAAACTGGCGTCTCCTAGTCCTCCAAAAATTCGCAGATTTATGTGGCATCTACCGCACTACCCACACTGGGCCCGCGTGATAGATTACAGCTCAATCCCTCTCACCGAGAGAAGGCCTGTGTCCCAGCAGTGGGAACAATATAGGCTGATTATGATAGACAACTTTGTATTTGGAGGATATTATGGAACCTGAAGACTGAACTTGACACTATCGCGAGGAGGTCAACAAGGAATTAGAGTAAGGATCTGAGCTGTCTCGCCAGAAATGGAATTGTTAGTTGTTACGTCCAGGAATTAAAACAACTGGAAAGTCAGTAAGAACTTTGTCAATGTTGGATAAACCTGCCAGGGTCGCGAGATTGTTCGAAAGAGATACCGTGACCCTGGCACATGGGCAACTGAAGGAACACGGGTGGGTTTTAGTCAGTAAAAGTCTGACATGCCCTCCCGCTCCGCCGAGAGCGGGAGAAGTCATTTGATGATATCCCATCCAAAAAAAAAAAAAGAAATTTTGATAAAACTATGAACAAACAATAAATTTACATCACGCCTTGTTTCTCTGAAGGGTTTGGCAGAGGTGTGCCTATAGTACTCCCGCATTTCGCAAGTTATGTTTTGATCCCATGTAAAGGCTCCCACAAACAGGCGCGTCGCGACTCTCGTAGAACAATTTCTATGTAAACTTCATCGAAATTTCTACAAGAATCGCATCATGCTGTCGCGTCGCGCCAGTCTGCAGAAGCTTTATTGCCACCAACCAGGCACAAATCCAGACTCCGGGCTGCTACTGAGAAATTCCAGATGGAAAAACGCAAAAAAAGTTGCTTGCCTTGGAATTGAACCCAGGACTGATGCTGAGCAGTTCACCAATATATTTAGACAATGCGAAAACAAACTATCACTTGTTAGTTAACGTGATCGAGACAACATAAACGCCATAAAGACATCAATTCAATTCATTAACTCAAAACCAATCACCAGCACCATTCAAAGAAATACATATTTAATTTAAAACCTTTAATTAAGAATTTGATACGGGGGCAGGCAGTGCCGAAAGTTTCGAAACATATCGATCGGTGTCCGATATCCCGCGAGGCCGTACGGCTAGCCCAGATATTACGGTTGGTACACTTGTACGTACTTGTAGGGCTGAGGACACAAGTGAAAGAACTTGAGATAAACTTTAACATGCTGTAGTGGTTGAGTTTGTGATAGATGAAGCAAATATTGGTAAAGAAGTTAGAAACGATGGACAAAGTTAACATGACAAAGATAAATAAAATAACGTTTTCATAGAGACGTATATTTGCGGTGAGAAGAACGAAAATAGGTCAGGAAAGAATAAAATGTCGTTTCTTACTAAGTTTATATTGGACACCACTGACATAAACATTGCAATCGATACATCGTAAGCTAGACAAAAGGAGCAGCAAGGATCGTAGTAGGTGGTGTTTTGTAGTTTCTGCATACGCCTTTAGAAAAAGCGTGAGTTTTTGTATTAGTATGTTCGACAGGGCCGAAAGGTTCTGGAGTGACGATCGCGTATTGGACCTAGCGGTGGAAGGCCACCCACGAAGTGGACAGACGACCTGGTAAAGGGCGCAGGAATCCGATGGAAGCGACAAGCACAGAACCGGTCGAAGTACGATGCTTGGGGAACGCCTATTTCCAGCAGTGGACGTCTTTCGGCTGAAATGATGATGATGTATCACAGACATCGACGGTGGAGGACAACATCGTAAGGAAACAAGGACTTAGAATGAATATATAAGTCTGAAATCGCCTACCAGTTTTAAGAAACTTTCCTCTGTAAGAGGCCTTTACCCTGCAGCGGCCCTGGAATTGCTGATTATTATTTCATTTTAGAGCAAGACGCCCTAGAAAACATCGCTCGATATTTAATATTAGAAGCCAGTCATTAAACCATTTAGATTTAAAGATTTTTCTATAAGACAACTAAAGACTAAAAAATAATCTGAATGATAGTTGAGATATAACAAGGCAAAGATTGACATAAGCATCCTAAATGATATGCAAAATACAGCGTCATAAATAAATGTCCTTTTTGAACAATTCCCTAAGGACAAGCCACGCAACTTACCTATAAATCAATAAACCATTAAAATAGCCACAGTAGTGAACAAATCCTAAAGCGAAACGTGTTCTGTCTCTACTAAATTTATTAAATAGTATAAGGAAATAATATCGCGCGTGCGTAAATACTTGCGAAATGTGCCTGATGCCTTTATATAGGCTGTCGAATTAACATCGGAGATACCTTTCTCCCCTTAGGTACTACAGAACATAAAGTGGGTTCTAGTACAGATAAAGGTTGTACAAATACTAATCTATACTTCAATACTAATATTATAAAGCTGAAGAGTTTGTTTGTTTGATTGAACGCGCTAATCTCAGGAACCACTGGTCGGAACTGAAAAATTATTTTTGTGTTGCGTAGCCCATTTATTGAGGAAGGCTAAAGGCTATATAACATCAAGCTACAGTCAAAAGGAGCGGAGCAGCAAACGTAAAATGGACGAAAACTGGCAGGTGATTCGATGCGACGCGGGAAAGGGAGTGAAAATTTGATGCGGACAAAGTCGCGGGTAGAAGCTAGTTATTATGATATTCGTGAAAATTATGCTCTAGGTTGTTTTAAGAGCTCTTGCAACAAAATACGCAAAACAGTCAATATTAACCGAAATTACTTAAATTAATAAAAACGTAGCTCATTCATTTGATTATAACTGAAATTACCTTTCATTTCGAGCATTAAAAATTATAGAAATACAGTATTTTAATTGTAAAAACACGGATGTTAAATCACGTAAATCTGCGAAATCGATTCATTTCGTATACGGCTTCTTAAGAAGAAATAGAAAAATTTCGTGAGGAAAGTTTTGAGTGTATATATCGATGGCTATAAGATGAGACCACAGAAACGATGGATGGAGTGTATGAATGATTTGGTTAGAAAGGGGTGACTACCGAGATGACGACTACTCTTAAAACCCAGACTCAGAGTGACTATTACTAAGTAAAAATTAGTTTGGCTTTATTTTAAAAATATCTTTTTAAAATAAATATTCTTTCTAATTTACATTAACATCAAGACAATGCAATTAATATTCAAAAGCCAAACATTTAAACGTCTTTTTTGCATTGCAAAGTTTTCCAATAAAACAGCCTAGACGACTAACAAATTGCTAATTTTGTCCCATTAGCAATAAGCAATGACCATTAAGCCAAGATTGATGAATTGGAAGAAAAAGATGATGAACGATGCTAAATTCACAAAACATTACGAAAGCCTACTTACCTACTTGGTTTTGTATAAACATAGTTTCATACAAAGTTAGACCAATCTAAATATTTACACAAATTAATTAAATATTGACTACCATTTTGTATGATTCCTGCCCGCAGACAAACCTTGATAACGATTTTGTGGAGCATAGTTTTAATTAAAAGACAACTTTGTAACCTCCTACTAAATAAAGAAACATAAAGATAATCTAGAAAGCATAAGAATACGACGAAAGATTATTTAAAAACAATCATGGAGCGTAATAAATTGCAAGCGGTAAAAAAAACCTCAGAATCCAAGCAGTAATGAAATACTCGAAGGTTCACAAAGAAACATCAGCTGAAAAACCGAAATCCTTATCAAAACATAAATAAACGTTCAACTCGTCTATCTGTAATACGGGCCACAAACCACGAAGAATTCCCGATGGCCACATAAAGCTTTAACACCTCATTTCCAAGAGTGCCTAACCCAACTGTGACCTTCCCCACGTCCCCCACAGCTGGACATTGGACGATAATGCTCGGAATTTCACGGTCTGACTTTATTGATCACATTCTACATATCGGGTCATAAATTAAGCTTAAGTTTAGTATGCCACCTGTTTGGAAGAATTTATGGAGATGATCAATGTCAGAAGTTGTTGTGATGTTGGGTCAAATTGGTTTCGTGTGGTATTTAGGGTTAGAATTTTATGAAGAGTATAAATAACTGCGGACCAATTCTAAATAAATGGTTGTTGTAAGTTTTAAAAACAATTTATTGCTGCTATATGCCAGATCAGAAAAAAAAGATGTTATGTCTGTTCTTAAAGTAAAGTCAATCAATCGAACTGAGGTCCAGACAAATAAATTTCACGTTAATTGTACTTCCAATAAAATTAAAGTCAACAGTTTTTCATATTCACTCAAAAACGGACTTATAAATAATAAACTTCGTCGAATTTCAAGGTTTTTATTGTGACGGAATCCAATTACTTCTTTTCCTTATCCAAAGTGTCATTTGCAAGGTCGTGAACCATCAAATTATCCAGATACCTTGGGAAATGTAAAGATATGTAAGGGTCCAATAAGCGACCATTATTTCACAGACACTGAACAGAGCCATATGAGATTATTACGGCGACATTATGTGGATTTGATGTGACCCAGTGCACAGCTGAAGCTACAGTAGGTCAAGATATGCTGCGAATATAGTAGTTGTGTTAAATATTATTCGGAATTTCAAGAAATACTTTTTGTCGGTGAATATTAGTTAGTTTGACTGGCCTGTTAGTCTAGTGGTTAGTGACCCTGACTGCAAGACTGAGGTCATGGGTTCGATTCCCACCCAGGACAAATCTTTGTGTGATGAGTACAATCATTTGTTCTGTGTCTGGGTGTAATTTATCTATAATATGTATGTATTTAGAAATATATAAGTAAACTTATCAGTTGTCTGGTTACCATAGTACAGGCTCTGCCTAGTTTGGGATCAGATAACGGTGTGTTGGTTGTCCTCAGATATTTTTTTATTTTATTTTAATATCTTTCCAAAATAATGTTCAACTGTTTTTCTTAAAAATAATCTCTGAAGGAAAAAACCTCCGCCCGTATTAAATTTCTTCCTCATTAGAAGATGAAAAGTCATTGATACTAGAAAACCGTCCAAAAAAGCATTGTTTGTTGTATTCTAAAAATGGAGATTGATGACCTAAATCCTTCTAAATTGTTTATTATTTCATAATGTATGGAAATTCAAGAAGATTTCAATATTGTCCGCACTCAGTAATATGAGATGGTAATAATATTTGTACTACCCATATTGTCTCAACTTGGATATTTTAAACGGAAACATTCTATTAGAATAGTTGAGTAGTCTAAAAATAGTACGTTTCGTGTCTAATTACGCGGACAGCGTTAGATTTATTCACGAAAGACGACACGAATTACTATAAAAACCGTATCCCAACTAAAAATAGACTCCCCCAAGATTTCCCATGGGGGTCGTATCTAATGGCGTTCTCCAATGGCGGTGCATCGATGGTGAAAACTTAATTTGGGACATTCGTAATTCCCTTAGGTCAGAATTAAGTTAAAGGATCAAATTGCGCGGTGGCATGCAGTAGGGACTTACACACAGACTAATGAAAATATCGGGAAAGAAAACTACAATCCACCAGACAAAAAGTAAGTT
The DNA here is from genome assembly GCA_947507805.1 of Aporophyla nigra. Lineage (NCBI taxonomy): Eukaryota > Metazoa > Arthropoda > Insecta > Lepidoptera > Noctuidae > Aporophyla > Aporophyla nigra. The sequence continues at coordinate 24,144,878 of OX382296.1, forward strand.
GCCCTACTGATTATCACTGCACTGTGGCAGATTTCCATTAGGTCAACAGTGAAAACTCGAATAAGCGTGAAAAATTACTATCCTTGGTGACCTCCAGTGCTTCAGTCGTTAACTTGCACGCAAAGTTCCGGGTTTGATGTCAAGGTAAGCACTCTTATGGCATGTTGAAATGTTCTCAGTTATGTCGCCTTTTATGAGATTATAAAGAGAAGAATGACAAAATTTTCTGTTGTACTTAGGTGATGAAACACGGATCATGGGTAAATTTCTTTAATAAATTCCTGTAATGTCGCTGAGCATACCATAACTGAAATTTTAACGCCTCAACTAGCTGTCGTAAGGAAAGCAGTAAATGACATAATAAATGGATTGATAATAATTATCGAAGGTATGTTTGATCTAATGAAATAAAATTGTAACTGTCTAATACCGAAGCATATTGAAAACTTAACTCAGTAGAACAACAATAGACAATTTTCTCATGATTTAAAAGATATTAATGACATTACAAAGGGCGAATTGCCAAAAGGCCTTTTGTAATATCATCAATAGGATCTTCAGTAGACTGTAGTAGTGCTGTTAAAACTTAAGACAGTCAATCTCAATCTACCTATACTTTTCTCTACTATTTTGGGGTCGGTTTTCAGTATAACCTTTTTAGGGTTCCGTTGCCAAATGGCAAAAAACGGAACCCTTATAGATTCGCCATGTCTGTCTGTCTGTCTGTCTGTCTGTCCGAGTATGTCGCAGCCACTTTTCTTCGAAACTATAAGAGCTGTGCTATTGAAACTTGGTAAGTAGATGTATTCAGTGAACCGCATTAAGATTTTCACACAAAAATAGAAAAAAAACAATAATATTTGGGGTTCCCCATACATAGAACTGAAACTCAAAATTTTTTTTTTCATCAAACCCTTACGTGTGGGGTATCTATGGATAGGTCTTCAAAAATGATATTGAGGTTTCTAATATAATTTTTTTTTTAAACAATAATATTTGGGGTTCCCCATACATAGAACTGAAACACAAAAAAAAAATTTCATCAAACCCTTACGTGTGGGGTATCTATGGATAGGTCTTCAAAAATGAAATTGAGGTTTCTAATATCATTTTTTTCTAAACTGAATAGTTTGCGCGAGAGACACTTCCAAAGTGGTAAAATGTGTGTCCCCCCCCCGTAACTTCTAAAATAAGGGAATGATAAAACTAAAAAAAATATATGATGTACATTACCATGAAAACTACCAACGAAAATTGGTTTGAACGAGATCTAGTTAGTAGTTTTTTTTTAATACGTCATAAATCGTAAACCACAATTTATCTTTCATTCAGTCAACACAAATATAAAAATTAAAAAAAAAAATCATTTCGTTTCATAAACGATGATGACGAATGATGATGATGATGACCTGCAGGTTTGTACGGAACCCTCGGTGCGCGAGTCCGACTCGCACTTGGCCGGTTTTTTTTTTATTTATTTAACGATTATGCACACATATAAATAGACAAGAAGAAAGGAACAGAAAAATATGTACAAAGGTAATGCTTATTTCTATAGAAATCTCTTCCAGCATACCTGCAATAGGAGAGAATATACAAAGAGATGTAGACAACGTGTGTAATAGTAGAAGAAAAATAATCCTACAATTTAAATATAAACATACTAAATAAAAATATACATACATGTAAACATACATAAATACTTCTAGAATAAATATCACTAAATATATATTATACTAAGCAGCTTATGCAGTTTACTACCAGTATGGACCGACTGCTTATCAGACCTAGTAAGTAGTTGAAGCGGTAATACGAAACCCCTAGTACTGATTCTGATACTGACTGGTTGATAGACTTTCAGGCTTCTGACGACTGTTATCGACTGCCAAAGATTAACAAATGACAGCCCGGACCAAAAGTTTAATGTGCTTTCCGAGGTACGAAGGGACCTTGGTATGGAAATATAGTCACCTATACACTGCCCAACCGAGGCAAGCGTAGATCCAAATGATCGATCGACCCGTGCCGCTGTTACCTAGAGTACCTAGAGTAAATCGGACCGAAATTCATGCAAGTTTTCACCTAGTACACTGCCAGCTGCTTACATCTCTCTTCCTGGTTTCATCAAAATGAAACGTTCTGAACTTGATACGGTTTCAAGGCGTTATCGACGCGCAAACACCCGTAAAAGGTCACGGCGTTGAAGATTGTTGCGTATGTACGTACTGCTTACGATATATGATTACTGAAATTGTTTGCCTGTTGATTTAACCATGTGTATCAATGGATGAAGAATATAAAAAGACGTAAAGACAAAAATATGCACCAGAAAACACGCACAGATTGTGACAAACTATTAGTGAAGTGATCACAAAAAAAGCCTTAATTTCTGGGCTATTTTGCAGTAAGGAATACCTTTTGCGAATATAGAAATTCAAAATAATACTATCTAGTTTTTGGACATCAACCATTCACAAGCAGGACATTTGAAATCAGATCTACCAATCAGATATCCAAAAACCGGAACTCAATCTCCTAACTCTTCCCACTATTTCACATTTCCCTGTGCCCAATTAGCCCCCTCACCTACTAAACCATTCCGCAACCACAGTACCCCATACATTTGACCGGAAGCCTGCGGTACATGCGAGCACACGTGCCCATTCGTCACGAGTCACGCTCCACGGGCACATCTGCGTATTTAATCAGCACCAACGTCCATTTAAAAAACACGATAAATACTGTCATGGACGAAAGTGTTATGCCATGGATCGAAAGCGTACGATAACATTATTGCATGATTAGATTTAGTGGAGAAATTAAAAGAGATTTTATTATATGAAATTATAGAAACGTTTAAAGTCAGCTGTTTGACTCTAAATATGCGATTTAAAAGTAAAAGTATCAAAGTTAAAAAGAACATTATATCTACTAGGAGATAAACTTACATCATATTCACTTTAGCCTTTTGTAAAAAAAATTGTCATGATAAGCATACTGAATAGGTAATCTTTTGAGAAGTTCTCTGGCTGTAAAATAAGCCAGATTTTCCGTCACGTCCAATTTTACTTGATACCGACACAAAGGCACTACAGTACCATTGTCTTTAGTTATGAAAGGTTTTGACAAACCGATCGTTTCAGAGACGCGTATGACTGACAGTAAAATAGTTGTTTGTTGTTTCTACTCACAAGGGAAATACCTCTGAACAAGATAGAAGGAGATTACGAAGGATATCTAATCAGCTTTATGAGAGCCTATGTCAGAATGGATGAACGGATTGTCTTACAGGAGGTCCTTCTCCAGTAATGGACACCTTCTGACCACGTGGAGCATTGGTTTTTTAAGAGGAAAACCTTTATCTGGTTTTTACATGAAAACCATAGCGAGGGAGGATGGTTTGAAGCAATCTTTATACCTGAATCAACTAGACAGTTTTCGAGAACTTTCTAGAGTTTTAAGAAAGTATTCCGGAAAAAAATAACATGTTGTAGTTCATTGATAGTAATCAAAATAAATCCATTATCTTTAGACTGACAACATATATCTTTAATAACACGATGTATTAATTGAATTAAAAGATAACACTACCACATTCGTCGTAAAGGTCAAAAACATTTTGAGTCTAAAATAATTTGGGTTAAAAATATATCCGTCATTAATTTAACGAAATACAAAGCAACATGTATTGAAAAACAACACGTTGCCAATTAATTACTAATGAAGCTAAATTTAGATGGACCTAATAAACTGATTTCGAAGCAATAACCATGAAATATAGAGCAAAACAACAACAATTCGGCCACGCGCCACGGTTTACTGCGTTCCGACAATAAATATGACACATGAGTTGAAATGCAGACGTAATGGGTTTAACAGTTCATTCGAATAATCAAAGTTCATTAAATATGCTAACGCGTTACTATGGGCGTTGAGAATTGGGATGTCACAATTTTGAAAGGATGTTCAAATTCTGGACGCAGGTCGACCAAAACTATAAAGATCTTGTTAGTCTTCAGTTATAAGGCGAATCGACACTTTCAGATAATATACTATTTCCTATAGGCGACTCGCTCAAAATTAGTATATTTGTGGGCGAATCGACGACCCACGACCCATCGACGAAATATTATGTATTAGACAACTGGCACGATTTAAATTTTATGCTACAAAAATCTGAGAAAAGGTGCACTACAAGTACATACATACAATAGAGCGTACAAAATTAAAAATAAACGTACCAGTTGTTTAATACGTATTTCTGGAGTTCGATTCACCCACAAATAAATTAACTTCATGCCAGTCGCGTATAGATGAAAATATATTATTGAAGAGTGTCGAATAATATGGCTACTAAAGTAACCAATGATTTGGTGTCCAATTATTTTCACTAGTATTATCATATTCACTGCTATTTATTATGGGTCAAAGTTTTTCGAGTCAATATGCTAATGATCTCTGTAACTTATTCGTTAAAAGGAAACACCATTGGTGAGAAAGATTGTTTCTGAATTTAAGAACTGTCCACATTCATTAAGAAAAAATGTCTGAACAACCCACGGCAACACACTGTTGTAAACAGTCTCTTCTGAATATATAACACAGTGCACACACTACTTGGAAACAATACAGAAACTATGACAACTAAAGATGACTGGCACAAACAGAAAGTAATGATATAATTATTGACAGGTAAAGACCTAGTAGTTGAAGATGATATATCATTTGATCACAACCAGGTAAAACCAGAAGGTACTTTTAAACTAGCTGAAATACTCGGAAATAAAATAATTATAGAACAATACAATGTTGCTCCGGGTAAACTACCGATTATGCTCATCCGTTAGTGACATACAATGAAAGATAATTGAAACATAAAAGACTGAATGATGAAGGATGAAATATTAATGCGAAAGACAGAACTGTACTTAAATATTCCAACTCTTTTTACAATTGAAATTCACGGACTGCTTTTCGACAATGGTATCAATTTGCTCGGGTGATAACAAATTGTAAAATTGCCTATTATCTATCTCCTTTATCTCATAAAAAAGATAAAAAGAAATAACAATTTCAATCGAACAAAGAATTGTTTCTACTTTGACATCTAGTTTCTAGTAGTATTACGCAGACGGGTGGCATACCTTCCCGACTAAAGTCTTCTTTCTTAATCCAATTGTTTGTACAATCCTCAACAAGTTTATTGTTATCTACTAGACGGGGAATTCCACTACAAGAGTTAGTTTTAATAAGTGTTTACTCGTTGAAGAAGTAGCGGCCCAGTGGTAATGGTCACGACTACAAGTTTTAGTCGTGGGTTCGAGCCCAGGCAGGTGCTTTACTTTCCGTAAATTTCATCGCCACTGCTCTCAAAACGGTGAAGGACAACATCGTGAGGAAAACGCTGTGGCTATGTGATATCTACCAACTCACACTCGGCCAATTCCTTCTGGAAGAGAGGTGGCTTTCCCAGCAGTGGGAATATTATAGGCTGTATATGCTACTCGTTGGAGTTGGTCTCTCTGAATTGCAAGACTTGATGTTTATCAAATGATGATGAGTGACAAATTGCGTCTGATCGCCAACAATCAACAGAATTACCCATTTCCTTTAGCCGAGTAAAGAGCGGCGCAGTTTGTTTTACTCTGATACTATAATTTAGTACAATTGTATTCCGTTCAGGTTTAATAATGAACATCAAAGAGTTTCTTGCTCAACTGTCGTAAATGATACTCTAAAGCTCAAAGCTAATTAGGCCATATTTCCAATGATCATAAGCAATCTAACTCAGATAACACAAATTATTTTATTTATTAAAAACGTAGTACAGCCAGTTACTCTAAATCCATAATTTTGGTACGGAAAAAATGTATTTGAAGCAAAGTTTTGTAGTAATAAATCAAATACAAGGACCTGCAAGGAAAGCTACCTCAATAAATGGCAACGAACTATCGTGGTAGACAAAAACCTATAGGGTGACCTAAAAAAGGTATTTGAACCTTACAAGCATTAGAACAAGGTGTATATTAGTTTGATGGTAAAAATTCGAGCACACGATAGTAGCGTGAACACCAGTCAGCCTTGGTACACTCACTTTTGTATATAACTATTTTATTTATTATGAATGCTGATTTGTAGAACGGCAACATTATTTGTGCAGTTAATACAACCTTTGATAATAAAGACAAAGAGTTGAAAATTGCTAATATAGACAACATAATTGTAAATATATAGGCCAATATTGATTGACATTTTAAAATCGAGTTTAGCAATTATTATGTTGTGTTAGATTCTTTTGTTTTACTCGATCATTGAGCTGATAACTATCATTTTGAAGCTGTTATATTATTTTTAATTTACCATCATTATTATTTAGTTGTCAAGGTATAAAATATAATGTTTCCTTATTTGCATTGATGAATAAAATTAAAGGAAATTGTTACGTTTTGTGGTTTCTGACTAAGTACTAGGCTATCGGTCTCTGAGCCAGCTGTGATAAGACCTTTAAATTATAATTCTGTGATTAACCGCAAAGTCTACATGGTTAATGAATGTTGAGAACATACATACTGCTCTCTCAAACCAGAGTTATGACTCTGGTTTGAGTTCACAAGAACGAGGAACACTTTAGCTCATCACTTAAAACGATTCAGTAGGAAAATTAATTACAAAATTGCAGTTTTTTTTTTCAGAACAGATTTGAGCCAACCCATGAGTGAAGAAGAAGCCCTGAAGAAACCTGGCAGCATTTGAAGAAGAAGCCTTAAAATCCTTTTATGTCTATCTATTTATTTTTTTAATGAAATCCACTTAGAGAATATAGACTTTTACACAATACACTTTTCTAAACGCCACAATAATTCTATTGAACCCAACTAAATTACGTCATGAATATACAAAGTAAAATTGTAAATATTGATTCAGACTCAAGAGGCCATCGGTTATAATGATAACATTGTTTAAAATCATTTGTATAATACGTCCTTTGTTAATAACACGGTTTAAAACATCTTTAGTTCACTGATCTATCAGAGACTAGTGATGTCACGAAAACCTCGAGAATTCTATAAATTTCTAAGTAAAATTTTAAACACATGAACCTACTGGAATACACTGTGTAAATAATGGTAAAAAACAACAAAAATTTTACTATACCTAGTTGATTTACAAATATAAATAGATCGTTTCAAACTAAATCATTAGTTTAACTGTGTTGATATATATCTTATCGATTAAATTTATGTGATTGGTGAATGAATGTCATGTTTTCTTCAATTTTCGGTTTAGATTTGGTAAAACCAAATTGTTAATGCAATTGCAATTTGCGGTTTTTTGACAGTTTTTACGGTTTTTCCTGTTAAAAGTTTACTATAACATATTGGAACGTCTGTATTTACAAAATGTTGAGTTTTAACTTGCAGTTTATTTCCAAATGTTCAGGGTTTCTCATATTTGCATAGAACGTCATAAGATTACATGGAAACCATACCATAGAAACCACTTCGAACGTAGCGAAACAAATGAAGGTCACACCGAAAGGATTCCAGGAAAATACATAAACTCCATAACATCATAATCACATACAGCTTACATCTAAATAAACAACAAACTATAACAACAAAGAAGAATATCAAAATCGAAAGAATTGTCTTGAGCAATAATTGTACCACATTAGCTTATCAGAGAATCGTTGAAGCGATTATGTTGCGACATGTCGCAGAGTCGTTCAAGCGATTATTTTACGAGAAGTCGCCGCGACATCTCGCAAAATAAACGCTTGATCGCTTCGGCACATCCACGAGGCAATTAGACGCTCATGCGAACGACAGTGGTTGAATCGCATACTAATGGCAATATTTTCTAAGAATATGCACGAAGAGATTAATTGATGCAGTTCTGGAGAAATATATCTTGTGAATGTAAACAAGGCACGTGAAGGCGTGGGTAAAATTCGAATTTTCAACATGAATAACAAAATGACTGAAAATAATTCAAAATTAATGTGACTTTCATTGATTTTTCTATGAATCATTTCATTACAAACTGTCCTGGAAATTAAAATCACGGAAAACGACCAGCAGCACACGGACGATGAATGCAGAATTATTTTCAAAACAAATAGCGTGAAGTCTCTATACCTCTCTCTCTCGAGTTTTTATATACCTATTATACCATTATAAGTATTTATTATATTAAATATGTATATATGTGTATTATAAATTTATAAATTGTATTTATTATGTACTCATTTAACTATTTAATTTATAATGCATAATGATATGTATATTTTTAATAGTTTCTTTATCATTGTTTCTCTCAAGCAACGCACGTGCCATCTAATCGAAACAATAGACATGTTCTATTACTATACCATTAAATATTTAGGAATTATTATAGACAGTTTTCTTAGATTTAAAGACCATATAAAATTACTAAGCGCTCGAGTCAGAAAGCTCATATATGTATTTAAGACCTTGAGACATGTTGTGGATGCGTTCTTATTAAAACAAATCTACTTTGCTTTATGCTAGTCTGTCATAACGTATTGCATCTCATCCTGGGGAGGAGCTCCAAAAACTATTATTAAACCTATTGAGATTGCGCAACGTGCTATCCTAAACGTTTGCACTTTTAAGCCTCTATTATTTTCAACTTTTTTGTTATACCAATACTGTGAAGTACTAACTGTTCGACAGCTCTTCCTACTTACTATCGTTCTAAGGCAACATAAAGATCTGAACTATGACCCCAACTATAAACATAGGCGCAGAAATCAAATAGTGTGTACTCGTAAACACCAACCGCACAATTCTTTCATTAGAAGATTTTTTGTGTTTTTGGGTCCTTATATCTATACCAAAATGAACAATAACTTGCATATCTTTTCTCTTAACAAGAACCAGTGTAACATTATGATGAGTCAGAAAACCTTTTAATCCTACCCGCGTAATCAGATTTATTTTAACCAATTTACTATCTTAAACGGAAATGCAAATACTAACTTTTTTACACATATTAAAACGCACACATACACCTACTCATCCGCACTCATATATTACACACACACACACACACCCTCACACACACACACACACACACACACACGTACACACACACCCCACTTACTCACACTCTACAAGTTCTACTACTCATTTTAAGTCTTATCAATTCTCTTTTTAATAGAATTACTGTGTATGAAAAAATAATATAAATTAGTTTTAACCAAATTTGAAATGTTGGCTAAAAACCTCCCAGTCCGTTATCAGAGAGGTATGGCGCTGTAGTCGAGATACAGGTTTTTCACCTAGTTCGGCTACAGATGCAACCCTGTTATATTATTTTCATTATAGCCTACAATTTTATCTTTACGCAAAATGGTTGTTGTAATGTTAATAATTTTTATGTCAATAAATAAATTATCTATCTTATCTATCTTAATCTCTTCACCGCCCTTGGTCGACTGGTAGAGAATTTCTAAGGCACTAAGTCCGCCTTTGTACCTTTGTATTTGTGTGCGAAAAGTTTAAATAAATAAATAGGGACGACATACAAGATTGGTCCTTAGTTATGCAGTCCTAAACATTAAACGGTTTAGTAAGTAAGCATAAAAGAGATGGAAGAAAAACGGGGCTACCTGTCTCGTTTGCCTACTTTAAGAAACTATTACGAGAGCTAGACTGTTCGATATGTAAACTATCTAACTAGATTCAGTTCCAATTGAAAGTTTACATAATTTCATAAACAAAGTCGTGCGTCCCTAAACAAGACCCGATCAACGCCGAGTGTGTCCGAACATTTAATAGAAGAGATAGAAGGCCCATAATCATTCCTGACGAAAAAATCACAAAAAAAACCTAATGTTGTTGAAATAACTGTTATCAAACGATTCACCTGTTGTGTACCCAAGTTTTTCCCACAACTTTTGTGAAATTTAAAGAAAGAAAATAAAGCAAATACGTTTTTTAGCGGTAAACATGACGCAGAAAAAGGCTAAAGAAAACAAAAATATTTTTTTAAAAGCTTGGGGAATACATGTGTATAGTCCTCCAGACCGAATTTCGGCCACGGCGGCCAATCTCAACGGAGACTAGCCATCGGCGCGGGAGATATTATAGTGCTCAAGTGTATGCGCAGACACAGGAGCACTCACTCTTCCCTCACTCTCATAGTCCGATGGGACGGCAATCCGACACGACCGGAGAGAGATCAGGCGTAGGACCAACTGCTTAACGTGCTTTCCGAGGCACGGGGGTATCACACCGCCAACTTCCAAACTCCTGGCTGCTACTAAGAAATTCCTAATGGAAAAACCCAGTAACACTTTGCCCGACCCGGGAATCGAACCCAGGACCCCACGCTCAACAACAATTTCTTACATATGTAAGAAATTGTTACATCCATTCATCTTGAATCAATGAACAGACCAAGACTGTAACTAACAACGGGTTTGATCTATTAAATTAGTCTAGATCTTCGTAGGTAGAAGATTGCTTCCTATGTTCCAATTAGAAGGTGATTGCATGACGTCTACGAATACTGGAAGAAGGTTTGTGATTTACGTGAATTCTCCCAATATAGTCTTGTATTACCTACCATAACGGTTGAATTGACTTCACCCTGGAATGTATGTAGTGCTGTCCAACAAACAATGGGGTACTTAATATCGTATACAGCGTGTCCTGTTATCTGCACTGCATGCTACAGGAGTTGATGGACGCTGCTGAAAGTGCCAAATTCTGGGCTGACTGTATATAGATTGCACACGCTAAAAGAAGGGTCGAAATTTTAAGGAATCTCTGTCATGTATTGATTTTGGTGATCCCACACAATACGTAGGTGAACCAGACGAAAGAAGATGATGAAGCAGAAACCCAAGAGAAGAGTTTTTTTTTTTTTCCTTTTTAAGTTCTGTATTTTTATCACCTTCATCACTGAATTTAATTACACATTTAAACATAGTAAGTTGCGGTGGTTAAAGACTTAATTTCTGTACTTTTTTCTACCGTTCCTTCTGAAATGGACCTTTTATATTCCTTTGTCTAGTGGTATCAATGTGTCCGAGAGTTGCGTCAGCGCAGCGCAGTGAAAGTTAGGCGACAGCTGATTGGTGCTCGTAGTTATCTACCTCTAAGTACTTGCGGTCGGCCCTTCGCGCTACTTGTTCGCCCTTTAGTAATACTCATAGTAAATGTTGCGGTTTTTGTTAGGCGGCCTTCAGTTGTTTTGATTTGTGTGTCAGTGTGGCTTTTGAGTTGTTTGTAAGGCGTGTTACTTAGCAGTGTTGAATGTAAACCTAAGGTACGCGGAGCATTTTGTTGCGGCTTCTAGACTTTGTCACTCGATACGATGGGTAGAGCTGTTACTTAAATCAATTGTCAGACCTTTCCAACACTGGGCCTAGGATCAAGGTGGAATTTGGATTAAGAAGAGTCAGCAGATATGGTTTCGCATTATTTTTTTGTGTGCTTTTGCTTTATTTTGTTACTAATATTTTTGATTATTTGGTTTTTGTTGTTGTTTTTGTCACGGTTATTGGAAATAAAGGCTCCCCCAAACGGGCGTGACGCAACGCGACTTTCGTAGAAAAAGATCTGTGAAAACTTAATGTAAACTGTTCTACAATAGTCGCGTCGCGCCTGTCTGAAGAAGCCGTAAATGTGTGTTCTTTCTTATCTTTATAATTATTTTGTTTATTAGACTAACTCACCAACCGAACAGGGTAAGTCCAGCCTATTTTCTTTTATCTACTCTGTTAATACAAAATCCGATTTATCTAATCAACCACCGCGATCTCGGGAGGAACGTGTTCTACGCTACGCCTACAGCTCGTCTTGTCCGTCCAATTACCAAACCGGTACTGGCAGTGTTACAAGTGTCTTCGAACCGGCTCCATAGTCATCAACCTGCATCCATTCTCTGTGACTACGTAGACCATCATATAGTTAATAACGATTTCGATGGTTGGACTTTTGTATATTTGACTTATTTACGTATATCGTACGGTAATATGAGAAAAACTTACTAGGGAATGGGCAGCAGCATTTTGTATGCATTATACCATCATAACACCTATCGCCAACCCGCCTGATAAGAATGGCGATAATGGCAAACCCCCCCAAATTGGGAGAGGCCTAAGTCCAGCAGTGGACGTTTTTCGGCTGAAATAATGAACACTTAATTTTAAATGGATAAAATAATGCTAGAGTAACATAATCTTCATTAAAGTGAGCTTTAAAAAGACAAAGTTTTGGTATTGTATTATGCTTTAACCTCATATCTCCAGTTGGGGTGTATGAGGTAATACGTTAATTATATTACACGTTGTATAGTAACATGATTTGATAGTCGATGCAATTTTGTTTATGGAAAACCGCAATGACATACAGATACTTAAATAAACCGCTTCACCGATAGCCTTTTTTATGGAGTAAAAACCAAGTAACGCTTTCATTTAAAACTGAATATTAAATTAATAATTAATTTCCACAGTTATATTCTAGGTAATCATTGTTTCTCGGAAACAGAAAATTCCCAATAGACGTATTTTTGTTCATTACCGTTCGTCACTTCGACATAAAGCGTTGGCGTTTTTGTTGGAAATGACGTTTGAGTTTTGCTTGTATAAGTCCATTCGATTTTTAGATTATTTAGGTCAGGAAGGAAAAAAAAGAAAAAATTGGTTTATTTCTCATAGAATCACATAGATTTCAAAAAGATAACCATAATTTTGAAGACGTATTTTGAAATGGGTACGTAGTACATGTGAAAAAGATATATTCAAATGGCTTGTTAGTAAATTCGCCCAAATCGGGTGAATCGATACATTTAAATAATATATTAATTTCTATAGGCGACTCGCACGAAGTCTATTTGTGGGTGAATCGAAACTCTAGAAATACATATTTAGTTAAAAAGTTTTGAATTTTATGCAATAAAGTGAAGAATAAGTAAATTTGTAAAAATCACCTAATAAGCCATTTACATCTCATTTGACTTCTCGAGACAACCAAATAAGTAAAAGAGAATTCAACGCCCTACATGATAATTTCTCATGTTTCGTGAATCTCATCAGTTCATCACGAACAAAAATCTCACATGCACAAACACACACCCGGGAAGCCAGTGCTTAGCCACTGCGGTAATCAAGCCCTAACCAACGTATGACCTAATTAGACAACGAAATAGTCAATCATATTTAAGTGCTATAAACTAATATAGCTATTATGTTATTACATTTACTATAAAAATACTGTATTTATCTAAAGTAAAGCATCATCATCATTTCAGCCAAATGACGTCCACTGCTGGACATAGGCCTCCCCAAGCACCGCTACTTCAACCGATTCTGTGCTTCTCGCACCCAACGGATTCCTACGACCTTCACAATGTCATCAGCCTATCTTGTGGGAGGCCTTCCAACGCTACGTCTTCCAGTACACGTATCAGTTTAAGCATAGTACACTCAAATTATGACAGCTATGTTTAATTCCATGTAATAGAAGACTGGAGCAGCGGTGGCGTAGTGGGAACGGCCTTAACTTAAGTGTTGCAGCTCGTAGATTCGAATCCAGACGGCGCGCGGCGCTTTACTTTGTGTAAATTATTTCATCACCAATGATCTCAAAAAAAAAAATGAAAACATCGTGAGGAAACCGAAATGCCCTAAAACCAAAAAATGCGACATCTACCAACCCGTAATAAGCCCGAGTGGTGGATTACGACCCAATCCCTTTCGCTGAGTGGAAACCTGTGTCCTAGTAGTAGGAACATAGTTAGTATAGGCTGATTTTGATGGACAGAAGACTAGCCTACTGCCACCAACATGGCACATAATCCAGACTCGGGGCTGAGGAATTCATTTTGGAAAGATATTGATTTTGGAACCCCATAACTATCTACCGGACCAAAGAATAGAACTGAAATAAATCTATTAATCCGAATCGCAGCAATCGTAGTTTCGAACACAGTGGTGCCGATTCTGTTGTACAAAATTCTCTAAACTAAACTAAAAATCACTAAAATTTGGTTTATTCCTGTCAAACGACGATTTCCTATTCTGAAATAGACTAAAGTGACACAACTTAACTATATTTTAGTTTGACAGCACTAAGATTGCACTGAGTTATTAGTTTAGTGAAAATGACAATTTTGCTATTCTGGGTTTGCCGGTTTTCACCAAAAATTTAGACTATAATAATTTATTTTGACTAAATCTGACAATTTTTAATCGCGATTAAAAAGGTGTGGAACAAAACTAGTGGTCATGAACAAATATTCACACCAACGCCTCGCCTTCACGTGCAAAAACAGTGCTGTATTTTTTATTTTTTCTTTTGCTTATATCTCGAAAATGGCGTGTCCTATCGCAAAAATAATGAAATTTTCGACCCCCTGTATGAAACCCCGGAACATATAAATCTCAACACGTGGGTAATATTTTTTTTTATTTTACAAACAAAAAGTGAAAAATTCCATATAAAACACGTCCAGGCTGCCCCCTTGGGCGCGCCTTCGTCTCTAAAAAATTCATTGCGTAGCGCACACAAGTACCACGTTGGGAAACCAAAAGAAAAAAAAACCATGTTGATTGCCAAATTCGTTTGTAGTCGTGTCAAAATAATTTTTAAATTTAGAGATTTTTTCTTGCAGAATAGCGTTAAAATTCTCATAGCCAAAAGTAAGGAATTTTAGAGATAGTTTAGTTAGTTTAGTTCGGTGTACAACAGAATCGGCACCAGTATCAGCAAAATTGTATATATATATATATATACCAAGTAACAAAAGTAAAGTTGCCCACCAATGTATTATTACGAAACTATGTAGGTAATACCTATACAAATTGTGCGTATCATCAAACTGTTACTTGAAGCAATGTTTACAAACTAACAAGTGCAATTAGTAATATGTGTGTGGAACCAATCACGTGGCCGGACGCTGGTTGCTATGCTGATTGATTTCTGTGCATGTTGAACTGGGTTACTTTAAGTTGAAGCAGCACACTAACGATTAAATTTGTATGACGTAAAACCATTAGTAAGTCATTGCAACGTAAATCTTATAACATTGCTTTTAGCTACTTTGAATGTGTGCATTTTATAGCTTTTTTTTTTTTTGGAATTTGCGTTTTGTTAGTGCAGAATTATCATTTTTTTATTCTATCTTATCAAAATTAAAGAATTACTAATGTTTTTTTTGTAACGTCGATCTTAAATATCCTATCTTATAGCGAGGTAATTAACTTATAAAAAACTAGCTTTTGTCAGCGGCTTCGCCCGCGTGGAGGTCGGAAATTATCCCGCGGGAACATACTACCGGGATAAAAAGTACCCTATGTGGTTATTCCAGGTTATAAACTATCTATGTGCCAAATTTCATCTAAATCGGGTCAGTAGTTTTTGCGTGAAAGAGGAACAAACATCCACACATCCATACATCCAGACATCCATACATACAGACTTTCGCGTTTATAATATTAGTAGGATTAATTAAGAAAGTTAAATAATCAAGTTCAGTACCTACCTAGTTATTTATGATATTGTTTTAAATTAGTATTCTTGATAAGTGGGTTGATTTATCTCCGCTGTTTAGTTAGAACCCAAAGGCGAAGAGGCTGTACCTAACATTTGTAGATCTCTAGGGGTGAATAATTGTTATATTGTAGATACTACATAGTTACAAAGAGCAATTTCGGGATATTATATAGTTTGTTTCCTCCGGGACTCCTTTGAAGATCAAAGGCTAAGCTCAGGAGTTCAGACGCTCTATTGTTGCATTTTATTTGAGGATATAGAGCTTCATAATGCTGACTTGAAAGTCAGATTGTATACAAAGGAAATGATTTTGTTTAAAGGTCTTCTTCTACCTAGAGCATTTTCCCAACTATATTAGGGTCGGCTTCCAGACTAACCGGATGCAGCTGAGTACCAGTATTTTACATGGAGCGACTGCCTATCTGACCTCCACAACTCAGTTACTGGGTGATCTGGTATAAGGTACCTCTTGGTAAGGCTGGTCATGTTCGGACTTCTGACGACTCGTAACGACTTTCAGATTCACAAATGACAGCCGAGACTAGGGTTGCCACCTTTTTTTCTTGCAAATAAAGTACATTGGTTATTATAGGTAAGAAAAAAAAGTACATAGTATAAAATTAAAGTACCTATGATTTATTTGTCTTTATTATAATATTTAAAAACATATTTTTTATTGATACTCAGCTGCATCCGGTTAGACTGGAAGCCGACCCCGACATATTTGGGAAAAGGCTAGGCGGATGATGATGATGATTTTTTATTGCTTTTTGCAGTTTGTATCACATAAACAAAATCCCAAAGAAATCAAATCTTGCAAAATAAAGTATTTTCGTGTACTTTATTGTTCTCATAAAGTATAGAGTACAATTATGTTAAATAACGTACAATACTTTATTATAGAGTACGAGTGGCAACCCTAGCCGAGACCAACGATAGAAATGTATGGAAGAGAAAGAGATACAAGGGCTAACTACCGACACTGTATCAAAGGCAGCAGAATTTAACTGACAGCCATATTACTTGTAAAGTGCTTTTATTCATTTAATGTATTTTTTTAACTTCACTACACTTTAGGTTCAATATTTGTCATTTTGTGTTTTCTTATGATAAACTGATTGTTTTTTACAATATCAGTTTAATAACACGTGTTTTTTAACCGACTTCAAAAAAAGGAGGAGGTTATCAATTCGTCTGTATTTTTTTTTAATGTTTGTTAGCTCATAACTTTTGACTGGGTGAACCGGTTTCGATGATTTTTTTTATTTGAAAGCTGGTGCTTCCCAAATGGTCCCATTTTAATTTGGTTCCATTCGGACAGTGGGATCAATGTGAAAACCATAAAAGTCATATATTTGCATTAAGTATTGGCGCGACAAATGAACGAATAACCCGATTAGATTAGTGCGGGGTATCTACCATAACTAAAAAGTTAAAAATAAAAACTTTTTACAAAATAATAAAAACCGACTTCCTTAAAAAAACACTACAAAGTCAAAAATAACTTTAATTTCGGAAGTCTGTGGCAAAAAAAAACCTTAAATACAAATCCTAAGACACCGAATTCCGAAATTAAAGTTATTTTTGACTTTGTATTGTTTTTTAAGGAAGTCGGTTTTTTAATTAAAAATTTATGTTCAATATTTGTATGCTTACTTATTAGCTTATTTATTATAAAGGGATAGCAAAATTTGTCAACGCCTTTATTTTATGTACCTATTTTCTATGCAAATAAAACGATTTTGATTAATGATGAGGAGACTAAAGACAAAAACACTGAGTCAGTCATTTTTTTTTTGCCATCAAGTTCTATTACTACAAAAGCAAGTTTCAAGATCAAAATTAACTTAAATACAGCTATCAAGGAATTACCGGGGCTATAATATGCGTGTCTCAATCGATTAGCCGTACGCAGCGTGCGTTCAAATACAATAATTAATAATTTTCTACACTGACCGTATTCAATTTATGGACTTTAGTTTTAAAATAATCCCGTATGTATTCGCTTGTTCTCTGTAAATACTTTGTGTAAATCTTTAAATCTGAATAATATGAAATTTTTGTGAAGGTACACGCGGCTACACATCAACCTAGATATTTCCAGTTTTAGCTGAACTCGCATTGTATACATTTTTCGTACAATGAGGAGCCAGCTTTTACTGGATATGTGTCGCTTGCGCGGATACTGGCGGTCGACTACTTTTCAACCTTATTGCTTAAGTCATAATGATGAACATTTAAACCGCTAGTGTCCGCGGTTGTACATAGGGTGGGGCCATACAATAATGCAATTTGCACCTCTTTCAGATGTCATTTGAATGGCATCGAATCTAAAAGAGACCGATCACTGTCTGATCTTTGTTTCGTCAGAACAACTGTAGACAAATTAGCCCTCAAAATTCTTCAGGCTCATAGTAAACTGTTAAAAGAAATGCTCAAACGAAAATATTTAAGCCTTGTATCGCATCGAAAGGGCTGTGTAATGACAAGTGATTTAGGTACACGTAAATAAGCATTGTAAGAGATAATTCAAAATGACAAATGTAATGACTGAACTCGGGAGAGATCACTTCACGCTTCATTGTTTTTTTTTTCGATGATGTTATCGTACTCAAGCATTTTGACATTATTTTGTCCTTTAGCCTCTTAATATGTTGAACCACCGTGATGAAAAACAATATGAAGAGTTTTTTTTTGGTAGCCTTTACACGGTGGCAGGTACAAATACGTGCAAACTCTACATGAATTCAGCAGATGATTCAAAAAGCAGAAATTTTTCGTCGATTATTAAAAACAAAATTCTATTGTTTCATAGAAAAGAGCAATAACTACGCGGCCAAAATTTATGGGGCAGCTATTTTTTTTGTTATACCAACGACAAATGTCAACTCTTCTGTATCATGAACTGAAACATGGTCACCGGTTTTGCGTCGATGTCCTTGCCACTGTGTATTATGTCCCAATGCTGGGCAAAGGTCTCCCCTTTTTCCATCTAAACCTCCCTGTTAAGACCGGTCCTCACACTAAATTGATAAAATAACACTTGATTTCGATAACTTCCCTTAAACCCCATCTCATGTTCAAGGCGTGTCTTCATACATCCTCACTACGAGTACAGTATTACCACCAGCAACCTATTTACATAAATAGTACCAACCACCTACATATTCGTCACAAAATATTCAATAGGTGTTCTAAAACGTAGGAGATAAGATATGACACCTACACCAACATCCTGCCTAACTGGCACACTCATATTGATGACAAACTGACATTCAATATGTGTCGAATAAATATGTGGGCAGAAGTAGGCTTTACTGCTAAAAGATTGAAAGGAGTCCACTCAATCTGTCTGGTTCTTCAGACACAAATCTACATGGTCTTCACATGATATGACCAAGATTATTTCTGGACTTTAAAAGAGACTGTGACCTCTGAGTTAAGTCCGGCGTTTCTTCTTATATTGGCGTGTAAAAGTGTCTTATAAGAACTACTTACAGAAATAAACATTTCATTTCATTTCTCAGAGTAGTCAGATAGGAAACGCCAACATCATCTAGTGTTATACATATGATTGACGTGTAAAAGTGTTTGTACAAACCTACTTACGGAAATCAAATCAGTCATTTTCAGTCTCCTACTATGTAAACCAAACTATATCGAGGATGCTTAGTAGCTGGTTGCTTGTAAAAAGGGACCAACACATTATGCGGTAAACGTCGAAAACTTCCTTTGGACATTTTACAGTTTTCCGTTCAAAATGTAACCCATAACGTACCTACTGAAAACAGTGACAAATGATCAAAGCACGTTCGTAATTCATTCGATTCGTGATCGGTTCAACCAATAAAAACAAACGAAGATCGCTCAAGAAGAGAAGGGCACGAAATTCTATGCCAGAACCGGCGTGACTAATCACTAACATTATAAACCTGATAGCGACCTTGAGAATCAATTACAAAACCTTTTACAGCTGCCTCCAGCAATCTGACATTTAATTATAATCTAGAACTCAGACCTAATTGATCTGTACTTAACAAGTGGCACCGTCATACCTCTAGTATTGATTTAGCAAAAGCTTATCAGCCATATTAACGCTTTCCACCTACGCTTTTCAAACCTATATACGCACTAAGTTAGTACAACACGTTTGTTATCAAGCTCTTATCTAGACAAGTAGACAAACAGTGTTAGGTTCAGAAGTATTGGGTCAGACAGGGACTTGACGGGTCTTGTGACGCATTGTGAAAAGTTTTTGTAGGTTGTCTGTCTGTCGAATCAATAAGGACCTAAATGGGTCATGTTTAACATCTATCTACAGAAGATTGGTTATAAATTCCTATTTCATTACTTTATTGTTACACTATCACAAGTCTAATGAATTTATTCTGAATAACGTTCAGTACATCAATTCGTATATTATATCCATCTATTATGCCATATTAACTATAGTAAGCATCATTCGGACACAATTATGTAACACCAGTGTTTCGGGGCCCAAGCATTTATTGGTGAAAAGCTTCTTTAAGAAGATTTAAAAAAGTAATGGTTTGCATTTAAATGATTTTTGTTTATACTACTCGATAGTGTACTATTTATTTCATAATTTATGTATTTGGTATTTTGTACCGACTTTATTTGTTTTGTTTTTATTTTTAGTGATTATCAGTGTAATTTTGTAAATGGTCTTCTATTTGAGAACACTTTTTTTAAAAGCTGTAAGATAGAGCAGAATAAAATAAAATGATCGTCAGTCCACAAAACAGCTTATTACACAAAAGAATCAGAACTAAAACAGGATTCTTCTTGAAACTGAAATACAACTAAGTTTAATAAAACAGCAACGCAGCAGACCCGGTAGAAGACCAGTAGTCCACTCTAGCCCTGGATCGCAATAGCTTGAAGTCAAGGGGAGAGCCTTAGTCCAGCTGTGGGATGATACAGCCTAACAATAGCAGTGGCAGGAATAGCAAAACAAAACAAAACCGTGGAAAAAATAATAGCAAATTGATACCGGAAGAATCTGAAAGGCGTATTCGAGTCGCATGCCAAACAACTTTACTACTCTAAATAAAGCAATTTCACGTTTCCCACAATGCTTGTGAACGAAGGAATGAATGACTGTGTTTGAACGCTTTCATTCATCAGTCTTTCCCCTGTAATATTGTTACAATGAAATTACTTCATTTCTCTTTTTATCCTGGGTTTCCCGACGTAAGGTAAGGTCGGTGATCCTTACGGAATGTAACTGTACTGCTATGCGAGTTTGCTGTGCCCGATTATGTTCTACGGGTTTTAAGGCAGAATGAGATGTGGTTAGGGAACTTGTCTCTTAGAGGGAGAGTAAGAATTCTAAAGAGAAAGTAAAAAAACAATAAATAATACAGGTAATTTGCTAATCCGACTAAACGAAAACCGAAAGAAAACGACGTCGATGTCTTGTAGGAGACTTCCATAGTTGGGTTTAAGTTTTTGACTTTATTTTTATTTCAATAATTTTGCAGTTTATGTATGTAAAAATAAAGGTTACCAATATATTTTTTGAAAGTATTCTTTAAGGCCTTTCATTTGACATACAACTTTATACTGCAGAATTAAAAAAAATATCTAAGACTACCCTCTATTTGATATGTATCATCCGTCGTATTAATTTTACTTTTATAAAATGCAGCCTACGTCACGGACAATAATAACAAAATCGATTGACACCTCATTCATCAAAATCGGATAAGAAGTTTAGGCGCTAAGGTGGAACATACATATTTAGACTACTAACCATAACCCTTCCTTTTTAGCTTTGCCGAAATCGGGTAAAAATAGATCGTATGCAGTTTATCAACATGATGGCACAAACCGAGTGAATTTGATGAGATTTAAGTGTAAACTAATTTCCAAAAGTAAGCAGCAAAGAAATGAAAGAAAAAATTAGTAAGAGCTGTCGCAATAAATTGAATTAAAACTTCCAAGCAGGTTTAAACAATGAAGTTCTACAACTTAGCAACAATTTTCGTCTCGACAAATCTAAGCTTTCGCCTCTTTTTATTTTGTCCATTTGAAATCTCAACTTGTTGCAAAATCAAAATTATTGGCAACAAGTACGTTAATAATGCAGATGAAACTGCATTTTGCAACTGGGCAATCTTACGAAACCGTTTTAATTACAGACGTATAATGTTATTTTGCAATTCTTAGAATCAGTACGCCACTTTTTCTAACAATAATTAATGAAGAAATAACACAATTTTTGTGTATATTTCTTATCTTAATGAGAATCACTTTAAACGTCTTCCGGGCATTTCGGAACGACTCATTATACAATATTTCGTGTTTCAGTGAATGTTTGTAATTTGTCACTTGTCTTATTTTATGTCATAACGTTTATGTCTGAATTATATTATAATTGTCTGCAGTTTGTCACTGAGAACATGCTGTGTTTCGGAACATTTATATCACCGTTTTGATGCCAAAATGTCGATATTGAAAAATGTTCAGATTACCTAAAACAAATGGAATAATTATTCGGATTACTATTTTATTATATTAAAATAATCCTGTACTGTATAATTTCTAAGGTCAATCACTGCATATTGAGCGGAGAATAGCTCGCGCAAAAAGAGTTCCTTTGAAGAATAAAACCAAGAATTTATCCGGAAAAGAACCCAAACTACCGACATTGCCTGCACAGCAAGCAAGCTGAAGTCGCAGTGGGTCGGCCATGTTTTGTCGAAGGACCGATGACTGATGGAAAAGTCCTGGAGATCACGTATCGGCAAGGTGGCTAGTACAGACTGAGCACGAAGGTGGAGAACAGGGTGATGTGACGAGACCTGGAAGAGTTTTATATCCAGCAATGGACTGCGATAGGCTGAGTTGATAGAAAGGAGTACACAGTAAAACAGTAGAGGAAAAGTCAATATTGATTAAATTGCGGGGAACATCCGTTAAGAAATGATATCACCTTGTGGACTTTGGTCGTTGCTCTCATTTGAAAATGTTATGCAGTCATATAGTGGATGTCCCCGCAATTTAATCAATATTGACTCTTCCTCTACTGTTTTACTCAAATTCGTTAATAACTGTTTGATTAGTCTAATTATTTTCTTATCATTTGTTATGAACGTTATATTCCACTCGGAAAATTATTATCTTTATACTCCATTTCCTTTATAGGTACATTAGGTACGATTGTACCTACCACACGTGGGGTTAAATATTTAAGTAGCTAACAATCAAGAATTGAAGTCATAATTTACCAGAAATGTTTCTTTTACGAAAATCCATGCTTCGTCTCAATGTTATGTCTTTAAAGACTTTCAAAGTACTTTTTGATTGAGAAACGTCTGCCCTATGTTATTTAGTTACTCTGTCTAAGTTACAGGTCTAATTATCAAACGCGGTGGCTGTGCCAAGTTCCTGTAATCAATATCCAGAAAGGATATTCTTCGAATTCCAAACTACGAAATTGTGAATCCTGACCGACCAAATTGACCATTATGTAATCACCGGCAAAGTAAGTAAGGACATTTCTGCCTATCCTTTCTAGGAATACAAGTAGCCTATGAACTAACGATCCTGCCGTACAAACGAAATTGGAATCACCTTAACTACAATGCATAATCGCCGGCTTGCTAGGACTGTCTTAAATTTAGTCTATGCCTCTTTGCTCACCCCATTTATACCATAGGTCGTTGTAATTGTAATTAATATAACCTTCTAATACCAATATACATAATTACCGGCAACATTTATAGTTTTTTAAGTGTTGTAAACTAACATCTAACGGCTACTTCATATTGTTTTAATCTACTAACTGGTGGAGAAAATGTGCGACCTTGGCATTCCTGATTGGCCCCGCACTGGCCATTATCGACTTTATTCTGTTATAACAATCATTGGTTTCTACCTTATTACATACTTTTAAGAGAACCAGCGTATTTCTTATGCCTATTTAAGGCTGTAGGCTGATAGCGTTCTATATTGCGGGTTCTATGTTCGATTCCCGCATAGAAAAAGTATTGACATGGTTTAAAGATAGTTATTTGGGTATTTGTGTATGTGAGATTTGTATATGTGAATGCAGTCACGATACAGAAAATAAATGGAGTCGATGTGTTACCATTAATTGATCATCTTCAAGGGTCTTTTAATTACTTAGTTTTTCTGGTGACCTTTAAGGCTCCAGCAGCACGGTGCAAAGCGACTCTAGTACATACATTTTCATGATTTTACGTTGAATTTGTTCTATTGAAGTAGCGTCGCGCCTGTCTGCAAGAGCCTTTAATGTCATAGTGCCAGAAATTATCTTAAAGAATGTAATAGAGTTTAAAAAAGCTCAACTGTTTACTTTATAAAAACTCAGTCGTCTTTTCATCCCCAAAACCGCTGTTTGCGGAAATACGTCGTAAGTATGTACTAGCAATTATAAAAATATGCCTCAACAAAAGCATACAACTGTAGGAAACAGAAACCACAAAGCATTTCAATTTATAAATAATACGCGAAACAAATTCGCGATTATGACAGCCATTGTACTAGAATTCATACTTAATAAGCTTATACATAATAATGACTATTTTAATCGCCGTGGAAGTGTGGAAGGTCACAATTAATACGCTCTAGAGGAATTTCAATTGTGGAGGAAATTATACCAGGTGCCGTGCAGGTAGGAAACTAAGGGATTATTGGACGGATGTTGGTAGAAGAATTTACCTGAGGCAGGAACGAAAAAGCAAGCTTTCTCTCATGCTTTAGTTTGCGAACATCTTTGGGTGAGATAGAAAGGTTATATGAGACTCTTAAACTACAATCTGTTGTCCTTTCTCACTTTATTCTGGATACGATACGCGTATATTGTATATTTCTTTCCCCAAAATATCATAACAGACAGCAATCTACATAGTCTTTACAAAATCTGACCAAGATTATGTTTGTTTCGGCCTTTCATCTCAGAGTAATCAGATAAGAAACGCAGACCTCATCTAGTTTTTAGAATATGATTTACTTGTAAAAGTATTTAAACTATACTCATAAAATCATTCATCGTCAGTAATGATAAAGATTTTATTTCTGTAAGTAGTTTTGTATATACACTTTTACACGTCAATGATATTTTTTTTTTAAGATAAGGTCGGCATTTCCTATCTGACTACTCTGATGTGAAAAGACGAAACAAACTCAGAGGTCACAATCTCTTTTAAAGTCCAGATAGTCCATTGATTGTAGGTATGGTTCCAGCAGACCAATTAGAAAGACTTGCCTAACAAAACACAAGACTGAGAGGCCATCATATAATGTTTAAATCAACATATGTCCTTGTATCTACCAAACAATCTCTCCTTTCTCAAGCACTCCAAAAATAACCAACAAAGACCACACACCCAGAAAACACTAACCTACCTATTCCTACAAAATATTGCGCAGTACCACTGAAACCGGGTATTACCCTCATAGTGTCGACAGGTAACCCGCTTAACACTCAGATATTTAATACCAAAGCGACACAGATAGATCGGATGTCACACAATCAGCATAATATCCGACATTCTTTGACGTGACTGTGTTGATTCTGCATAGAAATGTACATATATATGTGCCTGAATATGTTTCATGGACATATATGGATGTGTGTTACGTGTGTAGGTGCGCCCTTATTTTCTATGTACAAGGTATAATAACTTTATGTGTTCTTAAAACAATCATCAGACCTAAAAGCAATTGTAATGTCTGTATTGAATAAAAAAAAAAAGATAAATCTTTTAATTTTTAAACCAATATAGATATTTGGTTTTTGTCTTAATATTTTTAAGCCATTGCATCTTTGTTTATGAGTTGATACAGACATGATTAATTATCATTTTAATTCTCACTCATCATCATCTGCCGCTAGCCTAGCCTTTTCCCAACTACGTTTGGGACGGCATCCAGTCTAACCGGATGCAGCTGAGTACCAGTATTTTACATGGAGCGACTGCCTATCTGACCTCCACAACCCAGTTACTGGGTAATACGATACCCCTTGGTAAGACTGGTTGTCAGTCTTTCGGGCTTCTGACGACCCGTAACGACTGTCTAATATCTATGAAAGACAGCCGGGACCAACAACGGCTTAACGTCCTTTCCGAGGCATGGAAGGGTCTTGGTATGTAGAAATGGTCACCCATCCACGGACCAACCGTGGCAAGCATAGCTTAACCTGAACGATCAATCCGTGCGGCTGTTATTAGTTAGCCACAAGCCTTTCCCATTTTAGTTCTAAACGTTATTATGTGATTATATAGCCTTCTCTAATCATACTACGCAATCCTGAAAACTCTTACACAAATTCTTTTATCTAACTTATGAACACCGTACTCTGCTAGTACCTTTCCTTAAATAGCGTGATAGCCGCCTATTTAAGTCGTGGTCAAGCTAAATCAGGCTCTCTCAAGCAATAAATAAAGCCGATAACAGTTAAAGGCTTTAAAGCTGATGATAAAACTCGTTTGGACATGATAAGGAGAGGGACGTTGTAAATTTTGGACCCTTTAGAGATCTAACAGTGGACAGGGCCAAGTATAAGTAAGGATAAGAATGAAATGTGAAAGATGACATAACTATCAAAGGGACTTTTGAAGAGATACATCATGGGATAAATTTCGGTTATGAAGATTAGAAATTGATAATGATTTTAAAGTGGTTTTGTGGCAAATTAGCGTATGCAGCCACAAAACCAGAGGACCCAAAATACTTTCTAATTAAATTCTTATTTATGTAAAAATAAACTGTCTCATGATTGTTGGCACAATTATACATATATTGCGTTGGTAGCGTTGATAGCTGTTCGATTCTTGCCTAGCTATGTTTCGATGTTCTAGTTGAAAATTAATTTGAATGTTTTTACAATACTATCATCATCATCATCATTTCAGCCGTAAGACGTCCACTGCAGGACTTAGGCCTCCCCCAATTTGGGGGGCTTTGCCATAATCGCCACGCTTGGCATGCGGGTTGGCGATCGCATTATGGTGGTAAAATGCATAGAGAACGCTGCTGCCCATTCTCTAGTAAGTCCCTTACTCGCCTGTTACGACACCCACGGGAAGAAATGGAGTGGTGTTCTTCTTACAGTACTATCAGTCCGAGCTTATAATGTTTTAGTCAAAATGCAGGGTTGTTGTTACCTTTAAATGTCTAACTTTGCCTAATTTTGAATAACTTTATTTCCTGTAATTCTACGAATTGGAAGATTAATAAACCATCCGAGCCTTCGTTATATCAAAATTATGTGATCATTGTAATTACTTTCTTCCTGTCATTTCTGTATAATAACAAAACATTTTTATCTTATCATAAAAGTTAATGCGCAAGAATTATATAAAGCCAATGAAAGGAATATTACTGCGATACTAAAATATAATTATAGGTAGATGACGATTACACTTTATTTTTCAACTATCTGCGCTGATATTTCGATTTCAGTCAATAATTTCATCACACAGCTAAAGACCAACATTTTATTGATGACAGATGAAAATCTAAAGACACACAACATAATTCTAAGCATATCAAACGTGAAAAACAAACTCTACCATCCACCAACACTGCTACAAAAAAAGTAGGTCACTTATTCGCACATCGCATTTCTTTCCGGCCCGAAGGAAAAGTTTGCACCAGTCCTAGAGTAAGTAACCGATATCCATTCGATGAGCATATATTACCAAAACATAGACGCGAAAGATAAGCATAATAATTAAGCCTCATACAATGTTGATAATAATTCTCTCACGAAGATGATCACACTGGCAACTGGTCAAGGAGTGTCACTAGTTTACATACCTGCATCCGGCTCAGAAAAGGTTAGCAATAGTTCAGCTGATACCTTGTAAAAAGACGAAAAAGGAGGACACAATCGGACCTTCAAGGTTGGAGACATAAAAGATGCAATGGAAAAGGGCATGAGCTCTTTTTTGATAGGATTTGTAGTATAAGAGTATTCCTAATATTTGAATAGAATTCAAATTTACAAGGTGATTACCGTCGAATAAACATCTTCTACGGACTAAGATGTTTATAAGCGTATGACTACTATGCAAGACAAAAGATTCTTATAACGAGAAGGTGCAAACATTGATCTCGAGGTTCCCTGTTTGTGACTGATTGTACTAAACTAACTTGAAATAATTTCCAAAATTAAAAACACTAACTCAAGCCATTACTTGCAACAATTAACCGTGCAGCCATAAAAACTATAAACAAAACACGATTATACGACCATCAAGGAAAAATTCAGCCATTCTCGCGGTATCGATTAAAGGATTATCGACTTCGCTTTGAATACTGCGAATCGTAACTCCGGCCCACGATTCTAACCTTTAAAGTTAGGTAAATCTGATGAGAATGGTGAACAGGGTTTATAGCCGAGAGACTTCAAAACTCGTTGAATATCAAAACATGCATAACACATGATTCAGAGCTTAGTCTAGATCTACTCGAGAACATGAGTTAAGGAGTCATAAAAGATGTATGAACTATAAACCTCTGTTATATTGAGGAAACAAGACTAAACTATTGGTTAACTATCGTTCTGCATTATACAGTAGCTGTGGCTCCGATGGCACAGTTATTTCACAGTTTCGAAGTCAGAAAATAAATTGCAATGAACTCATCATCTGCCTAGCCTTTTGTTGGTCGGCTTCCAGTCTAACCGGATCCAGTTACTGACCACAATCTAGTTACTGGGTAATCTGTACCCTTTCGTAAGACTGGTTGTCAGACTTTCGGGCTTTTGACAACCCGTAATCACTGTCAAAGATTTACGAGTGAAAGAAAAATAAATCGCATTAATAAATTTGCGCATAAAATCGAATTCTATATTCAGTCAACTAAAATGTAATGAGCCTTTAGAATCCTGAATTCTGTAACTATTGTTGCGATTTATGCTTCATTTTCTTTTTAAATGTTGGCACATGTACAGAGAGACTCGTGTATCAAATTAAAGCATCCGTAGAAAAGTATTTCTGTGTTGAATATATCAGTAATATTTTGGTTATCTGTATGTATTGGTAAGATAAATCATTCGTTATTAAAATAGGAACCACGCGAACAGAGAAATCCACGTCCACCATATGTAATAGAGACCGGACGTAAATCAGCAATGAGTAAGCAGCAGAGTTGATTCAAATAATTTGTTCTGATTCTGATGTACTGATAGCAATTTAATTCAATACGACGAAACACAAGGCAGCATATTATCTAACATCCGGTGTTACACTATCATTATTTTAAGTACTGTTTGTTTTTTTTGCGGCGTGTACTTCTTTGTAGATGCGAGGATTGAAATTCTAAGCAAGACATATTTGAGGGCTAAATTGTAGCAAATGATTCGAAAGTGCAGTGAAACGAATGTAAGTACACTGAACGGCCTTGATACAATACTGACACTATCACCACAATTATTGGCAAATGGATTAGTGAAAGCAATATTGGAATTTCACCCTCTGACCAAAATTTCAGTGTATGGGAATAGAACAGATTGCTTCATCATTTAATTGCTTACTGACAAAAAAACGAAAATTTTGAGAGTCGAAATGGTGAATGTCTTATACATTATTATATAGTTTGCATCAAGAACTAAGGCTTCAACATCCACATTGGAATACAGGTAAACTAAAGTATTGTAATGAGCCGGTAACACAGAAACCTCTCTACAAAGAAGATTAGCTTGGTCACGTTTTAGTAACAGGATTATACACAATCTATAGTATGTCATATGGAGATAAATTGTGCGGTTGTTCAGGTAATGGCATGCTGTCATGGATTACACGTGTATTTCTTCAAATAACCATTTGGTGCATGTATTTTGTTTGGCGCCTTTTCATGAAACCTTTTTTCCATTTTTTTTATCGGGTAAACGAACAAAAATTTATATTCTTCTACCGGGCTTTGTGATTCAGTTCAAATAGACAGATATGTCTACGGATTTCAATATTTTTTTCAGTTTGTCGATAAAGGTTTCTCAATTCACAATCTCCTTCTTTTCATTCAGTAGAGGAATCTTTGTTTCAAATTAGAAAATCATGTGTGATTTGTATTTTATATATCCTTTATTTAACGAAACATGGATTCAAGTAACCTTTACCAGATACAACCTTTTTTAAATCCTTATCCGTCTCTGCCTATCATCGCGGGTGTTATAACTTTGAAGGCCCAAAGTTCTTCATTCCATATATTCTTCTTTACTGCCAACTTTTTTTCATCTTACCTTCAAGTTTACTTATATTTCTAATCCTATTTTATCGAAATCCTTTGCTTAAAGCTGTTGGTTTTTCTTTATATTCCCTTTATATTTTCGTCCAGCAATTCTATTTTGCTTTTTGATTGAAAATCAGCCTGTTTATCATCCTGCGCCAGCTCCCAATAGGATTAAATGGGATTTTTGTGGCTCGTTACTTTTAATTTATAATTGTTCTATCATATCAAAAATTTTATGTGTTCGGTCTTTTCCAGTAATAGTAAATTTGTTGGGTTTAATATTTGATTTCACAATGGGCTTTTTTTTTGCAACCATCCGTTAATATCACAAAACACCGAGATTAAAAATAAAAAATACCGACTTTATTAACTTAATACGTCGTCAGTCAACGACATAGCAACTCATTAAATTACATTTTCCATGGTTATTTCTTATACTATTTCAATAATTTTATTAAAATTTCCATACATTTCACTATCAGAGTTATATTAAATGTTTTGCACAGCATAATCGTTCGGTCGTTGTAAATCGCTTGCTTTCGATCCACATTATAATCGATTCATTTGTTCCACACCGGCCATTCTATTATCATGATGGAAAAGAGGTAGAATTAGAAGTAATTTTAACAATTCCAAAGTATGCACTTTGATTGGTGATAGTCCAAAAATTGATAATGACGGTCAAATTCCAAAAATAATTCAGAAACTGCGTAATTTGACAATCCTTCTTTCCAGAATATTTTTAATGTAACAAACCGTAACGATTCAGTAAAACCGTAGCAGAACCGTGTCAAAGATTATTTTGAAGCAGCTGAAACAATTTTCATAAGAACGCACAAGGTTTCTGCCAAACGGAAAATCGTTTTAACGAGGAGTAAAGTCCGCATCATTTAACAAACCTACTTACCTATTGTTAAGTTCTAGAAATTTTCCGAAAGATATATTTTTCCATCTGTTTTGCTCAATAAAAAATGCCGGGCGAAGAACATCCAATTCTTCGAGACAAAATCAAAGTTCAAGTTCAATGGAAAAATAAACAAAACAGAACGAACAGTTTTAAGCGTCAATTTTCTTTTACTGCACCGGTTTTTATTGGGGTAAAGGAAATACGCAGCCGGTTTTCTAATACATTCCGTTTTTGTCATATCTACGTTTTTGTTGTGAACGTTAGTCCCATCATTGTCATTTGCAAATGCTTTAGGAATATTATTGTCACTGTTTAGTTTTCCTGTCTTAAAGGGATCTATGCTTAAATCCAGCAGAGGACGTCTTTCGGCTGAAAAAATGAGAGGTACTTTGTCCTAAAATTTATTCTGGATCACCTAGATTTTCTTCTACTTCATCCACCATACACAGACACACAATAGTATATAATAGTATGAAAAAAAATTTCACAGTTTTATATTTTTAGAGAATAATATTCTCTAATATTTTGATAAGATGAGTACAGTGCGAAATTAGATGGATTAATCGATCCTGTTCGAAAACTAATGTTATGGTAACATTCATCTGACATCAGAATCATTCGACACGCATTTTTGTTTTTGATGCCAAAATTATAAGGGCGAATTGTTTCGTCGGATGCCGAAATAAAATGATTCGGCAACGCCGCAGATCGCCACGAATCAACAAGTGCAAGACGCACCAACAACATCTCCCGGCGGTAAACAAAGACAAGCAACCAAGCCATGGAATTCGTTCAAGACAGAGGCAACGATCGTGAAAACTGGGCCGGACATGTGTGCCTCGGCCGTGACCGCTTTACAATCACTTTTCAATTAATAAAGAACAAGCAAGCACCTGCAGAATGCAACAGATTCTATCACTCGCAACAAACAAGCAATACGCACGCGTTTGATGCCGCTCCAAAATAATCCGGACCGCACTTTCACAGGTAAGTTAGTGTGTTTTGTTTACGTACTTTCAGGGTTTAACACAGGGCACAGGTACACAGGGTAGCACGAGTCGAGTCGCGGATGAGGGCGCGCAGCGCGGCGTGCGAGTGATTCGCGCGACGGTCGGCACGGCACTGGCCGGAGCGGCGCGCGGCGGTCGGCACGGCGCTCGGCGAACGGCAATTCGCAACTCGAAATACCTACGTAACGTAACTTAACTCCATAATATTTTATAGTTTCGTAATCGTGTTACTCGATTACTGTGCGCCGTTCGCGTCTAATCGATGTCACGATTTCGGGAGCGGTCCTTGTGACTGAGAGAATCGAAACTCACATGCATTCCATGTTTGTTAAATGCAAGCCTCCTAGGAAAGGTCAAAGTGTGCGGTTCGCGACATACCTATATGTCAAATTGTATACGTTCGTCCTCCCACGTAGTTTGCGAAGGAGAAGTGGGAAAAAGTTTCAATGGCATTTTGTGTGCTCGTTAGTTTTGCATCAGATCCTTCTGAATTGCACCACTTTGATAACGCTGAAATGCGTCAATGCCTAGAATCTGACATAGAAGTGGGTTGTAAACAACATGTTAACCTGAAATCAGGCAAAAAAACATGTTTCCCTCTAGGAGTGTTTTTTGAAAACTTCCCGACGGATTTGCGTAACGGCGCGTCGGTAAACGACGCATGAATATTCAGGGTTGGTAATGAGCAGTCACTCCACATTTCGCTCGTCTGGATGACTCCTGTCCAATATATCCTTGCTCTCATTACGTGTAATTCTATAATGATGATATAAAAACCCGAAGCCCTTGGAAATTTGGGCCACTAACTAACTGTCTAGCCAAAAATCCCCAACAGAACAAAGCTGCGAAGGGACAAAGGCGTTCACTAAAGATGGAACTATTACCAAACAATATTGGGCGACCTTATCACTTTTATTAAGTCCAGTTCCAATTTGTATTAGGTACAGTTCGGAGTATTTATGTAGGCAAATATCTATAGGCTTTTGTTGCCCGTGTTATTTGGAAACAGGGTCTTTTGGGAGGAAGATATTTCCAATATTAGGAAGAAATTAATTACTATTGTAAGCATTTTATAAACAAAAACTAAAAGGAATAACGCCAAAGATTTTCGTACTGAGCATACGCACAACATGTTTTAAAAAGGACTCGTATTCTGCTGCTCGTTGGCTTATCTTTTTTTGTTGACTGTACAAGAAAACTCCATTATTCAAAGTTATTTTAATGATTTGGCTAACGATAAATTGCTTTACCATCAAAATTGTTTGCTTCATTCTTTTGGCGCCCCTTCTCCTTTATTACGAAGCGTTCAGCCCACGCAAAAAGCTGTTCATTCAGGTTTCACGATTAAGGCGCGGACTGACTACGATTTTAAATGCTACAACCACATGCTACAGCTCCAACAAATAAGGTTGAAAATTGAATAAATATTTGGATTGACGATGTGACTAAGCTGCGAATTGGCATTTATTTTACGGTTTTATTTAGATTATTCGGACTACACACATTAAATTAAATAATTGTCTGGTTAAAGTTTTAAAATAATGTTTATTCTATTGAACTCTTTAAAAAAAAAATGTTGTTATCGCTGAAAATACAGAGATGTTCGACGTCAAAGTTTTTTTTGTGAAACAATTTTTATTGGGAATATCAAACAATTTTTCACTATTCTATTCGGTTAGAATTTTTCTTTAAACCCTTCTCTGTCCACTGTATTTTTTGTGTCGTATATTTTCACTGCGTTACGTCATACTCGATTGTCAAAGACACCAGTGTTTTGTGAATATTGAGGTAACACCGCGCCTTAAGGGCTAAAATTTTACTAGGTACTGTTTTCACTCACTGCTTTTACCTTAACTATGATATAATAAATACTTATATATTTTATTCATACAGGTTGACAGGACATAGACTTACAAACTGTAACCATGAATTCAGCACGTGGTTCTAGACTCTATAACAAAAATCTTTTGCCGGTTATCATAAAAAATCGGCTGTTTCAAAGGGTATCATTTAATTATTATATAGAACCTGTAACCTATGTTTCACAAATAAATAATTCTGATTCTGATTTAGATAGTCAAAAGTGTTATATGCCAACGCGGTCAAATAGAAAGGATCTGCAATAAAAAAAGACTAAATTATGTGTTGAATCCATGGTAAGCAGGTTCAGCGTCCATGTCACTACTAGCTTGTAGATATGTACTTGGGAAGTCGATATGAAATTGCTATGTTATAGGAAGTATCTATATTATATTTGGTCTGGTCTCGTATGCACGATATACTTTTATCCCGTGCTTCTATCTCACGATAGTCTAGTTCAGGATTTTTGTCAAAGAAAAGCGTAACTTATTTGTATACCGATTGTGTTTCTGCCTATTTCCCTTCTAATAAAGTTGTAGTCAGATACAGACTTGAACGAACTCGCAATCGGAGTGGTGGATTACGGCCCACTCCCTCTCACAGCGAGAAGACATGTGGCCACCATCATCATCATTTCAGCCGTAAGACGTCCACTGCTGGACTTAGGCCTCCCCCAATTTGAGGGGCTTTGCCAAAATCGCCACGCTTGGCAGGCGGGTTGGCGATCGCAGTATGGAGGTAAAATGCATAGAGAACGCTGCTGCCCATTCTGTCCCATAGTCGCCTTTTACGACATTCACGGGAAGAAATGTGGCCACATTATAAGCTAATTGATTATCATCATCATCATCATTTTAGCCGCAAGACATCCATTGCTGGATATAACCAAAATAGGCGGGTTGGAGATCACAGTATGGTTTTTAAAACTGTATCAATAACGCTGCTGTTCATTCTCTAGTAACTCTCTTAGTCGCCTTTTACACACCATGACACTAACGGAAAGAAATGGGGTGATGATAGCATCACCCGTTTTTTATTTTAGTCTGGCACCACACGGACTTACTGATTATGCTTATCCTAGAGGCTAAGAAATGGACCTATATCACCACTACCACATATGCCTATATAGGATTTTTTTTTTAACCAGTGCGCAATTTTTTTTTTGGTGGTTCAGTATCAGTAATAGAACACATTTCAACAATTTTTTTTATTTTTATTCGACTTAAATCAGTAAACTGTGGACACCCTACATATTTCGTAATTATGATATCGACTATAGGAATAGGTCAGAAACCGCGCGCCGGCGTAGGTACTTCGAACTTCTTAGAATTTCGATCGAACAGCTGGTAGGTACTTGTAGCTACGCTCGGTCGTTCACCTTCGCCGACGCGCCGGCACCGCACGCAAGTTACCATAAAAACCAGTTTCAAAATAAATATCTTTCGTTAACGATAACTAAATTTTTTTGTACTAAGATATATCAAAATAAAATTGCATGGTTATTATAACTCGTTTAAGTTTAATTTGTTAAAATTTGCGCACTGGTTAAAAACTTATCCTGTATGTTTAGGCTTACCAAACAACGAAATACCTCAACCTAACGCACCAAAACCTTCACTTTTCGGCACCAGCTACGTTTCAGGAAGAACATTAACCTAGCAGAGAAACATAAAAGTTTATTGTAGAGTTGAGTGTCGCCGACATGTGTGTACTGCGACATTGAAGACGAAGGAATATTCCGTTCAGTATTATTTAGATGATTTTGTTAAGGAATGGGCAGGACTCTAGGTACCTGAAGTATGAACAATGATTAAAGTAGTGAAGAATCCTGTTAATTCTTTTATATTTTGTGAATGTGGAAACGTTTTAGGCCTTGTAAACTGTAGATTTGGAGACGATTTTCTATTTAATTGATTACCTGGTACTTGTTGGCAGGCCTAAATAGTCCTCCCATACCTATTTACAGTGTAATTTGAATTTGTGTGAGCCAGTTATTTTTTAAAGAGTAACCATGGAGTTTATTATCGGCTCTTCTCCACAGGAAACGACCAGTTGGAACCGTGCACCTAGCTTCTAACACCATAAGTTTTATGTAAGTTAATGTGTATTTTTTGTTTTGGTTCCTTACTTAATTTGATTACATCACTAAACTGGATCACAACCACATCAAACCTCTCGTGCAGGGCAAGTTTCGACCTTTTCCCGCCATTTGTGGTGACTGACAGATGACAATAGTGACAGCAGCTACCTCACTACGTGTGTATGAGATAGTGTTTACATATCTATTAACTTTTTCAGTCACGCTTTTACATTAAGCATATTTTGAAACTAAAACTGTCATAAATTCAATAAACCACCAATCGGTCTCTTCTTGTTACGTATAATTCAAGCTTTTATTATGATTCAACCGATTGTAAAAAAAAAAAATCGGAAACAGGTGGTTAGTAACACTGACCACCAAGACTGAAAGAGCTAAATAGGTTAAACTCAACACAAACTCAAAGCATTTATTTGAATTAAACCATTCACAGACACTTTTGAAGCTACTTGCAGATTCCAAAACGTAGATCTATTCTTGTTACTTCTATATGTGAGTACAAAGTAAAAAAGTGAAGACACAAAACTAAACATAAAGGGAATTGTCCAGACTTGGCCATTTTTAAACATGCTGCTATACAAAAATGTAATTTACCAATAATTTTAATTCTATTTTATATATAATATCTGATGCTAATAACTTTGTGTGAATAAGCACTGTAAAAAAACTTTTTTGGTATTTGTTATGATGTGACCAAGTCTTTGGCTTTGAATTTGACTTCAGTGTTGCCAAACAAAAACTGCATAAACAATAAATTCAAATCGATTTAAAGTGTAGTTTTCATTTAATAATTATTACCAAAAAAAAAACTAATATACGATGTAAATTATTAAAGACTTAAAAATGATAAATTGAAGAATGCATTATACTTGAATAACTTATAAAACAATAATCGATTCCATACGTATCGATACAATTATCTTTTTTTTATTTGGCAACACAATGCTTTAAAAATGTTGTGTTAATTGTCAAAATGACAGTTATCATTCAGTTCGTTTTTTTTTTTGCATCGTGAGTGTTGTTTTTGTAAGTTTTATTGCGATTACTTTAGCTGTTTCTAAATGGATTCCGAATTTCCCCTTCGTGACGACCCCGGCACTTCCATGGACCTTGTATTTATGATGAACCTGGCACATCTAAAGGAAGTTTTATTTCATGCATAAACAATTTCAATTAAACGTTAAAAATTATCTAAATATAAATCTTGATACAAAACTAGGTTTATATTACCATTCTTACTGATATGAATTATTAAATCAATCATATATTATTAGCTGAACTGTTTGTTTATAAGTGGCCAAAGTCCCAAAGAAGTTGGTCAATGCCCTTTAAAAATAAGACCAGGAAGTTAGGAAATGACCAGTTTCAATCGACGGTGCCCGTTCACAAACATGATGCGTGGATCAGCATCATTCAGCTCAACCATTATGTAGGGAATCGAATGATCCAACACAGACGACACCATCATCCATCGTTTTAGGTATCAATATAATGTTATTTAAAAAAATACTAGAAATAAAAAGGAGCTACATCTGCCAACAAACTACTTTGCGGTTTGGCAGAAGTAATATATTTTGTAAAAAGCCAAAACATTGTGAATAAACAATATTTTCATTTTTTTTTTTTCATTAGTATGACATTTAAGTGAGCATAGCATAAAATACAAGTATGGCTCTAAAATACACTTACATGTCTATTATATTATATGGAAAAAAAATGCATTCACTACTGGCTATAATACTTTAATTCACACCTGGTTGTGCACTGGTACGAACTTGCTAACTGCAAATACTTATTGATCAGATTATGAAAAGATTAAAAGAAAAATAAATAATAACTTTTGCTTAAACACTCAGATCCTCTAAGTGTTTTCTTATGCTGAGAAAAAAACATAAGAAAACTCTCTTCCTTATTTTATCGAGCTTATTTAACACAAGAGTATTGAAAAATTATGTCACTTCTCGGAAACCTCTTTTATGAACAGAGACTAATAAAAGTTAATAAGACTGCAGTAAACTGTGTCATCTTGGCACTTCTATTCACTTCATACGGCTAAACAAAAGGCGTAGGTGTACCGTACACCCACACACGATGACGTATTTCCAAACCATAGTGGGCGACCTTTCCTACAATTTTTGCACATACAACACCAATTTCCGAATGTCGTGTCGGCAATTTTCGCAATTTTTCGCTTCACTATTTTCGTTTGACACTGATAATAATGCGTCGTATAATGGGTGCGGTCAAAGGATAGGAAGTAACAGAAGATCTACTTGGTACATTGAAAAACGAAGACGGTGGGTTTTTTTTTAATCTACGGATTTTCACCAAACACTATGGTGTTTGTATACTTTATCGTAGATTTTTTCAGTTTAGTACCTATTTCAAAATAATTAGGGCTAGACTTTCTTGATCAAAGAGGCTTCACTGTAACTAATTAATAATTACCTTCTGGGCAATTAAAGAATAAATCGGAACTACATGAAGTAAATAAATTTCCTCATGCAATGCAGTCTTACTAAGCCTTCTGTTCTCTATATTCTGTGGTATGGGGCAGTTATTGCAAAACCTTGTCAGAGGGAGGTACATGATAAGGCAATATGCAAATACCCGGGGAGCGAGCCGTACGCTCCGAATACTTTTAACGGTTGGTTTTGTAGTTGCTAGGAGGCTTAGCGAGGGTTAAGGTATTTAGGCTTTGTAGGTTAGGGTTCTGGTAAATGTTTTAATGGTATGATTTCGTAACATTGACCGCGAACCTACTTTCATTTTGCTCATGTGAGAGTTGTTAGGTTCAATTCCCGAGTCAGGCAAAATGGTTTTTAGTTTTTGCATTTGGGTATTCTCAGTAGCAGCCCAGAGTTAAGATTTTAATAGCAACGACCTCGCCCCTCTTTTTAACTCTTCTTGTATTTTTTCTTTTTTATGTTTTCGGTTATTATTTTGATACCCAAAGTGTTGAAAGTATGTATGTCGATGGATATAAGAGTAGGGGAAGTCCAAAAAAACAATGAATGATGATGTGGATAGAAAGGAGGTGATTACCGAGATGACGACTAATAGAGAAGTGTGGAAGAAAAAACATGTTGCGTCGCCTACTAATAAGTTTGGATAAGTGCAGGAGACTGATGAATCATCAGTCTCCTGAATTTACTGATTTTGATAATCAAAAATATCGCTAGACTGATTGCTTTAGCAACACACCAAGCGACAAGTTAAAATCATTTCAATATTGGATACAACTATTTAAATTACAGTATTGCACACAATCACAGCAATTTAGGTGTTGCCATGCATAAAAATCACATAAACCTGCCTACAATTACGTTCAAGGTTATTTCATTCAAGTATTTTGACGGTAATCACCGCTGACCACCGGTAATGAAAATGGTGATGCCGTAACGGTGATTAAAATTAATCACATGTTACCTAGGAGAAATGGTTGCACAAGTTTGTTTAAGGTGCGCACTCATACTGGTTTTAAATTTTAGTAGACTGTTAAAACAATATCGGTAATGTTTGCACTGAAAATAATGGTTAAAGTTAATCAAAGTTGATCTTTAGGTTGCAGATTGACTAATATATAGCATCTCTGCTGTCCTATTATGCACAAATCTACAATCCGTTCACACTTATTTTACCTCTGATTTGGTTGACACAATCGCCACGCTGAAACAACCCGAAGAATTGCCAAACTTAAGTGGCTGGCTATAGCACGCAGAACAGATGGCCAATTGGACCGAAAGGTTCTGGATTGGTGACCGCGTACTGGAAGACGTAGAGTTGGAAGACCTCCCATAAGGTGGACCTATGACCTTGTGAAGGTCGCAGGAATCCGCTGGATGCGGGAAGCACAAAACCGGTCGAAGTGGTGGAGCTTGGGAGGGGTTTATGTCCAGCAGTAGACATCTTTCGGCTGACATGATAATGATGAATCGCCACGCTTGGCAGGCGGGTTGGCGATCGCAATATGGTGGTAATATGCATATAGAACACTGCTGACCATTCTCTGGTAAGTCCCACAGTCGTCTTTTACGACACCTACGAGAAGAAAATGGATTGTGCTATTCTTTAGTTCCATACGGAACGTTTTATTCGTTATTCATATTAATAGCTCCTAATTCATCAGCTTATCTAATGCTTCAAAATCATTGCCCACCTTAAGAAGCTATTAACAAGTTATGTTAAGCAACTCAACTTAAAGGTCAAACTTAAGTAACTGACAGCACCACGTTAAGTAATGAGGTCCAATTTGTATTTATTAACACCCAATACCGTATTCAATTGAAGTTAAGCTTTGGTTTTCTATGAGAACGGGGAGAAAAAGTCACACGATATAATTGTCATGCTCACTCAAATGTCTTGCTGGTGGTGGCGTGTGTGTTGGATCATTGAGTTCCTTTCAAAATGGTTGAGCTGAACCTGAATGATGCTGATCCACACGTCATGTTCGTGAACGGGCGCCATCAGAAGGGACTGGTCATCTCTTAGCTGCAACGGCTTATTTTAATGTCTGAATTGTTATTTTATTTTTGTTTGATTGCGGACGCTTTTTCTGTGAAGAAGCCCGAAAGGCTGACAACCTGTCTTACCAAGGGGTATCGTGGTACCCAGTACAGTTATGTCGGGCTCTGCTTCCAGTCTCACCTTTTCCTAAATGGCTAGCTTACATGCATGTCAAATACTAAAAATTACAGATTTTAATGACGGCCGTTTTAATATGACGAATCTGTTTACTAGGAAACACAACTCAAGATCTAAAACCGTATTCAACTGAGGGTATGGAAATGACCACCATTCTGAAAAAAGCTAAAGAATGTACCATAACTGAAAACATCATTTGACTTACGTATTAAGTACTACTAACACCTACTATGGACCAAGTACTTGTCTTTGAATAAATGTATAATATTTCATACGAGTTTTCACATACACATTTTGCATTTTATTTTATCGTATCTTATCGATAGCCACAATAGACGTTTTTCCTGGGAACCACTGTCTTCAGAAATGTAATATTTATTCAAATCTTTCTTACTAGTAAAACATTCAATTGTAGCTTTATTTATGTTAGAAATATTATTCTACTTCAATCCTTACAATAAGACCAGTGACATAAATATACGAATACATTTGCTACGACACAAGTTTTCTTTTCCTTGTCCTTCCATCTTTCTATTTATTCTAATAAGTTTATGAGATTTCATTTCTAAGTAAGATTTTACAACTTTTATAATTTATTTCAAACTTCATCAGTTTTGCTGTTTCTAATTTTTTTTATTAACATTTGGCCGACCCGGAGATCGAATCTTACATACGGTCAGCGGTTAGGGTTGCTACAAATAAAATAAAAACGCGAACAGAGCTACAACAACTAGATTAACACAATAATAAATAGAACCCATTTTCGAAACAATTTGACCGAACCAAATAAAAAAAAAAATTGCAAATCATTTGCGGTCACGCATTTGCACGTGACTTTTGCGGTTTTGTATTATGTCAGTGACTGACAGATGGTAAAATGTCAGTAATTATTTGACCCAGACTAAGAGATAGAAGTTACATCATAATGATGGCTTAGAAAGATAGATTTAGTTTAACCTTTATAGACGTGAATGAGTGGTGATAAGGTCATGCTGATAATGTAACCTCCAACACCTTGACGTGATGCGTTGATAAATAAGTTGGAAAATAATTGTGTAATATCAATCGATCATAGGTGGGATGATCAATCAAATCAAGCAATCCTAGTTCATAATTAATTTATTTATTTTAATTTTTTTTATCTTCGTTTTCCTCTCTTGATAATACGGCAAATTAACTCATATTAGGTTTATTTAATTTTATAAGTAACTAGTGTATAAGCTAACAGACATAAAATAATATTAATAATATGTACAATAATATAAAAACAGAGAGGAAAGAATCACAGGGCACAAAAAACTCATCCACATTGCGAGCATCGCAGTCAATGAAAAAACTGACCAAGGGCAGCATGGCCAATATGGCGATTTAAATATTTAAAAATTTAAATATCTTAGGACACCCAACACACCGTTATCTGGTCCCAAACTAGGCAGAGCCTGTACTATGGCAACCAGATAACTCATAAATATACTTATATATTTCTAAATACATACATATTATAGATAAATTACACCCAGACACAGAACAAATGATTGTGCTCATCACACAAAGACTTTTCCTGGGTGGGAATCGAACCCACGACCTCAGTCTTTGCAGTCAGGGTCACAAACCACTAGACTAACAGGCCAGTCAAAAATGCTGATTCTTTAGCCAAAAAAAGCCAGCCCTCTGATCATGTGAAGAGTCAACCAACCGCTTGGCGATGTCTCGAAAAACCAAGAGGGCACGCGGACCCCATAACCCTAGTGTTTCAACCCCAAATGGGTCGAATCTATAACTACGGTTTACAGTTTTAGACTTTTGTTATTCTTAAATGTTTTACAAAATCACTTCTAGAGACAAAACAATATATCCTAGGTAAGCATACATTAAGCCGATTGTTGTAATGGGTTGGTACTATGACAAATTACGGTACAATATAATATTATGGTTAAGAACTAAAACATAGTACGCGACGTCATATGCGCGTAGTTCAGCGGGTTATTGTGTTTGAGTGACAAAATATTTTTACTAAAGCCCGTGACATAACTCCCAATAAGATTAGAATATTTTCACCGTTTGACGTTTTCCACGCCAGCCACACCAGCACAGCCCGTCATCCTGAGAAGATGGGATGACCAGAGGTCATAGCACTAGAGGTCTAAGTATAAGTAGTAAAAAAATTAGTTAGGTTTCAAATAATTGTAAATGTTAGTATGCTGCTTGTAGCGAAAAATGTGGCCTGAACATAGCTATACTAACTTTGTACTCACCATATCCGTTGAACAAATGTTTTTGTCTTTGATTCCTTTTTAGGGTTCCGTTGCCAAATGGCAAAAAACGGAACCCTTATAGATTCGCCATGTCTGTCTGTCTGTCTGTCTGTCTGTCTGTCTGTCCGAGTATGTCGCAGCCACTTTTCTCCGAAACTATAAGAGCTGTGCTATTGAAACTTGGTAAGTAGATGTATTCAGTGAACCGCATTAAGATTTTCACACAAAAATAGAAAAAAAACAATAATATTTGGGGTTCCCCATACATAGAACTGAAACTCAAAATTTTTTTTTTCATCAAACCCTTACGTGTGGGTTATCTATGGATAGGTCTTCAAAAATGATATTGAGGTTTCTAATATCATTTTTTTTTTTAAACAATAATATTTGGGGTTCCCCATACATAGAACTGAAACACAAAAAAAAAATTTCATCAAACCCTTACGTGTGGGGTATCTATGGATAGGTCTTCAAAAATGAAATTGAGGTTTCTAATATCATTTTTTTCTAAACTGAATAGTTTGCGCGAGAGACACTTCCAAAGTGGTAAAATGTGTGTCCCCCCCCCCCCGTAACTTCTAAAATAAGGGAATGATAAAACTAAAAAAAATATATGATGTACATTACCATGAAAACTACCAACGAAAATTGGTTTGAAGGAGATCTAGTTAGTAGTTTTTTTTTAATACGTCATAAATCGTAAACC
The DNA here is from genome assembly GCA_947507805.1 of Aporophyla nigra. NCBI lineage: Eukaryota > Metazoa > Arthropoda > Insecta > Lepidoptera > Noctuidae > Aporophyla > Aporophyla nigra. The sequence continues at coordinate 24,188,117 of OX382296.1, forward strand.
ACAATTTACCTTTCATTCAGTCAACACAAATATAAAAATTAAAAAAAAAAACATTTCATTTCATAAACGATGATGACGAATGATGATGATGATGACCTGCAGGTTTGTACGGAACCCTCGGTGCGCGAGTCCGACTCGCACTTGCCCGGTTTTTAACTTCTCTGACACTGGCTCTTACTTTCAATTTAAAACACCACAGACATTGATAAAAAAAAGATCGCCAGCAAACATTGTACAAGTGTCAGACATTAATGCCTTTGCCTTATCATCATTTTAAGAGGCCCTTGTTCCTGTAATGGAACAAGTACTGACCAGATTAAAGGGTAATACCATCCTTCATTTAAATTATCTCTATCTCAACACTAAGGCGCAAGGTATAAAGATCAAAATAATAAATAACTCCAGACAGGTTTATTATCCCATTTCCTGGACGCTATGTATAATTTTCTTTTGTTAATGAGTCTTCGGAAACTTGCTGAGGAACCGGTTCTATTCAGAAAAGAGGACTAAGTTTGCTCATCTATCTATATATATATATAAAAATGAATCCCTATTTCCTTTGGTCACGATATCACGCGTGAACCGCTGGACCGATTTTACTTTTTTTGTTGTTGTTATGTTTGTAATTGTCAGGAAAAGGTTCTTATGAAAGAAAAAAATTAAAAAATTGCGCGGGAAATTAGAAAATTTACCATATAATAGGACAATATAAACTTTTTTAATGTAACATTATGACATTTGACATAGAATTGACAGAATGCGTGCTCAAATATCATCAAAGAGACAGGACAACGTCTGTCGGGTCAGCTAGTATAATATAAATTACATCTATAAATGTGGAATCATTAAGTAGGTACTAGGAACCGACCCTTGCTTTGGTGTACAACCTATTAATTACGCAACAAGTCATCTGTATAAATAAAACTAGCTTCTGCCCGCGACTTCGTCCGCGTTAAATTTCTTGTTCCCCGAGCCTTCCCGTCGCGTCGAATAGCCTAACCATGCGATTTTCCCCGTTTTTGCAACATTTTTCATTACTGCGCCACTCCTCTTGGTTGTAGCGTGATGTTATATAACCTATAGCCTTCCTCAATAAATAGGCTACTCAACACAAAAAGAATTTTTCAATTCGGACCAGTAGTTCCTGAGATTACCGCGTTCAATCAAACAAACAAACAAACTCTTCAGCTTTATAATATTAGTATAGATTTAAAGTTCTGAGTGACTGACTGATATATCAACGCACAGCCTAAACTGCTGGTCGTAGATATATGAAATTTGGAGGGTGTGTTCTTTGTGAGGAGTGAGTGTCCACTACGAAAGGGTTTTTTTAAACTCCATTCCTAAGCGGGTGAAATGGGGGTTTGAAATTGTGATTGTTTTGACTTCCACGCGGGTGAAACCGCGGGCAGAAGCTAATAATATCAATATTTCTGTGATATTTTCATACAAATAAACCTTCTGAAATGATTATTCTACTACCCTTATCCCAATTTATTTGGGTTTGGCTCAACATGTCTTTTTCTTTCATGCTGCTCTATTAATCGTCATCTCAGTAGTTACCCCCTTTCTAACCATACCATGTTTCACACAGTCTATTCATCGTATCTTTGGTCTACCCCTACTCTTATAGCCATCGACATAAATTATCTAAATTATTGTGAAAACCACATCAAAATTCATTGTGCACTTAACAAGGGCTAAGTAAACACGAAAATGGCCTGGTTTATACTATTTATAGAATTAATGATATGACAAGGATATGAACATGTAACTAAATCTGTGTCTCATTAGAATAGGCAACATTTCTGATCCTAAATGCTCCTTGATTTCTTTCTGATTCATATAACAATCCAAACATTTTGTAGTACTTACTACATAAGAGGAAAAGCGACTTCATTTTCTTAATTCAGGCTAGTTACTTCTTAAAAAAACCGGCCAAGTGCGAGTCGGACTCACGCACCGAGGGTTCCGTACAAACCTGCAGGTATTCACGGTTTATGCATAAGTTTTATGTTTATGAAATTAAATGTTTTTTTTTTTTAATTTTTATATTTGAGTTGACAGAATGAAAGATAAATTGTGGTTTACGATTTATGACGAATAAGAAAAAACTACTTACTAGATCTCGTTCAAACCAATTTTCGGTGGAAGTTTATATGGTAATGTACATCATATATTTTTTTTAGTTTTATCATTCCCTTATTTTAGAAGTTACGGGGGGGCGGACACATTTTACCACTTTGGAAGTGCCTCTCGCGAAAACTATTCAGTTTAGAAAAAAAACCGGCCAAGTGCGAGTCGGACTCGCGCACCGAGGGTTCCGTAAAAAAATATTTTCATTATATGATGTTACGAAAAATTTACGGTTTTCGCAATTTTTCCTTTATCAGTGCTATAAGACGTTGCTTCGTAGCAAATTTCAAAATTCTAGTTCGACTGGAAGTACCCTTTAGGTTTTGATTCCCTTGCGAGTTTCGATAATTTGCGGAAATTTGTGGCATAAACAGCTATATCTTTTGATTGCGTAAGCTTAGAAGTTTTTTTTTTCACAGATTCAAGGGACAGTAGACTTGAGTATTTGGTATAAATTTCAGCTTGATACCTCCACGCGTTCCTGAGAAAAAGGGTCTTGACAGACGGACGGACGGACAACAAAGTGATCCTATAAGGGTTCCGCTTTTTCCTTTTGAGGTGCGGAACCCTAAAAATGATATTAGAAACCTCAATATCATGTTTAAAGACCTATCCATAGATACCCCACACGTATGGGTTTGATGAAAAAATTTTTTTTTAGTTTTAGTTCTATGTATGGGGAACCCCAAATATTATTGTTTTTTTTTTCTATTTTTGTGTAAAAATCTTAATGCGGTTCACAGAATACATCTACTTACCAAGTTTCAATAGCACAGCTCTTATAGTTTCGGATAAAAATGGCTGTGACATACTCGGACAGACAAACAGACAGACAGACATGACGAATCTATAAGGGTTCCGTTTTTTGCCATTTGGCAACGGAACCCTAAAAACACGCTTAAATCTTCTAATTCTAATAATCATCACTATTATTACGATGAAATTATCCCGACTTCATGTTTCGTTTATTCCAAAATGTGAAGGGCGTTAATATTCTAACAATCATCATAATATTGACCTAATATTTCGCTTAACTAGGTATACAAAAAAAAGTTTTTACCGTTCACTTTTTAGTTGTGTTACTTACCCCACAAAAAAAATACGTATTATTGAAGCTAACTGAAAAACTACCCAAGCAAACTTAATAAAATCAATATGGGATCATTTCTGACGGATACCATATCCATTAAAACATTTCTTTTTAAATCGATCCACAACTGATGGATATATTGTAACTTTTATACAAAATAAAAACTCCAGTCGAACTGAGAACCTCTTACTTTTTGTAAGTTTATAAAAATCTGTAGGGCGTTCATTAATGTTGTAACAAACATCTCATTTATCATAAAATATTTTTCAATATTAGACATTAAACTTTTAATATTTCGTTCATTCCAAAATGTGTAGCGCGTAGCATTTCGTAGCAAATTAAATTCGTAGCAAACGCGTTGAACTCTTTTATTCATGATCGCATTCATTTTGAGCTAAATCAATATCTCAATATCTTTTGGTGCAGCCGTGAGGCACACTATAATGCTAGTTTCTGACATCACACTTTACCCTTTTTTTATTTTATATTTTACTCTTTCATGCTGTATAACTAACAAATTGTATGCGTGTGTTAAATAAATGTATTTTCCTTCTTTCTTTCTTGATGTATCCTCTTTTTATAAGAGCTTCTTTTAAAGTGTAGTTTGAAATTTTATTATCTATTTTTATTTGTAGAGAAATTCATTTTAATGAAACGCTTGTTTTACTTATTAAAAAAGAACTAGAATAAATCAAAGATTTTCCATCGTGTCCCACAGGTTTACAGACATCGACATCCTTGAGTATTAAGTTGTTGGTTTAAAACCTGGCAAACATCACAGTTACCTCCACTAGTGAACAAAGTTGACTGACTAATTATTAGTCAATTAAAAAAAAAAAACAACATCATATGTAGAAAAAAACTTATATTATATTTATTAACAAATTGTTATATCGTGATATAATAACTCAACTGCCACCGTTTTCTAGGTCAGGTTAATAGAAAAATTATTCATAATTTTCTCTTATATAACTCGAATAAAACTGAGTACTATGTTCTTATTAAACTCGTCAGTGTTTTGGCCTGCGGGCAGATGGTACTCGTACAATCTCTATGTTATTCACATAAACTGGTTTTGGACTGGTCAAGTTTTTATCGTTCAATAAACAGTTAATTACTAGAAGCTTCTTTACTTTAGTTTGAAGGCTATAAATGAAGTTCCAATCACTTGAGGCTTTTTTTTTTAATGACATCTCGCAGGTCAACCTATGAGGTTGTCGGCAGCTTAACCAGGGCCTCAAGTCTGCTATTACAATAGTGTCAAAATGGTCTATCATTGATTTCATAATTGTTGATTTTGACAAGTTTAGTAATCTACTAATATAATGGCGTTATTATGACTTTCCAATGGTCAACCACTGACACTCCATTGAAAGAAATGGCTTAGAATGGTAATCTCGTACATAATGATAAATTAATGACTGACTTAGGCGGTAATCTGCTAAAACTTTGACAGTTCCTTTGATCAGTGACCTACCATTGGGGTTCCCTCTATCTGGCAGAAACTTGATGCTCCGAATTTTATTTGGCATAACACACTTGGCATAATCTTCTTTAAACGAATATTTGTAAGGCATAAAAAATGTTTAGCATAATCATTGTTTGGTCGAATATTTATAAGTCCGACTTTACGCTGGCATACTCTTAAGATGGCAGAATTTTATTAAGCATAATTACCTTTGGCAGACTTAACATTCCGCAGAATTTCGTTAAGCATAACATTTATTTAGAGCGACGATTATTTGGTACAATTTCACTTGGCATACTATGAAGATGGCAGAATTTAATTTAGAATAATTTTGTTAGGCATATTGTCATTTCTATAAAATTGCATTTTAACCTTCAATTAAAATTAAAATAGTGTCTCAAAAAGTCAATATATGTTGTGCTACAAAAGTTATTGACAGAAACGAATCGCTGCAGAACCGACTCCACGTAGTCTTGTCTGCCCTACCCCTAGAGTGTAATTTAAGCCCACATAGGCGCGGAGGGGCGAGGCGGCCTGGGAGCTGAGGAGCAGGCGATTTTGACAGCTTCGGCTTGCAGCCTCAGCCACGGCGGTGAGCGTAAAACCATCTGCGACGATGAGCTCGCGTGGGACCGCCGGAGCCACGCAGCGCCGGAGCCGTGACAGAAAGCATGCATGCTGCATGTTGCATGCTGCATGCTTGCTTGCATGCTTACTTGCATGCTGCATGCATGGTGTATGCTTGTTTGCATGTCTGCATGCAGCGTGCTGAGTATGATTTTTCTGTAATGTAATAGATGAGCGTTTCAATTATTATGGATATGAAATGTATGCCAAAAGATGATTCTAACTGTAAAGTTTCTGAGATATGATAGTTCTGCCTTTTAAGGACTATCGATATGAAATTATGCCAAGAGACGATTCTGACTGCGAACTTTCTGCGATATGATGGTTCTCCTTTTTCATTATTATGGATATAAAATTTATGCCTAAAGATGATTCTGACTTATAAAATTATGCGTTGTGAATGTATGATAAATGAGGGTATGCCAAACGATTTTCTGCGAAATGAAGTTTATGTTATCCGCTGTTATGCAAACAAATAAAAAAAATAAAAAAAAATACCCAACGATGATGACTTAATAAAAACTGAGTTGTCTGAATTGCGAAAGCAAATGTCCGAAATGATGTCACTTTTGAAGACCTCTAAAAATGACCAAGCAGAAAATTACAATAAGCTGTGTCAAGAAGTCACTGCCATAAGGAATGAAGTGGGCCATATTAGTAAAACAATTGAAAACCTAACCGTAGAAAATGTAAATATTAAAACTAAACTTAATGAAATAACAACCGTTTCTGAAAACACGGCTCAAAAAGTTATGCTTCTAGAAGTCGAAGTAAATAAACTCAAATGTATTTCTCCATCGACTTCAGACCAAGCGCATATGACATATGAAGATTTTGCACACGAAATCAAGGAACGAAATATGCGAGCTAAAAATGTTATAGTTTCTGGTATCGCTGAACCTATTAACAAATCAACAACTGAACGCCAAGAATACGAAAAGACTGAAATTACCAAAATAATGAAACTTGCTTACAATGACTGCCCCCAACATGAGAAATGATAATGCGTCTTGGTAAATATAAGCCCGACCATTCGCGATCCATTAAAGTATTTTTTTCATCAGAGGACACAGCGAAAGCTATATTGCGGAACAAACATAACCTGAACATCGAGAACATAAAAATTTATTCCGACCAAACACCATATCAGCGTAAATATATGCAAAATCTGAAAGACGAGCTGCAAAAACGCACTTCTGTTGGGGAAAATAACCTAATCATTAAGTACATTAAAGGAGTACCTAAAATCATCTCGACAACCGAACAAGTACCGTCGACTGTGTCAACAACTTCAAAAAACTAACTTCCTGTTCAGAGAAAATAACATACCAAATTACCAATAATTACACTGATATCGTCCCAACAAAAAAATCTCTAAAATTTTTCTATGCCAATGCTCGTAGTATAGTTAAACCAGGTAAATTCGATGAGCTAAAATGTATTATCGCATCTTTACAAGCAACCACGCACATTATTGTACTTTCTGAGACATGGATCAAAAGTGATGACGAGGTAAGAAGACTTCAAATTCCATGCTACACCCATTATTATAACTTTAGACAAAATAAAAGAGGAGGCGGGGTCTCAATATTCGTCCACAACAACCTAAAACACCATCTTATAGAAGAACATTGTATAGACGACACTCATTACCTCTGGATTTATGTAAAACAGTTATCTTTGAGCATTGGTGCCATATACAAACCAGACAAAAGCAATGTGGAAAACTTCCTTCAAATTTATTCGCAACAATTACAGAAGAAGAAAAGAGCGATAGTATTTGGCGATTTTAACCTTGACTTGCTGAACCCAGACCGAGCCATTCGTAACTACAGGAACACACTGAAAGAAAGTAACTTCAAAATACTAAACAAAATTGATCACAAATATTGTACCCGTGAAACTATCTCGACCAAAACTATATTAGATCATGTCTCGTGCAACCTACAGGAAAATAACTTTCATTTGGCCATGATTGAATCTGCGATGTCCGACCATAAGCAAATATTTTTAGAAATTAAACAGTATGCCCCTCCCCCCCTTATGAAAATGGAATATACGGCATTGGATTACCCAAAACTATATAAGAGCTTTGAAAACATTATAAACCATGCAAACGATGATGAACCCATTTATGAGAGATTGGCTAACAAATTGCAGTCCTGTTTATCAAAGAGCAAAATTTCTAAAATAAAAGTTTTGAACCCTCCACGGCAAGATTGGATAAAAAAAGAAATCATACATGATATTAACAAGCGGAACATATTATGGGAAAAATGCAAATCAAATACACCAGACACGGCATTACGAACGGAATTTGACAAAACAAAAGCTAGAGTAGCGCACAACATACAAAAGATAAAAAATACATATTACTATAAATGTTTTAAGGACTGCATGGCAAAACCACGGAAAATGTGGAAACTGATAAATGATTTATCCGCAAATAAAATCAGACAAAGGACAGGACCAGATAAACTCGAGACTGACAATGGTACTATTACAGATCAAAAGGAAATATGTGAAAGGTTCAACTCTTACTTTTCAACTATCGGGTCATCACTAGCAAACCTTATCAGTGACAAGTTAACTGGAAACCAAGCTCAAGAACCTGTAACACGTGACTCAACAGAACTAAATTGTTTAATACCAGCAACCACGGATGAAGTTATTAAAATTATTGATAATTTAGATCCAAATACTAGTTCTGGCATTGATGGTATTAGTACTAAGTCTTTAATATGTGTTAAAAAGTTAATTGCAAATGAACTTACAGCCTGTATAAATCTATGTTTGGATCGAGGTATTTTTCCTGATGGCTTAAAAATTGCGAAAGTTATCCCTATTCACAAGTCTGGAAGTAAGTCTGATCCTTGTAACTATCGCCCTATATCAGTCCTTCCTGTTATCTCAAAAATCTTCGAGAAAATCTTGTATAACCGTTTAGATACATTTCTTAAATCAAAAAACTTTTTATATCAAAAACAATACGGTTTTCGACCTCACTCAAATACTCTTTCGGCAACTATTGATCTTATAACTAAAATAAAAAACAAAATTGATCAAAAGCAAGTAGGTTTAGGTATTTTCATTGACCTCAAAAAAGCTTTTGATACTATTAGTCCCGACCTGTTATTACAAAAGCTGTCTGACATCGTTGTCACAGGCCAGGCACTCCAGATTTTTAAGTCATACCTGCAAAATCGTTTGCAAATTGTCAAAATAGGTAAATATCAGAGTAGTTCACTTCCTGTCACTTTCGGTGTACCTCAAGGTTCAATTCTGGGGCCATTATTATTCCTAATTTATATTAATGACATATCTAAGATAGGCCTCAAAGGCGACATCTCGCTTTACGCTGATGATACAAGTCTTTTTTACTTTGGGCATTCAATCGAAGCTATGGTTCCTTGTATTCAACATGATTTGAATTCACTAAATGACTGGTTCCAATCAAATCTTCTAACTATCAATACCACAAAAACCAACTATGTCGTGATTGCCCCCAAAAACAAAAAAATAAGCCATGATATACAACTCAAAATAAATGATCAATTCATCCAAAGAAAAACTAAAGAAAAATATTTAGGTTTAATTTTAGATAACTATCTGAGTTGGAAGCCTCACATTGAGAAAATCAGATGTAAACTTTTGTCACTGACAGGAGCTCTTCATAATATAAATAAATGCCTTCCTCGGAAAGTTCGATTCATAATTTATAATTCTTTAGTTAAACCACATATAGACTACCTAATAGAAATCTGGGGAGCCGCAGCCAAATCTAATCTAGAAACTTTACAAACAACACAAAACAGATTAATCAAAATATTATTTAATTTCAAGTTTCGAACGTCAACACAGAAAATATACGTAGATACAAAAATAATGAACATTTCCCAAACATATATGTATTATACACGTATACTAATACGCAAAATATTACACAAAGATATCCATACAACCCTAAATTTCACAAAAAAATGTCAAGTCCACAAAATTAAACTACGAAACTCCAATTTCTTAGTAACACGTCCTCCCAGAACTGTTAATTACGGGAAAAGAAATATAGAATTTGAAGGTGTCAGCATGTATAATAAAATACCGATGGAAATAAAAGAAGCGAAAAGTATGTCTTGTTTTAAAAATAAACTTAAATCCTATATATTGTGTCAGTAAAAATAATAAGAATATTAAAAAAAAATGTATAAAAAAACCTATATTTTAAAAAAAATAGCAAGGGTTCATGCAACCAAATAAAACATAACAATAAAAAAAAAAAAAAAAGAAACACATTATTAGAAAGTACGCTGCCATGTATGCCACATCTAGTAGTACATCAACTTTTACTCTATATCCGTGTTTACTCGGTTGGTGATTAGTTGTTTACTTGAATTTTATATCACTACCTTCATATTTTACTTTTACGTCGTTTTTGTACGCTCAAAACCATTTTATGTTAATTTAGTTTCTCAGTAAGTGAATTATTGTTAATTCTTAATGAGGAATAATAAAGTTCTTAAACCACAATATTATGACGAAAAAAATTCTGCCATAAAGGGTGGACCCCTACCATTGGACCGTCATTGTGCAGTCATTGCTTGTAATAGCTCGGTTTTCAAAAAAAGTGTTTGCTAGCTATCGTGTTTGTGTGAATATTGAATGGAGAAATGTATTCACTACGAGCAAATATTCTCGAGCTAGCCAACGCAGTGGATGCTAGGGAAAGAAGATGGGCGGAATGCAAAAGACGTCGTCAAACCCGTCGCTTGACGAGAATGAGTACAAACCCCTTTATTGATATTCCCGAAGCGGAATTTCTAAAAACGTTTCGCCTTGGAAAGGAGTAAGGGGGTTAATTGAAGAACTCATTCCCCTTATGGCCAGACCGCGTCGAAGCGATAGCAAAACTGAATTTGACATTGATTTATTATTCTATAGCTATAAACACGAAATAGGTTGATTAATGTTATATTTCTTATTAAATCAATTAGAGCCGAAATTTGTTCAATTAGAACCATTTTGTATATTTAATACATAATTAACTAACAAAACACCGGCCGGTAGAATTAAAACAGATTAACGTCGGTAAGCAGTAATGTCACCTTTGACTTTGACAGCTAAAAAAACTTTTTTACAAAAAAAAAAACCACCGACTTCCTTGAAAACACTACAAAGTGAAAAATAACTTTAATTTCAGAAGTCGGTGTCTTAGGATCTGTATTTATTGTTTTTTGCCACCGACTTCCGAAATTAAAGTTATTTTTCACTTTGTAGTGTTTTCAAGGAAGTCGGTGGTTTTTTTTTTTGTAAAAAAGTTTTTATTTTTAAATTTTTAGTTGTGGTATTCACCCTGCACTAATTCCAAACAAACAATGCATATTTATGCGATAGGTCTTACTGGATTTTGCTAAAGGCCAAGTTTATGTTGCGCTAAGTCGTGTAAAGACTCTGGATGGTATTGCTCTTTGCGACTTAGAGCCAAACAAATTGCTCAAGAAACCGCATGACGAAAGAGCATTGCGTGAAATGCAACGATTAAGGCAATTGTAAATTTGTATAAAAATATAATAAATGGCCAGGCCAAAATGATTAAGGCTGCTTTTTTTTTTATTAAGCAGACAGTAGAGTGGGTAAGAGCCCACTCTAGTGTCTGCTGAGGAATCAATTCTCGATGTCAACGAGTATGTCTATCTAGGACAAGATATCTTCTAACTCCTGATCGATAAGGAGTTGTACCTTCCATCATCAGCTCAACGGAATATAAGAATACAAGTAACGGTCTAAACGTGCCTATAATATGCAAAGAATTATCCCCTAACCTTCTAACCTTTCACTGTAAGTTCCTATATGTACTGTTCACCGATGAGGAGTTCCATGTGGTATCTTCGAAGACTATAATTAGTTCACCACGGATGGATAGATAGAACCAGCAATTATTTTTGATCTTTAGTACAATATCCAAATCACATTACGTGTACTGTTTGTTTTTGAGGAGTTCCTTCGTTTATCTCCCAAAGTATACATCAAATCTTCACAAAATTAATATGGGACCACCTCAGGAGTATACCCTTACGAATAAAAAAAGAATTTTCAAAATCGGTTGACAATTGGCGGAGAAATCGGTGAACATACATAAAAAAAAAAAAAAAAAAAAAAATACATACAGTCGAACATATAACCTCCTCCTTTTTTTGAAGTCGGTTAAACAGACAAAATATTATTGAGTTGTCTATTTTCACATTTATCCGCGTTATACATGTAAATGCAATGTTTTTGCTATTTACGAACTTCTTACTACTTCAGATTGTTTAAAACACTAATAAATAATATGTAAAAATATATATAAATGAAATTTGGCATGATTAAATGTTCAAATTTAGTAGTAGTTTTTCGAAAATCATTTCTACTAACGGGTTTCATAATAATGGCATTACGACAATGTCATTATACCACGATTCTATTACGAGACCACTGACCGACCAATGATCCATCATTATGAATTTAGCAGATTACGAACTTTTAGCAAAATGACAATGGGATCGTGTTGGAATGACGAATTTATAAAAAATAGCAGACTTGAGGCCCAGACTTGCCTGTGATTACCTTAATAAATTAAAGCCTCAAGTCAGGGCTTAAAAAACTTAAAACTAGAACGGCTACTTGGTAAGGGCACCCGTTGTGGGGTACGGATTTCGGCTTAGGGCATCGCTGGTAGAGGGCAACAAGGGACGGCCTGGACCGGAATGATTATTATTTATGGGTGAATTTAAAGCTTCAGGCTCAGCGGCGCGGGCTGGCTCGAGCAAGGGTCGGGGCGGACAAGGATTAGGGGCGTCGCGACGTGCCTCGGCGGCGAGAACGGAAGGACGGCGGTCTGTGTGTCTTGAGTGTGCTAGTTAGTTTACTACTCTCCTGGAGAAGGGTTGTAGTGTCATCGGGAATGGTTAGAGTATGCCTCGGTCGGCGAATCGTACTAATACGGGAGGGAGTATAACGGGCGGCTGACGCGATCAGGGGATTGGAGTGCTTCACAGCAGAGTCAAAGAATCGCTTTGAAAGGCGTTTCATGAACTGCTAAAAGGTGATGCTAGACGGGAATTTAATGGTTTTCTGCTGTTATTTAATCTAGGTGGAAAGGAATAGTACGGTTTCCTACTGTTTGATGAAAAACGTATTTGGTACTGCTCATTGGACCACTTAATTGCATCGTAGTCTAAAAAAGCATTTTCCAACCACTGCAAGACTAAAGTCATTCAAATTACTAACGTACACATACATAAACTCACGGCTTCTTCCCATATGGGTAAGCAGAAACTACAAAACTCCACCTGCCTGCCCTTTACTTCGGATCCTCCTAACTTGTTGCCTGGATTTATTCAATTTTAGATATTGCCTACATGCTTAACTACGTGATCCATCCTGCAATCTCCTCATTAATAGCATCAAAGAAAATAGATAACATATAATTAAATTAGTAATAAACGCTGAATATATTACGATTCAACACAAGTGCAATAAAAACGTATGGGATCAAAGGTTTTATATAACTATAACCTATGGATGCAAGATGACAGGTGTAGCAGTCATTACGTATTGGTAATCGGTCTTAGCTCTTAAGCAAGCGGTTTACTTGACTTACAACGTAGATAGGTGAAGAAGTAAAACGATGGTACAATCTTTTCAAAGTTTTTTTACCTCTGAATTTGCGTATATTATACTGATCTCTATTAACGTTGCAGTAAGGTTGCTGCTTGTATAGCTGTCAGTGGTAAAATGACTGTGAAAGGACTGTAAAATTTTCTTTGTGCTAGAAACCATAGCATCTCAAAAATATTGATTAACTTGAAAATCGACACTTGCAAACTGTTTATTAAATGTTGTTGTACCCAGCACAATATCAAAGTTATCCAGAGGGTAATTTCGTAATATTAGGTTGGGGAAAAAGTCTTTTCGCATTATAGTATGTATGAACTTGTAATAAAATCTCTTTGGCTATGCTATTTGTATCTGGCTGGTTTTAGTATCATTGAAAGTTTAAATTTTAAAGAACATAATTCCAAATTCAAATTAGGAAAATGTGTTATTTTCATTTGTTTTTCGTACCGTCAAGATGAGTGAATCTAATGAAGAAATTCGATACATTTTAAAATTTTACTACAAAAAAGGTAAAAATGCAACGCAAGCCGCGAAAAAAATTTGCGATGTTTATGGACCTAGTGTAGTGTCTGTGAGAGTAGCACAAATTTGGTTTAAGCGTTTTCAATCCGGAAATTTTGATGTCAAAGATGCACGTCGCTCTGGTCGCCTTATTACGGATAAAATGGATGCCATTTTTGAAAAAGTGGAGCAAGATCGGCATACCAGTAGTTACGACGTAGCTGAAGAACTGGAAATTGACCACAAAACAGTTTTGGCGCATTTGAAAAAAACTGGGTACACAAAAAAGCTTTTCATTTGGATACCTCACGAGCTCACTGAAAGAAACCTAATGAACCGTGTACTCATTTGTAATTCTTTATGACGACGTAATGAAACCGAACCATTTTTGAAGAAGCTGATAACTGGTGATCAAAAGTGGATCACGTATGACAAGAACGTGCGAAAAAGGTCGTGGTCAAAGGCCGGTCAGGCTTCACAGACTGTGGCGAAACCCGGGTTAACTCGCAACAAGGTGATGCTGTGTGTGTGGTGGGATTGGAAGGGCATTATTCATTATGAGCTGTTACCACCAGGCAGGACCATCGATTCTGAACTCTACTGCGAACAACTGATGAGATTAAAGCAAGAAGTTGAGAGAAAGCGGCTGGAATTAATCAACAGAAGGGGTGTGGTTTTTCATCATGATAACGCTAGACCTCACACATCTTTAGCCACCCAACAAAAATTAAGAGAGTTTGGCTGGGAGGTGTTAACGCATCCGCCGTATAGTCCTGTCCTTCAGATTTCCACCTGTTTCGGTCTCTTCAGAATTCTTTAGGCAGGTCAGGTTAACATCACGAGAGGACTGCCAAAACCACTTGTTGCAGTATTTTGACCAGAAGTCCCAAAATTTCTATAGCAATGGGATCATGTCCCTACCTACAAGATGGCAAAAAGTTATCGAACAAAATGGTACCTACATACTTTAGTTAAATGTAAATAAACTTTATTAAAAAATGTTTTGAATTTTCTTAAAAAATGCGAAGAAACTTTTTCCCCAACCTATTATACTAATAGTAGGAATTGTTTTTTAACCGACTCCAAAAAGGAGGAGGTTCTCAATTCGGATGTTTATATTATTATTATTATTTTATGTATGTTCGGCCATAACTCCGTCATATGTAGACGGATTTGCAAAATTTTTTTTGTTGTTTGAAAGGGGTTTATTTCGAAAATCGATTAAATCGAAATGATGTAAACTTCCACCGAAAATTGGTTTGAACGAGATCTAATAAGTAGTCATTTTTTAATACGTCATAAATCGTACACCACAATTTACCTTCCATTCAGTCAACTCAAATATAAAAATTAAAAAAAAAAACACTTAATTTCATAAACATAAACCTTATGCATAAACCGTGAATACCTGCAGGTTTGTACGGAACCCTCGGTGCGCGAGTCCGACTCGCACTTGGCCAGTTTTTTTTTATGTTTAGGTCTTTCTGTGCATCGTGTTTGCCGCAAATAAACGTAATTTCTTTTTTTTACTTTAACGGACACGTCATATGATGATTTCCCACCAACTAAAATTTTAAAAATTTTAATTTTTATGTTTGAGTTGACTGAATGAAAGGTAAATTGTGGTTTACGATTTATGAAGTATTAAAAAAAAACTACTCACTAGATTTCGTTCAAACCAATTTTCGGTGGTAGTTTACATCATATATTTTTTTTAGTTTTATCATTCCCTTATTTTAGAAGTAATGGGGGGGTGACACATTTTACCACTTTGGAAGTCTCTCTCGCGCAAACTATTCAGTTTAGAAAAAAATGATATTAAAAACCTCAATATCATTTTTGAAGACCTATCTATAGATACCCCAACACGTATGGGTTTGATGAAAAAAAAAATTTTGAGTTTCAGTTCTATGTATGGGGAATCCCAAATATT
The DNA here is from genome assembly GCA_947507805.1 of Aporophyla nigra. NCBI lineage: Eukaryota > Metazoa > Arthropoda > Insecta > Lepidoptera > Noctuidae > Aporophyla > Aporophyla nigra. The sequence goes on from OX382296.1 coordinate 24,203,528, forward strand.
ATTGTTTTTTTTTTTTCTATTTTTGTGTAAAAATCTTAATGCGGTTCACAGAATAGGTACATCTACTTACCAAGTTTCAACAGCATAGCTCTTATAGTTTCGGAAAAAAATGGCTGTGACATACTCGGACAGACAGACAGACAGACAGACTGACATGACGAATCTATAAGGGTTCCGTTTTTTGCCATTTGGCAACGGAACCCTAAAAAGGAAGGTCGCACATTAGCAGTGGTGGCCCAGTGGTAACGGTCCCGCGACTTACGAGTACTAGGTCGTGAGTTCGAACACAAGCAGGCGCTGTACTTTGTGTAAATTATTTAATCACCACTGCTCTCAAAACGGTAAAGGAAAACATCGTGAGGAAACCGGCATGTCTTAGAACCAAAAATTCGAATACATGTAGCATCTACCAACCCGCACTGTGCCGGCGTAGTGGATTATGGCCCACTCCCTCTCACCGAGAGGAGGCCTTTGTCCCAGCAGTGGAAACATTATAGGCTGCTGATGAAGGTCAGACATATTGAAAAAATTAAAAATAAATATTCTAGGGCCATTTGTAAACCAGTCTCACCAAAGAATTTTGAAAAAGAGCGGGCAAAATGTTCACGTCCTCTGGATTTCATCCTTAACAAATCTTTAGTGAGATATCTCAACAGCACTTAAATGAGAGCGTTTAATTAATACGGCCTTTGTATGAGGCGTGACGATTATACAGCTCAGTGTACAAATACGTGTATATCGGTGCGCAGGAGTCATCGCCCGTGCAGCTCTCGTGATCGAAAGTAAAAGTGACAGCTATGTACACAGAGTAGTATGTATTCGTAGACAAACTATAGTAATAGACAGGTCACTAAATAATAAATAATTAGAAAAAGGCAAAAGGGTTTCTGAGTAATTCTTATTATTACATGCAGTGTTAAATGTAAACAAGACAGAAACATAGGGTGGTAAGCACATCGATGCGCAAAACCATGAACCCAGCTCATGATTCTAGACGCCTAACGTAGAGGCTTTTCGTAGGTTATAAAAAAAAAACAGCTGTTTCATAGAAAAGTGCGACACTTACGCGGTCAAAATGTTTGAAACAGCATTTTTTTAATAACTAATTTCTGGGTAAGTCGTTGTTCAAAATCATGTAGATACTGAATCCATTGTATATAATGTATTTTCTCTTCTTCGCATAGGTAAACTGTTTGTCTGGCCCCACCTACAGCTGGGGGGCCCTACAAAACGGCTGACACGGTATGATTTCTTCGGATAGTATTAACCGACTACATAAGCGCGTACCAGCTTACAAGTAACTGTCATAGACTATCGCTATGTATTATGGTATATGCTTATAGCTCACCTATACAATTCTATATCTACGTATATATGCGTCTATTTTTTGCAACGCAGCTGAGAACAGTGATGACAATGAATTTGAACTCCGTTTGTTTATCCTTTTGTGGTGATATGGACTGGTTGTGGTTTAAACAAAGACGCTTTCTATACAAACTTTGGGTTGGTTGTATAATCATTACATGCAGAGATTCAATATCGATTTGCCTCTTCCATTGCTTACCTAGAATCAATAAATCCCATGAAATTTAATTTTCGTAAAAAGATTCAGGTACTTAGCAACTTTTGTACCTTTCATATGCACTAACATGGCACAACCACTGGATCTGACTTTGAAATGTTAGTTTTTAAACAAAGTTTGTTTTTCTATGTACACTATATATTTTATTTCTTTTATAAGAATGACTTGAGGTGATTCCTCAGTTCGAAATCATGAATTTAACTCTTATTCTTTACAGGTGCAGCTGTCAATTCACCATCATTTGACTTAAACCTAGCAGAACTCCAAGAAACTTTCCCACTATCGACAAATGTTGGTCATCATTGGTCAGGAAATCTTCGTGTCACTTAGCAAGTGAGGGCTTGCCTTAGCGATCATCTTAACAAATGTACCTGCCCACAATTTTTTTTGGGTGTCTCCCGCTCTGGGCGAAACCGGAGGGCGTGTCAGATTTTACTGACTAAAACCCACCCAAATTCCTTCAGTCACCTATATGCCAGGACCACGGTATCTCTTTCAAACAAATCTCGCAGGATACCTGGCCACACTTCATATACTGATTAGAATTTTAACTACTGCAGTCAAGTTTCTATTACCAACACACCTAGGATAATAAAGTCCCAACGGCTGTTAGCAGCCCATAAAAATAACGATCCTACCACAGTACATATTCCAGAAAAAAACTCGTACCTTTTTAAAAACTCCAGAACATTAAGACCTAAAAATAACTGGAGTTGCCAAACTGGTATCGTTAACTCTGTGACAAGTTTTGTGCATGTGTGTATACTTATTCCTACGTGTATTTATGTTTGTTTGTGTGAATGGCATGTCGGTTATTCTTGAACTAGTTTCGTCTTTGTTAGCTCTATTTATAAACGAATGCTTTATTTTTTCGTTATATAATAAATATGTAATTATTAAGTTGTCCAATGGCCTTGGTTTTAACCGTTACTTACTGTAAGTTAACGGACTGTTTATTGGTATATTGAAGACCTATACAATTATTTAATTAAATGATGAAGTCTTTTGCTGTTTAGCTACTTTTTGTCATAAGGAGTATTATAGCCCTTTTAACTTACTTTCCTACCAATTGGAACCGTTAACTGCAAACCATATTGCCAAGTTCCAAAATTAAATCGTCATTCAACAAGTTTTTTTATTTTTTATTAGCTATTAATGTCCCACTGCTGGGCGATGGCTTCTCTATTCTCTTTCCCCGTCTCTCTGTCCCTAGCTGCCATGGACCAATCTTTATTACAAGAAGCCATCCTCGCCTGGGCCTGCCGCGATTTTGTTTGCCGCTAAGCGGGAACTATTGGGCCATTATTTTGTCCCATTGATCGTCTGACATACGACAGATGTGTCTGACATATGGCAGCTTTCCGTGTGACATCAACAACCAATCACCATTACTGATAGCATTCGGATGCAGGCCTTAGAATCAAGACCATACGAATGACTTTCATGCCTACTTTGACCCTCTCTCCGCCCGTAGCCAGGATAATGTTACTCCTAATCTTTGTCCTATAGGCACATCGAGATAACAAGAATTCCCCGGCACCTAAGTAGGTGTATATTGCCCTAGAAATAATTTCACCTGATGGAAACGTAGGAATGTTGCGTGCGATGATAAGAATAGTTGAGGAAAACGCATTGTTTTACGAAAATGCAGGTATGCAGGTATTGAATAACTTGTTCTACCTCGTTACCATGGTAGATATAACATAATTTATTATATTGGTTTGTACTTGTATATAAATCGATATTAATGTGAATACTAGCTTTAACCCTCGTCTTGGCCCTCTTGGACGGAAATAATCCGGCGGGAACATATTACCGAGATACAAAACTATCTTAAATCTAACCCAGGTCATGGTCTACGTGTGTACCTCATGGAAACCCGTTTCACTTATAAAGGTATTATACAGACAGACACAGTTTCTTTCACATTTATCACCTTTCTTCGAATAATGTGGCATGGCTGAAGTCAGAACCAATTAAAGCAGGTTAACTAGAGACAGTTTAGCATTACCTAATGTAACGTGCTCGTATATAACTCGAAAATTCGTTCATTTTTACACGCTTTATATTAGCTTCACTTGTATGTTTGTATATTTGTATGTTTGTTTGTAACCGACTCCTTATAGCGTGATTTTGACTCACTTTAAACGACCAGATTTCATTCAAACTTTGCACACCTGTCAAGGATCGATGACAATGCAATAATTTCATAAATTTGTGCCATTATCCTTGCCAGGGTTACCAGGACAGCAAAAAATTGTCTTCGAAAACTACGCTGACATACGTCACAAATTACGCTGATATACGACACAAAGTACGCTGACATACGTCACAAACTACGCTGACATACGTCACAAACTACGCTGACATACGTCTCAAAATTCGAAAAACCCTGAAAAATAGAAAATAAATAATAGTTTTAAAAAACTAAAAAACACGCTTCCATCCAGAAGCGTGTTTTTTAGTTTTTTTAAACTATTATTTATTACATACATTTGTAAGACAATATTTTCTATACATCTAAATTATCACTGATAGTTTAGACATTATGTTTATTTTACATTAATCTTTATGTGTCCAAGTATCGGGTACCATTGGATTGCGGGTTGAGGAAAATGTCAGCCCAGTTGCCCTTGTGTTAATATTTTTATTACGCTTTACTGACAGGTGCCGATCTGTTCATTTCATTGCAGTAAACGATAATGGTCTTTCTCTGCGATATTGTTGTGAAATACCTGACGTTATCGTAAACTTTACGAGTAAGTCGGTAGGTAAGCACTTTAAGTTTTATTTTTATTTGAAATGATCGTAATAAGTCCCCAATTGTGATAATCGGTAATGAAAACAACAATATAGATTATAGTAAACAACATTATAGTGAAAAACATTATAATAAACAAACTCGGGAGTGCAAATGAAAATGGATAAAAAAAAAACAAAATTAACTATTAGTAGCTTGCTTTACATAGAAGTTAAACATTAAAAATCGATGATTGCGATAAAAAATTAAACAAAATAATATAAATATTTATGCAACATGCAAGACAATAACGACTGAATTATTTGAATTTTATTGTTCATAATGTTTTATGGACGCGTAGAAACGGGTTTTAAGTTTTAATTAAATATCGCAACGCCTTATTTATGTACGGGCTGTCTGCATCGTCTATCGCCTATACAGGATGTAAGGATAAACACCGTTATCCTTGAAAGCAGTGATCTGGTTTTGTTAATAGAACGTAAAATCAATGAAAAAAAAAACAACCTTTTTTTAAAGAAAACCCTTATATCCTGTATAACTGCAGGAAGATCTTTAACAGACAAAAATGTCGTGCGATACTTCTAATCAATTTAATTATTACAAGTATTGGTAGGCAGAAGGTATTTGCTTGGCATTTGAAAGGATCTTTTTTTTTTCGTGTGCAAATCCTCATGAATGTCTTCCACCCCGGGGTGAGTGGAGGGGTCTGTCAGACTTTTACTGACTAAAACCACACGGTGTTCTGCAGGTACCTTTAGCCGGGGTGCTGGAGTGCTTGCGCATTTCGTCACGCTCCCCCGGGTAGGTGTTGGCCCGCATGAATACATGCGGACCCCGTCACCCTACCGGTAACGAATAGCCGCAGTTCCTTCAGAGAGAGGCGCGCGCGGAACACGGCGCGCCACCGTCCCCGGTCTTTCTCTATTCAGGCAACAGACACCCCAAGTCTGTTGCCTGCAGGCCTCACCCTAAGGCGGCCGGAGATCGTTTTGCGCCCTCCGTCGCCCGGTTACCCTTCTGCGGATTGGAAAGGAGGTTGTGTCCTCCCTCTCCCTTTCCGCCGCTTCCTTCGCGACCATCACCCACTCGCAGAAGAAAGCGACGGCGTCCCACGTGCTCTCACTCCCGACCATGTACTGGACCATGTCCGGAAGCGAGATTATATCCTCAGCACCAACCGCCATGACGAGATCACGGCGCTGCACTGCCCATGCAGGGCATTCCTCAAGGGTATGCTGCGCCGTGTCGTCAAGGCAGTTGCAATGGTGGCAACCGGGTGTCGGTTCCCGACCTATGCGGCACAGGTAATACCGGAACATCCCTGTCCGGACAGTACCTGTGTCAGCCAGAAAGGGAGGGCGCCATGCCGTCTCTCCAGCCACTCCCTCATAACCGGTCTTACAGCCGCTACAGTGGCATGCCCTGCGCTGGATTGCGCAAGTCGCTGTTCCCACTCCACCACTAGGGTCTGGCGGAGCTCAACCCTGTACACCTCTAGATGACGAGGCATCAGGGGCTCGCCCCGCTCCAGGCATTTGACAGGATCTGCCATACTCGTCTGTTGGGTATAATTCCCACATATCGTACCCCAGCTGACTTCTGCAACTGGATTTCCGAGTTTCTGAGTGAGCCAGATGGCAGTCCATCGATTATATGGCTATTGATCTTAGTATTTCTCAGGGATCTGTTCTGCCTGCGACCCTATTCCTAATATATATCAACGAGTTGCTACACCTTGGTGATACCGGGTACCTACGCAGATAACAGCATAATCTCAGAAAAAGTGGGCCAGCAGAGAGGAAACGCTACTCTTGGATAGAGCCATAGTGGAGTGAATGATGAATTTGATCTTAATAATTCGTTTGCCGGTGGGTCGACGAAACTCTGATGAAACGCTCTAAAAACACAGTCCTGAATTTCACCGAACTATATGAGCCAGTTTCAGTTATCTCCTACTTTCCGAGGTGCATCCGAAACAGTTACTGACCGCTTAGAGCTTTGGGCATGGAGTTGACGTCAGATCTCAATTTCGGCTCAAACATCGAGTCGAAAGCACAGACTACGCAGCCAAGAAGTTGGGAATCGTTAACAAGATGATGCGATACTGCACATCTGGACAGCTTCTGTTTTAAGGCTAGGTGATTCGACACTCATACAGATTTGAGGGGGTGAGGTGCGTGGAAATCCGCGGGGCGCCTCCCGCGCGTCCTTCTTGTCGAACACGTTAGCGCGCCAAAAGTTCGGGCGGCGCGGCGGCGGCGGGCGTAGCACAGACAGGTCATAGTGTAGCGACATCAGTATGTCCACAGTATTAGAAACCACAGAAGAAACGATAATACAAGACTAATATTATAAATGCGACAGTTTGTGAGTATGGGTGTATGGAAGTATGGATGGATGTTTGTTATTCTTTCACGCAAAAACGACTAAACGTATTTGGATTAAATTTAGCTTGCAGATAGTTTATAACCTGAACTAATATTATAAATGCGAAAGTTTGTGAGTATAAATGGATGTTTGTTACTCTTTCACGCAAAAACGAATGAACGGATTTGGATGAAATTTAGCACGCAGATAGTTTATAACCTGGAATAATACAAAACACACAAATAACTTACTTACACAAAAGACTTAGTCACACAAAAAACAAAAAGAAAAAAATATACAAACTTGATACGACAGAGGGGCTTTCCTTTAAACTGCCTATACTAGGGACCATGTTCAAGCCCTGTACCAAAAATCAATTAAATAGGAGCAGTAGTTTAGTCGCAAATGATTTTTTAAGATTTTGCCCTGTTTGAACACGATGTATCTTTTCTAACAGCTGATTATGCCTATACGCATAGGTCATGCACCTTAAAATGATAAATCTGAAATGCGCTGTTGCCGCTCTGATCCAAGTCACAAGTAAAACCAAATATTTTCGCTAAAAGATGGCAATGCAAACAAGGAAGCAATGAATACACACACTTACACTTTTATTACGAGAGTGACAGTTATACAAAAATTCCCGTGCGTAAAAGAAATAGAAATACGTCACTGTTTTGCTACTGCATCTAAGATCCTTGCGATCGGCCTAAAAAACTTGTTTATTCAGTTCGCCGGCGCGATCCTGCCGCGAATGTGCGTTTCGTAAGACCTCCCGCGCAGATTTTGTTTTGTGATTGGTTTTGTGAAACTCGCGTGCTGACAATTGTGATTTTTAGTTTAAGACAAACAGTATTTCTTTTTTTTTTATTGTGACAGTGTCCTGTAACGTAACGTAACTTGGGATTATTATTATTCAGTGTTAGTTTTTTTTTTGTGAAACGACTCGACTGTTCCACGATCACGATCTCCAGACCTCACTCCCATGGATTTCTTTTTGTGGGGGTACATTAAGGGTGAAGTGTATGCCTCAGAGGTAAATACAATTAATTGTTGAACTAAAAAATAGGATTATTTTAGCATTTCACAAATTAACGTGCTTAGCTACGGACAGTGATGTAATTAGAAAAATAAATACCTAACAATATTCTCCGTCGGTATAATTTGTGCATTAACGTGAATGGAGGACACATCGAGAATTTATAATTTTTGTGTTTTTGTTGTGACTGTTGTGCGCGTATTTCAAAACCTAACATAAACCCAGCGCGCCGGGCTCTTTGATACGAGATAACACGCGGCACGCGCGCGCGTGGCGTTGCCGTTCTTACCTAGGTATCTAAGGTCAGTTAAATTTATTTATAAAGGGTGGTTGCGTTTTACTCTGATTTGTAAGCTATTTAGTTTGTTTGAAAATAAAAAAAACTAATTTTTGGTGCTTTTTATTTTTATACCGTATCGAATTAATACTAAACACGTATAGTATACGTAGTGTAATTTAATGCCCCTCTGTCATATCAACTCCGTATAATTGCGAAAGTTTGTGAGTATGGATGTATGGATAGATGTTTGTTACTCTGTCACGTATAAACTACTGAACACATTTGGATGAAACTTAGCATGCAGATAGTTTATAACTTGGACTAAAATTATAAATGCGAAAGTTGTGAGTGTGGATGTATGGATGGATGTTTGTTACTCTGTCACGCAAAAACTACTGAACGCATTTGAATGAAAAAAAAAAACTTTAGAGGTGTCAAGGGACACCCGGATGGAACGAAGTTCCTTTCCAGGATTCATAATTGTTATAATTTTTTTATTATTTATTATGTACAAAAAACCTGTATACACTCAACAAAAATTCTCTCTCTCTCTCCCTCCCTCTCTTCCTCTCTCCCTCCCTCTCTCTCTTTCTCTCCCTCTCTCTCTCTACTCACAACAAAAAAAACAACAACATACAAACAAATACAAACAACAAAATATATACGGTCGAATTGAGAAACCACGTCCTTTTTTTTGAAGTCGGTTAAAAAGTGTCGTTACAACTTTTCGTGAGAATTTTTTCCGTCTAGCCCCCTTTCACAATGCGCGATAAGGAACTTCGTTCCAATTAGCAAGCAGATAGTTTATAACCTGGACTAATATTATTATGAAAGTTTGTGAGTATGGGTGTATGGAAGTATGGATGGATGTATGTTACTCTTTCACGCAAAACTATTGAACAGATTTGGATGAAATTTTGCACCAAGATAGTTTATAATCTGGATTATCACATTGGGTCCCTTTTACCCCGGTAGTACGTTACCGCGGAATAATTTTCAACCTCTTCCTATTCACGCCTACCAAGATACTTATCAAGACGAATCAAACGAGCCCAAATTTGATGGGGTTACGTCGTTTAATTACGGAGTTACTATAGCCACCTTCAAGCTCCATCATCAGACCCTGGTTACCATATAATATCAAAGTACTCGTCAAGACGAATCAAACGAGCCAAAACTCGATGGGGTTGCGTCGTTTAATTACGGAGTTCCTATGGCCCCTTCCAACTGCATCATCAGACCCTGGTTACCATATAGTATCAAAGTACTCGTCAAGACGAATCAAACGAGCCCAATCTCGATTGGGCTACGTCGTTTAATTACAGAGTTCCTATGGACAACTTCCAGCTCCATCATCAGATCAGCTCTATGTCATAATAATATTGCATTGGATTGCAATATTGTTTTTAAAATTTTACAAATATTTACACAATGAGAACCACACACACAAAACAAAAGCTTAACCAACTATGGTCTATATAAATTCTTGAAAACAATATATTTACAATATATTTTGTTTCCTCTTATTATTACTTACGCAGCAGAAAGGAAGCGCGCGCGCAAAAATTTGTCACAGGTCTCACCTCGATAACGTCTCGCAGGACACTGGCAAGCAGTGGCAACTTGGCAAGCGACGCGCCGATCAAAAATCACTTGAACGATCGATATTTTTTTTTAGAAATATAATGAAAAAAAATGATCGGGTACAATCGATTCTAAAATAAATTACCTATACATTGATACTAATTATAGAAAAATAGGAGTATTAGTACTTCTTTAAAATGAAATTAAGCTTGTTAAAAAACTGCAAATCGTAGTAAGTTCGGCTTTTTTTTCTATCGAGTAAATTTGATTGTATCGTGTTTTGATCGGATACAAGCTAAGGAGAAAGAATGTATCTTAAATATATATTTTTTTCAGATTCTGGACGTAATAATTTGCCTATTAAAAACCAATTCTAAAACAGGTGAAAACGGTGCCACCCAGCCTTAAGTAAGTATTCATATAAAGTATTGCAACCATTTTTGGGATTGCTTAGCAAAATATCAGCTTGCTATACTTGACTCGGTGGAACGCATATCAAAAAGGCTCATAGGCGACGAAGCACCTTGTGACTAAGCGTTACGGCCTGGATATGGCAGGATAACTATACTTCAAAGACTGAGCACTACCCCGCACACCATTTTACTTTCACAACCGGTCTACTAGACGTACTGCAAGGGACCTCTTCGCACTTAGTTGATATCCCGACCAGTTTTAATTAGCGCTTCCCCTTCAATGAGGAACTCGCTGCCTGCGTCTGTGTTGCCTTTCACCATAATTACCCATGAACCTTTAAACAAGACTGCAGAGGTATCTTCTGAGTACATTCGTTCCATCGTAGACCTCAACCATTACTTTCCATCAGGCGAGATAGAGGTCAAGACAAACCTAATAAAAAAGACTTTTAAAAAAGTATTTATTATGTATACGAAAATGACGTGGACGGAGGAGTATTAATTAACACAGTTAAAGTTTATATGAACGAGTGCATAATGCATTAGAAACTTAGAAACACATTAAGTTCTAAATGACTTATGGTTGAATTTAGAACACTGAACGACAACTTTCGCAGTCATTATCACTACCTGCTGAAATCTGATGCAAAACTGCTTAATTCAGAAGACCTTGTTGATGCAGAAGTAGTAATACTCCACGGTGCTGTCTCACAAACAATGCGGCACTTACTATTTTGTCCAGCATGTCCTGCTGCTTGCACGCTACAGGAGTTGATGGATGCCTCTGAAAGTGCTAAGCTCGTAACCAAATTCTGGGCTGATTATATTTAGATTGCTATCGACACGCTAAGAAGAAGAAGAATACTCCACGAGCTTCATGCCTGCTAACCATAAAGAATAGTAATAATATGAGATATTAAAACCCATCTACAAAATTGTAACTTTATTATATTACTTATTTTGAATTTAACAATAACCACGGCTCGCATTTACGCCAAATGGATAACGAATCGTTTAAATCCTTTAATCATAATTAGATTTGTGATTTTGCAGCTCATTTAACTACGGTGAAGTCATCGCTGATAACATCGGAGTTGATCAAATTCCAATAAAATCCATAAAAATAAACTTCAGAAATAAGAATCAGCGCGCATTATGAACGCATCCATTTAATTTGACAGATTTACGTGACTTGGTAATATGTGACAGTGACAACGACAGCAACTATCAAAAGTTTTGATAGGTTATGTTAAAATATAAATAAAAACATTATTCAGCATATGTATCCCTTATTAGCTACGAACAAGGTTTAAAATGGAAAGAAATACGTGTAACAAAAATATTAACATCGATCACCAACGTCAAGTTGTAATGAAAACAAGAATGTTTCGCCTTTCGTCATTCGACCTCTTATCAACGAATTTTAATCAAAGCGAAACTAATTACAATTGTAGATAAGATGTATTACCTAATTTATTAATCGTTTCCACTGGGGGCACTACGCACGTCGCCATAAACGTTAAAATGGCCAGTTTAGTAACGAAAAAGAGCGGTTTGTTTGTGAAATTAGTTAGAAATGTGAATGATTGTACAAAGAGACTTTCGTCTCATTTTATTTACTATCCTGATAATGAGAAACCCGTGGAAGGTAAGGCATTATTCATATGATAATACAAAAGTATCATCATCCAGTAGTTTAACAAAAATTTACATTAACTCTCAACTATAATAGACACATACACAAGTTATTTTCTATACGAAGACTGAAATGACATCCCCTCTAGGTACCTTAGAATAATATCTTTATGATCAAAATGCACTGCATTTTCGATAAACTGCTGACATTCTACTGGTAAGTGTTATTATTACAAAAAAAAAACTAGATAAAGACATGAATGATAGCAGTGATTGAAATCAGTATCAGCAATGTATTGACATTATTTTATAACCCAATAAAAATCAATATAGTAGTATAAAATAAGTCTCATAAGTATAACAAACTCGTCATCTGCATCTGCCTAGCTTTTTCCCAACAATGTCGGGGTCAGCTTCCAGTCTAACTGGATGTAGCTGAATACCAGTATTTTACATAGACCAACTGCCTATCTGACCTCCACAACCCAGTTACTGGGTAATACAATACCCCTTGGTAGACACCAAAAATGTAACATGCTTTACTGAGACACAGAGGGGTCTTGGTATGTAACAATAGTCACCCATCTAAGCGCGGCAATCACAGCTTAACCTGTTCAATCAAGCCGTGCGGATTACTTAGTCACAAGCCTGACAAAACTATAGTGAGGGATTCAATATACAAATGCTATATTTTTTCAAATCTTGTTTCGTACATTTCTATGAAATGGCAGGTTTTTTTTGCTATCTAATGAAAATTTTTGTACTATAGGGTGTTTAAGATCATGCACTGAATTTTTTATTTCGGTTTATGCATTCGGTAATAATATTTCAAAAGTTCACCCTCGGTGTAAGTTAACAGTTCATAAACGTCCCTTAATGACAATTAAAGCTGAGTTCAACAAAACCTTCATTGATATTAGGTGGAAAATAGGGTAGTACGTGTCATTACATGTAACAGTGTTTGGACAAACCTAAAGAAATAAACATAATGTTTTTTTTCCAGGAGAAACTACCAAGATGAACATGATGCAGGCCATCAATAACGCAATGGACCTCACGCTCAAGACTGACCCAACGGCTGTACTGTTTGGTGAAGATGTTGCCTTTGGAGGAGTGTTCAGATGTGCACTAGGATTACAGGTAAGGAATTATTATTTGCATCATAAAAATATTCCCAGCCTTAAACTGCCTGTCCACCGAAGTGGGGGTGAGCGAAGCTGTGCCTTTATTAACCAATAGAATTTTTCCATCATTTCGGAGCAGAGTGGTGTTTGAATTCTATTGGCTAATAATGGCACAGCTACGCTCCTCTCCATTCTAATGCACAGGCAGCCTAAACTTTATATCTCTCTAGCACACCAAGGTGGTACAACCATAATGCCTGCCAAAAATACAGGGCCAAGTTAAAATAGCTAGCAATTTTTACCCAAGTATTGAGCAAAGTGTATAAATTAAGAAACACAACATTTACAACCTGGGACATTCTTATTTGTCCAGCATTTGATTATTCGTAATATACCTCACGCATTCCAATACCATGAAAAATTTAAGTAAAGTAATTTTAAAACCCCTGACACAAATAAAAACCTCTAAATATTTAAAAAATAATATGTATTGAAAAAATTTCCTACAACTTTTAATTTTTAATTTAATTTTTTGATGAGAGCATCGTCGCATATTTTCACTAGCTGTCCCCCCCCCCCCCCCCCCCGGCTAATGAAAATGTTATCGTTTCTACAATAGCATACATTCTTCATTTCTCGGCCTCGTCTGTTTGGCGTTTTCATTGACCGTCAGCTGCTATGAAGCCACAGACACACAGATACATACGATAAAATTATAACACCCTTCTTTTTTTAGTGCAGATTTTTTCGTCCGTGGTAATAAATGAATGTAGATGTGGTAAATCAGGTGTATATTCTTCACGTTAGCTGTTGACAGTACAAGGATTTGACTAATGAAGTTTACAGATACACAATCTGATACAAATTGTACTCATTTTCCAGGAGAAGTACGGCAAAGACAGAGTCTTCAACACTCCTCTATGCGAGCAAGGCATCGCCGGATTCGGTATTGGACTGGCCACAGCCGGCGCTACAGCTATAGCCGAGATACAGTTCGCCGACTACATATTCCCTGCTTTTGATCAGGTTTGTGACATTGACCTGCACCCTAATTGCGAAACGCACTATTATTAGAATCTGAATAGCTTTCCATTGCTTCATATGTTCGAAAAATTGGTCTGCTTAGCAAAGTTAATAACGCAATGAATGTTGTTGAACTGTCAACATTACAGGGATTCCTACTGATAGTGTGTTACGCGATTACCCCTCTGTCAGATTGCCACCTCTCGATTTTACTGAATAGGTTCATCCAGTAAAATCGAGAGGTGGCAATCTGAAAATCAGACAACTTTTTGCTTATTTTCGACATTCAAACATGAAATTATCACGCTACAAAGGACAAATTCTTAAACCTTAAGAGCATAAGCAGAAACTATAAAATAATCTCTTCTCCATAATTACACGCTTTATATTAGCTTCACTTGTATGTTTGTATATTTGTATGTTTGTTTGTAACCGACACCTTATAGCGCGATTTTGACCCACTTTAAACGACCAGATTTCATTCAAACTTTGCACATCTGTCAAGGACCGATGACAATGCAATAATTTCATAAATTTGTGCTATTATCCTCGCCAGGGTTACCAGGACAGCAAAAAAACTGTCACAAACTACGCTGACATACGTCTCAAAATTCGAAACACCCTAAAGAATAGAAAATAAATAATAGTTTAAAAAACTAAAAAACACGCTTCCATTGAAAACCAAACTAAAAAGTACAAAATAATAGAAAAAAAGCGTGGGGTGCCTGATATCAATAAAAAAATACTTTAAAAAGCAGCCCACGGTTTTTTTCTATTATTTTGTACTTTTTAGTTTGGTTTTCAATGGAAGCGTGTTTTTTAGTTTTCTTAAACTATTATTTTTTTAGTCTACGGTTCCAAAAGTAGTGTTACTAAAGAATTTCTTAGTATACAACTATTACTTCACCAGCGCGAAGTTAGGGCGGGTCGTTAGTTCATTCAGTAGTGTAGTTCTAGGTCTTGAGTTCGAACTCAAACAGGCGCTTTACTTTGTTAAAATTATTTCATCGCCACTGCTCTCAAAACGGTGAAGGAAAACATCGTGAGGAAACCGGCATGTCTTAGAATCAAAAATTCGAAGACATGTGACATCTACCAACCCGCACTGGGCCCGCGTGGTGAATTACCGCCCGCTCCCTCTCACATAGGGGAGGCCTGTTTCCCAGCAGTGGGAACATTAAGTTAAGTTAATAATAAGGTAATAATTGTAACATTGGACTAATAATAAACTATAGATTCAAAAGTATTTCCAATATTCGACTCCAAAAATTGGAAATAGTTTTGAATCTGGTTTATTGGTCGATAGGTATTGAAATGACAGACTCGAATGTGTGCATAATTCAAAAATTAAGAATTTTGAGTTAGTTCCCCTTAGATCTAGGGGTGCGATATTATATGCCTTATTGGTTATGTTCTTCAGAAACGTCAGGCACGTAGTACCTACTACAACCGGCGTGCGTGGATGACCTAATAAATGATTCTTCTAATAATCATGAATTTTAGGCTAATTATGATGGTTTATTCAATAATATAATAAACACTGAAAATTATCACACGATTACATGTGTTTATTCGTAACTGTTGACGAAAACAAGTGAGTGCTTGTATACATCATGTGAACAACATGTGCACGTGTTGAAATGATAGCAATAATAGTCGGACATGACTAAATGCGGTTGTTTTACACAATGACGTCATAGTTTACTGTGTGTAAACAACTTTGTTTGTAACATAAGCGAAAAGCATTATTGATAAGATCCTTTGGTCATACCAAGAAAGGAAAGACAGAATACTATGTCCATTGTGTCAGAATAACATTCGAAACAAAATACTTCCGTTTCTAGTTCAAAATTAGTATAATAGTACAATATAAAGAAAACATTTATGAACAAAACATTTAGGTACCCAAAACAATATTTTTGCTTTGAAAATTCCTTTGTATTCATACAGTCAAACTGTCGTAAAATATACTTTAAAGTAACTAAGAGCCGCTTGTCAAGAAATATCAAAAAATGCTGTTTCACAGAACACTGCAATATCCATGTGGTTAAAATGTATGGAAAAACGATTATTTTTTAAATCTGACGAGTAATTTTTTCGGTAGGTGTTATAGAATCATGTGCTATTTCATCGTCACAGTTTACGTACTGCTTAAAATTGTATCCTGTGTGTAGGGTAAAAGTGGGATAGTTGCCCCACATTTTGATTTTTTTTTTTTTTTCCTAGAAAAAAAATATATTTAAACAGGTTTTTCGATTTAATGGTACATTGGTCTATTATTTATTATATTTAAAAAAGGAATTCAATGCAGCTATTGCTGATATAAAGAAAAATAAGAAAAGTTACAGTACTAGTTCTGAGTATAGATGCCTCTTATATGGGTCAGATGCCCCGATGCTGTTGTCACTATGAGGATAGTTGCCCTTAGGTTTAAATCAAAACATATTCATAATTAACAAGTTTTAGTTTAATATTTAATAATGGCACATTACACCTTGGTTAAAATTTTCATATTCTAACGTTAAACAGCTTCAAAAAAAAAAAACAAGTAAGGAATAATATGATAATTTCATTACTCAACAAGAACTTTGGTCATAGAACTATATTACCTAATGTCTGTTTTTCAGTGTTTTTGTTTTCAAATCTTCTCCTCAATGTTCTAGATGAAATCCCATATCTACGAGATATTTCGTTGACACCAAGAATGCCTCTCGACATTTCATGCATTGCAGCTATTAATGCCTCTTGCGTCCATTCAGCTCGCGGACGAACTCCAAACTTCTTTATATTTTTGCGAGGCATTTCTGAAAAGAAGAAATGAGAACATGACATGCAAACATTAACTTAAGCCATAGGGGATAGATGCCCCTAAGGGCATCTATACTCACAAAGATCGAGGCGTCTATCCTTTTCAATAGGGATAGATGCCCTTATTAAAAAAAAAAACCCTTAACAAAAATTACAAAACCTATTACTGACGATAATATTCAAACTATACACATGCAAATAATTGTTATTTGCATGTGTATAGTTTAAAATAATATCACTTACCCTTGTAAATCAAAAGTTCCACGCGTTTGTGAAACAGTCGAATACGTAATCCGCGATCTTTGTGAGCGAGCCCGTCGAACATTCTCCATTTACACAAGGTACGTCCGATCAGAGTGGCTGCCGCTTGCACACTAGCAGGGTGGGGGGTGTTTTTTGTTTTTAAGTATTAACTGTTATGCTAGTACGTTTACAAGTCACAATTTGAATTTTGGGGCGTCTATCCTCCAAGGGCAACCATCCCACTTTTACCCTATACCTCTGCTGAAACCTACGGGACTTACAGGCGTTATGTTACGTCATTATCATTTCACTGCTGGTCATAAGCCTCCCCCAATTTGGGGGGGTATTCCATAATCGCCACGTTTAGCAGGCGGGTTGGCGATCGCAGTATGGTGATAAAATGCATAGAGCACGCTGCTGCCCATTCTCTAGTAAGTCCCTTAGTCGCCTCTTACGAAGAAATGGGACGGTGCTTTTCTTTACTTCAGGCATCACAAGGGACACGGGATTGTTATGTTATGTAATTGTTCTGAACTTCTAGATAATAAACGAGGCAGCGAAGGCCCGCTACCGCTCGGGCGGGCAGTTCGACTGCGGCGCGCTGACCATCCGCACGCCGTGCAGCGCGGTGGGACACGGCGGGCTGTACCACTCGCAGAGCCCGGAGGCATTCTTCGCGCACGTGCCGGGGCTGAGGGTGAGTGCTCTCTTACTTCATCTACTGTTACATATGTCATCGAACTGAGGAGGGTTTTATGATTGTCAATGTTAGGTAGGATAGGAGTAGGGGTAGGCCAAAGAAACGATACATGAATGAACTGTGTGAATTTTGACATGGTTAGGTTAGCGAAGGGTGAAAACCAAGATGACGACTAATAGAGAAGTATGGAAGAAAGAGACATTTTGCGCTGACCCCGAATAAATTGGGATAGGACCAGAAGAATGATATGATCGACTGTGCGATATAAACTGTTTTGATGGTTACCTTAACTCGCAAACTGATTTGGTTTGTGGTTTGACGACTTCCTCCCGGAACAAGCCGGTTTTCGTATAAGGTTATAGCATCGTAGACCTCATACTTAAGCTGCGGCAAGTTATACAGAAGACCGAGGAGTATAACCCACCTCTTTACTTGGCGTTCGATTACAAGAAAGCCTTAAAATCGATCGAAATATAGGGTGAACTGCAGTCTCTTCATCAGAGCCATATCGACTATCGGAACATTGAGGTGCTGAAATATCTGTACTTAAACGCGACTATGTCAGTCCTACTCTAGGATCAGGACTAGAAACCTATACTTCTGAAGCGAGGTGTAAAACAGGGAGACGCTATCTACACCAGAGGATGTCTTCAAGGTTCAGCCGGCGTAGCATGACCAATTCTATATCTATTCTACCAAGAACAAAAAAGTTCCTTATGATTTTAATTCTGTAAAAAAAATTCTATCTCATCAATAGTATAGAGGAATAGTCATCATACTTGACATCGTACTCTTGTCGACTGAAGAATAGAAACATCTCTTCTCTTCAGTTTTACACAATTTTTCGACGATACAATCTATCATTTTGTCTTCTCTTCCCTCGACAAATTCCGTTTCTATGACGATCATGCTACGCGTGCTGGACTAGAGAGAGCTGGACAACATAATCTATAGCGTGAACATCATTTACGGGATTCCGTATGACACTAAGAGCGCCGCTGTTGGGATGAATATATAAAATAAAAACATTAATTTGTCACTTAAAAAAGTACAATGAAAATATGATACTGAAAGTGACAATCTAACAGTTTAAATGTATTTCAAATAATTGATCCTAAATAGGCTTAGTCCTATATTTTGGAGGTCAGTGTTCAGCCATGGGATTGGTTAACACAGGACAGCGTTTTTTTTACCACAGAGGAGTGTCGCCACATACGCTATTAAAAAAATTAAAGAGAATAAAAAAGGTAAATATTAATCTATACTAATATTATAAAGCTGAAGAGTTTGTTTTTTTGATTGATTGAACGCGCTAATCTCAGGAACTACAGGTCCGAATTGAAAAAATCTTTTTGTGTTGGGTAGTGTATTTATTGAGGAAGTCTATAGGCTATATAACATTACGCTACAACCAAGAGGAGCGGAGCAGTAATGAAAAATGTTGCAAAAAAGGGGAAAATCGCACGGGTTGGCGAGTCGACGCGACGGGAACGGTCGGGGAAAAAAGAAATTTTACACGGATGAAGTCGAGGGCAGAAGCTAGTAAACAATAAAGTGGTATGATTGGAGGATGACTGTGTGTGTCAGATAGGTTGTGAGCGATTGATTAACAATTTACAATTTCGTCGACCCGAGAATCGAACCCAGGAAATTCGGCAGTAGCACTTACGACCACTAGACCAATACTGCAATTTTAGCAGAAATTAATTGTGATTACTTATTTGACTTATGTTCCAAATTCCAGGTAGTAGTCCCCCGCGGTCCCATCACAGCCAAAGGCTTACTTCTGTCGTGCATCAGGGAGAGGGATCCCTGCCTCTTCCTGGAGCCCAAGATCCTGTACCGTTCAGCCAGTGAGGAGGTACCTATCGAAGACTATACCCTGCCGCTCGGGAAGGCACAGGTTTTGAGAGAAGGTGGGTCCTCATTAATTATCTTCTAAATGCTTTGTAAACAGTCTTATACGAAATACAGTTCCTTTTGGAAGAGTTCGTCTAAAGCAGTAGTTCCCAAAGTTAACGATCGCGCCCCATCTTACAAAAACTTCTAAATTCGTGACTCTTAAATACAAGGAGTCTTATTTCAATGAGAAGTATGTATTTGTTTCCTGTTTTTTGTAATCATAGGTTTAGCATCAACTTCAATTTTAGGCAATGGACAAGGATAGTTGTCAGAAACTTAGAGCAAGAACTTTTTGAGTGTAGCGGTATCTACACCACCAAATGCATCACACAAAATCACACGCGAAATCCTGCATCCCACAAGCAGAGTTTACCGCGCAACCAGCACATATACAACGACCCGACATCAATCGTCGGACAGTTGCCCACAAACCACCCTGTCTTGGCGTTATTAGCATGTTAAGAAAGCATTGACTACCTAATCTTAAGTAGACATTAGACTGGTTTCCTTTATAACTTGTATTGATCTAATTATATTTCCGTAAAGCCATATTTGTTATGGTCGCGAATCATATTTTTATCAAAATACAACCCGACCCTGACCTCTTCCTCTGGTCTTTTTTTTTAGTGGGTCAATCATCAAATGACGTCTCTCGCTCTTGGGCGGAGCGGGAGGGCGTGTCAGACTTTTACTGACTAAAACCCACCCATGTTCCTTCAGTTGCCCATATGCCAGGGTCACGGTATCTCTTTCGAACAATCACGCGACCCCGGCAGGCATCGGTCCTAGCAGACCCCTTCAGTGCTGCTGACATCTCTTTGAGGCGCGCGTGGAACACTACGCGCCGTCGACCCGAGCCTGGTCCTTACCTGGCGGCGAGCTACCCATTGCTCGCCGCCCGGAAGCTCGCGCCTACGGTGGCCGGGAGTCCGCTATCGACTCCCGATTCTTCTAGTCTTGAACCGAGTATTGAGAATTCAACAGAGTGCATCTCAGTGCGTCGAAAATCGAACAGTGCTTAATACTATTCTATTTTCAACTCTCGGCGCTCAGCAGTACGTTGAAGATCCCGCCGCGCCTTTTATTACGTCCGAGGGCTTAAGATAAAGCACTAGCGCTCAGTTAACGAAGCCAAGTTTAGTCCCCTAGTCATTACGTTCAAGGTCAAAGTCAGCGCATTTATTTCAAATAGGCACATAAAAGGCACTTTTGAAGTTCAACATTTACCTCCATTAAAATAGATTCCAGGCGCCCATTCCAAAAGGTAGTTTCGTATGGAGAAGAATGGGCAAGAATCTCCACCGTTACTCTTTTAAAAATGTTTTACAATATTTAACACTCAACTCACAGTCCAAATTCGTTTATTTCCGGTCGTCCCCACTGGGTACGAGTGGGAAAAAAAATATTTCGTTCCTCCCCAGTGGTGACGATAGGAACTTTTTATTTCCCGCTCGCTCCGCTATAGACCGAGAGTCAAAATGCAATAAATAGTGATTCGAATATTTAATAAGGTTTAAGGTTGGCCCATGGATGGGTGACCATCTTTACATACCAAGACCCTTCCGTGCCTCGGAAAGCACGTTAAGCCGTTGGTCCCTGTCGTTACGGGTCGTCAGAAGCCTGAAAATCTTACCCAACCAGTCTTACCAAGGGGTATCGTATTACCCAGTAACTGGGTTGTGGAAGTCAGATAGGCAGTCGCTACATATAAAATACTGGTACTCAGCTGCATCCGGTAATGATTATCTGTGATTCGCACCTTAAAACTGTAACAATTTGTGTAAATAAGTTGATTATCTGTGATGCATAATGTTGAGAGAATTATTGTAAATTCGTTGATTACCTGTGATTCACAAATACTATACTAATTGCCTCAGTCTTTTTAATTATTTTTAATCAAAAACGTTGTTCACCCTTGCTCAGAAAGTTGTAATTAAAACATTTTAACAATCCGTGAAATCACAATCCAACAATCATTTTGACTCTTGGTCTATAGCGAACGAGTGGGCAATAAAAAGTTCCAATCGTCACCACTGGGGATGAACGTAACTTTTTTTTACCACTCGTACCCAGTGGGAACGACGGGGTGGGGACGACCGGGAATAAACGTCCAAATTTACTAACGATGCACAAGTTTTAAACCAGACAGCATAGAATAATATTGATACTAGTAGATATTACGAAAATTTACTATCCATGCTTATTCACCTGCAGGCGACGCTGCAACTCTAATCGGTTGGGGCACACAGATCCACGTGTTGTTAGAAGTAGCACAGATGGCTGAAGAGAAGCTGGGAGTCAAGTGTGACGTCATCGACCTGCAGTCCATCCTGCCCTGGGATGAAGATACTGTTTGTAACGTAAGTAATGTAACGTTTGTAATAGGCTCAGGGACAGATCCATGTCTACTAACTAGAACAGATGGCTGAAGAGAAGCTAGGAGTCAAGTGTGACGTCATCGACCTACAGTTTATACCGACCTGGGATGATTCCTGTTTGCAATGGAAGTAGCTATTACAGGCGCTTTATAAATACCACATTTCCTTGTTCATTAAAAATATAGAAGACGGCCTTTTGTACTAAGTAAAGAAAATTTCATATGTAACATGTCACGTCTTGTTTCAGTCTGTAAAGAAAACCGGTCGCTGTGTGATCGCTCACGAGGCGCCTCTGACGTCAGGGTTTGGTGCTGAACTGGCTGCTACCATTCAGGTAACACTATCGTGAAGTAAACCTAGAAACCTCCACTGATTAACATTGAACTTACTAAAAGATGAGAAAACTGATCTTTAATTGATCAGTTTTTACTTGGCAGTCTGTTGTCTAGCAGTTGGGCGCTTTAATTCTGCTTTGAGAATGGCACACATTATATCTGTGGAGTTGTTAGTGTCTGTTTCGACTGTTCGGACATAGTGTCGTGAAGTACAAACATTAGGGCTTTATTCTTACTATCTACACATCATCACATCAGCAGCCTATAACGTTCCCACGGCTGGGACACAAATCTCAGTGAGAGGAAGCGGGCCATAATCCACCACGCGGGCCCAGTGCGGGTTGGTAGATGTCACATGTCTTCGAATTTTTGGTTCTAAGACATGCCGGTTTCCTCACGATGTTTTCCTTCACCGTTTTGAGAGCAGTGGTGATGAAATCATTTACACAAAGTAAAGCGCCTGCTTGGGTTCGAACTCACGACCTACTACTCGTAAGTCGCGGTCGTTACCACTAGAACGCCACTGCTCTACTATCTACATTTTCTACGAAATCGTATCAGTGGTTAGCAAAAAGAATGGGACCTCTACTAAGCTCTGTTTAAGAGAACTGCGCGGTTCTCCATGTGCCGACCGCGCGGCCATGGTTAAACCTTTGTAACTTTCTGAATATTGTTTCTACGAATTTGTGACTTTCACTGTTAGTGTTTTACAAATTCCTTCGCAATGTAGACGTAGCCGTTTTACTTCTACAACACTATGTCCGAGCAGTCGAAACGGACACGAGTTGTAAATTACCCCATCCTAACTGGATAAATATGCTTGCGTTAAGGTACCTATAACTTGACCGAGATCCTGAATGGTATTGGTTATATGCGGTTCCAGTGAATACAGAGGTCACATCAGTACATTCCTATAGCATCTATCTTGACGTAGTGAATGCGCCCGATGATGTTTATAACTTAAGACTGCACCTTGGACTATGCTATGCTGCTTTCAGTACACCAACTTATTTCCATTTCCAGGAGGAATGCTTCCTGCACCTGGAGGCTCCTATCTCCCGCGTGACGGGCTGGGACGCTCCCTTCCCGCACGTGTTCGAGCCTTTCTACCTGCCCGACAAGTGGCGATGCTACCAGGCTCTCACACAAACACTGGACTATTAATGTTATAAGAATATTGTATGTGATGGATTTAAATAAGTTATACTTTTATTAAATGTTTTTTTTTTTTATTCTTTTTTATGATTCCACACCGTTATATCATCAATTGTAATATTGTGAGATTTAAAAGAAAACAAATAATTTACTTATCAATTTATTAAAAAATGAAAATCAATCCATAAAAATAACTAGATATTAAGAACAGTGAAGTTAGTAGAAATATTTAAGAACAAAATGTCAATTTATACGAAATTAAAACACACCTAGGTCTCCTCTTGCGTTGTGCTGCCGCATCGAGAACTTACAAATTATAAGAAAAATAAATCAAATATGTGTATGCGTCGGATATATCCTATGAAACTTATGTCCTACTTAAGACTACCATTTTTAAACAATTTGTTCCAAAACATCAGTAAATTCAGTAACAAATATAAGCCCTTGAAACATCATAACTTAAATCAAACAATAGAAATTACATTTGAACCTTGTGATGTCAAATATTTACAATTCAAAAGAGCAGATTTAATTTCACATGCTTAAATTATTGAAAAACATTTTTCCTTCCAATCTAAGGCTTTGTGTTAAGACCAGCACCTTATTATAAGGAAAATAATCAGATCAGTGACTACTACAAAGTCGTAAAAAAAATAATTGACAAGTACAAGGTTTTTAAGCTTTAGTACGTGATATGGGGCACAGCCCATTTTTGGGATATACTTTTTAAAATAATAAAATATAACACAGGTACAATATATTATTAAATCATTGACGTATTCAGGCAAGACTTCGTACAAACCAAATATTTCATGACTCTATTTTATAACATATCTTTCATATTACCAGTGTTTACAAATCTAAGATGAGGTTAATGGAAACAAAATACAAATGAAAAGTTATTATGCAGTACATTTATTATGAGAAAATGTTAGAAAATGAAGGCTGATTAATTTGGAGTCAATTTGCATGCAATCTTTACAATTACATCCCTATGCCATAGTCAAATCAATCTATCAGTTTCTGGACCAGAAAGAAATGCGAAGAAATTAACTTGAGCTGCAGACAACAATCCTTGAAAGTTACTCGCAATAAATAAATGAAGCTTACAGGTAAAGTTCTGAAACTTCCGTAACACTCGAGTACAAGATCCGTGAGGCAGCTAGTCGTCGCCCCAGGCGCCGCGCCGGGCGTGGCGCGCCAGGTAGGGCCCGGCGGCGGGCGAGGCGGGGAAGCGCTGCATGTAGCGCTCCAGGCGCAGGTACTTCACGGTGATGAGGCGGCCCTCGTACCACCAGCCGTGCAGGCTGCGGTACACCACGCCCGCGTCCGCCGGCGACGCGCACTTCACGTACACGCAGCACGACGTCCTGTCGATGTCGATGTGCAAGATGTTGCACTGTGCGTCACATTTTTCCAAAATAGCATCCTGGATCTTAACCCTCAATAAAGGGTTATCGTCGTTTTTGTCGAACATGTGTCGTATTTTGAGGCAGGGTGTCGGAGAGACCACTAGGTTGTTGACGGAGCCTTCCTGAGTTTCAAAAGCCTGTCCTTGCCATGAGGCGCTGCGCTTCGGGCTGCTAGTGGGCGAGATCCACCTCCAGACGCGACAGTCCTCTCCGTCGACAGACTGTACCTCCATGCGCACTCTGCTCTCATTCCTCTGTATAAACTTCACTGCGGCATCCCAGACAGATGCCATTTTCTCCCTGTTTTGCGGCGAGATGAGTGTGTCTCTTACATGGTCCACAGATATGTATGGTTCTCCACTATCCTCAGTCTCTTGAGATATCACATCAATAATTTGTTCCACCATGGAGTAGATCTCCTCACTTTTCCTCTTCTGATACATCATATAATATTTGTAAGCTCTTTGGAGGCCTAAGCCTAGTAAAGTGAGGAGGGCAACAATAATAAGACTGGACCCAGCAGAGTATAAAGTATTGATAAATAAGCAAGAAAGAGGTGTTGATGGATCGGTTAGGGTGATGGCAACAGTGCCTTTTGTTCTTTGTTGGACAATCATGTCTGTGGAACTGATGGGAGAGTATTCTACATCCTTAGTGTAGAGGCTCTTCAACTGAACAACATTGAGACCCCAACGGGGATTATTTATCAGCAGAACTTGTAAATTATTCAGATCTGTGCGACGTTGGCTGACATCAGTCCCTGCCTTAGCACTGGCAATGTCAAGAATTTCCCGCTCAGTGAGGTAAGGCAGAGTTCCTGGCTGACCACATTTGTATGATGCTATCCTACTTGTCAACTCAGGATGTATAACTTTAAGAAGATCTTTAGCGTAACTGACTTGTTCTTTAGGCACACAGTTGATCCCAGGTCTGTTGCCTGGTATGTTTAACTGACAGATCGGTATGACACTGTTCTGATCATCAGCCACTGACGTGATGTCGTTTTTCTTAACTATATACATGAAAAATAAGCAAAAAAAAAAAAGTGCAACTAACACAACAAGAGCCAGGGACACAAGATTGTTCTTTAAAAATGTCTTGTCAGTAACAGATTTATAGTCCACTACATCGGACCTATTCACTCCAGTAATATAGGATCTACGTGGTAGCACAGTGCTTCCATTATTTGTGTCCCGGTCACGGTAAGTTGAGGATTTTGGATCTGATTTGAGTGCAGATAGACGTCTAGTAAAGTTACTTAAATATGGAGATTCTACCTCGTCAATAGTAGAAGTAGACGGCTGGTAAGTACTTGTTGAATAGGTTGAGCTGTAGTTAGATGAGGGAATTATAGACGGTCGGTCTGCCAATGAAGATGTCAAACCCAACCGTGAGCGTATTGAATTGAGATTATCTGAGGAAGTCATGCCAGATGAATATGTAGATGAGTAGTTAGTGGGTATTATAGATGCTCGAGAGAACACTGATGTCTTTGGGGGGCTGACGTTAACATCGACGGAGGGTAAGGTGCTCGAGATGTAGTCGCTCGACCTAGAGTTGCTTCGGAAAGGACTGGACGTCTTCTTGTCGCCGTCGACGTCGCTATCTGAGCCAGTCTCGTAGTCATCCGGATCGTTAGCCGCGTACGTGCGTTTAATAGTGCGAGTTGTCACTGTTTCCACTTCTTCGCGTGTCCTCACGGGCGGCTTTTCTTCGTCAGACTCAGATCCTTTGTCGGAGTCCCGTTTAGCGGGAGAACCTTTCTTAGGAGGCGGGCGACGTGTTTTGTTCGCTGCAGGCGGTAACATCGCCCCGCCGGTTGTAGTCCGGCGGCCACGTTTTTCCTTAGCATTCGTAGTTATGTCCAAATCGGACTCCTCGCCGCTTGAGTAGCGTGCGAGGGTCCGCCTTGTATCGACTTTGTTATCGACGCTAGTTCTGGGTTTAGTTTTGTTATCTAATACTAATTTTAACTTTTTCACCAACAACTTCCTTGTGGACGCCGTAATAGGCATTATAGGGAACCCATGCTCGGCTAGTTTCGTTCGCAGCTCCGCATCTGACATTGAGTCGACTTGATCGGCCATTGTGAAGTCTGGAAGCACAATATTACAGGTTATTTACACATGCACTCACTAGAACACTGTTTATGTAACGCTATTAGTAATAGTTCACCTTATTTTCGAGATATGCACTGAAGAATTACGTCAAATTTATAATAAAATTCACCGGCACGTCATGTCGCACGCACCGCGAAAGAACGTCGTTATTTAGTGTTGCCATAAATATTTTTAATTTACCCATTGAATTGTATTTCTGACGATCACTTTTCAAAATATTGTGTAATATTATGATGTCACTGATCTATTTATGAAAAGCAACAACGCATATCTCATTATAATAATAAATATTCATATAAAGATGACTAATATGAAAAAATCTTGTTGACATTCTAACAGTTTTGTTATAATTATTCGTCTTCTTATTATCTGTTGAAAAATACAGATGGAACTAAATAATTCGGCACTCTAATTGCGCAACACACTATTAATTAGAATCTGAAACATGTTGAAGCTTATTGCTAATCCATTCTTTTACATGTCTGGAAAAATAATTTGATTTGCAACGTAAACAACGCCATGAATGTTGTGGAACTGTCAAAATGAAAGCGATTCCTTCTGATAGTGTGTTGCCCAATTACCCCTCCGATCACACAGTACTTTTTCTGATACTTTTGATTTGACTCCTCGACTGAAAATACTTTTTGTTACTTATTCTAGCAATAATGATCGTACAAATAGAACTTGCGAGAATAAAGGAAAACTGTTTTATTTTCCCAGATTTTTTAATTAACGGGATTCAATTTTACTTTATTGCTTTCATCATTTTTAAATGAATATATAATCTATATAATAATCGATTTCAATGAGAGAATATCTGTTCCTGCAGCAAAAAAAATGTTAAAGTTGCCAGCCTACACTCATATTAAAAAAGTATGTACACATTGTGTGGTGAGCTGTGGCCCAAGTGTTTATTGTATAATATCAACACCACGTGTCATCATGGTTTCTGCTAACAGGCCTTAAGAGGGAAGCGCCAGGGTAGCCCGAAAATACATTTATTTTCTTACTTTTTTACAATTTGCAGGTCGTTGACAGATATGTTGTTATATGTTGAATCCCATTGAATTAATCTTGCAGGCTACCGTAACGAATTCACATTAATGCCCTCTACAGTGGATGTACTGAAGTAGCCCACGAAATTCAAATGTTCTTGTTTTTTTAGTTTGCAACTCAATGGTGCCGATTCTGTTGTTACAAAATTCTGTAAACTAAACTAAAAAAAAAAAAACCTTAAAATTATGAGTCGGCGCTTTGAGTGATCTTTGTTCATTGATTTTTCAGCGCCGACTCAAAATTTTAAGGTTTATAATTTTTTGCTTTTCTGTTTTTTTCGGCGATTTAATTTTTTGTTATATATAAAAGTTTTTATTTTGTAATTTTTTGTGGCTTTAATGTACTAATAATACTTGGCAAGGTATACCCTATCCCATGAAAAAAGAATTATCAAAATCGGACTACTCTGTACAAAGTTATGCGTGGTTATATATTACAATCAATGAGTGATCATCCCCTGTTTTCCGATCCTTAGGGTTCTATTTTGCTTTCCAAATTTATATGGGACCACCCTAAGAGTAAACCCTTTCCAAAAAAAAAGAATTATCACAATCGGACCACTATGTAAAAAGTTATGCGTGGTCATACATAAAAAAAAAAACAAAAAAAAATATACGCGTCGAATTGATAACCTCCTCCGTTTTTTTCGTCGGTTGAAAATCACTAAAATTTGGTTTATTCCTGTCAAACGACGATTTCCTATTCTGAAATAGACTAAAGTGACACAACTATATTATGTTAGTTTGACAGCACTAAGATTGCACTGAGTTATTAGTTTAGTGAAAATGACAATTTTGCTATTCTGAGTTTGCCGGTTTTCACCAAAAAATTTGACTATATTCATTTATTTTAACTAAATCTGACTATTTTTAATCGCGATTAAAAAGGTGTGGAATAAAACTAATGGTCATGAACTAAAATTCACACTAATGCCTCGCCTTCACGTGCAAAAACAGTACTGTACTTTTTGTTTTCCTTTTATTTTGCTTATATCTCGAAAATGGCGTGTCCTATCGCAAAAAAAAATTGGTTGCCTGTAAAGTCGGTATACGGGCGAAAGTTTTACGTGACAACGACTTTGAGTGGTAAAATAATTTTAATGTGAATATTAAAATCACAATAGAAGCGCAAGACATGAACCGGTGTGTATGCCTATCTCTCTCACTCTCTCTCGCTCTGTCTCTCTCGCTCTTAGGCGGGCTAACCATGCCCGAGTGGAAGGGACGCGTGCCTCTCACTCGCTCTCATTGTGAGCGCATAACGTGAGCGGAGCGTAACGCAGTTTCTTGAAGTGTCACCCGGCAAACCAATATAAAAGACGTTGTCACGTCAAAATAATGACATGTTCAACCCCCTTTATTAAACCCCTGCACATATAAATCTCAACACGTCGGTAATATTTTTTTAATATTTTTCAAACAAAAAGTGAAAAATTCCATATAAAACACGTCCAGCCTACACGTTGCGCGCGCCTTCGACTCTCAAAAAATCATTGCGTAGCACACACAAGTACCACGTTGCGAAGCCAAAAGAAAAAAAAATACCACGTTGAGTCGTGATTGTCAAATTCGATTTTAGTCGTGTCAAAATAATTTTGATTTTAGAGATTTTTTCTTTCAGAATAGCGTTACAATTCTCATAGCCAAAAGGTTCGGTGTACAACAGAATCGGCAACAATGTCGGGTTGTACATTGATTAAAATATGACTCGTGACCATAAGAAATATGGTTTGCCCATTGAATCACTATTTTCATAAAAAGTAATTCAATCCTACTAATATTATAAATGCGAAAGTTTGTGAGGATGGATGTATGTGTATGTTTGTTACCCTTTCACGAAAAAACTACGGGACGGATTTGGATGAAATTTGGCACACAGATAGTTTATAACCGGGAATAACACATAGGGTACTTTTTATCCCGGTAGTATGTTCCCACGGGATAATTTCCGACCTCCACGCGGGCGAAGCCGCTGGCAAAAGCTAGTGTGATATAAAATGAACTTCGGCTGTATTGATGAGTTAAATTCTGTACATACATGTTACGGTGCAAATAATATTTTGTTCAACATAGAACATGACACTGGCCTGCAGAT
The DNA here is from genome assembly GCA_947507805.1 of Aporophyla nigra. Classification (NCBI taxonomy): domain Eukaryota; kingdom Metazoa; phylum Arthropoda; class Insecta; order Lepidoptera; family Noctuidae; genus Aporophyla; species Aporophyla nigra. The sequence continues at coordinate 24,233,539 of OX382296.1, forward strand.
TGAAAAAAACGTAATAAAATTTGTGCCAAGGAGTACTATAAGATATCGGGTACCTAGCCTTCCATTCCATAAAGAAATGGTCTAATGCTAGGCCGCTTTAAATGACAGACAGTAGTACTCTCTTACTTTTCTGAAAGTGTTGCCAATAAATAAGATATTGACAAATCAAATCTTTTTCTTCCTAAATAAGTAAAATATGATACCTATAAACTGAAAGTATTATATTTATGTCAAGTTGAAAAAAGGAAACTTCGAACGAAATAAAACAACGTGCCTCGCACCACTTCATTTATTAGGTTCGCTATAGCCAATTACAATACAAGGGCGTGCGAACAATAGACATATTAAATTCACAGCAATAAGTTATAAAACCATAATTTTATTAAAATTTTGGAATGCAAATTGATAGTGAAATAATTTAAAGCACCCATCCCAAGTTACTATAAACATCCATTACCACGTATATCCTTGGTATTTAAGCAGGCTTACAATAACATCAAAATTTTTAGCATACATACAAACTGTACAATATTTTTTATAAATAAATAAAGTTTGATTACATTACATGCCTAAAAGATTTCAAGTTACAACAACAAATTCAAAACTTTATGCGTTTTCAATAAATAAAACAATAACAAAATTACACGCAAGACAGTATTAACTTCCCCAAATAAAATACTCACATACGGTAGATATTATTTGAATAGCTAATGAAATTGGGTGCTCGACTATTTTATTTATAATAAAAATGTAAGGTAATTAAAAACAATACCTTAACATGTAGAGAAAAAGATAAAATGCTTCTAAAGACAACACTCCTTACTAATACTTACATATATTCCGTCTAACGGGGAAAACACAGAAAATTTTACATTTCAAAAGCTTTTTAGGTATAACAATTTCAAAAATAGTCAAGTACCCGATTATTTATTTATATTTTATGACGAATTTTATAGAGTTTACTATCACATACATTTACATAAAAAATAGATAGAATAAAGTAATACGAAATTTTCTATTACAATCCTATATAATTTTTTTTCTGGTAAAAAAGATAAACCACGCCATACATGTGGTTTGATTAACTTATAAAAGTATTTGGTATGTTTCACTTAGGTATATTACTGGGGCAATTTCCAGCCGCCGAAACCAACTTCTAGTTGTTTGGCCACAGCTAAACATAGTCTGTCTTGATTTGGCGCTGCTATAACCTGAAATGATAAACATAACGGAATATTGAAAAAATTGTTACAATAATAACCACGTGTTTTCAATGTTCATGAGAATCAGAAGAAATCTTACACGTTTCTACTGTCACCGACTATTACAATGATTATTATAATATCTGAGGTCGTACTTATACTGATAAAAACTGACCCGGAATTTATAGTTCAAACAAACATTATTTTAGATTCCTATTAAATTTTTAAGTTCCATTCAGTAGGTGATCTTAGATTAGACATAGCGGTATTTGATTCTGAGTCGCACATTATACAGTATGATACAAAAAGACATCCAGGTCGTTATTTTAAATATACACCACAATCCTTGTAGGTTTTTTTGAATTACCTGTACGCCAACTGGCAGTCCTTTATACAGCCCCATGGGGACAGTAGTGGCCGGCATGCCCAGGATGTTAAAGGCCATCGTGTACATTACGCCTGAAGCCTTCAGAAACACCTGGTTATGATGGTGTGCCTGACTGATGAATACTGGGTAGATAAATACGCCGTTGTCTCCTAGGACTTTCTGGAAAACAAACGCCGAAAATTACAAATATAATCGTGTGACATCAAGAAAGTGTTGAGTCATATTTGACTGAAGATTCAGCAGATATAGGGCTTTTTTTAAAATTAACCTTCTAAAATTATACTGTAATACCATTGGCTGTTATGATGATGAATATAGTCATACCATCTGTGAAGTTATGCTAAATTATTAACAAAAACATTTTGTTTAGAAGGTAATATAAGAAACAGTTTTGATCTTGGCAAACGCAAAAACCAGGCAATATCTCTAGAAAACTATTATTTTGGTAATTATTGCATAATGGTCTATCAGTTGGTGTAATATTGTCATATAATAATATTTACCTGCATATGTTCACGTAATTGATTCGCTTTACCATTATAGTAACCTCTTCGTGAGTCTGGTATGAACAAATGACTTCTGTTTATAAGAGAGAAGCTCAGTCCTTGCAGTGATCGTGATCCACCACCGAACATATATTTAATTAGTTCGACGACTAAGCTTTTATCGCGCTGAAAAAATACACAAAAATAATTAATCCAAACTTTTTAGGACTATTCAGACAAGATTATGTATCTGTGGAAATTATTATCAGAAAAGTATGTTTAGTCGAATTACCCCGAAATATGGGATAATATTTTTTTTTATTTGGCGACATTATAAAAAAATTAAAGCGTTCCGTTTCGCGGCACTTACTTTCGGATTGGCGGGATCTTGCAAAAGATTCGGAATGTCCTTCATAGAAAAAAATACGGACACCGATATTTCAACAGAGTCTTCTAAATCTTTGAATTTTTCCTGTAACAGAATTAAACAAATATGATTTTGTAAGATTGTTTAGTGATTGTTTGTTGTAAGTAAATGAAAATAAAGGTAGCATTTTGATTTGACTGAAGTATGGAACGAAGTCAAATTAAAACTTATTTTTATGTCACTAAAAGTACAAATAAAAATCGTGAAAGAAAGAATAATGGAGTTTGAAATAGGACTTGTCACCCAAAAAAGACCTTACTTCACTAACTGTACAGCCACACTCATCCAAGTATTTGACGGCGTTACGAATAGCATCCCTTATGCAGTTGTCCACTTTCAACAGGGCTACCGAGTTTGTTGCTTCGAACATGTAGTGAACCTGCAAAATCAAAGCAAATTAATTAGAAAATGGGACATAAGACATGAAAACAAAGGCGATACCCTAATAGATTTGTGCTTGAAACCCATTCATTGCAACGGCTGGCGGTTTGAAGACAAAATAAGATACAGATTAGGCAGATCTGCTATGGAACTCCCACATTTTTCCAGTTATGTTAAAGTACTATGTATATAGCAACCCTGTGAGTCTAGGCTATTGTTATCAAACGGACACAAATCCAGAGTTAGGTTGGGTAGACTTATGTTCCTACTGAGAAATTTCTTACATACAAAGATAATCTGATCCTTAGCAATGGACAAAAGTGGACATTCTAACATCCAGTTTCTAAAGCAATCGGAGGGGTAATTGCGTACTACACTATCAATTGGTGCAATTTTGACAGTTCCGCAAAATTCATGGCGTTATTTACGTTGCTAAGCAAACAGTTTTTCGAACAAATGAAGGAATGGATGACAAATAATCTTCAAAATGATTCAAATTCTGATAAATATTGTGCTCCGCAATTAGGGTGCAGGTCCGCTCAATTGTTTTTTTTACATTTGCAGGGCCGTTGCATTTGTTGATCAGGTATTCTGATCAAAATTTGATTCGCAACAACAATACATATGTATGTTTTTACAGAATTATAATTACTAAAATCAACAACTGTTTTTGAATTGGCCACAAATGTTATTATTTAATGAATTAGCCTTGCAATTGGGTAATTTGATCTTTTAGTGGTATCACACTGATATGTAAATTGCAAAAAACGAACGTACGTACGATATAATAAATTTCGCGGTATACCCTGGACTTTAACCTTAAATCTTCTATACAAATAAATAAAATTGAAGTTTCTGTTTATAACGTCAAAATGAAAGAATTTTACTAAATGCATAATAAACTCTATAAGTTTGTCTGTTTGTTCTGGCTAATCACAAAAACGGCTTGACTGTTTTTGACAGGACTTTAACTGGCAGGTAACTGTTATAAAGAGAAACATAGGCTACTTTTTGTTTGAGTAGCACGTTCCTGTGGGATAATTTCCAAATAACTTCGTACCTTGACACTGTTCATATCGACCGGCTCATCCAAGTTCAGCGAGTTCCCCCGGCCGGCCATGATGTCCATGAGCAGCGCCAGGTCTTCCGCGCGACGGGTCATGGGGCCCACGGTCAGGAACTTCGGGAAGTCCTCGTCACTTAGCGTCGGGATGTGGCCTTCTATTGAGATTACTCCTGGAAGAGTTGAATTAGGAATAAATAAGTTTAGTTTGTAGTGGTCTAGTTATTGTAACTCTGGTCGAGTTTTGTTTAACAGCACTAAATGGTTCCTGACCCAAAAAAATCATAAAATTATTTTATTTTTCGTTGTATCATGTTGTGTATACGGAGTTTTACGAACTAATTTATTTGGAATTGGAACTGAAAGTCCAATTTTTAGGTAGCGCGAGAAATATAAGCTCTCGTGGGGCAATAAAAAGCCAGGAATTATTGAATTTATGAGCATCTGAATAATTTATGTTCCAAATTAAAAAAAAAAGTTTTCGTTCCGCAATAACTACTTAGATTCAGATTTGTGTCAAATAAATATTGTGCTTTATATGTGCTGTTTGCAGCCCTGCTCTCTCGCCCACAAAATATGCACATGCAGAAGATGAGGTTATGAAATTATTTTAATCACTCTTCTGTAGCTTGAGGAAGTGATGATGATGACGTCACGCTCTTGTTGGTACACGAAGGTTTAAAGGTATGAGGAACAGTGTGTAAAATTCACTCATCCTCCATAAAAAAGGAGGATCTTCCGACCAGACAAGTGTAGCACTGGTGGGCGACTGCCCGACGATTTATATTGGGGCGATGTAGGTAACAAACGTTAGTTGCGCGGTAACATCTGTTTGCGCGATGTAGGATGTGGCGATGTAGATGCCGCCACAGTTGTGGAGCTATAAACTGCTGTACCGTGTGGTGCCGGATGTAAAGAATAACACCACCCCATTTCTTCCCGCGGGTGTCGTAAAAGGCGACTAAGGGACTTACTAGAGAATGGGCAGTGGCGTTCTCTATGCATTTTACCACCATACTGCGATCGCCAACCCGCCTGCCAAGCGTGGCGATTATGGCAAAGCCCCCCAATTTGGGGGAGGCCTAAGTCCAGCAGTGGACGTCTTACGGCTGAAATGATGAATGATGATGATGATAAACTGCTGGGCACTCACCCGGCGTAGGCTTGTGGCCGAACACGCCGCAGAAGGCGGCCGGCAGGCGGATGGAGCCCGCGATGTCCGACGCCACGCTGAAGGGCGAGGCGCCGCTTGCCAGCAGAGCTGCCTGGAGAGTTACAGAAAACTTGGTTTTAACAAATATGCAATGGGCGTACACATTGAGAAAGGACATTAAACTTATTGCGTGCTATTTCAGACCCTTCAGGAGAAGATATTACGTACAGCAGCGATGCCACACTGTCCTCGCCTTCGGTTAGATTATTAGTAGTATTTTTTTTTTGTTTTACTAAATGAATTTTTGCTCTCAGTATCTCAAAAACTACCGCAAGCTTATGAGAACACTTCTTCTACCTTTTTGGAGACGTAATGACTAATTCGTGTCTAATCTAGTAACAGCACAGAGTAGGCTCCCGGAAAATTGTATGACGGCTCCCACACTGAACTGCTTTATGAATCGACTAGACAGATTAAACATCTCCAAGCTTTTTGAAACAAACGCATCATGCAGGTAACTAGCTGCTAGTGTGTCTAACTATTTAATTGCCTTATCGACCATAAAGCTCATTAAAATTTATCGCTGTGACTCTTGACCCTATACCTTAGTAAACCTAGTAGTACCTAGAACTTTCCTTGGTACTTTTCAACATACGATTCCTATTACCACGTATAAGTATCTACTGGAGAAAATTAACCCATTAGTTATAATGATTACATCTTATTAATAAATGTGGTAGCAACCTCTATCTTCTATAGAACGAAGCAATGTAGGTATCAGCTGCACAATTTTTAAAACTCTTTGCAAAATAAAACTTGACTGTTAATTTGTGATCATTTTCAGTAATGTCATCAAAGCCACGCTATTTGATTCAAGACAGTACAATTCCTACGAACTACAATGATGTCTTCTACAAAGTCGTAAAATCAACAAACATTAAATCATTGTTGACAATGACCAATGCAATGGTCTTGCGCAACTAACAAAACATACGAGTTGCCACTTAGCGTGTAGGAACGCAAATATGAGTGGCATTGAAAAGGGCTATAAGTTTGCGAATAGATTATGAATCCGCGTTTTCCGATTTTTTTCTAAGAAGACTTTTACATTATGGATCAAGAATTATTGTGATTTAAAAAAAGCTGTCTTAAACGTTTAAGAATTTTGTTATTCAATGATTTAAAAACGTCATGCAGCGGTTGGATTTTTATCTTTATGACCTGTGGCCCTAGTGTGAATTTCTTTTAATCCTCTCGACTCCAGGAAAACGGAGCGCCGAACGTGGTGGATGCATTAAGTCGAGATGGTCAAAAGAAACTCGCAAAATGGCCTCAGTTCTTCATGATCGAAATCATCGAAGCCAGTAAACACTTTAGAATATTTTGATGATAAAGTTGTGTTAGTATCAGAGGCGAACTATTCAAACTTACAATTATTAATTTTTTTTACAACAGCGTAAACTATTTCATATCTTTTCCTATTCAGGATGAGTAGGACCTCAGTACAAAGCTCGATGATCTCAGTAAAGCTTACGACAGAGTGGGTCTTGAAATAAACATGGACGAGAAAGGTCATGTCGAATGCCTATGTTGCACCCACTCATGAAGACCTAAGACAAATTATCCAGTTAAGTAGGTCCAACTTCGACACAGAGGTCAATCGTCGAATCCAACCCGGCTGGGCAGCGTTCAGGAAGCTACAGAAAATCTATCTACGAAAGTCTGTGACCATTTCGTGTTGCCAGTGATGAACTATGGCACTGAAACGCGGTCACTCACAAAGGGCCGCATTAGAAAACTGAAAGTCACCTAAATGGCAATGGAATGGGCTCTTGCAGTTTCCTTGCGTCATTGAATCAGAAATGAAGAGATCCGAAGAATTTTCAAACTGAAGTGGCAGTGCTCGCAGAACAGTTGGCTGGTGAGACCGAAAGATTCTGAAGTGGTGACCGTGTGCCAGAAGTTGGAAGGCCTACAAGGTAGGTATCGACGAAGTGACTATTCTATTTCCATGGAATTCGTGCCGATTCAAGAGACAATATTGATATCTCAGCCTTCGCTTCTAGTAAATAAAAAACTGCTAACTTGGCATGATTGTCAATGCCTGCCTACCAAAATTTATTCAGCTATGAACATTATTTAAGCTGATTCGGACAGACTCGGTTTGTTTAAATGATGGGCTCAAAATAAACACTGGTACAGTTTTATGATCGAATATTCTGCTACACGGCTTTGGAGTTAGCATATTATCAGTTTTAATGGTAGTATTGCGTCATGAATACAAAATAGTAATGTGTAGTATCACTGCCATAATTGATATGACAAACATTAGTTGAGATTGTTATGTCGTTGGAGGTGTAAATTGTCAATAGTAGAGCCTACTGTAGGAGTTACAATCTCACTTCAACCAAAACATATTTTATAAGAAGTGTCATTAACTCACACATTTTTCTAAATTATTGGCTGATGTGACATCACATCAGTTACAACTATTTGTAAGCGGGCATTTAAATGAAATAAAATCATAAACTTTTTCAATTATTCACTGCATACTGAATCATATCCCTTAAAAACTCATCCAGATTTATGCTGTCTACTAGTCTTTGCTATATTTATTTCCGTTCATTATTCAAAATCTATAACAATTTCTTTCTTTTATGTTTATAATATTAGACAAATTGTGCATTTCGACTTCTAAACTATCTTTACCAATATCGTGACAATCCAAATTCTTAAATAACAAAGAAACAAAACACAATGGGGAAGTTAATGATTATTATCCTGTAAAGCCATTGCCCAGGAATGGGACAGCGGAGGCTAGTAATAAATAAATAAAAGCCATGTCGACAGTGGAAATCTCTAAAATCGTAAGCGACGTTTAAATACCTGTTCCTTACGGCATTTGAGCTTGTCACCGTCGATATATGTTACGGTCGCAAACAACCTGACAGTGAAAATCATAAGAAAGTTTAAATTTGGCGGGCTACTCTGGCAGCCTGGTGCTTCTCCATTAGTCAACATCATCATTTCACTATCCTTTTCCCAACTACGTTGGGGTCGGCCTCCAGTCTAACCAGCTGCAGCTTAATACCAGTATTTTACATGGAGCGACTGCCTGTCTTACCTCCACAACCCAGTCAATGGGTAATACGATACCCGTTGATTGTCAGAACTACTACTCGTAAGTCGCGGTCGTTACCACTGGGCCACCACTGCTCTCAACACTGCATCAACGAAATTCAACTAAAGAGTGCGTATGTGCCAGTTAAGTTGTGAAGGCCATTTCCCTGATATTTTATTTCATACATAAACCTTGTCTATGTACTTAACGATTACAATAAAGAAATTGTAATAAAAGAAGAAAAAAAAAACCATTTAATTCAAATCTTGCGTAAATTTTGGGACACCTTCATACTGAAAGTTGGTACTAAAGAAAGATGATTGGAAGTCATTCCTTAAAGGCTAAACTTGTTTAAAAAGAGGGGATGAAAGTTTGTATGGAAGTGCGTTATTTAGCTGATGGGACATCCCATCAGGATTACGGGTTATCTTAATAAAAAATCTGTCTCACCTCACCACCGGAAGACCCGCCAGGTGTCCTATTCAAGCAGTAGGGGTTGTTGGTAGTTCCTCGCAGCAGGTTCGTGGTCTCCCACCCTAAGCACAGCTCGGGCGTGTTGGACACCAGCAGCGGGATCGCCCCAGCTTTCTTTACGAGGCTGACCACGCCACCGTCCGTGGTGGCGCGGCGACCTGCGTTCTCTAAGCATCCCACTGAGTTTGATAAGCCTGGAAAGAAGATTTGAGAGATTCTGAAATGAGCATCTCAAAATATTTGAGCCCACACAAAGATAAAAAAATTCCCAAATTAAGATTTTATTTTTTCTTCATTTAAAACTTTTCTTGAAAGTAGATGTTTTTTTTTTTGTTTTGTTTTTAGTGTCCACTGCTAGACATAGGATTTAAAGTTTCTGCGCTCCTCGCATTCCGAAAATACGATTTTTTGTTTATTAAAGTTCACACAAAATAAAACTTCCACATTCGCTATAGCCCAATTAAGATACCAATGTCAATGCAATTGATCTCGTCGTGGTTATCCATTGATCTGACTGAAGTAGAGAGCACCTACAAGTGAGGTTTCCACTGCCAAGAATTACGAACAATGCAAAATCTGAAGTAAAAAGTAGGAGACCCCAATAGTTGCGCAGCAAGCTAGTTACCTATCATCACAAAACCGACAAACGCTCACCTGCTAGAGAACAGCTCTCCTTCACAGTAAACGGCACACCAAGCAGCGGCTTATCTTTCACCAGCTCATCAAACGAACCATTCTTCTTAGCCTCTTCAATCTGTCGGTCAACACTCTTGGCATCCTCTGTGGCAGCCCGGTACCTCTCCTCTACCACCGCGTTAAGGAACGGGTTCACTTCTTTGACGCGGTTTATGAAGATCGTTACCAGTTTCTCGCTTGATATCTGGGGAGAGATGAGGTACTTGGTTATATTAATTGTTAACTGACTTCAAAACAAAGAGAAGGTTCTCAATTCGACTGTACTTGTTTATGTTTGTTATCTCATAACTTTTGACTGGGTAAACCGATTTTGATGATTCTTTTTTTATTTGAAAGCTGGCGCTTCCCGCGTGGGCTCATTTCAATTTGGTGCAATTCTGACAATGACATAAATACCAACATTTCATTTCATTTCTGGCATCCATGAAAAAACCATATCTGTTAAATTTTCATTAAGTATGTGCGCGACAAATAGAGGAATAACGCGATTGTATTAGTGCGGGGTACAAACTATATGTTTTTAAGGAAGTCGGTTGTTATTTCTTTGAAAAAAGTTTTTTACAAGAGTTTCAAAGATTAAGGATTGACGAAATAATGTTAAGAGTCTTTATTCTCAGGGCTGCCCTTAAATGAGACTGAAGGGAATCAAGAGAACGGAAAATAGGTAGGTCTGCTTTCTTATACGGTTATGGTGCATCGACAATCTGTATCTTTTGGTTCATTCCATCTTAGACATCATCCGGCGTTGTCCATCTGCCTACCTATAATTATAGAGAACCAAAAATTCTGCAACTAATTTATTTAATCAATCTTCAGCCTTATTGTCAAGTGGAGAATCCAATTTGTGTTTTATGACATTATCTTACGGTCTCATAATTACACACACAATTATTTATATGTGATTCATATACAACTATTAATAACAGCATGCTAACATAACTCAACAGTTACTGCATACTATTATTAGCTTCAATTGTAACAGCAGGAAAGTAAACAAAATAAACATAGTAGTGCAATACAGGACAAGCCCTTGAATTGTTCGCCTACAGTTCAAGGCAGAAAATCGGTAGTCAACTCAGGTATTACGGAGAACGCTGTATATCAACGTCAAAGAATATAGTGTCTTCTGATGTGTTTGTAAGACTTTGTATTATCTGGTTATTGTCCTTAAATGAATCTGGAAAGGCTATGCAGACAATACTTTTGGTTTGCTTGACTTCTGCGTAAAGTTATACGGCTACTACAGTAAAAGATCGACTCGTGAAGCCACAATTATTGCAATGATCACCACGCCTACCCTCCTAAATAAGAGAGCACAGATAAAATATGGATTCAACCCGTAAAATAATTCCTTTCTTGCCCTCAACGACATCCAAGATAACCTCGCAATTTTTCTTTTTTGAGGAACACACAATTTATCTCATAAAGCCTGTAAAACTCTAAAAAATCGGCCAAGTGCGAGTCGGACTCGCGCACCGAGGGTTCCGTACAAACCTGTAGGTATAAAGTTTAAAATTAAAAAAATATTTTTATTATATGATGTAAGTAAATATTTACTGTTTTCGCAATTTTTTCTTTATCTGTGCTATAAGACGTTGCTTTGTACCAAATTTCAAAATTCTAGATCGACTGGAAGTACCCTTTAGGTTTTGATTCCCTTGCGAGTTTCGATAATTTGCGGAAATTTGCGGCATAAACGGCTATATCTTTTGATTGCGTTAGCTTAGAAGTTTGATTTTTTCACAGCTCCAAGGGACAGTAGACTTGAGTATTTGATATAAATTTCAGCTTGATACCTCCACGCGTTCCTGAGAAAAAGGGTCTTGACAGACGGATGGATGGACGGACAACAAAGAGATCCTATAAGGGTTCCGCTTTTTCCTTTTGAGGTGTGGAACCCTAAAAACATAAATCTATTAACGCGTTGAGTGCCGATCACGCGATATCGCGTGATTCGTCGACTCTGCATTATGGCCGATCACGCGATATCGCGTGCCTGCTACTAACAATTTTGTATGCGCTCTAAAATCTGTAGCCATATCGGATTAACCATCAATCTGTGTTTGGCACTCAACGTGTTAAGGAATCACTGGCGTTACTCATTTTAGGAGCATTTTAATACATCTAAGTAATAATATAAACTTATGTAGACACTCAGTAGAATGACGTCAAGCAAGAATGCATATAAGCAACATGTTGCTGGATATATCGGCATTTACAACACCCACGGGATACAGGAGCACCTATTAACCTTTATTTTATCAATAACAATATTTGTTCAAATGTTATTCTAACATTCGGTTCAGTGGGTCCAATTGATTGTACTGACAATTTAAGTATCGAATAACTTGGAAAATAAATACCGATATAATTGGATGAAACATAATTGGCGGAATCAGAAATATACATTGAAACAAATATTTGCCTATTAATTCAAAATAACACGGTTCATTATTTTATGTTGTTTTGATTACGTAGGATACTACCCGATAGGGTATGCTTTCCCAGAAGGCGGTCAGCACTACAGCAGCACGCGTAGTATGACCACCATAGAAAGAACTTTGTCTATTCTTGGTAGGATAGAGATAGAAATGTCATGCTACGCCAGCATAAAACGGTACAAATCTTTCTACAATCTTTATTTCTGTCTTTAATCTTTCTACAATCTGTAATTTTGTCTATTCTTCCGTCGACAAAACCCCTTTCTACGGTGGTCATGCTACGCATGCAGAGGGTTATATTGCACCTACATTTCACAACAATTTTTATTCTTCTTTTTCCATCTTTGAGTGAATTAAATATTGTTGGCCTAAAAATTCGCCAATTCCACGGCATCGTCCATGGTAGCGCAAAGGTCACCAAGGCTAAATTTTTATTGGGCACAGAGGGTAGGATAAGAGGTGGAATATAGTTTTCTTTCATTCTCAGTTGCATGTTATAAAGGGTGAGTGTTCTGTCCTGTAATCCGGACTCTGAGCTCCTACTGAGAATGTCCTAATGGGAAATCAATTAAAACTGTCACAACTGGTTATTATCGAGCTGTAACCAGTGACATCACGGCTCGTTGGCTGCCCATACGGCACATCTGTGTCAAACAACTGATTATTGAAAATTGAGACTGCAATTAAACAGAATTGCAGTCAGCAGTGTTGCCATTTTATGGGCGTTTGTCAGGATGTGGCTAAGTATGTCAATTGGTGGGTGCAGCAATAAAAAATAGAGGGCTTGCAATTGAGTAATTAGGTTTTAACAATGGGCTATCATAGGTTGAAATAATAGACTAGCACATCATTTTGGCTTCGGGCAAATGAATTACTTCAGATTTCGAATATAGGGTTAAATGCGTCAAAACATATAACGGCTATAGCAAGTCTATGTTTTGGAAAGAAAAAGTCAGTTAGTAATAATGAGTCAAAATGAACTCATTATTACTAACAGACTTTTTCTTTCCAAAACATAGAGGTATCTATTTTTATGACAAAGATATGACTCGTAAACTATACTAAAACATGCGTTCTTTTTACTCTACATTCTCACTTGAAATCTCCTGTCTGGCTGAATGGATTCTGATGCACAAGGGAACGATGACATGGTATAATTTCCGACTACTACGCGGGTAAAGTCGTGTGTAAAGGCGCTAGTAGTATTTTACAACAGTGGCACTTACATCACCATTCCTAACAGCAGCTGCTAGCTCGACAGCACTCATGCGCAGCACAGGGTCGGTGGCCGGCGGAAGTCGCCTGCTGTCTCGCGCGCGGAACCAGAAGAGCGGCGCCAGCAGGAAGTTGAGAAGGCGCAGGATTATACCCACCAGCTGGACTCCTACCTCCATCCTGGGGAAGACGAACTTACTTAGGAATTGAGTTTAAAAAGATTTGGTCCATCATTATGCTGTACCTACATATGAAAATGCAGAAACACACTTTGACTCTAGGTCAAGTATAATCAGAGTACTTATTGAAAGCCCCATACTGTTCTCTTATAGTTATTAACGCTGTAATTTCAATATGCATTACATTGTAGAAACCAATTATTCTTAAAAGTAAACGTGCAGTTTCTTGCCGGTTTTTCGCCATAAGAAACGAGCACCTGCTTCTGATTGATAAAATGTATTGAAGAGTATGTAAATGTACTCTTCAATACATTTCATCAATCAGAAGCATCAGTTTTCACGGAATTTTTTGCTTCTCGGTAGGATTGTTAGCTACGTAATACGTATTGAAAGCAGTCAAATCGTTATTGGATTGGCATGTCTTCTGAGGATCGAATCCTTAAAATTATCGTAAAGAATTGCATATCGTAGAAAAGCTATAGATTGATACAGTTGATCGCTGTTCCGGGTCCAAATAACATACACTTAACACACCTACGATTCCAGTGTAGGGCAATGTTGCTTATCAAAGGCTTTATACACAAATTAATAGATATAACCCGTTTCTGTTGTCCCTCCACGTCCTTCTCAGTCGCATTCGTCTACAGCGACTTTATAGAGTGATGATGGACGTCCTTTGACTTCCGTATCCCTACAGATTGGACATGAACACGATAACATTGGTAAGTATATACATATGTCAGTGTCTCTGGTTTATAGTTTATCCTGTTGTGCATTGAGGATGTTTCTTCTAAGCAAATGTTAGTCACTCAAGTGTCCATTTTAGAAAACAAATATCTCATTATCTATGCATAATAGCAACTTAAATAGCGAGGCGGGTTTAGTATTCTTTTTTTTGCGTATCTGCGGACATCCATATTCTACTAAATATTTAATATTAACTAAGAATCTTTAACAAAAGAAATAGGAGACTCTCCTATACATTTTTTCTGAGTAGTCTGAGTCGAAGTTGACAAAATCCCCGCTTTTTCTCTGGGTGGGAAATCATCAGAATTTTACTGACTCCGCCCTAAGTGTAGAAGAGAAATTTCATAAAGGCGCCAAATTAAAATGATGGCATCTTGATTGATTGTTTGGCACCAACTCACTATTAGTAACTTGCATTAATTTAGCAGCTTCGTTAAACCAAAGTCTACCTATTGTTACACTAAACTGCAACGTCGTATTAGAATGAGCTACGTCAATAGTGTGTATACATATGGGTTTCAGTTTCCCTCTTGTCTGCTTATGCTAATTAAAAGTACATGATCTAATCAAACAATGAAACTGTGTTCACTATTTCTTTGCTTAGGGCCATTACGGTCACCTACATAAGGATTTACCATGATAATGTTCAACAGAGCGACGTTGATCTTTAGGTAATAAACTATAAATCATCTAAGTTTAATATAGTTTTGATTCTAGGCTCAGATTCTTTGGTGCATAACCAAGTAATTTAGATATTAGCATATACCGCACATGTTCTTATGTAGAATTCTAAATAATGTTGGTTCTGTCCGTTTTGGGCAGTACCCAATCACGTCTAAAGTTTACATACCTCGTACAGGTCCCACACCATTCAGGGCTCATCCAATCCTTGAATCCGTACTATTTTGCAATACTCATTGCAAATTATAATTTATACGATGTTCCGAATAGATTGTGTTTAAATTCCCGTGTGATATGAATTGTGATTCAAAAGGCAATGTTTAGTTTACGTATCAATACTCTGTACAATTTGTTTTCAAAGTTTCACCATTGTTGATGTGTTGTGTTTTGACGTTTTGTCATATTTTGCATTCTTGTCACGATGTCAGACAAAAATTGAACATTGAGAATGGTTGGTGGGTTCGTGATTGGGACTCGAAAAAGGTGGGATTGAAGGCCGAATTTTATGGCAAAAGTTAGTCAAAATAAGTACAGATCAAGTAGTTTGGTGGCATTAAAGCATTTACATAATGAAGTCATCGACAAAGTCTGTAGTTGAAACTTCTGTAGAGCAAAAACCATGTTTAATTTATAATTTTAGATATATTTTCACAGTTCTTGATCGCTTAGTTTTTTATTATTGTGCCGAAAAGTCATTATGAAAAAATGCTACGTTTATGAATACACTAACATTGGTTTTCACTATGAATACTTATTTGAGTAGATTGCGGTTTGAAAAGTTTTTCTACCTTTTAAATCTATTGTGGTGGTTTTTGCTATAACTTTCAGTTGCTATTAATTTATAAGGCATTAATTTTACAGGTTTAGAGTTTAGTATTGTTGTTCGATCGTTACGATCGCCTACTAGAACTCTTCAAGGATTGCATATAAGGCTCAAAGGTTTGCAAGATTATGTTTATTGTTATTTCGAGTGCATTTTCTTGTGAAAAATCGCTGGGTCATACGTCATTTGTCGGGCGCACAAGGCATACAAGGTACTCAAGATGTCCTAGAACCCATATTACTTGATATTCCTTATTCCAATATGTAACTAGCACACAAAGTACTATGTACCTAATTTAGAGTGATTACACATAATGATAAGTATAATGAAACCAATAAATCAGCGCCTATTTGAATGGAAGGACTTTTCCCGTTTTGTGTTCCACTTCAAATCAAAAAGTTAAATTTAAAAAACCCCCGACCAAAACAAGAACATCTAAAAAGTAAAAAAAATATACGTAGGTATTGGCCCTTTAAGTTTAATAAGAAGATATACGTAACATTTTGATGAAAGGATCGTCGTGTCGAAACGGCTAAACCCATTTTTATAAAAACGTATCTAAGAACCACCTTAAGAAAGCCTACTTTTAAATAAAAAAACGCACCCAAATCGGTTCATCCGTTTAAGAGCTGCGGTGCCACAGACAGACACATATAGCGGTCACACTTATAACACGTCTCTTTTTGCGTCGGAGGTTAATAACTGAAAGATGTAATGCTCATTAAGCTCTAGCTCTAGAAAATTAAAGTTGATACTCTTTGTTTTTGTGGGTGGGAAATCATCAAACCCCCCCCTTTTTTTTCGATGGGAAATCATCAAATGACTTCTCCCGCTCTGGGCGGAGCGGGCGGGCGTGTCAGACTTTTACTGACTAAAACCCAGCCGTGTTCCTTCAGTTGCCCATGTGCCAGGGTCACGGTGTCTCTTTCGAACAATCTCGCGACCCTGGCAGATCAACACCCCCTTCAGCTGTCTATATGCCAGGGCCACGGTAACTCTTTCGAACAGATCTCGCAACCCTGGCAGAATATGAACTGTCTGAAAAAGTATTCTCAGGCCCATATTTTTAAATAATCAGCGCCTGCAACTCACATGAATTTCACACACAAGATATCACCTGCTATTGATAATAATATCATGTTTCAATTACAAGAAAGAGAGTTCCCATCTACAATAACGGGCTAAAAATATACATCAATTGTTTCACATAAAGATTCTGACAACAAACTAGATTGACAATCTTTTCTTTGGTTCCCACTAGAGAAGACATCGTTGCCAAAAGACTTCGTTACCACAGCAACTACTAATTCAGTTCAATTCAAAGCAATTGATGTGCAACTGATACAGCCTTGGCAGTAACAAATATTGTCCGAGTCAAGTTCACAGTCGCATTTGAACGAAGTTACATCATACATAGTGTCGTTTGTGTGTCGTTATTACTTGTTGACTGTGTTCTTGACTTTTATGTACCTTTCAATTTGTGAGTACTTGCGTTACACTATGTATTTATTTATCATAGGTACCTGAAGGGTAGTGGTAGGTAGAAGTATTGGTATCTTGATACACGTGGAACATTATATACAGGTATTTGTACCTATAATAGCCAGAAAAGCAAAGTGGAAAACAAGAGTTAGGTGCGAATTAAAGCCACAAAGAAGTGACCGTCTATTGGTGAAGAAACGACAACGAATCTAAATAGGTATCTAACGTATCTCGGGCACGATCTGTATCTTACTCCACTGATAGATATAGGTTTCTCCGAGGCAGTGATACATTAACACTGTCCTCCGCTTTTCGCATCGTCTGGCCCAGCCACCTTTTCAAGGTCGTCGGTCTGAGCTTTACTATTCTAAAAACTCAAGGATTATGACATTCCAAAAAAAAAAGCTGAAAACGGCCGCAATTAAGGGCTTCCAGGCCCTTCACAGTCAAAAAGTTGTATAGTAATAGGTATCTACTATTCTTAGGAAAATTACTAAGTCTAAACTATTTCTGGCCTGTGCCGACGTAAGTAGCAGTAAAATCCACACTTTACTTCATTGAATGGAGTCACGAAAACGTTATGAATAACGTAGTTTGTCACCTAAGTATACGTAATAATTCCGACACGATCGAGTAAGTAGTGAGAATTTGGCAAAATCTCGACTATGAAAATAGAATTAACTTTCAGTGCTCCTAAAAGAAACTACATGACCGTGCCCGAGCCCGTTGACATTTCGATGAATTTCCCCATTTAACTCCTTTAGGAGATGAAATTTCAGAAATCCCTCCTTCGTAAATAAAACACAGGATTTTGGGTACCTAGGTACTTTGTGTGCATTTTATATCTCTTTAATAAAGTGCGTTTTCTTTGTGCAGAATGGAAAATGTTTCTTTCATTTCCTTCTTCTTTGTGCAAAATTTCATGCAAAAGACTCTTGTTGTTGTCTGTGAGTGAAATAAAAAGAAAGTTATGTACACTTTAGTCGAAAGAGAGCCGTTGAGAAAAGTGCGAATAAATTCTTTGAGTTTGATCTCAAACTAAATAAACGTGGAAACGGTTTCCGCAACTTAGATCCTGAAATTCGTGCAAATGCTAAAGCTGTGCGGTGTGTGTGAGTAATAAAAATCTCACAACCAGAGGAAATATGACTGAAATTTTTCTCACAAAAGCTTTTTAAAGAAAGGCCTATTTCTAAGGAGAGTTTTAGAAGATTTTCTCCTAACAATATAGACGTTAAAGCTCTACCCTATATATCGTATCCTTTAAACCAGGGCTGTCCAGACTGGAATATTATTATTAGATAAATTAATTAATTTAGAACCAATAAACGTATAAAGAAATGGTTACCCTGTATTTTTTTTTACTTGAAACCTGAAAATATCTGTTTCTGCGGCCCTCCAGCTTTTGTAGTAAATTTAATTAGCCAGCGAAGGTATGTAGTTTGGACAGCCCTGCTTTAAACGATTACAATAGATACGAAACTGACGGCAACTAAATTAATTAGTGCATCAATATGCTTTATGCAATCAGAGTGAGCCGCGAACAATACGGCACGTACGACTGGCCGTATGTGTACGTACAAACACCATACAAGACTTTGACCCGCTATAGTGAACGGAGTCAATACCCAGACTCTATTGTGTGGATGACACTTACACGAGCGAAATGCACATCTATCTTTGAGGACGTGTGTGAGTATTCCAGTGTTTTGTTGCATAGGACTTCGGTGTGGGAATGCAGCACTGTTATAACTCAGTACTACCATAAATTCAGCACATAATTCCAGACCACTTATGGTAGAGGACCGATAAGTACATTTTATATTACAGGTGTTTGTATTATCTTTGAATGGGTCATATACAAACAGCTATCTACAGCATTCATCATCATCATCATCATCATTTCAGCCGTAAGACCACTGCTGGACTTAGGCCTCCCCCAATTTGGGGGACTTTGCCATAATCACCACGCTTGGCAGGCGGGTTGGCGATCGCAGTATGGTGGTAAAATGCATAGAAAACGCTGCTGCCCTATCTCTAGTAAGTCCCTTAGTCGCCTTTTACGACACCCACGGGAAGAAATTGGGTGGTGTTATTCTTTACGTCCGGCACCACACGGTACAGCATTCGAGAAGTTTAATTTGAATTAATTAAATAATAGTTCTTGTTTCGTTTTCTTGTTTGTATGCTTTATATTTTTATTATTTAGTAGATTTTTTATATAATCGACAAAATATTTCATCTTTACGTACCAAGATTCCTCCGCGAGTCGGAAAGCACGTGATGCTGTTGGTTACGTCTGTAATTCATGGATCATTGACGGTCGTAACGGATCGTAAGAACCCCAGAAAGTCTGATAACCAGCCTTACCAAGGGGTATCGTATTACCCAGTAACTGGTTTCAGATAAGCAGTCGCTATATGTAAAATACTGGTACTCGGCTGCATCCGGTTAGACTGGAAGCCAACCCCTACATAGTTGGAGCGGGCTGGGGCTGCCTTAAAGCGGCTCCTGCCCAATCTGGGGGGTCCAAACGCCTCCTGCCGGAGGCTCTACACGGGGGTCGTGCGGTCCATGGCCCTCTACGGGGCACCGGTGTGGGCGCCCTCATTGAGGCTGCGCCCAGCGCGCCGCTTGAGTGCGGCCCAGAGGGTCATGGCCATTCGGTTAATCCGGGGATACCGCACGGTCTCCTGCGAGGCGGCGAGCCTCCTTGCCGGAGTGCCGCCATGGGATCTGGAGGCAAAGGTCCTCGCCCACATGTGGGAGTGGCGCGAGGATGCGAAACGCCGGGGCGAAACTCCGCTGCCGCGACAAATCGCGGTACGGCGGACAGAGCTCCGGCAGGATCTCATGGCGACATGGCGGGTACGATTGTCGCAACCCAGCGCAGGGCACGCCACAATTGCGGCGGTAAGTCCCCTCTTTGAGGAGTGGATAGAGGGGCGCCACGGCGTCCTCACCTTCCGCCTGACACAGGTTCTCACCGGGCATGGGTGCTTCGGTGGGTTCCTGTTCAGGATAAAGCGGGAGGAAACGCCCGGGTGTTTCCATTATGAGAATCGTCTAGAGGACACGGTGGAGCATACGGTGGAAGTGTGCCCTGCCTGGGCGGAGCACCGCCGTGTCCTCGTGGAGGCGATCGGCTGCGGCGACCTCTCGCGTCCGGCCCTGGTGCGAGCCATGGTACGGAGCGAGAGGGCATGGGAAGCCGTCACCTCCTTCTGCGAAGCAGTAATGCTCGTGAAGGAGGAGGCGGGGCGTGTGAGGGAGTGGCAGTCTCTGCGCCCTCACGTCCCTAGCCGCCGCAGGAGGAGACGCCCCGGGCGCCGGGAGTCGATTGCGGACTCCCGGCCACCGTAGGCGCGAGCTTGCGGGTGGCGACCAATGGGTAGCTCGCCGCCCGGTAAGGACCAAGCTCGGGTCGACGGCGCGTAGTGTTCCACGCGCGCTTCAAAGAGATGTCAGCAGTTCTGAAGGGGTCTGCTAGGACCGATGCCTGCCGGGGTCGCGTGATTGTTCGAAAGAGATACCGTGACCCTGGCACATGGGCAACTGAAGGAACACGGGTGGGTTTTAGTCAGTAAAAGTCTGACACGCCCTCCCGCTCCGCCCAGAGCGGGAGAAGTCATTTGATGATTTCCCATCCAAAAAAAAAAAAAAAAACCCTACATAGTAATGAAATAGTTAGACAAGTTAAATTGAAGAAAAATTTCAACGCTGATAGTACTAGAATCGATTATGGAATTCAGAATAATAATTTGTGCGTCGATGTCCCTTATACCACGTATAGATAGATACTTAGCATACTTTATTTAATATAAAAACTTGATGTGTACTCGAATACAGTTTCGAGACGAATACACCGGAATTTGTCGGATATACAGGTCCCCTAGGTCTCAGAAAGAAATACCATGTCCCTAATAAAAAGCCATTACTGGACTGCTCGCATGCTCCGCTTGTTTACCTTGATTGGTTACCACCAATTGCCTATTGTTAGTCTAAACAGTATCGTTATTTTTATAAACTCTTCGCTCATTGCAATGTAATGATTGCACAAACAACACAAATGTTACTTGTTATTTACTTCAAAGTTGAAAATGTATTTGTATGCCGGAAACGGCAGAATATTATGAACTTTATAAACTATGTAACATCTATGCAACAATATTCTGACGAATACATGCATTATTACTTTTAGCATACGCTAACGGTTAGGCACGAGCTGAAAGGCGTGTAGTTGGAGAGATGAGGAAGGTACAGATATTCAAAACAAATGTTATATCAAAAATATTATCATGGTAGTGGTGGTGGTGTGGTGGTGGTGGCCTTATCAATAAATATTCATTGACTAATTAACTTTCGTTGTGATCAGTATTCATTATACCTTCGTCAAATAGAAAAAAACATAACCTAGGCTGTTCCTATTAGTGGAATTGGCTAATATTTTTTCCCTACGCCACGACACGACCTATCTAAGACGTCATTAGGTATAGTGAGTGAACATCTTATGTACATGGTGGCAGGAACATAGCTGCATGACATTTTCCCATGTATTCATATGTGATTCTGGACACCCTTTTTTTTTTTTGGATGGAAAATCATCAAATGACTTCTCCCGCCCTGGGCGGAGCGGGAGGGCATGTCAGACTTTTACTGACTAAAGCCCACCCGTGTTCCTTCAGTTGCCCGTGTGCCAGGATCACGGTATCTCTTTCGAACAAGCTCGCGACCCTGGCAGGCATCGGTCCTAGCAGACGGACACCCTTGTGTTGAAATTCATCGTCGGGTATGACCTACGTGGTTAAAATAAATGGAACAATTGTTTTATTTTCATAACTGAAGATCAATTTCAACGCAAGTATGTCCAGATTCACATAATGAATGGTAATACATTATAAGTGACAGCAGCGGTCAATCAAGAAAACCCTCAGTCCAGAAGTAAGTCTAACCAAGGATAAAAAAGCTAGGAGTTCAAGTGATGTTGGATTACTCGTAATTTATCTTCTGCAAAAGTCTACAACAGAATAACTTCTAATAAAGGGAGAGATTTCTAGCCAATTTGAACTTTGTAGACCGTAGTTTTTAAAGCAAGAAAAACGTATGTGATGCGTCTGTGGTCTTAATGGATCCTAATCCAAGATATCGGTTCTGCCAGCTAGAAGATCAACTATAGCTGGTCATTCGACAACCTTAAATGTAAATAATCGAAATGTAAATCCAAGGTTGGCAGCGACCTCAGTTGTAACGTACGTGATACTAACCCACAATGGCGATATTACCCTAGATTGAATAGTTTACGGCAGTAGCTCTAATGCCGTGGGGCTTGCTGATCTAATCATCACGTAGAAACAAGAGCGAATAATAATTCTCTGCTGGTAATTCGATGGAGGTAATTTCTTAATCAATTACATTATTGGAGTCAGGTGCAAAATGTACGGCCGCAAATAAAAAAATATTAGCTTTACGATTCTTTATTTATGTGGTAGGAACAAAACGACAAGCAAAAAAATAAAGATATTAGCAGAGTATAAACAATCTTCGAGGTACTACAGTTGACCTGGGTAGTGTGCCGATAACAGATGGGTATAACAAATTACGGGAAGTTCGACAATTGAATGCAATTGTAACGGCTGCAGCAGAACGACATACAGCAGAGCACCTATTGTTGGAAACAGAGCGTCTATTACTTCGTGAAATGTTGGACTAATAGAAAGATTGGCAAAGGCTAACAATAGATAGTTTTGTATAAAGATATAGTACTAGAAGAGTGTGTATATGAAGGTGGAAATCGAAAACTGGAAAATGGAATGAAACGGAAGCGCCCACGACGGGAAAGTGAATACTTAAGTACAGAAATGTTATCTGTAGAAATATAAAAAGAATATCTTTACGATATTATGTCACATAGAGTCGAGCTATTGTTAAACAATAATACGGATTTCCATAAGGTCAAGTTCACTATGTTAAATTATCATATAATTTTATTTGCATCCATTATCATACTGGCAAAACAATATTCTTTCCATAGCTTTGATAACAAAGGGAGATCTTGATATTTTGAAAAAGACTCGTGTCATCATAAAGTGAAGTTATGAGGATGTAAATATAGAGCAAAAACTAGACTTGAAAGCATAACTAATACATTTTAGTTCTCTGAATCATTTCTGAAACGCCTAAACAAATGGCGGTAATTTAAATTCCGGAACTAAAACAGATAAAATACAAAGAAAAATATTTTATTTTTCTTTCTAAAATTACTTTACATAATAAATGAGTGCTTCAGCAGTTTATGCCTGGACTTGATCTACATACGCTTCAATGACATAGATTCAGGCACGCAAATTCAAAATTAAGCGTTGTAATTCCGAAATTTCAATTTCCGCATTTGTCTAGGCGTTTCATCCTCGAAACCGCAGGTCTAGTAGAGCAACAAGTGTGATCGATACGATGTCGTCAACCTACCATAAAGCAGACGCCCATGTTTACCTTCAGGGCGTTCGCCTTTCAAAGTGTCTGATGAAAAACGGAGCCAGAAGGCCCGAAGTGTATTAAAAGTGTCAAAGCCTTGGCTCTGTTTCGTGTTTTGGGAGTTTTTCCAACGAATTCCATTTTTCCGGGGTTTGATTTAGATTCTTGCTTGGAAAAGGTCGGGTCGTTTGTTTTCTAGTGGACAAATGGATTGCTAAATTGACCTTTCATATTTTAAGCAAGGTATTTGTTTGTTTGGACAGTCCAATGTAGATTTTGTGAAACAGGAAAAAACTCTAGTGAGTTCCGAATGTAATATTGCGTTTCATATCATGTGGGATCAGGTCTCATTGATATTTCAGAATACAAACGAACTGAAATAAATAAAAATAACAAACAAACAATGGACTTAGGTACCGTTAAGCTGCTTCCAAAAGCTGGCACGATGCCAGCGAATTATCTGCGTCCATCAGCTAAAGGTCATCCCAAATGT
The DNA here is from genome assembly GCA_947507805.1 of Aporophyla nigra. Taxonomy (NCBI): domain Eukaryota; kingdom Metazoa; phylum Arthropoda; class Insecta; order Lepidoptera; family Noctuidae; genus Aporophyla; species Aporophyla nigra. The sequence goes on from OX382296.1 coordinate 24,257,461, forward strand.
TTCAGGTCAGTGACGGGCAAAAGGCTTATCGCCACCGGCACCGACGATCATTCAGTTATGGAGACTAACTGGATAAAGTATACTAACGAGGTAACATCTACGCTACGTAACCGTTACTTTGTTTAAAACAAGATTATTCCCAATTAACTAAACGAGTCTGAAAATGTGGGTAAATTCTTTTGCCATTTTTGATGGCTATGCCAATAATTGGCCAAGATAGTTCATTAAAGGAATTAAGTGAACTTTATTCTGTGAATATAAGTGAACATTGATTAGTTGATAACTTTTCTAGCGATTCTTAGTCATGTTTTGATTTCCGAAGTCTTGGTAATTCTAATAATGATGGAAAAGTCTACGAGTAAGAGCGGCAGCAACGTATGAGCTCATCAAAAGGAGCAAGACTTCGAAAGTATTGATGGATGATTGCTCGATGCATCAAAAAACGACCTCTTAGCATTGTGTTCAAATGTATTTATTTGCACATGGCTCATTGGTTTTGCAAGTGTAATATAGTTGGATGACCTTGTCTCTTGACTTTTGTGTCTAGATTTATTGTTGACTAATCACGTAGTTTATTTCAACTGACCTGTGACTAAAATACATAGGTACGCACACAGCACAGACGATACTGTTATAGAACAGATTAAAACATAAATAATCTTCAACTATTCAATTGTTTTTTTTTCTTTGAAGATCTGAATCCATCCATCTGTTCTTATGGTTCCATGTTGTATTTTTTTTTTACTAGTTTCTACTATCCCACTCCTGGGCAAAGCCCCCCCCCCACTCATTCCACCACCCGTGAGCCCACGCGGCCTCCTTCCAGTTTTGACAGAAGCCATCCAGTTCGTCCAGCCATATACGTGGTCTGCCGCGACCCCGCCTCTCTGCGCCTATCTATTACAATTTATTATTTTCTACCACCTACTAACCTATTTGACCTAAATACGCAAAATATAGCTTTCACAAACTAGTTCAGCGAAAGGTAGGCTTGGCCGATGAAATGGAAACATACAACATGCTATCAGCAAAATAACTGCATCAAGAAACAGTAAATCGACTGTTATGTTTTCCGTACACGATAACCGCACTTATATTTCACAGTCATAAGAATGAAAATTGCTCGATAATGGGTAGAATATGTATAACATTAGCTATCTAGCATAATTAGGGGCGCCGTGGAGCGTGTTATCTTAAAAACCATATAACGAGGTGTATTTAGCAGGAAACCTACCCTTTAGAAAGGTGTCCGTAGACGTGTGTGGACTCTTTACAAGAATTACCTTGATCATGAGTACATAGCCTTTGTTTTTCACTTGGGTAGATAATAAGGATCGGTGCCGAGCTTGGAAAAGCGTGGAGTACACTCAAAGGCAGGTATTCAAAATGGTTTAGACTTTTAATAAAGATCTGACGATCGAGAACATTCATTGCGTTATACATATACCTACGGTTTTCAAACAATTATGTTTTTCAAATATATGAAACAATGGATCACCCTTCAAAATTATTCAGATTGTGTTTTTGCAATTAGGGTGCTGATTTCATTTTATGTAGATGTTACGTATATTTTCCCCCAACTTGTTCTTTTTGTGTTTGTGTTCTTTCTCTGCGTCATGCTTAGGTACCGCAAATAAAAGTATTCCCTTTCTTTCTATCTGTTTTTACAGCTACCTTTACTTTCATTTAATTTTTTTTTCTATTTTTTTTCTCAATCTTTAAGTTGAGGCTTAAGTCAAAGCTTTCAGTATACATATCTTTATTATTATATTTAATTCAGTGATACCCGGGGTGTAACCTTTCGCGTTGGAAATCACCGTCTCCGGCCCCAAGTGTGAAGATATCAACCTGATAAAGTGGGGGGATACGTCGATGGATTGGATGTGGATGTGAGCTATGTCGCAACCTCTGCTCCACATTTTTTCCTACCTGCTGTGTCCTAAAAACATGCAGCCAAAGTAACCTCGACGCCATCACCGACAACGCCGTGGAAATGGGAAAGTTTTGGATTAGCAAGATCTGGCATATTGTCGTGACAAAGACACGTAGAAGAAGAGTATTAATACATTTTAAAAAAATACAAGTTAAGAGTCGAAGCATTTCCTGTGCTGCTTAAAAATGAAAATAACAACCGTAGTCTGTACAACTTCATTCAGAACGAACGACGTCTGAACGATAATAAGATCACAATCATCGACTTCTCAATCATCAGAATTTAATAAACTTAGCAAATAAGCCTTCAAAGAAGGAAGTAGGCATACACGATACGTAAATCAATTGAATCGTCAAATAAACTGTACGAGAAGCCATAGTGACGTCATATATTAGGTATATCTAGGTGCGAGAAATTGCACCTCGTAATGATATTAGTATTACGTACACGTCGATATTGGAACGTATACAATTTTCACGCGTTGATTTTTTTCCTTACAAGCGCACCGTACTTCTGGCACTAATTGAAGCATGACAGCCCTGGCTAGAATGCGCGGTTTGTGAGCTAATTTAGGTATATCCTTCGTAATATTATTTTAATAAATAATAGTTAAAAAAAACTAAAAAAAACACGCTTCCATAGAAAACCAAACTAAAAAGTTGAAAATAATGGAAAAAAAGCGTGGGGTGCTTTTTAAGGTATTTTTTTATTGATATCACGCACCCCACGCTTTTTTTCCATTATTTTCAACTTTTTAGTTTGGTTTTCTATGGAAGCGTGTTTTTTTAGTTTTTTTAAACTATTATTTAGTTTCTATTTTTTAGGGTGTTTCGAATTTTGAGACGTATGTCGGCGTAGTTTGTGACGTATGTCAGCATAGTTTTCGAAGACAGTTTTTTTGCTCAAATTTATGAAATTATTGCATTGTCATCGGTCCTTGACAGGTGTGCAAAGTTTGAATGAAATCTGGTTGTTTAAAGTGGGTCAAAATCGCGCTATAAGGAGTCGGTTACAAACATACAAACATACAAGTGAAGCTAATATAAAGCGTGTAAAAATGGAACACGTTATAGAAAACATGTAGCTTTGTTATTTTTTCAGTCCGTGAACAGTAATCGTGTTTCTAAAGTGTACGATTTCAAAAGTGAAACCTTTAATATCTTACATATTAATTGCATAACTAAATGTTAAGTAATAACGATGCAGCAAGGGATCGAACGAACGCAATTATTTCGCAAATGATGTCTTGTTCCCTCGATACGCTCTTAACAACCCATATTATTATGCAGCGATTTTAGACATTTTAAATAACAATGAATGGAATTTTTCGTACTTACCACACGGAACATACTCAACTATTATGATCAGACTGCTGGAAATCCAAAAATGAAAATTTGGTGAAGCTTGCATAACGAAATCTGATCCTAATCCTCATTATTAACAGGATATTCGTTGGAAAAACCAATCACTATAGAAGTTTGTATAAAATTTTTAGAAAATAAAGCATCTCTTCAGACTTTCCTGAAATCCCACAAAATAACTATAATACCTACGTTGGAAGTGCCTGTAGTAACGTAAACTAGAAATTTTATAGAACAGGCGAGTTTTTATTAAGATGGAAGGAGCTGATATGCAATTTCAATTGGCTTGTTTTTAGTACACCTATTTTGCCTAAACCGACACTGGCACCTACTAGAATTCACTTACGTCGTTTTAACCTTTAACCTTAGACTTCAGTTACAACAAACCAGATGAATTTCACATTAGGCATTAGTACCTAGTGTGAAGTACAACCTTTCAGTCTCTTTCCAGTTCTATTAATTCACTTCATATTTCATGCAGAAAGCTTCACTCTGGTGCCTTGAAAAGTATTCGAGAAAATCTGAAAATGGGCACCTCAACTTAGCTTGACATTTACTTATATAGGTCCTTGGTAGTGTGTTAAAAATCGTATGAAATAGTAAATGTGAGTAACTTAACATTATTACTTACTTGAATTATTTATTTAAACTTCTCGCACACAAAAAGGCGGACTTAATGCTTTAGGCATTCTCTACCAGTCAACCAAGGGTGGTGAAGAGATTAGATGGCAGGTGCTTTGGTTAGAGGAACAATGATTGAAATACTATTACAAATACAAACTATTAAGTGCATGACCAAAGAAGCGATGAATGGACTTGTGAAAGATGACACGTCTAGAAAGGGGTTGACTACCGAGAGAGAAATATGGAACAAAAAGGCATGTTGCGCCGACGCCAAATAAATTGGGATAGGGGCAGAAGTAATGATGATCTATCAAGTGCGTGCGTGGTATAGTGTGGTGCCGGACGTAAAGAATAGCACCACCCCATTTCTTCCTGTGGGTGTCGTAAAAGGCGACTAAGGGACTTACTAGAGAATGGGCAGCAGCGTTCTCTATACATTTTACCACCATACTGCGATCGCCAACCCGCCTGCCAAGCGTGGCGATTATGGCAAAGCCCCCCAAATTGGGGGAGGCCTAAGTCCAACAGTGGACGTTGTGCGGCTGAAATGATGATGATGATCAAGTGCGTGCGTACTGGCGAGACCTTTACATCATGTTATTTAGCCACAAAAGCATTTTAGTATTTGAAAAGACCTGCACGCGTAGCATGACCACCATAGAAAAAACTTTGTCTGTTCTTGGTAGAATAGAGATAGAACTGTCATGCTACGCCAGCATAAAACGGTACAAATCTTTCTCCAATCTTTAATTCTGTCTTTAATCTTTCTACAATCTGTAATTGTGTCTATTCTTCCATCGACAAAACCCCTTTCTACGGTGGTCATGCTACGCATGCAGAGAGGAGAAAAAAAAAACAACATAAACTGCAAATGATATCTACTAATAAAACAATAAACTAACTTTCTACGCCTCAATATGAATATTTAATTCATACAATCGATTGAGTAAACCGTAAAGGGTGGAAAATGCTTTGACCACTGGCTAACGTGAAGCGGTAAACGTTGGCACACTTAATGACTCACTACACTTAATGTTATAAATCATTCACGAAATAGAACATTCTGGCAGATTTTACTGAAAAAAAATATTGGATAAGCACCGATCTCTTTTGTGTGATAATCGATACTCAATAGATTTACTTATTAAAAAAAAGTAGAAAATACTGGAAAAAGCTTGGGTGCTTTTTGAGGTATTTTTAAATTGATATCAAGCACCCCACGCTTGGTTTTCTATGAAAGCATCTTTTTAGTTTTTTAAACTATTATTTATTTTCAATTTTTTAGTTTGGCTTGCTACAAAAGCGGGGTATTCGTTTTTTTTTTTGCTATCCTGGTGAATGGCAATAATGAACTTATTGTATTGTCATCGCTCGTTGATAAGTGTGCAATTTTAAATTAATCCGAAGTTTTGAAGGGGGTGAAACACTCGTTCAAAGCTTCCGTTACATAGATACATACCAAGCGAATAAAGCGTGTTAAAAATCTTAAGTTCAATTCCTGATAGACAACGAACAACCTAAACCGCCGGTTCTAGAAGCATTAAATGTTGCACAAGAATTCCTTATATTATGAAGGTGAGTCAGACTCTGCCAACTGATTTTAAATCCATCCCCTTAAGGGGTGAAAATGTTGTTTGGAATTTCATCATTTTTGCCGTGAGTCGTGGTGGCCCAGTGGGAACGGCCGCGATTTACGAGTTGTAGGTCGTAGGATCGAACCCAGGCAGGCACTTTGCGTTAATATTTCGTCACCACTGCTCTAAACAGAAAACATCGTAAAGATACCGATGTCCTAGAACCGAAAATTCAAAGACATGTGACATCTACCAACCCGCACTGGGCCCGCGTAGCGTGGGGATTACGGCCCACTCCCTCTCACCGAGAGGAGGCCTGTGTCCCAACAATGGGAACGATACAGGCTGATAATGATAAAATGAATAAGACATATTGCATCATGAAATCAAATCAACTAAAACAGAGAATGACACTTTTAAAAGAACAAATAATAACTTTCACCGCAGCCATATTAATATTTAATACATTAAATCGATTGAGTAAACCAACCGCACAGGGTGGGAAATCCTTTGACAAGTGGGTGACACAAAGCTCTAATCGTTGGCACAGTTATTACCTACTGTTATTGACCATTCACCATTGCAGGTTTTATTGAAACCTATTATCTATACATCTATACAAATAAATAATATTGGAGTGTCTGTTTTTAATATTAAGATAACCACTTTTTACTAAGTGTATATGGATGTATACACGGTACATATACCAAAACAACATTTTTTACAATTTTTGTCTGTCTGTCTGTTTGTTCCGGCTAATCTCTGAAATGGCTGGACTGATTTTGACGGAACTTTCACTGGCTGATAGCTGATGTAACAAGGAGTAAGTTAGGCTACTTTTATTTTAGAAAAAATAAATAAAAGTTTAAAAAAAACTAAAAACACGCTGAACTTTGAGAGGTATGTCAGCGTAGTTTTCAAAGACAGTTTATATGAAAAACTTTTTGTTAAATACCACGCGGACTAAGTCGCGGGTAACAGCTATTACCTATAATATAACCTGAATTAACACATCTTACCGCGGTAGTACGTCCACCTGCGTTAATTTCCGACATCCACGCGGGCGAAGCCGCGGGCAAAAGCTAGTTGGATATATGGTTCGAGTCGGCTGTTGTGTGGAAGTCGATACTCAATTTAACATAATCACGCCTTATTTTCCCGAAGGTAAGGGAACCCATAGTATACCCACACTTCCTCAGTTATGTTTAAAGGCTCGTGCAGACTAGCGCGACGCGACGTTCGCGCACGATTCGGCGATTTATATCCGTAGAACAATTTCTGTGACCGTGTCGCGGAGCGACAGGTCGCCCCTGTGTGAACGGCTTTTTTTTCTTTTTTTTTTTCTGAATGGGAAATCATCAAATGACTTCTCCCGCTCTGGGCGGAGCGGGAGGGCGTGTCAGACTTTTACTGACTAAAACCCACCCGTGTTCCTTCAGTTGCCCATGTGCCAAGGTCACGGTATCTCTTTCGAACAATCTCGCGACCCTGGCAGGTGTGAACGGTCACGCGTGATTTCATAGAAATTGTTTTACGGATATAAATCGCCGATTCGCGCGCGACCGTCGCGTCGCGCTAGTCTGCACAAGCCTTAAGTCTCATGTATTAGTGAGCGAGCCTATTACCATCATCATTATTTAAGACGAAAGACGTCCACTGTTGGACATAGGCTTCACCAAGAACCGCCACTTTGACCTGTAAATTTTTGGGGTTTTGCTATAATCGCTACGCTTGGTCCTAGGGTGGCGATCGCAGTAAGGTGATAAAATGTATAGAGAACGCTGCTGCCCATTCTCTTGTAAGTCCCTTAATCGCCTTTTACGACAGTCACGGAAAGAAATGGGATGGAGCTATTCTTTACGTCCGGCACCACACGGAATATTGCCATCAACCGGGCACAAATCCAGACTGCTACTGAGAAATTCTAGATAGAATAACCCAATAACACTATTACACAACACTACACAACACACACACAACACACACACACACAACACTACACAACACACACACAACACACACACAACATACACGCAACACACACATAATACACACAACTTAAACTATTACAATATTTTACCACTATCGCCAACCCGCAACCCGCTACCAAGCGTAGCGATGATGCCAAACCCCCCGCATTTTGGGGGAGGCCTATGTCTAGCAGTGAACGTCTTTCGGCTGAAATGCTGATGATGATGACAGATAAGAAGTAGCCCAACACACAAAAGGTGGAGTATCGGAGATACCTACCCAGGACGAATCATATTCCTAATGACTAAACATGACACAAAAGGAGGATTCCAGTGATCTTCAGTGAAACGCACCGATTCTTGCGCAGTGCCTTTGGCACATCCCAAGGGACACAAGGTATTTCTTCTGACAATCTCTCAGTACACGGAAGCAAGGGCATCGATTGCTTGCAGTGTAGTGGAAATTAGCCACCCTGCATGAATATAGCGATTTAGTTACTCGACTGAAGTTTATTGCGATATTCGGAAGAGCGGAGCGCAAAATTGAGCGCCAGATTACTATAGGTCATGTTCACAGTTTCACACTGTTAAAGTGAAAGTTTCCGAGGATGTTTGGATGTTTCATACTCTTTCACACACACTTTTGAATAAATTTGGATGACATCTGCCACACGAGAGATAGTTTCTAACCTGGATTAACACATATGGTACTTTTTATCCCGGTAGTGCGTTCCCGCGGGATAATTTCTGGAAGCCAGCTTTATATTCTAGTACATACCAGCTTTTGCCGCTGGCAAAATAAAGAAAAAAATAAAACGTGAATAAAATGAAAAAACAATATAAAGACCTTTCCAAATGCATTTTTTCCTTTTGGAAGTGAAATGACTGTGTGCAGCATAATACCTACATAGATTGAAAGGCATAGCCTTGCTTCAAATAAAACAACCAGATTTGGTGTGAATATGATCCCGGAAACTATCCAAACTGATAAGAATACAAGAAAGCCACTCAAACACCGCTTCTTGCTACTTGGCAGCATTTGCTAATGAGCCTTAAAGCTGTCTCCAGCATTTAAATGGGTCAAGAAAGATTAAAAAGCCTTAGATAACGAATAACGGGGAAATGTCACAGCTGTGCATTAAAATAGTCTCAACGATGGCGATATTTTAAACGCCTGGCGCAGCCTGACAGTGAGACCAGCTTCCAGCTAAGGGGGCATCCATTAATTACGTGAGGCAATATTGACGATTTTTCGAACCCCCCACTCCCTTGGTGATCCCCCCCCCCCCCTGGTCTATCAATCAGAATCTGAATAATTTTAAAGGATAGAGTTAATTCATTGCTTCGTATGTTCCAGAGATGTCTACCCAACAACGTAAATAACGCAATGAATGTCGTTGAACTGTCAAATGAAAGCTATTTCTACGTTACGCAGTTGTTTATTCCATTTATTAATATGTGAAGAAAAAACTCTATACCTCTTTTTCGAAAATTACAATGTAAGCAGATTGGCACGCCACAATTGTGGTGGTAAGTCCCCTCTTTGAGGTGTGGATTGAGAGGCGCCACGGCGTCCTCACCTTCCGCCTGACGCAGGTTTTCACCGGGCATGGGTGCTTCGGTCGGTTCCTGTTCAGGATAAAGCGGGAGGAAACGCCCGGGTGTTTCTATTGCGAGGATCGCCTGGAGGACACGGTGGAGCATACGGTGGAGGTGTGCCCTGCCTGGGCGGAGGACACTACCGTGTCCTCGTGGAGGCGATCGGCGGCGGCGACCTCTCGCGTCCGGCCTTGGTGCGAGCCATGGTACGGAGCGAGAGGGAATGGGAAGCCGTCACCTCCTTCTGCAAAGCAGTAATGCTCGCGAAGGAGGAGGCGGGGCGCGTGAGGGAGTGGCAGTCTCTGCGCCCTCACGTCCCTAGCCGCCGCAGGAGGAGACGCCCCGGGCGTCGGCAGTCGATAGCGGACTCCCGGCCACCGTAGGCGCGAGCTTGCGGGTGGCGAGCAATGGGTAGCTCGCCGCCCGGTAAGGACCAGGCTCGGGTCAACGGCGCGTAGTGTTCCACGCGCGCCTCAAAGAGATGTCAGCAGCACTGAAGGGGTCTGCTAGGACCGATGCCTGTCAGGGTCGCGAGATTGTTCGAAAGAGATACCGTGACCCTGGCACATGGGCAACTGAAGGAACACGGGTGGGTTTTAGTCAGTAAAAGTCTGACACGCCCTAGCTCCGCCCAGAGCGGGAGAAGTCATTTGATGATTTCCCATCCAAAAAAAAAAAGCATATAGGTAATCTGCCTACATAGTTTTTTTTTTTCACACCAAATAAGACCCCGGATTCTCTCGTGAACCCCTGGGGATCCACCTGGCCCACTTTGGGAATCCCTCGTTTAAACGAAGAGCTAGAATTCCTTTTAAACTCCCATCCCCGAAAGCGGGCTATGCATTATAGGGGATGAGTTTGTATGGTAGCTCGCCCTTTGGCGATGGGAAATGTCATCGGGCACACAGCTTGAAAATAAATAAAATTCGTGCCGATATTAGATTGGATTAACGCTGTGTCTATGATATTGATATCAGTCAAGTCACTTTATATCCTACTTATTTCAGGAATTTAAGAAGTAAATTAAAGTGGCTTGTAAGAAATAACAGCCGCACGGGTCAATCGCCCTGGTAAAGCCACGCTTGCCGCGGTTAGTCGGTGGACGGGTAAAATAGAAGTAAATGAAATGAACGGATATGTCCCATTGTTTTTGCTGATAAGGCCATATGTACAGGTCATTAGCCACACTCCTATGTATACTAGTAGCACTAGTAATTCATAAAGATCCACGCGTAATGCATTTCAGGAATGTGTCGTATTAACCCAGTCACGGAACGTCAAGTTACAGTGAAAAAAAAACCAGACAGTTTGAATAGAACATAAGAATTTCATTTAATAATATACAGTTTATGCGTTGGTAGGTACTTATCGTTGGAGTTATAATTAGAAATAAGCACCATATATTACTAAGTCTAAAACTCGTAGAGCTTGTACGTGTTATATAAAAATAACTGTCTAATGAATTGCAAAAAGTGAATTTTAAAACAAGTTTTGAACTATTATTTATTTATTTTTTAGACTACAAATGAGGTCCTAGGTTTACTCTAGCTATTAAGTCATTAAAATTTAACAACAACGGCTTAAAAAACCACAACTTGACGGTGTTCTCAACTGCATTGGATCTTCGTTTTTAATCTACGTAAATAAGATCATGTCTCTGCGCATCGGTCGTTATATTTAAATAAATATTGATTCCACAATTTCCGTTATGGCACCTAACACTGTAACAACTGTACTGACTGGTATAAAATGCATATGGCATTAAGTCTGCCTCAGTACATTTGTGTGCTATTATTCTTAAGTAAATTCAAAAACGTCATGCGTCACAATGCAATGCATACTCGTATACGCTGAAATGCTTTTGACAGACCAACATTCGCCATATAATGTATGTGCTAACCAGAATACATAATTAGTTTTAATTTTAATTGAAGATTGTTACCATTCTACGCGTCACCAGAGTTATTTTAACGTGTCAAATATGGTACTAATAGGCACGTTTTGGTAATGTCACGAGTATAAACATAGGCTTCTATGCTGCGAAAGTGACATCAGATATTTTCCATCACAATGAAGTGTCACATTCTTCTGAAATTGACTGAGTATGCAGATATTTATGATGCGAGACATGTCCGTTGACACATATTTTTGAAGCCGATGCAGCATCCCATTTTTACACGCTTTATATTAGCTTCACTTGTATGTTTGTATATTTGTATGTTTGTATAATTGTATGTTTGTTTGTAACCGACTCCTTATAGTGCGATTTTGACCCACTTTAAACGACCAGATTTCATTGAAACTTTGCACACCTGTCAAGGACTGATGACAATGCAATAATTTCATAAATTTGTGCCATTATCCTTGCCAGGGTTACCAGGACAGCAAAAAAACTGTCACAAACTACGCTGACATACGTCTCAAAATTCGAAATACCCTAAAAAATAGAAAATAAATAATAGTTAAAAAAAAAAAACTAAAAAACACGCTTCCATGGAAAACCAAACTAAAAAGTACAAAATAATGGAAAAAAAGCGTGGGGTGCCTGATATCAATAAAAAAATACCTTACAAGCACCCCACGCTTTTTTTCCATTATTTTGTACTTTTTAGTTTGGTTTTCCATGGAAGCGTGTTTTTTAGTTTTTTTTTTAAACTATTATTTATTTAGAGTAGCTTTTCTCGTCAAATAGTTTTGGTGTTCCTAGTACTTCTATTTGTTTATGCCTTCCCCAAATGATGACATATATTTGTAGTCGTATTTTAATAGATTAATTATGAAATCAGATATTATTGCCTAGTTGCCCATAGTAATATGTTTATGTGCGTGACTGTACATTATTACGTAACCCACTGACCACCACGCTGTAAATTAGAATATTTCTGTTATGAATTAAAAAAAAATCTGATTAAACAATTATTGCACAAATAGTTTTAACTAACAACACGCTTGGCAGTAAATGCTCTCATTTGTGCGCGCTTTGAAATTAATCACATTCATTTGTTTCTTTATTTGCTTTTAATTGAGATCTATGTTACTCTGTTTTCTGCCCTCTAAAATAGAGTGGGTGGGTAGTTTTATTTCTAGCCTCAATAGACTGTTGTAGTTAACCGACTTCAAAAAACTTTTTTGGCGGTTTAATTTTTTGTTAAAAAGTTTTTATTTTATATTTTTTTGTGGTTTTAATGTACTAATAATACTTGGCAAGGTATACCCTATCCAATGAAAAAAGAATTATCAAAATCGGACTACTCTGTATAAAGTTATTCGTGGTTATACATTACAATCAGTGAGTGAACAATCAATCATCCCGTGTTTTCTGCCCCTTAGGGTTTGATTTTGTTTTCCAAATTTATATGGGACCACCCTCGGAGTATACCCTTTCCAATAAAAAAAGAATTATCACAATCGGACTACTATGTAAAAAGTTATGCGTGGTCATACATAAAAAAAAATATATACGCGTCGAATTGATAACCTCCTCCGTTTTTTGTCGTCGGTTAAAAATGGAGGAGGGTGCCAATTCATCCGTAATTGTTTCTTTTGTATATACACAACTGGGAAAAATTAAAGGATAAAAAAAAACCAAGTTTTTTGGCAATTTTCAACAGGCCGTAACTTCGAGAGAAATTGTCGTACAAGAAATCGAAAAAAAAAAGGAAACTGTAGCTCAGCTAAAAAATTTGGATATTTTATTGATTCCTTATTTTTTTCCAGTAGTATATCTGGCAAAATTGTGGATCGATTTCAAAAAGTGTTTTGGACAATGGACAGGGCAGGTATGCCTCAGGAGTCGGGTATTCCCATATTAATTTTATCTATGCCTAGTTAGTTTTAGCGTTAGCTTCGATAATACATAAGTCTTTAACCCAGTTTGTTTTTTTGATGGAGTCGGTGGCAAAAAAATAACTAAAATACACATCCAAAGACACCGACAAATTATTTTTCACTTTGCAGTGTTTTTTATTTGGAAGTGGATTGTTTTTTTTTAAATAAAAGTTTTTTTTATTATTTATTATTACATTTTCCGTCATCTACACGTATTAAATAAAGAAATTTTTCGTGTCTGTCTACGTGACTGTTTAGATGTCCTAAACGACACAATGGATTTAGATTTGGTTTTGAGATACAATAATAATAATAATAATAAACCCGCAGGGCAGCTTGTGGCGAGCTGTTGGGCAGTAGCGACCCCACGGACCCTATCTCCTGGGAGAATTCTTGTTCCTCATCTCTGGCTTGCCTTTATTGGCCGGCTGGAGTGAACACTGATGAGGTTCAGAGCTCCCGCCTCATTCTTGCCTTTATTGGCTGGCTTGAGTGGAGATTCGCAAGAGCAAACGTGCTCGGGGAAAGGAAGTATTCCAGTAAGTGCTCGTAGGGATCTTGACCATCTTCCGGGCTCTGGGATTGTTCTGAAAGCCGTGGAATACCTCTCCACTTCTCAAGCACCTCAGGAAGTGTTGCCCCCTTGTCGCTACGTCACTATGTGCTAGCGACGTTTCCCGGGGGCCCATTATTGAGTGTGCAAGTCACCCCCTGCCATTTTATCCGTGTATACAAAACATTGATCAGGCAGGGGCCATAGTCCCTCCATAGTTGCGGTTACCAATCCACTATAGCCATCCAAACCTATAGCCTAATTTGCTTTGTTTCCATATTCTGTAATAGTTCTGCTCCAAACGGGGATTGTCTTTGGATGCACTTGCATAGTGCATACAGGGATAATCGTCGGTTGGTGCCCCCTCATCATTTAGAATTGTCTAAGGGGCCTCTGCGAGTTGGCTTCGGCCCCTCGTACGCCTTCCAAAAGACCGGGATCTTAGGGTCCCGAGATATGTTAACGTAAATAAAAATAATAATAATAATAATTCTAGAATTTTTAAACGTAAATGATTTAACAATGTTTTGATAAGTATACCACCATAATATCATTCAAAAACACAAATGGCAACATATAACAACAATATGCAAAAGAATCATGCGAAAATTACGACTAGAAAACAATTGAAAGTGCGATGCTGACGCGAAGTCGGGCCCGACTTGCTAAATTCACACAACCAACATCTTCGGGTTCGTCGCTCAGCTCCGCCTCGCAGTTGCCGGATCCTGCTCCAGACGTGAGTCCAGTGATACCGGCTGCTGCAGTTCCGTCGAGCTCGAGCGACGAATACTTCTCGCCGCCGACGACACCACCACCACTACGTCGGCGTGGAAGAGGCCGACCACCGGCCAGCTTGGGACTCCGAGGCCCACCGGCCTCTGATAGGGTCCCCGCTCCCGGTGGAAGTGTGCAGCGCATGAAGTGGACACAAGCTGTCAATGAAAATGTCATGCGCGCATACTATGGGGCTACAGAGGGGGGAACTAACTTGACTGCGTACCGTGGTCGGATGCTCTCTCTGTTCCAGGTGCTTGAGCCCGCTGTCAACGTATCATCGCAACGACTGTCGGATCAGGTACGGGTCATCCAGCGTAACCATATGCTGGATGCCACCATACTTGATCGACTTTGCATCGAATCACGGAATAGCCATGTTACGCCTGCTTCGCCACTGGTCGCGGTACAACTGCAAAATTTACCCAGTGTTTCACCGCGACCCAACTGCGTTGGTGAAGAGGATGATGACGGGGCTATGTCCGTGAGTACCCAATGCAATGCACGATTGAGGAGCGCTTTGGATGATGCTTTCCGGGAGTATCGTTCTACTCCGCCTGAACTTAGACCACGTTTACCTCGTTTGCCCATGCACAAGAAAAACAAGGCGCTGGTGTGTGCTCTAGACTCACAGTTGTCAACATGTTTTGACAGCAGCAAAGACCTCGCAGATACCCACTCAATCTTGTACTGTGCAGCTGTAGCGGCTTGTCGTGTAGCTCGTGTTAAGTTTCCTAATAGTGACAAAGCTACACGACCAAAACCAGCCGTACCAGCTTGGCAGTGCAGGATTGAGCGTCGTATCGGTGAGGCTAGAGCACTCATCGGTAAGCTAATCTGCTTCAGGGAGGGCAATACTCGCCCTCGAGTGATGCGCTTTGTGAAGCGGGCGTTCTCCGGGACGGATGTTAGTCCTAGAGATTATGTGTCCCGCGTCACAGAGCGCATCGACTTCCTGAAGCAGAAGATCTGTGCATGGGCAAACCGTATTCGTCGGTACCGGCGGAGGGTGGAGCGGTACACCCAGAATCACACATTCCAAAGCGATGAAAGGTGGGTTTACCGAGCTTGGGAGCGACCGGACCAAGGTGTGGCTGACACGCCCCTTCCGGATGATGACGCCATGTCTTCGTTCTGGCAAAACATCTGGTCGGTGCCTGTCAACCACACCGAAGGTGACTGGACTAGGGAGATCGAGCGGGCGTGCGGGCAAATATCAGAAATGGGGGCAATTACCATCAGCCCCCAAGATGTTGCTTGTGCAGTCCGTCCGTTGCCTAACTGGAAATCTCCAGGGCCGGATGGACTGCACAACTTTTGGATCAAGTGGTTCCAAAAGTCGCACGCTCGCTTGGCATCTCAGTTCCAGTCAGCTTTAGAGTCAGGGTCGCTGCCCCAGTTCTTAACAACAGGGATAACCCACCTGCTCCATAAATCAGGTAGTACCGCGGAACCCAAAAATTATAGACCGATCACTTGTCTACCGACGGTCTATAAAGTTCTTACATCCATTTTGAGAGCCAAAATTTACAAACATATAGACACAAGCTCTATCTTGTCTGTCTCTCAAAATGGATGTAGAAACGGGTCCCGCGGTACTAAGGAGCTGCTCCTAATCGATATGACCATTAGTCAACAGGTTCGTCGTTCCCGAAGGGATCTGTCGACATGCTGGATAGACTATAAGAAGGCCTACGACTCGGTGCCACATACATGGCTCAGGAGGGTGCTGGAGTTGTACAAGGTTGATACAACACTACGCACTTTCCTAGAGTCGTGCATGGGGCAATGGAGGACAGTCCTTCGCTATCCAGGATGTCGAAATATCCAGAGGAATAGCGAACCGATAAGGATTGAGCGAGGTATATTCCAGGGCGATAGTTTGAGTCCACTTTGGTTCTGCCTAGCCATGAATCCTCTTAGCACACTGCTGGAGGATTCAGGTATAGGTTATCGATTGAGGAGAGGTGGTCAGGTTATATCTCACCTCCTCTACATGGATGACCTAAAACTCTTTGCCCCCAATAATTTGCAACTGATGGAGCTACTGAAAGTAACTGAAACCTTCAGTAGCGCCATCAGGATGGAATTTGGTGTGGACAAATGTGCGGTCATGCATGTAAAGCGAGGGGAGATTGTGGAATCCGTGGGAACCCAACTCTCGGATTCCATACACCTAAGATCCCTTTCCCCAATCGACACATACAAGTATTTGGGTATGTCGGAAGCGTTAGGCATCAACACTGCTGACATGAAACAATCGTTGAGGGAGCGCTTCTTTGGCCGCCTGAATAAAGTATTAAAAAGTCTTTTATCAGGCGGAAACAAGGTGCGCGCCTTCAACGGTTGGGTCATGCCGGTTTTGATGTACTCTTTCGGCATACTCAAATGGACTCAGACGGAACTTGACGCCCTGGATAGACGGGTCCGCACACTGCTGACCGCAAATCGAATGCATCACCCACGGTCATCGGTGATGAGACTGTATATCCCGCGGAAGTGCGGAGGTCGAGGTTTTTTGAATGCTAAGACCCTGCACAACCGTGAGGTATGCAGTCTCAGGGAATACTTCCTAGAAGCCTACGTGGGGATGCACCGAGATGTGGTCTCAGTGGACAAGAGCCTCACCCCGCTCTCCTTGGCTATCGAGAACTGGCGCAAACCTAAAGTATTAGATACTAATGACCGCATGGAGGTATGGAAAAGCAAGGAGCTTCACGGGCGCTTTTACCGGGTCCTACATGGATCCGATGTAGACCTCTTAGCGTCCGTATCCTGGTTACGTTTCGGAGACCTATTTGGAGAAACCGAAGGTTTTGTCTTTGCGATTATGGACGAAGTTATGTTGACAAATAACTACCGGAAATATATTGTGAAGGATGGCACGGTTGACATCTGTCGGGCATGCCACCGTCCGGGTGAATCAATCCGACACATTATTTCTGGCTGTTCTTGTTTGGCTAACGGAGACTACTTGCATAGACACAACCTTGTAGCCAGGATTATCCACCAGCAACTTGCTCTGAAATACGGCCTTGTGGAATCAGAAGTACCATATTATAGGTATGTGCCCGA
Organism: Aporophyla nigra; assembly: GCA_947507805.1. NCBI lineage: Eukaryota > Metazoa > Arthropoda > Insecta > Lepidoptera > Noctuidae > Aporophyla > Aporophyla nigra. The sequence continues at coordinate 24,274,755 of OX382296.1, forward strand.
CCCAGTTCTTGAAAATGGCAATATCACGTTGTATTGGGATCGATCTATCATCACTGATAGGACTATTGTTGCCAATAAGCCGGATATAGTGGTGATAGATCGATTAGAGCGTCGCACAATGATTGTTGATATAGCAGTCCCGCATGACGAGAACCTCGTGAAAGCTGAAAAAGATAAGCAGATGAAGTATCTTGACTTGGCTCGCGAGGTTGTCGACATGTGGGATGTGGATACGGCAGTCATTGTGCCGATAGTCGTTACGGCCAATGGCATAATAGCCAAGAGCCTCGATCAACATCTCAGGAGGCTCTCGTTAGGCAGCTGGATCAAGGGCCTGATCCAGAAAGCAGTAATTCTGGACACGGCGCGTATTGTTAGGAGGTTCCTCTCTCAGCAGCCCTGACCACCGGTAGCTTGGACCCTGTTCCCGATACCGGTGGGCTACTATTTTTTATATTTTTAAATGTTTTCTTATATCTTTTTTATATTTTAATATTTAAAAATGTAATTAATATGTATTTAAATGAAATAAAGGAAATAATAATAATAATAATAAATGTAAAAAAATGTAAATGTAATGTAATGTAAATTTATTATTATTATTATTTTCATATATATATTTATATATCTATGAAAATAATAATAATAATAAATTTATTGTACACAGAAAAACACTTAAAGTTAGACATAAATTAAACATGATTGTACAAGGAGAGGTCAAAAAGGAGGTTGAACAGCTGGCTCCTGAACTAAGTAAAAGGATACTTGTATCTCAAGAGCCAAAGTTCCTCTTGGTTAACAATTCAAATGCAATCAGGTTATAATGACTAAGTGCTAAAATGTTACAGAATTGAGTAAGTTTTCATGATGTGATCGTTAAAATGCTCTCAGTATAGTCGTAAGACAAATTCTGTAACCAATTGGTAAGCTTTGCTTTCAGCGTAAACTTGGTCGACGTGTAAATATCAATTAACCGATGAACCTTGTTGTAAAGACGTGCGCTTAGGACTGAGTAATGGCGGCTAGCAAATGCAGAACGACATTGGACGGAATCACAGACTGGACGACCTCGACGTCTTAGAAGAATATTCGAGTCGAGAGGTAGGATGGAGTGACGGCGTAAGACTACACGCAAAATGAAGAGTTGTCGCACAGTGAGGACCTGGGCTTCAGAGTACAGCAGGGCGGTTGGATAGTCTCTACGCTTGAAATGCATAACCTTTAGAATCGCCCTTTGAGCACGTTCTATTTGAATTAGAAGAGATTTGTAAGTGCCTCCCCATACTGTAATACAGTAGGTAATTATTGACGCACACAGACTTTGGTAGACTAATGACAAGGTTGCAGGTTCAGCTGAATGTCTCAATTCTTTAAATATGTAGATAAGCTTCCTTGTACGTGTACTTAATGCCTCGATGTGTGTGCGCCATGTTAGTTTATCATCAATGTACACCCCTAGGTATTTGATATTCGAAACTAAGGAGAGTGTAAGACAACAGCAGTTGATATCATGCTCTGAACACGAATGGGCTTTTACTACACTAGACTCGATAGGTAAGGGAATAGAATTCGGCAAGGAAAAACGTAAGAGTTTGGTCTTCTCAATATTAAGCGTTAAAAGATTTGTTGAGAGCCACTCCATCACAAGGCGGAGAGAGTGTTCCGTTCTTTGTTTAGCCTTGTCCCAGTTCACGTCGTATACAACAAGCGCTGTGTCATCAGCGTAGGTGAATATATCACAGTTAGGGATAGACATTTTGCACAAATCATTTATGTATATTAGAAACAAGGTTGGTCCTAATATGCTTCCTTGTGGTACCCCAAAGCGGATACATTCATCTTCACTCAGGAAGGAATTGACCTTTACACGCTGAGTTCTTCCGGACAAGTAATCTGTGAATATTTTTAACGCAAGTCCACGTATTCCAATGTTTTCCATCTTCAGAAGCAGTGTGGGGACAGAAACCGTGTCAAATGCTTTACATAAGTCAAGAAAAACACCATAACATTTTTGTTTTTTATCTAACTTAGAAACAACGCTATTAACAAGATCTTGTACAGCATCTTCAGTGGAGATTCCCTGTCTAAATCCGTACTGGTTATTAGCAATAATTTTGAATTTGGAAAGATATGAAGTTAAGGAATTGTTTAATATTTTCTCAAGTATTTTAGACAAGGAGCTCAGAACGGAAATTGGCCTATAATTAGACACATTGCTTCTGTCCCCACTCTTATAGATTGGATGGACTACTGCTTTCTTAAATACAGTAGGAAAACTACCGGTGTCAATTGCACGATTACATATGTGTGTAATGGGTGAAGTGAGTTTATTACTGGATTGCTTTAGTATTTTTACTGGGATGTTATCGTGACCAGTAGCACAGTCGGTTCGTAAACTACAAATTATCCCATGCACCTGAGATTCGTCGACCGGCATAATAACGAGAGAATTTGGCGAAGTCGGGTGAGTTGCATTATTCAAGAGAGGATTATTGGGAGGCTTAATATTTGAGGCCAAATTCTCGCCAACGCCCACAAAGAAGCTATTAATTTGGTTGATGGCCGAATTTACATCACTAGAACCCAGGATAAGTTCATCGGGGGACTGAGTCTGGAAACCAGAGTGAGTGATGGATTTGACTACTTTCCAAGTGGCTTTAATATTACCTTTAGCCTTTAGCAACTCGTTCCTGTCGTGTGTGCGCTTAAGTTTCTTCAATAAGTTATTCAGAAAGTTGCGATAGCGCGTATAAGTAGTTTTTAATACGTCGTTATCGGGTGATGACGTCAATTGTTGATGAAGGCAATCGCGGTTTTGGATGCAACGGACAAGACCCGCTGTCATCCATGGTTTGAGGACTCGGGTTTTGTTAGATACTTTTACAGTTTGTGAATTTTTAGAGGATATTTGTTTTATTATATCAACGAACAGATCAGCCGCCCGGTTCGGATCAGATTCATTTAATATGGGGCTGAAGTCAGTGCTGTCTAGATCCCTTTTGATGGCTAAATAGTTCAAACGATAAGTGAACGTATTAGGAGTTTTTACAATCGTTTTGTTATTTTTAAGACACAAGATGATAGGAAGATGATCAGTTATGTGGGTGTCGAGTACAATTACGCTAGCGGTATTTTTAGTCTTCAGTAATATATGGTCTAGGCAATTTCCTGATCTAGTGGGATGGACGTGAGCTGGTAGTAGCCCAAGCGAAGCACTGAGGGTGAGGTAAGCATGCGAGTGACGGTCATGATTGTTCGGTTTAATGTCAATGTTTATGTCCCCGACTAGTGTAATGTTTTTGAAACGTTTTAAAGATCGAACTAAGGTATCTAGACTATTGTAGAAATTTTCGAGATCCGAGAAAGAAGGTGAGCGATAAACACAAATTATGGCTGTGTTGCCTATGTAACATACCAAACAATTGGCATCTTGAAAAGGGGGTTCGATGATGGTGCATTGAATGGTGCTCTTTGTATAAATCGCAATGCCGTCATTTTGGGTAGCATTATTTTGGCTGGCATGACACGAATAACCTTGAAGAGTCGGAAGTGATCCAGTAACTTTTAGCCAATACTCCGTGAGAATAATTACATCATAGTCAATTTTAGTCGTAGTTAGCATCGTAATAAATTGATTAAAGTTTTTATTAATGCTTCTGATATTGATGTGGATTAATTTAAGATATAGGTGAGGGTATCTAACAAAACCCGAAGAACGTTCCGGTGAGCATAGGTGAGAATTAGCTATAGTGATGTTATCAATGTCTGTATTTAAGTTATTTATATTAGCCATTGGTAGAAGTAGGCTTACAAGCAAAAATCTGGGGCAAGCAAAGCAGCGAGAGATGTGTTCGTTGTGTCCTGCAACATTTGCATACGAAGGTTATGTGGTAAGTGTTAGGGATGAGTTTAAGTGTTACAACAATATTCGTAAAACAATTTGGTAAAAAAAATAAAATGTTCAAAAAAAGTAAGAATAAAATAAACTTGTAATAAATACACAATCATTTAGAAAATTTATTCCGATAAGTTTATGTCAATAATGAATATAATATAATTTCTTAGGACAACCAACACACTGTTATCTGATCCCAAACTAGGCAGAGCCTGTTCTATGGTAACCAGACAACTGATAAATATACTTATATATTTCTAAATAAATACATATTATAGACTAGCTTTTGCCCGCGGCTTCGCCCGCGTGGATGTCGGAAATTAACGCAGGTATTTTCCTAAAATAAAAGTAGCCTAAGTTAGTCCTTATTACATCAGCTACCTGCCAAAGCTTTAAAAATGACAATACTTCCCTACAACCTTTCATCCTCCCTTTCAACCCTTTGAAACCCTTTTTCCGCAATAAAAAGTACCTAGCCTATATCCTTTCTCAGGCTCTAAACTATCTGTGTACCAAATTTCATTTAAATCGGTTCAGTAGTTTTAGCAGGAAAGCGAGATAGACAGACAGAGTTACTTTTGCATTTATAATATTAGTGTGGATATATGGACCCAGACAGAACAAATTATTGTGCTCATCACACAAACATTTGTCCTGGGTGGTAATCGAACCCACGACCTGTCTTAGCTGTCAGGGTCACTAACCACTAGACTAACAGGCCAGTCTGAATGAATATGTTACATAGATTAAGGCAAAACCTTTATCTGGTTTTACATGAAAACCGTAGGCAGGGGGGAGGGCTGCTGCCAGAGTCACGAATTAGTTCGAACGAGTTACCGTGGCCCGGTTTGTTTTCTTTTCTATTATTTAAACTAAATTATATTCGAACACATTGCATCTCTTTTGGTGAGTACATAAAGTCATGATGTTTATACGAAAGTCTGCAACATATTTCGCTCACACCATGAAATAAAATAAAATACAGAATCCTCGCGGGAATGGAATTTACGAGTGACAGAACTCAACTTTGTAACACAACTGTCCAATTTGTGACAAAAGTTGAAATTACCCATGTTGTGCAGATAGCGAGGTAATCAGAGCCTTTTGAATTCCAACACAATGTAGGTAGGTTGATTTATTTCATGATTGTTTAATTAAATTTTGTAGAGTATTTACATAATTTTAAGCTTTCATCCTCTAACATCGTTCGTAATAAAAGGCGAGGATATTATTTACTTACTTAAACAGTGTTTATCCTTTAAGAATGCTGTTCATAATTCGGTTTTGCTTTATATTATTTAAATATTCATTCATTATTGTAATACACTAGCTTCTGCCATGATTTCAGTCGTCTTTTCCCCCAACCCACCCCATCGCATCGCATCGCCTGCCCACGATTTTACTTTGTTTTTGCTTAGGGTTATTTCTTACTTTTTTTTTCTCTTTTTTTGCTGGGCTCCTATAATCCTAGCGAGATGTTTGATAGCTAAAAGCTTATTTCAAGAATTGGTCTACCAAATGCAAAGATATTCTTTCAAATCTTCGTCGAACAATTCCGGCGTCGGCTTCCAGTCTAACCGGATGCAGCTGAATACCAGTACTTTACAAGGAGCGACTGCCTATCTTATCTCCACAACCCAGTTTCTGGGTAATAGGATACCCCTTGGTAAGACTGGTTGTCAGACTTTCAGGTTTCTGACGATCCGTAATGACTGTCGAAGATTCACAAATGACAGCCAGGACCAACGGCTTAACGTGCTTTCCGAGGCACGGCGGGGTCTTGGTATGTAAAGATACTCCATCAGCCCATCACACACCAAAGGTCCCATCCACGAACCCATCCACGAACTGACCGCGGCAAGCATAGCTTAACCTGATCGAACCAAAATTTAACAATTTTTTTTTCTCTAAATATATCAATATTCAGAAAAATCATTAAATCAACACGAAAACAGAATAAAATATTATAGGTACAAACTCAACGTTAATTCTAGGAGAAACTGCTGATCAAAGGACACAAGTCATACAAAATTCATCGAATTCACTGAAATTTTTCGATCATTCGTTGATATTTTAATTATCTGAAGGGTACTGAGCAATAAAGCTTTAACTAACTTTATTTAGTAACAGGGAAATATTGCAAAAAAATCTGCATCGTTATCAATTATTAGTAGAAATTTTAATCCTAAGAAATATAACTTTATTTTGTAACTGAGGTACCGATATCGCAAAAAATCTGCAAAAATTATAAATAATTAGTAGATATTTTAATCCTCTGAAGGGTACTGAGAAATAAAGCTTTAACTAACTTTATTTTGTAACAGGGAAATATTGGAAAAAATCTGCATCGTTATCAATCATTAGTAGAAATTTTATTCCTGAGAAATATAACTTTATTTTGTAACAAAAAACAACTGAGGTACCGATATGATATCGCAAAAAATCTGCAAAAATTATAAATAATTAATAGAAAATATAATCCTCTGAAGGGTATTGAGAAATAAAGCTTTATTTTGTAATCCTGCATATGTATGTATTGCAAAACAAAATCTGCAATAAACTATACAACGTCCGATTGATGGACATAGACCTTTCAGTTATCAGTCAAATGATAAAGCCTTGCACATCGTTCATGTATGCAATTGTAAACAATCTTGTTGTTTGCATAATTAAAATGCCCATTGAATAATCACAACCATGATTCACACATGTAGTACTTCTATTAGTTCTACTAGCTGTACCCGCGACTTTGCCCGCGTGGAAATTATCGCACGGGACTTTGCTACTGAGACAAAAGTCGAGATAAATGCCTATGTTAGTCCTTACAATATCAACTATATGACAGTGAAAGTTTCGTCAAAATCGATCAGCCGATATCATATTACGAAATATGTAGGGTGTCCACAGTTTACTGATTTAAGGTCAGATAAAAGTTTAAAAAAGTATTAAAAAAATAGTTGAAATGTGTTCTATTATTGATACTGAACCAACGAAAAACTTTGCGCACTGGTTAAAAAAATCCTGTATGAAATACGCATCCGACTGGCCACGCAAAATCCTGCATCGCACAAGCAGAGTTTACCGTGCAACTAGCACATAAAATTCCCGACATCAATGATCGTCAGTTGCACACCAGAAACAACACCCGTCTGGTCGGAGGATCCTCTCTTTTCTATGGAGGATGAGTGAACTCCCTGCCAGGGTCGCGAGACTCGTTCGAAAGAGTTACCGTGACCCTGGCATATGGCAACTGAAGGAACACGGGTAGATTTTAGTCAGTAAAAGTCTGACATGCCCTTCCGCTCCACCCTAGAGCGGGAGACATAATTTGATGATTTCCCACCCAAAAAAAAAGGATGAGTGAACTTTACACTGTTCCTTATACCTCTATAACGGTACCTAAGGTAGGTACCGTTATAGAGGTTGTCATTCAATGTTGTCAGTTTTAACTGTTAATTTGTTTTAGTCCAAAGGTCGTAGATAACATTTGTTACTATAATTTCAAGTTAGCAATATCAAAATAATGCAGCATTGTGTATGCAAGCGAGCACGCCCTTCATGCCTGGATGCTTTTATTTAGGTTTTAAGTTTCTTTATGTTTTTTATTATTTATTTCAGCTTGAGTATAGTTTTCCATGTTTTTTTGGTATAGTGGCGTGTGCTAGCTGACATACTGCAAATAATAATTTAATTCATTACTTACATATTATTATATGGATTCATCATCATCATCATTTCAGCCGTCAGACGTCCACTGCTGGACTTAGGCCTCCCCCAATTTGGGGGGCTTTGCCATAATCACACGCTTGGCAGGCGGGTTGGCGATCGCAGTATGGTGGTAAAATGCATAGAGAACGCTGCTGCCCATTCTCTAGTAAGACCCTTAGTCGCCTTTTACGACACCCACGGGAAGAAATAGGGTGGTGTTATTCTTTACGTCCGGCACCACACGGTATGGATTCAAGTTCTTCTAACTTAACAGGCAGCTGTGCTGCTGAGGAGTTCGTTGCGCCACTTTTTCTTCCCAGCAGGAAGTGGTAAAGGGCGGGCTTTTTGAGGAACTGAACTTTTTCTTTCATGGTTTTATGTACTAAGTGATATGATCAGTTTCTATAATAATGTACGAACTTATCTAATACCGGACGGGAAATATTTTTTGTTATCACCGCGTATTGTGGCGCAGGTCAAAGGTCTGTCTTTCCGTCTTTCTTCCTTTGTTCCCGGCTCTTTTGTGAACGAATTTGATGTGGAATTTATCCACGATATTTTTTTACTAAGATTATAAGTTGAAAAAAATATAAAGAAAACTCCACAGTTAAGAAAGCAAAACTGTAACACATCGAGAAATAAGTAGGTATCTACTTTCACACTTCAGTTGGAGCTTATATTTATTCTTTGAGTATTGGTTAGAAACAAATACAAAAAGAAAACAATTCTTTAAGAATTAAACAATCTTCCGTCGTAATTACACAATTTAGGTATAATTTATGAATTATCAAACTAAGGAAACATAGACAATTTTTTCATACAATACCTAACTCCAAGAATGCCAGCCAAAATAAACATGACAAGGCGAACATTAATCAAAATAATTATATAATAACTTTAAGTACAGGGTCAATAATTTAGTCGGTGCTTTTTATTTTTAACTAGGTGATACCCGCGACTTCGTCCGCGTGGTATTTAACAAATTTGTTGTTTTTTTTTTCGTGAGATCCTATTTATTTTTCTAAAGCTAAAGTAGCCTAAGTTACTCCTTGTTACATCAGCTATCTGCCAGTGAAGGTCCCGTCAAAATCGGTCCAGCCATTTCAGAGATTAGCCGGAACAAACAAACAGACAGACAAAAATTAAAAAAAAAAATTGTTTTGGTATATGTACCGTGTATACATCCATATACACTTAGTAAAAAGCGGTTATTTTAATATGACAAACAGAAACTCAAATTTTATTTATTTGTACTGTAACTACAGATTTAAGGAGATATAGTTAGTAAAATACCACAAATTATATTTTTTACACCAATGTTAGGTAAGTTTTGTCATTGACTAAAGTCATAGCATTTATAACTTGATTTTAAATAAAATAAAAAAATACTAAGCACGGATAGAGCTAATTGGCAATTTTTTAGGAGAGCAGTGCTGGCCCATTTGTTACGGCCCCAACTTAGCAGTGGTAGGTCGTGGGTTCGATTCCGGGCTACGCTTACTTGGCGTAAATAATTTCACCACCACTGATTTGATACGGTGACATTTAGATTTAAGAAGATAAAATTAGTAGAATACCACAAATTATATTTTTCACATCAATGTCATTTAAATTATAAATTGATATATATATTTTTTAAATATTAAACACAGATAGAGCTAATTGGCTTATTGTTTTTGGAGAGTTGTGGCCATGGTAACACGACTTACAACTTGTATATCTGTCTAAAAACCAAATATTTAAAGACATTATGACATCTACCAACTCGCACTGGTCCCGCGTGGTGAATACACCCCATTCCTTTCCTTCTCGAAGAGAGGAGGCCAGTGTCCCAGCAGTGGGAATATTATAGGCTGATTATGAGGGCTAATTAATTTGACCTTTCTGTATGCAGAATAGATGGGTATCGAAATCAGAAATAAATAAAATATCTTAGTACAACAAAAGGTGTGCTGGACATGGTAAATGCCAACATCATCTTCCCACGTTACTTCGGTTCGGCTCAACTCGTTTTCTTTTACCATTCACCCCTGTCAATCTTCACGGTATCATTTACTCCCGTCTTTCAGATCATTCTTCGCACAATCCATCCATTTTTTTTTCTGGCCTTCTTCGCCGGCTCCATCCATCAAACATTTAAATAAAATAGAATATCAGAAAAGAATAGAATATTTATTCAAAAACTAACAAAAAAAACCTACAAATGTATGCTAACGCCATTTTAGAATATTTATTTTTAGGTTGAAGTTTGTATGGATGTAAATATCGTAGTAGGTGGCGTTCTGTAGTCTCTGCCTACCTCTATTGGAAAAAGGCGTAATTTTATGTATGTAAGTATGTATGTAGAAGTTTGATTAATGGCCTGTTATAGAACAAGAATATTATTAATCATGATTAAGCTATATATTCTTCTTCCCAGCTAAAGCACTAGGAAGTGGTGAATGGCGGGCGTTTTGGGACTGTCTTATGTAACTTTGACGTTCAAAAAGTGCTGACTCTCAGCCTAGTTTCAATAAATGACATTTTGATTTTACAACATTGGTCAAACCAGATAAATAGACAAATGGTTGAGTAAAAAAACCTTATGTCTTAATACTTGGTTATGGCGATGCAAAAAGGATGGTTATCATTTTGACAGGTAAGTATGTGTGTGCCAAGGGTGCATCTGCTGCCTCACAATTTTGAAACTGTTATATATTTCTTACCTTATTTTGACAAAATGATGTATGTTGCAAACGTTTTGATGGTTCGCTGGTTTAAGGCTATCTGACGTCATGCTATCGTCTGTACATCACTATGAATATGTATTAAATACTACATTAAAATAACGTGCAAATGGTGTATTTAAAAGACGATGAATTTTGAAAAGTTTGTGCATAATAATTTCCGATGAGAATATTTTCTTGTTTCATACGTTTTAGAACATTATTTTCAATCATCAGCAGCCTATAACGATCCCACTGCTGGGACACAGACCTCTTCTCGGTGACAGGGAGTGCACCACGCGGGCCCAGGCGGGTTGGTGCCGGTTATTTTGAGTATTTATTTTAAGTTTTAGTTTTTGAACTTATTTTTATCCCATCATTTAATACCATAATATATTGTTTGATCACATTTTCTACACAATTAACTAGAGCGAGCATACCTGCAAAAAAAAATTCTAGCACAGCGCAACTGGAATAAAAATGCTGAGTCTGAATCGATGTAGTTTTATATTTACACTACTTTAATGTCATAGTAACAATTGGTGATCACATCAGGCAAACAAACAATAGTACAATATAGCTAATGCTTCAGTTATTACTGCACATTCCTCATAAGAGATTACTCCCTGGAGTTCCTAGGCACCTAGTACTTCCTACCCGGAATTTGGAAACCCGAAATCCCATTGATTTATATGAGTTGACCACAAACGTCCGGAATTCGGACTTGTGGGCTGCGGGTGCTCGTTCAGGTGCGAAATACTAAGCAAATTCCGGATACACCAAACAATGTCTTAGCTACATTTTGCGGTGACAGAAAATCGAAGGAGAGGCGTTTATTGCTGGATCTTCGTAAATCTGGTCAAATTAATAAACTTGCCTATCGAATAAATAACAGTACTCAGTAGAGAAGGCAAAATAAACTATTGAAAAAAAAAATGTAAACAAATATCTATGAGATTATTTTTGCATAATTTCGATTTACAAAATAATTGATTTGGAACTATATAAAATCTATGCAATTTATTGTTTATACTCAATTCGTAACATAAATAAATATCAATACTTACCTACTTGTATTTAGTAAAAACTCTGAAACACAACACTAAAATTCAATTAAAAAAGCACGTTGCAATCACGAAACCAGCTTTCGAATAGAGAGGGAAAATCCAATAAATAATTTTACGCGGTTTATATATTACGGAAAGCGCGGGAATGCGCGCGCAAGCGTTGGCGGGAAAGGCGGGTTTTCCTCACGCTCGCTCAGCCAAGACTAACGTATTAGACTTGTGTAAGTAATGCGAGTGTTGCATTGCACGTCATGTATCTCGACCGAGTAATGTTTCATTACACATGACTCGACTAAATCAAACATGGCACATGACACTCAAACATGACTTCATGACTTCATGACTTGCGGACCGCGGCATGGTTCGACGTTCGTAAACTACGTATTATCTCGGTAATGTTGGCTATGCGTGCAAGTGAGAAAGAGCATGCGCCAGTCGGTTTGCTGCGAAGTGAACTATTATTTAGAACCGTATTGCTCTAACTTTAAGGTATACGTTATATTGACATTGCGGACTGCTTAGGTGATGTTTTTATCATTTCGCGCACTGTATGACAGTTATGTTTTGCAGCGCGCGCGATACAATACAAAACAGTAACACGAAACAAAAACAAATCTGAATGTAGTGTTATTTTTTATGGTAGTTTGATTATTAATTCATGTGTACGTACCGTGCGAGCGTGTATTTTCAAAAGCGGGTCTGACATTAAATGAAAGACGGATACGTCTTTAGACAAAAAAAACTATCTCAGTTAATACCTATTTATTAGTTGTAATCAACGTATAAATCAAACAAAACAGGTATAAAAAAACATAAATCTAAAAAAAAAACAATCATTGTACATAAAATCGATTTTTAAATACGCCAATAGTCATAGTCATGGTCAATAATCAATATTGCAATATTTGCAATCCATGTTTATTACCAGTCCTAAGCCTGGAATGCCCTTTTGATTGAAATATTCCGTAGATTGGGGGTAAAGTATGAAGGAAAATCGACTTTATGGATATGAAAACAAAAGCAAAAGTACGTTTGGACGGTACGGTATCTCATGTAATGATGTATTTCTTCTACAACGCGAGCATTTCATTACAATAGACATCGCCTATGACGCATCATTTCGTGTCATGTTTGGAGTCATGGTGTAATGAAACATTACTCGGGACAAAAAGTAATGTCATATGACATCACTTTAGAACGCACTGTTTTGCGCATGTCTATAACGTATCGTCCATTCTGCCTCTCGCAGGGAACGGTACAAATTGAAACTGATTGGAAAACTCGAGGGAAATGCTCGCCCGCCAACAACAAGATTGAAAACTATTATATTTCTTATTACGCTTAAACTGTTTTGATTGAGTTGTTTGTTGTTGTTGTTAGTGTTGTTACTATTGTTTTCTTAAGACATTATGTAAATAAGTCACGGAAAGTTTGCTGTGAATACATTTTACTATCTGTAGTAAAGAAATATACAGAAAACTTTGAAACGGAACGAACGTTCGGGTATATTTTCAGTGAAAGTAGAAAATCAAGCTGTTAGTCTTACAGCATGGATTACGAATAAGTTATTTCTAAAAATTATGAAGCTGTTTGCAGAAGTTGATCATCATCTATTAAGCAGAAAGAGGTATCTAAACAACTTCCCTTTTTTTGTGGGTGTGAATTCATCAAATGACGTTTTACAGCTCTGGGTGGAGCGTTCCTTCAGTTGCCAGGGCCACGGCCTCTTTTGAACAATTCTGCGACCCTGGCAGGTAAACGACTGCCCTAAACCCAGGATAATAATACATTCTCATGAAAATTTTACTACATGATTTTACCATTTTCGTTACTACTTATAATGGAATGAATCAATATTTACTTGATCTTGGACATACCTAGTTATGCATGACACAATATCTGACAGTGTGCTTACAATTTTACTGTTTGTTCTTTTCATTACCTGACAATGTTTGAATTATGGATATGCTCGTAAAGATTCCGCGATTGTTTCTGGAAATGCGAACATTTTAGTACCTTATGTTATTTTATTCTTCAAACATTAATCAGAAAATCATTGATTGGACGTAGGTATGGCTAATGGGCAGGTACTTTTATTATAAGTTTACCTTTTTAGGGTTCCGTTGCCAAATGGCAAAAAACGGAACCCTTATAGATTCGCCATGTCTGTCTGTCTGTCTGTCTGTCTGTCCGAGTATGTCACAGCCACTTTTCTCCGAAACTATAAGAGCTGTGCTATTGAAACTTGGTAAGTGGATGTATTCAGTGAACCGCATTAAGATTTTCACACAAAAATAGAAAAAAAGCAATAATATTTGGGGTTCCCCATACATAGAATTGAAACTCAAAATTTTTTTTTTCATCAAACCCATACGTGTGGGGTATCTATGGATAGGTCTTCAAAAATGATATTGAGGTTTCTAATATCATTTTTTTTTTAAACAATAATATTTGGGGTTCCCCATACATAGAACTGAAACACAAATTTTTTTTTTAATCAAACCCTTACGTGTGGGGTATCTATGGATAGGTCTTTAAAAATGAAATTGAGGTTTCTAATATCATTTTTTTCTAAACTGAATAGTTTGCGCGAGAGACACTTCCAAAGTGGTAAAATGTGTCCCCCCCCCCCGTAACTTCTAAAATAAGGGAATGATAAAACTAAAAAAAATATATGATGTACATTACCATGAAAACTACCAACGAAAATTGGTTTGAACGAGATCTAGTAAGTAGTTTTTTTTTAATACGTCATAAATCGTAAACCACAATTTACCTTTCATTCAGTCAACTCAAATATAAAAATTAAAAAAAAAAAACATTTAATTTCATAAACGATGATGACGAATGATGATGATGATGACCTGCAGGTTTGTACGGAACCCTCGGTGCGCGAGTCCGACTCGCACTTGGCCGGTTTTTAGTAGTTAAGTACGTCGAACTATGTAAATGATTAAAACTAAATAGGTACCATATTGATTCAACGATTTTACTCAAACTTCTTCACTATTCACTGGTCACTTTATATGAGCCGTCAGGACGGCAAACAGTGACTGTCCACTTCATGGTCCTAGGTACCTTGAAATGACTGCCCAGTTTTTTTCTTCTCAGAGATTCGTCAGCTAGGAAATGCCGGCGCATTTTTTTTAAATATGGGACGTGTAAGTATCTGAAAAGACCTACTTCCGAAAATAAACATAATATGATTTCATTTCAATTCGAAGCATTTATTTCAAATAAATCAATTACAGGCATTATTGACTACTTACTACATTGTATTAGTTTATAGTTATTGTTTTTATATTATTTATGTGATTGTTTTTATGGGCCTTAGTAGCCTGAAATAAAGGATTGTATTGTATTGTTGTATTGTATTGAATTGTCAAGGGTTCGGTCAGTCAGAAAAATGCAGCTAGTTGCCCATTCGAAAGCGTAGTAAGTAGTATGGTGAAGGCATACCGTCTCTACAATTCAACCAACTTCTAAAGCATATGATGTGCTTCAATATGATTTCGTCGTTCTATACCAATTATAATGTACCTATTCAAATTATCTAACTAACTCCAAACTCTTGCGTCAAAATGAAAACAGACCCGGCATAAAAGCACAATTGTACAAATTGAACTAACTTGTTTGAGCAAAGTTTTAGATGTTTATGTATTCTAGATGACTGCTCGATGCCCGTGCTTGCCAAATTGGGCAACAGCTCGAGCAGAGGCAGTGAGGCAACTACGGAACATTTTGCGGCGAAAATTATAGATATTTTGTGTGAAAACTGGAAATACATTTAATAATAACAATTATATGAGAAATAGTGTCGTAGTTAATGATAAACAAGCGCGGTTGCATGTAATATATGTCTTATGAGTAGGTACGACTAATTACGTACGTAGGATTACGTTTCGTTGCGACAAAACTAAAATTTCGTATTTCACATGCATATTGAACACTTTTGCTCCCGCAAGGATTCATTAAATTCAATTTAGCCATAAGTTTGCCAAATGCTTTTGAATTCTGGGCGAATCATTTACGCTAGAACGATAACATAGGAGTCCCAATTACAGCGTGGAATTGTATCCGCCCCATTCTACTATCCGGATAATATGGATATTTTGGTTACCTCTGTAAAAAGGTAAATTCAACTAATTTAAGCTTCCAATCAACCTTTTTAATACAAACATTCCCTAATAATTGCGTAATTATACCTAGTTATTTCACTAACGGATGATAAAATTTAAAAACTTGTTTATGTTGAAAGCTAAGGCAAAAACAGCCGTGCGGATTGATGGATTATATTAAGTTACGTGTACCGTGTGGTGCCGGACGTAAAGAATAACACCACCCCATTTCTTCCCGTGGGTGTCGTAAAAGGCGACTAAGGGACTTCCTAGAGAATGCGCAGCAGCGTTCTCTATGCATTTTACCACCATACTGCCATCGCCAACCCGCCTGCCAAGCGTGGCGATTATGGCAAAGCCCCCCGAATTGGGGGAGGCCTAAGTCTAGCAGTGGACGTCTTGCGGCTGAAATGATGATGATGACGTTTATCGAGGTCGGCCCGTAGATTGGTGACCATCTTTACATACCGAGACCTCTTCGTGCCTTATAAAGCACGTTTAGGTCAGAGGATCGAAAGTCTAACAACCAATCACACCTCGTGTTATCGCGGTAACTGGGTTATGGAGGTCAGATAAGCAGTCGCTCCATGTAAAATACTGACACTCAGCTGCATTCAGTTAGACTGGAATCCGACCCGAACATAGTTAGGAAAAGGCTAGAGGCAGATAATTAGTTTTTCATTCGTTAGAAAAGCAACCTAAGGAAACTGGAGCAATCCAGTGTTGCGTCGTTTAGAGAAGTTCTCGATTAATCACTATGTAAGTGGAAGAGAAAAACTTTTAGTTTCGATTCTGGTTGGACGAGTTTTCATCAGGTGGTAATATACCGAATTATACTGTGTCCCAGCAGTGGGAACATTATAGGCTGCAGATGATGATACCGAATTAAGACACATTCATCTTGAATGTGTGAAAACATCGTGAGGAAACCGGCATGTCTTAGAACCAAAATTTGAAGACATGTGACATCTACCAACCCGCACTGGGCCCGCGTGGTGGATTATGGCTCACTCCCTCTCTTAGAGAAGAGGCCTGTGTCCCAGCAGTAGGAAAATTATAGGCAGTTAATGAAAGACTTCCTAAATCTTCATTGTGAGCTGGTATTGCAGTTATTGATTTCAATGTGTCTACCAAATAAAATAAAAATAAATGAATATGCTATACCACAAAAGGAACTATCTGTATTATTCGTTTCATCCGGTTAGTAAGACTAATGATAACCGGATATTATATTCGAGGAATATCGAGATAATTTAGATACCTGGATAGCATATATCTAAATTATCTGGATACACATACATAGTCCCAATACACGAATCAATCAAACTGTTATGGTTAACGATACATCCACATACAAGTATGTATATAAAACACTAGCTTCTGCCCGCGACTTCGTCCGCGTTAAATTTCTTGTTCCCCCGACCCTTTCCGTCGCGTCGAATCGCCTACCCGTGTGATTTTCCCCGTTTTTGCAACATTTTTTATTACTGCTCCGCTCCTCTTGATTATAGCGTGATCTTATATAGCCTATATCCTTCCTCAATAAATTGGCTACCCAACACAAAAAGATTTTTTGAATTCGGACCAGTAGTTCCTGAGATTACCCCCTACATACAAACTTACAAACCTACAAACTTACAAACAAATGTTACCTCTTTATAATATTAGTATAGATGAGCCAGTAAAAATATTCTTACCCGCATTAAAAAATCCTAAAAATATCTAACTATTACTACTATAATTGGTCAGACAGTGAAAGTCAACAATCAGTCCAAAGTTCACAGTCTCTATAATACCGCCTTAGTTTGTGTGTGTCTGTGGTCTCCCCACAGTAAAGACCACAGTGATAGGATTTAGAACGTCTGCAGACTACAACCAGGCGTAGGTACATAAAGGCAGTAATTCCAAGAGGGCAACGTACCAGGGAAGGGTAATGCCCTTTTCCCACCTGGAACCCAGACAGAGAGTGGACAGAGGGGTGAACAAAAGAAAGATAAACATTCTAATGATACTGTTGACATTTGCTTGACATTTTGGACTTTTGAGCGACGTATTTCCACACAGGGAGTGTATTTGTTTAGTGAGGACTGGGGAATGAGAGAAAACACTTGTTTCCCACAAGTGTTTTCTTTTGTTTCAATCACGGTTTTCATTTTCTTTTGCGACTATTTCGTAATTGGACGAGCACTGAGACTGAAATTTCAAGGACGCGTCACGTTTAGGCACATTTTGTTACATAATAAAGAAGAAAGATATGACTACCTATCACACTCATCATTTCAGCTAAAAGACGTCTTCTGATGGACAAAAGCTTCACCCAAAAGGGGGTTTTGCCATAATCGCCACGCTTGGCAGGCGAGTTGGCGATCGCAGTATGGTAGTAAAATGCATTGAGACCGCTGCTGCCTATTCTCTAGTAAGACCCTTAGTCGCCTCTTACGACACCCATGGGAGGAAATGCGGTGGTGCTTTCTTTAATTAGGGCACCACACACCTCTCAAAATGAACTGTCAGGGAACTCATCTTATGGCGAAAAGACTATACATTTCTCTTATTTCTTACTAACTTCTGCCCGCGACTTCGTCCACGTCAAATTTTTGCTCCCCTTCCCGTCGTGTCGCATCGAATTGCCTGACAGTTTTCGTCCATTTTTCGTTGCTGCTCCGCTCCTTTTGATCGTAGCGTAATGTTATATAGCTTTCCTCAATAAATAGGCTGCCTAACACAAAAAGATTTTTTCAATCCGGACCAGTCAGACTGGCCTGTTAGTCTAGTGGTTAGTGACCCTGACTGCAAAGACTGAGGTCGTGGGTTCGATTCCCACCCAGGACAAATCTTTGTGTGATGAGCATAATCATTTGTTCTGTGTCTGGGTGTAATTTATCTATAATATGTATGTATTTAGAAATATATAAGTATATTTATCAGTTGTCTGGTTACCATAGCACAGGCTCTGCCTAGTTTGGGATCAGATAACGGTGTGTTGGTTGTCCTAAGATATTTATTTATTTTTAGTAAGTTCCTGAGATTACCGCGTTCAACCAAAAAAACTCTTCAGCTTTATAATATTAGTATAGATTTTTCGAAGTTTCGTTAACGGTGCTGCTCATGCATTTTTTTTATGATTGTATTCTTTGTAAAATTCTGGAATAACTAAGTGATACTACCTAAAACCATGGATAACTATGCCCAAAACCACAGATATCTTATCCTTAACCCGATTCCTTTTTTCAAACACAATGGAAATACACATAATTAAGGTAAGTAACGCAGGGAACCTTAGATATGTCTCCATGAACAATGTTGTTAGGTAACAGAGAATCTTCTGAGTAGAAGCTTCTCGACATACACCTAGTATTTTACCTATAGATAGCTACCTAGATACTCTGCATATTGCCCTCAATTCAGTGCGCCATATTCGAAATGTAAATGTCAGAGTTTACAGCTTTTATTATAATTATCGGAACTGACGTCATAGTGAAGCTCTCGTCGGAATTATGACGGATGTTATTTGTTCCAGCTTCAAAGGTCTGTTTTCATCTGGGTTTTTTAGAACTTTGTTATATACCAACCTAAGTAATCCTACTAACATTATAAATGTTAAAGTTTCTATGTTTCGCTATAAAGATGTTTGTTCGGCCGTTTTTGCAAGATTGAGTATCCGAACGAGTAATGACCGAACGGATTTGGATAAAATTTGGTAGGTAGATTGTTATATTACATTATATCGGCTGGGCACAAATTCAGACTCGGGGCTGCTACCGAGAAAAATTCAATAATTTTTTTGCCAGACCTGGGAATCAACGTATTAAGTACTCAACAATAGCGCAAGCTACGAGATGCACTAGACCAACGAGGGAGTCCCCTTCCTCGCCCCAATTACATTGAACTTAAACATAACTGGCGAAATGTGGGTATACTAAAGGTACACCTCAGCCCAAGCCTTCGAGGAAACAAGGCGTGATGTTATGTTATGATACTTTTATCCCGGTAGTATGTTCCCGTAGGATTATTTTCAAATACCACGCCGCCAAGGCGTATTTCCATTCTGTACAAGGCTAAAACGCAAGGGTATGAAACTAGTCGCGTATAGATTGGAAATTACTTTTTAATCAAGATCTTCCAATCTATACAAAAGTAGTACGCAAATACTCGTGTATTCTTTGTAGTGGCCAAAGTAACTAAATTGTTCCATAATATACAGTGCTAGTCCGCATGCAAACTAATCCTGTATAGACGAGCGGCCGGCGAGTGCCAGAAACGACATGGTTTGGGGAGGTTAGGTTAGGTTAAAACTGTGACCTCCTATGGAAACGCCTTGATTACTGTTGACGAACCCTGTCAGCGAAGGGTCCTGTCGAGCGTTGCTACTTCCCCTTCATTTTATTCGTCAACCCCACACCTCTTCCGGCCTTTAAATCGATGTCGATACACGAAAATTCGAAAGTAAGGTTAGAATATTAAAAAAACTCAAAAAAAGGAGGGGTTTCGAAACTTTTCCTTCACAGGACTCTACACCTCCCCCCTCCCTACCCCCCTAACACCCCTTAAATCAAAACCCGGCAATCAGAAGTCCTACCAAATTCCTATGGTGGCATTATGGCCTTGTATACATTGGAAAGATGTACGTGCGCGTCTACGTTACAAACTTTAAACATGTAGTACGCAAAATTCGTGTATACATTGTAATCACAAATATAAAAATTGCATTACAAAGTATAAGCGAGCAGATTCCTATGGTTGCGTTTCGGCCATGTACAGAATGGAAATACGCGCAGCCGAAGCTACTGGCAAAAATTACTCCTCCATAAAGTATTTTTTCAGATGCTTATTGACGCAAATTAATCGTTCTTTTGCCTACATTTGAATTAATCTGTATACAGATTAGAAATAGCACGTCACATCCATATTTCTGAGATAATACACAATAACTGGTCATAAGCCAGGCTCAACTTGGGGTTCACGGGTCGTTGCCGAAATTGGTAATTAACGTCATGTCACTGGGTGTCTGATGCACTCTGCGTTACATAACATTAAGTGGGCTAGATAAGTACCTACATACGTATACATAGGTGTCGGAATATGGCTAGAAGCTCGGGTAATAGAATAAAGTAGCTCAGTGTAGTAAATAAAGTGCTTTCTAACTGTTAACGACGTGTTAAAGAGCTTTATCCATGTCAGGGCGCCTATTTTATCGCAGGGTTTTCTTTTCGTTAAAGATCTTGCCAAAGTTGAGAGTATTGAGCAGCCAATAAATGTGTATTAGTAACTGAAGATGGAACAAATGTATTTCAGTCCAGCATCCGAATTGCGTAACACACTAGGTATGAATCAGAATCTGCACCCTAATTGCGAAACGCACAATTTATCAGAATCTGAATGGGATTGAAGATTATTTCTAAACCATTGCGTCATTTGTTCGAATAAATTGTCGGCTCAGCAACGTAAATAACGCAATGAATGTTGTTTAACTATGAATATTAAACCAATTCCTACCGATAAAAAGTTCCGCAATTACCCCTCTGAATCATTTGCAGGAATATTACTAATTTATTGCTATATAGCCCGAATTGCAAAACTAAAGTGGCAATGGGCAGGGCACATTTCTCCCAAAACAGATGGCCGATGGGACCGACAGGTTCTGGAGTGGCGACCGCGTACCGGAAGACGAACAGTAGTAAACCTCCCACAAAGTTAATCGATGACCTTGTGAAGACCGCAGGAATCCGCTGAATACGGGAAGTACACAACCAGTGGAGGTAGCGGAGCTTGGATTAAAATTTTAAAAACAGGCCTATGTCCAACAGTGGACGAATTTGGGCTGAAATCGTCATGGGTTTATATGTTTGAAAAATTAGTCTGCTCAACAACGTAGATAACGCAAATAATGTTGTTTAACTGTCATAGTAAAAGCCATTCCAACTACACGTGTGTTGTGCAATTACCCTGCGAAAGCGCTAGTGTAGACAAAGGTTAATATAGCAATACCTACGACTCGGGTTACCAGGTCTAAAAACTGAAAAGCCGAACAGACCAGTCAATTAATTTTTTAAAGTTTAACAATGTTCGTTCCATTTACCATGAAATCTTCTTAAATTCTAATGAAACGACAATACAATTTAATGAAACAGTTTTCTCTATTTTTAATATGTACGATTCTTTACAATATTAATTTCAATAATGATTGCAATAGTAGTTAGCAGAAGCTACTATTGCAATTTGCAATGGAAAACAAATTTAAACACAAGGTTTATTTACCATAAAATCTTCTAAAAATTTTAATAACATTTTGAAATAAAAATGAATTAGTCTTCCTTAACGCTTACTTAATTACCATAAAATCTTTTTAAATTTTAATGAAATACTAAAAAGGCTAACAAAAAGCTGGACTGGCCGGACACACAACCAAAAAGCCTGACTGTGTCCGGCTTTATCCAGTCGCATGGCAACCCTACCTACGAAGCTTTAAAATATCCACTTATTAATGCCAAACCGTGATTCCATTAGACTCAGTCGTGTCTTGGTGCAACGTGGTTTAAGCTGATCTGAAGAAGCTCGAGCAGAATCCAATGGCATGAATCCAAGGCCAATGCCCATAAATAGAAAGTCAACATTTAGTCGCAATGTCATCAAAAGTGCCTTACATGTGCTATATCTATACTAATATCATAAAACTGAAGAGTTTGTTTGTTTGATTGAACGCGCTAATCTCAGGAACTACTGGTCCGAATTGAAAAATTATTTCTGTGTTGGGTAGCCTATTTATCAAAGAAGGCTATATAACATCACGCTAAAATCAAGAGGAGCGGAGCAGTAATGAAAAATGTTGCTAAAACGGTGAAAATCGCACGGGTATGCGATTCAACGCGACGGGAAGGGTCGGGGGAGCAAGAAATTTAACGCGGACGAAATCGCGGGCAGAAGCTAGTTTGAAATAAATGCTTTGACTTTGACATATCAGCGACAATCAATATCAAGTTGTTAAAAATGTAGGTACTACATCAGAACTAGTTTTGACAGATTAAGACAGATTTGGATCCCAACCTTCTTATAAATATGGGTATTGTCCTTGTATTGACCTATTCTATCTACTGGATAACTTTATTCACCTGTCCATTCGGACATCTATACATCTATAAATGTCCGGATTAACACTTCAACTTTATTTATTTTTGTAGAGTATAGTCTGCACAAATTCATAAAATAAAATTGAAGTGTCTGTTTATAATGTAACAGGTTTTTACTAAATTCGTATGAAAATACATAATTCAAAGTCTAATATACTTTTTCTGTCTGTTTCTGTGTTGCGGCTAATCCCCGAAACTGTTGGACAGATTTTGACGGGACTTACAGACAAGTAGCTAGTATTATAAAGGAGTAACACAGACTACTTTTTGTCCCGGTAGTACGTTCCCGTGAGATAACTTCCAATAGGCACCCATGCGAGTGAATTTGCGGGTAGAGTTAGTTGGTAATAAATAATTAATCCTATGCTAGTGATCCCCGAAGTGGTTCGGGTGTACCCCCAGGGGACTTCGAAAGACACGACGGGAGTCTACGTGGGTGTAAAAAAAATACATCTATGTTGGCAGTAAACTACTCAAGAAATTATCAAAAAAATAAAATGGCATGTGTGCAATTCACACGTGGTAGAAGTGAAACCTTCAAAATTTTTCGCTTCAAGGTTTTAGTAATGATTATAGTGATACAAAGTTTGATAATTATTTTACATTTTATTATTCGTATATATTACATCGATTTATCGCGACAATATTCTGCATTCGTTTTTTTTCCGTATTTACATAAATAATATATAGGTACGATAATAGACTTGAAATAATAATAATATGTACAAGTACATAAAACATTTTTGATTAAATTCTATCGTAATATGTACAGGTACATAAAACGTTTTTAATGTGTTTAAATTTTTTGAAGTTCAAATGTGACAATATTTGCCGAATCCATATTTCTTTCGTCCATGGTCATGACGTCATGTATTTCCTATCTCATTTACTCCCACGTTAAATCTTATGAAGTTATGTCTGTCTCTTTTTACTGTCGCTTTTTCGTTTCATTGAGTTTCAAATCACAACCAACGGCACTAAAGAAGTTTTCACTTAAAAAAAAACTCCAAATCTTCCAAGCCAGTCTGAAAATTGTCTACGAGAAAAAAAGTTTTGGAATCTCTACTCTATGCTAAAGTCTTCACCTATTCACGAGAAATAGGTATGCCCGTTTTTACAAACATTAGCCGACACTTAAATTAATCTCTACATAAAAAGCGCGCTGCCGCGTTGTTACATTTTCAACTTTCAGCACAAAGACGAGTGTTGGAACTCCAACAGCACACATTCAAAGTCACACCATTTATTTCAAGTAGACCAATAAAAAGTACTTCTTAACGTCGAAAGTTACAACTTATAGAATTGATTCTAGACGCCCCTTCTAAATGGCAGTTACGGATGGAGAAGAAAGGCTCCACAGTTATGTTTTATAGTATTTTAAAACATTATTTATAATCATATAATATAATGATTATACTCAATAGGTACTTCTAAATTTTTTATAGTTAGTATTAAGCAATGACAGGTAAATAAATAATGTTGACAGATACATGGGGCTCATATATCTATACATCTATACAAATAAATAAAATTGGAGTCTGTTTTTAATATTAAGATAACCAATTTTTACTAAGTGTATGAGTGTACACGGTACATATACCAAAACAACATTTTTTACAATTTTTGTCTGTCTGTCTGTTTGTTCTGGCTAATCTCTGAAATGGCTGGACCGATTTTGACGGAACTTTCACTGGCAGATAGCTAATGTAACAAGAAGTAACTTAGGCTACTTATATTTCAGAAAAAAAAATAGTTTAATAAAAATAAAAACACGCTGAATTTTGAGACGTATGTCAGCGTAGTTTGTGACGTATGTCAGCGTAGTTTTCAAAGACAGTTTTTATGAAAAACTTTTTGTTAAATACCACGCGGACGAAGAAGCGGGTAACAGCTAGTCTATACTAATATTATAAAACTGAAGAGTTTGTTTGGTTGGTTATACGCGCTTATCTCAGGAAATACGTTCAGTGTTGGATAGCCAATTTATTGAGGAAGGAACATCACGTTAAGGGTCCTCCCTTAGGAGCCGAGTACATATGAAGACCTCGCACGGACAGGCGATTCGATACGACGGGTCGGGTAGAGGAACAAGAAATTTGACTCGGACGAAATCGCGGGCAGGAGCTAGTCTGAGGATTTTGCAATCGTAGGCGATTTTTAATACCACTTTAACAAATAATAAATCACAGTGTATATTAAAAGTTCTCACATTTCTTTAAGCATTCATATAAGTGTCGCCTAATGTTAGTGAGAGTGAGTGCAGTGGAGAGCATTGGTGGCCTGGCCGCAAATTACGAGTTGTAAGTCGTCGGTTTGAACCCAGAGAGGCGCTTTATTATTAGACGCTTTATATTGTGTGAGTTATTTCTTCACCTCTGCTCTCAAAAAGGTGAAGGAAAGCATCATGAGGAAACCGGCATGGCCTAGAACCAAAACTTCGAAGACATGTGAGATCTACCCTTTACTGAGCCGTGGTGGATTACGGCCCACTCCCTCATCGAGAGGAGGCCTGTGTCCCAGCACTGGGAACATTGGGCTGTGTAACTTTGGAACATAGTATCTACCTGTACTTCACTTGAATAAGTTTGTTGCTAACATACATTTTCTATAGAAACCAGACTTCCCGCAAACTAGTTACTCCACATTGAAATGTGAAGTCTAACAGTGCAGATATAAAGTTTGAAGCTAAAACTCAACAACTTGCTTGAATGGGCAACTTTATAGTAGTGTTGGCACAACTGCTCGCACTACTAACTTAGTCTTGGCTTAGACTGTGACTGTGGAGAAATGAAGCAATATTACATAAGGTTTAATATTTTTGCGCTACTCCTGAGCATTAAGTCCAGCACCCTAATTGCGAAACGCACAATTTATCAGAATCTGAATGGGATTGAAGATTATTTCTAAACCATTGCGTCATTTGTTCTAATAAATTGTCGGCTCAGCAACGTAAATTACGCAATGAATGTTATTTAACTATGAATATTAAACCAATTCCTACCGATAAAAAGTTCCGCAATTACCGCTTTGGTTATGTTTCCCAGTTTGGGAAAAGTGTTATTTAATTTTTCGATATGGAATTTCTAAATAGCAGCCCTAAGTCTAGATTTGTGCCTGTTTGATGGTGATATGCTGAGGTACAAACAGTTACATGTCACTTGTCAATTAATCTTGAAATTACCTTTGGCTAATTAATTGAATATTTATGGTCTCTAATTTGTAATACTATTTTATTTAGATGTCATTTTATTTTTTGCATTTAATGTTATTTTAAACGGTTATGAATATTTCTTTGCAGTAACTTCATGAGATAATTAATGCATGGTACATACACTCACTAATTGTTTTTTTTTTAACTAGGACATTTATTTGTTCATATTTGTATGCTTCTTGGCATAACACAGAGAATCTAACTAAGTATATTGTAACATCTCACACACCGTGTAACTACCTGTGTTTACAAATAAAAGTTTCTTATTCTTATACAAACTGTAACTCTTCTAATTTTCTTCTGTGCATTGAATTTGAGCGGAATAAATATTTTCTCTTGATTTTATACCCGTGCAGATAATTTTCTGGATAGCTGGCTGTAATTGGATTGTTGGCTCAAAGCATAGAGGAAAATAATATATCGGGTTAATATCAAGTCAATAAAATAGTATATGGGTAAGTTAGAAATCTAACTATTTTATTTATTCTTTAAAGGTAAGTATACCAGTAATTAAAGACCGGTTTCTCATTGGGTGGCAATGAATAAGTTAGTCATTATGTGTATGGACGATCTATCAAAACGTATATTATAAACATTTATTATTCAGGTTGAAGTTATTTAATAATTGAAAAGTGGCCTCATATAATGTTTAATAATTACACAACATATTAATCAGATTTGAACTCCCTAAAGGTGATTGTGGAAAAAAAACACTACGGAAGTACCTACATAAGTAGTGATTTTTTTAGGGCAACAACCATAGAAGACAAACCTCAACCTTTATTATGATCACTTTTTATCTATTTATCACAGAGGTGTTTTGTTTTTATTATATAAGTAACATAATTTGAATTATCACATAGTTTTTATTTAGAGTACAAGTTAGATTAGGTCCTGCCTATTATATAATTTGAGTAAAAACTACCCACATAAATAATAAAAAACAAAAAAAACTTACTAAAATGAAACATTGCTTCTCTGCCATTTGTCTAAGTCTCTTAGTCCGAATCCCCTGCGAGTAAAATAAAAGTAAACATAAACAACAACAAAAAATTAAGTCGGTAAAATAATAAAAACAAAGAAAATAAAAACCCGCACGTTCACACGAGGATTCGCGAGTATTAAGATTCTAATTTAAAATGTTTACTTACCTTGCAAATTTTCTAGGACACTATTGCACTTGAAGTTCCTGCAAATAATTAAATGGAAATTGAAAAACACCGAAAACACAACAAATCCTTTGCAAGTACGACGGCGACGTTCTTATTCCGTATTCTTACTTTGTCCGCCAACTACATTGCTTGTTGGCTACCGTAAAACTCGAATTATATTTTGGCACAATTTTAACACATAATTCGAACAAAACACCATGTTTTTCATTTACACGAAATTCGCGCAGTTTTTACAGGGTCCAAAATTACGAACAACAATCAATCATTTAGCAACGTTCCGTTTTCACTTTGCATTTCATTCATAATCTATCATTCTGTTGTTTTGATGCATGAGAATGTCAAATAAGCTTTTTGCGTGAAACGAATCGCGTTTGACAGTTTTAACCTATCGTTCGGAAATAAATTGTAAAGTGTGTTTTTGTTGTGTGAAATTAGTTCGTTTACGTGCTATGAATCCTCGAGTATACGTGAGATTTTTAATCTTTCTTTAGATTTTGAAAGAGTTATGTCTTGAGTAGAATAAGTCCAGTTGGTTAAAGTCATAAAGCAATTGATTTTAGGCTCCTCCAGTAATATCCTTAGGACAACCAACACACTGTTATCTGATCCCAAACTAAGCAGAGCTTGTACTATGGCAACCAGACAACTGATAAATCTTTATATATATATTTCTACTGTACGTGTGTATGTCACTGAACGCCTCCTAAACGGTTTGACGAATTTGAATGA
This sequence comes from Aporophyla nigra, assembly GCA_947507805.1. Taxonomy (NCBI): domain Eukaryota; kingdom Metazoa; phylum Arthropoda; class Insecta; order Lepidoptera; family Noctuidae; genus Aporophyla; species Aporophyla nigra. Next base: position 24,302,487 of record OX382296.1, read on the forward strand.
TTTTTTTTGTATGCGTTTGGGTGGCACTCTGGATGGTTTAGATTCACAAATCAGCCCGACAGATAGCGCTGCTATCGAGTTCTAGGAAACAGGACAACTTCTGTACGGTCAGCTAGTATACTTAATAAAATGCATATTTATATCTATACTATTATTATAAAGCTGAAGAGTTTGTTTGTTTGTTTAATTGAACGCGCTAATCTCAGGAACGACTGGTCCGAATTGAAAAATTATTTTTGTGTTGGGTAGCCTATTTATCGGGGAAGGCTATATATATAAAATCACGATACAACCAAGAGGAGCGGAGCAGTAATGAAAAATATTGCAAAAACGGGGAAAATCGCACGGGTAGGCAATTCGACGCGACGGGAAGAGTCAGGGAACAAGAAATTTAACGCGGACGAAGTCGCGGGCAGAAGCTAGTTATAGATAAATTACACCCAGACACAGAACAAATGATTGCGCTCATCACACAAAGATTTGTCCTGGGTGGGAATCGACCCCACGACCTCAGCCTTAGCAGTCAGGGTCACTAACCACTAGACTAACAGGCCAGTCATTGTTTTATTTAGGCATGTCTATCTGCCTTTTTGAAAAGTCAATCTTCTAACTAAAGTATTTTTAATTTTCCACGATATCAGCGCGTATTTGATTAAATTAGGTGGCACGCTTATTATTTTGATCAAAAGCAAATATGACTGTTTTGAAAATAAAGCCATTTTGCTCATGGAGGATGCGCCAGTGTGGACTACCAAATAAAGTTTTTCTTACGTTTTATATAAATTTTGATATTTTGTTTAGTCTACAGATATATACATACGTAAGCTTTACCTATTACCAAATTCAAATGGCCTTGTAAAAGTAGAAACTACGTGGAGTTGTCATTAAGCGAATTTGTCATTTGAAGAAGTTGACTTTGTGAGAAGTTGACGTTAAGCGAATTTGTCATTGTGAGAATTAGACATTTTGAGAAATTGACATTATGCGAATTTGACATTCTAAGAAGTGGACATTTTGCGTCGGGTTGTCATTTTGAGAAGTTGACATTAAGAGATGATACGGTCAATGTTTGTGAACATCATTATCATCATCTGCCTCCTTTTTTCCCTACTATTTATTTACCTATTTGTTAAGACTGGTTGTCAAACATACAGGCTTCTGACGACCCGTAACCACTGCCAAAAATCCGCGAATGCTAGCAGGGAGCAAGGGCTTAACGTTCTCAACTCAGATTAACCTGATCGATCGACACGTGTGGCTGTTAATACGTAGCCGCACGGGTCGTTCACGGGCACCGACAAATACCCCTTATTTAATCACAAGCCCCTTGAAGTAAGGGACCTGCTATAGTAAGAAATAATAATCTGATACCAAATTTCGAATTCTAAGCGACTATGGAGTTTTGAAAATGAAAACAATTTTTTGCTTATTTCGATCTGTTATTTATGTCGTTCAATAGCAAACGTCATCTCAAGTCTTTTCAGAACTTGCAAATTTCTGTTTCGTTCGTGTCTATGGATGGTGATATAATATATGCTACAAGTTTACTGGTATAATATTAATAAAATCTAGTCGCAGTATCATCTCCGCGACAATCAAACGTTAAAAACTTGTAAAAAATGTACGGAAACTCGAGGTACTTTTGAAAGAAATACACAGACCAGACTGTAAACGTTCTTAAAATAACGAGACAGGAACTTACTATAGTGAAATAAAAACCAAACATTTTCGAAATATTTTATTTTCCACTTGTAAAAACTGTACAAGTCCTAACAAACTTATAAATTAACATTACATATGGACATTGCATGGCACTGACGATAAAGCCACAATTTTCAACATGTCGGATTGTACTCCTACACAATATCGCAACATTTCAACACTTGCCTACAAAAAACTTCAGTCGTTCGCTAAAATTGATATTAAAATCTGATAAGGTCGTTCAAAAATTTGTATAAAAGTTGATTGTTCTAATGATTGATTGAAGGCGGAGCTACATTCTTTGAGCAGCTATAGCATTGCTGGCAATATGTTAAAGTGGCCCGTCATTATAAACATTGTTAAATAAAACTAGTTTACATATTTTTCATAATTCCACACGCAAGGAGCACGACTTATCGGGTTCCTTTCTTACAAAAGTTAAAATGATAAAATATTTTAATCGTCAGTGTTGCCTAACTATTATTTATTTATAATGTTGGCAACAGGAAACATTCTGGGAAGTTGTTTTTCAAAATGGAACACAATTCAAACCGTCTTATTCTAAAAATATGGGATTAAAACGTAAAATATATAAATTATGTACACTTTCAAAGCACCTCATTTGACACTGTCGTTAATATCAATGTTTGTTCTGGGCACATAAAGTCTGGTATTATTTTCTACCTGAAGATATTCGTGAATAATTCATAGCTTTATGATATCATTTTCGAGACATTTACTAGATTTATTTATTACGAATTTGAGCGTTTCTCATAAAATACGTGGCTACGTTCAAATTCGTTTCTTATTCATAAACATCTTCAGTTGAACCTTTCATTCTGATGTTACTCATAAACACTATTTTATTGTTAGTATCTGATTCTAATACAGTTTAATTTAACAAAAAATATAAACCTACTTAAACAGAAAAAATTGTTTATTCAAAAGCTATAATATTCGATTGATTTAGTCCCTATGTTATATTAACAATATGATAATATGGGTTCAACAAAAAAACTAAAATCAATTTTATATACATTAAAACTTAACCCTTTATAATGATTATGTGTTAAGATCTCGCTTTGAAAATGCAATCAAAAATTGAAATGAAATGCGTTGTCGGAAATGTAATAATATAAGAGATTGGAAGGCGAAGTGATGATATAAAAGCAGCTTCTAAATGCTGCAAAGGCTTAATAGTATAATCTCATAATTTAATAGAAATCGTAAAGCAGCTGTTTTGCTTTAGCTTATCTCGAGGAAGCGTTAATTTTTAAACTCGTAAACACAATACAAGAAGACATTGTTATAACATAGAAAAAAGTGGACCAGAATAATAATAATAAAAATCGATACATAATAAATAATACTGAATAAATATGTTGATAAGTTGAAATACTTATTCGAATTGTTCGTCAATAATTTTTCATTTATTTAATAAAATTTAAGGTCACTTTAAAATATTTATTTGTTACACATGAGCAATTTCGATTTTAATTATTATACAATTTAATAATCGTTAGATTATTGTCATAAATATTGGAGAAGAATCCAGGAGTAGGAAACACACTTGATTCTTATGATTGTCACGAAAAATATCGTGATATATTTCCTTCACTCATCAGTATAAACTTGTGACTCTTATAGCCTTCGCATAAGGTTCAAATTAAAAAGAATCACGCGCGTTCGCAATTTGGAAATGATTTTGATTATCGCCATTATTTATAAGATGATAGTTATGATTTAGTTAAAGAAACCGATTCGTTACATTCTCAACAGTGTTTCCTACTACACATGTGACATGTAATAATCAATAAGTTAAATAATATTTTAACCCTACACCGAGCACTGACTAAATGACGATACGAAGTTACTCATACACTGTATATACAAACGCTGTTAAACGGTTACAATTTATCATAATTCGTTGTAATACAACACAAAAAATAATAAATAATATATAATCTATTAACATTCAACAACTAGACTAAGTTATAAACATAGTTTTTGAAAAATAATGATTATTAAATCAAAATTATACGGTAGAAGACAGTTCGTAGTAAAAATCGGTAGTTACGGTACCTAATGCTATCGAGTTAGGTGACGTCACTCATAGGGCCGGCGGGCCGCAGCGTGGGGAGTGGGTGCTTCATATCGGGCGCGTGAAGTTCGCGGGGAACATTCCCTTTTCATTGGTTGATTCTTTGATGCCCATCAGCCAGCCTTCCTCCTGTAGTTAGAGATGGGTTTGTTTTAGGTAACGTTCTTTGATCTTACTAATTTAATTTAGTGGTCAAGTCGAAAATAAGCGAATAGAATAATAAATAAAAATGTTTTTTTTTTTGCTTGTCGGTTGATAACTATATACAATTACATTTCGCAGATTTTACTTCGAAGTGTTGAATTGAATACTTAAACGGCCTAGTGTTCGTGATAATAGGAACTTGTAAAGGGTATCAACTCATAATGTCAACTTTTCAAAATGTCAACCGGACGCAAAATGTCCACTCCTCAACAATGTCAACTTCTTAGAATGTCAAATTCGCATAATATGTGTGCAACGTCCACTTCTCACAATGTCATGACATTAGGAGAAGTGGACGCTATGCAAATTTGTCATTGTAAGGAATCGACATCTTAAGAAATTGACGTTATGCGAATTTCAAGTTCTAAGTAGTGGACATTGTGAAAAGTGGACATTTTGCGTCCGGTTGACATTATGAGCTGATACACTGTAAAGATCCTCATTATGATAATTAACTCTCAAGCTGCGTTGCCCAACTGCTGGGAATAGGCCTCTCCTATTTTTTTTCTATTACACTTCCAGGCTTAGGACGAGTGGACTAGAATTAAACCATATTAATAGCCTAATAAGGCATATAAATGTCAAAAATCGTTTATTCCAAATAGGTTGAGAATCATATTTAGAACTTCAAATATATAAGGCGGAGAAGTGTGGAAGAAAAAGACATATTTCGGCGACCTCAAATAAATTGGTACAATGGCAGAAGAATTATGAACTTTAAATATAAGGCATCCCCCAAAATGCCTCGCCTTCACCACTTCCTGATGTTTTAGTTAGGAACAGATCGTTCCTTCACGGTGCAAGTGACCCCATATCGGCAGTCCTCCCAAAAAGCCCGTTTAGTGTTTTAGGCACGAAAGGGCCCAGGTCCTTTTACGACCCTCATGTTGCTAAATCAGCGTCCAAAACTCGTTCTTAACTTAAAAAAGGTCATAAAAGAGGTACTAACTACCTGTTCATCGGGGTCGTCGTACTCCACGACGCGGATGGTCTCGCCCACGTCGAAGCTGAGCTCGTCCGAGTCCTCGCGCGTGTAGCGGTACGTGGCGCGCACGCGGTACAGCGTGCCGGCCGGCAGCCCCGCCAGCGTCGCCCCTGTAGGCGGGGGCGGTCAGGGGGCGAGGGCAAGTGCGACGGTTATTTGGACAGTTTACCATGGGAAATAAGAGACGTTGATGTGTTGTTGAAGTGCTTAGTCTAACAACTCTAACTTTATCTTGTATTGTGTCATAAATGGATTAATGTGATGTGTTTGCGGAAGAATAGCAGAATATCAGAAGGCTAAAATACTCTTTTTTAAAAACGTTCAAAATATCGACGATAGTCAAATGACAATTTTTTTTTTTGACAAATCAACTTCAGTCTCAACCTACCAAAAATACCCCTAATAATATTTCCTCGGCGATCATCGAATGACAAAAACTTGTCAAAAATGTAAGGCAACGAAGTATTTTTGGCATATTGAGATTAGATTAGACTTATCGTTCTTTAAATTACGAGACTTGCCCCTCTGGTCAGTACCAAAACGGACCAGATTTCCTTACTTACTTCTGGGATACTATAAGATGAGTGATGACTGTCGAGTAGTTCTGTACTTTTCTGTTGTTTTTAACTAAAGTAATTGGCTTTAGCCATTTTATATTAAATAAATTAATATATAAATAGAAAATTGTGCAAGGTTCATATTCATTCTCTCTCATGTCTAATTTGTACTGTAGAGACAAAAATATTTTTACGAACGTTTCAAATGGTCATTTGTGAAAAGGGGTGAAAGTCTATAAGCATTCTCCTTTTTTATTTCATCAGTCATTTTAAGGCACAATAAGATATCACTAAACGAATTTATTTAAAAAAAAAACTTGTGAATAAGAAAGTTCTTGTTTCCCATGGTAAACACAACTACTACATACATAATTTATTTAAAATACCAAAGGCAGTTAATGGTTAACAAATACACGCGTAAAACAACTAAAAGCGAAATCATTTGCACACAAAATTAAAAGTAAAAGCCATACATATTACATAAATATTTACATACGTTTATCAGCCGGTAAACCTATAGATATAGTGAATATAAATACAATACAATGTAACATTATGATTATACATACCAAATATTATCAAAGAAAACGCCGATAAATAAATAATAATTTACCCAATATTTTAACGAAAAATGGCTCCAGCTTGGCAGTTAGGCAAAATCAATCTATCCATCGACTAAATACATATTTTTATAAATACTTATTAAAGTTGTTATTGTGTAAACTTACGATATAAGCGTTGAGCTGTTAGCTCCCCCACCGATGAGTGTTATTTACTAAGATTTAAGAAGACCTATTCACACCGTCGTTTAAAGCAATTTATAATTAACTCCCTTATTAATAAAGTTGATTTTTAAATAAGAAAACGAAAATCAAACCAATTAACATGCGAAAGTAACACGAAAAAATGTATCTACAAAGTTTGTGTATATTTTTTATCTGTGTCCAATACTTTTAAAGTTTTTTTATCTGGATTCTTATGGATTTATTGCTTCAAAATATGCCTGTTAATGCAATAGTGTGAACAGGCCTAGAATAAGGTCTGCTAGTTTATTTTTGAAAATATAAACGAAATAAATTGATGACAATTTTCATTTTTTTTTTTAGTAAGTATCCCAACTCTCCCGTTTATATTTCTCCCAGACCATCACTTACCTATTGGTATGTCGTACACCTCGTCGTTCTTGTTTTCACTGTCATTCTCCTTCCCTTTCTCGTCCTTTGGTTCTACATCTACTTGTCTCTTTTCCTCCGAGTTATTATTTGACTTCTCCGGCGGTACTGGCGACCCTGAGAGAATTGTGACTTTCTATTTGTCTACTGAACAGTGTTTGTGCAAGTTTTTGCAAAAAAATTGTGTTGGACTACTGAGAGAAATTACTCTGTGGCTCAGTGAATGAATTGAACTTTTGAATTACTTATGCTGTGGCAAAGTGATTTGAATACCGTGGGGGTGTTTACTGCATATTTAATTCTATTAGAAGTTAAAGTGTTTGCATTAAAATCAAATTTTGCATTGTTTAGATTTGAGTTGCCATTTAAATAAAATAGCTATAGCCATGCGTCTATCTACCACGACATTAAAATTAATACTATCTTGCTGAAACGTTCTTCTTCCCCTCTACTTACCACAGATAAAATGATAAGCTTGAAGATAAATCACCTATATAAAAGTATTAGACTTCAAAAACCAAGTTCGAAAAACAGCGTTGAGGTCTTACTGCTAAATATCCGGGCCAATAACGAAGGACTTGCTCATTTATCACTTACTTACTAAATGTACCAGGGCACCATAATCTGTACAGAGTTCGAAGTACAGCTGGAGTAAAATTCCTTCAAACATTTCGTGGCTATTAAAAGAACAAAGACTCCAAAAACCGTTCGAAATTCAAAAACACAGCCGTCCTGCTGAAGCTTTGTGTTTATCCGTCTGATCTCGAGCGGCTAAAGTACCAGGGCGCCATACTCACCAACAGGTATATCGTACAGTTCCTCCACCTTCTTGTCACTGATTTCCTTCTCTACGTTGTTGTTGGTGACGGGAGCTGTTAGGGTCTTGTCTTCTCTCTTGGCGGGCGGCGTGGGCGCGTCGGTTTGTTTTGCGGGCGGCTCCGGTACGGGGCGACTGTCGTTGCGGGACTCAGAGCGGGATTCGTTGCGGGAGTCGGTGCGGGCCTCGGTGCGGGCGTCGTCGGTAGCGGGCGGTAGCGCGGCGCCGGCGGGGGGCGAGGGCGGCGCGGACGAGCCGTTGAGTGCGGGGGAGGGGGGCGCTACACACACACACATGCTCAACTGTCGCACTGTTAGTGGCGCGGGAGGTGACGGACTTACCAAATAGAAGGATCATTTATACAATAAGTGCTTGATGCACAATAGACAATATTTTTGAAAAAAATATTGTAACTATATTTACGTTACCTTACCGAAGTAAGTAGGAATATTGAAAATTAATCAAAAGATTTTATCATTATATTTGTAACTATATCACCTCCCAATAAATTAGAATAAATGCTAACAGCTAATATTATTTCATAGTCAGATTAATTTTAGAAAGCAATCACTCAAAACATTTCATCCCAATTATTATCTTTACTAGAACACAACACAAAAGCGAAACACAGTTTTGGAAACAGACTTTTTTTTTGGCAGCTTTTGATTTCTAAATTCATAAAATTTTCGGATTTATACTGTACTGTCTGTTTTGTAACACATTCATTTTTGTCCTCGTGGTAAAAAAATATGATATGAATATGACGTGAACATCAAAAAGCCAAAGCCCCTAGTAAAAACTAGGCATTGGCTCTTTCAACTATACAATACATAACATATTGTGTTTACAATTTTATTGCAGACAGTGCAACAAAATCCAAATTTTCATTAGCCCTATTTCCCCAATTTTCATCCGCCCTATTTTACAATATCCAAAGCCAAATGTCCCCAACTCACTCTGCACAGTGTCGGTGGGTGAGGCAGGCTTTCCGTTGTGCGTGTTGAGGGTCGCGTTGGGTGAGGAGGCCGGGGAGATGTTGTTCATGTTGATGCTTAAGTTGTTTGCCTTCTTGCTGTACGAGCCGCGCTGGCAGTCCGTGGCTAGCTTGTCCGTTATCACTTCCAGTTCGCCGAATACCTGGAGTTGGGAAATGTGATGAGATAATTACAGACAATTTTCTAATACTTCTACTACTGGCAACACAAGAACTCATAAGGAAAAACTGATTCTAGGAACCAAAGAGAAGAAACAATAAAAGAGCTAAAAAAACCGGTTAAACATAATCCATGAAACAGAGATGATCGCAGGCCAATTTTCGTGAGGTCAAAATCTAGTTGCAGTCTCATCTCGGCGACAACCAAATGTCAAAAATGAATAGAAATTCGAGATTTTTTGGACAGATTGAAACTGAGATCAGACTGTGAACTTAAAATTCCGAGAATTGCCCCTCAGGTGTTTTTAGGTCAGTGGTTCTCACATATAGAAGCAACAATAATAATTTACCCCGGATTTTGTAATGTTTTGATTTAAAAGAGTGTCCTTGGATTTTCTTGTCTGTTCTTCTCCATAGAAATCTACGTTTAGGAATAGAAAACTAAAACTTTCTGACTAACTGACGGTCTTTTTGACAGTTCAAAAGTGCCTGTAATGGTTTAATTAAAATGATTTTCGAATTTGTGGTCGACTTTTCATCATCAGCGACTAGTCACTCCCCGATTAGTTCGCGATCTACCAGTGCTATTTGTGAAACTATTATATTAACCTATATTTAAAGCACTATTGTGCCTTACACCAAAATAGAACAAAAATATGGGCCTTAGTCTGAAATAAAGTTAAATTAATTATTTTATTTATAAAACATTATTCTTCAATCCATGCTAGGCAATTGACTCCTGACACATACATGCGAATAATTTCAGTATTGTATAGGTTTGTGGGCTTTTGCATTCAAGAATGAGGGCTGTTTATTTAAAACCACGTAAGTTATTTAAATTCTTGGAGACTAATTACATCTTTCTACATTTAAATAGTGTACGAAGTTTGGTGGCCCACAAGGCACTGTGTTAGGTCCAAAGATAAATAATCTAAGGATAAAACGGGGATTTAAAAAAAAAGTGTTATTTATTAGGGGAAAAAAACGAAAAGAAGTAAGAGAAGCGTTTTCGTACCAATTCTCTCACCTTATGACTTTCAAAATGGAACAGTTGTTCAGCCGAGAAGAGTGTTTGCAGATTGTTGACGTAGAATAAAACGCGGGAGTCATAGAGTGCGGGCAGTTCGTCGTGGAGTTCAGAGTTTAGGACTTCGTATGTGCGCTTGGCTTCTTCTAGTTGTTCCCTGCCTTTAGTCACCTGGAAAATAAGCCATATTAGGTTAATTATGTGTTCAGTTTCTTACTTAATAGAGAAATATGAAAGAAAAACACATATGATGGCAAGAGAAATATGATGATGATCAGGACATTAAGGATGAGTTTAGTACCTTAGGATTTGTTACTTGGCCTCACAGATGGAAGAAACTAATTTATTTTTGAGCGTTGATGAAGGATTATAATCTTACCATGCTATATCTCCTCTTGAAGAGAGGCGCCTTCTTTTTCAGCAGTGGGAACATGATAGGTATATGTGAAGAGATCGTGACAAAATAGTTACATGTCGTTATAATGTTGAAGTCTGTTCTGATTTTTTTAATATAGCTGAGTCTAATGTAGGGGAAGACATGAACATAAATCATTATTTAAATGTCACGAATACCTTGGATTTCTTTTTATTTTTTTGTGGGTGGGAAATCATAAAATGATGTCTCCCGCTCTGGGAGGAGCGGGAGGGCGTGTCAGACTTTTACTGACTAAAACCCACCCGTGTTTCTTCAGTTGCCCATATGCCAGGGCCGCGGTATCTCTTCCGAACAAATCTCGCGACCCGGACAGGATCTTGGATCTCTTAAGTAAAGGTAAGTTCTTAGGAGCAGATTTATCAATTTTGAGTAACAATGAAGACTTTGGAAAACAATATGACATACTCGTAATAATTCATAAAAATAAAAGAGTTATTCTAGTCACCTTAACATCGTCCCTTCTCTTCGTAGCGTTCGATTGCAGATTCTGGAAGCTGTGCCGTTGGCCGTCGTAGTCTACCAACTTGCGACCACGTTTCTCGATCTTTTTCTGTAAAAAACATGATTACTTACATTAATTAAAAGCATTTTACTTTAGAGGTAAATTAAACTAGCATCAAAGTTGGTTTTAATCCTGACTAAATTTGATGTCGACTTCCTTTAAAAGTAGTCGAGCGTAAACTCGTATTTTTAAAGTATGATTAAAAAATATCATGTCTAATTAACCTCGTTTAGACTCAATTAAAATAATTAAAAGGTTGATAACTACATTAATTTGATTCACTCAAATCATTTAACTTTTCATCACATTATTTATGGAATAATTACGTAGTCCTAAATTCACAGCATAATTTATAATATGTAGGTATATTAGTGGTAATAGTTTGATGCTGCAATTTAAAGCAATAAACAATTGTATTTTACTGGGGCTGTAATGGATGGCGCTAAAAATCTGCGAGGTAAACAAAATGAGTACCTATATTCCGATCACTATTTCAGAGACTTTGCTTTAAATATCTAGGACATCGTACAGAACTGAGATATCTTCAACACGTAAGTATCTGTAGTGGATGTTAAAATTCTTCTAATTATAACCAAAAGCCAATGAGTTTTCCTACAAAAGCGCCATACGTGACGATAGCCAACTACGTTGTGCAGTCTATTTTCCAACTTACCCTGACTTCAGGAAACTGGTTGGTGTACGTGTTGAGCGGTATAAGCACTTGGTCGCCGAGTTTGTGCGAGAAGTCCTGCCACAGCATCTCCAAGTTCTGCGCCTGCACGTACAGCAGGTCGTGGCCAGACCACCCGCTCTCGTACACCTCCGTGATGGCTTCCATCAACGTCTTCGACGCTGTTTGCACCGCTGGGGAAGATGGAGCAGAGAAATCAAATAACATTCTGGTTTGGAAATGTTTTATGGACCAGACGGTAAACCTATTTATCAGAACATTCCTTTGGCTAGTAAAAGAAAATGTAAAAATTATCCTAATAATAATAATTCCCCAGACCGTATTTCGGCCATGGCGGGCAATCTCAACAGAGACTAGCTTTCAACGTAAGTACAAGTGTATGCGCAGACACAGTTGCACTCTCTCTACTCTCATTCTCATAGTCCGACACGACGGCACGTAATCCGACACGACCGAAGAGAGGTCAGGCGCAGGACCAACGGCTTAACGTGCGCACCGAGGGTATCACACCAACAAAATAAATGATCGTACAGAGCACAGACAATTGTGGCAATTTTAGGGTAAGTCTATGCCTTGCAGTGGAGCTTTTTCAGTAGATATGACGTTGATGCTCATTCAACGCACTGAAAAAAATACTAGGTCATTTCTATCTTCAGATTTTAGAAGACTTTCCCCGTATTTCACAGAGCAACTCTTATAACTTTTTCACTACTCTAGACCTAATTACAAACTGTGAACTATTTGTCGTAGCATATGTGCACACACTTGGCACGCACCCAAAAGAAGTTCAAGAATCTCTGCACATCCGAATGTTAGTTATTCGTCATTCCTTTGATCGAATTGACGCAATTTAGCGAAAGTTTATAACTGGAGTACCTACCAGGAAGAGTGCTTTGGAACTCAAATGGTGCTTCTTTGTGCTCACACAAAGGTACAAAGGATGTGGAGATCAAATGATCAGCTACGTCCTGCCTTTTAGTTCGCTCTTAGGTCAAACTAGCTGCTAAATATTATGAGAGAACTGGCGGTCCAGTTTCGCACGTGTCGACAATTTTAAAATCTTTCGTAGCGTGACCGGTGACGATGTCTTGATCGGTATTTGAGATTGCCCCAAATAGAAAAGTCGTTCGTACATCAGGTTTATCCAAACCAGAAAATTATACGTCGTAATAAGTACAAGTGCACTTACGCACAGATGTAAGAAAAAAGCAACACGGGGAAAGGGGATCGAAGAAGAAAGCCAAGCATTCTAAAGATATCAAGTAGTTAGAGACATTTGTAGAGTGAACAAATATGTCATGTTCAGCACCCTAATTTCGAAACACACTATTAATCAGAATCTTTTTAAAAGATATTGTAAACCCATTGCTTTATAATAGACTAGCTTCTGCCCGCGACTTTGACCCTTCCCGTCGCATCGCAGCCTGCCAGTTTTCGTCCATTTTTTTGTTGCTGCTCCGCTCCCTTTGATCGTAGCGTAATGTAATATAGCCTATAGCCTTCCTCAATAAATAGGCTACCCGACTCAAAAATAATTTTTCAATTCGAACCAGTAATTCGTGAGATTAGTGCGTTCCATCCCCCATTTTAGGGAAGTGGGGGGTTAGAAAGAGACAAAAAGTAGCCTATGTCACTCTCCATCCCTTCAAACTATCTCCACTTAAAAAATCACGTCAATTCGTCGCTCCGTTTTGCCGTGAAATACGGACAAACAGACACACACACTTTCCTTCTTATCGCCTCAGATTCAATAAATGTTGTAATAAACCACCAAGTTTGACAACCTGGTACGCGGTGGTGATCTGGTAAGCGTTTTCTAGCTGACAATCATGTTTGGTTAGCTCCTACCCAGTTATGATAACCTGGTACTTCGAAGGCATAAAGCGTTTTCTGGCTGACACTGCAGTTTTATAAGCTCATAACAAGTTATGAAGGCAACGTTTTTGTCATACGACATTTTATAGTGACTTGTATTCTCTTTGACGTTTTATGTCACGTCACATGGGAATGCGGTCGAACGGGATAAAAAGTATCCTATGTCCGTTTCCTGGTTCTAAGCTACCTCTCCATCAATTTTCAGCCAAATCGGTTAAGCCATTCTTGAGTTATAAATAACTAACACGACTTTCTTTTATATAAGTATATAGATTATGGATATTATGGATGTTCGAAAACCTTGTCTGCTCAAAAAAGTAAATAATCAAATGAATGTCGTTGTACTGTCAAAATATAAGCCATTCCTAGTTCAGTGTGTTACGCAGTTATCGCACTGGTGTGGGAAAAGTCTTGGTCAATGAATAATGGGTCCTCACCTCGTATACATCTTATGTAGTTGTTGAACTCCTTCTGAAGCCTGGTAGCCTGTTGGTGTTGCCTGTTGAAGTTCTGCAGGTGCTCTTCGAATATGTCGTCGAGGGTCCGGTCTACCTTGCCCAGGTTTTGAAGGAGCTGTAATCAAAGAAAGGTGCTTATTAGTTCTCGATACATGGCAATTTCAGCATGAAGAAAACATACTTGTGCATGGGCTTCATTAATTATTATTACTAATTTAAACTATTTGCGACATCAGAGATATTTAAAGTTAAATATAAATTATATAAACGTATAAATGTATTCGCATACTCTAATAACTTTTCTTATTCAAACTTGGCAAGTCATGCGACCCCGAATAGTAATGAAATAAAGTAAATCTTAGTAGAATAGAAAGTGGCCAAAGATCGAGGTTTATGGCTTGCAATGGAGGCTTATGTCTAACAGAGAACTGCTAGTAGACTGACTATATTGATAATTAGGAAATTGTCGATGGAGACTGTCCTTTTTTTGTGCATGGGAAATCATCAAATGACGTCTCCCGCGCTTGAGTGGAGCGGTAGGGCGTGTCAGACTTTTGCTGACTAAAACCCACCCGTGTTCCTTCAGTTGCCCATGTGCTAGGGTCACGGTATCTCTTTCGAACAAATCTCGCGACCCTGGCGGACGGAGACTGTCCTGCAACAATATCTAACACAACACGAATATATTTCACCGATTTCATCAAGGCTACCGCGTAACCCTACACTGGCTGGCAGCGCAAGGATATCTAGGTTTAGTACGCCGGCAGGAATGAGTGCAACAATTATTATTTAATCTATTACCATTCCAACTTTATTGCTTTGTTCCTGTTGGTGCACCGGACGGTTTGTTGTAGTTTGTTTTATGTAGGAACCCGTACAGTGTGTTTTTATGGTCTCGACTCGGTTTCTAGGATCAAGAACCATAGCTCTTAGTAGTAGCTATTCATGAGTCCTCTAAACGCTGCCGCGCTGTTCGCAAATCCGAATCTCGAAAATGTAGACAGAAACCAAATATACCACTTTTCTTCCGACGACTGTTTGTCATTATCGACTCGGAAGCCTGTCGAAAGGGTGTGAATAACTGTATCCTGCTTGGATTCAAATCCAATGTGAGGTTTTAGTGGCAGACTAAAGAAACAACTAATCGTTTACGTACCTATATAAACTATTACGTTTGAAGTTTAAACCGGTTTGACAGTTATTGAAATTGATTGGGTTTTATACATATTCCGTAAAATTGGTCCCAGACAGAAATAAAAGACTAAAAGTAGTAAAGCCAATGCCAATGATTCTACTATCAATCTACATGCTAAACGGGACACGATCAATCAGAATCTGCACCCTAATTGCGAAACGCACAATTTATCAGAATCTGAATGGGATTGAAGATTATTTCTAAACCATTGCGTCATTTGTTCGAATAAATTGTTGGATCAGCAACGTAAATAACGCAATGAATGTTGTTTAACTATGAATATTAAACCAATTCCTACCGATAAAAAGTTCCGCAATTACCCCTCTAATCTTTTAAAGCATATTGCTAATTCATTGCTTCATATGTTCCAAAAATATGTCTGCACAACAACGTAAATGACGCACTGAATGCTGCTGAACTGTCCAAATGAAAGCCATGCCTACTGTAAGTGTGTTACGCAATTACCCCTCTGTTTTAACCTAATTAAAAAGAAGTAAATGATAACTCTATACGACATATTATAGACAGCATTAAGCGATAGTTGTCACACCCACATTAGAACTATTCAGCTTATCATTAACTAATTAAATGCTTACTCTTATTTATTGTGACGCCATGTTTGAGGACCGTGAAATAAGCTGCAAATGAATGGTTGGTTTGTTTTATATTATATATTTGCTTTCAATTACGTCATGCGTATGTCAATTGCGGGGAAATTAGGTAACGAGGCATGTAGTTGAACGTTACTATGATGGTTATAAAATCAACATTTTAATTGAAACAGTCAAATTTTAAAGGAAAGAAAGACCATAACAGGCTATTATAAAATAATGGGTCGATCGATCAGGCTATAATACACTTGCTGCGGTTGTTCCGTGGTTGGGTGCCATCTTTAAATACCTAGAGCTACGCCTAGAGCCCTCTGTGCCTCGGAGAGCACGTGAAGTAGCTAGTCCCGGCTGTCATCCGTGGATCTTTTATAGTTGTTGCGGGTTGTCAGAAGCCCGTAAGTCTGACAGCTAGTCTTACCAAAGGTATAAGGCAGTCGCTTAAAGTAAAATACTGGTGAACTGCATCTGGTTAGACTGGGAGCCAACCCTAAGAATGATTATAGTTCGGAAAAGGCAAGGCTGATAACTTTTTTAAGCCTTGATAGATATCATGTGAAACCAAAACCCTTATTAGATCTCGATCAATTTATTATAGGCGCCTAAGAATAGAATTCCGAATTTTAGGAAGAATGTTTTGCTGTTTTGTAAAGAAAGTAATAATTCATGATCGTAAACATAATCGAAATATGACAAAACTTTACCAGTATGCTGATCCATTCATCTCTCAAATCAACTAAAGACATTTTCAAAGACAAATAATATTATGTTTCGAGACGACAGCATATATTATGTATATTCGTTTCATAAGAGCACACATACTATCAGTCATTCTGTGACCTTGTGCCTTCAGCACTCATTGCTGCATTGTTTGCAAA
Organism: Aporophyla nigra; assembly: GCA_947507805.1. Lineage (NCBI taxonomy): Eukaryota > Metazoa > Arthropoda > Insecta > Lepidoptera > Noctuidae > Aporophyla > Aporophyla nigra. The sequence continues at coordinate 24,318,847 of OX382296.1, forward strand.
ACATGCATAAGTACATACTTCGCACCTGAGCACACCGCGATTTGTTCAACGGTTGCGTTTCATGCAAGGCTATTGGGAGATCATCAGATTTTACAAATGGATCTTGCAATTTTGATTTATTTTCGTAATTACTGCTTGCAATAAAGTTTTGGTTTCAGTCAAATATGAAATAACTTCTGCCCGCTACTTCACACTCGGGAAATTTCTAGATCCCCGACCCGTTGTCGCATAGCATCATCGCTTCTGCTCGCGATATTACTTCGTTTTTACACATCTTTCTCTCTGCCTTTTTTTGCTCGGCTTCCTTATCCTTAATGTTAAATAACTTTCCTCAAGAATTGGGCGATGCGAAAATATTTTTTCAACAGATAACCGCGTTTTTCATCTAACAAACAAATTCTTCAGCTTTTTAGTTTTTTCACTCTGTTTCATTTATGAGCATTTCATTTGAGTAGCAATTTTTATATTCTGTGGAAAGGTCTTTGGGTAAACCAAGTCAGTTCTTCGTAAGTTCAATATCCTTCAGATTAGTTATATCGATCCACTTTGAGGAAAACAAACCTTCCTAATATCGTACAAAGTTCAGAAGCCGTTTCGAGGAACTCGAATATATTTCCATTAGAATAATAGAAAGATATCCTACAGAGATACAACAATTATTGCCAGATCACAAAGGACCCAAGACATTGATGGAGGCAAATAGAGTTCTAGAAATCTAATTATTGTCAGCAACTCAAAATCTTGTTGGAAGCAAACCATGACCAACCTAACAGCAGAAAGCCACATGCCCAAACAAGTAATAAAACAGTCCTTACAAATTTCACAGTTGTAAAGTCCGCGACACATAACTGATAATCCATTGGACATACCAAACGCGTATAATGTCATCGACCGGCCGCTACTCCCATTGTCCTAGCGTTATGCGCGGAACACCATGTAATGGGTGAAGCTTATTTTATTAATAAGGTTTTGATTTTCATTAAGTTTTATTCTTCCTGCCTTCGTTAGGCGAAGAATTGCATTTTTTAGAAGGCGTTCTCAGTTTTGAACATCATTGTTTTAACTATGTTTATCATAACATGAGTTAAATAAACCATCATCATAACATGAGTTAAGTATATACCTATTCATCATCTGCTTTGCCAACTTTGTTGGGGTTAACTTCCAGTCTAACCGGATGCAGATTTGCATGGGTTCGATTCCCACCCAGAACAAATGTTTGTGTGCTGAGCACAATCATTTGTTCTGTGTCTGGGTGTAATTTATCTATAATATGTATGTATTTAGAAATATATATTTATCAGTTGTTTGGTGACCATAGTACAGGCTCTGCCTAGTTTGGGATCAGATAACAGTGTGTTGGTTGACCTAAAATAAAATAAAAAAAGTTGAATACCGATATTTTGCTTGGAGCGACTGCCTATCTGATGTCCAGAATCTAGTTATTAGGTTATACGATACCGCTTCGTAAGATTGGTTGACAGATTTTCGGGCTTCTGGTGATACGTAATGCGATTAACACACGGCACCGCGCACCGCCGCGGTAGGCGGTGAAGCGGATCTCATGTCGCATTGCCCTCTATTAAATCCGTTGATGCCTAATACACGTACACCGACCTACCGCGCGGTAAATTCGCTTTACCGCCACTGCCCTCCGCGGCGGTGCGCGGTGCCGTGTGATAATCGCCAAACGTCTGTCCATGAATGAGAGCCGGAACCAAGGCCTTAACGTGATTTCCGAAGCACTGAGGGCAGCAAGCGTAGTTTACCCTGATCCATCGACCTGTGCGACTGTTATTAGGTACTTAGCCACAGGCCCGTTGTTCTTATAGATCGTCCAAATTCAAAATTCCGAATTAAACTTTGTAGAAGTACACGAGCAGTTTCAAGCAAGGATATATCATATTTCTGTCAATCTACATTTCCCTACAATTAGCAATGTACATGCTAATTTATGCAATTTTCAGGATGCTGAATATTGCGATAGGGCCTACTGGACATAAATGATTTGACTTAAACAATGTTTTTTCTATAGTGGAACTAAAAGCAGCACTAGTTAGACTCTACCATAATATGTCTATCTTTCTGGATCTCAGTCACACATTAAGAGCTCAACTTACATTTTCGGAAGTGACAATCAGGTGTAAGCGGTTACCTCGGTTACGTCCGTCGTCCATTATGACTCGTGTGACGTCACATCCGCGGTAGCTTCCTTTCGTTTTCGATTGTCTTTGACCGAGGCCTCTAATTACGATCATTGTGTATACGCGGTGAATATCACGAATTTCTCAACTTTATTTTAGACCTTATCAGTCATGAAATAAGGATCGTCATTGTTCATGTCGTTTGTGATGTTTTCTGGTAATTTTATTGATTAATTATCCAGAAAGTTTTAGTAATTAACTATTGATTTAATTACTATTATCTTCACCATTTTCTACTTCAATCATTGTTATTTTTAATTGAATTGTACTTTCCATAAGGACGTGCCACCTGCACAAGGCTGTTTTACCGCATTCTTGATGATTACACTTAATGAAATAATTAAAACTGATTTACTTTTCACACAGTTTCATGGAACATTCAATCAGATGTTACAGTGACAAGCACCACCACAGCAAATCATTCAAAGAGGAATATGAAAAATGGGGAGATAAACTGGATGAACTTGGACCGATGAGGTAAACATGGATGATGCTTGTGTAAACGATAGAAGGAAGTAGGTAAAGACTTGAGAGACATGTACATATGACAATCGCTATGAATTGTTGGTTACAAACGCAATAGAAAATTTTTAATTGTCATGTTGACAAACTAAGACATAGAATGACACAGCATCTACGTTCTGCTTGCGAAGTCTATTGAGGAGAATAGGTTACCACTACGCTGGTAAACGGTAGGTCATCAACCAATCAAAACGATTGTAATACTAGACCCGTTATCTACGTGTATGATAGTTAAGAACTCACTTTTTGTTGGGGAAGAAAATAGAATAACCGTGTGACGACATACTGAACTACAAATTGATGGAAAGCAACAAGTGTGTAGCGGAGACAATCAATGAATTAGTAAGTCATAAAGTAGCCGAAGCTTCAATCAACCATTTTGAACATAGACCTCATCAATCGCTTTCCATCAGGCGTGATCGAGGTCAAGAACAAGCCCATTCAGTAAGAAAAAATAAACTTTGATCCCGATGATCTAATGAAAGCAGCAGAAGACAAAGGCGAATGAATAAAGGAAAACTTCAATAGCGCTAAATAAATAACAAACATACATCAACTCACGCCCCTTTCGTATGGGCAGAAACTACGGAACGACACCTGTTACGATCCCCTACATTCACCTTTTGCCTCATTCGGTTATTAAATAAATAAAATGGCGTTTTCGTCACAATGCATGCTAATGTGTCAGACGTCTTCTAATCAATTAAATCAAAATGAGTTATTGTTCTATTGTGAATAATTGTGATTTATAAGCTGTGCACGATACTAATGCATATGGAGGCAGGCATGAAGAATTTTATGTTGTGATGTCGAAAAACTCAGTATGTATTTTCATGAAGTAATATTTGTATTGCGCATGAAAATAAGTAGTTGAACACAGTGAAATAATAGAGGATTGGTTGTAAATCATAATATTTCAATCGCAACATCAATTAATCAAGATTGGTACCTTCCAGGAAACTGATGCGATTTCCGAAACGTTCTGCATCGATAGACTTGATAATTTTTTTGCATCCTAAACTAAGGTTTGTATTATGAAAACATTACACTTACAAATAGTAGAAAAGTTATATTTGCACTATTGTGAATCTCTATATTTCAATGTGGTGCCGGACGTAAAAAAATAGCACCATCCCATTTCTTCCCGTGGGTGTCATAAGAACTTTACTAGAGAATGGGCAACAGCGTTCTCTATGAATTTTACTACCACACTGCGATCGCCAACCCGCCTGCCAAGCATGGCGATTCTTGCAAACCCCTTCAAATTGACGAGGCCTATGTCCAGCTGCGGTCGTCTTTTGGCTGAAATGAAGATGATGATGAATCCCTATTCCCACATTTGAGTATTGTATGGTCGAGCCACACTGCGAAGCACATTTATACAGTCGAGATTATCGAATAACACGTTCTACTTTAAATCACTATATTAAGAATAATCACTACATTCTTAAAGACCTTTTCTAAAATTTCAAGGCAAGGCGTTGACAAGAATGGTTATGAAGAGGCTGCAAAAATTACCCAAAACAAAGAACCTTCTCGTAGACATCCTGCTAAAACTAGGCAACTAGCATAAAACTGTTTATGCATATCAAAACAATTACTGTCTCATCTCTCGAGTCTATTAAAAGCTGTCTAAGGAACTATAATACTAAAACTGATGGCGAAAATATCCCTTTCAAATAAATTCTATTTAGATTCTCATCTGACGTTCAGCATCGGTTTCTCTAAGCGCGTACGCAAACAAGTTGTAAATAACGGGCTGTCAAAAACTTGCGTATTTGATTGTAAATCAAATATTGAGCTCAGTTTTACTGGTTTTTTAGGTTTCCAATTTCCCATGACCTTAATACGAGGTTTAAGATTTTCTTCTGGTTGTTTTATATTTACTTTCGTAAGTGTTGTTTTATTACTGTAGATTTGCTTATATTTCCATATAGTCTTATCAGCATCTTTCAACTCGAATTATATATCTGTGTCGTTAAGTATGACATATTTATCAAATTTCCATGCATGCCACATTTATAGTGTTATAATGAAAAATAATGTTCATTCTTTACAAATTGTGTAAGAATGAAATTAAAAGCTGACGGCCACACAATTTCAGTCGTGGTCATACGATCCCGTTACTATTATTAATAACTTCTTATTAGTTCGGTTACATATCCACCGCCTCGACTTCCGTTGCACTTATTCGTTTTTTTTTGTGGTTCTTTATACTTAAGATGCATCTTTCAATTCAATTTTTTGCGACCTCACTCGATTTTTGAGTCTACGGTAATTGGCCTACAGTCATAATTTTGCTCTACACTTGTAAGCATTATATAAAAGACAGATAAGAATAAAATAATAAACCTTTTGAAAGTTATAGAAAAAATATAGTAGGAAAGAAGCAGCAGCAGAGTAAAAAAAACCGGCCAAGTGCGAGTCGGACTCGCGCACCGAGGGTTCCGTACAAACCTGCAGGTCATCATCATCATCAGTCGTCATCATCGTTTATGAAACAAAATGTTTTTTTTTTTTAATTTTTATATTTGTGTTGACTGAATGAAAGATAAATTGTGGTTTACGATTTATGACGTATTAAAAAAAAACTACTAACTAGATCTCGTTCAAACCAATTTTCGTTGGTAGTTTTCATGGTAATGTACATCATATATTTTTTTTAGTTTTATCATTCCCTTATTTTAGAAGTTACGAGGGGGGGGACACACATTTTACCACTTTGGAAGTGTCTCTCGCGCAAACTATTCAGTTTAGAAAAAAATGATATTAGAAACCTCAATTTCATTTTTGAAGACCTATCCATAGATACCCCACACGTAAGGGTTTGATGAAATTTTTTTTTTGTGTTTCAGTTCTATGTATGGGGAACCCCAAATATTATTGTTTAAAAAAAAAATGATATTAGAAACCTCAATATCATTTTTGAAGACCTATCCATAAATACCCCACACGTAAGGGTTTGATGAAAAAAAAAAATTTGAGTTTCAGTTCTATGTATGGGGAACCCCAAATATTATTGTTTTTTTTCTATTTTTGTGTGAAAATCTTAATGCGGTTCACTGAATACATCTACTTACCAAGTTTCAATAGCACAGCTCTTATAGTTTCGGAGAAAAGTGGCTGCGACATACTCGGACAGACAGACAGACAGACAGACAGACAGACAGACAGACAGACAGACAGACATGGCGAATCTATAAGGGTTCCGTTTTTTGCCATTTGGCAACGGAACCCTAAAAATACATCTAAAGCTAAATAAGAAAAGTGGTATGTATGTATAGGCACTGGCATTCAACTAATACCTATCACATAGAATACTAATTTTTAGAACTACTTGAATATACTTCTGAGTAATGGAGCTGCTAGACGGACGGACGACGATATGAATATGTATATTGCACTCGGCCCGCCCCGTCCAACATGTGCTGTCTAAAAATAGGCGTCGATAAGTCCGCTTTGTTTGCTTGCCTAACTTATTTGTTTTAACGTTTTTCACTGGAAACTATTTTGTTGGTGTAGTAAACATTATTTCTTGTTTCGTAATGTTTTCTACTATATTACTTTCTATGTCTATGTACGTTCCAACGGTTACTATGTAATTTTGGCTTTACTAAGGGAAATCCGGCGCTGTTCATAGTTTATTTTGATTTACCAGTTTTATATGTTTCCTATGTATATTTGGTTTACACTATCGTCAAGATCTTTCCTATTTCTTTTTTTAAACATATTTTAGGCAGACATTCGGCCTCAAAGAAACTTAAGATGTGGTTTTACGGAAACATGTTTGACTAGAATATTACCATTTACTTTTACCTCGATGTTATGGTGATTTGTAAAAGTGGATATTTTAATTATTCGCATAAATATGAAGTTCATTCATCTTTCGAGTATTTGTATGATTTGCAATGGAATTGGAATGCCTCGAAGACAATTCTGATTATCATTCATAGTATCTGCTTTCTCTCCTTCATTTTGTTGGTCTTGAGACAAGCCTGTACTAGTTTCCATTTTAGCATCAAGTATCTAATCTTTATTTTAACTGTTGTCCATGTGTAGGTAGCAACAGCTGTGTGGAGAAACTTCGTAATTTTTGTGCAATTTTATATCTGTTGATTTTATGCAAATTATTCTGTTACACACTTGGAGGTGTTGGGTTGTTTCACTCCAATTATAAATAAAGTTGATAAACAAACAGCATTTGATAGGAGATTTACTGTTGCAATGACTGTAAATCTCGTAGACATTAAATAGTGATGCTGTTTTAGCTGGACTTAGAAATCCAGACAAAATCAATAGAGAGATTGGCTGCTTATACTTAGTTGAAACTATTAGATATCATATCATTCGCTAATTTGCTTCGGCAAGGGATTTCTGGCTCGCTTTCAAACGTTTCCATGCAGATTTGAATAAACAAATTGGACATACATGATATTTAATAATAAATAAATGTTGAATACAGATAAACAAATACGAAGCGAAATACATTCGGGCGTGGTTTGTAAAATTAAATAACGAAACTGGGAGTCTTTCAATTTTACTCAGTATTCAATATCAATTTACCATAATGTGAACTTAGGTGGTGGACTTGGGTGGTTAATAAAAATAAATAATAAATATCTTTGGACACCAACACACTGTTATCTAATCCCAAACTAGGCAGAGCCTGTACTATGGCAACCAGACAACTGATAAACATACTTATATATTTCTAAATACATACATATTATAGATAAATAACACCCAGACACAGAACAAATGATTGTTCTCATCACACAACGATTTGTCCTGGGTGGGAATCGAACCCACGACCTCAGTCTTAGCAGTCAGGGTCACTAACCACTAGTTTAACAGGCCAGTTAAAGGCCGGTTTGGTGTTGGTGGTGGTTAAACAAACATTGAGGATAAATCATGGATAATCAAAAGCAGTCACCAATAATGAATTTGGAAATTAGTGTTTATGATTTGTTTTTCGCTGTGTGTAAGTATAGAATTGATTTAGGAAAGAATAATGAGGGCTTCCTTCAATGAATTTAACGGGTTTACGTGTGAAATCGTCTGATAAATAACGCATGTAATCGCAGATGATTGGTGTTTCCTATTTTTGCATGCTTCACAGTTCTTTGGCTGTAGGTTTTGGAGCCACACCACTGATTTCACATGGCTTTTATCATATCTAGAAGTCACACCAGGATGCCATAAAAATATGTCAAAAAATATTCCACAACACAATTTCTACATGGGTAAGAATGATACACTAACTGTTTGGAATTTCACGACAGTAGAAACGAATCTTCTCGAAGACATTAGTGGCATAATCTGCATTCATGCTAAGTATTCTCGTGCAGATATTTGCCATAACACGGCATTTATTCGAGCAAAGGTTAACTGAATACGCCACGGTCGAAGCAACATTGTAATTGGTGTTCCCAAGATGACAGCCGACGACAATCATGCAATAAAAACCGGAGATGAACGTGGCGGCCTATGAAGAACTCGCTGTAACGACTTGAATGAAACTATTTACCGTCGGAAACTGAATGATCGAGGGAATTCTTCTTATGATCCAATTTTACTCTGTTTTGGAATAATTCTTTGGCGTTTTGATCATCTTCGTATTTCTACATTTATGGTCTACCTACGTTAGTCACCAGCCCACCATTCATAAACAAATTAAGCATGGTAGCGAAAGTAAAATGTGTCAAATAGCCGTCGATGTGTGAAAATAATTTGGACAGTTGGTCGCTCGTTACCTTTAATTAAGGTAAACCTGTGTGATACCGCAGTTCTGCTATAGATAACATTCTCCGCATTCATTTCCGGATGACTGTTATCTTACTGAGCTCCGATTATTATTCATTTAATGAATATTTCATTTTTGTTATAATTGTCGGAATCCCTAGCATTGACCTCAAGATGTTAAAGTCAATGTCATTGCTCTTCTGTTAAATGCTCGCCACGTTTGGCATTCGTTGATAAAGTGAAACGTTTGTTGATAAAATACGCAGTGTCGGATGACAAATCCGTTGCTGGTCTGTTAATACAACATCAACCATTATTGTCCGGACAATCATTGGCTAATAAGCGCATCCAGTCTTTCTTACTCCCATATATGCAGGGAAGCCATAATACCATCAAATGATTTCGTTACAATAGGCACAACGGTCAAACTATCTCAAAGATCCTTCAAGACTTGACTGATGGCTGTATTGTCAGGCTAACAATGGACAGGTCGTCCGTTCCACTGCCAGATATACGAAACATTATTGCTTTGTTTGATTCACCTGCATGTTTTTCAAGTGGTACTGCGAAACATGGAGAACCTTTTAAATAAGCCTTTTGTTTTTTACTTTCACTAGGCTTTACATGCTATGCTTGTAGGAATTTTGAGCTAGGCTTTCTCTCTCAAGGAGGTTAATATTTTGAATGTAAATCTACAAAGCCCATCTATCAAAGTTCCGCCTCGGCCTTCAGAGTCTTCTGCCTCAAAAATCAGAAATCTGGTGAAATAAAATGAGCCTTGTATAATAAAAATTTTAAGTTTAAATTATCGTCATAATCAAGATCGAAACCTAATTGAATATCGCGGAACTTAAAAACCATCTACGTATGAACAAGTTTCAATTCAAGTTTTTAATTTTCACTTCATTTGGTTTCAACATCAAGGCTTCCTTTACAACTGTTTGCGGTTTACCGTTGGTACACTTGTATCCTATGATCTAGAAATATGTAGCCCTTGTTATGAAACCTAGCCGGCCATTGGTCACGTTTGCTGCTAGCTATTTATTTTAGACCGTTGTTTGTGTAACGGGCATACGTATACTAGTTGGTGAAGTCATTATATCGGAAATCTTTGAAACAGTTACACGTAGAAAACTAAAAATTTTCCTATCATTTAATAGAATATAACGTTTCTCCGCATCAATGATATTTGTTTTATTACTGTCTAGTAAAGTAACAACAGTTTTAGCCGTTGTCAATTTAAATAATGTTTCGATTTGATAAAACCAAGTTCGCATGTTGTAAATTCGATTTTGCGTGTCGATTATATGTAGATCGTTATTACCGTATTGAATCTCAATGTAATGAATTGTTGAGTCTTCAACAATAGAGAGTATGTCTATACTGATTTAGATAGAAGCATTTAACACTTGGACATAAATTAAACTCTAATAAGCATGTATATGAATACAGCTGAACTAGTGGCATGGGGCCTTTGGATATTTTATGTACATAGACTATGGGATTACCGTATCTCTATTATCTTCTGAAGATAAGTTTAATCATTTTCAGCGTTCTTTCAGAATCACGGTGAAATAACAGTCACGAGTTACTAAGATCATAAAATAAAATTTTGAGAGCTTGGCACTTCCAATTGCAAATGGACAGAAAAGGTGGAGCCTACCCAAACCAAATTCTCACAAAAGACAAAAGCTTGATGCAAAGCAGATCGAAGAATCGATTACTTGATACACATATATTAATAGGTTTGATATAGTGTTGTGAATAGGCAAACGTTTCACATCGACGCCAAATTGTCATCAACATATTAGCAGTTATAGCCTCGTAAAAATAAAGTTGTAAATACCGACTACCACTCCGCAGCGCTGTGTGTTGTGTTGTGGGTGTTGTGTTTTGCATGGATTAGGATGGCTGAGCAGAACTACATACCAACAAACAAACAAACAATGATTGAATTAGCTCTTGGTCAAGACAGCGAAGTTAAAAGCAACGAATCGCAGATTCTGAAAACCGAATAAAAATTGGAAACTCAACTGCAAAATTACTTACTAACATTTCAAGTAATTAAATACACAAAACGATCCCCGAACTGAATAAATACGAAGGCATGGCTAAAAAAATTGTAACATTGGCAATGTTCCGAGATTTTGGTACTCGTAACGCACTAGACTGGCTGTCAAGTGTTCCCGTTTGATATTTAGAGCATGGATCAAACGTCTTGTAGGCGCACTCTGAATAGACCGTGATTTGGATTTGGAGTAGTTGGAGAGGATATTGCAAGGTCTTAATGTAAACAGGTGGAATACAGAGATACTGTAGGAAACGGATTTAAAATTTACAATTCTAAAGCTTCTACGGAAGCCTCAACGCTAATTGGTCATTCGATTAGAGAGTGAGTGCTGTTAGATATACATATTGGAATGCCAGGTGATTAGTAGCGTCAATATGTTGTTAATTTAAAATCCATTATATTCTTTTCTTTCCTTTTCGGCATTTATGACATGTTCCTTGAAGAGCTCTATGTTTCGTAATGTTTACAAAATACTATTATTTTGTAGAGAAATGTGACGTTATGTATGAAGGATCATTGACCTACTAATGGGTTACGAGTCATACATAATACTCATAATATCTTCATAGAACCTCTAAATTAAAGTACTCTTACGGCTCTACTCGTAATTTGCTCGCGTTGAGTAAGTTGTAAATTAAATTAATTGCAGCTGACTAAATTTTGTTGGAACTCAGAGCCAACTAGAACAATTAAATAAATGCTGTGACTGTTGAGAGTGTTCAGGAACTAATCGCGCAGTTGAATGCGTCATAACAAAAATGAAAATGGAGGAGAAAATGATGTTGTTTTACTGTCGATTATCCATTAGTCGTGCTTAATGTTGGTCTATTTGCAGATTACATGACAACCATGACCTAGTCTTGTGTTGGTCCGATCTGCACAGTAACAAATGCAATATTCCCGAAATATTTGAATCTGGTAGCGCCACATTAATGCACGTTACACACGCACACATAAAATCTGACGATGTCATTGGCTCACACACACAGGTGGACGTAACATTACGCTGCGTAGCAACAAACAATTGGGTCGCTAGCTCACGCACACAAATGTTATATTGGTTATGTATGCGCTAATGCGGCAAGTGCATCTGATTTGCTTGTTTGCTGTCATCGTGATGTGCTATTTCTGAGATATTAAGCTAAGATAAAAGACAAACAAATGAGTCAGCGGGTCTGAAACAAGATGTTAATTTAGCAGTGAGACGCAAAAGATTACGAGTTGATTTGTAGTTTTCCGTACTGCATATATGTTTGGAAACGAATTATTTTAACATAATATTATCTATAAAAGGTAACACACTAGACATGCACACAGGTGTAACAGGTTTTAAAAGTAGAAACTGTCAGCATCTCACTTCTTAACCAACTAAGCTTGACATCATTAAAATGAATCACTAAGATTTTGCCTCATTCAGTTGCATCCATATCTAAACGTGATGCATGGACCGGTCGACCTTGCAAGCTATGGCTGTGTTAATTGTATGTAATTTAGTACACAATGTACTCGAGTACTGGGCTAGCCCAACCGACCTTTTAATTCTGCCATATCGCTTTCCAGTTGTAATGCTATTGTTGTGATACGACAGATCTGAACAATCGAATGAGTCTAATGAGAATTGAGAGGCCCTCAACTGGATTTTTTAGAAAAAGTTTAACGAGATAAAAAATAAATGCACAGAATAAGCTCAGGGATACTTTTATTAGGTTATTTACTAACAAAAGGTCACAAAAGCGCTTATATCACCACTGTCAGGATGTCAGGTTGAAATGCAATGAGCTAAACTATAGAGTTCAACTGTAAGTACTACTTACTTGCATGATACTGTGGTACCGTAAAGTTTTATTACAACAGGCAATATATTGGAAATATTTGTTGAACGTTCTACAATGCAGACTTATCACTCAAAGGATACTCAATTTAACAGCGCGAAACAAGCCTTATCGTGACGAAAATACCCACAAACGTATGTCTTCTTCTTGTTTTATGGCTAATAACACTACAAACAGGACGTTTCATATCTTTGTATATATTTTGTTACTCTACGGTACCGCAATACAATTCATTCATGTGGATAAATGCAATGTCCTAACGGGTTGAACAGTTACGATGAGCGCTAAATTACTGCTTGTGAGTACGTTTTGCATAGATATGGTGGGTGAGGGGTTAATACAATTGCATGATGAGGCTGTAGTGGGAAGTGACGACCTGAACCTTAATTACGAAGGTGACAACCTTTTGTAGTTGTGACATTCCTTCTCTTGTCACTAAACGGCATCATCACTAGCTTTGGCATCCAAGTTAGAAGTTAATTGAAAACCAACAGGTATAACAGCAAAAAACCTTTCAATACTTCTTTTGATCAAAGAGACCAAAGCTCGAAGGTGCACCTTTATTTTATATGCTGATAGATTTATGACAAGGCAAGAATATTCTATTATTTTCTGCATTTATTAAACCATGTTAGCTTTAATACTGGCACACTCAAACAATGTTGTCCTATCTGAGCAAATCAAACAGCCTATTCTGGATATAGATATTGTGGCGACTCCTGCGCCAGCCGGCCATTCACCTGCAGTAGGATGCCGTAAGCAGTCGGGTGACCTTCATTCCGATGCAATTTCATTCAAATTCTTATTGAATCTTGTACTTTAGCCGCATACTGATCCGAGAATGCGAGGACATAAGATTATTAACTTATGTTGTTAATAAAAGTGGGAGGTGATAAGTTAGTTTCTGTATTTTTACTCCCAAACGTTTCCCTTACATACATAATGCATAGCTGTCTTTAAGGCTGACTAGTATAGTAAATAATTATCGGTAAATCATATATCTAATCGCGGTAGTTTTCCATGCTGTGTGAACTGAATTTAACGAAGCCTCACGTTGCAAGTTTTAGGTAAACGTTTTAAATACACGATGTATATACATAATTTATGATGATGAGTGGAACCATGATGTCATTGTTAATGCCGATGTGGAAGATATTTCACAAGCAAAATAAATCTCGGAAAGAGGATACGCCTATGCATTGATCATAAATTAGCGTAATTCATTGATTTATAAACAAAAATCGATTTCACGCTGCAGACAAACACACATTAGACGTTTATTTATAAGTTCTTACACGCGTAATCGCTATTAATGTGCAAGATAATAGTAATTGTGATTGTAAACAGTAGCAGTGTAATAAAATCAGTGCACTAAGTAGAAGCTGTCCGAAGGACGGTGGCGACGAGGTCGCTCTCTATACCAACGCAGTAAAAGGAAATAAAACTGATAAATACAATTATTCGATTCAATTAATGCAACATTGCTAGTTACTATAAACTATAATAGCAGTAAAAAGTATGGGCAGAAATCAACGTCCTCCATCAAAGCGATAAGACTGGATGCAGAAGACATATTCAGATGCAATAGAGAATTTTGGAAAAGTAATAATTGTATTAGTTGCAGTGAAGTAAGAATTTAAAACATAATATGAATATAATTGAAGGCACTGAATATAAAGGATAATATGTACGAACATTTTATAGTCAAAACAACAGTTTTGGATGACAGTACAATATTAAACTAAACTGCTTAATAGTTAATAGAAATTGCATAGCCTACGCAATGCCATGTAAATGAGGAAACGGTTATTAATTTTACGACCAACAAACCGCCAATGGACGTGATTACTTAACAATATGAAACTATTTTAATAATGAATTAATAGTGACCTGTTAGTTGTATAATGAAATATTCGGCGCATTGAACTTCCCGGTAATTTTCTACCTAATCACTTCATTATTTGTTCAGAAATAACTTCATAGTAACTATGTAACTATTAATTTTGAGGAAAAATATTTTTGTTTTGGTTGAGTTGGTTAGTTTATAATATGGTCGTGAAATTACGCTGGAATATTTCTGACCAAGTGTCTACAAATAGACTACGCTCTATGGATGATACTGGGCACCGCAATGTAAAGGTCTTGCACTATGCAGCACGCGTAGCATGACCACCGTAGAAATGGGTTTTGTCGACGGAAGAATAGACAAAATTACAGATTGTAGAAAGATTAAAGACAGAATTAAAGATTGTAGAAAGATTTGTACCGTTTTATGCGGGCGTAGCATGACAATTCTATCTATATTCTACCAAGAATAGACAAAACCCATTTCTACGGTGGTCATGCTACGCGTGCTGGTGTTATTATAATCGCCATGTCTCACAATCTCTATCGAATTGGTTTCTAGCGTGAGGCTTTACTACTCCGTGTGGTAGTATAATGTTATTAGAGCACGAACGGATATTGGTGCCGATTCCCTTATTCACAAACTAAACTAAATTTAAGTTCAGTGCATCTTTTTCTTTCTATTTCATTAAGAAAAGGACAGAAGATAAATTTTAGTTCAGTCCTGTCAAATTAATCAGCGCTTGACATAAATTGACGTAATTTTAGTAGGCAAGTTTTTAATCACGTCTAAACTTGTATGGAGCGCTGATTAATTTGACAGGACTAAACTAAAATTTATCTTCTGTCCTTTTCTTAATGAAATAGAAAGAAAAAGATGCACTGAACTTAAATTTAGTTTAGTTTGTGAATAAGCGAATCGGCACCATTGTCACTCTATTTGCTACAATCCTTTACTAAGTCTCATCTTACGATAAGAAATGTGCCGTATTTGTATATGTAGCTAAGATACTTATCGTTGCCTTTATATTCTGGTTCTTAGACCCGCCAGTTTCCCTCGAATATTACATTGTACAAGCATATTCTCAAAGGAATAGCCACTCGAGCATCTGATATAATCGTTTACTTATTTGCTTTTTACGAGAGGAAATATTCCATATTCATAGTTGAGAAACTTATCTTGGCTAAAACATTTTAGTCCTTGGGTAAGCCAGAACTTCCGAATATTATAATACTTACCAAGCAAATGCTCAAAGGATAGAATTTTACTGGTTAAACTTAGTACATGATGTTTCGTCTCAAATATCTTAAAGAAGCAAACTTTGTAAAATATTTTGATATTGGAGATTTGACGTTCGTGCAGATTATAGTAGAGTCAAAAGAAATAAAATACCTTTTAAGGCGCGGTGTTAGCTCAATATTCACAAAACACTGGTGTCTTTGACAATCGAGTATAACGTAACGCAATGAAAATATACGACACAAAAAATACAGTGGACAGAGAAGGGTTTAAAGAAAAATTCTAACCGAATAGAATAGTGAAAAATTGTTTGATATTTCCAATAAAAATTGTTTCACAAAAAAAACTTTGACGTCGAACATCTCTGTATTTTCAGCGATAACAACATTTTTTTTTAAAGAGTTCAATAGAATAAACATTACTTTAAAACTTTAACCAAACAATTATTTAATTTAATGTGTTTAGTCCGAATAATCTAAATAAAACCGTAAAATAAATGCCAATTCGCAGCTTAGTCACATCGTCAATCCAAATATTTATTCAATTTTCAACCTTATTTGTTGGAGCTGTAGCATGTAGTTGTAGCATTTAAAATCGTAGTCAGTCCGCGCCTTAAAGTTGCACCTGTCAATAACGATGCAGACTAAGCAGAAGTAATCTGAGAATTTAATGTAAAAGTAAGTGTTTATTCGTAACATGTGTTCATTACAACAGACTAGAGGAACGGTGCAATAAGATACTAGACGGCTTACGTTAACGCATCCCTACAAATGCAATATCCAACGATACAGTGAATAACACAGAATACGATTGTAACAGTTTTATCAACTGTTCATATAGTGAAAACAGCTTTAGGATAATTTGGAGCTTGCTGAAGCCAAGTCTCAAATTTTGGCAAGCTCACATTCAAATGCATTATTTTACGATGTGATAATATGAATGGTGGTGTTAATCTAGCGTTGCCATTCACATTTATCAAATGGCGTAATACTGCGCAGACAATATACTATCCAATTTCATTTAAGTATGTTGTTTTTACTGTCTTGGTTTTTTATAAGGTTGTTAGCATGTCAGATCTTTTTGACGACTTTGCACATGTTCCCGTTGATTCAGGAAGGACACTAAATTGTCTAGAACTCTAGAATCGACTAGAACGTCGTATTCCCAGTGTTTACCGGTATGTAACAAGTGTCCACCATGCGTCATGATCTCACAGGGAAGCTACTGTATGCTACTAATTCACAAGTTTTACATAGAAAGTCTTTCGTTTGACATCGATTTTCTAGGCCAATTCTTTCCTAAGTCGTTCATTATGAACTGATGTACAGGCCACTATTTTCTAAACACGTTTGCCTTTTGCCATGTTTTGACCTAAAACCTGGAGCCTAAGAAAGGATAAGTGGCACTTACATTAACATGCTACTTTGTAGAAAACAAGGAGGCCTCAATACAAAATGTGGACACGAGCAAAGGTGATGCAAAAACATGTGACCCTGATTCAAATGCTGATCAGCCAACGCACTTATTACGTTCTTGACTTTCACAGTCAAGTTCAACATGTTCATTTTAAAAACGTTGACCAGTGCGAAAACCCGTCAATGCGTTATGCAATTTTGTGATCGGTAGTTTTTTTCATTCAGCGATTTCTCTTCCATATAAGTATCAAGTTTGGCAGGATTATTTTTATGGGTAAATTGTTCCTGGTATCGGCGGCGAAGTGAGGTGTTTCTTTATGCAAAAAATTTACGACTCTAAATTAACAGGCTTTTATGTTCAAGACATTAAATGTTGATTCACTTAGTGTCTGATAGGCCAGAAGCACAAAATAACAAAAACAATTTGTCATATCAAGTCTCTGGTAGAGTGTTAGCGCTTCGGCAAATTATGATGATAATCTGAATGATCTAATCTCAACAAATTTCTAGGACTCTTTCTGTCAAATTGTTATCTCAATCTAAACCATGACATGCTGCAATTCAGAACACTACTTCTGTACTACAAACGTCTTCATCTGTCAAGTCAAGAATACACTCATCGTTTCAGTAAACTAGATCGACATGTCCAGTGACGGCTATTTTGAGCTCATTGTTGACGCTGAATACTATTGAGGACTGACAGATCACGAGGCGTGCATTTACAAGCGTTTGGAATATATTGTCAGCTTTGTATCCCGGATATTATTTGCAGTGATCCATGGAATGGGCTCAGTCAGGTTTGACCTAGTTTTGAAGAGAAATATTTCCTTTTATGTAGTAATATTCGGAAAACTCTTGTGTAATTCAAAAGAATTCTTTGAATTTGAGAAGTACATAATAATTGTAGCTTTGTAGAGTCGTGGTCACATTGTTGGAGACAATGAGTACATACATTAGGCAAACAAATCCTAAATCAGCAAAATGATAGTAATTTTTGCTTTATAATTTCTATACATATTTGATTTCAAAGATTTCGTCATTTGTGTAAATGTAGACTCTACATTGATCCCTGAGTAAAATATTGTATGATGAACAAGTTCTATAATTAAAAATAATATTCATACATTTAACCACGTCAAATATGGTGTTAAAAACCGTGCTTCTGAATTAAAGAACATTGTGCGAAAGCTCAATTTCAGAGACACCAATGAACATTTTATTCTATTCATCAGAAATAGAGCTGTGCCGGGATTAATTACGCCGTGAAGGGCATCTGGGGAATGGAGGAGCGCACAATTTATTTGAATGGGACGCTACCTAGACGTATAAGCAGATTACATTTAGACTATTTTGTTGGGGAAGAATTAATAATAAAGAACACCTTATGACGTAGTAACTATCAGCAAAGAGACCGTTAAAATATTATGTACCCTACAAGTATCAGCTACGGTAAAACAATGCTGCAAATTCAAAACCCTTTTCTTCTAGTATCTTCACTGGTTATTCGACTGAATAGTATAATAACAATTACTAGTTACCATTTGACATGCTAAAGGCTAAATAATCTAGAAAAAGACTGCAAGTGGTACATTATTGTCAAATGTTATTTGCAATGCAACAATAAATCGTGAGAGTCGTAATGTTGAAGCCAAAGGCACTTGGAAAACATAGGTACGCGAAATCTATTCTCAAAATAAATGGCCTACAAAGTACAATAACCTAAAGACACAAATACTGCAATTTCGAGGAAATATGAATATTAATGTAATAGCGTAACTCGTTACAGGAAATGGGGAGCGCAACATATTTCCAAACTCGATGCAACACCGCGTACGAAACAAACGATAAAATAATATGTAATGCCTTCGATCACGTTCGGTTGCGTGAACTAAAACAAATTGGACAATGCATTTGGTCTAAAAACCTCTTTTAATTCTTTTGAGAACTGCAAGCTTAGGAAAGAATATTGGAGGATATTTCGCATAACTTTCTAGAGCACACAGAAGTAACCGATCGAGATATTGTAATGACCTAATAGGCTGATAAGAACAACTTAATTTATGACATGGAAAACAATATTATAAAAAATATGTTGGACATCGACACTTTAAAACCACAGCTCTCGATAAGTAGTATTCCATACATTCCCATAACCCAGTTCAAGATTCGAGATCTACACAACCCAAAAAGCAAGATACCCATGACGCTAAACAAAAACTCCATTGCCAAATTCACATGAAACGCGCTCCAATAAACATGTCGTAATAAACCCTTAGTCCGAACGACCTGTATGGCTAGTCACCTGTGAAGTACAAGCAAAGTTTGTCAATACGCGTCAACTACAATGACGCTCTCAAATTAATTCAGTGCTAAGCTGTTGCTCATTGATGTAGGTTGCGTATGAAAAGCTGGCGACTGGTTATTTTTGACGTGGATGGTAAGTGAGACAAATGAGATGTTAAGGCTGTATTTGACGTGGATCCTGATTGTGAATGGACCATCCCAGTGACCTAGAGAGTAAAAAGTATGAGACATTAACCTAATGATAAGGTAAACTTAATTTCTCTAATAGGTAAAGATCAGGCTTATGAATGAAGGAACTGGTCATCCTCTTAGTTATTAGCGAACGACAAAGTACATCCTGATGAGTCTTGGAAAACGTTAGATGAACGAGAGGAAGTCGACTAGTCTTAGAAGATTGAATACCTGGCTAGCTCCCTGCTCTATTATCATCTTCAATTTAACAATTACTGATAACTGTGGAAAGGATGCCATTTCAAATAGATATTCACTGCAATCTATGGAACTTCGAACCAAAAGAGCCAACGAAGAGTAACGGGATACTACTGATTATTTTTTATGTGGCAAAAAATGTTCCGTCGATAGTCAATCTCCGATAAGCATCAACAAAACATTTCTGATAACACGAACAAATATGATAAGCTACTTGCAAGATTAAGAACAATAGCTTTATTAATTTATCAGTGCACTGTAATCAATGCACGATGTTACAATAAAGCCAGTACAATTGAATTCTCAACCGTCATCACACCATAATACAAGAGATGTGATAAACGACAACAGGCATGCAAAACTGAGACAAAGAACAACAAAGGCGCACGTTAACGAAGCTCTAGCAATTAAAAATAATCTCATAGGTATAAGATTCACATATACTAAAAACAAATCGAGTGCGACAGGCGAAAATAGAAAGCAATGGACGGAAGATGTGTGTCGCGACTCCGGCGCAGGTGGACGCGAGGGAGGGGGCAAACTAGACGGAGACGGCAATATACACGGAACTAATTTTACGCAAAAAGAAAAGGGACAGGGCGGACCGGCCAGTTTAACAACATCCACATATAGCAACATCTGGCTTTCCAAGCAACTAGAGAAATGTAATATTGATGGTTCGAGCAATTAGGAACACGATAACTTTGGACTTGTAACAACATTCCTAGAATTACTATGAAAATAGAGGTCTTGGGAAGTTATAAATCCACGGAACATACGGGCCGTGTGCGGTATCAGCTAAACATACAAGACAAGGACGCAACAATGATTATAAAATGAAGCTAATGGCTTACAAGCCGCAAATATTATCTCAGCTGACGCGCGTATAATTTAAACAATCGATTCGAAAAGTACGCATGTTGTGTGAAAACTGAATTAACAACGCAGTTTCGTCATCTCCGTAGGCGGGGTATCACGCTTTTGCCTCCATGACATTTGGCGCATAGCTGAGCGAGGCAAAGGCAACGCTCCGGGGATGCCTCGGGCCTGACTCTTTGGACGTTCACTCGCCGCATTCCAACTAAACAGTCTACACGTTGCGAAAATTTTAAACAATCTTAAGTAAATAATGTTATTTTCACGACAGGAGAATGAAAGTACAAATAGTAACGTTTTGTTTACTTCTATTAGTCAATTTAGAAAAAAACTGGCAGTGGGCGATAAAATATTAAAAATAAGACGTGAATACATTTGTTCAACACGCACTGCCACTGAAGTATAAAAGTATATGAAAAACAATTTTCATAGTGACGATTTTGATGACAGTAAACTTGCAACTGATAAAACTTTACAATAACCGATTGTGTCGCTTCAATAAGTCAATGACACAGCTGATAAAGTTCCAACGAAACTTCACAGACAATCATTCATAAATTATACGAACAATCGTAATAGCGCTGTAGAAGAACCGAAGGGTGTTACATAAAAAATATCTGCGGCAGAGTCTAATCTTGACCTCATTTCTCTTTTTAAAACTACCAGCGAATACGTCAACCGAAATGTGCCGTCTTTATACGACTATTAAAATTATATGTTACGTTCCCGATTCGCGTTTTACGAGAGTGAATACCAAGCGTTATAGCAAATAAGCTGTTAGTTTTTAACAAAGCATAGCATGGGGTTTAGGAGGTTGACATTGAAACATATTCGTAGAGCAATTTCGGTTTTGAGTAATTCATAGGCAATCGATTTATTTGACGAAGTTACTATAAAATGAATATATCGAGAGACGCAGTGAGTTTTTATAGACTAAAGTCTTTTTTTTATAAATACGGCAGGATGAAGTATTCTATTCTTATCACAGACCACACAGCTACAACCCTTTTCCTAATCCACTATGGAAACGACCGTCAGGACACACACATCTAAGAAACGTTTTAAATAATTTTATGTGTCCCTAGCCCATAGCTGAGAGACAACAGAAATTAACATCCCTAGGCAACTCTCACAACTTGCTCATGAAAATTCAAATGAGCTGATTCTCGGATACATTATAATTTCGCATTACTATGGAAATATGTAATTTCAGAGCAAGTTGATCAGATAAGAGCAATTAGAGCAGAGATAGCCCAAATATCCAGTATCTGTGACGACCTTGTTTTCATTTTCGTTCACCATCGATTTACCGTTCCGCTCATTGGATTTGATACTTATAATAAAAATAGTAAAATGACATAATGAATTGGAAGATAACAAAATATTAGATATTCATCTTTTTGAAACGATAGATGTAAAGTTTTAACTAAATCAATGTGTTCATACTCATCAACTTCATATAGATGCCGTTTTCAAAAACATTACAAAATAACATATTTGAAATCTTCAAAGTATTTCAACTGCGTGTTATTTGAAACGTTCTGAATGTTAATCCAAATAATTTCAAAGAGATTAAAATCTGTATGTTTTTCATAATTCCCAACTTTACGGCTGGCGATATGAAATAACATGATGAAAGTAGAGCGCGGTTTTGAGAGTTATAATGCAATGCTGACGCTTCGCTTTAACATAAAATAGACGAAGAACGTCATAAAACCTTCGAGATCGGACGTTTAGTATCATCTGATGATATAACACTTACAGGCTACAGACGTAAAAGTCGATTTGCAATAAAGTACTGAAATTAAAATTTCGAAGCAAGAACAACGAAGACACCAACCAGATTTAATTGAGCATGTAATTCATAAGGCGTGTAGCTATCGAGACCGGATTCCACCGATTGGATCGTATAGAATGCATTGGAAAACGCATTATGTATGTAAGTGTACACAAATGGTACAAAACTTGTTCGGTTAGAGCAAGCGCCGTGTTGACTTTAACATAGACAGGTTCCACGGCACGCTTTTTGTTCAACAAACTAAAGCAATATCAATAAACTCGTTTATCTTGTGAAAGATAGCTCTCCTTTAATGGCTCAGGACCCATTAGAAAAGTATATTGAATCGATTGAAGTGCGTTAACTATTAAGTAGCATCAGGAACTTGAATAATCCAAGAGTCCATACAAACTTGGTCCAGGACAAAAAAAAACGGACATGATGTCACCAGTCACCTTATTATTATTTTACATTATATATTAATCATTATTTATTGTTGTCAACAAAAAACAGCTGCCAATTATGCGCATACACATGCCTATAAAAATCCCGACTAAATATTAATGGGCAGCGCTTTAGCGCCAAAACACAATTCAATTAATGACGCATAACGATCGTGTTACACTTGTTGCGCCGTCTAAACATTACAATGAGCAAGTAATTACTGCGCTGCATGACAATCAAGGCACGTGGAATCAGTCGACACGGTGAGCTAATCTGCTCAAACAACAATTGTAATGCAATAAGGTTCACGACTTTTAAAGGTCCAGCGATAAAGGTAGACAATACACGGCGCCAGAATTGAATGACACGTGCCAAAAAGAAGTTCGCATGCCATTGGACACAGAATCCAGCTTACTAGACGGGAATAGTCACAGGCCTGGCCTGGCGGCCGTCCATACGCGAAACCGCTCTAAAATGTCCTAACTCAATCGTCGCCTTATCGCAATTTTCGATCTTACACGTAAGCATTTAGGTGCCTTTTACTCTGAACTGTTTCTGGATATAGGTCGGGACGCTGATCATGGGACGGATATAAGTTGCGTCTGCGCCGGTCCTTACGTAATTTTTGGTTGACGATGAACTCAATACGTCACAACGGAGCTTCCGGAAGACGGATGGCGATTTTGTATGTCCCTATTGTAAAGCAGTGCACAAAAGGTATGGTCAAAGTAGAAACGACCTTGCGGGTACTAATCGTGGTGTTTATATTTAGACCGAGCCATTAGATGGACTCCATTAGGTTGATGTATTGGTTGTTTTGACGGCACTTGAACTTCATGTGGAGTGTTTGATTAAAGAAAACGACGCGCGACGGTGCGGTTTGAATCTGTTCAGAAAGTGTTACAGATAAACATTAAGCGGATATCAAAGTATAAAAGAGTAATATGGAAGACCATTCTCCGGTTGGAACCACACGACTCACGCACGAGGATATATTATATTTCCAGTGAAAACACCTAGTTTAAACTGTGCCCACCAACTACGCTATGACATACATATTTCTCGAGAAATCATATTTTATTCAGCTGAGTTTGGGTTGTATAAATAAAAAACTGACTCAATATTAAAAAGTTACGTATCGTTGAGACTAATGGAGACAACATATAAATCCGTGATATACTAGATGTTTTTAATGCTTTCAGTAATTGTTTCGATGCTGTAGACGCCAATAGGGAGGAGAGATATAGCGGAAGCTTCGTGGCTTTAAACGAGGCAAACTCACGAATACTGAAGTCATCGGAAGCGAAGGGAACTCATAAATTTCCTGGGAATATTTATTCTATTTAGAAACTATAAGGTGGGAATGAAGTTTACAAGGTTTTATTTAAATATTCAGAAGCAAAGTTTCGTAACTAATTAGCACATGGTATATAAGAGTTACCCGATACTATGGCCTTTTTAGTCAGTGGAACTATCGTGATCGCTTTATTAGGAAGTGAGGACATGCGTGAACAAGTCACGAACATTTGGCAAGTTACGATAAAAAATGACGAAGTGTAAATTTTTCTTAGTTGATGATTGCTATTGACATATTGAAGGTAGTTTGTGACTGCTTTATTTAAAGGAAAGATGGAAAACCTTCATACAATAAGCGCAATACATTAATCTGTACACAGAGTTGGAAGCTACTAAAAAAGCAGCTTCGGGGTAAATTTAAAAGAGCTAGAGAGATTTTGATTAGGGTTCATTCCCGGGATCGAAATCGTTGGGCTTTGTTCCCGGGAAATCAAGCTCGAGAAAAGTCGAGAACTCGAGAAATCATGGACCTAATAGAAATTAAATCGCCGTTTGTTGTGTTGCGTGGTGGCGCGGGCCAAAGCGCAGCGGCACCCTTTGATCTCGCTGCAAGCGCTCTGCGGCGTCGTTTTTACACGTTCATTCGTGTTTCGACTTTAGCCAAGTATAGTTTACGTAGTGAGTGTTTCACAGATTACGTGATAAATTGAAATCAAACAGGAAAGTCTTTTCACTTTTATTGACACATCATGGCTTTATTATTCATATTATTTTTGTCAATAATATAATCTAAATATGATCTTAAATTTTACTAGGTATGAGTACCTATCTGTTCTTTTCTATTATATTTTAGTCAAACTTTAATACATAAAATAACTAACGATACATTCATTATACTACTTAGTCTAATAATGTTTCCTATTTTTGTAAAACAACAACACACAAGCTTAGTTTTTAATTATTGTAATATGTTTTTCTTATGTAAGTAATTTTAAATTAATGTGTCATTTTAAATTTGTGGGACGAATATTGCCAGTTGTGTTGTGTGTGTATCACATTTTAATCCAAGGGCTTATTATTAATTTGAACTACGTTTGTGATAGATTTTACCGAAACGTCACTATAACAGTAAAGAGGGAAGCATCAAAAGTATGGAAATATTAAAAAAAAAAATAAGGAATCAATAAAAGTTTTATAATTAATTTGATACTTTTATTTGAGAGGAAAACCACTGAATCTGTTGACGTTATTGGAACCAACTAATATGAGAAAACGTACGTAAATGTAAATTTCTCGACAACCCGAGAAGCCTCGAGAAATTAGCCCGAGAATTCTCGAGACCCGAGAAATTAAAAAGCTCGAGAAATCATGAACCCTAATTTTGATAAACTCAAACGTAAAGATAGCAGTCAAAATTTTTATAAAAAATCAGGATTGTCTAGCCACTAAATAAAATATTATCACGATCACAATGAGACAACTCCTGACGTTATATAAACAGTGACAAAAAAAGGACACAACCCAATAAAGCGCTCAACAAAAAGATACAGAATACACTAGAATATGCTACACATGTAACGATTAAATTATTTACGTTGAAGCATTTACACCATCGATGGGGACACGATGTAAAAAGTAGAAAATGTTGTTATGGAGGATTCAGAATCAAGTCACGTAGGTATATCGACACGTAGGGACCTTGATCCTGAGCCAGTCTTAGTAATAATGCCCATAAAAGAACAGGCCGGGGGAAGGGTTTCTACAGACGCCATGTAAGTTTGCGTATACTGTCATTTTGGCAGTGCGTGGGAATTCGGGCCGTTCACCCGCAGACCCTGACTAATACGAACGTTTTTGGACCTTCTCCAAAAACAGTAAGTTGTATTCGCAGTATGGGGACATACCAATCGATCAACAGAGCGACGGAAATATGAAATCATTGGGTGTTGTTTTCTTGGATTTTTCCACTAGGCGTCGATAAAAAGAATGATCGATAAAAAAATGATCGACATTAACGTTGAAATAAAAGTTATAAAACGCCAGAAAAAATACTTACAGCTAAGGAATAAAATATTAATGGACTACCCGTGTTTCCTGTGTTTATTGAACAGAAATACAACGAAATAGTAATGGTCGTTTAGACCCAAATACTCTGCCAAAACATAACAAAGAAAACAATAAGTTAAATTAATGTAACTAGGTATATGAAATACAAACAAGGCGAAATTCCCGAACATAATAACATTGAAAAAGGTAAAACAGACACAGATCAACAAATGGTACGATAACAAGATAGTGATATCTGTACCGAACAGCAATGTGCAAATACATGATGTAGGTAAATATTTAGCTGATCGCACACACAATGCATGCAGACTTGCTTTTTGTGGCAGTTTCTTGTAGTTTATACCAGAAACTGGCTTTAGTAGAATGGGAAAGCAATAGTGATTACAAAAAAAAAAAAAAAAATAGGAGCACGATTTTTTTGCCCAGTCAATATTTTTAACATCTCTATATTTTCTTAATTTGTGTCGTTTGAGTATATTTCAAATGTAAAACATGTTGTTCATAAGCTATCTGACAAAAATATTAACAACAACGAATATTCCATACATGAAGTCAAGGCCATTCGAAGAAAGAAACATACAAACAAAACCTGTTTTCACTTTTACTCTAGTTGCAAGGTGAATGCAGACAGAGGCAAAAGACAAGACTCTAGAAATAGCTACAGTAAAAAAATCAATGCAAAAAGAAGAGTTACGTAATAAATATTGCTAAGGCGTGACTTCTACACCAAAGAATACAGTATAAGTTGAGCAATTTGTCTGACACTCGCTTAGGATACGGGAACAGCCGCTAACCGCTAATCTTGTGTCTGAGGCCAGAGGTCACAGCATTAAGAGCTGTCATTTGTTTAGTCATCTAACTTGCAGACTCGCTGTCTGATGTATTACAGTGTCTTAAAAGTATGTATTTATCTCTTATTATATCGTAGGAAAGTTCCTTTTTAAAACTTTTTTTTTTTCTTTTGACGTGAGGTTTCGGGAATTTTATAATTGTAAATGGGTCATAGAATTTGTTCTAAAACATCTTAGACTATTACGAATGAATCATCTGACTAGCTTTATCTATCTATACATTATTTTAGTGATACGACTGATATATTTATACATATTGATAAAAACGATAACAGATTTAGATACATTTTACTCAGACGAAACCTCGCAATATTTGAAGAGATTTATATTAAATATTTTGATAGGCGCCAAACCAAAATAAGACATGACCAAATAGGTAAATAGCCGTAGGTCACCGCTAGACGGTATTTGACGTCAATTAGGAATATATTAATTATTTTAGTCGTAGGTGTGACCGCAGTATTGCGAAACGCGTAGGAATCAACGAATTCCTCAATCATTTTCATATTCACAGTCATTTTTGTTTTAATTCAATGATTGTCTAGCTTACCCATAGCCACAAAGAAATCAGGTCACGAGTTAGCAAAAATATTAGCAAAGCAAGATTGCAGTAGTTTCTTTAATTAGTTAAGTACTTACGTACAACCTTGTGATGGAAAAGATCGTCTCATTGAGATGTCACTGTTATCTGATAAAATGACAAGGAAAATGTATGTGCGCTAAGATACTATGGTACGTCAAACGAGTAAACACATAAAAAGAGGTAATCTGAAAACTGTGTACTGCTGTACATTTTCATTAAAAATTGTAGGAAAAGTGTGGAGGTTTATTGTTACATATGACGTAATCGACGTCACGTTCATGATCATTGAAGCAAGATGTATTGACGTACCATCAGTTTAAATGGTGAATAATAGTCATGAATAATAGGTTTCACGAGACATATAGCCAGATCCACTAGTATAAAATCTTTAATGTTTCAGTTTTAACAATACGACAAATTTTTGCATAGCACTTACTCCTTATCAAGATGAAGATTATTTTGAGGTCATACCTGAGAACAATAAGATAAAAAATGTTAAAAGTTATACAACAAAGAATATATCTACTTAATACTTATTCCGATAAAAACACGCGTATGAACTCTGAGCTATACTTTTGAAATATTCCCGTACTAGGTTATTGCACACAGTAAAGGTATTTCAGTATATTATTTATCTTCAGCATTAATTTGAACGTTATGCTAACACGGAGACAAACAATTAACAAAGGTCAAGCACGCAAAATCACGTTGATATTTATCATCACTAGATTCCAGTCAAATGCCACAACAGTCAATCGTCACAAAATGCATAAATCTTGTTAACAGGCTACATATATTATACTTGATAGTCATATTAATTTACAACATTACGCTAAACATTTTGATGAGCTTATAAAATTCATACCACGTGAAATTCGTGATATGAATTTTATAAGCGACCATAATATTCAGAAGAATACAAACCAAGCGAACAGTGATGCCAACCAAACTAACGAACTGTGAAACTGTCAACATCAGAAGAATCCAACTAAGGAACACAAAACAGTAACAGAGAACCTCAGTAGGTCGTCTCGTTGGAAATGTCCGCACAAATACCGCGTCGCGAATTCAGTGTTACCACAAACACGCACCTGAGGCTACGTGCCGACTCGAGAAAGTACAAGTAAGAGAAGAAAGTGCGTGGACGCAAAAACAAGCGTCCGACTGTCGGATCGGAATTCAGCACAGCCCACCGTGCGAACAAAATATTGGGATTGTGGAGAATGATATGGGAGAAGATGGCAGATTTGCCATGAGATTTGGATTTCCATCGTCTGAATTGGGCGGGTTTATAATGCTGTGTTGATAAATGGTATAACCCTAATGATCGAGAAATAAGAAAAGTTTAATTTTTACCCTAAGTTAGATTTTAACTAGCCGATCCAGACAAAGGATTATTTCGCTTGAACTAATCAAATCAGTGTCATCTCGCAATCACAATAAAAGTACGACTGAAAATCGAATACTCATCTCAGGGCCAAGTAAATTGGTACTCTATTGGAATAGGAGGGGCTGGGATTCCAGTTTAATTAACTCGATCGTTCGATAATCTTGGTATATCCAACTACATTACGGTACCTACTTAATTCGTGTCTGAGGTTAGGGGTTCAGTGCAACTTAAGTATAAAACATTTAAATGACGAACCATTTCGCAGGGAAAATCATCATCATAATGGACTTGCAAGGATCACTGTATTTGTGATTATTGTCCCATAAAATCGTGATGCCTCTAAGAAAATATTTATGCGCAATAATAATGCTTGTTACCTACTCAGATAAATCAACACCGATATAACATGAAAATTGTTTAGAAAAACTTCGCTTAGAATTCTAACCAATCTTCAAGATGGTCGTGATTAATCTACTGTACTAGCCTTCGGAAGAAATAATGTGTAGGAACGCATATTGCTAAACAGTGTCACGATCAAATCAAAGGAATGTGCTCTCCGAAGGTGATCCAGGTGTCACTATGGTCTGTGAGCATATTAATATACTTGTTAAAGCATATACGGAAATAAAAGTAAATGCTCTTGTTCACAGGCCTATGTAAGCAAACCATTGACTTCATTTGGTCTGTGCCCATGACGTCTCTTTTACAAAATACGGCATTGACACAGCAGAAAAGAATTCCAAGAATTGTGAAGATTTTAGAATCACCCATTCCTTTTAACATAACCAGAATGCAAGGATACATAAACCTACATTCAGATACATCTAATTTCCTAAAGCAATAAAACATTGTGACTCTTTTCAGGTCGTTTGAATCTTCAACTTTAAAGTGCAAAATCTTAAATAATCTAATGTGTCGATGGGTCATAAAGAAGTCTCTGACATTGGAAATTATCACTACGGCCACATTTTCTTTTTCAGTTTTTAACCTTACTGCGCCATTATAAAATATTCGTATACCTACTTGCCAGCATTACGCAAGATTCTTCCGATGCAAGTAAAGATCATATTATAAATCAGCCATTCCCACGATTTTAAGTAATTTATGTAGGTATTTTTAAATAAATATTATTGTTTAAATAAATTTAAAATACATAGTTTTGATTTCAAACATTTTTTGTCTATTGCACTGTAGTCTTTATCCTTATATTTTCCTTCCATGCCCTCAATAAGTTACTCCAAATCTAACTTTAACAGTTTCTACTACGTGCGACAAACCTTTAAGAGCGCCATTGCCTTGAGCCTAAGCATTAATTTGATTATGCAAACTGATCTTCTGGTGCCCCAGTTACAGTATGAACTTATCGTTCAGCTGTTAGAAGTAGCACTTTGGAGTTCAGAGATAATTGTTATATAAGAACTGATTGATTCAGTTCACCATTGTGTTCCTGGTGTCATTGTTCTGTTATGGCATTTGGACTGTTGACTCACTCTGAATTTTTAGCACGAAAACAATCATTAAAGGACCATTATTCGCTATCCACAGTTATTCTTTTAACAAGGTTTGAATGAGATAACGTCCTAGATTTGAATCTCCAAAAATAAACTGTGTGGAAGATGTTACTGGAGAATCAATGGAGTCTCTTCATGCCATCCGTGTCATGAACGGGGAACTCCACCTTTATACCTTTTATTAATATATCGAAAAGCATTCATTTCTATATCCATACTATTACTAGTGTAACAATTGGCAACAGCTATAGGAAGTGGGCGACTGTGGTGAAATATGTGCCATAGATTTTTAACACGGCATTTTATATTGTGGCCGATGAAACTGATTGCGGTATTTCGATGTTTCGTAACAACGTACTGAATTTGATTGAAAGTTGCCAATCTAAAATATCGGACGATTTTTTTTTAGATGAAATGTGTTTTTCAATTCAGTTCAACAGGAATTCATTGAGTTCATAATTATTACAGAGCACTATCACACGTGGCAATTTTATGGACAGGCAAATTAGTCATCTGGCTGAGATTTTCTTGGCAGGTTTTAAATACACAATGTGCGCACTCTCGTTTATCTTCATAACAATTAAGAATCTAAATCTCTCGGTAGGTAAAAAATATACAGAATTTATTCGCTTACTGGATGACTCAGAGCTTCAGAACAATATAGACATAAATTGACTCAGCCAAGTCACAATTTAAGGGCTGAAGTAAACACGAGATAACGCATGTCATGTTTTACTTTAACTTCTGAAACAACACGATTGGCGAACAACATTGAAGAGGTTTTGATAATACAGCACGAGATTTAACTGTACGGTTAAGATAACCTTGCAGGTTTCAAGATAACACTGACTGTGAGCGATTTCCTGAGAGTATTCGAGAAGACACCGAATAATAATACAATATCCCAACTCGCTTTCCAAAGAGATAGTACAAAAGCTGAAATAGTAGATGAATTTATGGCTACACGTTTTCCCCACATAAGTCTGAGTATTAAGCAATGTGATTAAACGAAAGTGGTTGCTGATGGTAGGCGGAGCGTGGGATAGGCGCAGTCTCTATGTGGGTGCAGTGATATCAAGGAGAACACCTACAGTTTGGTGACGAACTAATATGTTAATTTAAAAACTCGGCAAAATCGAATTTATAGTGATGTCACCGTAGACCCTTGGAATGTCGTCTTCTTATAAAACTAACTAATGTTGTCTTTCTTAAACTAGGCAAAATTTTCATTAATTATATGGAAACCTTAAGATTCAAAGGCAATGTGTTTTGATTGTCAACAAGATACTAATAAGCACTTCTGCACACACGATAATTTGAGTTGTCTCAGTGATTGTCGATTTGTCACATTTCCTGATTTTTGACCATGAAGCTATAAAAAAAAAGATATGAAACAATTAAAAATGCGTTTTACACTGTTTTATTTTTGCAATAAAAGAAGGCCAATCCAGTAACAGACATAATTCAAAAACGCAAATAAAAAACGAGAGTGAAACAATTTTATCGGGCGTATTACCATTGAGATTTGATCTATGTAACTAGGTCATCCAAATATACACCATATTCGAATTATTTCCCAAACACCTGTTCTGGTTCATACATAACAGCATCGTAATATAACATTGTTTGGCCTTGATTTACAACTCACAATCCATACATAATGGCTGTGGACAAGTTTGTTGACCAAACAAAAAATGACCCAACCAATCACACCGGATAGTCGCAAGTCGCCAGATGCAAGACAAAAGACACAGTAGGTACAAATTAGAAAATTCTATTGTCCATATGAATTGCAGTCAGAAGCGTTTAAATTACCATATGTGAAGTATTTGTTCAACGATTGACAGTCGCGTCTCGTCTGTATCGGGGACATAGAAAGTTCTTCATCTTGACAAAGCTGAAATTGACCATACACAAGCTGTTTAGGTGTGGATTTGCATTACAAATATAAGAATACAACCATTAGAATGGACACTTTCAACACGACATTATTTGGTAACCGTCCAAACTTATCAGAACCTATTTGGCTGCGGTTGAAAACGAAATTGAATATTTGAAACGCTTGTGTCAAGATACCTGAGGTTCGGTATCGCGGATAATTTTAACTGTGATACTAAAATATCGTAGAAGGAAAATGTTCTTACTTTGACGTACGCTACTGATGCTAATAGAGCCGATAATATAATACAAACAATAGTTTAACTCATGTACCTACGTTCTACATAGATTGAGGAAGATTTGCTGCAAATATGAAAATCTCGCCGCCACAACCATGTTGCCGCCTAGTTGATGTTATCTATTAAAACTCTCACTCATTTAAATTCCAACTTCTAACAGACACAGAAATGTCACTAGCAGACAATAAAAACTATGAGTTGCGGGCGTCTGCAGGCGTTCCCATGACGACTGCACAGTTCACAGTTAACCCAACTGTTAGCATTAAGCATTGTCACGTATCGACCTTTACAAAACATGCTTACTTGGTGGTATCCACGAATCAAGTCCCTATTCCGACGCAATAAAGGACACGGAGGAAGTTAAGATGATTTTGCACGATACGTTTCAAGTTATTGGAATAGTAAAGGGCTTGCGACTTCCTCCTGACGTTTGCAAGCGGAATGCATGAACAGATAATGATGATAGAAACTTTCTCATGAGTTGATTGGCTTTGTGTGAAGATAACGACTGTGGGGACTTACTCACTATTATTTACATAAAGAAGGCACCTGTTATGAAATTTCCAAACAACCTACGGTTGAGTAAACAAAGCTAGCACTTTAGACAAGTGCAAAAACTTTTGATTTCTCCTTCGTATATTCTACAAAAAAAAAAAACTTATATTTCGAATTCACCAAAGCTTTCTGAATAAGTCGATTTATAACGGTACATTCGGAGTAAGAAATTAGGTTATTGCATATATTATCAGATTTATAACTATCATATCAAAAAGAGTTTGCATAATGTTATTCGAGAGTTTGAATAAGCACAAACTTATTGGTCTTCTGGCCTTGATTATTTAATCATGAAACAACTATATCATCGTAGTCAACACTTAAGGAAAATTTAATAAAGCAAAGAAACATATTCAAACTCCAGATGTTTTAGAACAATCTAACATTCCTATACGTGTTCGCAGCGCGCTGACAGACGATTAATTAGATGAAATCATAAGTTTAGTTCACACTCGGGGTCACAGACGTGAAGTTCATCGTAGTGATCACTTTTAAATTGATTGAATATATCCCAGAGCTACATCTATTTCCCATTTCTCTTGTATACATGTTTTTGGTATAACGGTCTGTATAATATGAAGATTGCCAATTTCGCGCCCATTGTGTATCCATGTCCATGACAGAATGCCTAGCTACATTTTTGCTCCTTTCGTTCAAATGGCAAAAACTTTTTGACTGACGTGTATAGGTGCATGGTTGTCGGCGTGGCTTGCTTAATATTGCTGTTTTTTAGATTGATCAACATTGATGACGCAATCCTCAAATTCCTTAACAGTACAAGCTACATCTTTTTCTACGTTTAGGAAACTAGGGATTAAATTTTTGAATGTTCATAATCAGCTTTTTGCACATACGACGTATGCATTTTGTCCGCAATGGGGACGATTTATTTGACATTTAAAACTACCTCATTGTTGACCAACTGAAATCAACTTCAATTGCTATTGAAATTATATAATTGCAGCCTGTTAGCCCGCACAATATCTCTATTTAGCTGACATTTAGGGCTACAATCGGCCCTACCTTCGACACGGATTCATTTAATATCATCGGGCATACAACCTATTTTTATAAATCAGTGACCCTTAAATCTGCCGCCAGAGTCGGAAAATCCCGCTAGATTATATAAATCTGATATAATATAGCTTGTATCTCAGTGGCGTGCGTAATACGTGATAGATAAGTTTAATTACTAGCAGTTATTAAAGCGGGAAGCGATCGGACAAATCGCATTTTATCATGGCAAATGCCTTACTCAATTCGTACAGTTTTTGGGGTCTTGCTGGGTCAGATTTTGGTTTTCGAAAAAGAGAAAGCTGAGGGAAATATGTGAGGCCGGTCATTTACAGGTTTAGTGAGTTACGGGATTTGGGCACAGTTTCCAAAAGATTGACAGATGAACATGGGCTTCGTTCTAAAAAAATATGACTGTTATTAACAATAGATGCGGTAAAATATGTACTGACATCATTTAACATTTATTGCAATCGGTCGAAAGTAATTTCACATAATTTTCCCTTAAGGTAAACTTGTTTGTTCTAAAAGTGACCATTAAAACGTTAACTTTATAAATAGATTGCCTCTAACTAAAATAAATATTTATATGCTCCTGATTTTCTTAACAAATATGTAAAATCTAAGAAGGTGAAAGAATCTTTTTCAACAACGCTTCTGTTTAAAAAGCCTTGACACTTGGCACTCATCAACTGCACATTGATATTTCCGAAGCCGAGAATGAACTAAAGGGCAGAACGAAACCGGTTGATAGTAAAATGTCCAGATTGCCGAATACCTTTGGGTCACGTTTTACGCGTTTTGTGTGGCTACGCGGCCGGTGTTCCGCCGTTAATTTACAAATTACCGTTTATTTAACAGGAATATTATGCTGTGATGGCCAATAAAGCGGTTGGGCAGGCATGGCAGGTTTAAGGGAATTTCTGGAATAACTACTATACGATAAATTGAAGGACGCAGTTGATCGGTATGTGAATATTTTGGGAGACTTCGGTTCCGAGATTTTGTAACTGTTTGCATGTTTCACACTAGAAAAGATAATACAAATGGATCACCAGTTTAACGTAACAGTTTTGGACTTTGTACCTGCCAGTTCTGACGTAGCATGTGTGACGTGTGAGTACGCTTAGCAACCTGTTCAAGTCACAAGTATGCTCATCTCGAGAACATTCGGATGCCTACTCGATGCCACTAGCATGGCCACCATTCAAGCGCACTCCAGCTCCTTCGTTTGACGCAAGTGCACTTCCGATAAGTTCTGTTTCAAGCCAAAAATGGCTGGAAATTAAATTTGCTTGTACTCTGTGCCAAATGAAGATGGGTCTTACCTAGTGAATGCGAGCATCGAAGGAAGACGCTCAAGCAGCGAGTTTAGATGTGGTGCTTATGCAGTTAAGCTGGTAGAGCCCGAATAACGAATAACTTAGGCCATATAGGTACTTTATTTTCATTAACAACGTAGTGAGGCAACAGTACGACAATTCTTTGAAGTGGCACTAAATTTATTAAATTCCGCTATTAGAGTCTGTTCAACAGCTTGCTTATTTTTTGCCGTAACTTGCTGAAGATGTCGATCAGAATTACTGTGAAGATCTTTTTGTAAAGAAGGTTCTTTTGGAGAAAGAAGTCACACATATTTTACAAGAATGTTTACGCTTTACTAAGACGCCATAGGACTTTTGAGGGCACAAAATTGTAGGGCAGTTCGTTCACCTATTCAATGACCAGAGGGGGTGACTTATTAGTATTCAAATGACGTCATCAGGGGTCTCCATTAGTCAGACATCCCCATAAGTCATCGTACTTAATGCTTATAAAGGCCGTAGAGCTACGAATCGGCGGGTTGAATGAACTTTATACTTACGATTGCTTATGTATGACTAATTACCGTGATTGAGTAACAATTGATAGCGGAGGTTGTGTTGTTTATTGCCTTTCAATTAATTTAAAACTGTAATTAATATTACATTAACAGTTATCAAGTTTTATATTGTGTCTGCTGTGCTTTTGGTCCCTGACCCACATTTAAAACATCATTTAGGTATTTCAGTACAACACACATATGGAAACTTATCAAGATATACATTTCTAGTTTTAGCTAATTTCACATTATAATTTTTTTACATAGCATTGACTTATTGCACCATGAAAAGTCAGATTATACTGGAAATGTATAGCTTGATACGTCACTGTCTGTACAATAAATTTATTTTTGTCATTTTGTACATTGGTTGATTTTCACTGCTTTCCAACCAGAATTTCAAGTTTTCAATTTATCAAGTACATATTGATAATCAGCATTAGTGCGAAATAATCATAAACAAGAATAGATAATAGGACTGAATGGTCTATGAAGCTGTTACTTTTTGGACATGTAGGATAATTATACAAAATTGTATGTGGTGTCCGTTCGGGACTAACAAATTGTCACTCAGGAGGTATGCTTATTCAAATGAAATGAAATAATGTAATGTATTAAATTGTAGTGAACACACAATTATCTGACAATTCAGTGTAGTATGGTAAACCTACTTCAATATGTATAAACAGTATCTACCTACTTTCAATTTGATCATAGATGCATAATCACATTTAAGTATGTAGATTTATAATTTCTTGAAGCAAAATCCAATTAAACTTGACATTGAATAACTAGTTTTAAATTCCATAAAATATGCTGATTAATAGAATATTAAAGTCTGATTTCTCTTAAACCATGCATACAGATAATTATTTATAAGCTCATCCTCATAAATTAAAAGAAAGTGTTACATTGATTTAAAATATTATTTCATCAATGAGGTTTTTATACTATATTCTATACTCTGGTAAATACTAATTGTTGGCAATAATTTCATAGTAGTTGATGATGCTGCTGGGCCATCTGCCAGACTGGGTCAATAACCGACTCTCTGTGTCTATGGTAGGTGAATCAAGTTTTTTTTTCTAGGTAACTAGGTTAAGTTATTGATCAGATATTGCAAAATGAAAGTGGGTAAACATAAAACCAAAAAGATAAGGCGGAACAATTTTGAAACTATATTATTTAGAGTTTTGGAATATTTTCTGCAATTTATTATATGAAATGAAATAGTCTTGATATTCAAATAGGATTTAATACCTATACTTTAATTTTATAACAAAATATACTAAGCAATAAAACATTTTTTAAAAATCATGTAATTTTTTTTTTTAATTTTGTCATCTATGCTCTAACTCAATAATTCAAAAAATAATATTACACAGAGGTTTCATGCCTAGACAGTAACAATTCTAATTCACTGATCCACAGTCACAGCGAGACAGTCCACATAAAAATAGATGAGTTGAAATATCCACATTATTTTTGCGAAACCAGCACAACCGATCGGCTGTCTCTGTCCGCTTCCAACCCACTGTGTTATTTTTAACACGGTCCCAATTCCCTAGAACTGTCTTGTGAAATAAATGGGTTTATTAAATTAATGTGCACCAATCGAGTGCTACGCTAGTTCGCAAACTGAACTTGTGGTATCCTATTCTACTAACTGTTCCAATCCAAAATTATCACGTCTGCTCACAACTATAAATAGAAAATTAAATGCCCTGGAAATTATAAAACTGCAGCTCTGCGACGATACTGTCTGATACAATACGATACGTGTGCACTTACTACGTACGTAAACAAATATGAGGAAAAACACAGGTGTTTCTTACATCGACTATCAGACAAGCAACAGGTGAAATTCGATGCACAACGAAGTCTTCTTACGGTCTAATCACAAGAAACCTGCCCTGGCGTGCCGCCGATCTTCTCAAAACCATACTTTCACAACACATCAGCAGCTAAATACATAAAAAAACACCATCACCGACTAACAGCACTCTTTCCACGTAAGGTGAATAAAACAATAAATACCTTTTCCTTCGCACGTCCGGCATGTTTTTGCACTGTTTTCGCGATCAACGCACCTTTACTTTCAGCCATTTCAATCACTGTTTCATTACAAAACGTCTTTATTTCGATACACTATCAATCTGCAACCGAATCTGGCTGCAGCTGTTTGCTGTCACACGTCAAAATCCAAATGCGTGCTGTCGCTGTATTGTACTGCCGCGAATGAGAGAAAATTGTCACCCTAGCGCCTCGTCGTAAACGTTTTGCATCGTAAGTTACTGTTGTTAGTACGTAATAAAAAAGATAGGTGGCGCACTAGTGTGCCTGAACTTTCGCAATTGCTTTAGAAAGGTATAGCCATCACAAGTTCATTTTTGTATTGTTTGCTATTTGAGCAAAATTATTATGTGAAAACTGTCGAACTAAATACCAATTTATTTCTAAAATACTATTTTTGATGAATTTGTAATCTTGCCATCTAGCGGGTTTTATTATCAATCTAAAACAACGTGC
This sequence comes from Aporophyla nigra, assembly GCA_947507805.1. Lineage (NCBI taxonomy): Eukaryota > Metazoa > Arthropoda > Insecta > Lepidoptera > Noctuidae > Aporophyla > Aporophyla nigra. The sequence goes on from OX382296.1 coordinate 24,357,382, forward strand.
AGCTAATTAAATTAGGTACCAACAGATGGCAGAAAACTCATTTTAACTCTATATTGAAACAAAACAAAATAGCTATGAAAGGTAACGGCAATATAGTTTACTAAGGAAGCAAAAAAGTATTTAATCATCAACAAATTACATAAATATCAGTTGTGTTTGTTTAATTTCATTTTATGAATCATGGCTGAATGCGTTCCAGGCGTTCCATAACTAAATAAAGAAAGAAAGATTCATCACTTCATCATTTCACCATGATTACATCACAATTAGGGATGTTCCGATACCATCAAAGTCAAATCATTTCTCGATACTACTTATGCAAAAACTCCTAATGTATCGATACTTTCTTATAACGGTACTTTTAGATTTTGACGTGATAGCGTCTTATGAATCGATGAACGCCGGCTGTACGCTTGAAGTGTGCAAGCGAGAACGCGACAAGCGATAGCAATACAAGCGATTCAATTCATAAAAGTATGCAATTTTTCATCAATGTTTTCTTATGACGTTATCAACTTATCACATAGAATTATCATCCATAAACCAACTTTACAAACAACCAATTTTTTTTAAATAAAACCAACGTGGCTAATGTTAAAGAACAATAATTTTGTGAGGGCAAAAATTAAAAGTAAAGTATTTTAATAACAAAAAATAATCAAAAAACTCTTAGGCATCAAGATTGCCCGAAAACAGTAACGCTCTAGATATTTTGCAGACAATTTGTTCCATGTTTGTGTCACATTGTTGTTCCGGCTTTGAAAAACAAGCACTCGCTTGGAACCGATGTTGCGACTACAACAAAGAGTACTACATAGTATAACATATTTGGACTACAATTAAATATTGTACAATATATAGAAATACAAATTTTATATCATCCCTTTCTGGGTTGCTTAAAAGGGAAACTACTGGATTTGATAAATATAGAAACTTTATTGCTGATGAGATTTTTTTTTCTTCTTGTGTCCGTGTTCTAACTCATAATGCACGCGTAGCATGACCACCGTAGAAATGGGTTTTGTCGACGGAAGAATAGATAAAATTACAGATTGAAGAAAGATTAAAGACAAAATTAAAGATTGTAGAAAGATTTGTACCGTTTTATGCTGGCGTAGCATGACAATTCTATTTTCTATTCTACCAAGAATAGACAAAACCCATTTCTACGGTGGTCATGCTACGCGTGATGATGTTTCCAAACATCATATTCGGGTGGTGCAGTAGATGAGGCATCATCTTCTGACTCGATTTCGAGTATCGCAAGATTAATACGATGTTATTAGTACTAGGTATCGAATGAAAATAAATCGAGTACCTACTCGTATTTACTAGTATCGGAATGTCCCTAATTACAAAACGATAGTGACATTGACACAGTTCTGAGTTGACAGTGACAGTTCGAATTTTGAAAATTGAAAATAGTCAAACGTTACGCTTTGTTGATTTCGTTTATTTATTTATTGTTTGATATATCCGTTTTGATTATTGACTGAAGAGTTTTTTCACAAGATTATGGTAATTAAAATTACTTTTCTAATAATATATGCAAACATTGGTTCCAGTTGTCAATTAATTATCTTTGAACTCCATGCTGAACTGGGTTTTCAGGAGGGAAGGACGGAGCTTCAGCGCAATGCCGTTACAGAAGCTCGTCGTAAGGAGTTGGAAGTGTTTCAAAGAGCTCAGGACGTCCAATGGCTGAACAGCCGTATGGAAGATGGCCGAATGAACCGGTGTCTCGCGCTTATACAGCGGGAGGCTGCGATGGAAAAGAATTTCCAGGATGTAAGTTCCTCATTAGGTCAGTGGGTGGTCTTAGCGGTGAACACAGTTTTTCCATCTCTATGGCCCAATTATGACCCTTATGGTTTCTTAGTTTTACGACAAAAAATTAAAGGGTAACTCGTAAACTTTAATAGTTCTGAAGTTATAATAAAACACAAACATTCTCACGGTTTTTCTTTTCAATTCAGAGAACCGACCATGCAGCTATCGTAAATGCCAGAGCTGAAAAAGAAACAAAACTGGGCATAGAAATAGCAAAGGTTCGACGCGAGGAGGTCTGCCAACTACTCCGAAGACATTATTTGAGAGAAAGGGATCCCAGTCTTAAAGAACTGTCTAAGAAACTGCAAGCTGGTTATGTTTGCAGGGATTTACAGCAGCAAATACTACATAATGAATATAAGAGACTGCAGGAAAAGGTATGACTAAGAAAACGTCTGAAAACTCACTCTGAAAGAAAGTTACTTTGGCATAATTATGTCCAGTAAGTAAGTACAGTTGCGTTGGCCATGACGAAGAGCCGAGGCCTTTGCCCTGCAGTGGGACATTACAGGCTAGTTAAATTAGATTAGGTATAGTTGATATGTTATTCTTAATTTGCAAATACTGGATACCTACATATAGTCAAAAAGGTAAATAAAATTATGAAAAACCATTTTGTTTAAAGATTAATTATGAAGTTTCTTGCCCATTTTCTTTCATATGAAAGCACCTTTTTGAAGTTGGAACCAGAATCAATTGTTTTTTACATACAAGAACCATTAAAAGGCAGTTTTAGACACAAGAAATGCCTTTTAATGGTCTATATAATCATTAGACATAGATTATAAACCCTGAAGGAACCCTGCCTTTAATCCATGTATAGGTCACAATTTGATCTAACAATCAATTTTATCAAATGTTTTTATAAATTCACTGTCTAGTCTGAAGACATGCGCACAAACAACATACTCCTTAACTCTCTGTATGACAATAAATCTGCTGAAGAACATGCGGAGAAAGAAAAGATGGATCGCACTATGCAGTACTGCAAAGAGTTGCAGCAGCAGCTTGTGAACCGGCAGCTTCAGAAGAAGTGCCAGTATGAAGACAGCTTGATTGAGAAGAAGATGCTGGAAGATATCATGCGGTCCATATCAGATGAGGATATGAAGTGAGTGATTGTTGATACAGTTCTAATGATAATAATATAATATTTTGGTATTTTAAATGTCTTTATAATTATTATTATGTTTTGCTTAGTCTGTCGTGCCCCACTGGTGGGCAAAGGCCTCCCCAAAGTTCTTCTAGGAACTCTTGTCCCGCGCCACCTCGAACCAGCCGTCGCGGTACGCATCGATGTCTCGCCACTGCGTTCTGTGCCGACCGCGGCGGGGTCGTCCATATTCAAGCACTCATTGTGTGAAGACCTTTGCCCAGCGGTCTGAAAGAGAGGTCTGAGAGATAATTTTTGCTCACCTGATCCTTCCCGTCGCATCGAATTGCCTGCCAGTTTTCGTCCATTTTTCGTTGCTTCTCCGCTCCTTTTAATCATAGCGTAATTTTATATAGCCTATAGCCTTCTTCAATAAATAGGCTACCCAACACAAAAATTTTCACACGAATTTTGCAATTCGGACCAGTAGTTCCTGAGATTACCGCGTTCAACCAAACAAACAAACAAATTCTTCAGCTTTATAATATTAGTATAGAAGTCAGAGGCGGAGGAGACACGCCCAATTCCATATGAGCATGGCAGCTTTTTGCCTACGACTGTTATACCCGTTTTGAAACGCAGCGTGGGGTTCCGAATTTTGTCGTGTCTTTTAACACCCAGAATACTGCGTTCCTTCCTGGTTGGAGTAAAACCGATGGCTCCCATGGCCCACGCACAATGGTCCACTCAATGGACCAAGTGCGGAAACCAAACCCCCATAACATATAACATGCTGCGTTCCTTCACTCTTTGACAAACTAGGTGGTTGAGACTCGGTGAGCGACCAGAGGGGTAATTGCGGAACTTTTTATCGGTAGGAATTGGTTTAATATTCATAGTTAAACAACATTCATTGCGTTATTTACGTTGCTGAGCCGACAATTTATTCGAACAAATGACGCAACGATTTAGAAATAATCTTCAATCCCATTCAGATTCTGATAAATTGTGCGTTTCGCAATTAGGGTGCAGATCTGAGCACCGTAGGTTAAGATGGGCAGGATACACATGTCGATGAGATGGCGCTCCAGAGAGATCGGCAGAGCTCCCTTTATATGGGAGGTCGCTAAACACCAATTTTACTAGCCTGGGTTGTGTACTAGACTCGTGTGCCTGGTGAAGGTAACCCATCGGATCATTGTACTCTAAATAGTAACTCAGCATAATGCTTAAAATTTACTAGGATCGTCTGAACAGCACCAGCTTGTGCAAAGGACAATAATAGACACACGATATTAGACACAGATTCTAGCTTGCTATCCTGGCTTTGATAAACTAGCCTCGTGTATCGCGGGCACGTGGTGGTCCGCACCGCGTCTCTACTCATTGCAATTAATTAATCTTCCTACGTGACTTCCGATAAGTCTGAGAAATTCATTGTTCAGCAAATTAACTGCCAACTTAAATAACCTGTATTTTCAATGATGAATGATTTTATTTCTGTTAGTAGGTTTGGACAAACACTTTTACACACGAATTGTATGATAAGGATTACAGCATTTCGATAAAAAATAATTTCCCTGACTCCTAAAATCCGATGCGGCGCTATGCAGCTGTAATACACACTAGCCTAACAAAATTCTCACCTACATTACAGAGAACATAAACAGAAACACGATCAAACGGACAAGATGCGTCATGAAATGAAGACATTCATGCAAGCGCGTAACGCTTGGAAACAGAAGCAGAAAGAGATGGTTATCATCGAGGAGCGGCAGATCGAGGAGCAGTGCAAGATGATGGCGGATAGGAACGCGGCTGTGTGAGTAGTATCAAACAACTTAAGACAACATCCTGTTTGTATTACCTCGACGTGTTTTGTTCGTTTATTCCCTTTTTCCCCTTTCGAGCTTGCCATCAGGATGGTGGCTGGCAATAACTAGTTAGTGGCGTTTACCACCCCGGTGGTAAATGGCACTTATTTAGTGTTATTTGCCCCCTTCATAATATTATAGTAAGGTGGTTGATTCTCATTACGTATTGGACGTCTGGATGCCTATAATTTTAGTTATGGTTTTTCAGTGTGGCGGAAAGAGAGCGAAAGATGCGGATAAGACAAGAGATAAATGACAAGATGTCTGCTAAAATACTGGCAGATGAGGTAAAAAAATTATTAGTTATTAGCTACTGTCCGCGACTTCGTTCGCATGAAATTTTAGCCCCCAACCCGTCGTGTCGTATCCCATTGCCCATCCGTGCTAAAACTTCGTTTACACTTAGTGCCCTTTTCGACATTTTGCTCGGCTCTTAAGGGTCGTAGCGTGATGTTAAAAAGCTTATAAACCTTCTTCAAGATTTGGGTTATATTTGATAGCCAAAAGAATTTTTCAAATCCAATGGTATTTTCAGATTTTAGTTCCTAGAACCAAACTAAGAAACTCACATACGTTTTTTTATGGGTGGGAAATCATCAAATGATGTCCGCACTGGGCGGAGCGGGAGGGCGTGTCAGACTTTTACTGACTAAAACCCACCCGTGTTCCTTCAGTTGCCTATACGCCAGGGCCACGGTATCTCTTTCGAACAAATCTCGCGACCCTGGCAGGCATCGGTCTTCAAATCAGTCGGTTTTCAAATCCGAGTGGTAGTTCCAGAGTTTACTTCCTACAACCAAACTAACAAACTCACGAAAGTTAGGCACCTCTTTATAATTAGTGTAGATGTATTTATACACTGCTGTTCATTGTTATCTGTATCATTTTACTTATTATTAGTGCCGTCTGTTCGCTAGCGCGTATAGAAACACTCCTTCTTAGTTATTGTGTGACGAATCTTTGTGGCAACGTTCGACAAAGCGGAATTATTTCTTAAATTCTCTCGGTTTTATTCCGAAACAATGTTATTTTTCTGTAGTCATTTTTAAACCGGGAGCCTGTTTTTGAAATTAGAACCTAACAGAAATCGAAATAAAGGTTTTTTTTTATAAAACTGACAGCTCAGTGGTGTCATTTTTGTATAAAGAACTTTACCCTATTCGAAACAAAGTTGGTTGTGTATAATGGGGCTCGTGGGTTAATAACAACCACAATCGAAGGTTAATACGCTTGCCGTGATCGGTTCTTGGACGGGTGATCATCTATTACAAATCGATACCACTCAGTGACCACACGTTGAGCCATTGGTCCTTTTTCATTCGTAGATCTTTGACAGACGTTACTGGTAGTCAGAAACCAAAAAAAGACTGACAGTTTCACCAAGGGATACCGTGTTATCCAGTAACTGGTTTGTGGTTGTCAGAGAGGCAGCCGCTCAATGTAAAAGACTGGTATTTTGCTGCATCCGGTTAAAGAAGAAGTGGAAGTCGATCCCCAACATAGTTGGAAAAGGCTAGGCAGATTGAGAGTGATTGATAGATGTTATACACATACACAATATGTTTAATCTCAAATCTACTTTCAAAGTTAAAGTTCGCGAGCACATTCGCAAAATGTTGGCAGTTTCATTACAACGGTAATGTTTCTTCATTGTTTGTCTTACTTGATTTTAGTAAGATCATTTATTTATATATATTTATGTGTGTATATTTATATATAGTTAGGTATGTATATTGTATTTATGGTTTAAATAGGTTATGCGTTTATATTTTAAATATTTGTTCACCAAATTTATTGCACCTACCACTGTTTGTCTCTGCACCACCCAAAGGTTGACTGGTAGAAAACGCCTATGGCATTAAGTCCGCCTCTGTACATTTGTGTGCGTGAAATATTAAATAAATAAATATAATGTATAATATCACATTAATACCAAATGTCTATATAAAGATATCTCGAAGTTTTGTCAACTAATAATCACACACAAAATAAAAAAAAAATCAAAACAAAAAAAAAAAAAAAAACAAAAATTACAAATCAAATAAAAAAATAATCAAATTCAAATCTTGATTCACAGGCTGCCCGCCAAGAACGGATAAACTTGATAAAGCTGCTTCAAGAACAAGAGTATCTAGAGAAGAACCATCAAGGTGACCTGGCCGAGAAGAGAAAGGCAGAAACAGTGAGAAGGAACACTATGGAAACTCTGACGGCACAGATGAACGAACACAAGATGGCCGCACAGCATGAAAAGGACGCTGAAGCCAAGTTTAGGAGGGAGGTATGTAGAAATAGAAGACATGTGACTTCTACCAACCCGCACTAGGCTCGCGTGATGCATTATGGCCCACTCCCTCTCATCGAGAGAAGGCCTGTGTCCCAGCAGTGGGAACATTATAGGCTGCTGATAGTTTTAGCCGAAAGACGTCCACTACTGGACAAAAGGCCACCTCCAATCTAATCTGGGGGAGTTAGCCATAATCGCCACGCTTGGCAGGCGGGTTGGCGATCGCAGAATGGTGGTAAAATGCATAGAGAACGCTGCTGATTCTCTAGTAAGTCCCTTAGTCGCCTCGAAATTATTTATCTTGACTTGTAATCCTAATCCTCACTAATACTATAATTTCGAGGCTATGTTTGTTACCTTTTCACACCTAAACCACTATAACGATCCTCCTGAAATTTTGCATATACATTGTCAGGTGTACAGAAACGGACATTGCAAAATGTACTGTTCCCGAGGAAAACAATACTAACATTCTTATGGTAATAATAGACGGCGCCACGAATCATGATTGAATTATCTTTTATTAACCGACGAAAAAAAACGGAGGAGGTTATCAATTCGACGCGTATATATTTTTTTTGTTTGTTTTTTTTATATGTATGACCACGCATAACTTTTTACATAGTAGTACGATTGTGATAATTCTTTTTTTATTGGAAAGGGTATACTCCGAGGGTGGTCCCATATAAATTTGGAAAACAAAATCGAACCCTAAGGGTCGGAAAACAGGGGATGATTGATTGTTCACTCACTGATTGTAATGTTTAACCACGCATAACTTTATACAGAGTAGTCCGATTTTGATCATTCTTTATTCATTGGTTAAGGTATACCTCGCCAAGTATTATAAGTACATTAAAGCCACAAAAAATATAAAATAAAAACTTTTTACCAAAAAATTTAACCGCCGAAAAAACTGAAAAGCAAAAAATAATAAACCTTAAAATTATGAGTCGGCGCTGAAAAATCAATGAACAAAGATCACTCAAAGCGCCGACTCATAATTTTAAGGTTTATTATTTTTTGCTTTTCAGTTTTTTCGGCGGTTAAATTTTTATAATTTAGAATTTGACAATCTATTCGGACTATACTCTTCATTTATGTATGTATAAAAATAAGGTGGCATCTATATAATATATTTATACGTGAAGTAAAAACTATGTACTGCTTTTTCAAAAATTACGCGGACTACGAAATTTGGCACAGTTTTATTTGGAGAAGGAAAGCTAACATTTTTATAGAATAATTAATAAAAAAACAATCTAATTTCGGCGATTGGGCGACTACGACTTTAACCTTTTACCATGTAACATTTTCTAAAATATAAAATCTATATATATAAAAATGAATCCCTATTTCCCTTGGTCACGCCATCACACGTGAACGGCTGGACCGATTTCACTTTTTTGTTGTTGTTGTGTTTGTAAATGTCAGGAGAAGGTTCTTATGAAATAAAAAAAATTAAAAAGAATTTTACAAAAAATACGCGAAGTATGAAATTTGGCACAGTTTTATATGGAGAAGGAAAGCTGATATTTTTCATAAAATAATTAATTTTAAAAAAACAATCAAGTTTCGGCGACCGGGCGAGTACGACGTTAACCTTTTACCATGTAACATTCTCTAAAATATAAAATACATTTATACAAATTATCTGTTTGGAATGCCAAAATAACAACTTTTTAGTAAATGCAGGAAAGTATTTACGGTACTTTTACAGTTTAGTTTAGTTAGGGATATAGGCCTCTTCTCGGTGAGAAAGTGGGCCGTAATCCATAACACAGGTTGGTAGAGTTAGGAGTATCTAAATTCTAACGTTACTTAAGATTATTATAATTATAGTTTACATGGTATCACTTTTCAGGCGGAAGAAAAAATGGCGAAGGACTTAGCTAAAGAGCAAGAGAAACATCAGAAAAAGAGAGAGCAAGGGAAGCTTTATAGTCAGGAGTTGTTGAAGCAGATTCAAGACAACGCTCGCAGGAAGAAGATAGACCATGAGATGGAAGAAAACCGCGCCGTGCAAGTCTACGAGGCTGATAGGAAGTGGTGAGTGTAGCTTACCAACGTTACCTATTGTAGTATAAACTGCCCCGTTATTTATCTATAATATGTATGTATTTAGAAATATATAAGTATGTTTATCAGTTGTCTGGTTGCTATAGTACAGGCTTTGCCTAGTTTGGGAGCAGATCACGGTGTGTTGGTTGTCCTAAGATACTAATTAATTAGTTAATATTAATTAATTGAAATTAATTCATCAATTGATTGGCCTGTTAGTCTAGTGATTAGTGACCCTGACTGCTAGGACTGAGGTCGTGGGTTCGATTCCCACCCAGGACAAATCTTTGTGTGATGAGCACAATCATTTGTTGTGTGTTGTCTGGGTGTAATTTATCTATAATATGTATGTATTTACAAAATATATAAGTATGTTTATCAGTTGTCTGGTTACCATAGTACAGGCTCTGCCTACATTGGAATTAGATAACGTAGTGTTGGTTGTCCTAAGATATTTATTAATTAAAATTAATTAATTAGTTAATATTAATTAATTTAATTCGATAATATTAATTAATTAATATTAGTTAGTTAGTCTCGTGGTGCAAGTGCGACTGCTGAGCGTGGAGTCCTGGGTTCGATTCCCGGGTCGGGCAAAGTGTTACTGGGTTTTTCCATTAGGAATTTCTTAGTAGCAGCCCGGAGTTTGGAAGTAGGCGGTGTGATACCCGCGTGCCTCGCTACGCACGTTAAGCCGTTGGTCCAGCGCCTGATGTTTCTCCGCTCGTATGGGATGTCCGTCCCTAAGAACTTTGACAGTGAGGGAACTGTATCTGCGCATACACTTGAGCACTCTAATATCTCCCGCTCCCATGACTAGTCTCCGTTGAGATTGGCCGCCGTGGCCGAAATACGATCTGGAGGAGGGTTACTGGTAACTCGACGTATTCCTTGCAGGACGTCATAGTAGGGTTAAAATGCAACAAATTAAGCCACCAAATGTTCTACCGAAATTCAATAGTTTTTGAATTAGTTAAGAGTTTTAGTTTTTTAATGAAAAATCCCAGATTAAACCATTTGAAACCAATTTAAAAATGATTTACGGCGCGACTGTACTGAAATTTAAGATATTATCATAGTTGACGCCGTAGCAGACCTTTGATAATAATTAAAAGTTCAATAATGCCTAAAACTTTGGCAAATATCACTAACAAAACATTTAATATTTTGTAATTTTTGCTATTACTTCATAAAAAATGTAGTCTAGTGCAAAAAAAAATACTACACCTGGTGTACAAATTACTAACAAAATATCCTTGTCTTATCAGCTATCCAAAAAGGTATGAAAGTTAATACAAAATCATGGACTACATTATGAAAATCGTTTTTGATTTAGTACAGGCGTGCGTTTCACAAAAAGGTGATTATTCGAAAAATCAAAAACAAAATCGTGAACATTATTATCCTTTTTAATCAATATTAAAAACTTTAATTACACACATTTCACACGTCTTGTTCGATATGCTGCCCTCGGTTTCGAATACATGTTCTTATTCGCTTCCTTACTTCGGTTTTTGTTATTCTTGAGGTGATTGTTGCCCTCATCTGGTCCGCCGCATTTGTAATTCTCTCCTTTAGTTCTTCAATTGAATTTACTGGGGTCACATAAACTAGATCTTTCATATGACCCCAGACGTAAAAGTCTAGCGGCGTCGGATCAGGGCTTCGTGCAGGCCACGGAATCGTCCCACCGCGCCCTATCCATCGGTTTGGATAGTTTTCATCCAGCAATTGTCGAATTGTGATTCGGAAGTGGGCTGGACATCCGTCATGTTGGTAAATCATGTTTGCTCTTCTTTCTTCCGGTACATCCGTGAGCAGTGCTGATAAATGATTTCTGAGGAAATAAAATAAAATAAAATAATAAAAAGGTTTATTTCAGAAACTTGTACAACTTTTACAGTAAATCTTACATAGGGGCCTCCTTTTAAGTAAAAAATATACCTGTGCTAGGAGGTCCCGCTCTCCAATGACAAAAATATAATGGTAAAAGTGGTGTGCAAAGTAAAACTATTATATAAACAAAGGAAATTACAAATAAAATCTAAAACAAAACAAGGCAAGACTTGAACTATAACTAAATATAAGAAAACAAAAAAGTAAAATGAAAAATAAAAAATTAATAAAAAATACAAACTTAGAGATATATCCTAGAAATAGTGTGTATTATGTGTGTATGTGTGTGTGTGTGTGTGTGTGTGTGTATGTGTGTGTGTGTGTGTGTGTGTGTGTGTGTATCTTTTCAATCTCATATTGACGATGCTTGCAGTAGTAATTCAATGTCCTCGTAGGTCTTAAGTTTTAGCCATTGAACTATTGCCTTTTTGCAGTCTTTAGTGGTCATGGGATAGATGTTAATTATTTTATTAATTTTATTATATAGAGCAGCGGAATTTCTATTAAATTGTCGTCTGGCATACGCAGTTTTAACAAATTTTACTGTTGCAACACTGTATTTTCGTCTTCTTTCCAGATGGTGAGGGTCATAGGGCAAGACTTTGTGTAATTTTAAGACTGCATGTAGTATATATAATTTTCTGACTGTAAGAATACCGCTAAGGGAGTATAACTCATTGGTTGGGAATCTGTACGGTTTGGTATACATGACCTTGATCAGAGATCTCTGTGCTCGCTCTAGCTCAAGAAACTTCGTTTTTGTCGCACCGCCCCACACGGGTATACAGTAGGTAAGAATTGACTGAACTAGAGAGACATAGATTTCATTTAACATTTTTTTAGTTGTTACATGTCTTAGGTTCTTAAATATCCAGATAAGTTTTCTCGTACGGGCCATGACCATATCTGTATGAGTATGCCAAGATAACCGCTGATCAACGATTATACCTAGGTATTTTATGTGAGTCACTTTTTCAATACTTTTACAGGAACAGTTTGTGCTAAGTATATTATTACAAGTGTGGATTTTGAGAGTTACGTTAGGTCCAGGTTGAGTGTTGTTGTAGATTGTAAATGTAATATATTTTGTTTTAGAGATGTTTAGTGTAAGAAGATGTGAGTTCAACCAGTTAGCAATTTTGGTAAGACCCTTTTCAGCAGACTGATATACGGATTCCCATGTATCACCAGAGAAAGCAATAGCAGTGTCATCTGCATATGAGAAAACGCGACCATTTTCTATCACCATTTTGCAGAGTTGGTTTATATATATTAAAAATAAAGGCGGACCCAGCACGCTACCCTGCGGAACGCCGTAGGTCACATAACACTCCTTACTGATATGCTCTCCTACCTTAACTTTTTGCCTACGATCCTGTAGATAGTCTATTAATAATGCTAATGGGCTTCCTCTTACGCCTATACCCTCCAGACTACGCACAAGAGTGGGGACAGAAACGGTATCGAAAGCTTTTTTCAAATCTAGAAATACAGTTAGACATTTTTTTCCTGAATCTACTAGGTTAACAATATGAGTGGTTAAAGCTGTAACTGCGTCATCCGTAGATAATTTTTGTCTAAAACCATACTGAGCTTGTGAAATAATGTTATATTTATTAGTGAAGCTGGTTAGTCTAATATTAATTAGCTTTTCAATTATTTTAGATATTGCAGGCAAGACAGAGATAGGTCTGTAGTTGTTAACGTCATTTCTGTCTCCACCCTTGTGCACAGGAGTGATTATGGCTTGCTTCAGAACTGGAGGAAATTTCCCTTGGATAAAACACAAGTTAGCAAGATGCGATATTATGGGTACGACTAATTCATGAGCAGTTTTTAGAAATTTTGTTGTAATATTATCCCAGCCTGGAGCGCTTTCAGATTTAAGGCTCATTAGCACGTTATAGACTTCTCTAGAGTCCGTTTCGAGAAGCACGAAGGAGGAAGCCTGTGTATTTATTAAATGATCAGAAGCGTTATGGGATTGTAATCGGTTTCCGGAGGTAATGTCTTCAGCCAGAGTTTTCCCAATGTTAGAAAAGAATTCGTTTATGTGGTTCACCGAAGCATCAGGGCTGGTCCTTATCTCTAATAGTTCTGAGTTAGGACTTTTTTTAGGTTTGCGATGAGTTATATTGTTAATTGTGTTCCATATCTGTTTTGTATTCTTGTTTGCTTTTACTAGTTGTTCCTTATCATATTTTCTTCTAAGCTTTTTAACTAAACTGTTGCAATAGTTGCGATATCTTCGGTAAGTAATTTGTAATAAACTGTTTTGTGGATCAGATCGTAGTTTTCTTTGCATGTTATTTCTGTTTAGAATACAGCGCAAAATTCCTAAAGTTATCCATGGCTTAATGATGCGATTATTTCTCGGAACTAAAGTAGTAATAGTGTTTTGCAGAAGGCAGCTTTGGAGTTTATCTATTAATTGTGCAGATAAGGTGACTGGATCATTGATTAAAATAAGTTCAGAAATATTACTTAGTTTTAAAGCATTTGTTGTTTTCTCAAAGTCCACATGTGTTATAGTTTTCGAGCATTTGTATGAATTTACTAAATTTGATAATTTAAGGAAAATCATGTAGTGATCCGTGATAGTGGTATTCAATACAGCAACAGAAGCAGCGTTTTTTGTCTTGTCTATTTTTAAAATAAAGTGGTCCAAACAGTTTTCGCCTCTGGTAGGTAAGGAATGTCCCGGTAACAAGCCATGCATTGCAAGCATGTTTAGATAATTTAATCTGTTTGTGCGCTCATTCGTTTGTTCAGTAGGTTTATATATTATGTTAATGTTTATATCGCCTGTTATAACAATATTTTTATATGATTTGAGTGAGTCCAGGTGATTACTAAGCGAGTCTATAAAACTGTCAGCATTTTTATTTGAGGGTGATCGATAGATAGCAAGGACAGCAAGATTCGGCATTATTATTTGTAAGCATGATGCATGGCTTAATATTATTTCCTTAACACTAACCTTGTGATCACACTTTATATATACTGCCACGCCATCGCACTGGTTTATATGGTTACACGTGGTAAAATTATTATAGTTTTTAATTTCAGGGGTGGGTTTATTTACGTCTAGTCTACATTCATTTAAGATCAGAAGGTCGACACTAAACTTAAATTGTGTTAAAGTTATTATTAAATCAACAAAATTACTATATATACTTCTAATATTTTGGGATATTATTGTAAGATCCGTTTTAAGTACATTAATATTTTTTGAAAAAACATCAATTTGAAATTCTTTAGATTGCGCTATAACTATATCGTCTATTTCTTGCATTATTGTATGTGTGCTATCCATAATATAAGTAAATTAAAAGTCTGATTTTCAATTCCATGTTTTTTACGTAAGTGTATTTTGCTCGATCCCCAACAACAAATATTTTGACAGAGAAATATACATAATTATCGCAGTCGGTGAGATTTTTAAGGTTATAAACGATATTTTTATAAAAAATGTAGCTTAGAGAGGCCGATAAGGAAATCTTCATAAAGTTCCCCATTTAGTGTTCGGGGTAAAAAATGTGGGCCAATTAATTTGTCGTCAATAATACCCATCCAAACATTAAGCGAGAACCTTCGCTGGGATGCGGTTGCGGTGCCCAGTAATGTAAGTTGTGGTAATTTGTGATACCATCACGATCAAAACATGACTCATCGGTCCACAGAATGTTTTTTAAAAAGTTTTCGCCGTCGGTGTCGGCACTTAGCATAAAACGACAAAATTCAAGCCGTCTCGGCGGATCTCCTTCTTCTAATGACTGGACTGGTTGGTAATGGTATGGATGTCGGCCTGACAAGTGAACTACAGACCAGACTTTCCACTGTGACATACCAAGCTCACGCGCTACGATGTTTGTCGATGTGTTAGGATCATCAATAAAACGTTGAAGAATAAGCTCCTCGTCCTCAGCCGTGTATCTCCGGGAACGACCAGTGTCAACTTGCCTGCTTCTTTGGACGCTGCCAGTTTCAGATATTCGCCGATAAGTCGATCCGAAGACACTAACGTGGGGGAGTCGGCGGTTGGGAAAGCGAAGTTGATATTCTCGCCGCGCCTCAGCAGCGTTACCGTCACAAAGTCCGTAACAGTACATTATGTCAGCGTATTGAGGATTAGAATATGCAGCCATAGTCAGCGCTTATGAAGGTACAGCACAGCACAAGAGCAAGATACGCAGCAACAGTTAGGGAAATAGCCAGTAACAAAACACGAGCTTGCGCGACGTAGAGTTGAAACTAACTAACGCTGACGACCAAATTTTGCAAAATCACACCCCCTGTCATGCCGGGAGAACAATAGCGACCAATCACAAAGCTCTCCGAGTGGTTGGAGTTCAAGCGCAGGTAAAAACTACGAATAATACGAATACGAAACAATAGGTTGACCGTCTCGCAATTTTACCTGCCCCCCATAAAACTCTTCTCTTCCCTGGCACACATGCAAAAGTATTGACAATCATACCTTTCTGAATAACTGATAAGACAAGGATATTTTCCTAGTAATTTGTACACCAGGTGTAGTATTTTTTTTTTTGCACTAGCCTACATTTTTTATGAAGTAATAGCAAAAATTACAAAAAATTAAATGTTTGGTTAGTGATATTTGCCAAAGTTTTAGGCATTATTGAACTTTTAATTATTAACAAAGGTCTGCTACGGCGTCAACTATGATAATAACTTAAATTTCAGTACAGTCGCGCCGTAAGTCATTTTTAAATTGGTTTCAAATGATTTAATCTGGGATTTTTCATAAAAAACTAAAACTCTTAACTAATTCAAAAACTACTGAATTTCGGTAGAACATTTGGTGGCTTAATTTGTTGCATTTTAACCCTACTATGACGTCCTGCAAGGAATACGTCGAGTTACCAGTAACCCTGTATATATTGTAGTATAGTCATGTCGCAGGAAAAAATTTTAACTAGTGCTCAAATTGTAACCATGAATTCAGCATGTGATTCTAGACTGTAACAAAAAACTTTTTTGTCGGTTATCAAATAAAATAAAAAAATTGCTGATACACTTACATTTTAACCACTACAGATTGCTTTTTCTTTTTTGAAAAGAGCAGATTTTATTTTTTATATCCAATGAATAATTTTTACGTTAGTAAGGGTCTAGAATTATATTATGTTGAATGTAACTAAACTAGCTTCTGCCCGCGACTTGGTCCGCGTCAAATATTTGCTCCCTTGACCCTTCCCGTCGCATCGCAGCCTGCCAGTTTTCGTCCATTTTTTTGTTGCTGCTCCGCTCCTTTTGATCGTAGTGGGATGTTATATAGCCTATAGCCTTCCTCAATAAATAGGCTACCCGAATCAAAAAGATTATTTCAATTCGAACCAGTAGTTCCTGAGATTAGCGCGTTCCACCTCCCATTTTAGGGAAGTGGGGGGTTAGAAAAAGACAAAAAGTAGCCTATGTCATTCTCCATCCCTTCATCTATCTCCACTTAAAAAATCACGTCAATTCGTCGCTCCGTTTTGCCGTGAAAGACGGACAAAGAGACACGCACACTTTCCCATCTACATATACATACAAATAAATAAAATTGGAGTGTCTGTTTTTTATATTAAGGTAACCACTTTTTACTAAGTGTATATGTATGTATACACGGTACATATACCGAAACAATTTTTTTTTACAATATTTGTCTGTCTGTTTGTTCCGGCTAATCTCTGAAATGGCTGGACCGATTTTGACAGGACTTTCACTGGCAGATAGCTGATGTAACAAGGAGTAACTTAAGCTACTTTTATTTTAGAAAGGTTCTTTTATTTTATAAAAAAATAACTGTCTTCGAAAACTACGGTGACATACGTCATAAACTACGCTGAAATACGTCTCAAAATTCGAAAAACCCTAGCTGAATCCTACGAAATAGATCAAAATAATGTACTACAGTATTGTACACCTTAAAAAGGCCTACAAGAATGTCGCAATGGTATATGTCTATCTCTTAGGGATAACCCACAATAACCATTTTTTATCTTTTACTTTTTACGAGAAATAAGGGCTTAATTACGAAGCGATTTTAAGCAATACAGCATTAATCCTTATCCAATTAAGTACCTTAAATACATTGTGCATTTAATATAGATCAATATGGCCCTTTACAGCATGTAATTTAAATGAATATCTTAGAAGATATTAAAGATTTAAAAAGCGGGCGCAGAGCAGCTGGCGGGTCGTACGTCCGTCCCGTCCATCCGTTGGCAGCGGCCGGGTGGTACAGGATAAGTAGGATTGTAATTCATATTACTTTGGCTTCATAGTAATTGCGAATATCATGTGTTTTCATTATACTCAAAGTAAACCTAATAGTATTATTCCAAGTAAGAGACCGCGAAATGGCTTAGATGTTTAGATTTTTGGATGTTTGTTTCTCAATGATGCAAAGACGGCCAAACGGATTTAGATCGAATTTGGCACAAAGATATATTATATCATGGATACGTAACAGATAGGATACCTACTTTATCCCGGTAGTAAGTGCCCGGATGATATTTTCCGACAGCTATACGGGCCAAGCCACTGGCAAAAGTACTATTCCTATAATTATGTTCGGTGTCTGGTAAATGATTGAATGTCTGTATAGGTAAAATAGGAGCGTTAAGAAAAACCAGGAAGAGTTATGTTCAACTAAAACAAGCCCTATGTCGCAGTCTTCTTACTCTGAATACTATTACTCTTATTTTAAAAACACCAACACACATGATGTTCTCATAAACTATGAATCCTAAGTAATATGAATTATAATCCTACTACTACTAATATTATAAATGTGAAAATATGTATGATTGGGTGTTTGTTTCTCAATCACGCAAAAATGGCTGAATGGATCTGGATCGAAAATAGCACACAGAGTCTTTATTACCGATATAACCTGGAATAACACATTCTTATCGCGGTAGTACGTCCTCTTGCATTAATTTCTGACATCCACGCGGGCGAAGCCGCGGGCAAAAGCTAGTTTATAATATTAGTATAGATGTATACTGGGTGTAAGGGACAGGGAGTGCATTCAGCTTCTTATTTTGAATCATATTCCACCGGAATTTTTGTCCGGATTTTTTTTTCTTTTTTTTCAGCTTTTTCAGTTTTATTTCAATGTAAAATTACATTCTCTGAAAGCAGCACTCCATTTATGCAAACAATACGGCTAAAATCAAAAAAGCAGCAATGGATGTTGAAATAATCTAACGAACGACGCGTAAAATCGGCTTTCCGAATTGATCCGAGTTACATTGCGTGTGAGAAAATAAAACAAATCAGGTTTATTGGATTCCCATAACGGTCCTGAAATAATTTCTTGTACTGGTCATCTTAGTATGATATACTGAATCCACCCCATCAGTCTGTGGAGGGCTGTCCCTTACAAGCTGTATAGGTACAGTTTGCGCTCTGGTTAAAATTTTATCTAGTGTAAAAAGTCTTTTCGCATTATAGGTATGAACTTGTAATAAAATCTCTTTGGCTATACTATTTGTATCTGGCTGATTTTGGTATCATTGAAAGTTTAAATTTTAAAGAACATAATTCCAAATTCAAATTAGGAAAATGTGTGATTTTCATTTGTTTTTCGTACCGTCAAGATGAGTGAATCTAATGAAGAAATACGATACATTTTAAAATTTTACTACAAAAAAGGTAAAAATGCAACGCAAGCCGCGAAAAAAATTTGCGATGTTTATGGACCTAGTGTAGTGTCTGTGAGAGTAGCACAAATTTGGTTTAAGCGTTTTCAATCCGGAAATTTTGATGTCAAAGATGCACGTCGCTCTGGTCGCCCTATTACGGATAAAATGGATGCCATTTTTGAAAAAGTGGAGCAAGATCGGCATACCAGTAGTTACGACGTAGCTGAAGAACTGGAAATTGACCACAAAACAGTTTTGGCGCATTTGAAAAAAACTGGGTACACAAAAAAGCTCGACATTTGGGTACCTCACGAGCTCACTGAAAGAAACCTAATGAACCGTGTACTCATTTGTGATTCTTTATTACGACGTAATGAAACCGAACCATTTTTGAAGAAGCTGATAACTGGTGATGAAAAGTGGATCACGTATGACAAGAACGTGCGAAAAAGGTCGTGGTCAAAGGCCGGTCAGGCTTCACAGACTGTGGCGAAACCCGGGTTAACTCGCAACAAGGTGATGCTGTGTGTATAATAATAATAATATCTTAGGACAACCAACACAACGTTATCTGATCCCAAACTAGGCAGAGCCTATACTATGGTAACCAGACAACTGATAAACATACTTATATATTTCTAAATACATACATATTATAGATAAATTACACCCAGACACAGAACAAATGATTGTGCTCATCACACAAAGATTTGTCCTGGGTGGGAATCGAACCCACGACCTCAGTCTTAGCAGTCAGGGTCACTAACCACTAGACTAACAGGCCAGTCAAGTCAGGTCAGTCAGTATGGTGGGATTGGAAGGGCATTATTCATTATGAGCTGTTACCACCAGGCAGGACCATCGATTCTGAACTCTACTGCGAACAACTGATGAGATTAAAGCAAGAAGTTGAGAGAAAGCGGCCGGAATTAATCAACAGAAGGGGTGTGGTTTTTCATCATGATAACGCTAGACCTCACACATCTTTAGGCACCCAACAAAAATTAAGAGAGTTTGGCTGGGAAGTGTTAATGCATCCGCCGTATAGTCCTGACCTTGCACCTTCAGATTTCCACCTGTTTCGGTCTCTTCAGAATTCTTTAGGCCGTGTCAGGTTAACATCACGAGAGGACTGCCAAAACCACTTGTCGCGGTATTTTGACCAGAAGTCCCAAAATTTCTATAGCAATGGGATCATGTCCCTACCTACAACATGACAAAAAGTTATCGAACAAAATGGTACTTACATACTTTAGTTAAATGTAAATAAACTTTATTAAAAAATGTTTTGAATTTTCTTAAAAAATGCGAAGAAACTTTTTCCCCAACCTATTATAATTAGGGCAAGTATACAAAATATTTTACAACTATTTAAAAGAAGATTTATTGAGTTTCCTGCTCATTCTTTTGCAAACGAAACTACTTTTTGAAAGGGGCAACTAGAACCCGTTATATTTTCTTGTAATGTATGCTCTCTGCAGTTGGAGTGGCAACACGATTATTAGAGCGAGATATTTTAGCCTATGATACAATTTACGGTAATTTCTGGATCATTGGCGATCGTTACGAGTAGTTAGAAATCCGAGAGTCTGTTAACTAAGGGTATAGTATCCAGGGTAGCGAGATCTGTTTGAAAGAGTTACCGTGGCCTTGGCACTGGCAACTGAAGGAATGGGTGGGTTTTAGTCAGTAAAAGTCTGACACGCCCTCCAGCTCCGCCCAGAGCGGGAGAAGTCATTTGATGATATTCTACCCACAAAAAAAGGGGTATAGTATTACACAGTAACTGGATTGTAGAGGTCAGATAGGCAGTCGCCCCAAGAAAACATGGATGAGCTGCTTCCAGTTAGATTGGAAGCCGACTCTAATGTATTTGGGAAAAGGCACATGATGATATGAGGCCATGAGAGCCCGAGTGGCCTATCTAACAAAAAAAATTATGGTTAACATGATTACTAAAATATAAAGAAAAAAGAATTAAGCGATTTGGGCACGAAAGAATAGTCAAATACATTGATTTTCTACAGTTACAATTATTTTAAATCATGGCTTCTATTTTTTCCTCTTTTACTGTAGTTTTCAGAAATTAGGTGTTGTACGATGTTTAAGTAGTTAGGCCACTCTGGCTCTCATGGCCTCATATATGAAATTACGTTAAATGTACAGATTTGAAAAATAATTGCTATAATGAGATCTTATCAACAACCTTTCCAGGCGCGAGGAAGTATCAAAGGAACGCGAGAAGATGATTCAGGAGCACGCGCCACAGCTGCTGGGCTACCTGCAGGCCGGCGTGCTGCGGCCGCGCGACCTGCCCGCCGTGCGCGCCGGCGCCGACCTGCGGCCTGAGCTGAAGCAGCTGGACATCGCCGGCATGGCCGTGTCCAACCGCCCGCGAAGGTTCTCCAAGTGTAACGCGCAGTGCTTGAACATTAAATACTATTAAGTGCGCTGTTTGTGGGAAACTTGTTGAACAACGGTTTGGAGGGGGAGGTTCTGAAAGTTGGAAATGTCGTAAGTAGATGTCTGTCTTGTTACTAGTCTTGGGCATAAGCAGTAGTTTGCGACTGAGAGCGCTCAGTTTAGTTCGCCTTAACGAACTAGTTCGCCTTAACGAACTAGTTCGCCTTAACGAACTAGTTCGCTCTTCTAGTTCGTCAGCTCCCAGCTCGAATCAAAGAGAAGCAGATCATTCGCTCGTTTTTATATTGCTCCTACCGCATGCGACAAGATTATGTATGGAATGTTCTACTTTTACCTACAATTTTTGGACTCAAAAACAGTCAAAACCTTAATGATAATTCATAAAATGATCATTATTGTAAATAATACCAGGTACTTCAGTCCCGTGTATGACGACATTAGTTCGGTTGACGCCATCCTTGCACATTCGGTTACGAGCTATCGAACTACGAATCAAGTAATGAAAGAACTAGTTCGCGTAGTTCATCTGTGGGAGCGCTCTTACGACCTAGTTTGTTCGTGAACTACACAAGACTACTTGTTACGCGGTTTTGATTAATTATTTCATGAAATTATGAAATACTAGCTTTTGCCCGCGTAAATGTCTGTTATCGCAGACGCAGTCAAAAGCGCGGAATAAAAAGTAGCCTATGTCCTTTCTTGGAGTTTAAACTTATTCCATACCAAATTTCGTTAAAAATGGTGTAGTGGTTTTGTCGTAAAAGCGTAACAGACGGATAGAGTTACTTTCGGAAAAAATATATTATTCTAATGTAAATTATTGCAATTATTATTCATACTTTATCAATTTTTAGTACACAACAACATGTAATTTCATTAAGTAATATTGATAAAACAACACAGCAACATATTTGACAGTTACTTGCGATGTCGTCAACTTTCAGAATGCACCGTTCTTAACATGTTGTCTACAACATTTGTTGAGATGTTGTTATTCATTTGTTAAACCATGAGAATGGACCATTTGCATGTTGCCAGCTATTACTGATGATAATGCAAATATTGTATCGAAAACGAATGTTGCACAATTTAGTTTCCCACTGAACTCAAAACTTATCTTCATCATCTTCCTGCCATCTCATGATACATGGAGACTGCGCATCACGTTTTTATATTCCATTCTCCCCTATCAACGGTCACGCTATCTTTCTCTTTTTCTTATTCCATTTCATCTCTCCTACAATCATTCATTATTTCTTTGGTCTTCCTCTCCCTCTCCCTTACACCACCTCCATCCCTTCCCCTCCATTCCTTTTCTTTCTCCATTCCTTTTCCTTCTCCATTCCTTTTCCTTCTCCATTCCTTTTCCTTCTCCATTTCTTTTCCTTCTCATTCTTTTTCCTTCTCCATTCCTTTTCCTTCTCCATTCCTTTTCCTTCTCCATTTCTTTTCCTTCTCATTCTTTTTCCTTCTCCATTCCTTTTCCTTCTCCATTCCTTTTCCTTCTCCATTCCTTTTTATTCATCACTCTTGTAGTCACATTTTGAGCTTGTTGCTCAGTAATAATACCTGCATGGGTTGATCGATCTGGTTAAGCTTCCCTTATCTAATTGTTCCCGTTTTCAGTTGGACACTAGTTTCCAACTATACAAAATAATGTTGCTGCAGCATTGTAGCGTAACTTTTGTTTACTTATTATGGCTTTAGACTACTTTTTTTGGTCTAAATAATTAATGTGTGCTGCTTTTTTGTTTAGTGTAGTTATACAAAGAGATATTATAAAATTGATATTGTTATTATTCTGCAGCTAGCTGGTGGTCTAAAGTATAGTACATATGACGCCATATCAAGCTATATATATTCCCAGCATTAGCTGACCTTGCGTTGGAGAGGCTTTTCCTACAGTCAGAAGTCGGACTATACTGGAAATGTGTAGCTTGATATGTCTCCGTGCGTTTTAAACTGCCCTTAAACTGATGACAGGAGTACCAAAAAAGCGAAAAGAACTACTTTTCCACTACCTTTTGTCTTTGTATCATGTAAAACGATTTTGTTTATACGGCTAATGTAATGAACATTATATAATCTGCTTAAATAACTTACGGAAGATATATTCAATGGCTTTTGTTATAATTTTGTAAGATTTATTTTAACTGAGGATGGACACTAGAAACTTCAGAACACCCACATATTCTTGAACAAAAGTCTCAAAACATCCAGATAGGCTCTAAACAAAGAAGTATAAATATTATTATCATTGTTGTAAGTAATAAATATACAAAATATACCTAATGTGTCATATTCTGGATGTTAAAGTATTTACTACTTATGTTTCAAGAAGTTTGCAAATTAAAATGCTAACTAGGTTTTTGGTGTCCAATATCCTTTATAATTCAGATTTAAATAGGCAAATAGCTTATACTTTTCTAGGTTTTTCTTCCATTCGTTCCATTCGTCGTTTACATACGTACCCCAATCTTTTAGTAATGTATTTTAAAACCATACTTGTAATCAACTAGGTGGCTTCACTAACTTATATTCAGACTCCACCGGAGTCTTTTTCTTGATTTAGACCAACCGAAAAATTTGTAATAGAGTAAGCAAGAAATTCTCTCTGTGTAAACAGGGAGAGAGCATTCTCTTTCGATCTTTCTACATAAATGTAGTATAAGAAATGAATGCTCTTGATCTCTGCTTACTCTTACTAGTCGAGAGCAGTTGTGGTCCAGGTCGTAGTTTAGAACCCACACAAACGTTTTACTTGTAAATTATTGCATCACTGCTTTCAAAATGGTGAAGAAAATCATCCTGAGGAATCCGACATGTCCTAGATAGAACCAACAATTCGAAGACATGTGACTTCTACCACCCTGCTCTGGGCCTACGTAGTTTTAGATTGCGGCCCATTTCCTCTCACAAAGAGGTGGCCTGTGTCCCATCAGTGGGAACATTATAGTCTGATTTTGCACTTACTTGCTCTAGAATGTTCGTTTGGTCTAAACTTAACCTACTTTTAAACGTAAGCTCCGTCTACACTGGAAATTATTGAGCATCAATGGCGCAACATTGTTTTCGGTATATTTTG
Organism: Aporophyla nigra; assembly: GCA_947507805.1. Classification (NCBI taxonomy): domain Eukaryota; kingdom Metazoa; phylum Arthropoda; class Insecta; order Lepidoptera; family Noctuidae; genus Aporophyla; species Aporophyla nigra. Next base: position 24,381,590 of record OX382296.1, read on the forward strand.
ATGTTGCCAGATTCTTTTGTAAAATGTGAATACGGAAACTTAGCATGTTGCCAGCAACACTGCAACATTCCATGTGGTCAAAAACAATTTTATTGGCAGTGTATATGGGGGCTTTACACAAATGAATTTTAACAAGAATGCCAAAACTTCTGTAATGAATTGAAACAAATGACTGACTAATATTAATTAATTTGGCTTTGGATAATTATTAAAAAAATCTAAAAGACTGACTCTTGTGATTAACTAAACTGGTGACCTATTTTATATTATTATAATGAATATTAAATAAATAATTTGAATATAACATGTATTTCTATTATTTATCCATGTATCCCGTATGTCAGTGGTCTTAAGTAACATAGCTGATCATAGCAACGGGGATAATACTTTTAAGACTTAATGCTTGCTGTTTGCGAGCATTATAACCAGACTTACCTGAGACTAACATTAAATAAATATCTTAGGACAACCAACACACCGTTATCAGATAACATCATTTACTACTTTTAACAATGATTTATTTGGAGTCATTTTGCTTAAATAGAATATCGAGATGTTAAAACTTTGGTAATAATTTTACATTAAAATGCGGGTTTAATTTTGGTGATCATTTACCCTTTTTGTCTGTTATATCTGTACCTCAGAGGTATACAATAGTAACTCCACTTTTTTTGAAAATATGTTTCTTGCACCATTAAAATCGTAAGAACCAGTTCTACATTATGGTATACGACATTAAGTCCAAAGACATATAAGAAAGGAAATATCCAATCGTATATGACATTAAATCCACAAACGTTTAATGGGTATAGGACCTCAAATGATGATAAGATTGTTTACCTCTAAGCTTTGCGCGAACTTAACTTTGTTCTTTGGAGTTAATGTTCTTTGCCTCTGAACGAAAAGTCGTGCGCAGGGCGCTTGTTATCCGTATGAACGTCGCTCGCTCGCTAACGTCAGTGCGTGCGCCTTCGTACCTACTGTGCGTGCAAAACTATCCGCGTTATTGTTAAAAACTGTTTAAAATTATATTAACCTAATGTTTTCACGCGGAAAATTACTGTGTGGCCTAGTGAATATCAGAGATCAACATGATACAACTTCAGAATATGGTAAGTACTTTTTTAATTCGTTTTATAAAAATAGTTTAGCGTAAACGTACCGAGAGGTAAACAATAGTATCTCCTGTGAACGTTTTATGCCATTAATCTTTATTTCATGGTATTAAGATACTTTTTTCAATGTCATAAATTGTTAGTAGGTAGGTTCACAATATTGTGCATATTAAACTTTCGTATGTTTCTTGTGGAATCAATATTTACGCTAATTAGGGTTTCGTGATAAGTAGTACTTTTATATTAGTTTATAACAAAATATTGTAGGTACTCAAATTCTCCGCGAATAAACTATATTACTAGATCTATATTACTGGGCGTTAAGGTCCATTTTTCAGTGACATAAACACAGCGGGTATAAGGTACAAAATGTTTGTAGGTTTATGATGATGCTGGCGATCAATTAATTTACTAATTAGATTCTTCTCCGAAAATGCACAAAAATAACGTTTCAATAGAAAATATTAATTTATGACATTACTTATAATTTTGTTATTTTTAGGATCTCAGAGAGAAGATCACCATTTCCAAGACTGGGACCGTTCTCACCAAGTTTTATCTTCAAAATCTTGTCAAGACCTGGACATGCTTGTAGGTCCCTGCAAGATACATAACATCAGCGGGACTATTGATTATGAAGCACAACCGTCAACCTCTTCTTTGTTCACTGATATTTCTGATGGAAAATATCGAGAAGCCTTCAACAAAGTTACGTAGACCAGCTGGCAAGTGACAATGACTGCTCGACAATACTTTGTATGTTTTAAAGATTACCTTTTCGCCATATATATCTACGACCTAGTAGGTACATTCTCGTACAGTAGTAGTTTTTTTTTGTGTTCTAAATAATAGCATAAGTATGTAGCTAAGATAGAAACTATGTTTTAGGATTCCAGAGAGAAGAACAGCTTGTCCTGGAAAGGCACGAAGGTTCATTTTCAAGGCCATGCCAAGATATTGACGCGGTTCCGGCACTATACAAAATAATGCATACCGTCGAAGATGCTACTGTTGATGATGCACAACCGTCAACCTCTGCTTTGCTCACTGACATTTCAAATAATCTCGTGCCATCAACTAGCTTTCACCGCATGAGAACAGAAGATGGTATGAGTTCTGAGGAAAATTTTTCACCATCAGACGAAGAGTATATTCCAAACACTGATGAAGACTCTACAGATTGCGAAATTGAAAAACGAAGACAGGTAACTATTCCAGAATCAGACAGTTCGTCCATCGATGTTCTAGAAAATATGAGAGAAAACGGAACGACTCAATCGCTGAATAATACCCCCTCAGATATTCAGCTCGAGCTATCACCTCAAATTCCTGTAAAAAAGAGTCGTAAAAGAACTTTAATTAAATTAAAATGGCAATGCAATTTAAGAAAACAAGGCGCAATCACAGGAAAATCTTATACTTCTAAGAAAGGAAAAGTTGTTCCAGAAAAAACTTTTTTACAAAAAAAAAAACAACCGACTTCCTTAAAAACACTACAAAGTGAAAAATAACTTTAATTTCGGAAGTCGGTGTCTTAGGATCTGTATTTATGGTTTTTTTGCCACCGACTTCCGAAATTAAAGTTATTTTTCACTTTGTAGTGTTTTTAAGGAAGTCGGTTGTTTTTTTTTTTGTAAAAAAGTTTTTATTTTTACATTTTTAGTTGTGGTATTCACCTCGCACTAATTCCAAACAAACAATGCATATTTACGCGATAGCAGAAATCGCGGTTGATTTGCTGTCATTTTTTGAAGAGTTCCGGTGTCTGCCCCCGAACTCACCATCAGATCTATATGAAAATTATATGGGACCATTTCGGAATAAACCCCTTTCGAACAAAAAAAGAATTTTGCAAATCCGCTTATATATGAAGGAGTTATGGCCGAACATACATAAAAAAAAAAAATAAAAAAAATATAAACATCCGAATTGAAAACCTCCTCCTTTTTGAAGTCGGTTAAAAAGAAGATGAAACCAGTACCTATGTGCTTGCAGATTGAAATATAGTGAACGTATAGACGAAAATGCTATATAAAAAATAAAGAGCTGTTCAAGAAACTCAAAAATTAAAGTGGTAAACATGGAAACTGATCATTTCATGGATTTTTCTGCCTTTTGCAACGGATCATCAGCTCCTTTTGTACACAGAAAAAAAATCTATTGCAGGAGAGTCTGTACCATATTCTGCTATAGTATGGATGCAATTCCGCAAGAATAAAACAGAGGGGTAGTTGCGGAACTTTTTATCGGTAGGAATTGGTTTAATATTCATAGTTAAACAACATTCATTGCGTTATTTACGTTGCTGAGCCGACAATTTATTCGAACAAATGACGCAATGGTTTAGAAATAATCTTCAATCCCATTCAGATTCTGATAAATTGTGCGTTTCGCAATTAGGGTGCAGTTTCAATGTTTTACAAAACATCATTTGATCAGGAAACTTGTGAAGAAGTTAGTTTTATCAGAAATCAACGGAGAGGATTTTCTGTGCCCACGCCGAAACCAATTCGGGAAACTCAAAAGCCCATTTCGAGACTGAAATACAACGATCTACAAAACTCGTTGCAGTGGATTCCATCTATGTTCCACGATTATTATAAAAATCTTCCATGTGCAGATGTCACTGACTTACCTGAAGCATGCGAGTAGCTGTTTTGGTTAAAAATAAATATTTTTTGATTTTCAGTTTTGTGAAGTAACTTTTGTTTTATTTTGTTAGTAAACCCTTCCCAAATTCTTAAATATTTCCATAATGCTACATACTGGCAAGAGACATAATGTTTCTACGTGCTGAATTTCAATAACATCCACAAGTTTTATTTAGAGGTAAACAATAGTATGATATCATAATGCTTTCTTAAAGCACCTAAGTTAATTTATGTTACAAGATAAATAGTCTCAAGTCCACAAAATCAGATAAGAATGAACTTTATTGTAATTATGTGTCAAACATAATAATTCCATCTAATAATAATAAAAAATACTGTTAACATTGTTCCAATATATGTATAGCAACTATGTCAAAATTGCATTGAAAGTTTCACTCCGCCCATTTTGGCCTCTCCTGTAAAATTTTCGTTTTGTGACATAATGTTGTATACCTCTGAGGTACAGATATGTTACTATATCTGCTGGTAAGTTAAACATAAGCCGTTTAAAATCATATTTAAAAAAAGATAGGCGCGTAGATGTCATTTATAAATGAGTTTGTTTACTTTATTATTTTTGCTGTTACCCGTACTTAATTTACCTATTAAAAAGAAGAAAAAGAAAGAAAAATAGTTTATTACAGATATTTGAGGTGGCCGAAATCATTTATTAGCATTATCAGGAAATCGCCATTTCAACCTTTTAAACCACCTAGTGAGTTTTTCTTCACTAACTTGAGCAATTACGAAAGACGTTTTTTTTTTGAACTGCCTACCCGATCATAAAACCCTGTGCACGCCACTGCGTTATCTGATCCCAAACTAGGCAGAGCCTGTACTATGGCAACCAGACAAATGATAAATAGAAAAAAAAGAAAGAAAAGAAAAATATTTTATTTGGGACACGCACAGGACATAAAAACAATGAGAAAAACATAGAAATATTTACATTTAAGCTACAAATAACAAAATATTACAGAACGATATAAAAATAAAAGAGTAAGACCTGTGCGAGGCCAAAAAGGCTCCTATCTCAGCATAATGCTGCGATATTTGTAAAAAACAAGTACCGCAGCGCTGGTCTTCCGAAATATACTTATATATTTCTAAATACATACAATAAATAACACCCAGCCACAGAACAAATGATTGTGCTCATCACACAACGATTTCGATCATCTTCTAAATATATATTATTGTATATAAATTTTTGCGTGCCTATTTCCAGGCAGAATGTACATGGCTCTTTTTTATCTACTCCACCTGTATTTTAATTTAACCTACATTCGTTGCAAATAAATGATTTGATTGATTGATTGTTCTGGGTGGGAATCGAACCCACGACCTCAGTCTTAGCAGTCAGGGTCACTAACAACTAGAGTAACAGGCCATTCGAACATTATAATCATTTGCAGTGCAGTGCATGTACAGAGCAAGTCAAGCTATAGGTCGTCGGCACATGGTACAAAGCCGCAGTAAAAATCAATGGTAATGGCAACAGTGGTACATTTCGATACAGGTGGACTTTGACAAAGGATTTAGCACCGTGGACTACAAACAACGTTGCGGCAGGTTAAGACTAAAGAGTAAAACCTGCCTCTATGCTTAACGTTTGTGGAATAAGCTTTCATTCGATCAAGACATGCATGGTACTGCATCCTAAGTTTGACATCATTGTTACGACAAACGGCTGGTCCAAGATAGAAAACTATAAGTCTTATATTTAGATGTTCCATACGATAGTATCAGGAAACTGAAAGATTTTCAAATAAATAGTTTTTTGTTGTTTTTTTTTTTATGTAGGTAATATTTCCTCAGTGCCTTAGGGGCACTTAGGAAAGACACGTGCAACGCGTGTTAGTATACTGTATTGTTAATTGTGAACCTAAAACCGGGGCAATAAGAGTAGTTTTAGGAGCAAATGTGTTGCCTGAAAACTTTTATTACGTATAGACGTAGGAGGTGTGAAATCAATTCATTTAGCCACAGCACATGACTCAATATTATTAGGTAGGCCCACGAAAATTTGGCGAAAACCGAAAAGTATGTAAACAGCAGCTAACTAGAAGTGATGTTCAAACAATAATTACTCGGCACTGCGGTCGCCACAGAAAATATTTAAACGACTGAAATTAATTCCAAATACAGCGCTTGAATATTAAAAGGGTGGATTGTAGGGTGTCCATAGTTTGGTATATTTCGGGAGACTATAAAAGATTTGGTTATGAAGTGAAGTGGTAAACCTAAGACGATCATGTTGCTGGATTCACTGCAGTACGTACAGAAGATCATGGGTGAACCCCTTCATTTCTCTATTTTATTTAGCTTAGTTTCTCCGTTTGTTGATGTTTTTCTGGGTCGATTTTAGTCATGAAAATTAACCCCGTTCTTGTTGTTAGTGACAATACAATTTGAGATATTCAGTAGGTATCATTGTAAATCCAAAATGGCCGAAGGCACAAAATAGCGGATTACCTACATATTTTTTTCACAAGCCTCCGATATGGGTATCTAGTGAAATGGCTTGACTTGTACAATACAGTACGCCTTGAAAGAAAAACCAAATCCAATGTGGTCGCTTCCGCAAAATGGCGAAGTAGGTACCTGTTTTTGTATTTATTTTTTCACAACCTCCTTAACAATGCAGGTATCAAATGAAACAACTACAACTACAACAACAACTCAACTTCAACTACATGAGATAACAGCATAAACAATAAAAAAACTTGAGTCCAAAATAAAAATAAACTTTTTATATTAAATGGTTTTATTGAAAAGAAAGATAAGTTTGTTGCAGTACTAAAAGGTAGAAAACAATTAGTTATGTCTTAGGACCTACTACCTGTCATCGCACCACTCTCATAAAGCAAAGGCCATTGATTAGACTAAAAAATAAAATAATACTTCACCAGTTAAAATATATAAGCTTATTCCTAAGGAATCCTCCGATACAGCCACCCTATTCTCACAGTGAAAGTTAGCATTTTTGTGCAATAAAGAAATAAAATCCGCGTCGTCAGCGTTCGCCCGGACACGTTATGTTAAGATAAACATCAGCCCCTCTATATCGACAGCACCCCCTTTATTTGCCGCCAGCTCTTATCTTTGCAACGCAGAATAAAAATCGTGTTTATTTTACGCCAAATTGCAGGCTTAGTGATGTTTTTAATTTGGCGTTATGTTATGAATGTTGTGTGCTGCGGGGTGTGTGCTCTCATGGTGTTTATGGTGATTTGAATAGGTATTTATGTGGGATGCTGAAGTTATCTACGATTAGATACGCCTTATATTGTATGGCGGTTTGAAAATGAAGCGTTTTCCATTAAGGAAAAACGCCGGGATACCCCGATATGCAATTTCTTGGTCAAAGCAAGGTTTTATTCTGATAAAAATATGACTAGCGACCGCTGAACTTATAGGGTTGTATTGGTGATTTTAATGATTATAATTCTGTAAGTACACGTCTGTTGCGGTCGTAAATCATATTTTGATCAACAAAAACTGACTCTGACCGGTAAATTGGAAACGTAAGAAAATTGGAATTTCGCGGGCTACCTTAATCTTTACCCCCTTAATACTGTGATATTGCAGGTTGAACATCACATCTATAACATTAATTAATACATACGATTTCTTATACTTATCTTAGATCTATGATTAATACATAAAAAACTGCATCTCTATCGATACAGAATGAAAAATAAATGTATCTTTCCGCGTAGCAACTAGACTCGTAGCAACACGGTGTGTTGCAAATTGATGGCTTTGTGCTACGCCAGCGTAGCAGTTGGCTTTGCGTAGCACATTAGTACCTACAACTCGTTCTTGAAAAAAATAACGTAACTTCTAAAACTTGTTATGAGATTTTTTTTCTAAATTACTTCAAAGAAAAAATCACGATCGAGTTTTTGCTTCCTTTTTTAAAATAATATGACGTTTAAGTCACAAGCTTTTTGTAGCAGATTTGGATCATTATTAGCAATTAAAACAAAGTTATTAAAATAAAGGTTTTTAAGTTTCTACTACCACATAAAAACCAAAATACATTTAAAAAACCATTTAATTTATTATAACCCAGTGAAACTTCCAGTCGTGCTGCTCGGGGCTGACTTAGCCTTTTTCTTTTTCTTCTCAGCGAACTTCTCCAAATTAGCCTTGAATTCTCTCTGATCTTTCAAATGCTGCATCTCTTTCATACCGGGCGGTGTTTTCTCGGTGTACCATTTCAGGTATTTGTCGTATTCCTGTAAAAAGTTAGATACTACAGATATTTTTCTGCCGGTGTTAAAAAAATCCAAAAACTGTTCAGAACTTACTACTTTAGTTTCCTTGTCGTCTTCTAGTATGAAATCATACACTTCCATAGGGTCAAGTCCAAACGCAGATATTCTGAAAAAAAAAACATTAACCGATTGTTGATATATAAGTGAATTTCGATAAAAAATATGTAACATTATTGTAGAAGTCCTCTCCAATGGCACGCCATTCTACTCGATTCTCGGCAACTCTCATCCAGCTGCTACTAGCCGCCCTGTGAAGATCGTCGCTCCACTTATTATTACCATTCATACATACATACATACAATCACGCCTTTTTCCCATGGGGGTAGGCAGAAACCACGGACCGCCACCTGCTACGATCTCTACACACTCCTTTTGCTCAACTCAATTCAATTAAAATCAAATATACAATATATTTGATCGAATATTATTTATGTTACGTACATTTTTGGTTCTGGCATACTCTACCTGCAAAAAATGTTGGCTTATAAGCTTAGAATATTTAAGAAACGTGTAGGTACGGATCCTTACTTGACAATTCTGTCAGCTGACATGAACTTTTCAAGCGCGTCTTTCAGATATCCATAGCTGTACCCTTGCAGCACATGAGCCAAGTTGGATACGTTGAAGTTGACTGGGATTACTTTGTGTCTGGTAAAAGAAAACAACGTTCTTAGACTATAATATTTGACCTATAACTGTGGATTTCAGTTGAACCGTAAAGACTTCTTCAGACGGGCGACTCTTATAGAACAATTTCAATGAAGTTTTTATAGAAATTGTTCTACGAGGGTCACGTAGCGCCCGTTTGTGGAAACCTCATTACCTACCCACCTATTTGTTAAAAAACGAGAAGATAAAAATAATATACATATTCTGAACTGCCTAGTATTGTGAGGTTTTTGACATAAATGGGATATTACCAATTTTATTTTAACACGGCTCACCGGGGTAGGGTCGTAACACAGTAACAGTAGGAATGGCTTACATTTTGACAGTATAACAACATTCATTGCGTTATTTACGTTGCTCAGCAGAATTATTTTTCCAACATATTAAGCATTGGATTAGCAGTATCCTTCAAAGTGATTCAGATTCTAATTAATAGTGTATTACGCAATTAGAGTGCTAGTTCATTAGTACATTATTAACTGCCCTGACCTTTCCCGTCGCATCGAATTGCCTGCCAATTTTCGTCCATTTTTCGTTGCTGCTCCGCTCTTTTTGATGGTAGCGTGATGTTATAAATATCCTATAGCCTTTCTCAATAAATAGGCTACCCAACATAAAAATAATTTTTCAATTCGGACCAGTAGTTCCTGCGATTAGCGCGTTCATCCAAACAAACATACAAACAAACAAACTCTTCAGCTTTATAATATTAAAGCATAGATTTTAGTGAAAACGGGCATAATTAATGTAGAAATACGAACTTAACGACCCATTCCTTCAACATCTGCACGATCAAGGAGTACGTACAGTCTGGGAGAACAAGTACTGTTGGAAACTGTTTCAGCAAAGGGTTGGCTTTTGCCAACCATGGGTCTGTGCAGGTGCCTGTAAGAAAAGCTCGTTTTTCTCAACTTCTTCATCTCCCTAGCCTGTTCCTAACTATGCTAGGGTGGACTTCCAGTCTACCCGGAAGTAACTTCAAAACTATACTTTAGGGCGATTACCTATTTAAACTTTGCAACGTAGTTGTTAGGCAACAGGATACCCTGCTAGGGTCGCGAGATTTGTTCGAAAGAGTAACCGTGGCCCTGGTATGTAGTCAACTGCAGGACCACGGGTGGGTTTTAGTCAGTAAAAGTCTGACACGCCCTTCCGCTCCACCTATAGCGGGAGACGTCATTTGATGATTTCCCACCCACAAAAATAAAAAACCGGCCAAGTGCGAGTCGGACTCGCGCACCGAGGGTTCCGTACAAACCTGCAGGAATTCACGGTTTATGCATAAGGTTTATGTTTATGAAATTAAATGTTTTTTTTTTAATTTTTATATTTGAGTTGACTGAATGAAAGGTAAATTGTGGTTAACGATTTATGACGTATTAAAAAAAAACCACTTACTAGATCTCGTTCAAACCAATTTTCGGCTGAAGTTTATATGATAATGTACATAATAATTTTTTTTAGTTTTATCATTCCCTTATTTTAGAAGTTACGGGGGGGGGGGACACATTTTAGCACTTTGGAAGTGTCTCTCGCGCAAACTATTCAGTTTAGAAAAAAATGATATTAGAAACCTCAATATCATTTTTGAAGGCCTATCCATAGATACCCCACACGTATGGGTTTGATGATTTTTTTTTTTTTGAGTTTCACTTCTATGTATGGGGAACCCCAAATATTATTGTTTAAAAAAAAAAATGATGTTAGAAACCTCAATATCATTTTTGAAGACCTATCCATAGATACCCCACGCGTATGAGTTTGATGAAAAAAAAAGTTGAGATTCAGTTCTATGTATGGAGAACCCCAAATATTATTGTTTTTTTTTCTATTTTTGTGTAAAAATCTTAATGCGGTTTACAGAATACATCTACTTACCAAGTTTCAACAGCATAGCTCTTATAGTTTCGGAAAAAAATGGCTGACATACTCGGACAGACAGACATGACGAATCTATAAGGGTTCCGTTTTTTGCCATTTGGCAATGGAACCCTAAAAAAGGCAACATGATACCCGTTGGTACGACTGTTTGTCAGATTTCAGAGGTTTTAACTACCCAACTAGACTGATTGATCTGGACTACTAACTCAAAGCATGTTTTTTCAAAACGTCATAATAATAAATAACCATAAGTACCATCCATCTGCAAAACATTGATAGAAATATTTATTGAGTAGAATTCCAGAATCGAAATATGGGAAATAACCGTCTTACCCACTATCGTAATTTTATCATTCTTGTTGATGTTTTTTATCAACTTCTGAACAAAGAAAGTCTTTATGAGAGGCAGATTCATTTCTGCTTCGTCTGGTGGTACCTGGAATGGAATGAGGCAAAATTAAAAAAAAAAGGATTGTGTGGTTTTTATGAAACCACGGTAAAAGTGATTTTTTTTTCACATTATACACATTTAACTAAAAATTTGCGGAATATATGCAATAGCTTAATAAAAAGACTTAATTTAATATTTATTTATTTACTTAAAGGTTCACCCACAGCACATATATATACATACAAACTTTAAATCATAAGGTAATATTCTAATATATATGCCAATTACAGGTAAACACAGCATTGACTACAAGGACGCCAGATTACCGCTTAATTGCTAACTTAAGTCTAGGTGTACACTTAATAAGAGAAAAGAAATAACAATTTACGAAAATATTTTTTTTTTTTTTTTTTTTTTTTTTTACTTTATAAAGTATCACATTAGGTGATACTTTATTCACATTACAATCTAGCCTATTAGCTAATAAGTAATTTAAATATAACTTAAACTGCTAAGTAACTATAAAACTAAGAAATCGTCCAATAACGTCTTTCTTACTCACTGACAGTTAAGGGGAAGACACTTGATTAACGTGTTCTTTATAAAAGTAAGCACTTTCACTGCAGTTTGTGTTCACTTACACTGCACTACACTAACTCAAAGGGTTTAACCCTTTTTAGTCTTCGCACTAATTCAGTGGTGTCAAGGAGTTGAATCGCCTCGACATTCACGTGATGATGAAGTCTGTGTTCATGAGCTTCTGCATATTTTTGTATTACTTGGCTTACGACATCCATTTTGAGGTCCCGATGAAGGTCGCTGTTTCTTATGTACCAGGGCGCGCTGACTATATCCCTAAGTACTTTGTTTTGAAATCGTTGTATGATTTGACGATTACTTTGGGTGGTGCAGCCCCACAGCTGTATACCGTAGGTCCATACTGGCTTTAAAACTTGTTTATATACCAACAATTTATTAGGTATTGACAATGGCGACTGTCTACCAAGTAGCCAATACATTTTTTTGTATCGAATATCTAATTCAGCTCTTTTCTTTTTGACATGCTCTTTCCAGCGCAGTTTTGCGTCCAGGGTCATGCCAAGATACTTAGCAGTATTGGCATATGGGATTTGTTGATTATTCATGAATACCGGGATATATTGTGGCTTTTTATTCGTGAAGTCAATGTGGATAGACTTGCTTTCATTAAGTTTGATACGCCATGTTGCAGTCCACTCATGAACATGATTTACGTACTCTTGAACCTTTTCTACGGCTTCCTCGTGACTATTTCCAACAGCCATGATAGCGGTGTCATCAGCAAAGGTTGCAATTACTCCATTTTCTAGTTGTGGAATATCACAAGTGTATAGTAGATACAGGACCGGGCCTAGTACACTTCCTTGGGGTACGCCAGCTTTTATCTGCCTAAGGTTTGAGTAGGCATTTCCTTGTCTTATTCTAAACAATCTGTTCGATATATAGGACTCTATGATATCTGAAAACTGTTGAGGCAGCATTGTTCTTAACTTATAGTTGAGGCCTTCGTGCCACACTTTATCGAACGCCTGTGCAACATCAAGGAAAACCGTGGAGCACACCTTCTTCTCCTCTAGTGTCCTTTCAATAATATCAGTGATTCTGTGTACTTGGTCGAGCGTAGAGTGTTGTTCTCTAAATCCGAACTGATAATCGGGTATTAGATTTGCAGCTTCAATAAGAGGCTTCAATCTCTTTAGAAAAAGTTTCTCAAATATTTTTGACAACACTGGTAACAGTGAGATTGGTCTGTAAGATGTGGTTTCATAAGGTGGCTTCCCAGGCTTGGCTATCATAATGACCTCAGCTACTTTCCACATGTCAGGAACGTTGTGTTTTAATATTCGTTGAGATTGGTCGCGTCGCTCGCGTGCTCTACTTAAGTGCAAAGTGCAGACGCAGCAAATCAACCGCGCCGGTTCGGCCGCGCACGCCGCGATGACACACACAATCATGTAAGAATTGACCTACATTCCAATTATAATTATTAAGTGTAATTTATTAACTCGCCAATAACATGGCTGAGACCACCAAAATTAAGATAAAAACCGAAAATGAACAACTGCTGTATAAATACTACAGCGAAGAAAGAGCAGAAAATGAGCAGCTGCGTAATGTTATTTCTGCTATGGAAAATCAAATAAAAAGCCTCCAAGAACAAGTGAGCTATTTACAGCATAAAGCGCAGGAAAGTACAGCTGCCACCAGTAAGCCAGCTGAGCCAGTAAAAAGTCCAACACAGTGTCCTGAATACTGTACGGATGAGGAAGAGTTAGCCAGGGAAACTCAGTGGATTAGGCAAAAGAGCAAGAAAAAACGCAAATTAAACACATCGCCCACTAAAACTGATAACATTGAACACCTCGAGACTGTTCAAACCGAGAAAGCAAAAATCAAAAAGATTCCACCACCTCCGCCTGTAGTAGTAGATGGCGTCGAAAACTACCAGTCTCTGTTTGACTTATTGTCAAAGTCTGTGTCTGGTGATAAATTTACTACTAAAATGTTGAATGGGAAATGCCTTAAAATAAATTCCACAAACGAAGACACATATAAGTCTATAACAAAGTTATTAACTGAAAGTAACTTTCTCTGGCACTCCTACGAAAATAAGCAGGAAAGGCCAATAAGAGTTATGGTGAAAAACCTTCATTTCACATGCAAGCCTGAGAGAATAATTGAGGACTTACAAAATAAAGGTTTTCAGATTGAAGATGCAGCAAACAAATTGAGGTGGAAAAACAAGGAGCCCCTGAACATGTTTATGCTTACTTTCAGAAATGAGGAAGACATAAATAAAATCTATGGCATTAAGTCAATATTAGGATGTAAAGTAGAAGTACAGCCTCTCCATACTTCGAGGCTTGTACCTCAATGCAAGAGATGCCAGGCGTACGGACATACACACAAATACTGTTCTAAAGAACCTAGATGTGTCAAATGTACGGGCAAACATCTGACTGCTGACTGCAAAAAGCCGTCAGACGAAAAGCCAAAATGCGTCCACTGTGGAGAACCACATCCTGCTAATTATAGAGGATGTATAGTAGCCCGGGAAATGCAAGAAATTAAGAACAAAACATTGAAGAAACCGGCGGCAAAAAGCCAGCGTAAAATCAACGAAAAAGTGCAAACTAGCTCACAAATGCAAAGTCATTACGTGACACAAAACACTCACAAGAAAACATACGCGCATGTTACAGCCAAAACTGTTGAACTTGCAAATGTTCGTGACAATGTTTATTCCGATAAAGGTATGGAAGGAAAGTTGGACGAAATTATAAAACTGATGTCCTCATTTAACGCTCGTTTAAATAAACTTGAAAATAGCGCTACGAATGCTGTTTCGATACGGAAAAAATGGATCCATTAAAAATAATGGCATGGAACTCAAACGGATTACTTAAACATCAACAAGAATTGGAAGTAATCCTGATCACAGAAAATATCGATGTATGCCTTATATCTGAAACTCACTTTACTAAGCAATCATACATAAAGTTCCGAGGTTATAAAGTGTACCATGCACTGCACCCTGACAATACTGCCCGTGGTGGTAGCGCGGTTATAGTCAAAGAGAATCTCCGTCATCATGAAGAAGTTAAGTACGAATGTCATGAAATTCAAGCTGTGGCGATTTGTATTCAATCTAAACTGTATCCAGTCACTGTAGCAGCCATCTACTCGCCTCCGAGATATAATATAAAAAAAGATTATTATGTGAGATTCTTACAGCAACTCGGACAAAGATTCATTTTAGGTGGTGACTTCAACGCTAAAAATACACAGTGGGGGTCAAGACTAACCACGACTAAAGGAAAGGAACTAATGAGTGCTATGAAAGAGCTAAAGTGTGAATCTATTTCTACCGGAAAACCAACTTATTGGCCAAGCGATCCACGCAAACTCCCAGATCTAATAGACTTTTTTATAACTAAAAATATTTCTAGTAATTACTTAAGCATCGATGAATGTTTTGACATGAATTCGGATCACTCACCGATAATTTTATCAGTATGGTATCGGATCCTACGCACAGAGAACAATCCAACGCTTGTAAATACTAACACAGACTGGGAGAGTTTCAGAATAGACTTGGATAATACAATAGAATTAAGAGTTCCATTGAAAACTCCGGAACAGCTGGAATTGGAATTGAGTAATTTTACAACTAGTATTCAGAAAGCCGCCTGGAAAAATACACCTGAAAAAACACACCGGGTCAAAGCAACCGCCTACCCTGCAAGAATTAGGTGTCTTATAACCGAAAAGCGCAAACAAAGAAACAAATGGCATCAGACTAGATGTCCACAAGATAAAAGACTGTTGAACAACCTCACTAAGCGCCTTACGAAAGAAATTCAACACCACAATGACTCCTTAACAAACAGCTACCTTAGCCAATTAACGAGTGACATTAACACCGGCTACTCGCTTTGGAAAGCTACAAAGCACATAAAACGACCGATCGTCCAAATTCCTCCTATCAAGGAAGTAAATGGAAAATGGGCAGTGACCGACGAACAAAAAGCCCTAAGGTTCGCTGAGCATTTAGAGCAAATATTCCAACCAAATGAAGCCCAGACTGATGAGATGATAATCCAGGGAGTACAAATTAGTTCAGACATTAAGTTAGTTACCCCAAAAGAAGTATCTAGAGAAATTAAGTGTAATTTTAATCGAAGAAAATCCCCTGGGTACGACCTAATTACAGGCGAGGTTTTACAGAATCTCCCACGTAAAGCTATAGTTAAGCTTACCACGCTCATTAATGCTGTATTTCGGTTGAAACACGAAAATAAAATGAAAAACAAAAATAGAATTAATAAAAAGAAAAACAGTAAATATGATAAGATTATTATGAACTATTAATCTGACATTTCAACTACGTTGTATTGGTGCGTAGGGAGGCCAATATTCTTGATTTAAACTTCACCTTAGAGTCGTTATATATATCTGCTTCGGGTATGGACTTACTAAATGAATTAAGGTTCTCACACATCTTAATTAATGGTGAGTTGAGACCTATATTTGTAGAGGTAGTAGGGCGCTTTAATATTGTCGTAATCGGAAAGCGTGGAATTCTAGGCCGAACTTTTAAAGAAATGCGCGACAGCAATTCGCAACAATCCATGCAACCGTTTACTAGTTTGTAAAGGAACATAAGGCTGTGCATAATTCTCCGTTGCCGTAGTGAGATCATTAAAAAAAACTCAGACGCTGTTGATAGGGACACCTATGGGATATGCCAGGGGACATAAATGCAAGATGTTTGGGGAAAGACCGTTGTATGCTCTCCAGACGCTGAGAATGTATTGCGTAAAAGGGGTTGGGACCCCTTTTACGCAATACATTCCCAGCGTTGCCTGGGGGCAGTGTTGCCTGGGGGCAACACTGGTATATTCCAGCCTCCAGTATAGTATTCCAGTCTAATATTCATAAGAAATAAGTTAAATAATAAATTCAAGCACTCAAAACTGAAATAAATCCATAAACAACAATATGCACCAGCGAGCGCCTTTCACTTTATCCCTACTCCGCGGCCGACCGTCACGCGACATGCAACACACAGACGAAAAAGTGTGAGACGATGTAATAAAAGTTTCACTTTAAAAGCGTTTTTAAATACAAAGCAAAGCATGGCTCGGCTAGGCAGCATGTCTCTACTGAACATTTAATTCTTTTCAAGGAAAATATATTATTTACAGGATAATCATTATTAAAAGTACCTTGGCGTAAAACAATTTTTGGATATGTTTGATATGTATGACCGACGGTTGTAAGGCTCTGGCACTTGTGACCACCATGTGCACTAAACGTTTCAAGAATTCCGGCGACTGCATGTCTCCTTGCACTTTGTAGGGGTCCAATTCAAACATTACTGCATCTGTAATAAAAACAATGGGCTTATAGCAGAGACCTTCGACCAACATCTCAGGAAGCTCTCATCTGCGGCTGATTCTTGGACATGATTCAGAAAGTAGTAGTCTTGAACACGGTGCGCATATTGAGGAAGTTCTTCTCTCTAGAGTTCCCTGTTCCTGATGCCGGTGGACCACTATTTTTATATTTTTAAGTTTTGTAAAGAAGATTCAATGAGCCGATATCAACGATGAATAGTCGGTACGCAGATATTACAGTTCACAAGTGTGTGCGTAAACATAGGTGCACTCTCTGTTCCTTTACTCTCTTAGTCCGATGGGACGGTAATCCGACACGACCGGGGAGAAATCAGGTGCGGGACCAACGGCTTAACGATCCTGCGGTCTTTCGGTCTTGTTCTCATACCACCAACTTCCTAACTCCAGGCTGCTGCTGAGAAATTTCTAATCTTTACACTTTCTACTTTCCAAATTAATAGAACTTAATCTGTACGAAATTAGGTGTCAGCTAAATTAGAAGCTTACCAGGCGGTGGTAACAGGCCATGAGTATTGTAATATTGAAAAAATAAAACATTCTGAACAAATATTAGAATATTGCCTACTATTAACAGACGCCAGAGCTTGGACTAATATTTTCTTCCCACTTATTTTGGGTCCGACCAACAATATTTTGCGGAAGCCGAGGCATACTTCGCGACATCTCTCCCACCAATATGCTCGTATTTCGAAGTTGAATGGGAATGCAGGCCTGACGAAAGAGAAAAAATAATTAAGCACATGTATAAAAACTTTTGAGCAAAAAATTTAACCGCCGAAAAAACTGAAAAGCAAAAAATAATAAACCTTAAAATTATGAATCGGCGCTTTGAGTGATCTTTGTTCATTGATTTTCCAGCGCCGACTCATAATTTTAAGGTTTATTATTTATTGCTTTTCAGTTTTTTCGGCGGTTAAATTTTTTGGTAAAAAGTTTTTATTTTATAATTTTTTGTGGTTTTAATATACTTATAATACTTGGCAAGGTATACCCTATACAAGAAATAAAGAATTATCAAAATCGGACTACTCTGTATAAAGTTATGCGTGGTTAAACATAACAATCAGTGAGTGAACAATCAATCATCCCCTTTTTTCTGACCCTTAGGGTTTGATTTTGTTTTTCAAATTTATATGGGACCACCCTCGGAGTATACCTTTTCCAATAAAAAAAGAATTATCACAATCGGACTACTATGTAAAAAGTTATGCGTGGTCATACATAAAAAAAAAACAAACAAAAAAAAAATATACGCGTCGAATTAATAACCTCCTCCGTTTTTTTTCGTCGGTTAAATAGTGGAAAGAGACACGGCTTTTGCCCGGCAGTGGGACAACACAGTCTTATAACAAATCATAATAATAACCTCTATACATTTATCTCTGGGTGTTCTCATCTAGCTAAGGAAGAGTACAAGCATAGACACAAGTGTACTTGCAGCTAGAATTGTCCATCAGCAACCTGCTCTACATACAGCCTTGTGGAATCGGAAGTGCCATACTACAGGATCGATCCATCATCACTCACAAAAGTATTCTTGCTATTAAGCCTTATATATGGCCGGTTATGGATCGAATAGAGTGGCGAACAAAGATTGTTGGCATAACAGTCCCGCATGATGGGAGTTTCGTGAAAGCCGAGAAAAATAAAATAATAGTGTATCTTTTTTTTTTGGATGGGAAATCATCAAATGACTTCTCCCGCTCTGGGCGGAGCGGGAGGGCGTGTCAGACTTTTACTGACTAAAACCCACCCGTGTTCCTTCAGTTGCCCATGTGCCAGGGTCACGGTATCTCTTTTGAATAATCACGCGACCCCGGCAGGCATCGGTCCTAGCAGACCCCTTCAGTGTGGCTGACATCTCTTTGAGGCGCGCGTGGAACACTACGCGCCGTCGACCCGAGCTTGGTCCTTACCGGGCGGCGAGCTACCTATTGCTCGCCACCCGCAAGCTCGCGCCTACGGTGGCCGGGAGTCCGCAATCGACTCCCGGCGCCCGGGGCGTCTCCTCCTGCGGCGGCTAGGGACGTGAGGGCGCAGAGACTGCCACTCCCTCACGCGCCCCGCCTCCTCCTTCGCGAGCATTACTGCTTCGCAGAAGGAGGTGACGGCTTCCCATGCCCTCTCGCTCCGTACCATGGCTCGCACCAGGGCCGGACGCGAGAGATCGCCGCCGCCGATCGCCTCCACGAGGACACGGCGGTGCTCCGCCCAGGCAGGGCATAATAGTGTATCTTGACTTGGCTCGCAAGGTTGGCTACTTGTGGGATGTGAACTCAATAATCACTAATCACTTGTAGGATATCGACTGAGACTCTCGTAGGGCAGCTGGAGGGCTTGATTTAGAAATCGGTACCTCTGAACATGGATCGCATTGTTAGGAGGTTTTTTCTCTCTGGAAACCTGACCTCTGATAGCTTAGACACTGTTCCTGATATCTCAAATATGTCACTACATTTTTTGTTTTGTTCCTGATATCGGTGGGCTAGTATTTTTATCTATTTTCATATTTTACTGTGTAATTATTCAAGGACATATAAAAAATTACGTAGTATTTTTTATGTTTCCTTCACAGTTAGCAGTTATGAGTACTCCTTCCCGGTATCACCTTAGATTTTAAGTAGTAGTCTTCAGAATCGTTTAAAAATCGAGTTATGGGTGTTTACTATTAATCTTATACAGAGTCGGTGATATCATCTCGTAACAGAATTTCTACTCACAAAATTTGGCTACGGAGATCTTCGCCGCCAAAATTAGCATCCCCAATAAAGTCTTCTATTTTACTTCTAGGATATTCTATCATGAAACTTTGCTCTGCTAGATCCTGAAGGAGATAATAATAATAATATCTTAGGACAACCAACACACCGTTATCTGATCCCAAATTAGGCAGAGCCTGTACTATGGTAACCAGACAACTGTTAATTATACTTATATATTTCTAAATACATACATATTATAGATAAATAACACCCAGACACAGAACAAATAATTATGCTCATCACACAAAGATTTGTCCTGGTGGGAATCGAACCCACGACCTCAGTCTTGGCATTCAGGGTCACTAACCACTAGACTAACAGGCCAGTCAAAAGAGAGATACATCTAATCAATAAAATTCCATCATTCTAGTGTATTAAACACTAGGATGATAAAAGACTAGCTGTTGCTACGATTTTGTCTGCAATCCAGGCTGTAAAGTAGCCTATGACTTACCCAGGGCATGGTCTGTGTGCTAAATTTAATTCCAAATCCGTTCAACCGTTTTGGCATGAAAGTGTAACAAGCAAACAAACTTAATTTCGCATTTATAATATTAGTTAGGATGTTAAGTTACTTTGTCATGGGATAAATGCAGAAAAGAAAGCTATACGCAGGTCTTTGCGTATAGCTTTCGTTCCTTTTTTTTCACTCTTTCGGCTGTCTAGCCGGAAGCTCATTTCCGTTTCCTTGATTAGGTACTTATTTTTAAATAGAATTAGCTTTGATGACGTCAAAAGTGTCTCCTTAGTTTCCTCATGTATTCTATTTGTATCCACTAAACCTTTATATACTGTTCCTAGCCCATTTACAGATAAAAAAACAACTAACCTCAATCATTTCGACTACATGTGGGCTTAAATCGAGCTTTAGTTTCTTCTTCATCTTTTCGCCTTTGATGGGCTTCATTAGATTAACTGGCATTTCTTCTTCATTCGTTTTGTAGTCTTCTTTCAAGGCTTGTTTCAGTTGTTGAAGTTCTTGACTTAAATTTCACATCAAGCGAATATAGTACAGAACTTATATCGAATGTATAAGATAATTTATTTTAAGATTTACGTCTCTTAATTACCGCATATGTTCGTCAGCTTCTGGTAGGACTTGAAGCTTCACATCCATTATTGCATCTTCTAAATCTATTTTATGTACATATTTTACTTTCACGTCCAAAGTTTCCCATTCATCATACATATCCCAAGATTTGTGATAGTAATTAACGACCTGGTAAAGATAGTTTGTCAATGATTTCCCAATTATTTAATTGTCGTAGATTGATTCCTCACCTCTAGAAGTTGATCAGTATGTTTTGAAACCGGGAAGTGATATCCAGGATGCATCGTTGGATTTTTCATCATTTTTTTTAGCAATAGTGCTTCAGATTTTATTTTCATTTGTTCTTCTCTTTTCAGTAACATTTCTTGTCTTTTCGCTTCTTGTTTCTCGAATTTGCGCTATAAAAATCTATTTGTTTTTATCATGTAATTTTAATTGTACTTTTTCATTAGCCATGCTATATTATCGACCTCCTGTTAAGCCTGTACTAGCCTGTAACTTGACAAACTGAATAAAATAACGTAAGCATAGTTATCTGAACTTACATCTTGTGGACTTTTGTTTTTGTCTGCTTCATGTTTTATTGTAAGAGCTTTATTTTCTTCAAGCCATTCGTCTGGACTAGGAACTTCGGCTCTAAAGATTGCAGCAGAACCAACTTTGGGGATGTCGTAAAAAAAATGTACTGATTCAAACCTTTAAATAATTATTGTATTATTGATTTTATTTAGTACCTAGTAAACAATTTATTTATTGCACTTATTGATAATTTTTGAAATATTGCAACTATGAGCTCAAAAAATCGGCACAGTTCTAAGCCCTAATTGCTAAATTATTAAATCTACTTTACCATTCAATAAACCACTCCCTGATTTGATCTCGAAATTCTTCACATAGTTTGGCACGTTCATTTTTAAGAAACTCTTGTTTTAATTTGTCCCTGCGTGCAAGCCATTCTTTTTCGTATTGTTTATATAACTTCGAGCGATTTTGAAGCATCTGACAAGAGAAGTTAGTAACTCAAATTTTAAGTAGATTATTGTCCAGACAGTGAAAAGTTGTGTAAGCACAATACAAACTTCTTTAGCTTGTATTCTTTGAATGTCCAAATTTTTTGTATCACAAGTATTTAACCCCAATAATTCGTCTCGCTTGCAGTTTTTAATTCGTTCACGTTTTAATTCAAAATATGCTCTGAAATAAATATATAATAATACATTACGATTATCACTGCTATTTAATGGAATATTTATTATTTGCAAAGTTTGTTTCGATGAAATATTTTTTTTTTTTCTATTCACCTGAATATTTTTCGTATAAGATCCGCACTTCTTTCTCTAACTTCATATTTAGCTGGCGGTGCCAAATGACCAGTCAATTCTTTTTCCCAGATCTCTCGTTTTAGTTTACTATGTCTAACTGTTCTCGTGACTTGTCTGTAATTTGAGCAATGTCTATGTTATGGTATTGGTGTCGATAATCATTATCCCATTATTCTTTTCTAGTTTAGATGATTTTTCACGTTTAGACGTATCATCTAAGATCCAGTCATAACCTATACTAGTCCATACTTTATGTATAGTATTATAAATGCTAAAGTAACTCTGTCTGTCAGGCTGTTGGTCTGCCTGTCTTAACCGCTGAACGGATATCGACGTTTGACACACAGGTACTCCATGACCTGACTATGGTTATAACGTCAGATGCTTAAAGATATTTAAACTCAGATATTTAAGTTATCCAGTTAATACAACACGAAGCTAGTCTTAAGTATTTTAATGAAAGAATTAGTATCAGTAGACGTTTAACAGTTATATTTCCTGGTCAGTTACTAAAATATTTTATCATACCTAGTTTTTTCATGTGCCAGTATCATAGTTAAATATTCTCTAGTCTTGCGTATTGCTTCTGGTACTACAACAACTTTTTCCTTAGGCATGTCTTCAATACCATCTGTATCCCATGAGGTATCCAATTTTACAGTTGCAATTTCAGCTTCTTCGGCTGAAATCAATTTAGAAATTACTTTTAATTTCAAGTCAATTATATTATCTTAATTCAGTGAAGTCTTTTACTTATTTTTATCGTAGAACTAGATTTTTAGTAAATTATGTTATTTTTTATGTTTTATCTTACCCATTGTAACTGCAATTTCTTTCTTTTGCTTTACCGTAGCTAATATTTTATCAAGTTCAGCCTGTATGTTTTCGGGCCTCCCTGGCTCCTTCGGTGTTGCAGTCATTTCAATGTCACATATTGTGTGATGGACTTGGATCAAACCATGGCCTATAAATTGGAAGCGACTGCCTTCTAACTTTTCTAGTTCAGCTTTCAGTTCTAGTATTCTGAAACACATTTCATCTGAAAATTACTCATATGTTTTGTTTTATTGCCAATGACACGGAATTGGCAATAGCATAAAACAAATTTTAGTAACAATAGTTTACGTGGTGGTGATAAATAAGACCAAGGATATTGTTAATATTATGATATTGACGTCTATGTCCAGCAATAGACGTCTTTCCAATGAAATGATTTTATTTTATGGCCACAAAAAACACCTTAGGCAGTAGCACAGAATTCTCCAGGCGTAGCCTGGTGTGACGAATACAGCAGCGGGGCGGGTGTGCCACGCTGCACACTCCAGTGAAGATGATGGTCGGCTGATAGTTTGGCCAGACCAGTAAAGAGTCCGACGTAGCCACACTGGTAAATCATGAGCTCAATTATAGCCGGATACGCGGAAGGTGACCCGGAACCTCACGTTTGGATGACACCGAGTATTGCAGATTAATGTCTGGAGATGGTAAACCAAAACTTTGGAAATGGTTAGCCGGAAATTTGGTTCTTAGTATGGGATTGCAAAAACACAGATTTTTATAAAGTTGACTAATATCAGTCAACTAGCTTCTGCCCGCGACTTCGTCCGCGTTAAATTTCTTGTTCCCCCGACCCTTCCCGTCGGGTCGAATCACCTACCCGTGCGATTTTCCCAGTTTTTGCAACATTTTTGCTCCGCTCTTCTTAGTTGTAGCGTGATGTTATATAGTCTATAGCCTTCCTCGATTAATAGGCTACCTAACACAAAAAAAATGTTTCAATTCGGACCAATAGTTCCTGAGATTAGCGCGTTCAATCAAACAAACAAACTCTTCAGCTTTATAATATTAGTATAGATAAAAACTGTTGCCTGCTTTTGGCTTCATTTCAGGACGAAGTGAGCGTGCTTGTACGACTGGAATCGTACGATGTACTACGTCAATATATTGTTGTTTTGTATTTGCTGTAAAATCAGGACCAAGGGATTCACTACTTCCGAAAGAGTTCTAATTGGCACATTATTTCTTTTTGATGACGATTTAGACACTGAGAAACAGCTTACAATATTTAGATTAAGGTGAATGCTCCAACCAGCCCGCGAAATTCAAAATTTCTTGCGTTTTTTGCAATTAGCAGGCAAAGGCTAGGTTGTATGTTGATTAAAATATTATGCGCGCCTGTAAGAAGTATGTAGTTACAGAATTATAATCATCAAAATCGCCAATACAACCCTCCAAGTTCAAAATTTAAAAAACCCCCGACACAAAAACCTAAAATCCCTTTAAAAAGTAAAAAATAATAAAAAAACCCAATCTTGAAGTACCTAAGTATGTATTAATAATTCAAAAAAAAAAAATACGTCGCGTTGGGGGACCGCTCCAAACCTTACAATTTACTTACAAATAGTCTATTACCTAACTGAAGAAAACTTTTATAAAATGACTTCTAAATATTGCATTTAGGATACGACCGTCAACGATGTCTGCCCTCGCAGAGCGGTCCCCCAACGCGACGTATTTTTTTTGAATTATTAATACATACTTAGGTACTTCAAGATTGAGTTTTTTAATTATTTTTTACTTTTTAAAGGGATTTTAGGTTTTTGTGTCGGGGGTTTTTTAAATTTTTAATTTAATTTTTAATTTTATACTTTTTATAGGTATACTTATTATAATGTAGATTTTGTTAAGTTGTAAATACATAGAACTTCGCCGTGGCCAACAGGAAGATGGGAAGCTTCCAAAAACAATATCAATTCAATTTGATGATGCCACTATCGGCCGGAGTTGTGTTGACGAGAATGGATGGATTCTGATAAGGCCACATAATGTAACTTTTCAAGGTCTTAGAGGATATGGAAATATTGAAAGAACAATGTTTCCTATCATTTTATGTTGGGCGATTACGGCATATTAGTTGCAAGGCACGACAGTTGAAAAAGCTGTGGTTTACTTAGGTAAAAGTACTTTCGCAAAAGGCCAAGCCTATGTAGCCTTAAGTAGAGTATTTTTACTCTGTTTCAGGCTACATAGGCTTGGCCTTTTCCTTGGATGGTGTAGCAGTTTGTGAGCTCGACCAAAGAAAACTATTTAATAACCCACATGACAAATCATCTTTAGCAGAATTGCAAAGACTGAGATGAAGTCATTGATACTCTCACGTGACAATCGGATTTCCATGTCCCAATTTTCCCACCACCAATTTTCTCATCAAGCGAAGCTTGAACATTCTCGATTAAGTCATCAATATTCCCTTTCAGTGCGCTTTCATTTGAGACCCCACTCGAGTATATTTGTAGACATTCGGTTATTCTTCCCCACTTTCACCCCCCACAACTTTTAAACGGCTCAACCGATTTTCATCAAACATGTCTAAGAACACTCGCACATAAGTCACCTTTAATACAAAAAAATAATAATTGAAATCGCTTCATCCGTTCGGGAGCTATGATGCCACAGACAGACAGACACACAGACAGACCGACACACAGACAGACAGACACACAGACAGACACGTCAAACTTATAACACCCCTCTTTTTCCGTCGGGGGTTAAAAAGCCGTAGAAATGATAAACCATGTAGGTAACCATATTATTATGAAATATTATCATGATTACGGGAAGCACAGAATCGGTCTGCGGTGCTTGAGGTAAGCCTATGTCCAACTTTCAGGTTCGACGTCTGTCGGCTGAAATAATATGATGACGTTGATGATCATTATCATGCTTTGTCGATAGATTTCAAAATAAAAACTATCGAAGACACTTTTCATACAGTATATCATACTCACCTAGAAACTATAGCTTTCACAATAGTGTCATAATACACAGTCTTCTGTACTTGTAAGTTTTGCTGAAAACATTCAATAGCTGCATTGTACATCAGCATGTACTGTCCCAGGATTGAAGTTGATCGCAGAACTGCTTGCGGTAGTGTTGGGTCGTGAGCTTTTGTTACCTGAAAGAATAAACTGAAATTAGAAATGATTTTTGTATTAGGATATAGCAATATCTTAAATGAGGCACGCGCAAAAGCAAACATAGATCTATGCACAGCAAAGGGTGTGGATGTAGTTGTGAGTGATAATGATAAATCAATGAATGAAATATTTTATGGAGTTAAAATTGTTTGGTAGTCTTGATTATTGCAGGGGATTGTGTCTAAGTAGTAACAGCGCACGGGTCGATCGATCAGGTTAAGTAGTCGCAGTTAGTCTGTTGGATGGATGACCATCTTTACATATCAAGACCTCCCAAAGCACGCTATGCAGTTGGTTCCGGCTGTCAGAGGTGGATTTTTGACAGTCGGTATGGGTCATAAGAAGTCCCGAAAGTCAGACAACCAGTCTTACCAACGCTATCGGATTACTTAGTAACTGCAGGGTTGTGGAGGTCAGACAGGCAGTTGCTTTACGACCCCAACGTAGTTGGGATAAAGGCTAAGCAGATGTTTGAGAAGGTTGGTAGTCTGTTAGGTGTCATTCTACTCTCGTCATGATAAAACAACGTACCTGATACTGAATGTCAACATCAACTAACTCTTTGAGATTTATCAGAGTCTCTTTCCACTTATGAAAATAAAAGTCCTTCGACATAGTGAATTTTGAGAAATAAAATCAAAATAAATAATTCGATGCACTTATCAATGTTATAAGTTTCATTATAATCTACATAATGATTTATTTTAGGTTCCAGTTGGCCATGGCATATACTTACTTACTTCCCAAGGCCTTTTGAGATCACGTTAGAATCTTTTACTAAGTACCAGTAATCTAGATATATGGTGGAAGAAATAGAGGCTAACGAAAATAAATTATGCACAGTATCCTTGTTAAACTGGGTTCAGAACCCACATTATGAATAACCCCGTATAACCCACTTTCATTCAAAGCAGCATTCAGATATGTACACAACTTTCTCACCAGCCTCTAACCACGAAGTAACAAAGCCTGTTCTGCCCTATGAAAGGGCGAACGATACCATTACACCTTATCGCCACTCCGGAAAACTTACATCATATTCAATGCGGGAAATAAGCGATCGCACTTGACGGGAACGCTCTTACTTATTGCTTTCCTTTGTTATTTTAATTGAGCTTATGTACACACTTTTAACAAAGAATTGCGAACTTTATGCGTAGTGAAATAAGATAGGTTTTGAATGGATGTGTTGTGGTTGTTAGGTGGTTTTGGTACGGTAGTTTTATCGTGTTTTTGGGCCCTCTCGCCGCAGTTTCCGGCTGCTCTGAACGCTTGGCCATCTTGTCACCGGAAGTAGTAAAGTCTTCCGCAGCGCCGTCTGTCGGCGGGTGGTGGAAACGTGTTTTTTTTTTTTGTTGGAACACTTTTTTTTTTGTTGTGCAAAGGTATTGTCGATGTTCACCCTTTAATGTTGTTGATGATCGTTTGGCATCGTTCTGCTTTACTGTTGGGGTTGATACAGAATGTGGGTTTATTAAAAACGCTGAAATGATTGTCTATGAAACTTGTGGAATTTGTAAACATACTTGTCATGTGTTTGAATAGATTTCGTTCTTCTTCGGCGTTTAAAAATATATGTAGTGCTGCTTGCCTCTTTAATTAAACTCCACTAAACTCTTTGTTTTGTCTTTCTCAAAATCAAGACAGTTTAAGTTACTTCCAAAGATT
The DNA here is from genome assembly GCA_947507805.1 of Aporophyla nigra. Lineage (NCBI taxonomy): Eukaryota > Metazoa > Arthropoda > Insecta > Lepidoptera > Noctuidae > Aporophyla > Aporophyla nigra. The sequence continues at coordinate 24,409,321 of OX382296.1, forward strand.
ATTATATCGCAAAAAATACTGAACTTTTCCATCCAAATGCCATAAACTCCCAAGGTATTCCCAGTACGACTGCCTAGTTTCGAAGCTGTCATCATATTTTTTGGCAATATCGCATTATTAGCACCCTCGGGACGTCTACGGCATTCGATACTTCGACGCTTAGCTCTTAACGTGTCATACTAGCAGGATGCTTTACAAAAACTCATGTGACTTTTATTGGAGCTTTTTAGGTGACAGGTTTACGATCAGCCTCCGGGATAATGCTTACAAGATGAGGCATAGCTTACACCTGGGGGAACTTTCTGGCTGGAAGTCAGACGCTGTTGTGCTAAGCAAGGGCATCTCGGTGAGCAGTTACTTAACGGCAAGTGTAGGTACATCATCGTCATTTCAGCCGAAACACGTCCACTGCTGGACATAGGCCTCCTCCAAGATCCGCCACTTCGACCGGTTTGTGCTTCACGCATCCAGCGGATTCCTGCGGCCTTCACAAGATCGTCGGTCTACCTTGTTGGAGGCCTTCCAACTCTACGTCTGGCTGTAGGTACATAATCAACCTATAATATTCCGACTGCTGGGACCCCGATCGACTCTCGATGAGAAAGAATGGGCCGTAAACCACCACGCGGGCTCAGTGCATACGCACATTAGCTTGGACTTAGTCATGCCGGTTTCGTCACGATGTTTTCCTTCACCAATTTGAGTGCAGTCGTGTTTTTAGTGGTGGTGGTATACTTGTTTTATTTCTTTTATACGCTTTATATTAGCTTCGCTTGTATGTTTGTATGTTTGTTTGTAACCGACTCCTTATAGCGCGATTTTGACCCACTTTAAACGACCCGATTTCATTCAAACTTTGCACACCTGTCAAGGACCGATGACAATGCAATAATTTCATAAATTTGTGCCATTATCCTTGCCAGGGTTACCAGGACAGCAAAAAAACTGTCTTCGAAAACTACGCTGACATACGCCACAAACTAATTTGTGCCATTATCCTTGCCAGAGTTACCAGGACAGCAAAAAAACTGTCTTCGAAAACTACGCTGATATACGTCACAAACTACGCTGACATACGTCTCAAAATTCAAAACACCCTAAAAAATGAAAATAAATAATAGTTAAAAAAAAACTAAAAAACACGCTTCCATTGAAAACCAAACTAAAAAGTACAAAATAATGGAAAAAAAGCGTGGGGTGCCTGATATCAATAAAAAAATACCTTAAAAGGCACCCCACGCTTTTTTACACGCTTTATATTAGCTTCACTTGTATGTTTGTATGTTTGTATATTTGTATGTTTGTATGTTTGTTTGTAACCGACTCCTTATAGCGCGATTTTGACCCACTTTAAACGACCAGTTTTCATTCAAACTTTGCACACCTGTCAAGGACCGATGACAATGCAATAATTTCATAAATTTGTGCCATTATCCTTGCCAGGGTTACCAGGACAGCAAAAAAACTGTCTTCGAAAACTACGCTGACATTCGTCACAAACTACCTACGCTGGCATACGTCTCGAAATTCGAAACACCCTAAAAAATAGAAAATAAATAATAGTTTAAAAAAATTAAAAAACACGCTTCCATAGAAAACCAAACTAAAAAGTAGAAAATAATGGAAAAAAAGCGTGGGGTGCCTGATATCAATAAAAAAATACCTTAAAAAGCACCCCACGCTTTTTTTCCATTATTTTCTACTTTTTAGTTTGGTTTTCTATGAAAGCGTGTTTTTTAATTTTTTTAAACTATTATTTATTTCCATTATTTTGTACTTTTTAGTTTGGTTTTCAATGGAAGCGTGTTTTTTAGTTTTTTTCTAAACTATTATTTATTTAACATAGTTATTGTTAAACCTACATGAAAAGGTTTGTTTAGACACCTTGTAAAGGTCTCAGTATTCAACTTCCTGCAGCAATACCACTCAAATCATCGTCGCGCCAATATTCCCAGAATAAACCCTGACATATTGAATACTTTTAACAACAAACAACATGTCGAAGCTCAAGGTAATAAATTCAAATCAAATTCAATCATGTATCGTCTCCAATATTCTTTGTGACATCAAAATAGCACTTACATTTTACCTTAACTGCAAAAATCATACCTTCTAAGAACGAAGCAATTGAGTTGAAAATTGCTTGGCAACAAGTTTACAAAAAGCTCCATAAAGTTGGTTTTTGTATCACGAAATATGTCACTTCGTCATGTGTCTATTCTTTTAGAATGTTTGATGTATAAAATAGTTTTTTCCTCCATTTTCGGTTCCCATTGAGAGGTATCGTATTTTAATGTAGAAGCTCTAAGGGGCTTGGCTGGGTCCTTTATATTACAGTGTCAGTTACGTGGCTCTAGGGACAAGAACATGAATTTCAATTTTTTTGAAGAATTTTTTTTATTGAACGCTTTAAAATATTTCCTATATCCATGTTATCTAATGTTGTGATGGTGATATTCCGTGTGGTGCAGGACGAAGAGTAATTGAACCATCCCAATTCTTCTTGTGGGTGTCGTTAAAGGCAACTAAGGTGCTTACTAAAGAATGGGCAGCAGCTTCTCTATGCATTTTACCACCACACTGCGGTCGCCAAACCGATTGTCAACTGTGGTGATTATGGCAAACTCCCCCAAATTAGAGGAGGCCTATATCCAGCAGTTGACGTCTTTAGGCTGAAATTATGAGGTAAAGTTCACTTCAAAGTAGTTTAGCTGCTTCTCAGAAGCTTTCCATAAAAAAATAATCTATTAGGGGTCTGCTAAGGATTGGTAACTGGACTTAACAGAAACTCCATGGCTAATTTATTTACTCATAATGTGTATGTCACCACCAATTTGGTTTGCATAAAGCCTCATACTAGACATGCGTTTGCTAAGCGATTTTTTGTGTTCTTAGGACCTCTTCTGTATAATAGACTCAACAAGTTATTGAGCATCTATAGTTTAAGTTATAAAAAATGTAGTACAATGTCATCCGAATACTTAGCGGTACTTAATTACACAGACACAGAAAAACTTCTAGAAATTATGTCATGATTATAATTTATTCCCTCGTAAGTATTTATTTTTGTAGTATTTACACTCGCTTAGTTTTAGGAATTATTGTTTTATTGTGTTGTTTTACTAATGTGCTTTTTCTCATAGTTATTAATAGATTACTTTTATATAAATTATACTTAAAATATTATTGCACCAATTTAATTCAAATGTAAAGTGATGGCCCGAAACACAGGTTTGAATTAACCTAGATCGGGCGGGTCGCTACCTTACATTTTAATTCCAATAAATCATCATCTGCACTTGTGATAAAAATATTTTAGAAATAGTTTATCTTTAGGCACTATAATTGTATGGAAAATTTAATACTGTATGCTAAATGTACTCTTTTTGTAATCGTATTTATTAAATAAATTACTATTATTATTATAACTATCTCAATTCACGGCTGTCGCTGAAAACCAGCGCTAGGACTCTGTCTCATATAGGGTCGCAGCATTATGCTGAGCGATGGCCGTTTTGCGTGGATGTGACGCATGTTTTCCCCTAGTATTTTTGTTGTGTTGAGTCTTTCTTTGCATGATGTTTACCGCAAACAAACGTATTTTCTTTATTTCTTTCTTCTAACCTTTGTCAATCACTGCAAAAATAAGCAAGTTGGCTGCGATATCTAAATTCTGAAATAAAATTGTAATTATTATATAGAAACTATAGTTATGTCAACAAATAAGAAAAGATAATAAATTTTTCTAATCTCATCTAAATAAACGACAGTCTACCTTTATGCACCACAAATTATTCTGTAGGATGACAAGTTTCTGAAAACAAAACAGCAACCGAAAATGATCATAACATGAGTAACAATAATATACGCGTACTTCGCAACAATACGTCACGAATAACAGCGTAATTTAGGAAATGTAGGCGACAATTTATCGGCGACGCAAACAAGTTGCAAATTGGTCCGTTGGAACGACGTTTTCGCTAAATACCTATAAAAATGTCCGTTTGCTGTGAAATATTGTAACTAGCTGGCTGGTGTAATGTGTAAGCTGCAACGTTTTGTATCATATAAAGTTTTATAAGGGCTAAGAGAGAAGGCTTGTATCTCTGCAGCAAGTTCTAAAGTGTCCGTTTCGACTGCTCGGAAATAGTATCGTAGAAGAAAAACGACTACGTCAACATTACGAAGGAATTTATGACTTTTGATTTTGATTTGTAAAACACTAACAGTGAAAGTCGCAAATTCGTAGATCCAATATTCAGAAAGTTATAAAGGCAAGGTTAAGCGCGCGGCCACACAGGAGGTCCCATTCTTTTTGCTAACCACTGTACGATTTCGAAGAAAATGTAGACGGTATGAATAAAGCTCTAATCTCACCCTTCTTCTAAATTCCATTATAGGTTTTAAGTTCTGTAGGTCAAGATATTAGGGCTTTGTCTAGCGGTAGCAGTAGCATTGTCCCTGTTTGCACAGACCTGAAGATATCGCGGCAGGATTTTTTCCGTAATTATCCGTTGCAATCTCAATGCTCGGTTCAACACCGTAAGTTGAAAATCCAAGGCGTGACTAGCCCACGGAGGGTTTCGTGGTCACAAACGCGAAAGGCGAGCGTGAGGTCCTGGGTTCGTTTCCCAGGTCGGGTAATGTGTTTTTGGGTTTTCCATTAGGAATTTCTTTCAGCTCGGAATTTGGAAGTTAGCGGTGTGTCACCCCTGTGCCTCGGAAAGCATGTTAAGCCGTGGTTCGTCCTGCGCCTGATTCCTCTCCGGTCGTGTCGGATTGCCGTTCCATTGGACTATGAAAGTGAGGGACGAGTGAGTGCCCGTGTGTCTGCGCACACACTTGTGCACTATATTACGTATATCCCGCGAAGATGGCTAGTTTCCGTTGAGATTGGCCGCCATGGCCGAAATACGGTCTGGAGGACTATATACGTCCATGTGAACGTGTTAATAGTTATGATAGCGATTGTTTATACAGAATTGTGGTAGAAGAGATAAATTTGAAAACGAAAATGTTCTAAATACCAAAGTTAAATTAATAACCTGCTACAGCTCGTACATTGTACCACCAAAAAAGAACTCTAAATTGTGGTACTCGCAGCGTCGAGATGGCTCATTTCGGCTGGTTGTAGCAAAGATACTTTATCGTTGAAATGTAAATTATCTCGCTCTTATCTGTTTTATTAGCTGCGAACGACCGCTGCTACGACGTCCTGCCGCTGTCGACTCCTAAGTCATATTTGTTTATCTTTGCTACTGTCGCAGTAGTGACTGTGAAGTTTTTGAAAAGAATTTTATGCATTTTTTAAGAAAATTGTATTTTTGTTTTGTCATGGTAGTTTGAAAGGAATAAACTTAAAAGCATCAGTATTATTATTAATTTGCTCGATCTCAAAAAAAACGCCGCAGGTTTTCTGATCTTTCATGTTTTATTTTACCTATACCAATAAGAACTTTTTGTATACCTTACTTTAAACTCACCATGGGTTCTAGTAACCTCATCATTCTACTGTGGTTACAGTCCTTTGAATTCCCTGGGCTAGTCTTGCAATTACTGTGGTTGACATTTCTACAGCTAGGTAAATAGAGTACCTACTTCCCGAAAAATGTGACAACATCTCTTTTTTTCCGTCTTTGCCATAATAGTAGCACTTTAGGGCTCACAAGCATAATAACAATAGGAACACAATCCACTACCCCCCCACTTCGAAGTGGAAACCGTAAACAATCAACTTAATAAGCCATCCCCCACCAGACCAAGCGTATCAATCATCGTACATCACTTTCAGAGTCCGCAAACCGTCGGCTAATCTCCTCTCCTGCTCAGGTCCCATATATCAGAGCGGGACGACGTTTTTACGATCTCTTAATCAAGAAATATACGATTGCGCCCGATTAAGAGCGTTGGCTTAGCGTTGCTAATGCAGTATGCTGTGATGTATTGGTATGGAATATGATGGTGGTGGTTCAAGCTCATATTTTGTGAGGAATGAGTTTATTTTGAGCATGAGGAATTTCGTTAGGCTTCTTGAACGGTACCCTGGATCAATCAATCCGTGTGTTGACTATTTGGAAAGTCAGTAAGTAAAGGTGTAAAACGGTCGATTTTCTTGGGAAACAAAGTACAAATTGGGAAGACGAAGTAAATCTCATAAACGTTTAAAGATCTCGTGAAAAACTACTTCGTGCAAAGATTGAGAAGCAAAAAGAAGTCGCAGAAAACTCTTAAATTCTCGGATGGTATAGCCATAACTGTTCAAGACATTGTGTGTGGTCAAAAATGACTAGAAGCTTTGTATCTATGGCGCAGTTAAAGTTGTTATCACGAAGACAACACACAGCTGAGCCGAGCATGTTATCCACTTACCAATTTAGTAAGCCGGTTAGTACTATCGTGTTGTCTTGACAGCGTAACCAGAAACGTCTTGTGCCATTTCTCACAGTTAAATTGAACGTAGAGGCCACCTTGGAAATTTGACCTTGTCTCACATCATATACGCCTGAATACAGTAGAAAACGAATAAGAGTGAGGTTTAATTAATTAATTAATTAATTTTATTTATATCAGACATCATTTGCAGTCCGTAGTTTTACATAAATACTTTATAAAATACAATTTTTACCTGCCCTAATAGATATGTAATGCCTGCCAATGCTGCAAGAAAGGCCCGTCTAACCTGTTGACAACAACTGTAAGAAGACTGTTGCCGGTTGTTGTTGTTGTTTAAGTATCCACTGACTTTTATTGGCATATAATTGACATCATCATGATTAATGTTCAATCATAATCTACCTAATGTTCAAAAAGAATTGAGTATCGAATATGATTCAATTAGGACACTTGCACTAAACAGTCGACTTAAATTGACATCTGAAAAGTTTTAAAGACAGTACTTTGTTGTGTTCGTCTGGAAGAGACTACAGCTTTCTATCTTCGAGAGAACTTAACAAAAGCTAAGTGAACCGATCGTAGCGTACCCTTGAAAATAATACAGCCTTCAAAGTTCTTGACAGCCACTTATCCTACAAGTAGAGACACTAAAAACGTAACACATCTACAACTAACACGTATTTGTCGTGAAGGTGATTCTGGAGTGACGGATGGCTGCCCCTCCCGACATATTTCAACCCCCTCCCGCCGCTCCGGTCCTTTCCACCGCTGTCGGGAAGATTTACGAGCCGTCTGACGGAAAAAATGTGGACTCTCTAAAGATTTCACTGGTTTTTATTCGTGCCATATATTTTGAGAGAAATGACGCGTTGTAAGCTCGATGACTTGCGATTTATCCGGACGATTTCCTGATAGTTTTTATTGGAGCGTTTGACTGAGTATTGGTTTACTGTTTGTCTTGGTTTCTGTAAGGACTGAATGTGTAGTTATTGATTTTTGGTAAAAAATTGTTTTTACGAACGACGATAACATACATTCAATATGGCCTGGATCTGGTACCGAGCTTACTGAAAAACTTTTTCATGGGCAGTAAGTTATCGTAGTTTCTTCTGTACTAACAAGATTAACAGACTTCTCAAATAAAAGTCTTTAAATTACAGTTTTTCATACTTTCCTTTTAGGCATTATAAGAGTTTGTCTTGTGAACCGCGAGCAAGGTAAATAAGAAAAGTAATTAAAAATACTTTTTTATTGCGCAAAAGTTTTACGGTTTTACTTTTTTATTATGACAAATGGCTACAATTTCCTCTTTACTTTGGGTATTTTAGGTGGTAGGTAATGTAAATGAACCGTTTTTCTTCTTGATTTGGCTCTTGGCTTGAATATCAGTGTATTTTAATGCAGTTAAATTACGTACCGGCTGTAATTAAAAAGCAATTCTCACTATTTTCAGGCGTCTATTTCCAAGACAGATCAATTGTCAACCAGTGTGAAATAGTTTCAAGTAGCTTACGTCCGTTGTGGTCAGAGCAGTCTATCTACCATTTCATAAAGCGGCTGTCAAAAAATAACAAGTATAAATAAAAATAAGTTTTCAGTAGAAAAACAAGGGTGTACGCGATGTGTCAGCGGGCTGGCCGTATTTTATGAAGGAAGTTGTTCATCGCACTATAAATCAGACGGATGCCTCGGGAAAATGGGGTACAGGATCCGGGGATACCGGGAAATCAGGGGTACTTTTGTACCCGTTGTAGGTGGTTATTGGTTAACAAACATATACAGAGACTTGATAAACTAAAAAAAATAATAACTACAATCATGAGAGAGTTTAATGTACCTTTTAGGTGTCAAAAACTGGGTCACAGACAATGTAGGGAAGACTCCATTTTTTACCATTCACCAGTCTGGAAGTATGCCCTGTAAATCTTATATATTCATGCAACCCTCTTGAAGACATTGGACACATTCGACCAACAAACAAGGTTACAAAAACACAAATCAAAACGAGAAGAAAACCTTTCTAAATATTAAATCGCATACATTATTAAGGGTGCTCGCACATTGTGCCGTATTGCCCGCCCGGGTGATATATCGTAGGGAGGGCCGCTAGGAATCACACGCTGACAAATTCATTCTCCTCTTGACACCTTGCTCTGTATATTTTCACCCCCTACAAGTGGGGGGGATTGTCTTGCTAATCTCTGTAACAGCATGAATTTTTCATGCGTAATGTGCCTCTCAGCTTTTTGTGACGTATCGTAGTTCGGCGTTCCTCTTTTGTTTTTTCTCTTTTCTTTTTTGAGAAAGTAATTGAGAGGTGAATTAGGTATGACCTTGGTATGATATTTCTCTTTAATATGGTGAAAGACGGGACGCTTTGAGATATCAAGATATCAATAACCTATGATAGAATATGAAAATATGAATAAGCATTCTGCGACGGTCCGGTCAGCATGCTTGGTCATCAAAATATTTTTTTAAGGTAGATTTTGCGAAGTTATTCAAGAGCATAATAATTATTATAAGGAATATCTAAGGATAATAAATCTCAATAAACTTTACAAACAATCTTATTAGTTTGAGAGCCGTCTGACCTCAAAGCTCAACAATCCTTAGGGAAATCAGAATCTTCGCATGTTTTCAGTAAACAATTAGTGGGAAGCTTCCTATCCAATAGAGTAGCGACTGGAAGGACTCCTTTACTACACCCTCGGGATCAGATGGGATCCGGTACTCTGTTCTATGCAGCATTAATTGTCTTACAGACATGTGCTGGACAGAGGCGCAGTGCACTGCAGTTGGAGGTAATAGCGATATCCCAAAATACAGATATACTCGTAGGTACCTCAGGTCATTTATCATTTAATAAAACCATTTCCGGCATGTCCGGAATACCTACATCGATTTTTTTTACCGTTTTACTCGTGTGTTTTCTCAGTTGTCAAGGTATAGCTCGACTGGTTTCGAATGTATAGGTTTATTTATTTAACACTTTAAGCACACAAACGTACAGAGGCGGACTTAATGCCATAGGTTGACTTCAACTTAGCTTTTATTTAAACTGTAGGAACATGGTACGCTGAAAACTTCTTGAAAGTAAATAAAATCGTACTATGACTGTTGTGTACGTTACTTCCCAGCATAGATGTACAAGTAAACTTTTTGTACCAAACATAAGTTTCAGCTTCATGAAAAAAAAAAACTATCTAAAAATAGGGCAGTATTCCAGCAACCCAAGTTTCTTTATCATTCGTTCTCGGTCCCAGTCTTTATCATTCGTTCCCAGTCTTTATGATCGCATAAATTCACTTTTATCTTTATGAATATTCAGTCGGGCTGTTAACTGCGACGTTTCTTTGTTGTTTCTCTTTTATTTTATCTGTAGAATATGGTGCTGAAAATTGTTGGGTAGGCAGGTTAAGAGGTGGTGGTTCCACTGAAAGCTAAGGTCTCTGTGAATAACTAAAGACAGTCAAGAATACCTTTTTTGTTCGTGCTGCCACCAGCATTGCTTTTCTATTTGATTTTAATTTGGCCACTGCAACTTAGTAATATTAGATAGAATGCATCGTCGTCATCAGTAAGCTGTCACGCCCTTTATGCCAGGAGGCTTTTATTTTTGCAGCCATGTTTACATTATACATATTTTTTTGCTTATGCTTGAGTGTAGTTTTCATTTTATTTGTTGGTATATTGGGTTGGCTAGCTGGCATATAGGAAATCATTTAATTTAATTTGTGTCTCTTAATGTTTTACTATGTACCATTGTATAGAATCAAGTTCTTCTAACTGGACAGACAGCTGTGCTGCTGGGGAGTTTGTTGGACACTTCTTCTTCCCAGCTAAAGCACTAGGAAGTACGCGACGGGTGGGCGTTTTGGGGGACTGTCTTTTGTAATTTTGACGTTCGAAAAGTGCTGATCCTCAGCTTAATTTGAATAAATGACTTTTGATTTTGATTTTGAATAGCTATCGGTGTACTAAGAAATAAATCACAAACTAAATACAGGCCCTTTTTAAACAAGGTGCTGTCTCGTTAAACTTCTTGAGATACAAATTCTAAACTATGTGAATCTCACCATGACCTACTAAACTGAAAACATGATAAATATAAATAAAATTCAACTAAAACCATGTTGCCTTAAAAATACGACACAATTTCGTCCAACTTTCAAACTACGACCACAAAAAAAAAACCGCATAAAAAAGTCTCGCCAAAAATCACGCAAAGGAAAACTTTAGCGGGCATTAACAAGCCAAAGTCTATGTTGGAGTAATCCTCGTTCCACCCCGGGTGATGTATGGCCGACCCCTACCCTGCCCCTGCGACCTAACCCTATAACTCACCCTGAAAAGTAACCTCTGCGAGTGTTTTATTACCTGATGAAATGGCCCGCCTCTGAGAGCTGTGGCCTTTGTGAATTGGACAGTTTTCGACTGGGCCTGTAGCTTTGATGGCCTGTAGTGGGTAGAGATGCTGTAGAATTTTGTGTTTCTGTTTTGACGAACTGAATTTGATGGATTAGATTGGTTAAACATTTTTCAATAAGTTTATTGTATTATTTATTGGATCTTTGACGTTAAAATGTTACCTAAATGTCATCTAAGCGACATTATAATCATAAATTCTGTGCGCATAAGCATGAGGCCTGAGGATGATAACGCCTGTTAAAATTCACTTAGCAATATTTTAAGCGCCTACAAAAAAGAAGAAGCAATAACTTGACGTTTATCGCGTTGCTATCACTTTTAAGGCGAGTATACTTTTATTATAATGCTTTTTAAGTACTCTGAAATGTAGCGTTGTGGGCTAAGGGGGGACTTAAAATTATTCGTATTTAGTGGTCACTAGTTATTCTCTTTTAGCAATTATGTGAATTCCCCAGTCTATGATCAATAAATAATAAATATATGTCCGTCTACTTATCTATTCCACTTCAAGTCTTTCACAGTAACAATTAAAATGTTAATAAATAATGTCAAATACACTGGAAACACCTTTGATTTTGTCTAATTGAGACATAATAACGAGAAAATTACCTTAACAAGCGAGACTTAGAAACTGTATGTTTCTAACAATCGGTCATATTGTTCTGACAATTATGTTGATTTGTAAATCGGGACTTGTAGTATTGATTTTTATACTAGGTATTCTATGTTTTACGCAAAATGCATTGTAGGATAATAATATTGATACTTTTAGCAGTGTTTAGGAAGAAAGTGTTGAGATTAAAGTACAAACATTAAAACATTTCAGTTTACTAGGTACGTACCTTCTAATAATAAAATAGAAAAATTTAGTTTGCGTTACGTAGTAGAACTTTGATATCTAGTTAGAGAAAGTATTTGTGCTAAGAGACCTTTCCTCAATATCCAAGTGTTTAAACTTTTGAATTGTCAAGAAGAACGAGTAGGCACTCACCTATATAAATATTTAAACGCCTACCTAAAGTGTCGATTTGTAAAGAGAATTGTCATGAAGTTATTTAATAAACCCTGAAGATATCCAATATCGTAAGCCAAATCCTACGACACTTAACCTCCTGTATACCTAGCTGCTACAAAATCGATCGTACAATTTGTAGAGTAAATTCGACGATAATTAGTGACAAAAGGAATTGCTTCGTTTCTATTCGAGTAATAATGGTAGCTTTGACGAGCGTGTCATGCTGATAATTGAGTTTTAATGGTGAGGTGAGCTCACTGTAATTATAGAGCGCCTATTGATATGAACTAGGCCATATATCATACTAGTTTCTGCCCGCGACTCTGTCCGTGTTAAATTTTTTGTTCCCCCGATCTATCGCATCACCTGCCCGCACTATGACGTCGTTTTCGCGTAGCCTTCTTAATGATTTTCCTTTTGCTCAGCTCCTAAGGTTTATAAAGCAATTTAAGTAGCCACTTATGTGACATATTTTGATTTATTTCGCAAATAAATCAAAACCTATAGGGTACTTCACTTACATACAAACTTACATTTGCAGTGCAAGAAGAAATGAACGTGACGTACGTATATCGATGTATGGGAAAACCTATTTACAAAGTTTGTCTTGGTATAATTTCATCTCAGCTACAGACCTCTTCATTGTGAGTGGTCCGACACGCACCGGTTTTTCTTTCCATAATAATATCTATGGTAAGCATTGATATACCACAGGTTACAGAAACTGATTGCTCTGTCTAAAACTTGACCACCTATTGAATCTAGTCGAAAAGAGCGTTTCTCAAGAGCTAATCGCAAGATTAGATCAATTTTCATGTTTGCAGGAGGATTCATTAAGTGATCCATTTCCATCTGTTTATTGGCTGGCATCTAAAGAATTACATTCAAAGGAAAAACATTAAGTTTCCGAGACCACACACCACGCAAGGAAAACAAAACGCATATAACGTTTTTAGGCTTCTAATACCGACCTCCTTAGGGAATAAAATAAACATAAAATGAATTGTACAAAAACGTCTCCCGTTGCATAGTGAGGCAGAATAAACGATACGGTGTAATGGATAATGGAAAATAATGGTAAATCTTACTAATCCTAACCAGTTCAACATATATTGAACTGTAAGTAAAAGCTTCGTTTGTTTGTTCATCATAAAAGCAAGTAAGTGTGCTGGGTCCTGGGTATCTTTTCTTCACCCCCTGCTATGTGCCGAGGTCATCTTCTGGATTTATAAATTTCAAGAAGTATGTGGTTCGTAGTTTAGCAGCAGCGTAGTAATTATACTAGGCTCTATATTGGGTTTTCCATAGCCCAATCCATAATCATCATCATCATTTCAGCCGAAAGACGTCCACTGCTGGACATAGACCTCCCCCAGTTTGGGGGGGCTTTCCAAAATCGCCACGCTTTGCAGGCGGGTTGGCGATCGCAGTATGGTGGTAAAATGCATAAGAACGCTGCTGCCCATTCTCTAGTAAGTCTCTTAGTCGCCTCTTACGACAGCCACGGGAAGAAATGAGATGGTGCTGTTCCTTACTTCCGGCATTACACGGAACGATAATCCATTATAATTTATCCGTTTCTTATACTTAACTACTTTCGTGGATACAAACAGAATCCATATCCTGATTCATTCGATTGACTTTAAATCTGCTGCAAATTTACCTGTTGTCGACGTACTTGTTCTACAAATCAATTTTGATCTGTTTTCAGAAACCTGAAGTAAATTATGAGCTTTTAAGTCTGACGCATATTGAAATGGAATATTAAAAGCAGACAAAGCCACAGGCAAAACCAAGCAATAAATAATGGTAATTATACATAATTTATAGCTAATATATACCATCAGTCTGCTAGGCTGTCAGTAAAGATGGATGTGGTCTTGTGCGCAGTATTACCATATAGTTTGTGGCACTTTGCATGCGAGCCTGCTCTTAATTGGTACTTGATGGTACTTTATTTGCAAGGCTATGTGATCGCATGTTTTTGTGGGACAACGCACATAGAATCACGCTCTTTTGATGGGTTTTGCTGTGGTGGAACTGAATTCCAAAGTGCTGATTAGAAACTTTTTGGTATTAGGAAATCGTTTTGTTTCGTGTGGTAATGAACAAGCTTGGCAGACTGATTGATGAGCAGGATTAATATGGTTATTTTTGTGTCCCGTTCCTGTGAATGTATTATCTATTTGTCTTACGAATTTACTGCATGTTCATCGCAGTAGCACAAAGCTTGTTTTATGCATAGTAGGGTTTTGCTCTTGCTCATTAGGTGTTGTCGATTCCAATATACCTACTACGTCCAAGTTCCTTCACGAATTTTTTCTTCGCCGTGGTTCTAGGAAGCAATCTGGAAGAAGAAAAGAGGTTTTTGGTTGCTCGTAACGACGTCTGCGATTCAGGTTGAAAAGTAGCATATATCCTCACCATTACTTGGCGTATCTGTGTTCAAAAATGTTATCAATCCGTTTTAGCGTAAAAGCTTATTAAACAAACCCACTTTTGCATTATAATATTTGTTAGTATTTTGTTACACAATGTAGGTACAACTGGATACAGTGAGTTCATTTATTTTTATAAAAAATATCATTGATTTATTTCATAAATACCATTGAGTGCAAATATCCTTACAGATCGTTGCACTACACAAACAAATGAAGTCTTTGTTAGAAATCAATTTCACGCATCAGCTATCAGATGGTACGGCTGATAACAAATTAGATTAGCACATTATTTCAGTACTGTGACGATCACAATGACGTGATGCGAGGAATTATAAGTTCGGTGGGGATCCCAAATAAGCGGGCAGCATGGCGTAGCGTACCACTACGCGGTTTACTACGAAATGTACCTACAATGTACTACATGTTTATTATTTTGTATTTTTACAATAATTTAATTTACAGTTCATGGTTTTGTATTTTAAAAATAAATCTTTAAATTATGCGTTGTACGTAACTTCAATTCCGTTCATAGAATTATGCATTTTATTAACCGACTTCAAAAAAAGGAGGAGGTTATATGTTCGACTGTATGTATTTTTTTTTTTTTTTTTTATGTATGTTCACCGATTTCTCCGCCAATTGTCAACCGATTTTGAAAATTCTTTTTTTATTCGTAAGGGTATACTCCTGAGGTGGTCCCATATTAATTTTGTGAAGATTTGATGTATACTTTGGGAGATAAACGAAGGAACTCCTCAAAAACAAACAGTACACGTAATGTGATTTGGATATTGTACTAAAGATCAAAAAAACTTTTTTACAAAAAAAAAACAACCGACTTCCTTAAAAACACTACAAAGTGAAAAATAACTAATTTCGGTAGTCGGTGTCTTAGGATCTGTATTTATGGTTTTTTTGCCACCGACTTCCGAAATTAAAGTTATTTTTCACTTTGTAGTGTTTTTAAGGAAGTCGGTTGTTTTTTTTTGTAAAAAAGTTTTTTTATGTAAAATAGTTTTTTTACATCCTAATCTATTTTTCCCTAATATTCACATACAAATAAACCATTCGGCATCAATGAATTTTGCAAATCCACGGTTGTTACGGCATCACTGAAGCGGCATGCATCCACCACAATCTTTCTTCCACTTAATCTTTATCCTTAGATTATGCCACTTTGTATTCAAATATATTGCGGTATTCCGCAATGCGATTCTTACGATCCTCGAGGTTCGCCCTTTATCTACAACTTACTTACTTTCAGTAACAAGTTGGTTTGCCATCTGCCGCGCAGAATCCTCTCGTCAGGAACGTCCAATTCTATGGCCTCCTAATCAGTCTATTGTCAGCTCAGCAGTAAGTAAGTAGAATCGTTGTATTATTGTGTGCAGCGTGATAACATCTCGGTACTTCAAACACGTTTGTGTGAAAGGGCAGGAAATGTCGTATTACTCGTTGTTTGTCGTGTTTGGGGTTGGGGCGGCCCTAAATACTGGATAATAGGTTGGTTTTTCTTTGGTGACTTAGGCCGGTAGGAATATTATGCATGTCTAATAGGTTCTAGGGATTTTTACTAAATGCAATTTCTTAAAATAATCAGGAAGTCTAACCGGCCTGAAATAGTTATTGACTTATAAAACTGGCATTTTCTTAAATATAGTTGTCGCAATTACGGAATAAGAACAGAACTGAGAATTCCAATTGCCAATTGCAAATTGCCAATTCATTTACGAAAATATTATGTATGTAAGAAAAAATCTACATCTTTTTAATAAAATAAGCGATAGACATAATTTTAATACTAGAAATAAAGACAAGATAGATCAACCATTTTTCAGATTAGCAAAAGTACATACATCTTTTATGGGGTACTGTGTTAAATGTTACAACAAAATACCTTCTGATATATTGCAATTAAATGAAAGGAGGTTTAAAAGTCATATTAAAAGTACACTTTGTAAACGAGCTTATTACAAATTAGAGGACTACATTCAAGATAAGAACGCTTGGAAACATGCTGGTCTCGCTCCATAGGACAGTCTTAGAGTTTATCAAACTAGTTGCTAACTTAATTGTGTAGATAATATTTATTTTTTCTTCTATGACACTGTTTTACATTCTGTAATTACTGTAACTCACACACTGACAGTTTATATGGGTAGTTCATATAATTGTTTTTTTTATTTAACTGCTTTTGTTATGTAATTTATTTTTATTTTCTTTTAATTTCATTTTTTGTGTCTATGTATCATTTGCATCGTTGTATATGTAAGCGGGCACGCCCTTTATGCCTGGAGGCTTTAGTAAGATTTTAAGTTCTGTTTACGATTTTTGTTTCATTATTCATTTCAGCTTGAGTTTAGTTTTCAATGTTTTGTTGGTATAATGGCGTGTGCTAGCTGACATATGGCGAATAATGTATGTTTTGTTTTATTATATTAATAACTTATACAATATTGTATAGAATCAAGTTCTTCTAACTTAACAGACAGCAGTGCTGCTGGGGAGTTTGTTCCGCCACTTCTTCTTCCCAGCCAAAGCACTAGGAAGTGTCGAAGGGCGGGCGTTTTGGGGGGACTGTCTTATGTGACTTTGACGTTCAAAAAGTGCTGACTCTCAGCCTAGTTTGAATAAATGACTTTTGATTTTGATTTTGATTTTGAATTGAGTTTTCTCATCATTTCAGCCGAAAGACATCCAATGCTAGAGATAGGCCTCCGTCCCCCAAGCTTCGCCACTTCTACCGATTCTGTGCTTCTGGCATCCAGCGGATTCCAGTGGCCTTCGGAGTTTCCTACTCATAATAATTTGGAACATTTGAAAAATTCTTCTAAAACTCTGCAAGTAATCTAAATGATAGCTTCAAGGCTTTCATTTATAATACTTGCATTTTTTTTTAATCGGGCTAAAATAGTCCTTGGCTTTTAAAATCCACTTTTGTTTTATATACTCATACACAACTAGTTGTCGCAATTGCAAGCGCTGGAGAACTAAGAATTGACTTTCCCAGTTTCCTACTCATAATAATTTTGAACACTTGAGTTACTTTTTAAAACCCTGCAAGTAATCTAAATGAAAGCCTTGAGGCCTCTTGAAGCAAAGGGGTTAGTAGATGTAAGGGTTACAGAAGGACTGTATGCACTTAGAGGTAACATTAAATACTTGACAACCTGAGAGCTGTATAAGTCCCTGAATGATGAAGGGGTTACAGTTTTACGCATTTGTTACTCCCCTTGCTATACTTACCTGTTAAAGCACAAATTCTTCAAGATATTTGATATTACACAGTGAAAAAAACGTTGTGTAAATCCGGATCAGAGAAGAATAATTTAACGATAACATCAACCAGAATTGAATAAATACATTATTGCACAACCGGATTTTTCTTTCAACAAAAATTGAACCCAACAGCTCTGTATAAATACTGCACCCTCTTTTCAAAAAGGATTAGGGCTGTCTCACAATGCCATGTATTGTCAAAGAAATCTTTTCGCCGTTGACGAGTGATAATTACGCGGCTGAATGCCGCTTGACAGCTCACTGACGTGTACGAGACTTTGTTATTGTTACGGAGTTGACAACCTTGATTTTGTTCCCCCAAAATATTCAACATCAACTTTACAATTACCGAATTAAGGTTGAAAATCCAATGAAAAATGTTTGAGTGATTGTAAAGCTAGGGTTGTCCGTCACAAAATACGCTTGTTTGGTTATCGGTTCCGATCTTAACCCGCAACTGATGTAATCGCACTAATTTATAAACGTGATATATTTTTTTTATTGACGCGTTTTTGTTTTTGTGCTGTTTAAGGTTATTAGGGTTGTACGGGAGAAAAGCAAAGCTATATGATGTACGTTAAAGTCTCGGAAAACGTGAAGAAACCAGCATTTCCAAGAACCAAAAATTCGAAGTCATGTGACACATCGCACTGGGCCGTGTAGTAGATTATGGCCCACTCCCTCTCACTCAGTGCATTCACTATTTAGATGTTCTTCCAGGTCTACCTAGGTCCCCGAAAAATCTTTTCCTTATTAGGCATCTTTCAATATATTATAATGTCTTTCTTATCTTTTTATTGACCACCATATTGCCGCATAACGCATTTTTTTAGCATAATTTCACAGCTTGTCATCGCTTCGCTTTTGTTAAGCACAATACAAAAGCTCGCATGTCACAAAATTATGGTATAATAGTTGCTATGAAGGGAATATAAATGTTGTAATTAATAAAAGAACATAACTCACGAACGTTTACTGAACTATGTGTTTTTATACTTTGCATAAGAATCAACAAAATGTTTATTAAAACCTCAAGTAGTGACGTAATTTGAATACGTAATTGTTTGAATATGCAGAAAAATATTTATGTACATTAATATTGGCAAAAAGAAAGCTCTTAAGTATTTCTAAATATCAGAAAATATTTCACAATACCTTTATATATTTTTCTTGTGAATAAATAAGTTTCCAATTCCTATCTCTATCATTAGATAATGCAAGAATACAAAAGATACTTGGAACTGCCAACACACAAATCGTGTTTAGTGTTCACGCCAAACCACAGATTTTTATTCATCAAAGCAGTTCTAATAACAATCTTCTCGGGTGACATAAAATTCACGTCACTTTGCCTTACATTTGTGTCAGAAAATCATTAAAAAAAAAACATTGCACAAGTACCTAGAAACGAAAAAAAAATACATCCCTATTATGCCAGAGGCTTATTACAAGCAGGAAAATCCTATTTGTAAACACGTAATCTGAGCATATCGGCTCAAATGACCATCACTGCCTGTCCACGGGCTTATAAAAAACCAACTTACGCAGACAACCCGAAAATCCCAAATATCTGTCATGGCCTATTGTCTGCTGATAATAAGGTTGAGTTTCCTACGGCAAGGGGTTACACAAGTGTAAATATAAATTGGTTTTTGAGGAATAAATGCCATGTCAAGTAATCTGTGATGGATGAGTGACAATAGGAGAGTCGTATGACGTCACATTGTATTGATAGGGGGTGGGCACATAATAGAGTGTTTAGTAGCCAATATGGAGTATGCTTATTGTATGGGTGTTAGGCAAATATGGACTTCTGGGTACTTTTTTGGGGCTGGTTGTGTATGAAGTGCGGTTGCTATGCTATAATATATATCTGGGCAGCGTTTTCTGTAGACTGCAGTTACGCAAAAGAAAAAAAACGAAATAAAAGTGATTGACATAACTAACACTGGTTTTATTTCTTTACTAAAACTTTATGTATAAGTAAAAAGCCTGAGGCATTTTGTACCAGTCAACCTTAGGGTGATGCAGAGACAAAACATGGTAGAATGGTTGATCTTCAAACGTATGAAAATCAGTGATAGGCAAACTTCCTGTCTTCGTTTCATTACTTCTTTGTCTATAAAACATGTGCGTCTCCAGGTTAATTTATAACTGCACTTCCATTAATGATATACCTTAATATTCTCCGAAATAAAAATGATTATAATTCTTGAAATAAACCCCATTTTCATATCATCATGATACCTTTAATTTAAATAACATAACCATTGGGGGCTCTTGTCAAATTATACAATTTTCTGGTGTAGTTTTAACATTAAAAAGGTAGCCTTAATCATATTTATTACAGTCACGCAATGTGTAAATCAACAGAAATGAATGACCTTCCGTCGGCACTTTGGAACCGAATTTTTTATTTAGATTAACTTGTGTTTTTGCCCAATTACGCTTTTGGTGATGGGAATGTATGTCTTTATTAAAGTTATTTACTTTTTGATGAGCTTAGATAACTATAGGCATCATAAATAAGTAATCTTAAGTATTTTTTCATCATCATCATCATTTCAGCCGAAAGACGTCCACTGCTGGACATAGGCCTCCCCCAAGCTCCGCCACTTCGACCGGTTTTGTGCTTCCCGCATCCAGCGGATTCCTGCGGCCTTCACAAGGTCATCGGTCCACCTTGTTGGAGGCCTTCCAACTCTACGTCTAAGTAATTTTTAATTGAATTAATTATTATATAGTCATCTTACTTTCTCGCTTCCTCCGTTTGAAAGGATCATGGTCATATGTAACATACCACACTTTTACATTGCCAAATTGAAGTCTTATGATTTATACCTTTTTCACAGCCCAAAATACCAATAGTGTTTGTAACATTGATTAGTGAATAGGCTTGATGCTTTGAAAGGACATTCGCTAGTTTTCATAAAGTGTCGCTTGTTTGCAGCTGGGTTGAAATAAACTAGGTCCATTTATGATGAAACTTGCGTTATAATGTCACAATCATCAATATCACTGCATTGTGTCGTTTGGCACAACTAAGCATCATCCATTACACTTTATTTGATGATCATTTATCAACGAACATACTTGTAGTGGAGGAGTGTTCTTATTAAATACGCGCGTACTGTAGTGCTAATATAACATCATTTGCTGGCACCCAGATACAAAGAAAACTGTGGTTAACAGATAGTTAAATATAACTTAAGACATAACATAACGAATGTATCCCCCGATATTTAAATATAAAAGGTGTAATTTAAATAATATCTTAGGACTTAGGACAACCAACACACTTTTATTTGATCCCAAACTAGGCAGAGCCTGTACTATGGTAACCAGACAACTGATAAATATACTTATATATTTGTAAATACATACATATTATAGATCAATTATCACCTGTCTTCGTTTTCGGAAGCGTTCCCCTTACACCCGTTATTTTTCTAAATACATACATAATATAGATAAATTACACCCAGACACAGAATAAATGATTGTGCTCATCACACAAAGATTTGTCCTGGGTGGGAATCGAACCCACGACCTCAGTCTTTGCAGTCAGGGTCACTAACCACTAGACTAACAGGCCAAATAACAGAGTACCTTAAGGGTCACTGTAGATGCTCATAATTGTGCTTGGATGATGATCAAAGCACTAGGACGTGGAGGAGGGGGGGCGTTTTGGAGGTCTATCTCATGGAATATTGATGGTTCAATAGTGCTGATTCTCAGCCTAGTTTGAATAAATGACTTTTTACTTTGATTATAAATAACTTAGTAACACAAAAATCAGCTGCTTTATACATTTGTGTACGCAAAATGCTTTAACATTTATGTTCATTTTCGGCAAAATGCAGGGAATGTCTGCATTATCTCGAATGATTTATTTTTCGATATACTGTGGAGGTTCCATCGTAAAAAGTGTCCTTAGTGAGAAATGAATTGACGCTTAAGAAGAAGTATTCAATTAAATCTTGTGTTTTCTACGTTTGTGTTGAGTTTATGACGATAGATCGTAATAATACCTCGGTAAAATAGTTAGCCAGTCAGCAATGAGTGGCCAAATGACTAAGGTCTGTCCAATATTCGATAGTATCGCCCCAAAAGATAGTTTCATCAATTCTAATGACAAATCTCACGAATCGTTAAAACGAGCTAAATAAACCCCAATGCTATATTCCATCTTCATCGCTCCCCGCAGGAACACAGCCCCATTCCCAAACCGACATTGTCCAAATATCGGCTTCTATTCCCTTTGTTCGACAGTCGCAACACTCACAATTCTTTCGAGGATGTCTGTTATTGGCAGCATTATACTCATTTGTAATACTACTCGCGTGTTTGAGGGTGTTACTCAGGGCTTCGTTATTACTGTTGAATTGAATGGGAATATGAGTTGACTGAAGGGTCTGATGTGAGGTTAAATTGGCTTTGTGAGATTTGAGCAGCTGTTGCATGTGATGGATGACAATAGAATTATTGAGTGACGATTGCATTGTAGGTGGGTTTTCGTATTTTCGGACGACAGACTACTCAAAAACTTGAATGACTCAAATATTGTTGTATACATTGAAGAAAGCTGGATATGACGTGTAAGAAATGACGTGTTCTTCTTCTTAGCTTGTCGATAGCATTCTAAATATAGTCCGCCCCAGAATTTGAGTTTGGCATTTTTAGCAGCGTCCATCAACTCCTGTAGCGAGCAGACAGCAGGATACGCTGGACAAAATATTAATTGCCTGATTGTTTTTGGGACAGCAAGATATACAAAATGTTACATCACGTAGCATTATCAAAAACATAGATGTTAGAGGAGAACACTCAAGAGGAGGCACAGGATATAAATTAGTCCTATGTCTTTAACATATGCAGTTTGCGATTAAGGAGTTTGGCACTTCAAAATGGTTGGGCTTAATGCTTCTGATTCATACGACATATTCGTGAAAGGGGCGTCGTCAGACTGGTTTATTTTAATTTCTGAATTGTTTTTTGTAACTGCATATTACATTTGTTACTGAAATGTTACCAATTTTTTTACAATAACATATTGATTTAATAGAGTGTTAGTGGAGGTTCTTGGCCGTTCTTCTTCTACTATAATTTGGAATGGGCGTTATCTTTCTCACTGACGAACGCTTGCCAATCAAAGAGTTTGACAATTATTTAAGTGTAAAGACAAAAATATTTTTTGTAACTCTTGATTATACACAATATACACCATGATTAAACGTAAAATAAAAACGGTCAATGTAACTTTATACCTAAATACCATTGAAAAATAACTACCCTATATTTACCGAACGTCAATCAAATAACTATTATTCAGTACCAAATTATTTCCATAAATATTAATACACAAAACCAGACGGAAACCTCAATGATGAATAGTTACTGGCTCTGATTGGCCCCAATCACTCAAAACACAAGAAAAAACATAAAGGAATCGATCAAAAATTATTTTAACAAGCCGTTTTATCGTTCTAGGTACAAATTAGAAGTATAACCTACGTTTAGCGGTTTCTGGCATGTTATTTAGACCCATTTTAATTACGTTTAATGTAGACCGTTTAGACATAACTACGGGTAGTCGGGCGACGAGGAAAAAAGAAAGAAATTATAGGTTGTATGTAGGTTAGAGTGCAATGTTCCGTGGCGCCGATTTTGATGGATAGGCGGCTGAAAAACCAACTATGATTAAATTGTTTTTGCATGTTCTAACATCGCAATCGCAAAAAAAGCTTCTGTTTTTGGCACTAATTCGATTCCAAGGTCATTTCGTTCTGACTAACCTAACCTTGCCTCTTTTTATCTAATTTATGCCTATAGATACTATGTTCCTAGCCAAAGCTAGGGATGCCAAATGTTGCACTGAAACCACGGATGGCACCGCTTCAATTTTACATTTCGTTTGGATTCAATCTTCTTTTAACAGACGAAACGGCACACATACATAAGCGTTCACATAACTGGCGAAATGAGGGTGTACTATACGTACACCTCTGCCTAACCCTCCGGAGAAACAAGGTGTGATGTTATGGTGTCAATCTTCTTTTCTATCCTTTGTTTTTTTCATTCAAAATCAAAATCAAAAGTCATTTATTCAAATTAGGCTGAGGATCAGCACTTTTCGAACGTCAAAATTACAAAAGACAGTCCCCCCAAAACGCCCACCCGTCGCGCACTTCCTAGTGCTTTAGCTGGGAAGAAGAAGTGGCCAACAAACTCCCCAGCAGCACAGCTGTCTGTCCAGTTAGAAGAACTTGATTCTATACAATGGTATATAGTAAAACATTAAGAGACACAAATTAAATTAAATGATTTGCTATATGCCAGCTAGCCAACCCAATATACCAACAAATAAAATGAAAACTATACTCAAGCATAAGCAAAAAAAAAAATATGTATATAGAAACATGGCTGCAAAAATAAAAAACTGGCATAAAGGGCGTGACAGCTTACATATGCAATGCTGAATGTTCACATAGCTGTTACGACCTGAGTTACAACTCGAGGCCACAAATGATAAACTAGGACCATCGACGTAAAATAAATTAAACAGGTAAGTAATATTAATAATAATATCAACATCAAAGTCAGCAAGACGACCAGTCACCACAAGCAGCACCCGTTCACGAGCATAACGCAAAGATCAGCCATTGCCCCCCTCGCCATATTTGAGGGAAGGGGGCAACCCGACCCCCGACGCTACCGCAAGCATTGACATCTAAGGGAGCATGACGAACTTGCTGCCGGTTGACCTCGTGAGTTCTGTACTGTGTTATATTTCTTCCTAAAGTACATCAGAGAGTTCTCTCCCAGTCCTCACTTTATACTTGTTTGACCCTGAGTTTGTTGTCCGTGTGGAGCCGGATGTCCATGTAAAGAATAACATCATTCCATTTCTTCCCGTGGCTGCCGTTAAAATAGTCCTCTCTACATTTTACCACCATACTGAGATCGCCAAGCGTGGCGATTATGGCAAAGCCCCCCAAACTGTTGAAATGATGATAATGAATGACCTTGACACGCGGTCCAACTTGTTCTATCAGCCGCTAACAAAATATGTGAACATTTTTCATCTCTTTGTTTCATCACACGCTTCAAAAACGTATCCACCTATATCTGTGTCGCCACAGTTTACAGAATTGCACCTAATTTGCAATGAAAACCAATCGATGTAGCGCTGGGGGCAATTCTTTGCAAGTCAAATAGGACGGTGGTTAGAGGCGACTCCGCCGAGTGATTTTATGCTAATATCTCACGTTTATTATGCAAAACCGGGATGCTGTAGGGATGTGCCATGAACATTGGTATCGATAGGTTTTGAGAATAAAATTATATTTATATATTTCGTTCTACAAAGGACTGCAGTCATTTATCACCTTGTTAAACGCTGTGACTACATTGGAATCATTTTTCTCGTCAATCCGTAACTTTTCAAACCACATAGGTTTTTGTATACAGTATAATTCTATTACATCAACATCACGCTTTCAGCCGAAAGACATCCACTGCTGAACATAGGCCTCCCCCGGTTTGAGGGGGTTTGCCAGAATCACCATGCTTGACAGGCGGGTTGGCGGTCGCGCAGCATTCTCAATGCATTTTTAATTCTATTCAAGAAGATTTATTCTTTGTGTTTACTGTGTCTTAACCTGGCATAAATAAATGTTTTTACTTTCTTTTCGATTATTGGATAATACCATGGATGTTGCCAGTTCTTATCAATCTATCATAATTACCAACTTTTGGATGTATCAAATAATAGTGTATGCTCGTTGTAAAAGCAAAACCTTTCATCGACTATTAACCTTAAAATGGTAGCTATCCTTCCCATCAAGCCTACTTTATACTATTTGACAAGTTTACTAGAGAAATATCGATACCTGATCACACTGTCCCATCACTAAGGACCCTCGCAGACCGGTGCGCGGCCGCCAATTTGCGTTTTAATTAAGTGTTCACATAACAGCTATGTTTTTGTTACAAATTGTTTTCTGTGCCGAATCTGCGGTTTGTGTTCAGCGTAATGGATAATTGATGTACTTGCTTATGGAGTTTATCTTTCATCAATCATCATCCTTTCAGCCAAAAGATGTCCACTGCTGGACATTGGCCTTCTTCAAGTTCCGCCACTTCGACCCGTTCTCAGCTTCCCGCATGCAGCGGATTCCTGCGGCCTTCACAAGGTCCGGTCAACGTTTTAATTAATGCGGGACATTAAAACAATGCCCCTGTCCTGGTTTTCATATCTTTATATTCGTTGTGTGTAGTCAGAAAGTATCTCCATCTGTATAGCCTTTTTCTCAACTACGTTGGGATCGGTTCCTTTTTTTTTGATCTCGAGGTGGAAATCCTCATGGATGTTGATGATGAGGGTTCTATCAGACTCTTACTGACTAAAAAGACCCCGGTGTTCCGTCCCGCACCTACGTCGGGGACCACGGGAACCAATATGTTTTCCGCGATCCCCGACTGGTGCCGGCCCGCCAATGCGGGCCTCCTCACGTTGGGGGGGAAGTGAGGTGTTAAACTCCCCCCCTGTACATCACAGAGAGGCGCGCGTGGAACACTACGCGCCACCATCCCGGGTCCTAAGGAGTAGGGGCGACGGATGTCCGGGGTCGGTTCCTAGTCTAACCAGGTGCATCTAAGTACCAGTATTTTACATCATGCCTATCTGACCTTCACAACACAGTTACTGGGTAATACGATACCCCTTGGTAAGACTGGTTGTCAGTTTTTCGGGCTTCTGACGAAACGTTCAATGACTGTTAAAGATTCACAAATGACAGCTGGGACCAACGGCTTAACATTCTTTCCGAGACACGGAAGGGTCTTGGAATATAAAAATGGTTACCCATCCACTGATCAACCGTGGCAAGAGTAACTTAACTTGATCGATTGACCGGTGCGGCGCGCGGCGGTTATTACTTAGCCATAAGGTCCTTTAGTCAGAAAGTATTTAAACACGAAAAAGACTAGCAAATGGTCATTTCGTCTCGGTGGCACATTCACGGGTATACACGTTCGGGATCATTTTGGACATGCACGTGGGTGAAATCGCGGGTAGCATTTAGTATCGAATAAATTCGGCAGCGGCATAAAACCAGTGGGTTATAGGCGGATTTCTCGGCTTTAACAAGGACTTCTTCTACGAAGAACCTTCTGTTATCTTCTTCTGCTGCTTCTGGTCTTCTATTCGGCTAGGCATTGACTGGGTACCAAGCATCAAGGGTAGTTCCCCCGTTGCCGTTTCCTCTCCGTATTTTCATCCGTCACCATATTTTCGTCTAAGTACGATATTACTTTTTTCGGAAAGTCCTCGAATTTAAACGCTGTTATTTAAAAGAACTACAAAACCGCGATAGTTACCAATTTGTGTCAAATACTGTTTAATTACCTTCACACTTAGTAAACCGAATAATTTTCAATGGTATTGATTATCTGTTAGTTACAAGTGTAAGGTCAAAGAGAGGATATTTAAATACGTTTTCCATTGACAGTATTTTGCGTGTAGTATACATTTTATTTTTGTGGTGAATAGTCTAGTGTTTATGTAAGGTTAGTTACAATTTCATACTAAGTTTAAATTTTTATACTCTATTTTGTAGGTCTTTTAAATCTCTGAATAATTCCTCCGACATTATTTTCGGGTACATACCTACTTAGTTTAAGCTTTAATAGATTCTTTATAAATTAATAACATATTTACAAGGCAGACGTGAGTGGAAATATCAGGAGGGGACGCCCTAGGAGGACATATAGTGACCTTATTGGTGATGTTCTTCAGAAAGGTCAGGTGCGTAGTACTCGCAGCTTTCGTATGAACCTGAACGAGGCAAAAGGAGTGTGTAGAGATCGTAGCAGGTGGCGTTCCGTGGTTACTGCCTACCCCCATGGGAAAAAGGCGTGATTGTATGTATGTATGTAATAATACATAGGTATGTTGTGTTATGCTCTTGTGTTGTGTGTTGTGTTTGGAATGTGATTAGTGTTCAGTTTATCAAACATAACTGTAGTAAGCAGATTTAATTTGCGACTTTATGCACTGCAGCACATGGCGTTAGACACCCTGTTGTAGAAATTTATCAATGGTTGTAAAAAAAATTGGTTTGAAATATGTTTCTTGGCAAAGTGCATTACTTACGCGGTCCAGAAGTCTGGAACATTTTTTTT
Source organism: Aporophyla nigra (assembly GCA_947507805.1). NCBI lineage: Eukaryota > Metazoa > Arthropoda > Insecta > Lepidoptera > Noctuidae > Aporophyla > Aporophyla nigra. The sequence goes on from OX382296.1 coordinate 24,437,065, forward strand.
TTTAATAACCTACCGTTAGTTTCAACGCTGTTTAGTGGTTAAAGTGTTTAATGCCCTTCCAAATTTTATTAAAAAATCCATTTAATCATAAAACAAAAATCACACAATCAAAAAATTATTTAATAGGGAATTGTCTGGTTCCTCTTCTTATTGCAGCTGTATACGTAGAACTAATTTTTTTTTACTATTGATAGAAAATTCTCTTTCGAGTTCAGACTCGAAACGTTAATCTTGCAGAAGTTTAGGGCCTTAAAATAGGTACGTTTAAAATATCTAGAAAGGCAAGTCTCGCCTTTGTAACTTCCGTATGTAATTATTATGTTTATGTAGAGTAATTCTGTAGGAGTATAGTAGTTCTTTGTAATAGAAGAGGACTTTGATGATTTTATTTTATGTTTATTGTGAAGATCTCCAGTAAGAACTGTGAAAGAAAAAGATATGTTTGCACCGACCCCAAATAAATTGTGATAAGGGTAGTAGAATGATAAAGTCTCTTCAGTAATCCTAATCAGTTAATCAAACACAACATCAAAATATCAGTAGACATAAAAAAACCATTCCTAAGCTACATACACCCATTTCCAAGAGTAGCCTGGCACGCTTCCAGGGTCCTTATACCCGCGGCTACCAGGTCCTGTTGCAGCAACACTTTAGCGGTCATAAGTTACAAGGTAACGACAAAAAGCTGGGCCATTTAACGTGATATACCGCTGCGGGGCGGCTTTCATAAAAGTTAAGGCTCCGTTGATACATTGCTGTTTGTAGATTAAAGAAGGGGCAGATGAGTTGTTGGAAATTGTTGGTTCGCAAAGATTTTCTTGGTTGGATAGGTCATTTTCTTGTTCTGTGGCTTTTGATGATGGTCTATTCGATGTTTTGGTACCTAGGATTTTTCTTATGGAAAAGAAGTGATTTCTTGTGTTGTGACCTCGGAGATTATTTATTGCTATCAGTTTCGCACTGAAATACAGGTATTGAAGAATTCTGTAATTTCTTAGTTTATAAGAGTATTGGCAAAAGAAAGTAGTGGAATTCGTATTTGGTATATGGAAATATGCCATAGCTAAAAATCAGACTTTGTTTTTTCCTTGTAAGAACTATGAGTTTTATATTTGAGGATGTTGGATGCTGCAGCGCTGCAAGCATTTGTAGTAATAATTGTTTTATATGAATATATTTTTTAGCCATTTATATACACATGTATATATAAACAGACAAGAACAAGAAGGCAGAAAAATAGGCCCAAAGCGATGCATTTTTCTAAAGAAATCTCTTTCAGCATATCTGCGATAGGACTATAGGACAGATGATAAAGAGATGTAGACAGCGTGTGTAAGAGTAAAGAGAAAATATAAAATACATACGATCAGAAACAGTTCACATAGGAAAATAAAACAAATAATATGAGAATATACTGATATACATACTATATGATAAAAAAATACAGGTACATTTAAAATACCTATTTTTTAGGGTTCCGCACCTCAAAAGGAAAAAGCGGAACCCTTATAGGATCACTTTGTTGTCCGTCCGTCCGTCCGTCCGTCCGTCTGTCAAGACCCTTTTTCTCAGGAACGCGTGGAGGTATCAAGCTGAAATTAATATCAAATACCCAAGTCTACTGTCTCTTGGAGCTGTGAAAAAATCAAACTTCTAAGCTAACGAAATCAAAAGATATAGCCGTTTATGCTGCAAATTTCCGCAAATTTTCAAAACTCGCAAGGGAATCAAAACCTAAAGGGTACTTCCAGTCGATCTAGAATTTTGAAATTTGGTACGAAGCAACGTATTATAGCACAGATAAAGGAAAAATTGCGAAAACCGTAAATTTTTAGTTAGATCATATAATAAAAATAAAATAAAATTTTAAACTTTATACCTACAGGTTTGTACGGAACCCTCGTTGCGCGAGTCCGACTCGCACTTGGCCGGTTTTTTTTAAACCGCAATTGATTCAGATTTTGCACTTTTGCTAATTAATTTTATTTTATACTGTATATAAGATTCTGATTCTGTACCGTGTGGTGCCGGACGTAAAGAATAACACCACCCCATTTCTTCCCGTGGGTGTCGTAAAAGGCGACTAAGGGACTTACTAGAGAATGGGCTGCAGCGTTCTCTATGCATTTTACCACCATACTGCGATCGCCAACCCGACTGCCAAGCGTGGCGATTATGGCAAAGCCCTCCATTTTGGGGGGGGGGGGCCGAAGTCTAGTAGTGGACGTCTTATGGCTGAAATGATGATGATGATGATGATGAAGATTCTGATTTTATAGTTTGTTAACTTTACACTACGAGAAATCTTAATATTCTCTTAGTATATCCTCTTATTTTCCTAATCTGTGGCTTAGTTATTGTGGTGCTGCGGTTATGTTTCAGTTTTTGAGCGTAATATTTTAGGCTGTGGACTAGTTCTGACACACTTGTTATTACTTTGTTCTCATTCCATTATTTTGTACTGTCTCTTATTGAGTGCAGCAGGATTACTGCTACTGTGAATACTGCTTTATCTTACATTTTGTTTACTTATTTTTGACTTCAGAACTTTCCAAAACAGTAATTAGTGATAAATGTTTGGCATTCAAGTTAGTTTAAATTAAATGAATTCATGGTTGAAATAGAAGGACCTTGTTCACGTTTGTTCTATAAGCGTTTTTCTTTCTGGGTTTTCATTGGCATCTAAGAACATCCAAAAGGCAGTATTATTATCTGCCTTTTTAGAAGTCGAATATAGAATGATGTCACTTTTTCCAGTAGCGAATGGTCCTATTTACCATGGTTCCTTTCAAATTAGTGCTTGTATTTTTTCGCCAGAACGTATCCGAATATCGTCAGTAATTAAAGCATTTCGGTGTCATTAAGATTTTGTGTGATAGACGACCTAAATTATAAAACCGCTGAACATTCAAACCTAACTCAATACTTAGTAACTTTAGCCGTATCTCCAAAAGATCTTGTAAAGCACCTTCCGCACTATGTTCCACGATATCATTAGTAATAAAACATCTGAATCACAGTTGGGCGACTATTTTTATGAAATCTGTCGCCGCGGCTCGTAACTCACGTTAAATGGAGCAGTCTTTGGCGATATTACTGAGTTATGGCCGCCGAATAAACTCAATGAATGTGGCTGAATTTATTTTATGTTTTTTTTTTGTGAATTTGCGGGCTTTTTGTAGGAACTGAAGAAGGTTGGTAGGAACTTAGAAGGTCATCATTAATTGAAATTGACAGATCGTCAATTTAGGTGTTAACTACTGTTCTAGCTGACCGCGAGCTCATGTGCTACGTTTTGGGGGTCCATTTATTCGATCACCACATGCGACTCATTCTATTTATGTGTTTGATCTTACTAATTAAGATGTTTGTTATTACATCACGCAAAAACGGCCGAACGTATTTGGATAAAATTTTGGCACACATAGTTTATAACCTTGATTAATCCATAGAATACTTTGTATCCCTGTAGTGCGTCCCTTAGGGATAATTTTCGACCTCCACGCAGTCGAAGCTAGTTAGCTGATATATTTTGGGAGTACTTACCCTTTGAGGAATACAGTCGTGATGTTACGCTTATGTTTTATGTCTGTGGTATATTTTTGCGATCTATTGGGAGCAGCGGTGGCCCAGTGGTAACGGCCGCGACTTACGAGTAGTAGATCGTGAGTTCAAACCCAAACAGGCGCATTACTTTGTGTAAATAATTTCATCGCCACTGCTCTCAAAACGGTGAAGGAAAACATCGTGAGGAAACCGGCATGTCTTAGAACCAAAAATTCGAAGACATGTGACATCTACCAACCCGCATTGGGCCCGCGTGGTGGATTATGGCCCACTCTCTCTCACCGAGAGGAGGCCTGTGTCCCAGCAGTGGGAACATTATAGGCTGATGATGATGATGATGGTATATTTTCAGTGTTTAAGTGTTTGTAGGCACATGTTAGATCTGCCCCTGTAGATGTACTAAAAATTATCTCCCTACCAAATCATCTCAAAAATATTAACAACGAGTACTTGAAGTACCGCTACATACAACTTTGACGTCCTCCAATCGTTTCCAAGAAACAGTCACATAAGGATGTTCTCTGTATATAATCACTGCGCTTGACAAGCATAATATGACAGCTTAATGATACTACTACGTCCAGTCCAGTCCATCCGTTCACTTACTCCTTACTTGGTCTATAATTTAGGAGCCATATATAATCATATAAAGGAGCAACCAAATGACTGGTTACTGGCAGGATATCGCTGCATTGTAGACGTATTTACCAAGAGTAGTCTGCTCCCTATGGGTCTGGTCATGTTGATGTGCGAACGCGGTTTTGCGTTTATGCGTCAAAATGTACGAATGGTGCAATTCACAGGTAAACTCAAATGTGACACGCTTTCATCAATATCACATTGTTGAGTTCCATTGCAAGGTTCTTTAAAAGTGGCTGTGACAGCAATGCAGCTTACGGAGGCTTGGGAAAGGCTTGTGTTTTTTTTTGTGGGTGGGAAATCATCAAATGACGCCTCCCACTCTGGGTTGAGCAGAAGGGCGTGTCAGACTTTTACAGACTAAAACCCACCCGTGTTCCTTCAGTTGCCCATATGCCAGGGCTACGGTATCTCTTTCGAACAAATCTCGCGACCCTGGCAGGGCTTATGTCCAGCAGTGGACTCGATAGGCTGAGTTGAAGATGTCAAATACTTTACCAATTACTTTTTGGGGTAGGTAGAAACTACAAAACGGCACTTTCAATGGGCATTGCGTACTCCTTTGGCCTCGCTTACGAACATAAACAATGCCAAAGGCCGCATCACTCGTAGATCTTTGACAGTATTTACGGGTAGATGCCCAAAAGTTTGACAACCAATCTCACCAAGAGGTATCGTATTAGCCAGTAACTGGGTTGTGAAGTTCAGATAACCAGTCACTCCATGTGAATTTTTTACAGGAATACAACCCCAACCTATTTGAGAAAAGGCTAGACAGATTGATTTATAAATGTAATAGCTAGCTAGGCAGATTAACTTAATGAATATTGTGTGTGTTACGATTACTTCATGTATATAATGTGAGATTATTTTTTTGACTGGCCTGTTAGTCTAGTGGTTAGTGACCCTGACTGCTAAGACTGAGGTCGTGGGTTCGATTCCCACCCAGGATAAATGTTTGTGTGATGAGCACAATCATTTGTTCTGTGTCTGGGTGTAATTTATCTATAATATGTACTCGTATGTATTTACAAATATATAAGTATATTTATCAGTTGTCTGGTAACCATAGTACAGGCTCTGCCTAGTTTGGGATCAGATAACTGTGTGTTAGTTGTCCTAAGATATTATATTATAAGATATTATTATTCATAATTATAGGAGGATATCTGAATGTGAACTAACATCTGGCGGTCTATTTTGTAAAATCAACTATGGTGAGGTGAGCTTAAAGTGAGTTGACATTCCCTCTGATGTTAATTATTGACAATTAAGGCATTAGCATCACCTAAGTTGTCACATAGTACAATTGATTGCATTGGGAAAAAAAAATCTACAGTATTCGAATATTAAAAAGTGAACATTAAAATTGCCAAAACAGCCTGCTGCACTCGCTATCGCGAATGTTCTACCAGCACGCACTAAACAAACGGTTTCAAGGCGATCCTGCTCACATACCGTGACGCAATATGGTATCCCTTATATTTTCCCTTCAATCAAACTAATATGAATGTATTATTATGGCGAACAGGCAACATGTGTTTATCGTGTCATCGAAAGACAGGCGCTTCCGTCGATTGGTCGGTCTTCCTGTCACTAATTAGCAGGATTGTATTAATTTTGAACCTACTATTACTTAATTTCCAACAAAGACATGTGGTTGGTTATGACAGCCATTTTCTTTCTGCAGGATCAAAACAATGGGCGTTAGACTTTGTATACTAATTAAAATCCATTGAATTACCAATTTGTACCAATTTGTTCATCAAGCGTAGTCTTTACATTACTCATGTTTTTAGGTTTGGTATGTCCTTATGATGAAACGGAACCCTTATGGGAGAAAATTTGCTGTGACAGACAGACTGACACACGATCAGTCTGTCTGTCACAGCAAATTTTCTCCGAATCTATGGGACTGATCAAGTTGAAAGTTGGTACATATTTGAATTTCTGTGACCCCCTGTATGAGTCGTGTAACGCAAAAAAAAGAATTTGAATTTGTGGGTCACTTTAAGTGGGAAAAACTTGAAAATTATTAACAAAAGTTTTGCGAACTCTACCGTGAGATTTATCGAGTGAAAGGGTCTAAAATATATGTTTTGTTTAATTTTAAAATGAACAGTTTGGAAGTTATTTTAGAAAATGTATGACAATTGAATATTTCCCCCCTTATCTCCGAATGAATGGAAAAGAAAACTTACATTTGCAGTTGGTATGTATAGGTGAACATATTTTTCAATTGCAATGTCAAGTTTGTTCTTGGGATCTGAGGGCACGGAATTACGGAAGAAAAATTTAAAAATGAACTGTTTGTTTTCTACTAATGTAATTAATATTCGAAAACATCCATCGGTTTCTGACTAAACTTCAACTATATCCAACGACCCTGATTACTTATCTCTTTTGTTGACCGTACATTATTGTCACACGCATTAAAACTCGATCAATAAAAACACAGTTTCACAACAATTTCCTCTCATAAATCACTGAATATTTTTATCAATATTTTCTATGCAATAAATCAAATGTTTTATCATCGACACTTATGACATGGAGTGTGAACGTACTATCATTGCGCTATGATTTATGGTGTTGGGTAGCATAATAAAGTATTTTTTGTGGCCCTTATCTATTTATTACTAAATTATGTATGCCGTGGAAGTACTAAAATAGGGTATTGAGTTCCGATAAGGATTGTTTTGTAATGTGCTTTTGGGACGGAAGGAAACTATTAATTTCTTAGGGAATTGCGTTTATTTTTATATCTTGACCTTTCAATGATTGTACAATTTATTTCTTACTAGCTTTTGCCAGCGGCTTCGCCCACGTATTATACGTAACTTCCTCTTGAATCACTATATCTATTAAAAAAAACCGCATCAGAATCCGTTGCGTAGTTTTAAAGATACACACATAGACAGAGATGCATACATAGAGACAGACAGAGGGAAACGATTTTGTTTTATACTATGTAGCGACGAGCAGTTCCTCCGCGTGAAATTTATTGACCATGGTCTCCGGAATAATGTAGCTTTCCTTAGGTGAAATAATTTAAAAAATCAGTTAATTAGTTTAGAGTTATAAACAATTTTAGAAGCAATGAAATCTTTCCTCTTTATAATATTACTATGGATTTGACACGAATCTGAAATAAAACTGGAGCAACTAAATAAATAAGTTGCCACATTTTTCTCTGAATTGCATACGATAGCAACTCATAGACAGGCACCTATGAAAATCTTATGAACAAAAGAATCCTTTAATTTAAAAACTTAATCTTCTCCTTTTGCATATTCTTTCTCATCGACAGTGACAATGATTGATTCGCCCATTACTCTCCTCACTTCAAAATTCAACAATTGGACGCAACAGCTGGTATTTCGCGCTAAAAAATAACTGTTAAAAATAACGGGAATTATTAATAACGTTAAGAAAAAATACTGTTGTTATTAATCAAGTTGTATTTGCATTAAGAGACGGCCCTTGTTAATTTGTTGGAGAGATGAAAAGTTAAGCTATTAGAGAGGATGCCTCCCCGGCGTTTTTCTTAGATGTTTTTAATCTTAGAGTGTAACAAATAGCGCTCTTTAAGAATTAATTTTGGATGAAAAACGGGTATCTTCTGTGGTAGTCGGGTATGAAAGAGAGAAGTGTACATTTGATTCTGGCGGTACATAAAACTGAGGATAATAAAATGCAAATTTCATGTGGTATCCTATAACTGCAGTTATTGTCTTCTATCTCTTTTTATTTTTCATACATATGAAGTTACTGGCTGATTCGTAGCTCTTCTGCACTTTTTAAAGAGTTAGGCAACTGTCGCACCACCGACTACCTCTCAATCAAGAAACGTACAATGGATGTAGGTTCCACTTTAGTAAAAGAGATGAAAGATAGAAAATACTCGTTCAGCTACGCTCGCTTGGTGGCTAGCATATACGCTGAGAGACTCTCGCTTGATACGCATATCAGTAATTGACTAGGTAGTTTCACTACACGTCGCACTCGCTAGTCCTACTCTCGCTACTCGCTAGCCCAGCGACAAAACTTTACAAACCACACACTCGCTGCTCATTGCTCGCCAAATAGTTCAATAGTTGATCGCTGACACACTGACAGCGAGAATCCTCTCTCTACTAGTTTGTCGCAACGACAAGAGCTATCAAAGAATATACTCGTTCAGCGACGCTCGCTTGGTGGGCAGAACACTCGCTGAGAGACTTTCAATTAGTACTTACGCATACCAGCAAACACGACAAAAAGTGACTGGACAGTCTTTCTATTTTCGGGTTCTCGCTCATAGCCAAGCTACAAATCTATTCGAACTACGCACTCGCTCTCACTGCACGTTGCTCGCCTTCTCATTTCTAGTCCTTGCTAGCTCTACTCGTTTTTCGCTAGTCGTCGAAACCGGTGATAAGACATTTATAAATGTATTCGAAATTTAAAAGAGTCATAATTTCCACAACTGTAGTGAAGATCCTCGTTAAATAAATGAATTTCATACCGTTTCACAGCAGTTATTCATTGTCATAACGTAACGCAACGTTTTGAAGCATCGTTATTTTAATTAGCCTTTGAAGTTACAGATGGTCGTTAGTTATTCTTTTATATCTCCTGGTATTTTAATTTTGATTTGTTTTTGTTCATAATTTGTTGAGACGGTGGATTAATAATGTTTTTCTTTTGTTTTTGAGAGCGGAGTTATGTTTTGTTTCGTTGATAAATGTGGGCTGTTGATTGATTTTTGTTGGGTTTTTTTCTTGAGTATTTATTAAGTTGGTGTAACTCTTATTGATTTAAATTGCTTTTTTTTATCTTTGGGACAGGATTCTTTTGTTGCTTTAAATTATATTTGTAGTAGTTTATTTTCAAGATATTACTTACAGAAATAATTGAGCTTGATTCATCAATGTCGAACATAAAATAATTCTCAGACAATCAGTCTCAGTATACACACTTCATTAAATAAATCACACACACACAGATACACAAAGTGTCCACAACACTTGATATTTACGGACACATCACTATCGGTACTGACACCTTGAGAGACCGTTTAGCAGTTATACCGCAGTAAATATTAACGTTATTGTAGCGACTGTTAGAATTAACGGTTATTGTACATGATAGACGCGGCCACTGATAACTTGGGACCAAGAGTCATAGAAAATTGATATGGCATTTTAAATATACCAGGAGATGTAAATGTGAACCTGAAAATCCTAATACCAATTTTAATTCTTTACCTATTAGGTCTCACATTCTAACACTGCGATCTCAAATATGAGTGTGTCCTAGACAACGGAATATCTATCAGCGAAAATAACCCATCTGCTTAGCCTTTTCCCAACTATATTGGGGTCGGCTTCTAGTCCTACCGGATGCATCTGAATACCAGTATTTCATATGGAGCAACTTCCTATTTCACCTTCACAACTCAGTTACTGGGTAAAACGATACCTTTTGGGTAAGACTCGTTCATCAGACTTTCAGGCTTCTGACGACCAGCACGCGTAGCATGACCACCGTAGAAATGGTTTTGTCAACGGAAGAATAGACAAAATTACAGATTGTAGAAAGATTAAAGACAAAATTAAAGATTGTAGAAAGATTTGTAGCGTTTTATGCTGGCGTAGCATGACAATTCTATCTCTATTCTACCAAGAATAGACAAAACCCATTTCTATGGTGGTGGTGGTGGTCATGCTACGCGTGCAGTTCCGACAGTCAGAGATCCACGAAAAACAATCGGAACTTGATTTCCGAAGCAAACATAGCTTTTTTTTTTCTGGGTGGGAAATCATCAAATGACTTCTCCCGCTCTGGGCGGAGCAGGAGGGCGTGTCAGACTTTTACTGACTAAAACCCACCCGCGTTCCTTCAGTTGCCCATGTGCCAGGGTCACGGTATCTCTTTCGAACAATCTCGCGACCCTGGCAGGAGCAAACATAGTTAAACCTTATCTTTCGACATGTGCGACTGTTATATAAATTATTACAACGACCCATAACGATGACGGCAAATGAAATGGACTGACACAAGTTACCGAAAAGCTTATGTCAGTTCTGATGAAAATTGTTGCAGACATACAAAGCCTTTTAAAAGTGATTGCCGCACTTGTGCTGTTTTATATAACAGGAAAAAAATAATTGAAAATCAAACAATATTTGTACCACTTCCCATTCCTCACAATTTTCAACATAATGTTGTAGGACGATTTCAAAGAGTATTGTCTCGGATGCGCAGGAGTTACGACCAATCAGGACAGCGATACTAAAGTGAAATGACTTTGTTTACATCGCTAATGGTTATGACTCTACCACAGTGAAGCGTTATGTTTTCGAGATTGCTAGTTGTGTAATTTTAGCAATTGGAAATTCTGATAAAGAGTGTAAAATGATTTTGATCGATAGGCAAAATTTTGATGATTTTAAGACGTGACAATGACGTTTGAGGTGACTTACTAATTGCGGTACTAGAAACGTTCAAAATCTACCCTAATTTTAGCGAAAACCAATGTCACAAGTATTGGCAAATTATGGGTAGATATTTTTGACAGTAGATGAGAAAGCGAATGTTCTTATAACTACAGGAACGACCTCTTTGATTGCTCTTATCTATATTGGAGTGAAGATGTTCGGACGAGTTTTCATTTGGTTTTTCTTTTTTTTTTCGCGTATGTCTTTTTTTTTCGTTTATCTGTTTTGCACATCGGGTGTAATCACTAGTTTTGCACGAACTTGATGTCGGTTTTATATCTTAAAGGTTTTGATCCTTTAAAGTGTAACTAACCTTTTGTAAATCTAACATTTGGTAAATCTTGGCTAGCCTTGTACGGAAAGCACAAACAAAGTTAAGGAACCTCTTCAATGATACGACCCTCGTAATAATATCCAGTTCTAAGCCTATGTACAGTCTTTTTGTCTTCTACAGAGTTAACAAAATGATTGACAACCTAAAACCTACTGTTGATGTGTTTGACAAAAAATCCGACGCCGAACATCACAATTATCCAATAAAAAAGTTAATGGACACCACACATTACCGATCATGTTTTAATTCCCACAACACATCAATCATGACCACACATTAACCAACAGTAACACGTACCGGAAAAAAAAACAATTCAAAATGGCGGAGGTGAAGGAAATATCTTCGTCCGTTGATTAGTGATCGTTTTAAAATCTTTATCTTTCATCTCATGGGTTTGTAAACATTACTTCCTGTTTGAATTTTGGGTAAAGGTTTACGTTCATTGAATTGTAATATAGCACTGTTTTGGACGGTCAAAGCCAGTTGCCGCCAAGTTGCATGATTCTATAATATACTTGGATGTAGAACTCGATAATTATTATTATAAAGGTCGCCTCAAATGCCGATTCTGGTAGAACAAAGCCAATAGACTTTTCATAGAAATTATTCATAGAAGTGAATTATTAGTTCTGCTAGAACTCTAGTACACAACTGTTTTGTGATGTCGCTACGCGCCTTTCTACGGGAGTCTCCACTCGAGGAGGTTCCTTGACTCGGTTTGTGCTTTTCCGTAAGCCTAGCCAAAATTTGCCGAGTCTTGAACCTTAATGATACTCCAAGTGGGTCATTCAACCTTCGAGTTACCATGGCTATGATATTAAAGTGTCATATTATAAAGATAAAATCGAACTTCGTACAAAAACAATGAGCAAACCCGATGTGCGAAACAAATAAACGGCCGCAATAAAACAGAAACTGGATAAATTTGAAAAAAGAAGAAGAAAACAAAAGAAAACTCTTATTCAAAAATCGACCGCCCAACGTTCAGGGTCGCGCGACACGTCACGTGACTATTTATGACAGTCACGTCGACGCCAGCCGACACCATTTATAAAACTCAATTACCGCCGTCTCCGTTGCTTCGCTCCCTAATAATGATAATTGATGACGAAATTTGCGAGCTTTTTGCGGGGATCCTCCAACGGCGATATTTCTTATTTTGCGTAGGTTTCCACGGTTTTGTGCGTTACGGACTCTAGGATTTTTCTGAATTTTGGAACCTTGTGAACGTTATCTCTTCCTTAAAGTGCAAGACAAGTACAACCATGTACCGACCAAACGTTATAAGATAGATTAATCGCTTGAGCTTCTCGGAGGATCACTAAAACCACCTGACTACCGGATCTTTTGCTCTTCTATATCTGCTTTTTGGATTTGGTTCCAGCTGGAATATACATATTTGCGGTTTGAAAGCTTTATTTTGGAGTGGTTCTTATTCTTTCGTGTGATAAACTATACCATGGTGAAAAGATCAGATCTGGCCTAGAGATTTCGTTTAGCTTCAACGTGAAAAGTATTATACGTTTTTACCGAGATATTTTTCCTAAAAGAAATGGAAACACACACTCACAGCTTGCGATATTTCTTCATAACACGGCCCCTGTTTAATTTGTAAATCGCTTGACGACTGATTAAAAACTCTTCTCTGAAATATTTACGACCGACGAGACGAAGAATTCTCGCTGTTTGCCACGCCATCGCCTCTTCAACGAGTAAATTAAAAAAAATCATTCACAGAGATAAATGTGAATGCCTCTATTTAATTGTGGATGATATTTTTGTATAGGAGTTTAAATTAGGGATGTTAAATTAATTGGCGGTTTGCAATTATTTCGATTTTTATTTTCTTTGATATCTTTGATTCATTTATCGCTTATTCGTTTGTACATTTAACATTTGTCGCTTATTCGTTTGTATTAAATAACAGCTTCTTTGGAAAAGAGTCGTTCTTTGTAAGATTTAATAATTATATTTCTCATACTTAGATAATGGTGCCGATTCCCTTGTTCACAAACTAAACTAAATTTAAGTTCAGTGCATCTTCTTCTTTGTATTTCATTAAGAAGAGGACAAAAGAAAATTTTTAGTTTAGTCCTGTCAAATTAATCAGCGCTCCATACAAGTTTAGACGTGATTAAAAACTTGCCTACTAAAATTACGTCAATTTACGTCAAGCGCTGATTAATTTGACAGGACTAAACTAAAATTTATCTTCTGTCCTTTCCTTAATGAAATAGAAAGAAAAAGATGCACTGAACTTAAATTTAGTTTAGTTTGTGAATAAGGGAATCGGCACCACTATTTAACTTAACTCCTTCAGTTGGAAAATCTACAGACCACTTAGACTTAGACCACTTCCACAACCGTTAGACCACAAAAAACCCACGAAAATAAAAACAAGAACCCCACGATCAAATTCCAAAACTATCGACCAAAATGAGTGCTGTAAGATAACGAGCGGTTTGCCCGCAAACAGTCCACTTTATGGGCAAAGCAAATCGGAGGCATTCCCATCAATTTGCCACGGCCCGATATTACGGAGTGACGTGACGGCGCGTCGGATCACGGTAATGACCAGTGACTGGGGCTCCGGGGGGCTATAAATCTGTGGCTGTAAGTGGCTGGCTGTAGAGGTGGTTGTGCTATCGATTTTGTCAGTCGATTTGAGGAATCGATCGATTTCAAGATGCTCTCTGATCTATAGAACAATGTTTCCTTTCGTGGTCAACGTTTGTCAAGTCATTTTAGCCTAAGCTGCCTAATTATGTTGTCCTAAAAGTTTTTGTCTCCTTCGCATCCCAAAGTGTCAATATTTTTGTTGGACCCAGTCTTTGTTGACTTCCAGTTCTGTTACCATCCATAAAGGACTGTCAAATGTTTGATCAAGATTTAATGGTTCGTATTGACACAATAGCAGCAGCAGTGTTTATTCAATCATGTGAGACACAAGCATTTATGCCCTAGAAGATCATACATTGTGACCTTAGTGGTGATTCAGGAAGGTCAGATGCGTAGTACTCGCAACCGGCAAGCGTGTATGACTAGATGTAAGAACGTAAATGAAGCAAAAGAAGAATATATGGGTCGTAGCCGGTGGCATTATGGAGATTCGTACTACCCCCATAGGAAGAACCAGAGAGTTTATGAATGTACTTGTTTATAAAAATATGATGAGGATAGTAATTCACTCCCCACTAAATATAATAAGTAGTAGTAAGTATAATATCCTCTCTAAATCCAGAACAGCATAACCCAAGATATAGTTAGCTAAAATCGATTTCCTCTTCCCACCTCTATCAAGTTACTCGCGATTAGTCATCTCGCGTCCAACGCTGCGGTTAGAGGCTGCACATTATACACGATAAACATTAGTTATACTGAAAGGTCTGCCAGGATTGCAGCTGAAGATGTAGGGGGCTCGCGTTTGTGTGGTCAGTCTTTGGGGCGATGGTTTCGTAACACGGAAAGAGGGTTAGTTATTATGTGAAAGATATTTGCTTAAATCAGTGGCTGGCAATTTACTAGGGTCGGGCTGTGTAGTGTTCTGTCTTATTATGGAAAATGTAAGATAGTAAGGGAAGACCAAGAATTACGTAATAGGTAAAGTACAGCATAAAGTTTTTGATATCAAAGTTTTCATCATTGTTTAAGGAACAGGAACAGTTTGTAGTTTGGGTACCCAGAGCACTACTTCTAAATTATTTGCAGCATTAGGCTTTGGGAGTAGTTTGTCAAGTATTGAAGGTGGTACAGGTTACAGGTGACAGCTTGCAAACGACAAACAGCTTTTAACAAATTGCCCTCGAAACAAAAATAAATGAACAACAAAAGACAGAAATTCGAAAAAGGACCTGGTAACAGCACTTAGCGCCCTCTAATTCCATACACATTACGTTCAAATTGACACAGCCTAGCGCACAGAATTCAATCACCCCGTACGACAAAATTACATACCACTACCATTTCGTCACAATACACTTTTGTTTTCAAAAAGTTTTCAACACAATTACATGGAATTATATAACGTTTCGAGTGTCGGGTTTTAAGTAACGGCTTCACTCGGCGTTTACCTGATTGAGTGACTCGAAAGTGCCTCAAATTACAGGCTGGCTGCCACCGATGTGTTATTATATATGCCTCCAACATGTTTAAGTTAACGAGGAACGTTTTAAGCCTCGTATGAATTCTGAAGACTTATTTTTAGAGGGCTATCGGGTTTCCAATCTTGGGATGGGTGGTTGTTGGTAGTTCTTTTGTTTGGGGATACTACGGAGATGCTGTGGTCTCAGTAAGATTATTTGGTAGTCAAACAGGTCGAAAAAGATAGAGATACCTAATAGATAAATTTTAGAAACGTTAATTAAATTTTAAAAAAATGTAAGCTACTGGTGTTGCTATTAGAAGGCTTCAAATGTTATTTACTACTTACTTAAAACATTTGTACTTATCTAACTACCACGACATCATAAGCGTAATGCCTTCAATGAGCGCAATAAATTCGTATAATAAACATCTTAATAGCGTATTAAAAGTAACGTTACTGCCAAATATTTACCATCTTAATGATGGTGCTTGGAGACGAAAAACGTCCATTTAATCCCACGGCAAATATGACTTGGCATCATAATGCTAAGACATATTAATTTTTACGACTCAACGTAGTATGACAAATAGTCTAGTCGTGATCATAATAATAAAGTGTGGCAACCTAATTATATTATTATAATGTCAAAATATTTTTACGACCTAACAGACAATAATTCAATGTTCTTTTCAGTGCCAAGGCGTTTGCTGACAATATGAGGTTTAATATTTATCATGACAGATATAATATCGGAAATAGACATGAAGAAAAGGAGACAAAGCAAGGTTGTGAAGACGATTATGTGGTTAAATCAATGGGTGCATTTGGAAGATGGCAAGCTATAACAGTTACAGTAGTATCTTTAAGTAGACTGATTGCTATGTGGAATACACTTTCAATATTATTCCTAACACCGGCCACAGAATTTAATTGTAAACAACACAATGACGATGCTACAGTTGTTATCATAAATTCAACTTGTTACGATGGGTGCATTGAATATGAGTTTAATAAAGATCTTTTTGAACAGACTTTAATATCAGACTTTGGTTTGATTTGCGATAGAGCTTGGATGGCAAGCTTCACGCAAATGGTTCTCATGTTTGGATTGTTGATTGGTATTGCTACTTTTGGATGGATTTCTGACAGGTGAGGCAAGCGTGCTGTCGAACATTCTTCTGTGTTATAGAAGAATAAAGAGCCTTAATTTTTGAAGTGAAAACTTCTTTAGCGGCGTTGAGCACTTTTTCTGTAATGGGTATAAAATCTTAAACTCGCGTCAGGACACGTGACCCTGATCGAAAAAGCGTAGGACGGATGGTTTTAATTTGGAAAAGCGCCATCTATTAAAACGAATACGAATCACTTGGCTAGCCTTGGTTAGTATGGTTATGGAATCATAGATGACGCTAATATAAACTACTAAACACGAAGAGTTTACAGTAAAATATATGTCATTAAAAGTGTGTCTAATTCTAAAAAAATAAAATCGTAATATAGCATAAGCCATAAAATAAATATTACTTATGAATTAAATAATTGTAACAAATAACTTTTTCTAAGACAGCAACTCGATTATAGATGGCGCTCAAACTAATCATTCAATTTTTGAAGTGAAAACTTCTTTAGCGGCGTTGAGCACTTTTTCTGTAATGGGTATAAAATCTTAAACTCGCGTCAGGACACGTGACCTGATCGAAAAAGCGTAGGACGGATGGAGAGTAGACAGCTATCCCCTCTCTACGGCGCGGCGAAAATGTATGCCTGGGCCTACTGTTTCGTTTAGGCGGCGCAGAGCGCTTGCGCGAATGTTCGTCTATGTTACAGCGTGCCACGCGCATCCATGGATGGTGACAGCTGATGGCTCGACCGTCTGTGTAGTGATCACATTGTTGTGTATTCGTAAAATTCGTGAATATAAAGTGCTTAAAATATGGAAATTGAACAACAAATTATTCCCTAACCATTCCAAAATATCAAACATGCTCAACGTTAATAATCAAGTTTTCACTTCTGCCGGCACTCCCGGAGTGCAATTTTTTTTTTCAATACTCAGTTTTCTACTCTATTATACAGGGTTGTACGGACATCAATGTGCACCGGTTGCCATGGATTTAGAACATGATTATGAACTCTTCTGTGTTGATATATTTCGTCGTTTATTAAATTTTTCTATGAAACAGTTTTTTTTTTTTGATAATCGTCAAATCATTTCTACGGAGGAAGCTCATAGAATCATGTTCTGAATGCCAAAATCCTTGCTACCCTGTATTTTTTAGCTTTTATAATTTTGAAATAACCTGTTCCCATGTTCAAGTTGTCATTTGTTCTTTCTCTTTTTCAGGTACGGCCGTAGTAAAGCAATGATCCTATCTGCTTTAATCGACGTCATATTCATGATCGGCACAGCATTCGCTCCAAACTACTGGACTTTCACTGCTCTAAGGTTCTTTGTAGGCCTAGCCAGTGGAGGAATCATGTCAATTACTGCTGTATTTACTTTGGAGATTGTAGGACCACAACATAGAGAAATTGTTGGTGCTTTGGCGTTACTTCCTGATGCTGTAGCCGAAGCTACACTTGCGGGTTTCGCATATCTTGCCATGACTTGGAGAGTATATTTGTTAGAGTTTGGTGGGATTTCTGTGTGTATATTGGTGTTGTTATTCTTTTTGCCGGAGACACCAAGGTGGTTGATGGCAAAAGGTAAAGGAGATGAAACTGTTGAACTTATGACTAAGGCTGCTAAATTGTGAGTATTGTTTGTTATTCTTTTTTAACATTTAAAATCAGAAACCCTAAATTATCAGGTGATCATTTCTGTTTATTATCTTATGTCTGTGCTACTGACCACAGAAAAAATATTGAGAGCTGGCTAAGTTCCGTCAAAACTGGAAGGAGGATACGCTGGCTTGCGAAAAATAGAATGAGTTGTGCGAGACCTTTGCCCAGGAGTGAGACAGTGGAGGCTAGTAATTAAAATTAAAAAGATATATTTGGGGTTACATGCATGTCATGCTTACATGAGAATAGATATTGCAAAGATTGAAAGTAGTTCAAGAATTGATATGAGACTACTGACTCATTAAAATCTCAGACTGCACCAAAATACACTCACCTTGTCCCACGACATTAATAGTTGAGAAGTATTAATTATTATTATTATAACCAAATTTTTCAGTAATAACCGCAGTACTACGCATATAAAGGACAACATCGAAACAGCTCTCAAAGAACTGAATTTGAAAAAAGGTGAAGCACAAAACATGAACTACTTAGACTTATTCAAGACAAAGCGACTGTCTATGATAACGATGTCATCATGCATCGTATGGTTTGTGACAGGGGCGTGCTATTACGGTATCAATCAATACAACACGGTGCTTGGATCAAATATATTCATCGTGGTGGCTGTAATTGGAGTTATACAGGTCAGTTGAATTGATCGGTGTCTGTTTGCCGTTATAAATGAATGCGTTAAAAATAGCTATAGTATATCTTACCATTTTGATTAGCTACCTCAGTTACTTATTCACTTTAAGTATAAATATATTTTGAGTGACACACCACTCTAAAATAAATCTCTCAATTTTTATTTGAGCATAGCTAGAACTTACATGGTATTTATCTACTAAAGCTGCAACTGTTTGATTCCAGATACCATTGTCTCCATTAGCAACAGTCATCACAAAAGTATATGGAAGGAAATCATCAACGATTGGTACCTTTATCATCATCGGAGGAACTATGATTATACTAGTTTTAATTCCCAGTGGCACATGGTTATCAACAATATTCGGCATAATCGGAGTATTGTCTGCTTTTGTCAACTTTTGCGTTATTTACATATACATAGTAGAACTATATCCAACACCAATAAGAAACATGGGGTTTTCTTTAAGCTCATCTAGTTCAAAATTAGGAGCTATGTTAGCTCCTTTTTTGGCCAATTTACAGCCACGGTGGATACCATCCTTAATATTTGCAGTTCTACCTTTCATTGCTGCGGTAATTTGTCTTTTGTTGCCAGAAACAAAAGGGCGGAAATTGCGTGATACTGTGGAGGAATGATAGCGTTAATAGCAGGGGTGGCTATAAATGGGTTCAACATGATAATGAGGATGTCAGAGAGTTATTAGAATATACAGCGATGTGAAATGTGAATACGAATAAGGATGAGTGTGGAAACTGTTTAGAAATGAGGATGAACGAGTTGAAGAATGCTTTTCTTCTTTAGTTTATGAAGAAATTGAAAGCACAGTAAGTCGCAATACAAAATAGCTTGGCCAAACTGTTTTCATCAGATAAATCAGTTACTTAGTAAGAATACTCTTGTTAACTAGAAATAAACTAAAATTTGTAATTAATATTTATAAAATAATTTGACTTTTATTTCGTTCTTATAAAACTTTTTTAAGACCTTCTTCAACTGAAATCGTTTTTGTAATGGAAAGTGACAGGAATAAATATTCCATATTAAAAATTAATCATCTGATCAAAAATTACGTAAATAATAACGTGTTTTCCATAGTGAAAATGTTAAGTACGTCCAAAATACATCTTTCGTACATGATTACATAATTGAGCGGAGCCAAATTGGTCTAAATAACATGTTACACTACCGTGCATTATTATATTGGTCATCATTTTTAAAAGAATTATTCTCTGTAATTTTTCTTGTGAATCGTCGTTAACTTAAGTATCGAGATTAAGAATTTCAAAATTATTGGGTGTATGTTTAAAATTATCTTTTTAAATATAGATTTTAAAGGTAATCGTAATGCAATCTGTCGACGTTACTACATACATATATAAAATCACGCTTTTTCCCATGGGAGTAGGCAGGAACTACAGATCAATATCTGCTACGGTCCTAACATACTCCATTTGCTTCGTTTAAGTTCATTCATCTGGTCATACACGCATGCCGTTTACAAGTATTACTCATCTGACCAAGAAGAATATCACCATTATGGTCACTATATGTTCTCCAGGGGCACCCCCTCCCGGCGTGTCCAGGACGTCTGCCTTGTAAATACCTTTTGTTAGCCGCCCTTCATTCATCCTTTCAACATGACTAAATCATTTAAGCATGCTCTTTTCAATTATTGTTACTACAGCTTCTTTCAAACCGCATCGTCGTCTTATCATATTCGTCAGTCTATCATTCACAGTCACACCACACATTTTTTGCAACGAACGCATTTCTACAGCATTTATTCCACTGTCATTCTTCTTTTTCACGTTAGTGGTTTTAATTTTGAAAATTTGGTATCGTCCAACTTTTCAAATCAGATTACATGAAATAAGCAAAGAAACTATCAAAGTAAAGTTCAAATGCTTCTCTACTAAACGATATTAATTCATTGCTGATATAAATACTTCCAGGTAAATGTCCATCGATCGAATAATTGTACTGCTTTGATATCCCCATAATAACTATGTCATTCAAATAAATCGATGAACGTTGAAGTCAAACTATCTATTATGATCAGTACGTATTTATTAAATGGACGATGAAGTTGTATAAGTATTCCCTGAAATCTATTATCTACTGAGTTCATAGAATGTCGATACAAAAACTATCATACACTTAAATTATCATCCCCATCGATTATATTATCAAATCTTGACACTTTAAGAGTCTATAAACCATAGGCAGATAAAAGATTTAGCTCAAGCAACTGATAAGACTTAAAAAGTGATTTGTACTAACGTTTCTAATAATCTAGGGTCATCGGTATCCGACCCGACAAGGGATGAGCCATAGATCATGGGGTCAGCTAGGTCACAAAGACGAATGTTATCTGTTTTACTATCCATCTATGGGTGTTTAGTCACCTCTTTGTATTGTATCAAAAATATTTAACATAAAATGTTGAATATGAGCTTTTGATTCGGTTATAATATGAGCACTTTAGCATGCAACAAAGGCACATCTAAAAACTTAAAACGAACAGAATAGATTAAAGGGGTGATCATCATTTCAGCCGAAAGACGTCCACTGCTGGACATAGGCCTCCCCCAAGCACCGCCACTTCGACCGATTCTGTGCATCTCGCATCCAGTGGATTCCTGCGGCATTCACCAGGTCATCGGTCCATCTTGTGGGAGGCCTGCCAACGCTACATCCTCCAGTACGCGTCTTCAATCAACCGTCTTACATTAAGTCGTGAAAACACTCACAGGAATCATGTTTAATATGATGCAAAGAGTCCAAAACGATGCTCAAAAAGAGTAATTGCAAAACATCCTGCTCAAAGTTTAAAAATCACACTTGTTACGTCGCAAGTTAAAGGACCAATCATTTCATTGACCATCGGTTCTTTGATCCGGGGGTCAGCGTAACTCTCGAGAGGGAGCGGCGCCTTTGACCACCGATGTTATTATGCTAAATTGAATCGGATTGTATTCGTTTCAGACTGTAATGTGTCACTTAGGTTGGTGCTGTGTGATGTTGCCGGCTTAAAAATTGCAAGTT
The DNA here is from genome assembly GCA_947507805.1 of Aporophyla nigra. NCBI lineage: Eukaryota > Metazoa > Arthropoda > Insecta > Lepidoptera > Noctuidae > Aporophyla > Aporophyla nigra. The sequence continues at coordinate 24,458,652 of OX382296.1, forward strand.
CCGTCCGTTATTTTGTTCGGCTGATACTTTTATAGTGATAATATTGTACACATCCTGAATGTACGTACATAGTGAGCATATAATGTTTCTACTGCAGGTACACAGGCCTCTTCTCTTCGAGAGGGATTTGGCTGTAATCTACCATACGGTTCCAGTTCAAGTTGGTAGATGTCACATGTCTTCGAATTTTTGGTTCTAGGACATGCCACTATCTTCATTTTTTCCTTCACCGTTTTGAGAGCAGTGGTGATGAAATAATTTACACGTAGTAAAGTGCCTATCTGCGTTCGCACCTACCATAATTATGCAACTAGTAAGTTGCGGTCGTTATCACTCAGTCACTGTTTATGTTTTTTTTTTTTCATAATCAACAGGTTTTAACAAATAAGTTGTAGAGGCCTTCTTTTAAGTATGGAGATACCTGTAGCAGAAGACCCCCTCTTCCATATTTATGTGAACAAAGCCTGTTAATTCAACAAAATTATACAAAAAAAAAAACAAAGTTAAAGGTAACACAAAGTTTTTAGTCTTTGGTCATGATTGTCTATGTTTTCTCTCGGACATCCGCCATAAGACGTGCGTGGTGTCTGTACATTATCATTTATCAGTGAGCAATAAAAGTGTAATATTCAAGCAATTCGTATTAATCAAGGGCTGTTACTACTGTTTTTATTCCTGTAAATCTTATGAGGTTAGGGGAAAAAGGTTAGGTATGCATTCGTTTTTTTTTCACATTTAACAAAAGCCACGGCTAATTTATGATCTCGAAATACTTCAGTAGTACCCCGATAGCAAGTTTAGATGAAAAACAAGAAATCCTAACTCCATTACAATTCTGATCTCGAAAGTCCAACATGAAAATTACGTCTCAAATCCCAATCTAAATTGTTCACGAAGTGACGATCTCTGTCGACGCCCGAGGCAGTCTGTCGGGGTAAAATATCTATCTAAACTGAATAGGATGAAGAACGTGATGCAGTTGCAACCAGACCTGTAGTTAGTCTGCGATAAGACCTACTATTTGGTTTATTTGACGGTATCTTATTCTCGAAGAGATTTAAGGTAATGACGATTATATTGTGAGTGGATTTTGTTGGATGAAGTCCATTGATGGCTTAAAAGATTTAAGTGCGTCTTTTAGAATATTTAAACTCTCAAAGAGGTATATCTTATTCGATGTAAGACAGTAAGACAGTAGATGTAGTAAAGACACTGTTAGCAACGTTGTTTCGTCTTCAAACTATTCTGAATGACTGATGAATTACTCACATTAATCAAAATACATATAATCATCAGCATCTATCTCTATAGATATGTAGCAAGAGCAAATCTATGGATGTGGAGTGTGTGAGTGTGTATGCAGGTGCAATATTAGATGACATATCAATTGCTTCTGGTATAAAAAGCCTAATTACTACAAACTATAATGGTACTCGATAGCTTACATCCCGACAGTCAACACGTCGACACTCAACATTAAGAAAGAACAACAGACTCCTCAATGAACACCAACCAATCCTTTAACTTCCTTGCAGGATACACCACATCTATTATAATGATTGATGGGAGCGACCGCCGGTAGGGGGCGGACGATCACTTTATCTACCATCTTTATAGCATCGGCGGTATCTGTACCCATTGTTTTACCCGTGATTTATGCTGTGGAGCGTATGCTTTCATATTGTGAATGTTTTTGATTTGCACTCTCTATGGTGTGGACCACCCTATGGTTTTCTGTGTGCGTTGGAGGCTAGCGTTTATCATGTCTGGTGGATTGGTAGCGACTACTTAGGTTCGTTCAGAATTTTCTTTTGGTCTGGGCAGCTAGGTTAATATGTCAATGTGAACAAAGAGCTCATAAATTAGGGTTAAGTTATTTCTTACGTAAAACTGGAAATATGATAAGATTTTTTGTAGTAGGTACATAAACGTCACCAAAAATTCATACTATTTTTTTGGTATCTCGAGGACCAATTTAAAGTTTAATATCTCGTTTAGGTAAAAATAGTGCAGAGACAGTAAAAATGAAGAATTCCCAAAGGGAATCAGAATCGAGCAGCTCCTTACATTTTCTACTCCAAACATAAAATGCACGTAAACTGCTATGATGAACGTGAACATAATAAACCAAAGAATGTTATCTTCATCAAACTCATTCATAATTTTCATACACGATCGTGGATTATCAACACGTAGTTCCCACAAAGAGGTCCCTGGAGCCGCCAGCCGGTCTTAGATTGGTATCTCTTCCGTTCGTGTGTGGTCTTCATTGAGTATGGTGGTGCCAGGATTAAGGTTGTGCCTCTGAAGGATCCTGGAAAATGTAAGTTGCATCATAATCAAGAAGCTTTTTTGAATATTTCAGTCCTGTTTCCCTATTTCCTGGTTGGACAAATACGTTTGTTAAGGCCGGGTGGCACCGTTTTCACCTGTTTTAGAATTGGTTTTTAATAGGCAAATTATTACGTCCAGAATCTGAAAAAAATATATATTTAAGATACATTCTTTCTCCTTAGCTTGTACCCGATCAAAACACGATACAATCAAATTTACTCGATAGAAAAAAAAGCCGAACTTACTTCGATTTGCAGTTTTTTAACAAGCCTAATTTCATTTTAAAGAAGTACTAATACTCCTATTTTTCTATAATTAGTATCAATGTATAGGTAATTTATTTTAGAATCGATTGAACCCGATCAATTTTTCTCATTTTATTTCTAAAAAAAAATATCGATCGTTCAAGTGATTTCTGATCGGCGCGTCGCTTGCCACTACTTGCCAGTGTCCTGCGAGACGTTATCGAGGTGAGACCTGTGACAAATTTTTGCGCGCACGCTTCCTTTCTGCTGCGTAAGTAATAATAAGAGAAAACAAAATAAATTGTAAATAAATATTGTTTTCAAGAATGTATTTAGACCATAGTTGGTTAAGCTTTTGTTTTGTGTGTGTGGTTCTCATTGTGTAAATATTTGTAAAACTTTAAAAACAATGTTGCAATCCAATGCAATATTATTATGACATAGAGCTGATCTGATGATGGAGCTGGAAGTTGTCCATAGGATCTCTGTAATTAAACGACGCAGCCCCATCGAGATTGGGCTCGTTTGATTCGTCTTGACGAGTACTTTGATACTATATGGTAACCAGGGTCTGATGATGGAGTTGGAAGGGGCCATAGGAACTCCGTAATTAAACGACGCAACCCCATCGAGTTTGGGCTCGTTTGATTCGTCTTGACGAGTACTTTGATACTATATGGTAACCAGGGTCTGATGATGGAGCTTGAAGGTGGCTATAGTAACTCCGTAATTAAACGACGTAACCCCATCAAATTTGGGCTCGTTTGATTCGTCTTGATGAGTATCTTGGTAGGCGTGAATAGTAAGAGGTCGAAAATTATTCCGCGGCAACGTACTACCGGGGTAAAAGGGACCCAATGTGATAATCCAGATTATAAACTATCTTGGTGCAAAATTTCATCCCAATCTGTTCAGTAGTTTTGCGTGAAAGAGTAACATACATCCATCCATACTTCCATATACCCATACTCACAAACTTTCATAATAATATTAGTCCACGTTATAAACTATCTGCTTGCTAATTGGAACGAAGTTCCTTATCGCGCATTGTGAAAGGGGGCTAGACGGAAAAAAATCTCACGAAAAGTTATAACGACACTTTTTAACCGACTTCAAAAAAAGGACGAGGTTTCTCAATTCGACCGTATATATTTTGTTGTTTGTATTTGTTTGTATGTTGTTTTTTTTGTTGTGAGTAGAGAGAGAGAGAGGGAGAGAGAGAGAGAGAGAGGGAGAGAGAGAGAGAGGGAGAGAGAGAGAGAGAGAGGGAGAGAGAGAGAGAGAGGGAGAGAGAGAGAGAGGGAGAGAGAGAGAGAGAGGGAGAGAGAGAGAGAATATTTTTGTTGAGTGTATACAGGTTTTTTGTACAGAATAAATAGGTAATAAAAAAATTATAACAATTATGAATCCTGGAAAGGAACTTCGTTCCATTCGGGTGTCCCTTGACACCTCTAAAGTTTTTTTTTTTTTTCATTCAAATGCGTTCAGTAGTTTTTGCGTGACAGAGTAACAAACATCCATCCATACATCCACACTCACAAACTTTCGCATTTATAATGTTAGTCCAGGTTATAAACTATCTGCGTGCTAAATTTCATCCAAATGCGTTCAGTAGTTTTTGCGTGACAGAGTAACAAACATCCATCCATACATCCATACTCACAAACTTTCGCAATTATAATTTTTTTGTTTTTGTTTTTTGTGTGACTAAGTCTTTTGTCTAAGTAAGTTATTTGTGTGTTTTGTATTATTCCAGGTTATAAACTATCTGCGTGCTAAATTTCATCCAAATCCGTTCATTCGTTTTTGCGTGAAAGAGTAACAAACATCCATTTATACTCACAAACTTTCGCATTTATAATATTAGTCCAGGTTATAAACTATCTGCAAGCTAAATTTAATCCAAATACGTTTAGTAGTTTTTGCGTGAAAGAATAACAAACAGCCATCCGCGTACTTCCATACATCCATACTCACAAACTGTCGCATTTATAATATTAGTCTTGTATTATCGTTTCTTCTGTGGTTTCTAATACTGTGGACATACTGATGTCGCTACACTATGACCTGTCTGTGCTACGCCCGCCGCCGCCGCGCGCCGCTCCGCCCGAACTTTTGGCGCGCTATCGTGTTCGACAAGAAGGACGCGCGGGAGGCGCCCCGCGGATTTCCACGCACCTCACCCCCTCAAATCTGTATGAGTGTCGAATCACCTAGCCTTAAGTCGTGATTTGATTACCTGTAATGACATTTTGTTTACGGATACTATAAGAATGTAAGTACTTGCATGTCAATTTAGTTTGAAACGTTTAATCATAAACTCAATATTTCAAATTGATTTTTGATTTCTCATCGTTGTACCAACAGTATTTTTAATTTTGTTGTATCTAAATCCATCCTTACCAGCGAGATTCTTAGCTCTTTCTAGTGTTACTTTCACAATATCTTGGCAATGCTTTACAACCTCGCCAGCTCTTATTTCAAATAGTTAAGTAATGAGAAATACCTCCATACTGTGCTGTAGATTTACGTCAATCCGTCTACTGTCACTCGAATGAATGTCGTGATCTTCACGTGCCCCTCATAAATCTTCGAATAATGTTTGCAGCCTTACGTGTCGTAAAGTGCTTTAGTCGTTAGTAAGACTTTAATTGTTATGGTCTCAGTTATGATCATGATTTGTGTGTGGTCCTTGAATGACAAAACAGGTGAATCTGTCATTAGTAGAAGAGAAGTACATTGGTCATAGCTTATATTGTGTATCGACTAGGAACTTAATTTGACTGTGCTAAAACAGTGAATATGTAATTTTAGTTATAGTTGTTGATAAGAATGATAGAGTAGGTACACTAGCACTAGACTTGGCCTTCCAATCATACATCATACCAATATTACCAAATATTTGTGGGTTGTGACATGAGGATGAGAACATATTAATACATTTTTAATAAAAGTATTTATAACTGTTTCCAAAATAAGCCTTAGCGAACAGATTTCTTTGTGTAAACTTTATCCTCTTCAACATATAATTGAGTAGTAAAAATGCACCGACCACCTAACCCTGTTGCAAACGAAAATAAATGGCAATCACGGACTGACATCGCTGTAGGTGACGCAAAAAACATGCACTTAGCATTCATAGTGTTAACCCACGGCCGGTGGTCGACGATTCGTATTCACGACGAGTAACGGATCGCAGGACCGCAATTATAAATTATATGGGTAGTTTTAAAACTTCGCTTGTTAATTAGCTAATGTTATATTGATTGTTATTTTAGGCAGGTAGTCGTGCTATTTGGGAAATCGGAAACAACCGCTATATATCATTGATTGAAGTCGTCGTATCCTGTTATAGGATATATTTCAAATAATTTGGATGGTTGTGTAAAATTGGAAGTTATATCACGAAAAGTTTAATATTTCTTGGCACCTGTATTGGTGACATTGTAACTATGTATGATGATAATAAAACCCTACATATTAATTATAGTCATGAACTTCACTTAAATTAAACCTCGTTCACAGCAATATCTTTGAGGCATCAATCAGTTCTTTGACAAGATTTTTATTAAATGCATTATTGGTATGTAAACTTGAGGAATAACATAAACTATCAGAAAGCGGTCGTTGTAAACGTTTCTCGAAACAATGATATCCATAATTGTTAAGGTATTAAATAGTAATCGACAATTTAACCACCAATCTATGCCAACTCCAATGGAATTTTCCAATCCTAACAAGGATGCAAGCAATCAATATTCATTGTACCACGGTAAACAGCGAACCAAATCTTTATCGACAACCCGCCGGCTGGTCACGGAGGTCTGTCAGTAAAAATTCACAAAACGTAGGCCAGACGAGTTGCCCACTCGATTATTGGGCCCCGAAGACCCGGCCCGAATGGGAACGGGCTGATTATCCGGCCCGTTGAGGAACATTGTGTAATAGGCCCGTTAGGAGATAGCACTCGGATCTTGTAACAGTTGCTAATAACGATTGTTATCTTGCAGTTTTAATCGGATTGGATCGAACAGTTTGAGAGGCTGAACTGAGTTTGGAGTAAGTTGAGGGAGGTGTGTCAAATTATTTGGTAGCTTCGATATTACTTTACGAAGTTCGAGTTGAACATCTATTCAAATATTCATATTCCAGTTTTTGTGATATTGACGTGAAAAAGTGATTGTGCAAACTTACATACCCAAATATAATCATTTCTCAAAAGCAGCAGATTGTAAGACCTGCCTTATAGAACTTCAGAAGAGACGCAAGCATTACGTAAAACTAGTTTACGAGCCATTTGAGTGATTGAATTTGTATTTTATTTAGACTTTAATACATACTTGTTATATTTATTAAGAGAAACTATGGTGTTCAGTTTTTATTCGATGGCTTGAACGTTGTAATGTAAACTACCACCTATTGTTCATTTAGAATTCTAAGATTCTCTTTAAGTGAACTGAAAATTATATTTTTCTTTGAGAAATAAATGTCTTTAAACCGAAACTAGTTTTAAGTAATGCTTCAGTGAGGTATAGTCCTGTAACACAGGACTGAGATTGAAAGAAAATGAGACATACCATGCTCTGACTGCTCTTACGATACAACACGTCTTGGTTAGAAATTATTTTTAACCGACTTCAAAAAGGAGGAGGTTCTCAATTCGGATGTTTATATTTTTTTTTTTAATGTATGTTCGGCCATAACTCCGTCATATATAGACGGATTTGCAAAATTCTTTTTTTTGTTTGAAAGGGGTTTATTCCGAAATGGTCCCATATAAATTTCATATAGATCTGATGATGAATTCCAGAGATAGACACAGGAACTCTTTAAAAATGACAGCAAATCAACCGCGATTTCTGCTATCGCATAAATATGCATTTTTTGTTTGAAATTAGTGCGGGGTGGATACCACAACTAAAAATTTAAAAATAAAAACTTTTTTACAAAAAAAAAACAACCGACTTCCTTAAAAACACTACAAAGTGAAAAATAACTTTAATTTCGGAAGTCGGTGGCAAAAAAAAACCATAAATACAGATCCTAAGACACCGACTTCCGAAATTAAAGTTATTTTTCACTTTGTAGTGTTTTTAAGGAAGTCGGTTGTTTTTTTTTGTACATAAAAAAGTTTTTATTATTAATTATAACTATTTTAACTAGTTCATTAGGTCGACTACGACGATCGTTAAATAACGAATAATAATAATAATAATAATTTAACAACCAATTAATAATTACAACAAGCCAATTAAATAGCTAGCAGTTTTATTTCCTCACACCAAAACTAGATGTCGCGTCAATTTGCGTTAAGAGCTCGGCTCCAATATATTTTACGGCGTGTAATGAACGAGCGACGTCGGCGATAAAGATATGTATGTTATGTCCACAATCTTTTGTACTTGAACGCTTTATTACTTCTCAGATCTCTTTGATTTTATTACTTTTAAATGTGCAGTTTGAAGCGAAATTTTACGTCTTTGAATTATGGTTCGGATTAATTCGTGAGATATGCTAGTGTTTTTATGTGCTGAGTTTGTTATGTGTGATGGTGGTCTGGGTTTTATACTCCATTCGAGTACTTTTGATAAGAGACTTGTGAGTGCTAAGAAATAGTTTTCGGGTTTTCGTTGAGTTGATTTGGGTGATTTATTTTTCCTAATAGCTATGTATGAGTGCCTATGCATAGAGATAACTGCTAACACATAATGCAATTTGTTAAAAATTCTACGGTTGCCATGTCCGTCTTTAAAAAACAATACATTGGTGTTGAAATAGCATTACATTGAAAATCTAGCGCAGATTACAAAGCTTCGTGCCGCAACACTACAGCAGTGACAATACATAACATTTAACAAGAACTATCTGAAATTCCTAGACTTCCTCAAACTAAACACTAAAGCGCACAAGGACAGACAGACACTCACCGTGTCCAACACATTAGTAAACATCCGTAAATTAAAGTTTTAAATGACAATAAAATAAATTAACGCGTTGTGTCCGCACCGACGTGTTTATGTATGCGATAAAACGAGCCTGCGAGCTGCGCCCGCGCTCATCGCTGGCATTTTATTGTTAGCGACCGATACGATTGTACACACGGAGTGATTGTTTCAGCATTCTCTCGATATAAGATCTTCCAGGTCACAAGGCGAGTTTAAAGAGCTTATTAGCTACATATACACATATAGGACATGTTATACATACATATATACTGCATGCATGCAATTGTTTAAACATGTTAAGGGCAATGTGCAACTGAACATTTACGGATGATTTTCATTTCGGATGATAGAATATACTGGTCTTCTTAATAATTGAATCATTATCATACCAGAAAAGAATTGATTTTCTTTAGTTACAAACTTAATCCTTGAATAACTTCCAAAGCATTATTGTATTACCACTCTCACCCAACTTAGCACACGAAGATTCTCTATTTTTTCTTACAAATATGATAAAAGCTGCGGTCATAGTCAAGCAATTCCACTCCATCAAACAATTGCTCAAACAAAAAACCAAACGCAGAAAACACACCGTCTTAAAAACCAAGAAGCTCAATAATCAGCCAGTGTGCTGAAGCCCATGTAACTTGACGCCGAATCAACACGAGTAGTCAATAAAACCGCAGTTAAAATCAACGGATTTAACGTCGGACATAAACCGAGACATCGGTCGTTTATTGTAACAGCCGTGTTGTATTTATTTGTTAGTTTCCAGTTACAGGTTATGCTCCTGTAGGAGTTGTGGGGGGATTAGGTGATTCCTTGTCGGTATTGTGGTTACTTCGAATTGGCGTGGTATCAAAGTCTGATAACAAGAAGAAGAATATTTGAAGTTGGATTCTTCAAAAGTCAGCGTTCTTTTCGTGTCCAAAAATTGTACAGCAGATGGTATATGGTGCTTTGTTGAGAGTCTTGTTTAAGTACTTGTCAGCCCTCGAAGGAACACCGAGAGGGAAATAGTACGTAACCACATGACATGAAGTCTATTTCAGCCATTTTGAGTTTCTTGACTGACTGTGTCTAGTTTTATTTTATAAGTGAAGTTGTACAACAGGGTTTTATTTTATTAGTTTTCTATGTGCGAAACCAACAGCTCACGTGTGGTCCATACCTAATAATGTATCAACTTACTGCTATGGTAAGTCATTGACAAATTATACTGCCTATTCACTGAATGATTGCCTCTTATTTTAGCTTTATATTATACCTATTGCCAATATTATTGCGTTACATGAATAAGTATATGTTGCCAGCCCAGACGACCATTCGTTATGTTGACAATATAAAGCATTTAACTTTCACAATTGTTTCGCAATTTACATTCCCAGTATTTATCTAACAACATTAATATCTTAAAATATTCTTAAACATGTTAATTTGACATTCAAACATAGTGCTATTCCCGACTGTTCCTATGGGAAAACTTGGTAATATAAAGAGCACTCCACACGGGCGCGTCGTCGCCGCGACCGGCCGCATAATTTTCACATTCAATCAAACGTGAAGCCCACTTCTCGCAACGTGGTCTATTCATAGTGCTGCCTGTCTGTTGCAATTTCTGTCGCCTGAAAAGTCTGGTGGCTGCTTTATTTTTATTTTTCAAGGAGTTGTGTGTTTTACGTCTCTTTGTTTTAGGAGATGAATAGTAGTTTTAAGTGCTCCAGGTAATGCCGGTACTGAGTACCTTGATGTTAAAGGAGGTGTTAGGACCGCGTACGTGACTTAAGTGGTCCTTAGCGACGCGAGGCTATTAAAAACTGTAAGAGATAACTGCTGTATAAAACCAACATAAATCATAAATGTTCGTATTTTAGCAGCGCTATCTTCTATGACACCGTAGATAACGCATTTTTTTTTACTCACAATAAGCAATATTTAACCTAAGTACATTTAACAAAGCTCAAGTGACATAGGTTTCTTGAAATAAACGCAACATCTTCACATACAAAAGGGACAAACAAGCAGAAATAAAATTAAAAATAACCACGAAACTGGGTCTCAATTTAAACATTTTACTTAGTGACCCGCATCAGTCATCGGATCTCAACCCTGGGTCGACCTGTTGACTGAGTCGTACCATTTTCTGATGTCAGCGACTTGTCAGAATGGACCTCCACGCGATGATAAGTTTTAAATATAAAAGGTTTTTATTGGGATATATGTCTGTCAAATGTATCTTGTATATTATTTCAAGTTTCTTTTTTTGTAATATGATCGTTCAAAGTGTTATGAATTTATTATTCGGTCCATCTTTTCAAAATATTTTATAATTCAATGTGATTGCTTTTGGGCGACTCCTTAATTGATAGCGAACTATTTGAACTAGACTTGGCTGTCTATTGAATTCCAACAAGTGAATTGAGCAATTGTTTGTCCGAAATTATGTGTGATCCTAATGAATGGTCCTACGACACTACACTCCGTTATTCAAATGGCTTATAGAATAATCATTCTATTCTGTGAATCAGTGTCTAAACTCTAAAGATTCACACTGACATTTCCTGGTATTATAATTTGACAAATGATTGATTTATTTCTTAATGATTCATAGTCTTAATTTAATTACCAAGATTTATGTTACAATTTATTATCTTCATTTATTTAATTTATATTATCAATATTTTGCATGCTAATTTTAGCGAATTGTATCAGAAACTGTTAAAAAACCCGACCATCTGTAACGTTCTACAATTCGTGCAAATAAATTTCAGTTTCATTTCAATTCTATTTCATTTAATTGGCAATGTTTGGTCAACCAAATAAGCAAAAATTTGATATTTTCCAATAAAATTAAACACAAAAAAATTACCTCGAGAAAAAATTCCCAACAATCTCGCCCCACACTATGAATACGGTGTTAAACAGGAGATTAGCTTGCGCGAGCGCACGACGCGTACTTCACATTTATTTCTTTATTTATCCGCGGCCAATAAGGCCTACATTCAAATAGTTCATTAGGCATAGCTGTGACATATCCAGCCCTTTATATGCGAAGCCCGTTTCTTTGGTTTATTTGACTGGCTGTTGATGAAAACGGACGGGACATACGGATGGACAGTTTGACAAGTACGCTGCATATAAATGGGTGAACTTAAAATTGGTAGGCAGTGGAAAAATACTAAATGTCTTGTTAACATGTTGTAGGAGTTGCGTTACGCTATCTATCATTGAGATTTATGTAGAAAGTTTTTAAGTGATTGCCATTTTGTGTTAACTTATTGTATTTGTTGTACTATACTGGAGCTAAAACTTGTATAGCGTTTGAGAGCAGAATCTGAATTAATTATGAGACAAAGTAAATTAAAAGTCAACGTTAAAGGATTTCGGAAGGAACTGGTCTATGGACCAATATCGTAATAGTTACGATATATGTATATACTTTATCCATGTCATATCCTTGTTCAAAGGGGCCATCAGAATCTGACCCGGCTGAATTAAGAAAAAAGTATGTTTTTAAATTTACAGGATTTTTAATGGCCGTGGGCAAGAGTTGTAAATTGTTTAAGTTAATGCTTGTTTCTTCATCTAAAGTAAAGAAGACTGGTCGAAAGTGATCTATATACACCAATAGCGATATAGTTTTGATATTTGTGCAAAGATACCTTATCTATACCTTTGTGTAAAGTTGCATCAATATACTAATCGGCAATTTTGAGACAAATGTATTTTTATAATCTACAGCGTGAATATTCAAACGCCTGTTGAGTCCAAAACCAGCTTCTCGAGCTGGTTGAAATATCTCTTAGATATTTTTTTCATTTGTAATTTTCACTCAGACGACTTGAGTTGAATTCCTATAAAAGCGAAAAGAAGCAATGTGAGACTGCGAAAAAATCAATTGAGGTTTTAACCCAGGAAAGGGTGAGGAAAAGGCAAAATATTCCGCTCATCTATCCAGTCCGTATGTCCCACTAGTTAAGCCGCAAATCACTGCGTGAGGTGGTTATATACGACTGCTTGCAATGGGAACGGAAAATGATAGCACGTTGGCACAAGATGGCCGGTCCTTCGAGATTGGTACATGTGTTGTAATCATGTAGTACATGCTGTGATCACTGTGCTGAGAATATTGACGTCTGCTTAGTCGCGAAGGTCTTTAGGAAGGGATTTATTGGATGTGTCAGCTGATCGGGTCAGTAAGTAGGTTGAGGTGAAGAGATGGTTTTATTTATTTATTTATTTAGGTAACCAACAGCGATACATAAAAATATTTTACAAAATATGCGTGTTACAATTATTATGGCCAATTATAGGTTTCCCTGTATAACTGGGATATATGTTTAATACATGCGAACGGACTAATGCCAGATATTTGCAATTAAACAACTAAATAAAAATGCAATACAATACAAAATTACATAAGGTTAAATTTAGATCACAATTTTGTTTTACTGGTGAAATATGTACAAAAGTTTGCATGGTTGTTAAGGGTCTGAAACGGTCAATTGTAATCAATTGCAACTGTAGTGATGTCATTCGGTTCAATTATTTCAGGTAGACGATCAATTTACGTATCAATGTATATCAATCACGTAAATATTGTGAATTGCAATATATCGTTTCGGAAATCGTTTAGGGTGAATAGAACTCTTAAAATTTGACACTCTGACAGTCGATCTAGCTTTGAAATAATATACTGTCCTCATGCTAGACTGCTGCTTTCCTGTTGTTGATTTAGCCTGTGGATGGTTGTCTCGATATTCGGAAGATTTGCACCGAAATTTCACTGGTAGGCCTTCATCGTTACTAGAATTTAATTCTTAGCTAAAGAGTGAAGGGTAATCATGAAAACATTATTGGCCATAATTTTGGGTGACCAAATATCATCATTGTTAGAACAGAGTAAGTAGTCTATAAGCTGAAACGGAAGAGGGTATGTTCTTTGTGAGGAGTACCTAAGTATCCACTAAGAAACGGTTTTTTGAAATTCCATTCCTAAGAGGGTGCAATGGGGGGTTGATATGGTGAATTTTTCGACATCCACGCGGGCGAGCCGCGAGCAGAAGCTAGTACCGTATAAAACAAAGTAATTTCCGCGTCTGTACGATCTTTAGAATAAGAATAAGAATAATTTATTGGTTAAGAAATATCTTTTAAACTACACAACGGATCTTTATACTTTTGCTTTTAAAATTGCGATGACTCATGGTTTTCCCACGATACTTAAACCATATTTTCACACATAAAAATAGTGACTGCGTATGATGAAAAAAAAAAAAAACAAAGACACATCAATCCTACAATCTTTAGTGATGGAACATTACAGTCATCGATGACGATCACAACAACTTTAAACGATATTTATGATACTATAACCCCTTTTATTATTCCGGTCATGAGCAGACGTATAGAGTTATTGCTCAGTGCTTTGTAATTTGTATGTACTTTGATGTCGCTGTAAGAATATGTATTGTATTGTTGAGTTCTGAATTGATTTGTGTTTTATTTGCTAATTTGCATAAGTATTGGTCTGGAAGTTTTTCGTTTCCGGCCATGCTCTTTTATGAGTACCTAGGTATGTCTTGTCTAGTACTTTTTAACTTCTGCTATGAGTCAGGTTTCGTCAATGAATCATCATTTCAGCCGAAAGACGTCTACTGCTGGACATAAGCCTCTACTAAAACGGGTGTTTGACATAACCGCTCCGCTTGGCAGGCGGGTTGGCGATTGCTGTATGGTGGTAGGATGCAAAGAGAACGCTGCTGCCCATTCTCTAGTAATAGTCGCCTTCTACGACACCCACAGGAAGAAATGGGAAGGCGCACTTTCTTGGCGTATGCCAACACATGGAACAAAACGGTCATCAATCAAAAGTTACCACAAGTAGTGCAATGACCATTGAATTCACAAAACCTCGCTCTTACCATTGGGCCACGGTTTCTTTGAAGCATTCAGCTACATACTTTATCCTGAACCCCATCTATATATATAAAATTCAAAGTCCTCAGTGACTGACTGACTGATATATCAATGCACAGCCTAAACCGCTGGTCGTGGAGACGTGAAATTTGGAGGGTGTGTTCTTTGTGAGGAGTAGGTATCCACTAAGAAAGGGTTTTTTGAAATTCCATTCCTAAGAGGGTGAAATGGAGGGTTGAAATGGTGAATATTTCAATGTCCACGCGGGCGAAGCCGCTGGCAGAAGCTAGTTTATTATAAATCAATTGGTATCACAAATTTTTACTTCTCTATTTACCATGTATTTAATAACTATTTTAATCATAATTTATATTTTGAATTAATTTTTTAATGAATATAACTAAGTGCTATTTCAATTATTATCATTGTTTATCGTAAAGTAAATGTAAACGATATAAATTGCCAAAAATTCAGGACCTTCTGATTGGGAGAAGCCTATGGCTTCTGCAACATGGGTGTTATTGCCTAGCGCAGGAGATAAGGCTTCACTTTGTTTGTTCACATTTTTTAAACCAATAAAAATGTATTTAATATTGTTAGAAAAGTTTTGTAACAGATCTATATTCAAGATATTTATGAAGGTCGATAACAATGTATATCTTAGTGACTGACTATAGTACTACATGCAACATTGTAATCTGGAATATTAAAAAAATGTGTTTATTTGAAAGTATTTCTATTTCACCTGATCTAACCCAGAAATGCCGTTATACTGACTAGACAGGGAGGAAGCTAAAGTATTTAAAGTCATCACCTGCCTGTACATTTTTGTTCCCTTCAGAGACCATCATGAATATTTCGTTGTACTTTTACAATGCAAATAAAGTTATATTATTATATTATATCTTGAACAATCTATGTCAGCCTGTAGACTGTAGTTATCCCATTCTCATACAAACAAACACATTAACATTATTATTATTATTATTATCTATATAATTATATACACAACAAATAGGAAAGCTTTATACAAAACCCAATTTACGTGTAAATAATACGTCGGCAATAAGTTCAGTGCCGAGTCTATCACTCAAGCCGTAGTGATGGGCATCGGCGTTAAAAATAATGTCGATAAATCGCGCCGAAGATCAAAGCACGAACAAATCGGTTGGGCGCGCCAGTGGGGAGGAGCGAATGAGGTTGCGTGGATGCGGTTTATATTTATTAGTATTTTTAACCCCCGACGGAAAAAGAGGGGTGTTATAAGTTTGACGTGTCTGTCTGTCTGTCTGTCTGTCTGTCTGTCTGTGTGTGTGTCTGTCTGTGTGTCTGTCTGTCTGTGGCATCATAGCTCCCGAACGGATGAAGCGATTTCAATTATTATTTTTTTGTATTAAAGGTGACTAATGTGCGAGTGTTCTTAGATATGTTTGATGAAAATCGGTTGAGCCGTTTAAAAGTTGTGGGAGGTGAAAGTGGGGAAGAATAATCGAATGTCCACAAATATACTCGAGTGGGGTCTCAAATTAAAGCGCACTGAAAGAGAATATTGATGACTTAATCGAAAATGTTCTTAGCTTCGCTTGATGAGAAAATTGGTGGTGGGAAAATTGGGACATGGAAATCCGATTGTCACGTGAGAGTATCAATGACTACATCTCAGTCTTTGCAATTCTGCTAAAGATGATTTGTCATGTGGGTTATTAAATAGTTTTCTTTGGTCGAGCTCACAAATTGCTACACCATCCAAGGAAAAGGCCAAGCCTATGTAGCCTTAAGCAGAGTAAAAATACTCTACTTAAGGCTACATAGGCTTGACCTTTTGCGAAAGTACTTTTACCTAAGTAAACCACAGCTTTTTCAACTGTCGTCCCTTGCAACTTATATGCTGTAATCGCCCAACATAAAATGATAGGATACATTGTTTTTTCAATATTTCCATATCCTCTAAGACTTTGAAAAGTTACATTATGTGGCCTTATCAGAATCCATCCATTCTCGTCAACACAACTCCGGCCAATAGTGGCATCATCAAATTGAATTGATATTGTTTTTGGAAGCTTCCCATCTTCCTGTTGGCCACGGCGAAGTTCTATGTATTTACAACTTAACAAAATCTACATTATAATAAGTATACCTATAAAAAGTATAAAATAAAAAATTAAATTTAAAATTTAAAAAACCCCCGACACAAAAACCTAAGATCCCTTTAAAAAGTAAAAAATAATAAAAAAAACTCAATCTTAAAGTACCTAAGTATGTATTAATAATTCAAAAAAAAAAATACGTTACGTTGGGGGACCGCTCTGCGAGGGCAGACGTCGTTGACCGTCGTATCCTAAATGGAATATTTAGAAGTAATTTTATAAAAGTTTTCTTCAGCTAGATAATAGACTATTTGTAATTAAATTGTTAGGTTTGGAGCGGTCCCCCAACGCGACGTACTTTTTTTTTTGAATTATTAATACATACTTAGGTACTTTAAGATTGAGTTTTTTTTATTATTTTTTACTTTTTAAAGGGATCTTAGGTTTTTGTGTCGGGGGTTTTTTAAATTTTAAATTTAATTTTTTATTTATTAGTAAATCTTAGGTTTACTAAACCAAAGCAAACTTTATAGAATACTTACTTCGCCCGCCTGAATATTTTAAAATATCCCACGGGAACATGCTAACGGGACAAAAGTATGCCTATGTTACTTATAACATCAGGTATCTGTCAGTGAAAATGCTGTCAAAATCAGTCCAGCCGTTTCGGAGATTAGTGGGAACAAACAGACAGAATAAAAAGTTTTTTGTTATAAATAGCATATATACTTTCATATTTAGTAAATAACTATTATTTTGACATTACAAACAAGCACTTTAATTTAATTTATTTGTATATGTATAAAATAGTAAAACAAATTATAGTTCTTACCTATTTCGAGTTATTTGGATCATAAGTTTTGTTGTTTTACTGAATAAGTGATTAATGTGTATTATTGAAGAGGTTTCGAATATTTATGTTTTTATATTTTAGTAAGGAGAATTTGATCATTACAAAAAATTAAATGGAACTTATTCTTTCAAAGCCAAAGAGTTTATAAAACACCTATTATAAATATCAGATTAATCAAACAATATAATTTTATGCAATTTAGATTTAACACTGAGACAATGACTTCCTCTACAAACCACAAAAACCATTACCCAACCACCTAAACACTAATCAAGCATAACAAACCTCGCAAAATATCACTCCTCAAAAAACATAATACCTATTGACTTCCACAAAATAATTTATCATTTCCACAGTTTCCCACGTCCATGGTTCCGCGTGATTTACTCTGTGCGCGCGGGCGCGGGGAGGGCGCGGGGGCGCGGGGCCCGGGGCGCACTCGACTAATAAAAAACACCCCGACGCACGGTGGATCGAAAATCGGCTGTAGAAGACATAGGATCTCGATTTCTTAAATGTTATTTTTTTTGCTGGAAATGACTTCTGCTGATCATTACTGTTCTATAAAATGTCATATGAAGTAAATATGTGCACAAATGGAAGAGTTATAATTTTTATAAGAAAAAAATGTATGGAGCTAGTATGAAAAATCGAATTATCTCCTAAACGGCATGTTCAACCGTAATATCCTTGGAGGTGGTCATAGTGCTAATTATTTATAATTTTTTAGTTGCGGATTTGACGAAAAATTGAATGCCGTTTTTTTTTTAAAAATCGTCAAAATATTTTCATTTGTTTTTTCATATGAAACGATTCCTTTTAGTGTTTATGTTGAAGAACACGGACTTTTAACTACACGTAACATAAAATAGCATCACTCCTATATTTCCGAAGGAGTTGGCAGAGGTTTATAGTACACCCACACGTAGACAACTATGCTTGAGCTAGATATTTATCAACACATCATGAGTTTTAAAACTTTTCATACAACCAAATTACCAATTGTTTACTCTTCTAATGAGTCCGAAAAGAAGTGATTAAGTAACTACACTGATTAGGTCTTCTAATGAGTCTTTATAGGTGATTTAATGATTTTCAATATCTCACGACAATGCCAACTATGGATTACATTCAACTTTTCCTGATAAGTAAGCTAATTTGTTAATTAGCAGTGCTATGAGTTCTAAGAATAGTTAGTGACAATTATAAATTTTCATTAGCTAATGAGAAGATAACTAATGAGGGTAGTTACCTAATTATTGGCGTTTTGCAATAAAAGGGCTACAGTTTTGTTTTATAATTTAGTTTGTTCACAACTGTGTAACTGCTAACACTAAATCTGCGACTATAAAATCTTAGAATGGAAAGTTTAATCACGAATTTAGACTTGTTTGTTCTTCTACGAAGTGAGAATACTTCATTTGATCATGAAGTATTGTTCAGTGCAGTTGTATCCCGCATAGGCGATTGCCTGTCTGACGAAGATCGTGTTGTTCTCAAAGAATTTTGTCGGAGATTTACGCGAGCCGCTTTACAAAGGTGGCAGAAATCCAACCGATTCCTTGATAATTTCAGGAGAAAGTACGAGAATTGGTTGGGAGCAAATATTGATTGGCCGAGTTTTGTGTAAACTTTAGTTAATCAAGAACCAAGTGTTGATGAGATACCAAGAGCGCCCTCAGTCTCTCTAGAACCGTCGACATCAACGTCCATTGGAACAATGACGAAAAGATCCCGTAAACCATTCGAAGATCTGGGAAGTAAACAAAAAAAGAGAAGATCTGATGAACACACAGGCGAAGATTCCAGTGAATTGGCATATGCAACTGCAGCACGTTTAAAAGAAGAAGGGCATGGAGATATCGCCTCTGTCATCGAATACATGATGAAAAATCCTGAAGCAGCCGCTAAATTAAATGAAACGCTTAAGAAACCAGCGAAAACAATCATATTTACGTCAGAAAAGGCGTTTGGATTGCTTCTTTCGCTAAAACTCTCAAAGTGGCAATATATTACGTTGCGAGAGGCTGCCATTCGGGAAGGTGCTAAGGATATTTATCCATCTTACTATAAAGTGCAACAAACTAAGCTTGATTGCTACCCTCCGAAGCAATCAGTGACAGTTACTGATTCATCGGCTAGGATTACACTTCAAGCTTTACTTGATATCACAGTTACAAGAATCCTTCAAAGCCTTTCTAAGGAAGAGCATAACAAGCAGTTGAAGCTGATATCCAAGTGGGGATTTGATGGTGCTTCTAACCAAAGCCGATACAAGCAGAAAATGGAGGGTGAGGAAGATGACTCGAGCATTTTCATGACCTCCTTGGTGCCACTTAAACTGACAGATGGAGACAACATCTTATGGACGAACCCAAAACCATGCTCAGTTTTGTATTGTCGTCCAGTTCAGTTTACTTTTGTAAAGGAGAGTGAAGCAGTTGTCCTTGAGCTGAAAAAACAAATGGATGAAGAAATTGAGGCCCTTATTCCCACAGAGTGCAATAATAATAATAGGGTGACTCATGAACTAATGATGACGATGATCGACGCTAAAGTTTGCACTTACCTTTCT